>OY804582.1:38017905-40531273 GCA_963680875.1 Bathymodiolus brooksi
CCCTGATCAATCTTTAGTTTTATAGCATAACTACCATACGATCACTACCACGTCGGCCCCTGATCAATCTTTAGTTTTATAGTATAACTACCATACGATCACTACCACGACGGCCTCTGATCAATCTTTAGTTTAATAGTATAACTACCATACGATCACTACCACGTCGGCCTCTGATCAATCTTTAGTTTTATAGTATAACTACCATACGATCACTACCACGACCGCCCCTGATCAATCTTTAGTTTTATAGCATAACTACCATACGATCACTACCACGACGGCCCCTGATCAATCTTTAGTTTTATAGTATAACTACCATACGATCACTACCACGACGGCCCCTGATCAATCTTTAGTTTTATAGTATAACTACCATACGATCACTACCACGTCGCCTCTGATCAATCTTTAGTTTTATAGTATAACTACCATACGATCACTACCACGGCGGCCCCTGATCAATCTTTAGTTTTATAGTATAACTACCATACGATCACTACCACAACGGCCCCTGATCAATCTTTAGTTTTATAGTATAACTACCATACGATCACTACCACGACGGCCTCTGATCAATCTTTAGTTTTATAGCATAACTACCATACGATCACTACCACGTCGGCCCCTGATCAATTTTTAGTTTTATAGTATAACTACCATACGATCACTACCACGTCGGCCTCTGATCAATCTTTAGTTTTATAGTATAACTACCATACGATCACTACCACGTCTGCCCCTGATCAATCTTTAGTTTTATAGTATAACTACCATACGATCACTACCACGTCGGCCCCTGATCAATCTTTAGTTTTATAGCATAACTACCATACGATCACTACCACGACGGCCCCTGATCAATCTTTAGTTTTATAGCATAACTACCATACGATCACTACCACGACGGCCCCTGATCAATCTTTAGTTTTATAGTATAACTACCATACGATCACTACCACGCCGGCCCCTGATCAATCTTTAGTTTTATAGTATAACTACCATACGATCACTACCACGACGGCCCCTGATCAATCTTTAGTTTTATAGTATAACTACCATACGATCACTACCACGACGGCCCCTGATCAATCGTTAGTTTTATAGTATAACTACCATACGATCACTACCACGACGGCCCTGATCAATCTTTAGATTTATAGTATAACTACCATACGACCACTACCTCGACGGCCCCTGATCAATCTTTAGTTTTATAGTATAACTACCATGCGATCACTACCACAACGGCCCCTGATCAATCTTTAGTTTTATAGTATAACTACCATACGATCACTACCACGACGGCCCCTGATCAATCTTTAGTTTTATAGTATAACTACCATACGATCACTACCACGTCGGCCTCTGATCAATCTTTAGTTTTATAGTATAACTACCATACGATCACTACCACGTCGGCCTCTGATCAATCTTTAGTTTTATAGTATAACTACCATACGATCACTACCACGACGGCCCCTGATCAAACTTTAGTTTTATAGTATAACTACCATACGATCACTACCACGACGGCCCCTGATCAATCTTTAGTTTTATAGTATAACTACCATACGATCACTACCACGTCGGCCTCTGATCAATCTTTAGTTTTATAGTATAACTACCATACGATCACTACCACGTCGGCCTCTGATCAATCTTTAGTTTTATAGTATAACTACCATACGATCACTACCACGACGGCCCCTGATCAAACTTTAGTTTTATAGTATAACTACCATACGATCACTACCACGTCGGCCCCTGATCAATCTTTAGTTTTATAGTATAACTACCATACGATCACTACCACGACGGCCCCTGATCAATCTTTAGTTTTATAGTATAACTACCATACGATCACTACCACGACGGCCCCTGATCAATCGTTAGTTTTATAGTATAACTACCATACGATCACTACCACGACGGCCCCTGATCAATCTTTAGTTTTATAGTATAACTACCATACGACCACTACCTCAACGGCCCCTGATCAATCTTTAGTTTTATAGTATAACTACCATACGATCACTACCACAACGGCCCCTGATCAATCTTTAGTTTTATAGTATAACTACCATACGATCACTACCACGACGGCCCCTGATCAATCTTTAATTGTATAGTATAACTACCATACGATCACTACCAACTCTTCCCCTGATCAATCTTTAGTTTTATAGCATAACTACCATACGATCACTACCACGTCGGCCCCTGATCAATCTTTAGTTTTATAGTATAACTACCATACGATCACTACCACGACGGCCTCTGATCAATCTTTAGTTTAATAGTATAACTACCATAACGATCACTACCACGTCGGCCTCTGATCAATCTTTAGTTTTATAGTATAACTACCATACGATCACTACCACGACCGCCCCTGATCAATCTTTAGTTTTATAGCATAACTACCATACGATCACTACCACGACGGCCCCTGATCAATCTTTAGTTTTATAGTATAACTACCATACGATCACTACCACGACGGCCCCTGATCAATCTTTAGTTTTATAGTATAACTACCATACGATCACTACCACGTCCGCCTCTGATCAATCTTTAGTTTTATAGTATAACTACCATACGATCACTACCACGGCGGCCCCTGATCAATCTTTAGTTTTATAGTATAACTACCATACGATCACTACCACAACGGCCCCTGATCAATCTTTAGTTTTATAGTATAACTACCATACGATCACTACCACGACGGCCTCTGATCAATCTTTAGTTTTATAGCATAACTACCATACGATCACTACCACGTCGGCCCCTGATCAATCTTTAGTTTTATAGTATAACTACCATACGATCACTACCACGTCGGCCTCTGATCAATCTTTAGTTTTATAGTATAACTACCATACGATCACTACCACGTCGGCCCCTGATCAATCTTTAGTTTTATAGCATAACTACCATACGATCACTACCACGACGGCCCCTGATCAATCTTTAGTTTTATAGCATAACTACCATACGATCACTACCACGACGGCCCCTGATCAATCTTTAGTTTTATAGCATAACTACCATACGATCACTACCACGCCGGCCCCTGATCAATCTTTAGTTTTATAGTATAACTACCATACGATCACTACCACGACGGCCCCTGATCAATCTTTAGTTTTATAGTATAACTACCATACGATCACTACCACGACGGCCCCTGATCAATCGTTAGTTTTATAGTATAACTACCATACGATCACTACCACGACGGCCCCTGATCAATCTTTAGATTTATAGTATAACTACCATACGACCACTACCTCGACGGCCCCTGATCAATCTTTAGTTTTATAGTATAACTACCATGCGATCACTACCACAACGGCCCCTGATCAATCTTTAGTTTTATAGTATAACTACCATACGATCACTACCACGACGGCCCCTGATCAATCTTTAGTTTTATAGTATAACTACCATACGATCACTACCACGTCGGCCTCTGATCAATCTTTAGTTTTATAGTATAACTACCATACGATCACTACCACGTCGGCCTCTGATCAATCTTTAGTTTTATAGTATAACTACCATACGATCACTACCACGACGGCCCCTGATCAAACTTTAGTTTTATAGTATAACTACCATACGATCACTACCACGACGGCCCCTGATCAATCTTTAGTTTTATAGTATAACTACCATACGATCACTACCACGTCGGCCTCTGATCAATCTTTAGTTTTATAGTATAACTACCATACGATCACTACCACGTCGGCCTCTGATCAATCTTTAGTTTTATAGTATAACTACCATACGATCACTACCACGACGGCCCCTGATCAAACTTTAGTTTTATAGTATAACTACCATACGATCACTACCACGTCGGCCCCTGATCAATCTTTAGTTTTATAGTATAACTACCATACGATCACTACCACGACGGCCCCTGATCAATCTTTAGTTTTATAGTATAACTACCATACGATCACTACCACGACGGCCCCTGATCAATCGTTAGTTTTATAGTATAACTACCATACGATCACTACCACGACGGCCCCTGATCAATCTTTAGTTTTATAGTATAACTACCATACGACCACTACCTCAACGGCCCCTGATCAATCTTTAGTTTTATAGTATAACTACCATACGATCACTACCACGACGGACCCTGATCAATCGTTAGTTTTATAGTATAACTACCATACGATCACTACCACGACGGCCCCTGATCAATCTTTAGTTTTATAGTATAACTACCATACGACCACTACCTCAACGGCCCCTGATCAATCTTTAGTTTTATAGTATAACTACCATACGATCACTACCACGTCTTCCCCTGATCAATCTTTAGTTTTATAGTATAACTACCATACGATCACTACCACAACGGCCCCTGATCAATCTTTAGTTTTATAGTATAACTACCATACGATCACTACCACGACGGCCCCTGATCAATCTTTAATTGTATAGTATAACTACCATACGATCACTACCAACTCTTCCCCTGATCAATCTTTAGTTTTATAGCATAACTACCATACGATCACTACCACGTCGGCCCCTGATCAATCTTTAGTTTTATAGTATAACTACCATACGATCACTACCACGACGGCCCCTGATCAATCTTTAGTTTAATAGTATAACTACCATACGATCACTACCACGTCGGCCTCTGATCAATCTTTAGTTTTATAGTATAACTACCATACGATCACTACCACGACCGCCCCTGATCAATCTTTAGTTTTATAGCATAACTACCATACGATCACTACCACGACGGCCCCTGATCAATCTTTAGTTTTATAGTATAACTACCATACGATCACTACCACGACGGCCCCTGATCAATCTTTAGTTTTATAGTATAACTACCATACGATCACTACCACGTCCGCCTCTGATCAATCTTTAGTTTTATAGTATAACTACCATACGATCACTACCACGGCGGCCCCTGATCAATCTTTAGTTTTATAGTATAACTACCATACGATCACTACCACAACGGCCCCTGATCAATCTTTAGTTTTATAGTATAACTACCATACGATCACTACCACGACGGCCTCTGATCAATCTTTAGTTTTATAGCATAACTACCATACGATCACTACCACGTCGGCCCCTGATCAATCTTTAGTTTTATAGTATAACTACCATACGATCACTACCACGTCGGCCTCTGATCAATCTTTAGTTTTATAGTATAACTACCATACGATCACTACCACGTCTGCCCCTGATCAATCTTTAGTTTTATAGTATAACTACCATACGATCACTACCACGTCGGCCCCTGATCAATCTTTAGTTTTATAGCATAACTACCATACGATCACTACCACGACGGCCCCTGATCAATCTTTAGTTTTATAGCATAACTACCATACGATCACTACCACGACGGCCCCTGATCAATCTTTAGTTTTATAGTATAACTACCATACGATCACTACCACGCCGGCCCCTGATCAATCTTTAGTTTTATAGTATAACTACCATACGATCACTACCACGACGGCCCCTGATCAATCTTTAGTTTTATAGTATAACTACCATACGATCACTACCACGACGGCCCCTGATCAATCGTTAGTTTTATAGTATAACTACCATACGATCACTACCACGACGGCCCCTGATCAATCTTTAGATTTATAGTATAACTACCATACGACCACTACCTCGACGGCCCCTGATCAATCTTTAGTTTTATAGTATAACTACCATGCGATCACTACCACAACGGCCCCTGATCAATCTTTAGTTTTATAGTATAACTACCATACGATCACTACCACGACGGCCCCTGATCAATCTTTAGTTTTATAGTATAACTACCATACGATCACTACCACGTCGGCCTCTGATCAATCTTTAGTTTTATAGTATAACTACCATACGATCACTACCACGTCGGCCTCTGATCAATCTTTAGTTTTATAGTATAACTACCATACGATCACTACCACGACGGCCCCTGATCAAACTTTAGTTTTATAGTATAACTACCATACGATCACTACCACGTCGGCCCCTGATCAATCTTTAGTTTTATAGTATAACTACCATACGATCACTACCACGACGGCCCCTGATCAATCTTTAGTTTTATAGTATAACTACCATACGATCACTACCACGACGGCCCCTGATCAATCGTTAGTTTTATAGTATAACTACCATACGATCACTACCACGACGGCCCCTGATCAATCTTTAGTTTTATAGTATAACTACCATACGACCACTACCTCAACGGCCCCTGATCAATCTTTAGTTTTATAGTATAACTACCATACGATCACTACCACGACGGCCCCTGATCAATCGTTAGTTTTATAGTATAACTACCATACGATCACTACCACGACGGCCCCTGATCAATCTTTAGTTTTATAGTATAACTACCATACGACCACTACCTCAACGGCCCCTGATCAATCTTTAGTTTTATAGTATAACTACCATACGATCACTACCACGTCTTCCCCTGATCAATCTTTAGTTTTATAGTATAACTACCATACGATCACTACCACAACGGCCCCTGATCAATCTTTAGTTTTATAGTATAACTACCATACGATCACTACCACGACGGCCCCTGATCAATCTTTAATTGTATAGTATAACTACCATACGATCACTACCAACTCTTCCCCTGATCAATCTTTAGTTTTATAGCATAACTACCATACGATCACTACCACGTCGGCCCCTGATCAATCTTTAGTTTTATAGTATAACTACCATACGATCACTACCACGACGGCCCCTGATCAATCTTTAGTTTTATAGTATAACTACCATACGATCACTACCACGTCGGCCTCTGATCAATCTTTAGTTTTATAGTATAACTACCATACGATCACTACCACGACCGCCCCTGATCAATCTTTAGTTTTATAGCATAACTACCATACGATCACTACCACGACGGCCCCTGATCAATCTTTAGTTTTATAGTATAACTACCATACGATCACTACCACGACGGCCCCTGATCAATCTTTAGTTTTATAGTATAACTACCATACGATCACTACCACGTCTGCCCCTGATCAATCTTTAGTTTTATAGCATAACTACCATACGATCACTACCACGACGGTCCCTGATCAATCTTTAGTTTTATAGTATAACTACCATACGATCACTACCACGACGGCCCCTGATCAATCTTTAGTTTTATAGTATAACTACCATACGATCACTACCACGACGGCCCCTGATCAATCTTTAGTTTTATAGTATAACTACCATACGACCACTACCTCGACGGCCCCTGATCAATCTTTAGTTTTATAGTATAACTACCATACGATCACTACCACAACGGCCCCTGATCAATCTTTAGTTTTATAGTATAACTACCATACGATCACTACCACGACGGCCCCTGATCAATCTTTAGTTTTATAGTATAACTACCATACGATCACTACCACGTCGGCCTCTGATCAATCTTTAGTTTTATAGTATAACTACCATACGATCACTACCACGTCGGCCTCTGATCAATCTTTAGTTTTATAGTATAACTACCATACGATCACTACCACGACGGCCCCTGATCAAACTTTAGTTTTATAGTATAACTACCATACGATCACTACCACGTCGGCCCCTGATCAATCTTTAGTTTTATAGTATAACTACCATACGATCACTACCACGACGGCCCCTGATCAATCTTTAGTTTTATAGTATAACTACCATACGATCACTACCACGACGGCCCCTGATCAATCGTTAGTTTTATAGTATAACTACCATACGATCACTACCACGACGGCCCCTGATCAATCTTTAGTTTTATAGTATAACTACCATACGACCACTACCTCAACGGCCCCTGATCAATCTTTAGTTTTATAGTATAACTACCATACGATCACTACCACGACGGCCCCTGATCAATCGTTAGTTTTATAGTATAACTACCATACGATCACTACCACGACGGCCCCTGATCAATCTTTAGTTTTATAGTATAACTACCATACGACCACTACCTCAACGGCCCCTGATCAATCTTTAGTTTTATAGTATAACTACCATACGATCACTACCACGTCTTCCCCTGATCAATCTTTAGTTTTATAGTATAACTACCATACGATCACTACCACAACGGCCCCTGATCAATCTTTAGTTTTATAGTATAACTACCATACGATCACTACCACGACGGCCCCTGATCAATCTTTAATTGTATAGTATAACTACCATACGATCACTACCAACTCTTCCCCTGATCAATCTTTAGTTTTATAGCATAACTACCATACGATCACTACCACGTCGGCCCCTGATCAATCTTTAGTTTTATAGTATAACTACCATACGATCACTACCACGACGGCCCCTGATCAATCTTTAGTTTTATAGTATAACTACCATACGATCACTACCACGTCGGCCTCTGATCAATCTTTAGTTTTATAGTATAACTACCATACGATCACTACCACGACCGCCCCTGATCAATCTTTAGTTTTATAGCATAACTACCATACGATCACTACCACGACGGCCCCTGATCAATCTTTAGTTTTATAGTATAACTACCATACGATCACTACCACGACGGCCCCTGATCAATCTTTAGTTTTATAGTATAACTACCATACGATCACTACCACGTCTGCCCCTGATCAATCTTTAGTTTTATAGCATAACTACCATACGATCACTACCACGACGGTCCCTGATCAATCTTTAGTTTTATAGTATAACTACCATACGATCACTACCACGACGGCCCCTGATCAATCTTTAGTTTTATAGTATAACTACCATACGATCACTACCACGACGGCCCCTGATCAATCTTTAGATTTAAAGTATAACTACCATACGATCACTACCACGTCGGCCCCTGATCAATCTTTAGTTTTATAGTATAACTACCATACGATCACTACCACGACAGCCTCTGATCAATCTTAATTTTATAGCATAACTACCATACGATCACTACCACGTCGGCCTCTGATCAATCTTTAGTTTTATAGTATAACTACCATACGATCACTACCACGACGGCCCCTGATCAATCTTTAGTTTTATAGTATAACTACCATACGATCACTACCACGACGGCCTCTGATCAATCTTTAGTTTTATAGCATAACTACCATACGATCACTACCACGTCGGCCCCTGATCAATCTTTAGTTTTATAGTATAACTACCATACGATCACTACCACGTCGGCCTCTGATCAATCTTTAGTTTTATAGTATAACTACCATACGATCACTACCACGTCTGCCCCTGATCAATCTTTAGTTTTATAGTATAACTACCATACGATCACTACCACGTCGGCCCCTGATCAATCTTTAGTTTTATAGCATAACTACCATACGATCACTACCACGACGGCCCCTGATCAATCTTTAGTTTTATAGCATAACTACCATACGATCACTACCACGACGGCCCCTGATCAATCTTTAGTTTTATAGTATAACTACCATACGATCACTACCACGCCGGCCCCTGATCAATCTTTAGTTTTATAGTATAACTACCATACGATCACTACCACGACGGCCCCTGATCAATCTTTAGTTTTATAGTATAACTACCATACGATCACTACCACGACGGCCCCTGATCAATCTTTAGTTTTATAGTATAACTACCATACGATCACTACCACAACGGCCCCTGATCAATCTTTAGTTTTATAGTATAACTACCATACGATCACTACCACGACGGCCCCTGATCAATCTTTAGTTTTATAGTATAACTACCATACGATCACTACCACGTCGGCCTCTGATCAATCTTTAGTTTTATAGTATAACTACCATACGATCACTACCACGTCGGCCTCTGATCAATCTTTAGTTTTATAGTATAACTACCATACGATCACTACCACGACGGCCCCTGATCAAACTTTAGTTTTATAGTATAACTACCATACGATCACTACCACGTCGGCCCCTGATCAATCTTTAGTTTTATAGCATAACTACCATACGATCACTACCACGACGCCCCTGATCAATCTTTAGTTTTATAGCATAACTACCATACGATCACTACCACGACGGCCCCTGATCAATCTTTAGTTTTATAGTATAACTACCATACGATCACTACCACGTCGGCCCCTGATCAATCTTTAGTTTTATAGCATAACTACCATACGATCACTACCACGACGGCCCCTGATCAATCTTTAGTTTTATAGTATAACTACCATACGATCACTACCACGACGGCCCCTGATCAATCTTTAGTTTTATAGTATAACTACCATACGATCACTACCACGTCGGCCCCTTATCAATCTTTAGTTTTATAGTATAACTACCATACGATCACTACCACGACGGCCCCTGATCAATCTTTAGTTTTATAGTATAACTACCATACGATCACTACCACGACGGCCCTTGATCAATCTTTAGTTTTATAGTATAACTACCATACGATCACTACCACGTCTTCCCCTGATCAATCTTTAGTTTTATAGTATAACTACCATACGATCACTACCACGTCGGCCCCTGTTCAATCTTTAGTTTTATAGTATAACTACCATACGATCACTACCACGACGGCCCCTGATCAATCGTTAGTTTTATAGTATAACTACCATACGATCACTACCACGACGGCCCCTGATCAATCTTTAGTTTTATAGTATAACTACCATACGATCACTACCACGTCTTCCCCTGATCAATCTTTAGCTTTATAGTATAACTACCATACGATCACTACCACAACGGCCCCTGATCAATCTTTAGTTTTATAGTATAACTACCATACGATCACTACCACGACGGCCCCTGATCAATCTTTAGTTTTATAGTATAACTACCATACGATCACTACCACGTCTTCCCCTGATCAATCTTTAGTTTTATAGCATAACTACCATACGATCACTACCACGTCGGCCCCTGATCAATCTTTAGTTTTATAGTATAACTACCATACGATCACTACCACGACGGCCCCTGATCAATCTTTAGTTTTATAGTATAACTACCATACGATCACTACCACGTCGGCCTCTGATCAATCTTTAGTTTTATAGTATAACTACCATACGATCACTACCACGACGGCCCCTGATCAATCTTTAGTTTTATAGCATAACTACCATACGATCACTACCACGACGGCCCCTGATCAATCTTTAGTTTTATAGTATAACTACCATACGATCACTACCACGTCGGCCCCTGATCAATCTTTAGTTTTATAGTATAACTACCATACGATCACTACCACGACGGCCCCTGATCAATCTTTAGTTTTATAGTATAACTACCATACGATCACTACCACGACGGCCCTTGATCAATCTTTAGTTTTATAGTATAACTACCATACGATCACTACCACGTCTTCCCCTGATCAATCTTTAGTTTTATAGTATAACTACCATACGATCACTACCACGTCGGCCCCTGTTCAATCTTTAGTTTTATAGTATAACTACCATACGATCACTACCACGACGGCCCCTGATCAATCGTTAGTTTTATAGTATAACTACCATACGATCACTACCACGACGGCCCCTGATCAATCTTTAGTTTTATAGTATAACTACCATACGATCACTACCACGTCTTCCCCTGATCAATCTTTAGTTTTATAGTATAACTACCATACGATCACTACCACAACGGCCCCTGATCAATCTTTAGTTTTATAGTATAACTACCATACGATCACTACCACGACGGCCCCTGATCAATCTTTAGTTTTATAGTATAACTACCATACGATCACTACCACGTCTTCCCCTGATCAATCTTTAGTTTTATAGTATAACTACCATACGATCACTACCACGTCGGCCCCTGTTCAATCTTTAGTTTTATAGTATAACTACCATACGATCACTACCACGACGGCCCCTGATCAATCTTTAGTTTTATAGTATAACTACCATACGATCACTACCACGACGGCCCCTGATCAATCTTTAGTTTTATAGTATAACTACCATACGATCACTACCACGTCTTCCCCTGATCAATCTTTAGCTTTATAGTATAACTACCATACGATCACTACCACAACGGCCCCTGATCAATCTTTAGTTTTATAGTATAACTACCATACGATCACTACCACGACGGCCCCTGATCAATCTTTAGTTTTATAGTATAACTACCATACGATCACTACCACGTCTTCCCCTGATCAATCTTTAGTTTTATAGCATAACTACCATACGATCACTACCACGACGGCCCCTGATCAATCTTTAGTTTTATAGTATAACTACCATACGATCACTACCACGACGGCCCCTGATCAATCTTTAGTTTTATAGTATAACTACCATACGATCACTACCACGTCGGCCTCTGATCAATCTTTAGTTTTATAGTATAACTACCATACGATCACTACCACGACGGCCCCTGATCAATCTTTAGTTTTATAGCATAACTACCATACGATCACTACCACGACGGCCCCTGATCAATCTTTAGTTTTATAGTATAACTACCATACGATCACTACCACGTCGGCCCCTGATCAATCTTTAGTTTTATAGTATAACTACCATACGATCACTACCACGACGGCCCCTGATCAATCTTTAGTTTTATAGTATAACTACCATACGATCACTACCACGACGGCCCTTGATCAATCTTTAGTTTTATAGTATAACTACCATACGATCACTACCACGTCTTCCCCTGATCAATCTTTAGTTTTATAGTATAACTACCATACGATCACTACCACGTCGGCCCCTGTTCAATCTTTAGTTTTATAGTATAACTACCATACGATCACTACCACGACGGCCCCTGATCAATCGTTAGTTTTATAGTATAACTACCATACGATCACTACCACGACGGCCCCTGATCAATCTTTAGTTTTATAGTATAACTACCATACGATCACTACCACGTCTTCCCCTGATCAATCTTTAGTTTTATAGTATAACTACCATACGATCACTACCACAACGGCCCCTGATCAATCTTTAGTTTTATAGTATAACTACCATACGATCACTACCACGACGGCCCCTGATCAATCTTTAGTTTTATAGTATAACTACCATACGATCACTACCACGTCTTCCCCTGATCAATCTTTAGTTTTATAGCATAACTACCATACGATCACTACCACGTCGGCCCCTGATCAATCTTTAGTTTTATAGTATAACTACCATACGATCACTACCACGACGGCCCCTGATCAATCTTTAGTTTTATAGTATAACTACCATACGATCACTACCACGTCGGCCTCTGATCAATCTTTAGTTTTATAGTATAACTACCATACGATCACTACCACGACGGCCCCTGATCAATCTTTAGTTTTATAGCATAACTACCATACGATCACTACCACGACGGCCCCTGATCAATCTTTAGTTTTATAGTATAACTACCATACGATCACTACCACGACGGCCCCTGATCAATCTTTAGTTTTATAGTATAACTACCATACGATCACTACCACGTCTGCCCCTGATCAATCTTTAGTTTTATAGCATAACTACCATACGATCACTACCACGACGGCCCCTGATCAATCTTTAGTTTTATAGTATAACTACCATACGATCACTACCACGACGGCCCCTGATCAATCTTTAGTTTTATAGTATAACTACCATACGATCACTACCACGTCGGCCTCTGATCAATCTTTAGTTTTATAGTATAACTACCATACGATCATTACCACGACGGCCCCTGATCAATCTTTAGTTTTATAGTATAACTACCATACGATCACTACCACGTCTGCCCCTGATCAATCTTTAGCTTTATAGTATAACTACCATACGATCACTACCACGACGGCCCCTGATCAATCTTTAGTTTTATAGTATAACTACCATACGATCACTACCACGACGGCCACTGATCAATCTTTAGTTTTCTGTGTTAACTACCATACGATCACTACCACGTCGGCCCCTGATCAATCTTTAGTTTTATAGTATAACTACCATACGATCACTACCACGACGGTCCTGATCAATCTTTAGTTTTATAGTATAACTACCATACGATCACTACCACGTCGGCCCCTGATCAATCTTTAGTTTTATAGTATAACTACCATACGATCACTACCACGACAGCCTCTGATCAATCTTTAGTTTTATAGCATAACTACCATACGATCACTACCACGTCGGCCTCTGATCAATCTTTAGTTTTATAGTATAACTACCATACGATCACTACCACGACGGCCCCTGATCAATCTTTAGTTTTATAGTATAACTACCATACGATCACTACCACGTCCGCCTCTGATCAATCTTTAGTTTTATAGTATAACTACCATACGATCACTACCACGACGGCCCCTGATCAATCTTTAGTTTTATAGTATAACTACCATACGATCACTACCACGACGGCCCCTGATCAATCTTTAGTTTTATAGTATAACTACCATACGATCACTACCACGACGGCCTCTGATCAATCTTTAGTTTTATAGTATAACTACCATACGATCACTACCACGACGGCCCCTGATCAATCTTTAGTTTTCTAGCATAACTACCATACGATCACTACCACGTCGGCCCCTGATCAATCTTTAGTTTTATAGTATAACTACCATACGATCACTACCACGTCGGCCTCTGATCAATCTTTAGTTTTATAGTATAACTACCATACGATCACTACCACGTCTGCCCCTGATCAATCTTTAGTTTTATAGTATAACTACCATACGATCACTACCACGTCGGCCCCTGATCAATCTTTAGTTTTATAGCATAACTACCATACGATCACTACCACGACGGCCCCTGATCAATCTTTAGTTTAATAGCATAACTACCATACGATCACTACCACGACGGCCCCTGATCAATCTTTAGTTTTATAGTATAACTACCATACGATCACTACCACGTTGGCCCCTGATCAATCTTTAGTTGTATATTATAACTACCATACGATCACTACCACGACGGCCCCTGATCAATCGTTAGTTTTATAGTATAACTACCATACGATCACTACCACGACGGCCCCTGATCAATCTTTAGTTTTATAGTATAACTACCATACGATCACTACCACGTCTTCCCCTGATCAATCTTTAGTTTTATAGTATAACTACCATACGATCACTACCACAACGGCCCCTGATCAATCTTTAGTTTTATAGTATAACTACCATACGATCACTACCACGACGGCCCCTGATCAATCTTTAGTTTTATAGTATAACTACCATACGATCACTACCACGTCTTCCCCTGATCAATCTTTAGTTTTATAGCATAACTACCATACGATCACTACCACGTCGGCCCCTGATCAATCTTTAGTTTTATAGTATAACTACCATACGATCACTACCACGACGGCCCCTGATCAATCTTTAGTTTTATAGTATAACTACCATACGATCACTACCACGTCGGCCTCTGATCAATCTTTAGTTGTATAGTATAACTACCATACGATCACTACCACGACGGCCCCTGATCAATCTTTAGTTTTATAGCATAACTACCATACGATCACTACCACGACGGCCCCTGATCAATCTTTAGTTTTATAGTATAACTACCATACGATCACTACCACGACGGCCCCTGATCAATCTTTAGTTTTATAGTATAACTACCATACGATCACTACCACGTCCGCCTCTGATCAATCTTTAGTTTTATAGTATAACTACCATACGATCACTACCACGACGGCCCCTGATCAATCTTTAGTTTTATAGTATAACTACCATACGATCACTACCACGTCTGCCCCTGATCAATCTTTAGCTTTATAGTATAACTACCATACGATCACTACCACGACGGCCCCTGATCAATCTTTAGTTTTATAGTATAACTACCATACGATCACTACCACGACGGCCACTGATCAATCTTTAGTTTTCTGTGTTAACTACCATACGATCACTACCACGTCGGCCCCTGATCAATCTTTAGTTTTATAGTATAACTACCATACGATCACTACCACGACGGTCCTGATCAATCTTTAGTTTTATAGTATAACTACCATACGATCACTACCACGTCGGCCCCTGATCAATCTTTAGTTTTATAGTATAACTACCATACGATCACTACCACGACAGCCTCTGATCAATCTTTAGTTTTATAGCATAACTACCATACGATCACTACCACGTCGGCCTCTGATCAATCTTTAGTTTTATAGTATAACTACCATACGATCACTACCACGACGGCCCCTGATCAATCTTTAGTTTTATAGTATAACTACCATACGATCACTACCACGTCCGCCTCTGATCAATCTTTAGTTTTATAGTATAACTACCATACGATCACTACCACGACGGCCCCTGATCAATCTTTAGTTTTATAGTATAACTACCATACGATCACTACCACGACGGCCCCTGATCAATCTTTAGTTTTATAGTATAACTACCATACGATCACTACCACGACGGCCTCTGATCAATCTTTAGTTTTATAGTATAACTACCATACGATCACTACCACGACGGCCCCTGATCAATCTTTAGTTTTCTAGCATAACTACCATACGATCACTACCACGTCGGCCCCTGATCAATCTTTAGTTTTATAGTATAACTACCATACGATCACTACCACGTCGGCCTCTGATCAATCTTTAGTTTTATAGTATAACTACCATACGATCACTACCACGTCTGCCCCTGATCAATCTTTAGTTTTATAGTATAACTACCATACGATCACTACCACGTCGGCCCCTGATCAATCTTTAGTTTTATAGCATAACTACCATACGATCACTACCACGACGGCCCCTGATCAATCTTTAGTTTAATAGCATAACTACCATACGATCACTACCACGACGGCCCCTGATCAATCTTTAGTTTTATAGTATAACTACCATACGATCACTACCACGTTGGCCCCTGATCAATCTTTAGTTGTATAGTATAACTACCATACGATCACTACCACGACGGCCCCTGATCAATCTTTAGTTTTATAGTATAACTACCATACGATCACTACCACGACGGCCCCTGATCAATCGTTAGTTTTATAGTATAACTACCATACGATCACTACCACGACGGCCCCTGATCAATCTTTAGTTTTATAGTATAACTACCATACGACCACTACCTCGACGGCCCCTGATCAATCTTTAGTTTTATAGTATAACTACCATACGATCACTACCACGTCTTCCCCTGATCAATCTTTAGTTTTATAGTATAACTACCATACGATCACTACCACAACGGCCCCTGATCAATCTTTAGTTTTATAGTATAACTACCATACGATCACTACCACGACGGCCCCTGATCAATCTTTAGTTTTATAGTATAACTACCATACGATCACTACCACGTCTTCCCCTGATCAATCTTTAGTTTTATAGCATAACTACCATACGATCACTACCACGTCGGCCCCTGATCAATCTTTAGTTTTATAGTATAACTACCATACGATCACTACCACGACGGCCCCTGATCAATCTTTAGTTTTATAGTATAACTACCATACGATCACTACCACGTCGGCCTCTGATCAATCTTTAGTTTTATAGTATAACTACCATACGATCACTACCACGACGGCCCCTGATCAATCTTTAGTTTTATAGCATAACTACCATACGATCACTAACACGACGGCCCCTGATCAATCTTTAGTTTTATAGTATAACTACCATACGATCACTACCACGTCGGCCCCTGATCAATCTTTAGTTTTATAGTATAACTACCATACGATCACTACCACGTCTGCCCCTGATCAATCTTTAGTTTTATAGCATAACTACCATACGATCACTACCACGACGGCCCCTGATCAATCTTTAGTTTTATAGTATAACTACCATACGATCACTACCACGACGGCCCCTGATCAATCTTTAGTTTTATAGTATAACTACCATACGATCACTACCACGTCGGCCTCTGATCAATCTTTAGTTTTATAGTATAACTACCATACGATCACTACCACGACGGCCCCTGATCAATCTTTAGTTTTCTGTGTTAACTACCATACGATCACTACCACGTCGGCCCCTGATCAATCTTTAGTTTTATAGTATAACTACCATACGATCACTACCACGACGGCCACTGATCAATCTTTAGTTTTATAGTATAACTACCATACGATCACTACCACGACGGCCCCTGATCAATCTTTAGTTTTATAGTATAACTACCATACGATCACTACCACGTCGGCCTCTGATCAATCTTTAGTTTTATAGTATAACTACCATACGATCATTACCACGACGGCCCCTGATCAATCTTTAGTTTTATAGTATAACTACCATACGATCACTACCACGTCTGCCCCTGATCAATCTTTAGCTTTATAGTATAACTACCATACGATCACTACCACGACGGCCCCTGATCAATCTTTAGTTTTATAGTATAACTACCATACGATCACTACCACGACGGCCACTGATCAATCTTTAGTTTTCTGTGTTAACTACCATACGATCACTACCACGTCGGCCCCTGATCAATCTTTAGTTTTATAGTATAACTACCATACGATCACTACCACGACGGTCCTGATCAATCTTTAGTTTTATAGTATAACTACCATACGATCACTACCACGTCGGCCCCTGATCAATCTTTAGTTTTATAGTATAACTACCATACGATCACTACCACGACAGCCTCTGATCAATCTTTAGTTTTATAGCATAACTACCATACGATCACTACCACGTCGGCCTCTGATCAATCTTTAGTTTTATAGTATAACTACCATACGATCACTACCACGACGGCCCCTGATCAATCTTTAGTTTTATAGTATAACTACCATACGATCACTACCACGTCCGCCTCTGATCAATCTTTAGTTTTATAGTATAACTACCATACGATCACTACCACGACGGCCCCTGATCAATCTTTAGTTTTATAGTATAACTACCATACGATCACTACCACGACGGCCCCTGATCAATCTTTAGTTTTATAGTATAACTACCATACGATCACTACCACGACGGCCTCTGATCAATCTTTAGTTTTATAGTATAACTACCATACGATCACTACCACGACGGCCCCTGATCAATCTTTAGTTTTCTAGCATAACTACCATACGATCACTACCACGTCGGCCCCTGATCAATCTTTAGTTTTATAGTATAACTACCATACGATCACTACCACGTCGGCCTCTGATCAATCTTTAGTTTTATAGTATAACTACCATACGATCACTACCACGTCTGCCCCTGATCAATCTTTAGTTTTATAGTATAACTACCATACGATCACTACCACGTCGGCCCCTGATCAATCTTTAGTTTTATAGCATAACTACCATACGATCACTACCACGACGGCCCCTGATCAATCTTTAGTTTAATAGCATAACTACCATACGATCACTACCACGACGGCCCCTGATCAATCTTTAGTTTTATAGTATAACTACCATACGATCACTACCACGTTGGCCCCTGATCAATCTTTAGTTGTATATTATAACTACCATACGATCACTACCACGACGGCCCCTGATCAATCGTTAGTTTTATAGTATAACTACCATACGATCACTACCACGACGGCCCCTGATCAATCTTTAGTTTTATAGTATAACTACCATACGATCACTACCACGTCTTCCCCTGATCAATCTTTAGTTTTATAGTATAACTACCATACGATCACTACCACAACGGCCCCTGATCAATCTTTAGTTTTATAGTATAACTACCATACGATCACTACCACGACGGCCCCTGATCAATCTTTAGTTTTATAGTATAACTACCATACGATCACTACCACGTCTTCCCCTGATCAATCTTTAGTTTTATAGCATAACTACCATACGATCACTACCACGTCGGCCCCTGATCAATCTTTAGTTTTATAGTATAACTACCATACGATCACTACCACGACGGCCCCTGATCAATCTTTAGTTTTATAGTATAACTACCATACGATCACTACCACGTCGGCCTCTGATCAATCTTTAGTTTTATAGTATAACTACCATACGATCACTACCACGACGGCCCCTGATCAATCTTTAGTTTTATAGCATAACTACCATACGATCACTACCACGACGGCCCCTGATCAATCTTTAGTTTTATAGTATAACTACCATACGATCACTACCACGACGGCCCCTGATCAATCTTTAGTTTTATAGTATAACTACCATACGATCACTACCACGTCCGCCTCTGATCAATCTTTAGTTTTATAGTATAACTACCATACGATCACTACCACGACGGCCCCTGATCAATCTTTAGTTTTATAGTATAACTACCATACGATCACTACCACGTCTGCCCCTGATCAATCTTTAGCTTTATAGTATAACTACCATACGATCACTACCACGACGGCCCCTGATCAATCTTTAGTTTTATAGTATAACTACCATACGATCACTACCACGACGGCCACTGATCAATCTTTAGTTTTCTGTGTTAACTACCATACGATCACTACCACGTCGGCCCCTGATCAATCTTTAGTTTTATAGTATAACTACCATACGATCACTACCACGACGGTCCTGATCAATCTTTAGTTTTATAGTATAACTACCATACGATCACTACCACGTCGGCCCCTGATCAATCTTTAGTTTTATAGTATAACTACCATACGATCACTACCACGACAGCCTCTGATCAATCTTTAGTTTTATAGCATAACTACCATACGATCACTACCACGTCGGCCTCTGATCAATCTTTAGTTTTATAGTATAACTACCATACGATCACTACCACGACGGCCCCTGATCAATCTTTAGTTTTATAGTATAACTACCATACGATCACTACCACGTCCGCCTCTGATCAATCTTTAGTTTTATAGTATAACTACCATACGATCACTACCACGACGGCCCCTGATCAATCTTTAGTTTTATAGTATAACTACCATACGATCACTACCACGACGGCCCCTGATCAATCTTTAGTTTTATAGTATAACTACCATACGATCACTACCACGACGGCCTCTGATCAATCTTTAGTTTTATAGTATAACTACCATACGATCACTACCACGACGGCCCCTGATCAATCTTTAGTTTTCTAGCATAACTACCATACGATCACTACCACGTCGGCCCCTGATCAATCTTTAGTTTTATAGTATAACTACCATACGATCACTACCACGTCGGCCTCTGATCAATCTTTAGTTTTATAGTATAACTACCATACGATCACTACCACGTCTGCCCCTGATCAATCTTTAGTTTTATAGTATAACTACCATACGATCACTACCACGTCGGCCCCTGATCAATCTTTAGTTTTATAGCATAACTACCATACGATCACTACCACGACGGCCCCTGATCAATCTTTAGTTTAATAGCATAACTACCATACGATCACTACCACGACGGCCCCTGATCAATCTTTAGTTTTATAGTATAACTACCATACGATCACTACCACGTTGGCCCCTGATCAATCTTTAGTTGTATAGTATAACTACCATACGATCACTACCACGACGGCCCCTGATCAATCTTTAGTTTTATAGTATAACTACCATACGATCACTACCACGACGGCCCCTGATCAATCGTTAGTTTTATAGTATAACTACCATACGATCACTACCACGACGGCCCCTGATCAATCTTTAGTTTTATAGTATAACTACCATACGACCACTACCTCGACGGCCCCTGATCAATCTTTAGTTTTATAGTATAACTACCATACGATCACTACCACGTCTTCCCCTGATCAATCTTTAGTTTTATAGTATAACTACCATACGATCACTACCACAACGGCCCCTGATCAATCTTTAGTTTTATAGTATAACTACCATACGATCACTACCACGACGGCCCCTGATCAATCTTTAGTTTTATAGTATAACTACCATACGATCACTACCACGTCTTCCCCTGATCAATCTTTAGTTTTATAGCATAACTACCATACGATCACTACCACGTCGGCCCCTGATCAATCTTTAGTTTTATAGTATAACTACCATACGATCACTACCACGACGGCCCCTGATCAATCTTTAGTTTTATAGTATAACTACCATACGATCACTACCACGTCGGCCTCTGATCAATCTTTAGTTTTATAGTATAACTACCATACGATCACTACCACGACGGCCCCTGATCAATCTTTAGTTTTATAGCATAACTACCATACGATCACTAACACGACGGCCCCTGATCAATCTTTAGTTTTATAGTATAACTACCATACGATCACTACCACGTCGGCCCCTGATCAATCTTTAGTTTTATAGTATAACTACCATACGATCACTACCACGTCTGCCCCTGATCAATCTTTAGTTTTATAGCATAACTACCATACGATCACTACCACGACGGCCCCTGATCAATCTTTAGTTTTATAGTATAACTACCATACGATCACTACCACGACGGCCCCTGATCAATCTTTAGTTTTATAGTATAACTACCATACGATCACTACCACGTCGGCCTCTGATCAATCTTTAGTTTTATAGTATAACTACCATACGATCACTACCACGACGGCCCCTGATCAATCTTTAGTTTTCTGTGTTAACTACCATACGATCACTACCACGTCGGCCCCTGATCAATCTTTAGTTTTATAGTATAACTACCATACGATCACTACCACGACGGCCCCTGATCAATCTTTAGTTTTATAGTATAACTACCATACGATCACTACCACGTCGGCCCCTGATCAATATTTAGTTTTATAGTATAACTACCATACGATCACTACCACGACAGCCACTGATCAATCTTTAGTTTTATAGCATAACTACCATACGATCACTACCACGTCGGCCTCTGATCAATCTTTAGTTTTATAGTATAACTACCATACGATCACTACCACGACGGCCCCTGATCAATCTTTAGTTTTATAGTATAACTACCATACGATCACTACCACGTCCGCCTCTGATCAATCTTTAGTTTTATAGTATAACTACCATACGATCACTACCACGACGGCCCCTGATCAATCTTTAGTTTTATAGTATAACTACCATACGATCACTACCACGACGGCCTCTGATCAATCTTTAGTTTTATAGTATAACTACCATACGATCACTACCACGACGGCCCCTGATCAATATTTAGTTTTATAGTATAACTACCATACGATCACTACCACGTCGGCCCCTGATCAATCTTTAGTTTTATAGTATAAATACCATACGATCACTACCACGACGGCCTCTGATCAATCTTTAGTTTTATAGTATAACTACCATACGATCACTACCACGACGGCCCCTGATCAATCTTTAGTTTTATAGTATAACTACCATACGATCACTACCACGTCGGCCTCTGATCAATCTTTAGTTTTATAGTATAACTACCATACGATCACTACCACGACGGCCCCTGATCAATCTTTAGTTTTATAGTATAACTACCATACGATCACTACCACGTCTTCCCCTGATCAATCTTTAGTTTTATAGCATAACTACCATACGATCACTACCACGTCGACCCCTGATCAATCTTTAGTTTTATAGTATAACTACCATACGATCACTACCACGACGGCCCCTGATCAATCTTTAGTTTTATAGTATAACTACCATACGATCACTACCACGTCGGCCTCTGATCAATCTTTAGTTTTATAGTATAACTACCATACGATCACTACCACGACGGCCCCTGATCAATCTTTAGTTTTATAGCATAACTACCATACGATCACTACCACGACGGCCTCTGATCAATCTTTAGTTTTATAGTATAACTACCATACGATCACTACCACGACGGCCCCTGATCAATCTTTAGTTTTATAGTATAACTACCATACGATCACTACCACGTCTGCCCCTGATCAATCTTTTGTTTTATAGCATAACTACCATACGATCACTACCACGACGGCCCCTGATCAATCTTTAGTTTTATAGTATAACTACCATACGATCACTACCACGACGGGCCCTGATCAATCTTTAGTTTTATAGTATAACTACCATACGATCACTACCACGTCGGCCTCTGATCAATCTTTAGTTTTATAGTATAACTACCATACGATCACTACCACGACGGCCCCTGATCAATCTTTAGTTTTATAGTATAACTACCATACGATCACTACCACGACGGCCTCTGATCAATCTTTAGTTTTATAGTATAACTACCATACGATCACTACCACGACGGCCCCTGATCAATATTTAGTTTTATAGTATAACTACCATACGATCACTACCACGTCGGCCCCTGATCAATCTTTAGTTTTATAGTATAAATACCATACGATCACTACCACGACGGCCTCTGATCAATCTTTAGTTTTATAGTATAACTACCATACGATCACTACCACGACGGCCCCTGATCAATCTTTAGTTTTATAGTATAACTACCATACGATCACTACCACGTCGGCCTCTGATCAATCTTTAGTTTTATAGTATAACTACCATACGATCACTACCACGACGGCCCCTGATCAATCTTTAGTTTTATAGTATAACTACCATACGATCACTACCACGTCTTCCCCTGATCAATCTTTAGTTTTATAGCATAACTACCATACGATCACTACCACGTCGACCCCTGATCAATCTTTAGTTTTATAGTATAACTACCATACGATCACTACCACGACGGCCCCTGATCAATCTTTAGTTTTATAGTATAACTACCATACGATCACTACCACGTCGGCCTCTGATCAATCTTTAGTTTTATAGTATAACTACCATACGATCACTACCACGACGGCCCCTGATCAATCTTTAGTTTTATAGCATAACTACCATACGATCACTACCACGACGGCCTCTGATCAATCTTTAGTTTTATAGTATAACTACCATACGATCACTACCACGACGGCCCCTGATCAATCTTTAGTTTTATAGTATAACTACCATACGATCACTACCACGTCTGCCCCTGATCAATCTTTTGTTTTATAGCATAACTACCATACGATCACTACCACGACGGCCCCTGATCAATCTTTAGTTTTATAGTATAACTACCATACGATCACTACCACGACGGGCCCTGATCAATCTTTAGTTTTATAGTATAACTACCATACGATCACTACCACGTCGGCCTCTGATCAATCTTTAGTTTTATAGTATAACTACCATACGATCACTACCACGACGGCCCCTGATCAATCTTTAGTTTTCTGTGTTAACTACCATACGATCACTACCACGTCGGCCCCTGATCAATCTTTATTTTATAGTATAACTACCATACGATCACTACCACGACGGCCCCTGATCAATCTTTAGTTTTATAGTATAACTACCATACGATCACTACCACGTCGGCCCCTGATCAATCTTTAGTTTTATAGTATAACTACCATACGATCACTACCACGACAGCCTCTGATCAATCTTTAGTTTTATAGCATAACTACCATACGATCACTACCACGTCGGCCTCTGATCAATCTTTAGTTTTATAGTATAACTACCATACGATCACTACCACGACGGCCCCTGATCAATCTTTAGTTTTATAGTATAACTACCATACGATCACTACCACGTCCGCCTCTGATCAATCTTTAGTTTTATAGTATAACTACCATACGATCACTACCACGACGGCCCCTGATCAATCTTTAGTTTTATAGTATAACTACCATACGATCACTACCACGACGGCCCCTGATCAATCTTTAGTTTTATAGTATAACTACCATACGATCACTACCACGACGGCCTCTGATCAATCTTTAGTTTTATAGTATAACTACCATACGATCACTACCACGACGGCCCCTGATCAATCTTTAGTTTTATAGTATAACTACCATACGATCACTACCACGTCGGCCCCTGATCAAGCTTTAGTTTTATAGTATAACTACCATATGATCACTACCACGACGGCCTCTGATCAATCTTTAGTTTTATAGCATAACTACCATACGATCACTAACACGACGGCCCCTGATCAATCTTTAGTTTTATAGTATAACTACCATACGATCACTACCACGTCGGCCTCTGATCAATCTTTAGTTTTATAGTATAACTACCATACGATCACTACCACGTCTGCCCCTGATCAATCTTTAGTTTTATAGTATAACTACCATACGATCACTACCACGTCGGCCCCTGATCAATCTTTAGTTTTATAGCATAACTACCATACCATCACTACCACGACGGCCCCTGATCAATCTTTAGTTTTATAGCATAACTACCATAGGATCACTACCACGACGGCCCCTGATCAATCTTTAGTTTTATAGTATAACTACCATACGATCACTACCACGTCGGCCCCTGATCAATCTTTAGTTTTATAGTATAACTACCATACGATCACTACCACGACGGCCCCTGATCAATCTTTAGTTTTATAGTATAACTACCATACGATCACTACCACGACGGCCCCTGATCAATCGTTAGTTTTATAGTATAACTACCATACGATCACTACCACGACGGCCCCTGATCAATCTTTAGTTTTATAGTATAACTACCATACGATCACTACCTCGACGGCCCCTGATCAATCTTTAGTTTTATAGTATAACTACCATACGATCACTACCATGTCTTCCTCTGATCAATCTTTAGTTTTATAGTATAACTACCATACGATCACTACCACAACGGCCCCTGATCAATCTTTAGTTTTATAGTATAACTACCATACGATCACTACCACGTCGGCCTCTGATCAATCTTTAGTTTTATAGTATAACTACCATACGATCACTACCACGACGGCCCCTGATCAATCTTTAGTTTTCTGTGTTAACTACCATACGATCACTACCACGTCGGCCCCTGATCAATCTTTAGTTTTATAGTATAACTACCATACGATCACTACCACGACGGCCCCTGATCAATCTTTAGTTTTATAGTATAACTACCATACGATCACTACCACGTCGGCCCCTGATCAATCTTTAGTTTTATAGCATAACTACCATACGATCACTACCACGTCGGCCTCTGATCAATCTTTAGTTTTATAGTATAACTACCATACGATCACTACCACGACGGCCCCTGATCAATCTTTAGTTTTATAGTATAACTACCATACGATCACTACCACGAGAGCCTCTGATCAATCTTTAGTTTTATAGCATAACTACCATACGATCACTACCACGTCGGCCTCTGATCAATCTTTAGTTTTATAGTATAACTACCATACGATCAATACCACGACGGCCCCTGATCAATCTTTAGTTTTATAGTATAACTACCATACGATCACTACCACGTCCGCCTCTGATCAATCTTTAGTTTTATAGTATAACTACCATACGATCACTACCACGACGGCCCCTGATCAATCTTTAGTTTTATAGTATAACTACCATACGATCACTACCACGACGGCCCCTGATCAATCTTTAGTTTTATAGTATAACTACCATACGATCACTACCACGACGGCCTCTGATCAATCTTTAGTTTTATAGTATAACTACCATACGATCACTACCACGACGGCCCCTGAACAATCTTTAGTTTTATAGTATAACTACCATACGATCACTACCACGTCGGCCCCTGATCAATCTTTAGTTTTATAGTATAACTACCATACGATCACTACCACGACGGCCTCTGATCAATCTTTAGTTTTATAGCATAACTACCATACGATCACTACCACGACGACCCCTGATCAATCTTTAGTTTTATAGTATAACTACCATACGATCACTACCACGACGGCCCCTGATCAATCTTTAGTTTTATAGCATAACTACCATACGATCACTACCACGACGGCCCCTGATCAATCTTTAGTTTTATAGTATAACTACCATACGATCACTACGACGACGGCCCCTGATCAATCTTTAGTTTTATAGTATAACTACCATACGATCACTACCACGTCGATCCCTGATCAATCTTTAGTTTTATAGTATAACTACCATACGATCACTACCACGTCGGCCCCTGATCAATCTTTAGTTTTATAGCATAACTACCATACGATCACTACCACGTCGGCCCCTGATCAATCTTTAGTTTTATAGTATAACTACCATACGATCACTACCATGTCTTCCCCTGATCAATCTTTAGTTTTATAGTATAACTACCATACGATCACTACCACAACGGCCCCTGATCAATCTTTAGTTTTATAGTATAACTACCATACGATCACTACCACGACGGCCCCTGATCAATCTTTAGTTTTATAGTATAACTACCATACGATCACTACCACGTCTTCCCCTGATCAATCTTTAGTTTTATAGCATAACTACCATACGATCACTACCACGTCGGTCCCTGATCAATCTTTAGTTTTATAGTATAACTACCATACGATCACTACCACGACGGCCCCTGATCAATCTTTAGTTTTATAGTATAACTACCATACGATTACTACCACGTCGGCCTCTGATCAATCTTTAGTTTTATAGTATAACTACCATACGATCACTACCACGACGGCCCCTGATCAATCTTTAGTTTTATAGCATAACTACCATACGATCACTACCACGACGGCCCTTGATCAATCTTTAGTTTTATAGTATAACTACCATACGATCACTACCACGACGGCCCCTGATCAATCTTTAGTTTTATAGTATAACTACCATACGATCACTACCACGTCTGCCCCTGATCAATCTTTAGTTTTATAGCATAACTACCATACGATCACTACCACGACGGCCCCTGATCAATCTTTAGTTTTATAGTATAACTACCATACGATCACTACCACGACGGCCCCTGATCAATCTTTAGTTTTATAGTATAACTACCATACGATCACTACCACGTCGGCCTCTGATCAATCTTTAGTTTTATAGTATAACTACCATACGATCACTACCACGACGGCCCCTGATCAATCTTTAGTTTTCTGTGTTAACTACCATACGATCACTACCACGTCGGCCCCTGATCAATCTTTAGTTTTATAGTATAACTACCATACGATCACTACCACGTCGGCCCCTGATCAATCTTTAGTTTTATAGCATAACTACCATACGATCACTACCACGTCGGCCTCTGATCAATCTTTAGTTTTATAGTATAACTACCATACGATCACTACCACGACGGCCCCTGATCAATCTTTAGTTTTATAGTATAACTACCATACGATCACTACCACGAGAGCCTCTGATCAATCTTTAGTTTTATAGCATAACTACCATACGATCACTACCACGTCGGCCTCTGATCAATCTTTAGTTTTATAGTATAACTACCATACGATCACTACCACGAGAGCCTCTGATCAATCTTTAGTTTTATAGCATAACTACCATTCGATCACTACCACGACGGCCTCTGATCAATCTTTAGTTTTATAGTATAACTACCATACGATCACTACCACGTCGGCCTCTGATCAATCTTTAGTTTTATAGTATAACTACCATACGATCACTACCACGATGGCCTCTGATCAATCTTTAGTTTTATAGCATAACTACCATACGATCACTACCACGACGGCCCCTGATCAATCTTTAGTTTTATAGTATAACTACCATACGATCACTACCACGTCGACCCCTGATCAATATTTAGTTTTATAGTATAACTACCATACGATCACTACCACGACGGCCCCTTATCAATCTTTAGTTTTATAGTATAACTACCATACGGTCACTACCACGACGGCCCCTGATCAATCTTTAGTTTTATAGTATAACTACCATACGATCACTACCACCACGTCCCCTGATCAATCTTTAGTTTTATAGTATAACTACCATACGATCACTACCACGTCGATCCCTGATCAATCTTTAGTTTTATAGTATAACTACCATACGATCACTACCACGTCGACCTCTGATCAATCTTTAGTTTTATAGTATAACTACCATACGATCACTACCACGACGGCCCCTGATCAATCTTTAGTTTTATAGAATAACTACCATACGATCACTACCACGACGGCCCCTGATCAATCTTTAGTTTTATAGTATAACTACCATACGATCACTACCACGTCGGCCCCTGATCAATCTTTAGTTTTATAGTATAACTACCATACGATCACTACCACGACGGCCCCTGATCAATCTTTAGTTTTATAGTATAACTACCATACGATCACTACCACGACGGCCCCTGATCAATCTTTAGTTTTATAGTATAACTACCATACGATCACTACCACGTCGGCCTCTGATCAATCTTTAGTTTTATAGTATAACTACCATACGATCACTACCACGACGGCCCCTGATCAATCTTTAGTTTTATAGTATAACTACCATACGATCACTACCACGACGGCCCCTGATCAATCTTTAGTTTTATAGTATAACTACCATACGATCACTACCACGACGGCCTCTGATCAATCTTTAGTTTTATAGTATAACTACCATACGATCACTACCACGACGGCCCCTGATCAATCTTTAGTTTTATAGTATAACTACCATACGATCACTACCACGTCGGCCCCTGATCAATCTTTAGTTTTATAGTATAACTACCATACGATCACTACCACGACGGCCTCTGATCAATCTTTAGTTTTATAGCATAACTACCATACGATCACTACCACGACGGTCCCTGATTAATCTTTAGTTTTATAGTATAACTACCATACGATCACTACCACGTCTGCCTCTGATCAATCTTTAGTTTTATAGTATAACTACCATACGATCACTACCACGTCTGCCCCTGATCAATCTTTAGTTTTATAGTATAACTACCATACGATCACTACCACGACGGCCCCTGATCAATCTTTAGTTTTATAGTATAACTACCATACCATCACTACCACGACGGCCCCTGATCAATCTTTAGTTTTATAGTATAACTACCATACGATCACTACCACGTCGGCCCCTGATAAATCTTTAGTTTTATAGTATAACTACCATACGATCACTACCACGACGGCCTCTGATCAATCTTTAGTTTTATAGCATAACTACCATACGATCACTACCACGACGGCCCCTGATCAATCTTTAGTTTTATAGTATAACTACCATACGATCACTACCACGACGGCCCCTGATCAATCTTTAGTTTTATAGTATAACTACCATACCATCACTACCACGTCGGCCCCTGATCAATCTTTAGTTTTATAGTATAACTACCATACGATCACTACCAAGTCGGCCTCTGATCAATCTTTAGTTTTATAGCATAACTACCATACGATCACTACCACGACGGCCCCTGATCAATCTTTAGTTTTATAGCATAGCTACCATACGATCACTACCACGTCGGCCCCTTATCAATCTTTAGTTTTATAGCATAACTACCATACGATCACTACCATGACGGCCCCTGGTCAATATTTAGTTTTCTGTGTTAACTACCATACGATCACTACCACGTCGGCCCCTGATCAATCTTTAGTTTTATAGTATAACTACCATACGATCACTACCACGAAGGCCCCTGATCAATCTTTAGTTTTATAGCATAACTACCATACGATCACTACCACGACGGCCCCTGATCAATCTTTAGTTTTATAGTATAACTACCATACGATCACTACCACGACGGCCCCTGATCAATCTTTAGTTTTATAGTATAACTACCATACGATCACTACCACGACGGCCCCTGATCAATCTTTAGTTTTATAGTATAACTACCATACGATCACTACCACGTCGATCCCTGATCAATCTTTAGTTTTATAGTATAACTACCATACGATCACTACCACGTCGGCCCCTGATCAATCTTTAGTTTTATAGCATAACTACCATACGATCACTACCACGTCGGCCCCCGATCAATCTTTAGTTTTATAGCATAACTACGATACGATCACTACCACGACGGCCCCTGATTAATTATTAGTTTTATAGTATAACTACCATACGATCACTACCACGTCGACCCCTGATCAATCTTTAGTTTTATAGAATAACTACCATACGATCACTACCACGTCGGCCTCTGATCAATCTTTAGTTTTATAGTATAACTACCATACGATCACTACCACGACGGCCCCTGATCAATCTTTAGTTTTATAGTATAACTACCATACGATCACTACCACGAAGGCCCCTGATCAATCTTTAGTTTTATAGTATAACTACCATACGATCACTACCACGTCGGCCCCTGATCAATCTTTAGCTTTATAGTATAACTACCATACGATCACTACCACGACGGCCTCTGATCAATCTTTAGTTTTATAGTATAACTACCATACGATCACTACCACGTCAGCCCCTGATCAATCTTTAGTTTTATAGTATAACTACCATACGATCACTACCACGTCGGCCCCTGATCAATCTTTAGTTTTATAGTATAACTACCATACGATCACTACCACGTCTTCCCCTGATCAATCTTTAGTTTTATAGCATAACTACCATATGATCACTACCACGTCGGCCCCTGATCAATCTTTAGTTTTATAGTATAACTACCATACGATCACTACCACGACGGCCCCTGATCAATCTTTAGTTTTATAGTATAACTACCATACGATCACTACCACGTCGGCCTCTGATCAATCTTTAGTTTTATAGTATAACTACCATACGATCACTACCACGACGGCCCCTGATCAATCTTTAGTTTTATAGCATAACTACCATACGATCACTACCACGACGGCCCCTGATCAATCTTTAGTTTTATAGTATAACTACCATACGATCACTACCACGACGGGCCTTGATCAATCTTTAGTTTTATAGTATAACTACCTTACGATCACTACCACGTCTGCCCCTGATCAATCTTTTGTTTTATAGCATAACTACCATACGATCACTACCACGACGGCCCCTGATTAATTATTAGTTTTATAGTATAACTACCATACGATCACTACCACGTCGACCCCTGATCAATCTTTAGTTTTATAGTATAACTACCATACGATCACTACCACGACGGCCCCTGATCAATCTTTAGTTTTATAGTATAACTACCATACGATCACTACCACGTCGGCCCCTGATCAATCTTTAGCTTTATAGTATAACTACCATACGATCACTACCACGACGGCCTCTGATCAATCTTTAGTTTTATAGTATAACTACCATACGATCACTACCACGTCGGCCCCTGATCAATCTTTAGTTTTATAGTATAACTACCATACGATCACTACCACGTCGGCCCCTGATCAATCTTTAGTTTTATAGTATAACTACCATACGATCACTACCACGTCTTCCCCTGATCAATCTTTAGTTTTATAGCATAACTACCATACGATCACTACCACGTCGGCCCCTGATCAATCTTTAGTTTTATAGTATAACTACCATACGATCACTACCACGACGGCCCCTGATCAATCTTTAGTTTTATAGTATAACTACCATACGATCACTACCACGTCGGCCTCTGATCAATCTTTAGTTTTATAGTATAACTACCATACGATCACTACCACGACGGCCCCTGATCAATCTTTAGTTTTATAGCATAACTACCATACGATCACTACCACGACGGCCCCTGATCAATCTTTAGTTTTATAGTATAACTACCATACGATCACTACCACGACGGCCCCTGATCAATCTTTAGTTTTATAGTATAACTACCATACGATCACTACCACGTCGGCCCCTGATCAATCTTTTGTTTTATAGCATAACTACCATACGATCACTACCACGACGGCCCCTGATCAATCTTTAGTTTTATAGTATAACTACCATACGATCACTACCACGACGGCCCCTGATGAATCTTTAGTTTTATAGTATAACTACCATACGATCACTACCACGTCGGCCTCTGATCAATCTTTAGTTTTATAGTATAACTACCATACGATCACTACCACGACGGCCCCTGATCAATCTTTAGTTTTCTGTGTTAACTACCATACGATCACTACCACGTCGGCCCCTGATCAATCTTTAGTTTTATAGTATAACTACCATACGATCACTACCACGACGGCCCCTGATCAATCTTTAGTTTTATAGTATAACTACCATACGATCACTACCACGTCGGCCCCTGATCAATCTTTAGTTTTATAGCATAACTACCATACGATCACTACCACGTCGGCCTCTGATCAATCTTTAGTTTTATAGTATAACTACCATACGATCACTACCACGACGGCCCCTGATCAATCTTTAGTTTTATAGTATAACTACCATACGATCACTACCACGACAGCCTCTGATCAATCTTTAGTTTTATAGTATAACTACCATACGATCACTACCACGACGGCCCCTGATCAATCTTTAGTTTTATAGTATAACTACCTTACGATCACTACCACGTCTGCCCCTGATCAATCTTTAGTTTTATAGCATAACTACCATACGATCACTACCACGACGGCCCCTGATTAATTATTAGTTTTATAGTATAACTACCATACGATCACTACCACGTCGACCCCTGATCAATCTTTAGTTTTATAGTATAACTACCATACGATCACTACCACGACGGCCCCTGATCAATCTTTAGTTTTATAGTATAACTACCATACGATCACTACCACGTCGGCCCCTGATCAATCTTTAGCTTTATTGTATAACTACCATACGATCACTACCACGACGGCCTCTGATCAATCTTTAGTTTTATAGTATAACTACCATACGATCACTACCACGTCGGCCCCTGATCAATCTTTAGTTTTATAGTATAACTACCATACGATCACTACCACGTCGGCCCCTGATCAATCTTTAGTTTTATAGTATAACTACCATACGATCACTACCACGTCTTCCCCTGATCAATCTTTAGTTTTATAGCATAACTACCATACGATCACTACCACGTCGGCCCCTGATCAATCTTTAGTTTTATAGTATAACTACCATACGATCACTACCACGACGGCCCCTGATCAATCTTTAGTTTTATAGTATAACTACCATACGATCACTACCACGTCGGCCTCTGATCAATCTTTAGTTTTATAGTATAACTACCATACGATCACTACCACGACGGCCCCTGATCAATCTTTAGTTTTATAGCATAACTACCATACGATCACTACCACGACGGCCCCTGATCAATCTTTAGTTTTATAGTATAACTACCATACGATCACTACCACGACGGCCCCTGATCAATCTTTAGTTTTATAGTATAACTACCATACGATCACTACCACGTCGGCCCCTGATCAATCTTTTGTTTTATAGCATAACTACCATACGATCACTACCACGACGGCCCCTGATCAATCTTTAGTTTTATAGTATAACTACCATACGATCACTACCACGACGGCCCCTGATGAATCTTTAGTTTTATAGTATAACTACCATACGATCACTACCACGTCGGCCTCTGATCAATCTTTAGTTTTCTGTGTTAACTACCATACGATCACTACCACGTCGGCCCCTGATCAATCTTTAGTTTTATAGTATAACTACCATACGATCACTACCACGACGGCCCCTGATCAATCTTTAGTTTTCTGTGTTAACTACCATACGATCACTACCACGTCGGCCCCTGATCAATCTTTAGTATTATAGTATAACTACCATACGATCACTACCACGACGGCCCCTGATCAATCTTTAGTTTTATAGTATAACTACCATACGATCACTACCACGTCGGCCCCTGATCAATCTTTAGTTTTATAGCATAACTACAATACGATCACTACCACGTCGGCCTCTGATCAATCTTTAGTTTTATAGTATAACTACCATACGATCACTACCACGACGGCCCCTGATCAATCTTTAGTTTTATAGTATAACTACCATACGATCACTACCACGACAGCCTCTGATCAATCTTTAGTTTTATAGCATAACTACCATACGATCACTACCACGTCGGCCTCTGATCAATCTTTAGTTTTATAGTATAACTACCATACGATCAATACCACGACGGCCCCTGATCAATCTTTAGTTTTATAGTATAACTACCATACGATCACTACCACGTCCGCCTCTGATCAATCTTTAGTTTTATAGTATAACTACCATACGATCACTACCACGACGGCCCCTGATTAATCTTTAGTTTTATAGTATAACTACCATACGATCACTACCACGACGGCCCCTGATCAATCTTTAGTTTTATAGTATAACTACCATACGATCACTACCACGACGGCCTCTGATCAATCTTTAGTTTTATAGTATAACTACCATACGATCACTACCACGACGGCCCCTGATCAATCTTTAGTTTTATAGTATAACTACCATACGATCACTACCACGTCGGCCCCTGATCAATCTTTAGTTTTATAGTATAACTACCATACGATCACTACCACGACGGCCTCTGATCAATCTTTAGTTTTATAGCATAACTACCATACGATCACTACCACGACGGCCCCTGATCAATCTTTAGTTTTATAGTATAACTATCATACGATCACTACCACGACGCCCCTGATCAATCTTTAGTTTTATAGTATAACTACCATACGATCACTACCACGACGGCCCCTGATCAATCTTTAGTTTTATAGTATAACTGCCATACGATCACTACCACGACGGCCCCTGATCAATCTTTAGTTTTATAGTATAACTACCATACGATCACTACCACGACGGCCCCTGATCAATCTTTAGTTTTATAGTATAACTACCATACGATCACTACCACGACGGCCCCTGATCAATCTTTAATTTTATAGTATAACTACCATACGATCACTACCACGACGGCCCCTGATCAATCTTTAGTTTCATATTATAACTACCATACGATCACTACCACGACGGCCCCTGATCAATCTTTAGTTTTATAGTATAACTACCATACGATCACTACCACGACGGCCCCTGATCAATCTTTAGTTTTATAGTATAACTACCATACGATCACTACCACGTCGGCCCCTGATCAATCTTTAGTTTTATAGTATAACTACCATACGATCACTACCACGACGGCCCCTGATCAATCTTTAGTTTTATAGTATAACTACCATACGATCACTACCACGACGGCCCCTGATCAATCTTTAGTTTTATAGTATAACTACCATACGATCACTACCACGTCCGCCTCTGATCAATCTTTAGTTTTATAGTATAACTACCATACGATCACTACCACGACGGCCCCTGATCAATCTTTAGTTTTATAGTATAACTACCATACGATCACTACCACGACGGCCCCTGATCAATCTTTAGTTTTATAGTATAACTACCATACGATCACTACCACGACGGCCTCTGATCAATCTTTAGTTTTATAGTATAACTACCATACGATCACTACCACGACGGCCCCTGATCAATCTTTAGTTTTATAGTATAACTACCATACGATCACTACCACGTCGGCCCCTGATCAATCTTTAGTTTTATAGTATAACTACCATACGATCACTACCACGACGGCCTCTGATCAATCTTTAGTTTTATAGCATAACTACCATACGATCACTACCACGACGGCCCCTGATTAATCTTTAGTTTTATAGTATAACTACCATACGATCACTACCACGTCTGCCTCTGATCAATCTTTAGTTTTATAGTATAACTACCATACGATCACTACCACGTCTGCCCCTGATCAATCTTTAGTTTTATAGTATAACTACCATACGATCACTACCACGACGGCCCCTGATCAATCTTTAGTTTTATAGTATAACTACCATACCATCACTACCACGACGGCCCCTGATCAATCTTTAGTTTTATAGTATAACTACCATACGATCACTACCACGTCGGCCCCTGATAAATCTTTAGTTTTATAGTATAACTACCATACGATCACTACCACGACGGCCTCTAATCAATCTTTAGTTTTATAGCATAACTACCATACGATCACTACCACGACGGCCCCTGATCAATCTTTAGTTTTATAGTATAACTACCATACGATCACTACCACGACGGCCTCTGATCAATCTTTAGTTTTATAGTATAACTTCCATACGATCACTACCACGACGGCCCCTGATCAATCTTTAGTTTTATAGTATAACTACCATACGATCACTACCACGACGGCCCCTGATCAATCTTTAGTTTTATAGTATAACTGCCATACGATCACTACCACGACGGCCCCTGATCAATCTTTAGTTTTATAGTATAACTACCATACGATCACTACCACGACGGCCCCTGATCAATCTTTAGTTTTATAGTATAACTACCATACGATCACTACCACGACGGCCCCTGATCAATCTTTAATTTTATAGTATAACTACCATACGATCACTACCACGACGGCCCCTGATCAATCTTTAGTTTCATAGTATAACTACCATACGATCACTACCACGACGGCCCCTGATCAATCTTTAGTTTCATAGTATAACTACCATACGATCACTACCACGACGGCCCCTGATCAAACTTTAGTTTTATAGTATAACTACCATACGATCACTACCACGTCGGCCCCTGATCAATCTTTAGTTTTATAGTATAACTACCATACGATCACTACCAAGTCGGCCTCTGATCAATCTTTAGTTTCATAGTATAACTACCATACGATCACTACCACGACGGCCCCTGATCAATCTTTAGTTTTATAGCATAACTACCATACGATCACTACCACGTCGGCCCCTTATCAATCTTTAGTTTTATAGCATAACTACCATACGATCACTACCATGACGGCCCCTGGTCAATATTTAGTTTTCTGTGTTAACTACCATACGATCACTACCACGTCGGCCCCTGATCAATCTTTAGTTTTATAGTATAACTACCATACGATCACTACCACGAAGGCCCCTGATCAATCTTTAGTTTTATAGCATAACTACCATACGATCACTACCACGACGGCCCCTGATCAATCTTTAGTTTTATAGTATAACTACCATACGATCACTACCACGACGGCCCCTGATCAATCTTTAGTTTTATAGTATAACTACCATACGATCACTACCACGACGGCCCCTGATCAATCTTTAGTTTTATAGTATAACTACCATACGATCACTACCACGTCGATCCCTGATCAATCTTTAGTTTTATAGTATAACTACCATACGATCACTACCACGTCGGCCCCTGATCAATCTTTAGTTTTATAGCATAACTACCATACGATCACTACCACGTCGGCCCCCGATCAATCTTTAGTTTTATAGCATAACTACGATACGATCACTACCACGACGGCCCCTGATTAATTATTAGTTTTATAGTATAACTACCATACGATCACTACCACGTCGACCCCTGATCAATCTTTAGTTTTATAGAATAACTACCATACGATCACTACCACGTCGGCCTCTGATCAATCTTTAGTTTTATAGTATAACTACCATACGATCACTATCACGACGGCCCCTGATCAATCTTTAGTTTTATAGTATAACTACCATACGATCACTACCACGAAGGCCCCTGATCAATCTTTAGTTTTATAGTATAACTACCATACGATCACTACCACGTCGGCCCCTGATCAATCTTTAGCTTTATAGTATAACTACCATACGATCACTACCACGACGGCCTCTGATCAATCTTTAGTTTTATAGTATAACTACCATACGATCACTACCACGTCAGCCCCTGATCAATCTTTAGTTTTATAGTATAACTACCATACGATCACTACCACGTCGGCCCCTGATCAATCTTTAGTTTTATAGTATAACTACCATACGATCACTACCACGTCTTCCCCTGATCAATCTTTAGTTTTATAGCATAACTACCATACGATCACTACCACGTCGGCCCCTGATCAATCTTTAGTTTTATAGTATAACTACCATACGATCACTACCACGACGGCCCCTGATCAATCTTTAGTTTTATAGTATAACTACCATACGATCACTACCACGTCGGCCTCTGATCAATCTTTAGTTTTATAGTATAACTACCATACGATCACTACCACGACGGCCCCTGATCAATCTTTAGTTTTATAGCATAACTACCATACGATCACTACCACGACGGCCCCTGATCAATCTTTTGTTTTATAGTATAACTACCATACGATCACTACCACGACGGCCCCTGATCAATCTTTAGTTTTATAGTATAACTACCTTACGATCACTACCACGTCTGCCCCTGATCAATCTTTAGTTTTATAGCATAACTACCATACGATCACTACCACGACGGCCCCTGATTAATTATTAGTTTTATAGTATAACTACCATACGATCACTACCACGTCGACCCCTGATCAATCTTTAGTTTTATAGTATAACTACCATACGATCACTACCACGACGGCCCCTGATCAATCTTTAGTTTTATAGTATAACTACCATACAATCACTACCACGTCGGCCCCTGATCAATCTTTAGCTTTATAGTATAACTACCATACGATCACTACCACGACGGCCTCTGATCAATCTTTAGTTTTATAGTATATCTACCATACGATCACTACCACGTCGGCCCCTGATCAATCTTTAGTTTTATAGTATAACTACCATACGATCACTACCACGTCGGCCCCTGATCAATCTTTAGTTTTATAGTATAACTACCATACGATCACTACCACGTCTTCCCCTGATCAATCTTTAGTTTTATAGCATAACTACCATACGATCACTACCACGTCGGCCCCTGATCAATCTTTAGTTTTATAGTATAACTACCATACGATCACTACCACGACGGCCCCTGATCAATCTTTAGTTTTATAGTATAACTACCATACGATCACTACCACGTCCGCCTCTGATCAATCTTTAGTTTTATAGTATAACTACCATACGATCACTACCACGACGGCCCCTGATCAATCTTTAGTTTTATAGCATAACTACCATACGATCACTACCACGACGGCCCCTGATCAATCTTTAGTTTTATAGTATAACTACCATACGATCACTACCACGACGGCCCCTGATCAATCTTTAGTTTTATAGTATAACTACCATACGATCACTACCACGTCGGCCCCTGATCAATCTTTTGTTTTATAGCATAACTACCATACGATCACTACCACGACGGCCCCTGATCAATCTTTAGTTTTATAGTATAACTACCATACGATCACTACCACGACGGCCCCTGATGAATCTTTAGTTTTATAGTATAACTACCATACGATCACTACCACGTCGGCCTCTGATCAATCTTTAGTTTTATAGTATAACTACCATACGATCACTACCACGACGGCCCCTGATCAATCTTTAGTTTTCTGTGTTAACTACCATACGATCACTACCACGTCGGCCCCTGATCAATCTTTAGTTTTATAGTATAACTACCATACGATCACTACCACGACGGCCCCTGATCAATCTTTAGTTTTATAGTATAACTACCATACGATCACTACCACGTCGGCCCCTGATCAATCTTTAGTTTTATAGCATAACTACCATACGATCACTACCACGTCGGCCTCTGATCAATCTTTAGTTTTATAGTATAACTACCATACGATCACTACCACGACGGCCCCTGATCAATCTTTAGTTTTATAGTATAACTACCATACGATCACTACCACGACAGCTTCTGATCAATCTTTAGTTTTATAGCATAACTACCATACGATCACTACCACGTCGGCCTCTGATCAATCTTTAGTTTTATAGTTTAACTACCATACGATCAATACCACGACGGCCCCTGATCAATCTTTAGTTTTATAGTATAACTACCATACGATCACTACCACGTCCGCCTCTGATCAATCTTTAGTTTTATAGTATAACTACCATACGATCACTACCACGACGGCCCCTGATTAATCTTTAGTTTTATAGTATAACTACCATACGATCACTACCACGACGGCCCCTGATCAATCTTTAGTTTTATAGTATAACTACCATACGATCACTACCACGACGGCCTCTGATCAATCTTTAGTTTTATAGTATAACTACCATACGATCACTACCACGACGGCCCCTGATCAATCTTTAGTTTTATAGTATAACTACCATACGATCACTACCACGTCGGCCCCTGATCAATCTTTAGTTTTATAGTATAACTACCATACGATCACTACCACGACGGCCTCTGATCAATCTTTAGTTTTATAGCATAACTACCATACGATCACTACCACGACGGCCCCTGATCAATCTTTAGTTTTATAGTATAACTACCATACGATCACTACCACGACGCCCCTGATCAATCTTTAGTTTTATAGTATAACTACCATACGATCACTACCACGACGGCCTCTGATCAATCTTTAGTTGTATAGTATAACTGCCATACGATCACTACCACGACGGCCCCTGATCAATCTTTAGTTTTATAGTATAACTACCATACGATCACTACCACGACGGCCCCTGATCAATCTTTAGTTTTATAGTATAACTACCATACGATCACTACCACGACGGCCCCTGATCAATCTTTAATTGTATAGTATAACTACCATACGATCACTACCACGACGGCCCCTGATCAATCTTTAGTTTCATATTATAACTACCATACGATCACTACCACGACGGCCCCTGATCAATCTTTAGTTTTATAGTATAACTACCATACGATCACTACCACGACGGCCCCTGATCAATCTTTAGTTTTATAGTATAACTACCATACGATCACTACCACGTCGGCCCCTGATCAATCTTTAGTTTTATAGCATAACTACCATACGATCACTACCACGACGGCCCCTGGTCAATATTTAGTTTTCTGTGTTAACTACCATACGATCACTACCACGTCGGCCCCTGATCAATCTTTAGTTTTATAGTATAACTACCATACGATCACTACCACGACGGCCCCTGATCAATCTTTAGTTTTATAGTATAACTACCATACGATCACTACCACGACGGTCCCTGATCAATCTTTAGTTTTATAGTATAACTACCATACGATCACTACCACGACGGCCCCTGATCAATCTTTAGTTTTATAGTATAACTACCATACGATCACTACCACGACGGCCCCTGATCAATCTTTAGTTTTATAGTATAACTACCATACGATCACTACCACGTCGATCCCTGATCAATCTTTAGTTTTATAGTATAACTACCATACGATCACTACCACGTCGGCCCCTGATCAATCTTTAGTTTTATAGTATAACTACCATACGATCACTACCACGACGGCCCCTGATCAATCTTTAGTTTTATAGCATAACTACCATACGATCACTACCACGACGGTCCCTGATCAATCTTTAGTTTTATAGTATAACTACCATACGATCACTACCACGACGGCCCCTGATCAATCTTTAGTTTTATAGTATAACTACCATACGATCACTACCACGACGGCCCCTGATCAATCTTTAGTTTTATAGTATAACTACCATACGATCACTACCACGTCGATCCCTGATCAATCTTTAGTTTTATAGTATAACTACCATACGATCACTACCACGTCGGCCCCTGATCAATCTTTAGTTTTATAGCATAACTACCATACGATCACTACCACGTCGGCCCCCGATCAATCTTTAGTTTTATAGCATAACTACCATACGATCACTACCACGACGGCCCCTGATTAATTATTAGTTTTATAGTATAACTACCATACGATCACTACCACGTCGGCCCCTGATCAATCTTTAGTTTTATAGCATAACTACCATACGATCACTACCACGTCGGCCTCTGATCAATCTTTAGTTTTATAGTATAACTACCATACGATCACTACCACGACGGCCCCTGATCAATCTTTAGTTTTATAGTATAACTACCATACGATCACTACCACGACAGCCTCTGATCAATCTTTAGTTTTATAGTATAACTACCATACGATCACTACCACGTCGGCCTCTGATCAATCTTTAGTTTTATAGTATAACTACCATAGGATCAATACCACGACGGCCCCTGATCAATCTTTAGTTTTATAGTATAACTACCATACGATCACTACCACGTCCGCCTCTGATCAATCTTTAGTTTTATAGTATAACTACCATACGATCACTACCACGACGGCCCCTGATCAATCTTTAGTTTTATAGTATAACTACCATACGATCACTAACACGACGGCCCCTGATAAATCTTTAGTTTTATAGTATAACTACCATACGATCACTACCACGACGGCCTCTGATCAATCTTTAGTTTTATAGTATAACTACCATACGATCACTACCACGACGGCCCCTGATCAATCTTTAGTTTTATAGTATAACTACCATACGATCACTACCACGTCGGCCCCTGATCAATCTTTAGTTTTATAGTATAACTACCATACGATCACTACCACGACGGCCTCTGATCAATCTTTAGTTTTATAGCATAACTACCATACGATCACTACCACGACGGCCCCTGATCAATCTTTAGTTTTATAGTATAACTACCATACGATCACTACCACGACGGCCCCTGATCAATCTTTAGTTTTATAGTATAACGACCATACGATCACTACCACGACGGCCCCTGATCAATCTTTAGTTTTATAGTATAACTGCCATACGATCACTACCACGACGGCCCCTGATCAATCTTTAGTTTTATAGTATAACTACCATACGATCACTACCACGACGGCCCCTGATCAATCTTTAGTTTTATAGTATAACTACCATACGATCACTACCACGACGGCCCCTGATCAATCTTTAATTTTATAGTATAACTACCATACGATCACTACCACGACGGCCCCTGATCAATCTTTAGTTTCATAGTATAACTACCATACGATCACTACCACGACGGCCCCTGATCAATCTTTAGTTTTATAGTATAACTACCATACGATCACTACCACGACGGCCCCTGATCAATCTTTAGTTTTATAGTATAACTACCATACGATCACTACCACGTCGGCCTCTGATCAATCTTTAGTTTTATAGTATAACTACCATACGATCACTACCAAGTCGGCCTCTGATCAATCTTTAGTTTTATAGCATAACTACCATACGATCACTACCACGACGGCCCCTGGTCAATATTTAGTTTTCTGTGTTAACTACCATACGATCACTACCACGTCGGCCCCTGATCAATCTTTAGTTTTATAGTATAACTACCATACGATCACTACCACGACGGCCCCTGATCAATCTTTAGTTTTATAGCATATCTACCATACGATCACTACCACGACGGTCCCTGATCAATCTTTAGTTTTATAGTATAACTACCATACGATCACTACCACGACGGCCCCTGATCAATCTTTAGTTTTATAGTATAACTACCATACGATCACTACCACGACGGCCCCTGATCAATCTTTAGTTTTATAGTATAACTACCATACGATCACTACCACGTCGATCCCTGATCAATCTTTAGTTTTATAGTATAACTACCATACGATCACTACCACGTCGGCCCCTGATCAATCTTTAGTTTTATAGTATAACTACCATACGATCACTACCACGACGGCCCCTGATCAATCTTTAGTTTTTTAGCATAACTACCATACGATCACTACCACGACGGTCCCTGATCAATCTTTAGTTTTATAGTATAACTACCATACGATCACTACCACGACGGCCCCTGATCAATCTTTAGTTTTATAGTATAACTACCATACGATCACTACCACGACGGCCCCTTATCAATCTTTAGTTTTATAGTATAACTACCATACGATCACTACCACGTCGATCCCTGATCAATCTTTAGTTTTATAGTATAACTACCATACGATCACTACCACGAAGGCCCCTGATCAATCTTTAGTTTTATAGTATAACTACCATACGATCACTACCACGTCGGCCCCTGATCAATCTTTAGCTTTATAGTATAACTACCATACGATCACTACCACGACGGCCTCTGATCAAACTTTAGTTTTATAGTATAACTACCATACGATCACTACCACGTCAGCCCCTGATCAATCTTTAGTTTTATAGTATAACTACCATACGATCACTACCACGTCGGCCCCTGATCAATCTTTAGTTTTATAGTATAACTACCATACGATCACTACCACGTCTTCCCCTGATCAATCTTTAGTTTTATAGCATAACTACCATACGATCACTACCACGTCGGCCCCTGATCAATCCTTAGTTTTATAGTATAACTACCATACGATCACTACCACGACGGCCCCTGATCAATCTTTAGTTTTATAGTATAACTACCATACGATCACTACCACGTCGGCCTCTGATCAATCTTTAGTTTTATAGTATAACTACCATACGATCACTACCACGACGGCCCCTGATCAATCTTTAGTTTTATAGCATAACTACCATACGATCACTACCACGACGGCCCCTGATCAATCTTTAGTTTTATAGTATAACTACCATACGATCACTACCACGACGGCCCCTGATCAATCTTTAGTTTTATAGTATAACTACCTTACGATCACTACCACGTCTGCCCCTGATCAATCTTTAGTTTTATAGCATAACTACCATACGATCACTACCACGACGGCCCCTGATTAATTATTAGTTTTATAGTATAACTACCATACGATCACTACCACGTCGACCCCTGATCAATCTTTAGTTTTATAGTATAACTACCATACGATCACTACCACGACGGCCCCTGATCAATCTTTAGTTTTATAGTATAACTACCATACAATCACTACCACGTCGGCCCCTGATCAATCTTTAGCTTTATAGTATAACTACCATACGATCACTACCACGACGGCCTCTGATCAATCTTTAGTTTTATAGTATATCTACCATACGATCACTACCACGTCGGCCCCTGATCAATCTTTAGTTTTATAGTATAACTACCATACGATCACTACCACGTCGGCCCCTGATCAATCTTTAGTTTTATAGTATAACTACCATACGATCACTACCACGTCTTCCCCTGATCAATCTTTAGTTTTATAGCATAACTACCATACGATCACTACCACGTCGGCCCCTGATCAATCTTTAGTTTTATAGTATAACTACCATACGATCACTACCACGACGGCCCCTGATCAATCTTTAGTTTTATAGTATAACTACCATACGATCACTACCACGTCCGCCTCTGATCAATCTTTAGTTTTATAGTATAACTACCATACGATCACTACCACGACGGCCCCTGATCAATCTTTAGTTTTATAGCATAACTACCATACGATCACTACCACGACGGCCCCTGATCAATCTTTAGTTTTATAGTATAACTACCATACGATCACTACCACGACGGCCCCTGATCAATCTTTAGTTTTATAGTATAACTACCATACGATCACTACCACGTCGGCCCCTGATCAATCTTTTGTTTTATAGCATAACTACCATACGATCACTACCACGACGGCCCCTGATCAATCTTTAGTTTTATAGTATAACTACCATACGATCACTACCACGACGGCCCCTGATGAATCTTTAGTTTTATAGTATAACTACCATACGATCACTACCAGGTCGGCCTCTGATCAATCTTTAGTTTTATAGTATAACTACCATACGATCACTACCACGACGGCCCCTGATCAATCTTTAGTTTTCTGTGTTAACTACCATACGATCACTACCACGTCGGCCCCTGATCAATCTTTAGTTTTATAGTATAACTACCATACGATCACTACCACGACGGCCCCTGATCAATCTTTAGTTTTATAGTATAACTACCATACGATCACTACCACGTCGGCCCTGATCAATCTTTAGTTTTATAGCATAACTACCATACGATCACTACCACGTCGGCCTCTGATCAATCTTTAGTTTTATAGTATAACTACCATACGATCACTACCACGACGGCCCCTGATCAATCTTTAGTTTTATAGTATAACTACCATACGATCACTACCACGACAGCTTCTGATCAATCTTTAGTTTTATAGCATAACTACCATACGATCACTACCACGTCGGCCTCTGATCAATCTTTAGTTTTATAGTATAACTACCATACGATCAATACCACGACGGCCCCTGATCAATCTTTAGTTTTATAGTATAACTACCATACGATCACTACCACGTCCGCCTCTGATCAATCTTTAGTTTTATAGTATAACTACCATACGATCACTACCACGACGGCCCCTGATTAATCTTTAGTTTTATAGTATAACTACCATACGATCACTACCACGACGGCCCCTGATCAATCTTTAGTTTTATAGTATAACTACCATACGATCACTACCACGACGGCCTCTGATCAATCTTTAGTTTTATAGTATAACTACCATACGATCACTACCACGACGGCCCCTGATCAATCTTTAGTTTTATAGTATAACTACCATACGATCACTACCACGTCGGCCCCTGATCAATCTTTAGTTTTATAGTATAACTACCATACGATCACTACCACGACGGCCTCTGATCAATCTTTAGTTTTATAGTATAACTACCATACGATCACTACCACGTCGGCCCCTGATCAATCTTTAGTTTTATAGTATAACTACCATACGATCACTACCACGACGGCCCCTGATCAATCTTTAGTTTTATAGTATAACTACCATACGATCACTACCACGACGCCCCTGATCAATCTTTAGTTTTATAGTATAACTACCATACGATCACTACCACGACGGCCTCTGATCAATCTTTAGTTTTATAGTATAACTGCCATACGATCACTACCACGACGGCCCCTGATCAATCTTTAGTTTTATAGTATAACTACCATACGATCACTACCACGACGGCCCCTGATCAATCTTTAGTTTTATAGTATAACTACCATACGATCACTACCACGACGGCCCCTGATCAATCTTTAATTGTATAGTATAACTACCATACGATCACTACCACGACGGCCCCTGATCAATCTTTAGTTTCATATTATAACTACCATACGATCACTACCACGACGGCCCCTGATCAATCTTTAGTTTTATAGTATAACTACCATACGATCACTACCACGACGGCCCCTGATCAATCTTTAGTTTTATAGTATAACTACCATACGATCACTACCACGTCGGCCCCTGATCAATCTTTAGTTTTATAGCATAACTACCATACGATCACTACCACGACGGCCCCTGGTCAATATTTAGTTTTCTGTGTTAACTACCATACGATCACTACCACGTCGGCCCCTGATCAAACTTTAGTTTTATAGTATAACTACCATACGATCACTACCACGACGGCCCCTGATCAATCTTTAGTTTTATAGTATAACTACCATACGATCACTACCACGACGGTCCCTGATCAATCTTTAGTTTTATAGTATAACTACCATACGATCACTACCACGACGGCCCCTGATCAATCTTTAGTTTTATAGTATAACTACCATACGATCACTACCACGACGGCCCCTGATCAATCTTTAGTTTTATAGTATAACTACCATACGATCACTACCACGTCGATCCCTGATCAATCTTTAGTTTTATAGTATAACTACCATACGATCACTACCACGTCGGCCCCTGATCAATCTTTAGTTTTATAGTATAACTACCATACGATCACTACCACGACGGCCCCTGATCAATCTTTAGTTTTATAGCATAACTACCATACGATCACTACCACGACGGTCCCTGATCAATCTTTAGTTTTATAGTATAACTACCATACGATCACTACCACGACGGCCCCTGATCAATCTTTAATTTTATAGTATAACTACCATACGATCACTACCACGACGGCCCCTGATCAATCTTTAGTTTTATAGTATAACTACCATACGATCACTACCACGTCGATCCCTGATCAATCTTTAGTTTTATAGTATAACTACCATACGATCACTACCACGTCGGCCCCTGATCAATCTTTAGTTTTATAGCATAACTACCATACGATCACTACCACGTCGGCCCCCGATCAATCTTTAGTTTTATAGCATAACTACCATACGATCACTACCACGACGGCCCCTGATTAATTATTAGTTTTATAGTATAACTACCATACGATCACTACCACGTCGGCCCCTGATCAATCTTTAGTTTTATAGCATAACTACCATACGATCACTACCACGTCGGCCTCTGATCAATCTTTAGTTTTATAGTATAACTACCATACGATCACTACCACGACGGCCCCTGATCAATCTTTAGTTTTATAGTATAACTACCATACGATCACTACCACGACAGCCTCTGATCAATCTTTAGTTTTATAGTATAACTACCATACGATCACTACCACGTCGGCCTCTGATCAATCTTTAGTTTTATAGTATAACTACCATACGATCAATACCACGACGGCCCCTGATCAATCTTTAGTTTTATAGTATAACTACCATACGATCACTACCACGTCCGCCTCTGATCAATCTTTAGTTTTATAGTATAACTACCATACGATCACTACCACGACGGCCCCTGATCAATCTTTAGTTTTATAGTATAACTACCATACGATCACTACCACGACGGCCCCTGATAAATCTTTAGTTTTATAGTATAACTACCATACGATCACTACCACGACGGCCTCTGATCAATCTTTAGTTTTATAGTATAACTACCATACGATCACTACCACGACGGCCCCTGATCAATCTTTAGTTTTATAGTATAACTACCATACGATCACTACCACGTCGGCCCCTGATCAATCTTTAGTTTTATAGTATAACTACCATACGATCACTACCACGACGGCCTCTGATCAATCTTTAGTTTTATAGCATAACTACCATACGATCACTACCACGACGGCCCCTGATCAATCTTTAGTTTTATAGTATAACTACCATACGATCACTACCACGACGGCCCCTGATCAATCTTTAGTTTTATAGTATAACGACCATACGATCACTACCACGACGGCCCCTGATCAATCTTTAGTTTTATAGTATAACTGCCATACGATCACTACCACGACGGCCCCTGATCAATCTTTAGTTTTATAGTATAACTACCATACGATCACTACCACGACGGCCCCTGATCAATCTTTAGTTTTATAGTATAACTACCATACGATCACTACCACGACGGCCCCTGATCAATCTTTAATTTTATAGTATAACTACCATACGATCACTACCACGACGGCCCCTGATCAATCTTTAGTTTCATAGTATAACTACCATACGATCACTACCACGACGGCCCCTGATCAATCTTTAGTTTTATAGTATAACTACCATACGATCACTACCACGACGGCCCCTGATCAATCTTTAGTTTTATAGTATAACTACCATACGATCACTACCACGTCGGCCTCTGATCAATCTTTAGTTTTATAGTATAACTACCATACGATCACTACCAAGTCGGCCTCTGATCAATCTTTAGTTTTATAGCATAACTACCATACGATCACTACCACGACGGCCCCTGGTCAATATTTAGTTTTCTGTGTTAACTACCATACGATCACTACCACGTCGGCCCCTGATCAATCTTTAGTTTTATAGTATAACTACCATACGATCACTACCACGACGGCCCCTGATCAATCTTTAGTTTTATAGCATATCTACCATACGATCACTACCACGACGGTCCCTGATCAATCTTTAGTTTTATAGTATAACTACCATACGATCACTACCACGACGGCCCCTGATCAATCTTTAGTTTTATAGTATAACTACCATACGATCACTACCACGACGGCCCCTGATCAATCTTTAGTTTTATAGTATAACTACCATACGATCACTACCACGTCGATCCCTGATCAATCTTTAGTTTTATAGTATAACTACCATACGATCACTACCACGTCGGCCCCTGATCAATCTTTAGTTTTATAGTATAACTACCATACGATCACTACCACGACGGCCCCTGATCAATCTTTAGTTTTTTAGCATAACTACCATACGATCACTACCACGACGGTCCCTGATCAATCTTTAGTTTTATAGTATAACTACCATACGATCACTACCACGACGGCCCCTGATCAATCTTTAGTTTTATAGTATAACTACCATACGATCACTACCACGACGGCCCCTTATCAATCTTTAGTTTTATAGTATAACTACCATACGATCACTACCACGTCGATCCCTGATCAATCTTTAGTTTTATAGTATAACTACCATACGATCACTACCACGTCGGCCCCTGATCAATCTTTAGTTTTATAGCATAACTACCATACGATCACTACCACGTCGGCCCCCGATCAATCTTTAGTTTTATATCATAACTACCATACGATCACTACCACGACGGCCCCTGATTAATTATTAGTTTTATAGTATAACTACCATACGATCACTACCACGTCGGCCTCTGATCAATCTTTAGTTTTATAGTATAACTACCATATGATCACTACCACGACGGCCCCTGATCAATCTTTAGTTTTATAGTATAACTACCATACGATCACTACCACGACGGCCCCTGATCAATCTTTAGTTTTATAGTATAACTACCATACGATCACTACCACGTCGGCCCCTGATCAATCTTTAGCTTTATAGTATAACTACCATACGATCACTACCACGACGGCCTCTGATCAATCTTTAGTTTTATAGTATAACTACCATACGATCACTACCACGTCGGCCCCTGATCAATCTTTAGTTTTATAGTATAACTACCATACGATCACTACCACGTCGGCCCCTGATCAATCTTTAGTTTTATAGTATAACTACCATACGATCACTACCACGTCGGCCTCTGATCAATCTTTAGTTTTATAGCATAACTACCATACGATCACTACCACGACGGCCCCTGATCAATCTTTAGTTTTATAGTATAACTACCATACGATCACTACCACGTCGACCCCTGATCAATCTTTAGTTTTATAGTATAACTATCATACGATCACTACCACGACGGCCCCTTATCAATCTTTAGTTTTATAGTATAACTACCATACGATCACTACCACGACGGCCCCTGATCAATCTTTAGTTTTATAGTATAACTACCATACGATCACTACCACCACGTCCCCTGATCAATCTTTAGTTTTATAGTATAACTACCATACGATCACTACCACGTCGATCCCTGATCAATCTTTAGTTTTATAGTATAACTACCATACGATCACTACCACGTCGACCCCTGATCAATCTTTAGTTTTATAGTATAACTACCATACGATCACTACCACGTCGACCTCTGATCAATCTTTAGTTTTATAGTATAACTACCATACGATCACTACCACGACGGCCCCTGATCAATCTTTAGTTTTATAGTATAACTACCATACGATCACTACCACGACGGCCCCTGATCAATCTTTAGTTTTATAGTATAACTACCATACGATCACTACCACGTCGGCCCCTGATCAATCTTTAGTTTTATAGTATAACTACCATACGATCACTACCACGACGGCCCCTGATCAATCTTTAGTTTTATAGTATAACTACCATACGATCACTACCACGACGGCCCCTGATCAATCTTTAGTTTTATAGTATAACTACCATACGATCACTACCACGTCCGCCTCTGATCAATCTTTAGTTTTATAGTATAACTACCATACGATTACTACCATGACGGCCCCTGATCAATCTTTAGTTTTATAGTATAACTACCATACGATCACTACCACGACGGCCCCTGATCAATCTTTAGTTTTATAGTATAACTACCATACGATCACTACCACGACGGCCTCTGATCAATCTTTAGTTTTATAGTATAACTACCATACGATCACTACCACGACGGCCCTGATCAATCTTTAGTTTTATAGTATAACTACCATACGATCACTACCACGTCGGCCCCTGATCAATCTTTAGTTTTATAGTATAACTACCATACGATCACTACCACGACGGCCTCTGATCAATCTTTAGTTTTATAGCATAACTACTATACGATCACTACCACGACGGCCCCTGATCAATCTTTAGTTTTATAGTATAACTACCATACGATCACTACCACGTCTGCCTCTGATCAATCTTTAGTTTTATAGTATAACTACCATACGATCACTACCACGTCTGCCCCTGATCAATCTTTAGTTTTATAGTATAACTACCATACGATCACTACCACGACGGCCCCTGATCAATCTTTAGTTTTATAGTATAACTACCATACCATCACTACCACGACGGCCCCTGATCAATCTTTAGTTTTATAGTATAACTACCATACGATCACTACCACGTCGGCCCCTGATAAATCTTTAGTTTTATAGTATAACTACCATACGATCACTACCACGACGGCCTCTGATCAATCTTTAGTTTTATAGCATAACTACCATACGATCACTACCACGACGGCCCCTGATCAATCTTTAGTTTTATAGTATAACTACCATACGATCACTACCACGACGGCCTCTGATCAATCTTTAGTTTTATAGTATAACTACCATACGATCACTACCACGACGGCCCCTGATCAATCTTTAGTTTTATAGTATAACTACCATACGATCACTACCACGACGGCCCCTGATCAATCTTTAGTTTTATAGTATAAATGCCATACGATCACTACCACGACGGCCCCTGATCAATCTTTAGTTTTATAGTATAACTACCATACGATCACTACCACGACGGCCCCTGATCAATCTTTAGTTTTATAGTATAACTACCATACGATCACTACCACGACGGCCCCTGATCAATCTTTAATTTTATAGTATAACTACCATACGATCACTACCACGACGGCCCCTGATCAATCTTTAGTTTCATAGTATAACTACCATACGATCACTACCACGACGGCCCCTGATCAATCTTTAGTTTTATAGTATAACTACCATACGATCACTACCACGACGGCCTCTGATCAATCTTTAGTTTTATAGTATAACTACCATACGATCACTACCACGTCGGCCCCTGATCAATCTTTAGTTTTATAGTATAACTACCATACGATCACTACCAAGTCGGCCTCTGATCAATCTTTAGTTTTATAGCATAACTACCATACGATCACTACCACGACGGCCCCTGATCAATCTTTAGTTTTATAGCATAACTACCATACGATCACTACCATGACGGCCCCTGGTCAATATTTAGTTTTCTGTGTTAACTACCATACGATCACTACCACGACGGCCCCTGATCAATCTTTAGTTTTATAGTATAACTACCATACGATTACTACCACGACGGCCCCTGATCAATCTTTAGTTTTATAGTATAACTACCATACGATCACTACCACGACGGCCCCTGATCAATCTTTAGTTTTATAGTATAACTACCATACGATCACTACCACGACGGCCCCTGATAAATCTTTAGTTTTATAGTATAACTACCATACGATCACTACCACGACGGCCCCTGATCAATCTTTAGTTTTATAGTATAACTACCATACGATCACTACCACGTCGATCCCTGATCAATCTTTAGTTTTATAGTATAACTACCATACGATCACTACCACGTCGGCCCCTGATCAATCTTTAGTTTTATAGCATAACTACCATACGATCACTACCACGTCGGCCCCCGATCAATCTTTAGTTTTATAGCATAACTACGATACGATCACTACCACGACGGCCCCTGATTAATTATTAATTTTATAGTATAACTACCATACGATCACTACCACGTCGACCCCTGATCAATCTTTAGTTTTATAGAATAACTACCATACGATCACTACCACGTCGGCCTCTGATCAATCTTTAGTTTTATAGTATAACTACCATACGATCACTACCACGACGGCCCCTGATCAATCTTTAGTTTTATAGTATAACTACCATACGATCACTACCACGACGGCCCCTGATCAATCTTTAGTTTTATAGTATAACTACCATACGATCACTACCACGTCGGCCCCTGATCAATCTTTAGCTTTATAGTATAACTACCATACGATCACTACCACGACGGCCTCTGATCAATCTTTAGTTTTATAGTATAACTACCATACGATCACTACCACGTCGGCCCCTGATCAATCTTTAGTTTTATAGTATAACTACCATACGATCACTACCACGTCGGCCCCTGATCAATCTTTAGTTTTATAGTATAACTACCATACGATCACTACCACGTCGGCCTCTGATCAATCTTTAGTTTTATAGTATAACTACCATACGATCACTACCACGACGACCTCTGATCAATCTTTAGTTTTATAGCATAACTACCATACGATCACTACCACGACGGCCCCTGATCAATCTTTAGTTTTATAGTATAACTACCATACGATCACTACCACGTCGACCCCTGATCAATCTTTAGTTTTATAGTATAACTACCATACGATCACTACCACGACGGCCCCTTATCAATCTTTAGTTTTATAGTATAACTACCATACGATCACTACCACGACGGCCCCTGATCAATCTTTAGTTTTATAGTATAACTACCATACGATCACTACCACCACGTCCCCTGATCAATCTTTAGTTTTATAGTATAACTACCATACGATCACTACCACGTCGATCCCTGATCAATCTTTAGTTTTATAGTATAACTACCATACGATCACTACCACGTCGACCCCTGATCAATCTTTAGTTTTATAGTATAACTACCATACGATCACTACCACGTCGACCTCTGATCAATCTTTAGTTTTATAGTATAACTACCATACGATCACTACCACGACGGCCCGTGATCAATCTTTAGTTTTATAGTATAACTACCATACGATCACTACCACGACGGCCCCTGATCAATCTTTAGTTTTATAGTATAACTACCATACGATCACTACCACGTCGGCCCCTGATCAATCTTTAGTTTTATAGTATAACTACCATACGATCACTACCACGACGGCCCCTGATCAATCTTTAGTTTTATAGTATAACTACCATACGATCACTACCACGACGGCCCCTGATCAATCTTTAGTTTTATAGTATAACTACCATACGATCACTACCACGTCGGCCCCTGATCAATCTTTAGTTTTATAGTATAACTACCATACGATTACTACCACGACGGCCCCTGATCAATCTTTAGTTTTATAGTATAACTACCATACGATCACTACCACGTCGGCCTCTGATCAATCTTTAGTTTTATAGTATAACTACCATACGATCACTACCACGTCGGCCTCTGATCAATCTTTAGTTTTATAGTATAACTACCATACGATCACTACCACGACGGCCTCTGATCAATCTTTAGTGTTATAGTATAACTACCATACGATCACTACCACGTCGGCCTCTGATCAATCTTTAGTTTTATAGTATAACTACCATACGATCACTACCACGACGGCCTCTGATCAATCTTTAGTTTTATAGTATAACTACCATACGATCACTACCACGACGGCCCCTGATCAATCTTTAGTTTTATAGCATAACTACCATACGATCACTACCACGACGGCCCCTGATCAATCTTTAGTTTTATAGTATAACTACCATACGATCACTACCACGACGGCCCCTGATCAATCTTTAGTTTTATAGTATAACTACCATACGATCACTACCACGTCGGCCCCTGATCAATCTTTAGTTTTATAGTATAACTACCATACGATCACTACCACGTCGGCCTCTGATCAATCTTTAGTTTTACAGTATAACTACCATACGATCACTACCACGTTGACCTCTGATCAATCTTTAGTTTTATAGTATAACTACCATACGATCACTACCACGACGGCCCCTGATCAATCTTTAGTTTTATAGTATAACTACCATACTATCACTACCACGTCGGCCCCTGATCAATCTTTAGTTTTATAGTATAACTACCATACGATCACTACCACGTCGGCCTCTGATCAATCTTTAGTTTTATAGTATAACTACCATACGATCACTACCACGTTGACCTCTGATCAATCTTTAGTTTTATAGTATAACTACCATACGATCACTACCACGTTGACCTCTGATCAATCTTTAGTTTTATAGTATAACTACCATACGATCACTACCACGTCGGCCCCTGATCAATCTTTAGTTTTATAGCATAACTACCATACGATCACTACCACATCGGCCCCCGATCAATCTTTAGTTTTATAGCATAACTACGATACGATCACTACCACGACGGCCCCTGATTAATTATTAATTTTATAGTATAACTACCATACGATCACTACCACGTCGACCCCTGATCAATCTTTAGTTTTATAGAATAACTACCATACGATCACTACCACGTCGGCCTCTGATCAATCTTTAGTTTTATAGTATAACTACCATACGATCACTACCACGACGGCCCCTGATCAATCTTTAGTTTTATAGTATAACTACCATACGATCACTACCACGACGGCCCCTGATCAATCTTTAGTTTTATAGTATAACTACCATACGATCACTACCACGTCGGCCCCTGATCAATCTTTAGCTTTATAGTATAACTACCATACGATCACTACCACGACGGCCTCTGATCAATCTTTAGTTTTATAGTATAACTACCATACGATCACTACCACGTCGGCCCCTGATCAATCTTTAGTTTTATAGTATAACTACCATACGATCACTACCACGTCGGCCCCTGATCAATCTTTAGTTTTATAGTATAACTACCATACGATCACTACCACGTCGGCCTCTGATCAATCTTTAGTTTTATAGTATAACTACCATACGATCACTAACACGACGGCCTCTGATCAATCTTTAGTTTTATAGCATAACTACCATACGATCACTACCACGACGGCCCCTGATCAATCTTTAGTTTTATAGTATAACTACCATACGATCACTACCACGTCGACCCCTGATCAATCTTTAGTTTTATAGTATAACTACCATACGATCACTACCACGACGGCCCCTTATCAATCTTTAGTTTTATAGTATAACTACCATACGATCACTACCACGACGGCCCCTGATCAATCTTTAGTTTTATAGTATAACTACCATACGATCACTACCACCACGTCCCCTGATCAATCTTTAGTTTTATAGTATAACTACCATACGATCACTACCACGTCGATCCCTGATCAATCTTTAGTTTTATAGTATAACTACCATACGATCACTACCACGTCGACCCCTGATCAATCTTTAGTTTTATAGTATAACTACCATACGATCACTACCACGTCGACCTCTGATCAATCTTTAGTTTTATAGTATAACTACCATACGATCACTACCACGACGGCCCCTGATCAATCTTTAGTTTTATAGTATAACTACCATACGATCACTACCACGACGGCCCCTGATCAATCTTTAGTTTTATAGTATAACTACCATACGATCACTACCACGTCGGCCCCTGATCAATCTTTAGTTTTATAGTATAACTACCATACGATCACTACCACGACGGCCCCTGATCAATCTTTAGTTTTATAGTATAACTACCATAAGATCACTACCACGACGGCCCCTGATCAATCTTTAGTTTTATAGTATAACTACCATACGATCACTACCACGTCGGCCCCTGATCAATCTTTAGTTTTATAGTATAACTACCATACGATTACTACCACGACGGCCCCTGATCAATCTTTAGTTTTATAGTATAACTACCATACGATCACTACCACGTCGGCCTCTGATCAATCTTTAGTTTTATAGTATAACTACCATACGATCACTACCACGTCGGCCTCTGATCAATCTTTAGTTTTATAGTATAACTACCATACGATCACTACCACGACGGCCTCTGATCAATCTTTAGTTTTATAGTATAACTACCATACGATCACTACCACATCGGCCTCTGATCAATCTTTAGTTTTATAGTATAACTACCATACGATCACTACCACGACGGCCTCTGATCAATCTTTAGTTTTATAGTATAACTACCATACGATCACTACCACGACGGCCCCTGATCAATCTTTAGTTTTATAGCATAACTACCATACGATCACTACCACCGCGGCCCCTGATCAATCTTTAGTTTTATAGTATAACTACCATACGATCACTACCACGACGGCCCCTGATCAATCTTTAGTTTTATAGTATAACTACCATACGATCACTACCACGTCGGCCCCTGATCAATCTTTAGTTTTATAGTATAACTACCATACGATCACTACCACGTCGGCCTCTGATCAATCTTTAGTTTTATAGTATAACTACCATACGATCACTACCACGTTGACCTCTGATCAATCTTTAGTTTTATAGTATAACTACCATACGATCACTACCACGTTGACCTCTGATCAATCTTTAGTTTTATAGTATAACTACCATACGATCACTACCACGTCGGCCTCTGATCAATCTTTAGTTTTATAGTATAACTACCATACGATCACTACCACGTCGACCCCTGATCAATCTTTAGTTTTATAGTATAACTACCATACGATCACTACCACGACGGCCTCTGATCAATCTTTAGTTTTATAGTATAACTACCATACGATCACTACCACGTCGGCCCCTGATCAATCTTTAGTTTTATAGTATAACTACCATACGATCACTACCATACGACCCCCGATTAATCTTTAGTTTTATAGTATAACTACCATACGATCACTACCACGACGGCCCCTTATCAATCTTTAGTTTTATAGTATAACTACCATACGATCACTACCACGACGGCCCCTGATCAATCTTTAGTTTTATAGTATAACTACCATACGATCACTACCATACGACCCCTGATCAATCTTTAGTTTTATAGTATAACTACCATACGATCACTACCACGACGGCCCCTGATCAATCTTTAGTTTTATAGTATAACTACCATACGATCACTACCACGACGGCCTCTGATCAATCTTTAGTTTTATAGTATAACTACCATGCGATCACTACCACGTCGGCCTCTGATCAATCTTTAGTTTTATAGTATAACTACCATACGATCACTACCACGACGGCCTCTGATCAATCTTTAGTTTTATAGTATAACTACCATACGATCACTACCACGTCGGCCTCTGATCAATCTTTAGTTTTATAGTATAACTACCATACGATCACTACCACGACGGCCCCTGATCAATCTTTAGTTTTATAGTATAACTACCATACGATCACTACCACGTCGGCCCCTGATCAATCTTTAGTTTTATAGTATAACTACCATACGATCACTACCAAGTCGGCCTCTGATCAATCTTTAGTTTTATAGCATAACTACCATACGATCACTACCACGACGGCCCCTGATCAATCTTTAGTTTTATAGCATAACTACCATACGATCACTACCATGACGGCCCCTGGTCAATATTTAGTTTTCTGTGTTAACTACCATACGATCACTACCACGACGGCCCCTGATCAATCTTTAGTTTTATAGTATAACTACCATACGATTACTACCACGACGGCCCCTGATCAATCTTTAGTTTTATAGTATAACTACCATACGATCACTACCACGACGGCCCCTGATCAATCTTTAGTTTTATAGTATAACTACCATACGATCACTACCACGACGGCCCCTGATAAATCTTTAGTTTTATAGTATAACTACCATACGATCACTACCACGACGGCCCCTGATCAATCTTTAGTTTTATAGTATAACTACCATACGATCACTACCACGTCGATCCCTGATCAATCTTTAGTTTTATAGTATAACTACCATACGATCACTACCACGTCGGCCCCTGATCAATCTTTAGTTTTATAGCATAACTACCATACGATCACTACCACGTCGGCCCCCGATCAATCTTTAGTTTTATAGCATAACTACGATACGATCACTACCACGACGGCCCCTGATTAATTATTAATTTTATAGTATAACTACCATACGATCACTACCACGTCGACCCCTGATCAATCTTTAGTTTTATAGAATAACTACCATACGATCACTACCACGTCGGCCTCTGATCAATCTTTAGTTTTATAGTATAACTACCATACGATCACTACCACGACGGCCCCTGATCAATCTTTAGTTTTATAGTATAACTACCATACGATCACTACCACGACGGCCCCTGATCAATCTTTAGTTTTATAGTATAACTACCATACGATCACTACCACGTCGGCCCCTGATCAATCTTTAGCTTTATAGTATAACTACCATACGATCACTACCACGACGGCCTCTGATCAATCTTTAGTTTTATAGTATAACTACCATACGATCACTACCACGTCGGCCCCTGATCAATCTTTAGTTTTATAGTATAACTACCATACGATCACTACCACGTCGGCCCCTGATCAATCTTTAGTTTTATAGTATAACTACCATACGATCACTACCACTTCGGCCTCTGATCAATCTTTAGTTTTATAGTATAACTACCATACGATCACTACCACGACGGCCTCTGATCAATCTTTAGTTTTATAGCATAACTACCATACGATCACTACCACGACGGCCCCTGATCAATCTTTAGTTTTATAGTATAACTACCATACGATCACTACCACGTCGACCCCTGATCAATCTTTAGTTTTATAGTATAACTACCATACGATCACTACCACGACGGCCCCTTATCAATCTTTAGTTTTATAGTATAACTACCATACGATCACTACCACGACGGCCCCTGATCAATCTTTAGTTTTATAGTATAACTACCATACGATCACTACCACCACGTCCCCTGATCAATCTTTAGTTTTATAGTATAACTACCATACGATCACTACCACGTCGACCCCTGATCAATCTTTAGTTTTATAGTATAACTACCATACGATCACTACCACGTCGACCTCTGATCAATCTTTAGTTTTATAGTATAACTACCATACGATCACTACCACGACGGCCCCTGATCAATCTTTAGTTTTATAGTATAACTACCATACGATCACTACCACGACGGCCCCTGATCAATCTTTAGTTTTATAGTATAACTACCATACGATCACTACCACGTCGGCCCCTGATCAATCTTTAGTTTTATAGTATAACTACCATACGATCACTACCACGACGGCCCCTGATCAATCTTTAGTTTTATAGTATAACTACCATACGATCACTACCACGACGGCCCCTGATCAATCTTTAGTTTTATAGTATAACTACCATACGATCACTACCACGTCGGCCCCTGATCAATCTTTAGTTTTATAGTATAACTACCATACGATTACTACCACGACGGCCCCTGATCAATCTTTAGTTTTATAGTATAACTACCATACGATCACTACCACGTCGGCCTCTGATCAATCTTTAGTTTTATAGTATAACTACCATACGATCACTACCACGTCGGCCTCTGATCAATCTTTAGTTTTATAGTATAACTACCATACGATCACTACCACGACGGCCTCTGATCAATCTTTAATTTTATAGTATAACTACCATACGATCACTACCACGTCGGCCTCTGATCAATCTTTAGTTTTATAGTATAACTACCATACGATCACTACCACGACGGCCTCTGATCAATCTTTAGTTTTATAGTATAACTACCATACGATCACTACCACGACGGCCCCTGATCAATCTTTAGTTTTATAGCATAACTACCATACGATCACTACCACGACGGCCCCTGATCAATCTTTAGTTTTATAGTATAACTACCATACGATCACTACCACGACGGCCCCTGATCAATCTTTAGTTTTATAGTATAACTACCATACGATCACTACCACGTCGGCCCCTGATCAATCTTTAGTTTTATAGTATAACTACCATACGATCACTACCACGTCGGCCTCTGATCAATCTTTAGTTTTATAGTATAACTACCATACGATCACTACCACGTTGACCTCTGATCAATCTTTAGTTTTATAGTATAACTACCATACGATCACTACCACGACGGCCCCTGATCAATCTTTAGTTTTATAGTATAACTACCATACTATCACTACCACGTCGGCCCCTGATCAATCTTTAGTTTTATAGTATAACTACCATACGATTACTACCACGACGGCCTCTGATCAATCTTTAGTTTTATAGTATAACTACCATACGATCACTACCACGACGGCCTCTGATCAATCTTTAGTTTTATAGTATAACTACCATACGATCACTACCACGACGGCCCCTGATCAATCTTTAGTTTTATAGCATAACTACCATACGATCACTACCACGACGGCCCCTGATCAATCTTTAGTTTTATAGTATAACTACCATACGATCACTACCACGACGGCCCCTGATCAATCTTTAGTTTTATAGTATAACTACCATACGATCACTACCACGTCGGCCCCTGATCAATCTTTAGTTTTATAGTATAACTACCATACGATCACTACCACGTCGGCCTCTGATCAATCTTTAGTTTTATAGTATAACTACCATACGATCACTACCACGTTGACCTCTGATCAATCTTTAGTTTTATAGTATAACTACCATACGATCACTACCACGACGGCCCCTGATCAATCTTTAGTTTTATAGTATAACTACCATACTATCACTACCACGTCGGCCCCTGATCAATCTTTAGTTTTATAGTATAACTACCATACGATCACTACCACGTCGGCCTCTGATCAATCTTTAGTTTTATAGTATAACTACCATACGATCACTACCACGTTGACCTCTGATCAATCTTTAGTTTTATAGTATAACTACCATACGATCACTACCACGTTGACCTCTGATCAATCTTTAGTTTTATAGTATAACTACCATACGATCACTACCACGTCGGCCTCTGATCAATCTTTAGTTTTATAGTATAACTACCATACGATCACTACCACGTCGACCCCTGATCAATCTTTAGTTTTATAGTATAACTACCATACGATCACTACCACGACGGCCTCTGATCAATCTTTAGTTTTATAGTATAACTACCATACGATCACTACCACGTCGGCCCCTGATCAATCTTTAGTTTTATAGTATAACTACCATACGATCACTACCATACGACCCCCGATCAATCTTTAGTTTTATAGTATAACTACCATACGATCACTACCACGACGGCCCCTTATCAATCTTTAGTTTTATAGTATAACTACCATACGATCACTACCACGACGGCCCCTGATCAATCTTTAGTTTTATAGTATAACTACCATACGATCACTACCACGTCGACCCCTGATGAATCTTTAGTTTTATAGTATAACTACCATACGATCACTACCACGACGGCCCCTGATCAATCTTTAGTTTTATAGTATAACTACCATACGATCACTACCACGACGGCCTCTGATCAATCTTTAGTTTTATAGTATAACTACCATGCGATCACTACCACGTCGGCCTCTGATCAATCTTTAGTTTTATAGTATAACTACCATACGATCACTACCACGACGGCCTCTGATCAATCTTTAGTTTTATAGTATAACTACCATACGATCACTACCACGTCGGCCTCTGATCAATCTTTAGTTTTATAGTATAACTACCATACGATCACTACCACGACGGCCTCTGATCAATCTTTAGTTTTATAGTATAACTACCATGCGATCACTACCACGTCGGCCTCTGATCAATCTTTAGTTTTATAGTATAACTACCATACGATCACTACCACGACGGCCTCTGATCAATCTTTAGTTTTATAGTATAACTACCATACGATCACTACCACGACGGCCCCTGATCAATCTTTAGTTTTATAGTATAACTACCATACGATCACTACCACGACGGCCCCTGATCAATCTTTAGTTTTATAGTATAACTACCATACGATCACTACCACGTCGGCCCCTGATCAATCTTTAGTTTTATAGTATAACTACCATACGATTACTACCACGACGGCCCCTGATCAATCTTTAGTTTTATAGTATAACTACCATACGATCACTACCACGTCGGCCTCTGATCAATCTTTAGTTTTATAGTATAACTACCATACGATCACTACCACGTCGGCCTCTGATCAATCTTTAGTTTTATAGTATAACTACCATACGATCACTACCACGACGGCCTCTGATCAATCTTTAGTTTTATAGTATAACTACCATACGATCACTACCACGTCGGCCTCTGATCAATCTTTAGTTTTATAGTATAACTACCATACGATCACTACCACGACGGCCTCTGATCAATCTTTAGTTTTATAGTATAACTACCATACGATCACTACCACGACGGCCCCTGATCAATCTTTAGTTTTATAGCATAACTACCATACGATCACTACCACGACGGCCCCTGATCAATCTTTAGTTTTATAGTATAACTACCATACGATCACTACCACGACGGCCCCTGATCAATCTTTAGTTTTATAGTATAACTACCATACGATCACTACCACGTCGGCCCCTGATCAATCTTTAGTTTTATAGTATAACTACCATACGATCACTACCACGTCGGCCTCTGATCAATCTTTAGTTTTATAGTATAACTACCATACGATCACTACCACGTTGACCTCTGATCAATCTTTAGTTTTATAGTATAACTACCATACGATCACTACCACGACGGCCCCTGATCAATCTTTAGTTTTATAGTATAACTACCATACTATCACTACCACGTCGGCCCCTGATCAATCTTTAGTTTTATAGTATAACTACCATACGATCACTACCACGTCGGCCTCTGATCAATCTTTAGTTTTATAGTATAACTACCATACGATCACTACCACGTTGACCTCTGATCAATCTTTAGTTTATAGTATAACTACCATACGATCACTACCACGTTGACCTCTGATCAATCTTTAGTTTTATAGTATAACTACCATACGATCACTACCACGTCGGCCCCTGATCAATCTTTAGTTTTATAGCATAACTACCATACGATCACTACCACGTCGGCCCCCGATCAATCTTTAGTTTTATAGCATAACTACGATACGATCACTACCACGACGGCCCCTGATTAATTATTAATTTTATAGTATAACTACCATACGATCACTACCACGTCGACCCCTGATCAATCTTTAGTTTTATAGTATAACTACCATACGATCACTACCACGACGGCCCCTGATCAATCTTTAGTTTTATAGTATAACTACCATACGATCACTACCACGACGGCCCCTGATCAATCTTTAGTTTTATAGTATAACTACCATACGATCACTACCACGACGGCCCCTGATCAATCTTTAATTTTATAGTATAACTACCATACGATCACTACCACGACGGCCCCTGATCAATCTTTAGTTTCATATTATAACTACCATACGATCACTACCACGACGGCCCCTGATCAATCTTTAGTTTTATAGTATAACTACCATACGATCACTACCACGACGGCCCCTGATCAATCTTTAGTTTTATAGTATAACTACCATACGATCACTACCACGTCGGCCCCTGATCAATCTTTAGTTTTATAGTATAACTACCATACGATCACTACCACGACGGCCCCTGATCAATCTTTAGTTTTATAGTATAACTACCATACGATCACTACCACGACGGCCCCTGATCAATCTTTAGTTTTATAGTATAACTACCATACGATCACTACCACGTCCGCCTCTGATCAATCTTTAGTTTTATAGTATAACTACCATACGATCACTACCACGACGGCCCCTGATCAATCTTTAGTTTTATAGTATAACTACCATACGATCACTACCACGACGGCCCCTGATCAATCTTTAGTTTTATAGTATAACTACCATACGATCACTACCACGACGGCCTCTGATCAATCTTTAGTTTTATAGTATAACTACCATACGATCACTACCACGACGGCCCCTGATCAATCTTTAGTTTTATAGTATAACTACCATACGATCACTACCACGTCGGCCCCTGATCAATCTTTAGTTTTATAGTATAACTACCATACGATCACTACCACGACGGCCTCTGATCAATCTTTAGTTTTATAGCATAACTACCATACGATCACTACCACGACGGCCCCTGATTAATCTTTAGTTTTATAGTATAACTACCATACGATCACTACCACGTCTGCCTCTGATCAATCTTTAGTTTTATAGTATAACTACCATACGATCACTACCACGTCTGCCCCTGATCAATCTTTAGTTTTATAGTATAACTACCATACGATCACTACCACGACGGCCCCTGATCAATCTTTAGTTTTATAGTATAACTACCATACCATCACTACCACGACGGCCCCTGATCAATCTTTAGTTTTATAGTATAACTACCATACGATCACTACCACGTCGGCCCCTGATAAATCTTTAGTTTTATAGTATAACTACCATACGATCACTACCACGACGGCCTCTGATCAATCTTTAGTTTTATAGCATAACTACCATACGATCACTACCACGACGGCCCCTGATCAATCTTTAGTTTTATAGTATAACTACCATACGATCACTACCACGACGGCCTCTGATCAATCTTTAGTTTTATAGTATAACTTCCATACGATCACTACCACGACGGCCCCTGATCAATCTTTAGTTTTATAGTATAACTACCATACGATCACTACCACGACGGCCCCTGATCAATCTTTAGTTTTATAGTATAACTGCCATACGATCACTACCACGACGGCCCCTGATCAATCTTTAGTTTTATAGTATAACTACCATACGATCACTACCACGACGGCCCCTGATCAATCTTTAGTTTTATAGTATAACTACCATACGATCACTACCACGACGGCCCCTGATCAATCTTTAATTTTATAGTATAACTACCATACGATCACTACCACGACGGCCCCTGATCAATCTTTAGTTTCATAGTATAACTACCATACGATCACTACCACGACGGCCCCTGATCAATCTTTAGTTTCATAGTATAACTACCATACGATCACTACCACGTCGGCCTCTGATCAATCTTTAGTTTTATAGTATAACTACCATACGATCACTACCACGTTGACCTCTGATCAATCTTTAGTTTTATAGTATAACTACCATACGATCACTACCACGACGGCCCCTGATCAATCTTTAGTTTTATAGTATAACTACCATACTATCACTACCACGTCGGCCCCTGATCAATCTTTAGTTTTATAGTATAACTACCATACGATCACTACCACGTCGGCCTCTGATCAATCTTTAGTTTTATAGTATAACTACCATACGATCACTACCACGTTGACCTCTGATCAATCTTTAGTTTATAGTATAACTACCATACGATCACTACCACGTTGACCTCTGATCAATCTTTAGTTTTATAGTATAACTACCATACGATCACTACCACGTCGGCCCCTGATCAATCTTTAGTTTTATAGCATAACTACCATACGATCACTACCACGTCGGCCCCCGATCAATCTTTAGTTTTATAGCATAACTACGATACGATCACTACCACGACGGCCCCTGATTAATTATTAATTTTATAGTATAACTACCATACGATCACTACCACGTCGACCCCTGATCAATCTTTAGTTTTATAGTATAACTACCATACGATCACTACCACGACGGCCCCTGATCAATCTTTAGTTTTATAGTATAACTACCATACGATCACTACCACGACGGCCCCTGATCAATCTTTAGTTTTATAGTATAACTACCATACGATCACTACCACGACGGCCCCTGATCAATCTTTAATTTTATAGTATAACTACCATACGATCACTACCACGACGGCCCCTGATCAATCTTTAGTTTCATATTATAACTACCATACGATCACTACCACGACGGCCCCTGATCAATCTTTAGTTTTATAGTATAACTACCATACGATCACTACCACGACGGCCCCTGATCAATCTTTAGTTTTATAGTATAACTACCATACGATCACTACCACGTCGGCCCCTGATCAATCTTTAGTTTTATAGTATAACTACCATACGATCACTACCACGACGGCCCCTGATCAATCTTTAGTTTTATAGTATAACTACCATACGATCACTACCACGACGGCCCCTGATCAATCTTTAGTTTTATAGTATAACTACCATACGATCACTACCACGTCCGCCTCTGATCAATCTTTAGTTTTATAGTATAACTACCATACGATCACTACCACGACGGCCCCTGATCAATCTTTAGTTTTATAGTATAACTACCATACGATCACTACCACGACGGCCCCTGATCAATCTTTAGTTTTATAGTATAACTACCATACGATCACTACCACGACGGCCTCTGATCAATCTTTAGTTTTATAGTATAACTACCATACGATCACTACCACGACGGCCCCTGATCAATCTTTAGTTTTATAGTATAACTACCATACGATCACTACCACGTCGGCCCCTGATCAATCTTTAGTTTTATAGTATAACTACCATACGATCACTACCACGACGGCCTCTGATCAATCTTTAGTTTTATAGCATAACTACCATACGATCACTACCACGACGGCCCCTGATTAATCTTTAGTTTTATAGTATAACTACCATACGATCACTACCACGTCTGCCTCTGATCAATCTTTAGTTTTATAGTATAACTACCATACGATCACTACCACGTCTGCCCCTGATCAATCTTTAGTTTTATAGTATAACTACCATACGATCACTACCACGACGGCCCCTGATCAATCTTTAGTTTTATAGTATAACTACCATACCATCACTACCACGACGGCCCCTGATCAATCTTTAGTTTTATAGTATAACTACCATACGATCACTACCACGTCGGCCCCTGATAAATCTTTAGTTTTATAGTATAACTACCATACGATCACTACCACGACGGCCTCTGATCAATCTTTAGTTTTATAGCATAACTACCATACGATCACTACCACGACGGCCCCTGATCAATCTTTAGTTTTATAGTATAACTACCATACGATCACTACCACGACGGCCTCTGATCAATCTTTAGTTTTATAGTATAACTTCCATACGATCACTACCACGACGGCCCCTGATCAATCTTTAGTTTTATAGTATAACTACCATACGATCACTACCACGACGGCCCCTGATCAATCTTTAGTTTTATAGTATAACTGCCATACGATCACTACCACGACGGCCCCTGATCAATCTTTAGTTTTATAGTATAACTACCATACGATCACTACCACGACGGCCCCTGATCAATCTTTAGTTTTATAGTATAACTACCATACGATCACTACCACGACGGCCCCTGATCAATCTTTAATTTTATAGTATAACTACCATACGATCACTACCACGACGGCCCCTGATCAATCTTTAGTTTCATAGTATAACTACCATACGATCACTACCACGACGGCCCCTGATCAATCTTTAGTTTCATAGTATAACTACCATACGATCACTACCACGACGGCCCCTGATCAAACTTTAGTTTTATAGTATAACTACCATACGATCACTACCACGTCGGCCCCTGATCAATCTTTAGTTTTATAGTATAACTACCATACGATCACTACCAAGTCGGCCTCTGATCAATCTTTAGTTTCATAGCATAACTACCATACGATCACTACCACGACGGCCCCTGATCAATCTTTAGTTTTATAGCATAACTACCATACGATCACTACCACGTCGGCCCCTTATCAATCTTTAGTTTTATAGCATAACTACCATACGATCACTACCATGACGGCCCCTGGTCAATATTTAGTTTTCTGTGTTAACTACCATACGATCACTACCACGTCGGCCCCTGATCAATCTTTAGTTTTATAGTATAACTACCATACGATCACTACCACGAAGGCCCCTGATCAATCTTTAGTTTTATAGCATAACTACCATACGATCACTACCACGACGGCCCCTGATCAATCTTTAGTTTTATAGTATAACTACCATACGATCACTACCACGACGGCCCCTGATCAATCTTTAGTTTTATAGTATAACTACCATACGATCACTACCACGACGGCCCCTGATCAATCTTTAGTTTTATAGTATAACTACCATACGATCACTACCACGTCGATCCCTGATCAATCTTTAGTTTTATAGTATAACTACCATACGATCACTACCACCTCGGCCCCTGATCAATCTTTAGTTTTATAGCATAACTACCATACGATCACTACCACGTCGGCCCCCGATCAATCTTTAGTTTTATAGCATAACTACGATACGATCACTACCACGACGGCCCCTGATTAATTATTAGTTTTATAGTATAACTACCATACGATCACTACCACGTCGACCCCTGATCAATCTTTAGTTTTATAGAATAACTACCATACGATCACTACCACGTCGGCCTCTGATCAATCTTTAGTTTTATAGTATAACTACCATACGATCACTATCACGACGGCCCCTGATCAATCTTTAGTTTTATAGTATAACTACCATACGATCACTACCACGAAGGCCCCTGATCAATCTTTAGTTTTATAGTATAACTACCATACGATCACTACCACGTCGGCCCCTGATCAATCTTTAGCTTTATAGTATAACTACCATACGATCACTACCACGACGGCCTCTGATCAATCTTTAGTTTTATAGTATAACTACCATACGATCACTACCACGTCAGCCCCTGATCAATCTTTAGTTTTATAGTATAACTACCATACGATCACTACCACGTCGGCCCCTGATCAATCTTTAGTTTTATAGTATAACTACCATACGATCACTACCACGTCTTCCCCTGATCAATCTTTAGTTTTATAGCATAACTACCATACGATCACTACCACGTCGGCCCCTGATCAATCTTTAGTTTTATAGTATAACTACCATACGATCACTACCACGACGGCCCCTGATCAATCTTTAGTTTTATAGTATAACTACCATACGATCACTACCACGTCGGCCTCTGATCAATCTTTAGTTTTATAGTATAACTACCATACGATCACTACCACGACGGCCCCTGATCAATCTTTAGTTTTATAGCATAACTACCATACGATCACTACCACGACGGCCCCTGATCAATCTTTAGTTTTATAGTATAACTACCATACGATCACTACCACGATGGCCCCTGATCAATCTTTAGTTTTATAGTATAACTACCTTACGATCACTACCACGTCTGCCCCTGATCAATCTTTAGTTTTATAGCATAACTACCATACGATCACTACCACGACGGCCCCTGATTAATTATTAGTTTTATAGTATAACTACCATACGATCACTACCACGTCGACCCCTGATCAATCTTTAGTTTTATAGTATAACTACCATACGATCACTACCACGACGGCCCCTGATCAATCTTTAGTTTTATAGTATAACTACCATACAATCACTACCACGTCGGCCCCTGATCAATCTTTAGCTTTATAGTATAACTACCATACGATCACTACCACGACGGCCTCTGATCAATCTTTAGTTTTATAGTATATCTACCATACGATCACTACCACGTCGGCCCCTGATCAATCTTTAGTTTTATAGTATAACTACCATACGATCACTACCACGTCGGCCCCTGATCAATCTTTAGTTTTATAGTATAACTACCATACGATCACTACCACGTCTTCCCCTGATCAATCTTTAGTTTTATAGCATAACTACCATACGATCACTACCACGTCGGCCCCTGATCAATCTTTAGTTTTATAGTATAACTACCATACGATCACTACCACGACGGCCCCTGATCAATCTTTAGTTTTATAGTATAACTACCATACGATCACTACCACGTCCGCCTCTGATCAATCTTTAGTTTTATAGTATAACTACCATACGATCACTACCACGACGGCCCCTGATCAATCTTTAGTTTTATAGCATAACTACCATACGATCACTACCACGACGGCCCCTGATCAATCTTTAGTTTTATAGTATAACTACCATACGATCACTACCACGACGGCCCCTGATCAATCTTTAGTTTTATAGTATAACTACCATACGATCACTACCACGTCGGCCCCTGATCAATCTTTTGTTTTATAGCATAACTACCATACGATCACTACCACGACGGCCCCTGATCAATCTTTAGTTTTATAGTATAACTACCATACGATCACTACCACGTCGGCCCCTGATCAATCTTTAGTTTTATAGCATAACTACCATACGATCACTACCACGTCGGCCCCCGATCAATCTTTAGTTTTATAGCATAACTACGATACGATCACTACCACGACGGCCCCTGATTAATTATTAGTTTTATAGTATAACTACCATACGATCACTACCACGTCGACCCCTGATCAATCTTTAGTTTTATAGAATAACTACCATACGATCACTACCACGTCGGCCTCTGATCAATCTTTAGTTTTATAGTATAACTACCATACGATCACTATCACGACGGCCCCTGATCAATCTTTAGTTTTATAGTATAACTACCATACGATCACTACCACGAAGGCCCCTGATCAATCTTTAGTTTTATAGTATAACTACCATACGATCACTACCACGTCGGCCCCTGATCAATCTTTAGCTTTATAGTATAACTACCATACGATCACTACCACGACGGCCTCTGATCAATCTTTAGTTTTATAGTATAACTACCATACGATCACTACCACGTCAGCCCCTGATCAATCTTTAGTTTTATAGTATAACTACCATACGATCACTACCACGTCGGCCCCTGATCAATCTTTAGTTTTATAGTATAACTACCATACGATCACTACCACGTCTTCCCCTGATCAATCTTTAGTTTTATAGTATAACTACCATACGATCACTACCACGACGGCCCCTGATCAATCTTTAGTTTTATAGCATAACTACCATACGATCACTACCACGACGGCCCCTGATCAATCTTTAGTTTTATAGTATAACTACCATACGATCACTACCACGACGGCCCCTGATCAATCTTTAGTTTTATAGTATAACTACCTTACGATCACTACCACGTCTGCCCCTGATCAATCTTTAGTTTTATAGCATAACTACCATACGATCACTACCACGACGGCCCCTGATTAATTATTAGTTTTATAGTATAACTACCATACGATCACTACCACGTCGACCCCTGATCAATCTTTAGTTTTATAGTATAACTACCATACGATCACTACCACGACGGCCCCTGATCAATCTTTAGTTTTATAGTATAACTACCATACAATCACTACCACGTCGGCCCCTGATCAATCTTTAGCTTTATAGTATAACTACCATACGATCACTACCACGACGGCCTCTGATCAATCTTTAGTTTTATAGTATATCTACCATACGATCACTACCACGTCGGCCCCTGATCAATCTTTAGTTTTATAGTATAACTACCATACGATCACTACCACGTCGGCCCCTGATCAATCTTTAGTTTTATAGTATAACTACCATACGATCACTACCACGTCTTCCCCTGATCAATCTTTAGTTTTATAGCATAACTACCATACGATCACTACCACGTCGGCCCCTGATCAATCTTTAGTTTTATAGTATAACTACCATACGATCACTACCACGACGGCCCCTGATCAATCTTTAGTTTTATAGTATAACTACCATACGATCACTACCACGTCCGCCTCTGATCAATCTTTAGTTTTATAGTATAACTACCATACGATCACTACCACGACGGCCCCTGATCAATCTTTAGTTTTATAGCATAACTACCATACGATCACTACCACGACGGCCCCTGATCAATCTTTAGTTTTATAGTATAACTACCATACGATCACTACCACGACGGCCCCTGATCAATCTTTAGTTTTATAGTATAACTACCATACGATCACTACCACGTCGGCCCCTGATCAATCTTTTGTTTTATAGCATAACTACCATACGATCACTACCACGACGGCCCCTGATCAATCTTTAGTTTTATAGTATAACTACCATACGATCACTACCACGACGGCCCCTGATGAATCTTTAGTTTTATAGTATAACTACCATACGATCACTACCACGTCGGCCTCTGATCAATCTTTAGTTTTATAGTATAACTACCATACGATCACTACCACGACGGCCCCTGATCAATCTTTAGTTTTCTGTGTTAACTACCATACGATCACTACCACGTCGGCCCCTGATCAATCTTTAGTTTTATAGTATAACTACCATACGATCACTACCACGTCGGCCCCTGATCAATCTTTAGTTTTATAGTATAACTACCATACGATCACTACCACGACGGCCCCTGATCAATCTTTAGTTTTATAGTATAACTACCATACGATCACTACCACGACGGCCCCTGATCAATCTTTAGTTTTATAGTATAACTACCATACGATCACTACCACGTCCGCCTCTGATCAATCTTTAGTTTTATAGTATAACTACCATACGATCACTACCACGACGGCCCCTGATCAATCTTTAGTTTTATAGTATAACTACCATACGATCACTACCACGACGGCCCCTGATCAATCTTTAGTTTTATAGTATAACTACCATACGATCACTACCACGACGGCCTCTGATCAATCTTTAGTTTTATAGTATAACTACCATACGATCACTACCACGACGGCCCCTGATCAATCTTTAGTTTTATAGTATAACTACCATACGATCACTACCACGTCGGCCCCTGATCAATCTTTAGTTTTATAGTATAACTACCATACGATCACTACCACGACGGCCTCTGATCAATCTTTAGTTTTATAGCATAACTACCATACGATCACTACCACGACGGCCCCTGATTAATCTTTAGTTTTATAGTATAACTACCATACGATCACTACCACGTCTGCCTCTGATCAATCTTTAGTTTTATAGTATAACTACCATACGATCACTACCACGTCTGCCCCTGATCAATCTTTAGTTTTATAGTATAACTACCATACGATCACTACCACGACGGCCCCTGATCAATCTTTAGTTTTATAGTATAACTACCATACCATCACTACCACGACGGCCCCTGATCAATCTTTAGTTTTATAGTATAACTACCATACGATCACTACCACGTCGGCCCCTGATAAATCTTTAGTTTTATAGTATAACTACCATACGATCACTACCACGACGGCCTCTGATCAATCTTTAGTTTTATAGCATAACTACCATACGATCACTACCACGACGGCCCCTGATCAATCTTTAGTTTTATAGTATAACTACCATACGATCACTACCACGACGGCCTCTGATCAATCTTTAGTTTTATAGTATAACTTCCATACGATCACTACCACGACGGCCCCTGATCAATCTTTAGTTTTATAGTATAACTACCATACGATCACTACCACGACGGCCCCTGATCAATCTTTAGTTTTATAGTATAACTGCCATACGATCACTACCACGACGGCCCCTGATCAATCTTTAGTTTTATAGTATAACTACCATACGATCACTACCACGACGGCCCCTGATCAATCTTTAGTTTTATAGTATAACTACCATACGATCACTACCACGACGGCCCCTGATCAATCTTTAATTTTATAGTATAACTACCATACGATCACTACCACGACGGCCCCTGATCAATCTTTAGTTTCATAGTATAACTACCATACGATCACTACCACGACGGCCCCTGATCAATCTTTAGTTTCATAGTATAACTACCATACGATCACTACCACGACGGCCCCTGATCAAACTTTAGTTTTATAGTATAACTACCATACGATCACTACCACGTCGGCCCCTGATCAATCTTTAGTTTTATAGTATAACTACCATACGATCACTACCAAGTCGGCCTCTGATCAATCTTTAGTTTCATAGCATAACTACCATACGATCACTACCACGACGGCCCCTGATCAATCTTTAGTTTTATAGCATAACTACCATACGATCACTACCACGTCGGCCCCTTATCAATCTTTAGTTTTATAGCATAACTACCATACGATCACTACCATGACGGCCCCTGGTCAATATTTAGTTTTCTGTGTTAACTACCATACGATCACTACCACGTCGGCCCCTGATCAATCTTTAGTTTTATAGTATAACTACCATACGATCACTACCACGAAGGCCCCTGATCAATCTTTAGTTTTATAGCATAACTACCATACGATCACTACCACGACGGCCCCTGATCAATCTTTAGTTTTATAGTATAACTACCATACGATCACTACCACGACGGCCCCTGATCAATCTTTAGTTTTATAGTATAACTACCATACGATCACTACCACGACGGCCCCTGATCAATCTTTAGTTTTATAGTATAACTACCATACGATCACTACCACGTCGATCCCTGATCAATCTTTAGTTTTATAGTATAACTACCATACGATCACTACCACCTCGGCCCCTGATCAATCTTTAGTTTTATAGCATAACTACCATACGATCACTACCACGTCGGCCCCCGATCAATCTTTAGTTTTATAGCATAACTACGATACGATCACTACCACGACGGCCCCTGATTAATTATTAGTTTTATAGTATAACTACCATACGATCACTACCACGTCGACCCCTGATCAATCTTTAGTTTTATAGAATAACTACCATACGATCACTACCACGTCGGCCTCTGATCAATCTTTAGTTTTATAGTATAACTACCATACGATCACTATCACGACGGCCCCTGATCAATCTTTAGTTTTATAGTATAACTACCATACGATCACTACCACGAAGGCCCCTGATCAATCTTTAGTTTTATAGTATAACTACCATACGATCACTACCACGTCGGCCCCTGATCAATCTTTAGCTTTATAGTATAACTACCATACGATCACTACCACGACGGCCTCTGATCAATCTTTAGTTTTATAGTATAACTACCATACGATCACTACCACGTCAGCCCCTGATCAATCTTTAGTTTTATAGTATAACTACCATACGATCACTACCACGTCGGCCCCTGATCAATCTTTAGTTTTATAGTATAACTACCATACGATCACTACCACGTCTTCCCCTGATCAATCTTTAGTTTTATAGCATAACTACCATACGATCACTACCACGTCGGCCCCTGATCAATCTTTAGTTTTATAGTATAACTACCATACGATCACTACCACGACGGCCCCTGATCAATCTTTAGTTTTATAGTATAACTACCATACGATCACTACCACGTCGGCCTCTGATCAATCTTTAGTTTTATAGTATAACTACCATACGATCACTACCACGACGGCCCCTGATCAATCTTTAGTTTTATAGCATAACTACCATACGATCACTACCACGACGGCCCCTGATCAATCTTTAGTTTTATAGTATAACTACCATACGATCACTACCACGATGGCCCCTGATCAATCTTTAGTTTTATAGTATAACTACCTTACGATCACTACCACGTCTGCCCCTGATCAATCTTTAGTTTTATAGCATAACTACCATACGATCACTACCACGACGGCCCCTGATTAATTATTAGTTTTATAGTATAACTACCATACGATCACTACCACGTCGACCCCTGATCAATCTTTAGTTTTATAGTATAACTACCATACGATCACTACCACGACGGCCCCTGATCAATCTTTAGTTTTATAGTATAACTACCATACAATCACTACCACGTCGGCCCCTGATCAATCTTTAGCTTTATAGTATAACTACCATACGATCACTACCACGACGGCCTCTGATCAATCTTTAGTTTTATAGTATATCTACCATACGATCACTACCACGTCGGCCCCTGATCAATCTTTAGTTTTATAGTATAACTACCATACGATCACTACCACGTCGGCCCCTGATCAATCTTTAGTTTTATAGTATAACTACCATACGATCACTACCACGTCTTCCCCTGATCAATCTTTAGTTTTATAGCATAACTACCATACGATCACTACCACGTCGGCCCCTGATCAATCTTTAGTTTTATAGTATAACTACCATACGATCACTACCACGACGGCCCCTGATCAATCTTTAGTTTTATAGTATAACTACCATACGATCACTACCACGTCCGCCTCTGATCAATCTTTAGTTTTATAGTATAACTACCATACGATCACTACCACGACGGCCCCTGATCAATCTTTAGTTTTATAGCATAACTACCATACGATCACTACCACGACGGCCCCTGATCAATCTTTAGTTTTATAGTATAACTACCATACGATCACTACCACGACGGCCCCTGATCAATCTTTAGTTTTATAGTATAACTACCATACGATCACTACCACGTCGGCCCCTGATCAATCTTTTGTTTTATAGCATAACTACCATACGATCACTACCACGACGGCCCTGATCAATCTTTAGTTTTATAGTATAACTACCATACGATCACTACCACCGACGGCCCCTGATGAATCTTTAGTTTTATAGTATAACTACCATACGATCACTACCACGTCGGCCTCTGATCAATCTTTAGTTTTATAGTATAACTACCATACGATCACTACCACGACGGCCCCTGATCAATCTTTAGTTTTCTGTGTTAACTACCATACGATCACTACCACGTCGGCCCCTGATCAATCTTTAGTTTTATAGTATAACTACCATACGATCACTACCACGACGGCCCCTGATCAATCTTTAGTTTTATAGTATAACTACCATACGATCACTACCACGTCGGCCCCTGATCAATCTTTAGTTTTATAGCATAACTACCATACGATCACTACCACGTCGGCCTCTGATCAATCTTTAGTTTTATAGTATAACTACCATACGATCACTACCACGACGGCCCCTGATCAATCTTTAGTTTTATAGTATAACTACCATACGATCACTACCACGACAGCTTCTGATCAATCTTTAGTTTTATAGCATAACTACCATACGATCACTACCACGTCGGCCTCTGATCAATCTTTAGTTTTATAGTATAACTACCATACGATCAATACCACGACGGCCCCTGATCAATCTTTAGTTTTATAGTATAACTACCATACGATCACTACCACGTCCGCCTCTGATCAATCTTTAGTTTTATAGTATAACTACCATACGATCACTACCACGACGGCCCCTGATTAATCTTTAGTTTTATAGTATAACTACCATACGATCACTACCACGACGGCCCCTGATCAATCTTTAGTTTTATAGTATAACTACCATACGATCACTACCACGACGGCCTCTGATCAATCTTTAGTTTTATAGTATAACTACCATACGATCACTACCACGACGGCCCCTGATCAATCTTTAGTTTTATAGTATAACTACCATACGATCACTACCACGTCGGCCCCTGATCAATCTTTAGTTTTATAGTATAACTACCATACGATCACTACCACGACGGCCTCTGATCAATCTTTAGTTTTATAGCATAACTACCATACGATAACTACCACGACGGCCCCTGATCAATCTTTAGTTTTATAGTATAACTACCATACGATCACTACCACGACGCCCCTGATCAATCTTTAGTTTTATAGTATAACTACCATACGATCACTACCACGACGGCCTCTGATCAATCTTTAGTTTTATAGTATAACTGCCATACGATCACTACCACGACGGCCCCTGATCAATCTTTAGTTTTATAGTATAACTACCATACGATCACTACCACGACGGCCCCTGATCAATCTTTAGTTTTATAGTATAACTACCATACGATCACTACCACGACGGCCCCTGATCAATCTTTAATTGTATAGTATAACTACCATACGATCACTACCACGACGGCCCCTGATCAATCTTTAGTTTCATATTATAACTACCATACGATCACTACCACGACGGCCCCTGATCAATCTTTAGTTTTATAGTATAACTACCATACGATCACTACCACGACGGCCCCTGATCAATCTTTAGTTTTATAGTATAACTACCATACGATCACTACCACGTCGGCCCCTGATCAATCTTTAGTTTTATAGCATAACTACCATACGATCACTACCACGACGGCCCCTGGTCAATATTTAGTTTTCTGTGTTAACTACCATACGATCACTACCACGTCGGCCCCTGATCAATCTTTAGTTTTATAGTATAACTACCATACGATCACTACCACGACGGCCCCTGATCAATCTTTAGTTTTATAGTATAACTACCATACGATCACTACCACGACGGTCCCTGATCAATCTTTAGTTTTATAGTATAACTACCATACGATCACTACCACGACGGCCCCTGATCAATCTTTAGTTTTATAGTATAACTACCATACGATCACTACCACGACGGCCCCTGATCAATCTTTAGTTTTATAGTATAACTACCATACGATCACTACCACGTCGATCCCTGATCAATCTTTAGTTTTATAGTATAACTACCATACGATCACTACCACGTCGGCCCCTGATCAATCTTTAGTTTTATAGTATAACTACCATACGATCACTACCACGACGGCCCCTGATCAATCTTTAGTTTTATAGCATAACTACCATACGATCACTACCACGACGGTCCCTGATCAATCTTTAGTTTTATAGTATAACTACCATACGATCACTACCACGACGGCCCCTGATCAATCTTTAGTTTTATAGTATAACTACCATACGATCACTACCACGACGGCCCCTGATCAATCTTTAGTTTTATAGTATAACTACCATACGATCACTACCACGTCGGCCCCTGATCAATCTTTAGTTTTATAGCATAACTACCATACGATCACTACCACGTCGGCCCCCGATCAATCTTTAGTTTTATAGCATAACTACCATACGATCACTACCACGACGGCCCCTGATTAATTATTAGTTTTATAGTATAACTACCATACGATCACTACCACGTCGGCCCCTGATCAATCTTTAGTTTTATAGCATAACTACCATACGATCACTACCACGTCGGCCTCTGATCAATCTTTAGTTTTATAGTATAACTACCATACGATCACTACCACGACGGCCCCTGATCAATCTTTAGTTTTATAGTATAACTACCATACGATCACTACCACGACAGCCTCTGATCAATCTTTAGTTTTATAGTATAACTACCATACGATCACTACCACGTCGGCCTCTGATCAATCTTTAGTTTTATAGTATAACTACCATACGATCAATACCACGACGGCCCCTGATCAATCTTTAGTTTTATAGTATAACTACCATACGATCACTACCACGTCCGCCTCTGACCAATCTTTAGTTTTATAGTATAACTACCATACGATCACTACCACGACGGCCCCTGATCAATCTTTAGTTTTATAGTATAACTACCATACGATCACTACCACGACGGCCCCTGATAAATCTTTAGTTTTATAGTATAACTACCATACGATCACTACCACGACGGCCTCTGATCAATCTTTAGTTTTATAGTATAACTACCATACGATCACTACCACGTCGGCCCCTGATCAATCTTTAGTTTTATAGTATAACTACCATACGATCACTACCACGACGGCCTCTGATCAATCTTTAGTTTTATAGCATAACTACCATACGATCACTACCACGACGGCCCCTGATCAATCTTTAGTTTTATAGTATAACTACCATACGATCACTACCACGACGGCCCCTGATCAATCTTTAGTTTTATAGTATAACGACCATACGATCACTACCACGACGGCCCCTGATCAATCTTTAGTTTTATAGTATAACTACCATACGATCACTACCACGACGGCCCCTGATCAATCTTTAGTTTTATAGTATAACTACCATACGATCACTACCACGACGGCCCCTGATCAATCTTTAGTTTTATAGTATAACTACCATACGATCACTACCACGACGGCCCCTGATCAATCTTTAATTTTATAGTATAACTACCATACGATCACTACCACGACGGCCCCTGATCAATCTTTAGTTTCATAGTATAACTACCATACGATCACTACCACGACGGCCCCTGATCAATCTTTAGTTTTATAGTATAACTACCATACGATCACTACCACGACGGCCCCTGATCAATCTTTAGTTTTATAGTATAACTACCATACGATCACTACCACGTCGGCCCCTGATCAATCTTTAGTTTTATAGTATAACTACCATACGATCACTACCAAGTCGGCCTCTGATCAATCTTTAGTTTTATAGCATAACTACCATACGATCACTACCACGACGGCCCCTGGTCAATATTTAGTTTTCTGTGTTAACTACCATACGATCACTACCACGTCGGCCCCTGATCAATCTTTAGTTTTATAGTATAACTACCATACGATCACTACCACGACGGCCCCTGATCAATCTTTAGTTTTATAGCATATCTACCATACGATCACTACCACGACGGTCCCTGATCAATCTTTAGTTTTATAGTATAACTACCATACGATCACTACCACGACGGCCCCTGATCAATCTTTAGTTTTATAGTATAACTACCATACGATCACTACCACGACGGCCCCTGATCAATCTTTAGTTTTATAGTATAACTACCATACGATCACTACCACGTCGATCCCTGATCAATCTTTAGTTTTATAGTATAACTACCATACGATCACTACCACGTCGGCCCCTGATCAATCTTTAGTTTTATAGTATAACTACCATACGATCACTACCACGACGGCCCCTGATCAATCTTTAGTTTTTTAGCATAACTACCATACGATCACTACCACGACGGTCCCTGATCAATCTTTAGTTTTATAGTATAACTACCATACGATCACTACCACGACGGCCCCTGATCAATCTTTAGTTTTATAGTATAACTACCATACGATCACTACCACGACGGCCCCTTATCAATCTTTAGTTTTATAGTATAACTACCATACGATCACTACCACGTCGATCCCTGATCAATCTTTAGTTTTATAGTATAACTACCATACGATCACTACCACGTCGGCCCCTGATCAATCTTTAGTTTTATAGCATAACTACCATACGATCACTACCACGTCGGCCCCCGATCAATCTTTAGTTTTATATCATAACTACCATACGATCACTACCACGACGGCCCCTGATTAATTATTAGTTTTATAGTATAACTACCATACGATCACTACCACGTCGGCCTCTGATCAATCTTTAGTTTTATAGTATAACTACCATATGATCACTACCACGACGGCCCCTGATCAATCTTTAGTTTTATAGTATAACTACCATACGATCACTACCACGACGGCCCCTGATCAATCTTTAGTTTTATAGTATAACTACCATACGATCACTACCACGTCGGCCCCTGATCAATCTTTAGCTTTATAGTATAACTACCATACGATCACTACCACGACGGCCTCTGATCAATCTTTAGTTTTATAGTATAACTACCATACGATCACTACCACGTCGGCCCCTGATCAATCTTTAGTTTTATAGTATAACTACCATACGATCACTACCACGTCGGCCCCTGATCAATCTTTAGTTTTATAGTATAACTACCATACGATCACTACCACGTCGGCCTCTGATCAATCTTTAGTTTTATAGCATAACTACCATACGATCACTACCACGACGGCCCCTGATCAATCTTTAGTTTTATAGTATAACTACCATACGATCACTACCACGTCGACCCCTGATCAATCTTTAGTTTTATAGTATAACTACCATACGATCACTACCACGACGGCCCCTTATCAATCTTTAGTTTTATAGTATAACTACCATACGATCACTACCACGACGGCCCCTGATCAATCTTTAGTTTTATAGTATAACTACCATACGATCACTACCACCACGTCCCCTGATCAATCTTTAGTTTTATAGTATAACTACCATACGATCACTACCACGTCGATCCCTGATCAATCTTTAGTTTTATAGTATAACTACCATACGATCACTACCACGTCGACCCCTGATCAATCTTTAGTTTTATAGTATAACTACCATACGATCACTACCACGTCGACCTCTGATCAATCTTTAGTTTTATAGTATAACTACCATACGATCACTACCACGACGGCCCCTGATCAATCTTTAGTTTTATAGTATAACTACCATACGATCACTACCACGACGGCCCCTGATCAATCTTTAGTTTTATAGTATAACTACCATACGATCACTACCACGTCGGCCCCTGATCAATCTTTAGTTTTATAGTATAACTACCATACGATCACTACCACGACGGCCCCTGATCAATCTTTAGTTTTATAGTATAACTACCATACGATCACTACCACGACGGCCCCTGATCAATCTTTAGTTTTATAGTATAACTACCATACGATCACTACCACGTCCGCCTCTGATCAATCTTTAGTTTTATAGTATAACTACCATACGATCACTACCACGACGGCCCCTGATCAATCTTTAGTTTTATAGTATAACTACCATACGATCACTACCACGACGGCCCCTGATCAATCTTTAGTTTTATAGTATAACTACCATACGATCACTACCACGACGGCCTCTGATCAATCTTTAGTTTTATAGTATAACTACCATACGATCACTACCACGACGGCCCTGATCAATCTTTAGTTTTATAGTATAACTACCATACGATCACTACCACGTCGGCCCCTGATCAATCTTTAGTTTTATAGTATAACTACCATACGATCACTACCACGACGGCCTCTGATCAATCTTTAGTTTTATAGCATAACTACTATACGATCACTACCACGACGGCCCCTGATCAATCTTTAGTTTTATAGTATAACTACCATACGATCACTACCACGTCTGCCTCTGATCAATCTTTAGTTTTATAGTATAACTACCATACGATCACTACCACGTCTGCCCCTGATCAATCTTTAGTTTTATAGTATAACTACCATACGATCACTACCACGACGGCCCCTGATCAATCTTTAGTTTTATAGTATAACTACCATACCATCACTACCACGACGGCCCCTGATCAATCTTTAGTTTTATAGTATAACTACCATACGATCACTACCACGTCGGCCCCTGATAAATCTTTAGTTTTATAGTATAACTACCATACGATCACTACCACGACGGCCTCTGATCAATCTTTAGTTTTATAGCATAACTACCATACGATCACTACCACGACGGCCCCTGATCAATCTTTAGTTTTATAGTATAACTACCATACGATCACTACCACGACGGCCTCTGATCAATCTTTAGTTTTATAGTATAACTACCATACGATCACTACCACGACGGCCCCTGATCAATCTTTAGTTTTATAGTATAACTACCATACGATCACTACCACGACGGCCCCTGATCAATCTTTAGTTTTATAGTATAAATGCCATACGATCACTACCACGACGGCCCCTGATCAATCTTTAGTTTTATAGTATAACTACCATACGATCACTACCACGACGGCCCCTGATCAATCTTTAGTTTTATAGTATAACTACCATACGATCACTACCACGACGGCCCCTGATCAATCTTTAATTTTATAGTATAACTACCATACGATCACTACCACGACGGCCCCTGATCAATCTTTAGTTTCATAGTATAACTACCATACGATCACTACCACGACGGCCCCTGATCAATCTTTAGTTTTATAGTATAACTACCATACGATCACTACCACGACGGCCTCTGATCAATCTTTAGTTTTATAGTATAACTACCATACGATCACTACCACGTCGGCCCCTGATCAATCTTTAGTTTTATAGTATAACTACCATACGATCACTACCAAGTCGGCCTCTGATCAATCTTTAGTTTTATAGCATAACTACCATACGATCACTACCACGACGGCCCCTGATCAATCTTTAGTTTTATAGCATAACTACCATACGATCACTACCATGACGGCCCCTGGTCAATATTTAGTTTTCTGTGTTAACTACCATACGATCACTACCACGACGGCCCCTGATCAATCTTTAGTTTTATAGTATAACTACCATACGATTACTACCACGACGGCCCCTGATCAATCTTTAGTTTTATAGTATAACTACCATACGATCACTACCACGACGGCCCCTGATCAATCTTTAGTTTTATAGTATAACTACCATACGATCACTACCACGACGGCCCCTGATAAATCTTTAGTTTTATAGTATAACTACCATACGATCACTACCACGACGGCCCCTGATCAATCTTTAGTTTTATAGTATAACTACCATACGATCACTACCACGTCGATCCCTGATCAATCTTTAGTTTTATAGTATAACTACCATACGATCACTACCACGTCGGCCCCTGATCAATCTTTAGTTTTATAGCATAACTACCATACGATCACTACCACGTCGGCCCCCGATCAATCTTTAGTTTTATAGCATAACTACGATACGATCACTACCACGACGGCCCCTGATTAATTATTAATTTTATAGTATAACTACCATACGATCACTACCACGTCGACCCCTGATCAATCTTTAGTTTTATAGAATAACTACCATACGATCACTACCACGTCGGCCTCTGATCAATCTTTAGTTTTATAGTATAACTACCATACGATCACTACCACGACGGCCCCTGATCAATCTTTAGTTTTATAGTATAACTACCATACGATCACTACCACGACGGCCCCTGATCAATCTTTAGTTTTATAGTATAACTACCATACGATCACTACCACGTCGGCCCCTGATCAATCTTTAGCTTTATAGTATAACTACCATACGATCACTACCACGACGGCCTCTGATCAATCTTTAGTTTTATAGTATAACTACCATACGATCACTACCACGTCGGCCCCTGATCAATCTTTAGTTTTATAGTATAACTACCATACGATCACTACCACGTCGGCCCCTGATCAATCTTTAGTTTTATAGTATAACTACCATACGATCACTACCACGTCGGCCTCTGATCAATCTTTAGTTTTATAGTATAACTACCATACGATCACTACCACGACGACCTCTGATCAATCTTTAGTTTTATAGCATAACTACCATACGATCACTACCACGACGGCCCCTGATCAATCTTTAGTTTTATAGTATAACTACCATACGATCACTACCACGTCGACCCCTGATCAATCTTTAGTTTTATAGTATAACTACCATACGATCACTACCACGACGGCCCCTTATCAATCTTTAGTTTTATAGTATAACTACCATACGATCACTACCACGACGGCCCCTGATCAATCTTTAGTTTTATAGTATAACTACCATACGATCACTACCACCACGTCCCCTGATCAATCTTTAGTTTTATAGTATAACTACCATACGATCACTACCACGTCGATCCCTGATCAATCTTTAGTTTTATAGTATAACTACCATACGATCACTACCACGTCGACCCCTGATCAATCTTTAGTTTTATAGTATAACTACCATACGATCACTACCACGTCGACCTCTGATCAATCTTTAGTTTTATAGTATAACTACCATACGATCACTACCACGACGGCCCCTGATCAATCTTTAGTTTTATAGTATAACTACCATACGATCACTACCACGACGGCCCCTGATCAATCTTTAGTTTTATAGTATAACTACCATACGATCACTACCACGTCGGCCCCTGATCAATCTTTAGTTTTATAGTATAACTACCATACGATCACTACCACGACGGCCCCTGATCAATCTTTAGTTTTATAGTATAACTACCATACGATCACTACCACGACGGCCCCTGATCAATCTTTAGTTTTATAGTATAACTACCATACGATCACTACCACGTCGGCCCCTGATCAATCTTTAGTTTTATAGTATAACTACCATACGATTACTACCACGACGGCCCCTGATCAATCTTTAGTTTTATAGTATAACTACCATACGATCACTACCACGTCGGCCTCTGATCAATCTTTAGTTTTATAGTATAACTACCATACGATCACTACCACGTCGGCCTCTGATCAATCTTTAGTTTTATAGTATAACTACCATACGATCACTACCACGACGGCCTCTGATCAATCTTTAGTGTTATAGTATAACTACCATACGATCACTACCACGTCGGCCTCTGATCAATCTTTAGTTTTATAGTATAACTACCATACGATCACTACCACGACGGCCTCTGATCAATCTTTAGTTTTATAGTATAACTACCATACGATCACTACCACGACGGCCCCTGATCAATCTTTAGTTTTATAGCATAACTACCATACGATCACTACCACGACGGCCCCTGATCAATCTTTAGTTTTATAGTATAACTACCATACGATCACTACCACGACGGCCCCTGATCAATCTTTAGTTTTATAGTATAACTACCATACGATCACTACCACGTCGGCCCCTGATCAATCTTTAGTTTTATAGTATAACTACCATACGATCACTACCACGTCGGCCTCTGATCAATCTTTAGTTTTATAGTATAACTACCATACGATCACTACCACGTTGACCTCTGATCAATCTTTAGTTTTATAGTATAACTACCATACGATCACTACCACGACGGCCCCTGATCAATCTTTAGTTTTATAGTATAACTACCATACTATCACTACCACGTCGGCCCCTGATCAATCTTTAGTTTTATAGTATAACTACCATACGATCACTACCACGTCGGCCTCTGATCAATCTTTAGTTTTATAGTATAACTACCATACGATCACTACCACGTTGACCTCTGATCAATCTTTAGTTTTATAGTATAACTACCATACGATCACTACCACGTTGACCTCTGATCAATCTTTAGTTTTATAGTATAACTACCATACGATCACTACCACGTCGGCCCCTGATCAATCTTTAGTTTTATAGCATAACTACCATACGATCACTACCACATCGGCCCCCGATCAATCTTTAGTTTTATAGCATAACTACGATACGATCACTACCACGACGGCCCCTGATTAATTATTAATTTTATAGTATAACTACCATACGATCACTACCACGTCGACCCCTGATCAATCTTTAGTTTTATAGAATAACTACCATACGATCACTACCACGTCGGCCTCTGATCAATCTTTAGTTTTATAGTATAACTACCATACGATCACTACCACGACGGCCCCTGATCAATCTTTAGTTTTATAGTATAACTACCATACGATCACTACCACGACGGCCCCTGATCAATCTTTAGTTTTATAGTATAACTACCATACGATCACTACCACGTCGGCCCCTGATCAATCTTTAGCTTTATAGTATAACTACCATACGATCACTACCACGACGGCCTCTGATCAATCTTTAGTTTTATAGTATAACTACCATACGATCACTACCACGTCGGCCCCTGATCAATCTTTAGTTTTATAGTATAACTACCATACGATCACTACCACGTCGGCCCCTGATCAATCTTTAGTTTTATAGTATAACTACCATACGATCACTACCACGTCGGCCTCTGATCAATCTTTAGTTTTATAGTATAACTACCATACGATCACTAACACGACGGCCTCTGATCAATCTTTAGTTTTATAGCATAACTACCATACGATCACTACCACGACGGCCCCTGATCAATCTTTAGTTTTATAGTATAACTACCATACGATCACTACCACGTCGACCCCTGATCAATCTTTAGTTTTATAGTATAACTACCATACGATCACTACCACGACGGCCCCTTATCAATCTTTAGTTTTATAGTATAACTACCATACGATCACTACCACGACGGCCCCTGATCAATCTTTAGTTTTATAGTATAACTACCATACGATCACTACCACCACGTCCCCTGATCAATCTTTAGTTTTATAGTATAACTACCATACGATCACTACCACGTCGATCCCTGATCAATCTTTAGTTTTATAGTATAACTACCATACGATCACTACCACGTCGACCCCTGATCAATCTTTAGTTTTATAGTATAACTACCATACGATCACTACCACGTCGACCTCTGATCAATCTTTAGTTTTATAGTATAACTACCATACGATCACTACCACGACGGCCCCTGATCAATCTTTAGTTTTATAGTATAACTACCATACGATCACTACCACGACGGCCCCTGATCAATCTTTAGTTTTATAGTATAACTACCATACGATCACTACCACGTCGGCCCCTGATCAATCTTTAGTTTTATAGTATAACTACCATACGATCACTACCACGACGGCCCCTGATCAATCTTTAGTTTTATAGTATAACTACCATAAGATCACTACCACGACGGCCCCTGATCAATCTTTAGTTTTATAGTATAACTACCATACGATCACTACCACGTCGGCCCCTGATCAATCTTTAGTTTTATAGTATAACTACCATACGATTACTACCACGACGGCCCCTGATCAATCTTTAGTTTTATAGTATAACTACCATACGATCACTACCACGTCGGCCTCTGATCAATCTTTAGTTTTATAGTATAACTACCATACGATCACTACCACGTCGGCCTCTGATCAATCTTTAGTTTTATAGTATAACTACCATACGATCACTACCACGACGGCCTCTGATCAATCTTTAGTTTTATAGTATAACTACCATACGATCACTACCACATCGGCCTCTGATCAATCTTTAGTTTTATAGTATAACTACCATACGATCACTACCACGACGGCCTCTGATCAATCTTTAGTTTTATAGTATAACTACCATACGATCACTACCACGACGGCCCCTGATCAATCTTTAGTTTTATAGCATAACTACCATACGATCACTACCACCGCGGCCCCTGATCAATCTTTAGTTTTATAGTATAACTACCATACGATCACTACCACGACGGCCCCTGATCAATCTTTAGTTTTATAGTATAACTACCATACGATCACTACCACGTCGGCCCCTGATCAATCTTTAGTTTTATAGTATAACTACCATACGATCACTACCACGTCGGCCTCTGATCAATCTTTAGTTTTATAGTATAACTACCATACGATCACTACCACGTTGACCTCTGATCAATCTTTAGTTTTATAGTATAACTACCATACGATCACTACCACGTTGACCTCTGATCAATCTTTAGTTTTATAGTATAACTACCATACGATCACTACCACGTCGGCCTCTGATCAATCTTTAGTTTTATAGTATAACTACCATACGATCACTACCACGTCGACCCCTGATCAATCTTTAGTTTTATAGTATAACTACCATACGATCACTACAACGACGGCCTCTGATCAATCTTTAGTTTTATAGTATAACTACCATACGATCACTACCACGTCGGCCCCTGATCAATCTTTAGTTTCATAGTATAACTACCATACGATCACTACCATACGACCCCCGATCAATCTTTAGTTTTATAGTATAACTACCATACGATCACCACCACGACGGCCCCTTATCAATCTTTAGTTTTATAGTATAACTACCATACGATCACTACCACGACGGCCCCTGATCAATCTTTAGTTTTATAGTATAACTACCATACGATCACTACCATACGACCCCTGATCAATCTTTAGTTTTATAGTATAACTACCATACGATCACTACCACGACGGCCCCTGATCAATCTTTAGTTTTATAGTATAACTACCATACGATCACTACCACGACGGCCTCTGATCAATCTTTAGTTTTATAGTATAACTACCATGCGATCACTACCACGTCGGCCTCTGATCAATCTTTAGTTTTATAGTATAACTACCATACGATCACTACCACGACGGCCTCTGATCAATCTTTAGTTTTATAGTATAACTACCATACGATCACTACCACGTCGGCCTCTGATCAATCTTTAGTTTTATAGTATAACTACCATACGATCACTACCACGACGGCCCCTGATCAATCTTTAGTTTTATAGTATAACTACCATACGATCACTACCACGTCGGCCCCTGATCAATCTTTAGTTTTATAGTATAACTACCATACGATCACTACCAAGTCGGCCTCTGATCAATCTTTAGTTTTATAGCATAACTACCATACGATCACTACCACGACGGCCCCTGATCAATCTTTAGTTTTATAGCATAACTACCATACGATCACTACCATGACGGCCCCTGGTCAATATTTAGTTTTCTGTGTTAACTACCATACGATCACTACCACGACGGCCCCTGATCAATCTTTAGTTTTATAGTATAACTACCATACGATTACTACCACGACGGCCCCTGATCAATCTTTAGTTTTATAGTATAACTACCATACGATCACTACCACGACGGCCCCTGATCAATCTTTAGTTTTATAGTATAACTACCATACGATCACTACCACGACGGCCCCTGATAAATCTTTAGTTTTATAGTATAACTACCATACGATCACTACCACGACGGCCCCTGATCAATCTTTAGTTTTATAGTATAACTACCATACGATCACTACCACGTCGATCCCTGATCAATCTTTAGTTTTATAGTATAACTACCATACGATCACTACCACGTCGGCCCCTGATCAATCTTTAGTTTTATAGCATAACTACCATACGATCACTACCACGTCGGCCCCCGATCAATCTTTAGTTTTATAGCATAACTACGATACGATCACTACCACGACGGCCCCTGATTAATTATTAATTTTATAGTATAACTACCATACGATCACTACCACGTCGACCCCTGATCAATCTTTAGTTTTATAGAATAACTACCATACGATCACTACCACGTCGGCCTCTGATCAATCTTTAGTTTTATAGTATAACTACCATACGATCACTACCACGACGGCCCCTGATCAATCTTTAGTTTTATAGTATAACTACCATACGATCACTACCACGACGGCCCCTGATCAATCTTTAGTTTTATAGTATAACTACCATACGATCACTACCACGTCGGCCCCTGATCAATCTTTAGCTTTATAGTATAACTACCATACGATCACTACCACGACGGCCTCTGATCAATCTTTAGTTTTATAGTATAACTACCATACGATCACTACCACGTCGGCCCCTGATCAATCTTTAGTTTTATAGTATAACTACCATACGATCACTACCACGTCGGCCCCTGATCAATCTTTAGTTTTATAGTATAACTACCATACGATCACTACCACTTCGGCCTCTGATCAATCTTTAGTTTTATAGTATAACTACCATACGATCACTACCACGACGGCCTCTGATCAATCTTTAGTTTTATAGCATAACTACCATACGATCACTACCACGACGGCCCCTGATCAATCTTTAGTTTTATAGTATAACTACCATACGATCACTACCACGTCGACCCCTGATCAATCTTTAGTTTTATAGTATAACTACCATACGATCACTACCACGACGGCCCCTTATCAATCTTTAGTTTTATAGTATAACTACCATACGATCACTACCACGACGGCCCCTGATCAATCTTTAGTTTTATAGTATAACTACCATACGATCACTACCACCACGTCCCCTGATCAATCTTTAGTTTTATAGTATAACTACCATACGATCACTACCACGTCGATCCCTGATCAATCTTTAGTTTTATAGTATAACTACCATACGATCACTACCACGTCGACCCCTGATCAATCTTTAGTTTTATAGTATAACTACCATACGATCACTACCACGTCGACCTCTGATCAATCTTTAGTTTTATAGTATAACTACCATACGATCACTACCACGACGGCCCCTGATCAATCTTTAGTTTTATAGTATAACTACCATACGATCACTACCACGACGGCCCCTGATCAATCTTTAGTTTTATAGTATAACTACCATACGATCACTACCACGTCGGCCCCTGATCAATCTTTAGTTTTATAGTATAACTACCATACGATCACTACCACGACGGCCCCTGATCAATCTTTAGTTTTATAGTATAACTACCATACGATCACTACCACGACGGCCCCTGATCAATCTTTAGTTTTATAGTATAACTACCATACGATCACTACCACGTCGGCCCCTGATCAATCTTTAGTTTTATAGTATAACTACCATACGATTACTACCACGACGGCCCCTGATCAATCTTTAGTTTTATAGTATAACTACCATACGATCACTACCACGTCGGCCTCTGATCAATCTTTAGTTTTATAGTATAACTACCATACGATCACTACCACGTCGGCCTCTGATCAATCTTTAGTTTTATAGTATAACTACCATACGATCACTACCACGACGGCCTCTGATCAATCTTTAATTTTATAGTATAACTACCATACGATCACTACCACGTCGGCCTCTGATCAATCTTTAGTTTTATAGTATAACTACCATACGATCACTACCACGACGGCCTCTGATCAATCTTTAGTTTTATAGTATAACTACCATACGATCACTACCACGACGGCCCCTGATCAATCTTTAGTTTTATAGCATAACTACCATACGATCACTACCACGACGGCCCCTGATCAATCTTTAGTTTTATAGTATAACTACCATACGATCACTACCACGACGGCCCCTGATCAATCTTTAGTTTTATAGTATAACTACCATACGATCACTACCACGTCGGCCCCTGATCAATCTTTAGTTTTATAGTATAACTACCATACGATCACTACCACGTCGGCCTCTGATCAATCTTTAGTTTTATAGTATAACTACCATACGATCACTACCACGTTGACCTCTGATCAATCTTTAGTTTTATAGTATAACTACCATACGATCACTACCACGACGGCCCCTGATCAATCTTTAGTTTTATAGTATAACTACCATACTATCACTACCACGTCGGCCCCTGATCAATCTTTAGTTTTATAGTATAACTACCATACGATTACTACCACGACGGCCTCTGATCAATCTTTAGTTTTATAGTATAACTACCATACGATCACTACCACGTCGGCCTCTGATCAATCTTTAGTTTTATAGTATAACTACCATACGATCACTACCACGACGGCCTCTGATCAATCTTTAGTTTTATAGTATAACTACCATACGATCACTACCACGACGGCCCCTGATCAATCTTTAGTTTTATAGCATAACTACCATACGATCACTACCACGACGGCCCCTGATCAATCTTTAGTTTTATAGTATAACTACCATACGATCACTACCACGACGGCCCCTGATCAATCTTTAGTTTTATAGTATAACTACCATACGATCACTACCACGTCGGCCCCTGATCAATCTTTAGTTTTATAGTATAACTACCATACGATCACTACCACGTCGGCCTCTGATCAATCTTTAGTTTTATAGTATAACTACCATACGATCACTACCACGTTGACCTCTGATCAATCTTTAGTTTTATAGTATAACTACCATACGATCACTACCACGACGGCCCCTGATCAATCTTTAGTTTTATAGTATAACTACCATACTATCACTACCACGTCGGCCCCTGATCAATCTTTAGTTTTATAGTATAACTACCATACGATCACTACCACGTCGGCCTCTGATCAATCTTTAGTTTTATAGTATAACTACCATACGATCACTACCACGTTGACCTCTGATCAATCTTTAGTTTTATAGTATAACTACCATACGATCACTACCACGTTGACCTCTGATCAATCTTTAGTTTTATAGTATAACTACCATACGATCACTACCACGTCGGCCTCTGATCAATCTTTAGTTTTATAGTATAACTACCATACGATCACTACCACGTCGACCCCTGATCAATCTTTAGTTTTATAGTATAACTACCATACGATCACTACCACGACGGCCTCTGATCAATCTTTAGTTTTATAGTATAACTACCATACGATCACTACCACGTCGGCCCCTGATCAATCTTTAGTTTTATAGTATAACTACCATACGATCACTACCATACGACCCCCGATCAATCTTTAGTTTTATAGTATAACTACCATACGATCACTACCACGAGGGCCCCTTATCAATCTTTAGTTTTATAGTATAACTACCATACGATCACTACCACGACGGCCCCTGATCAATCTTTAGTTTTATAGTATAACTACCATACGATCACTACCACGTCGACCCCTGATGAATCTTTAGTTTTATAGTATAACTACCATACGATCACTACCACGACGGCCCCTGATCAATCTTTAGTTTTATAGTATAACTACCATACGATCACTACCACGACGGCCTCTGATCAATCTTTAGTTTTATAGTATAACTACCATGCGATCACTACCACGTCGGCCTCTGATCAATCTTTAGTTTTATAGTATAACTACCATACGATCACTACCACGACGGCCTCTGATCAATCTTTAGTTTTATAGTATAACTACCATACGATCACTACCACGTCGGCCTCTGATCAATCTTTAGTTTTATAGTATAACTACCATACGATCACTACCACGACGGCCTCTGATCAATCTTTAGTTTTATAGTATAACTACCATGCGATCACTACCACGTCGGCCTCTGATCAATCTTTAGTTTTATAGTATAACTACCATACGATCACTACCACGACGGCCTCTGATCAATCTTTAGTTTTATAGTATAACTACCATACGATCACTACCACGACGGCCCCTGATCAATCTTTAGTTTTATAGTATAACTACCATACGATCACTACCACGACGGCCCCTGATCAATCTTTAGTTTTATAGTATAACTACCATACGATCACTACCACGTCGGCCCCTGATCAATCTTTAGTTTTATAGTATAACTACCATACGATTACTACCACGACGGCCCCTGATCAATCTTTAGTTTTATAGTATAACTACCATACGATCACTACCACGTCGGCCTCTGATCAATCTTTAGTTTTATAGTATAACTACCATACGATCACTACCACGTCGGCCTCTGATCAATCTTTAGTTTTATAGTATAACTACCATACGATCACTACCACGACGGCCTCTGATCAATCTTTAGTTTTATAGTATAACTACCATACGATCACTACCACGTCGGCCTCTGATCAATCTTTAGTTTTATAGTATAACTACCATACGATCACTACCACGACGGCCTCTGATCAATCTTTAGTTTTATAGTATAACTACCATACGATCACTACCACGACGGCCCCTGATCAATCTTTAGTTTTATAGCATAACTACCATACGATCACTACCACGACGGCCCCTGATCAATCTTTAGTTTTATAGTATAACTACCATACGATCACTACCACGACGGCCCCTGATCAATCTTTAGTTTTATAGTATAACTACCATACGATCACTACCACGTCGGCCCCTGATCAATCTTTAGTTTTATAGTATAACTACCATACGATCACTACCACGTCGGCCTCTGATCAATCTTTAGTTTTATAGTATAACTACCATACGATCACTACTACGTTGACCTCTGATCAATCTTTAGTTTTATAGTATAACTACCATACGATCACTACCACGACGGCCCCTGATCAATCTTTAGTTTTATAGTATAACTACCATACTATCACTACCACGTCGGCCCCTGATCAATCTTTAGTTTTATAGTATAACTACCATACGATCACTACCACGTCGGCCTCTGATCAATCTTTAGTTTTATAGTATAACTACCATACGATCACTACCACGTTGACCTCTGATCAATCTTTAGTTTATAGTATAACTACCATACGATCACTACCACGTTGACCTCTGATCAATCTTTAGTTTTATAGTATAACTACCATACGATCACTACCACGTCGGCCCCTGATCAATCTTTAGTTTTATAGCATAACTACCATACGATCACTACCACGTCGGCCCCCGATCAATCTTTAGTTTTATAGCATAACTACGATACGATCACTACCACGACGGCCCCTGATTAATTATTAATTTTATAGTATAACTACCATACGATCACTACCACGTCGGCCCCTGATCAATCTTTAGTTTTATAGTATAACTACCATACGATCACTACCACGTCGGCCTCTGATCAATCTTTAGTTTTATAGTATAACTACCATACGATCACTACCACGACGGCCTCTGATCAATCTTTAGTTTTATAGCATAACTACCATACGATCACTACCACGACGGCCCCTGATCAATCTTTAGTTTTATAGTATAACTACCATACGATCACTACCACGTCGACCCCTGATCAATCTTTAGTTTTATAGTATAACTACCATACGATCACTACCACGACGGCCCCTTATCAATCTTTAGTTTTATAGTATAACTACCATACGATCACTACCACGACGGCCCCTGATCAATCTTTAGTTTTATAGTATAACTACCATACGATCACTACCACCACGTCCCCTGATCAATCTTTAGTTTTATAGTATAACTACCATACGATCACTACCACGTCGATCCCTGATCAATCTTTAGTTTTATAGTATAACTACCATACGATCACTACCACGTCGACCCCTGATCAATCTTTAGTTTTATAGTATAACTACCATACGATCACTACCACGTCGACCTCTGATCAATCTTTAGTTTTATAGTATAACTACCATACGATCACTACCACGACGGCCCCTGATCAATCTTTAGTTTTATAGTATAACTACCATACGATCACTACCACGACGGCCCCTGATCAATCTTTAGTTTTATAGTATAACTACCATACGATCACTACCACGTCGGCCCCTGATCAATCTTTAGTTTTATAGTATAACTACCATACGATCACTACCACGACGGCCCCTGATCAATCTTTAGTTTTATAGTATAACTACCATACGATCACTACCACGACGGCCCCTGATCAATCTTTAGTTTTATAGTATAACTACCATACGATCACTACCACGTCGGCCCCTGATCAATCTTTAGTTTTATAGTATAACTACCATACGATTACTACCACGACGGCCCCTGATCAATCTTTAGTTTTATAGTATAACTACCATACGATCACTACCACGTCGGCCTCTGATCAATCTTTAGTTTTATAGTATAACTACCATACGATCACTACCACGTCGGCCTCTGATCAATCTTTAGTTTTATAGTATAACTACCATACGATCACTACCACGACGGCCTCTGATCAATCTTTAGTTTTATAGTATAACTACCATACGATCACTACCACATCGGCCTCTGATCAATCTTTAGTTTTATAGTATAACTACCATACGATCACTACCACGACGGCCTCTGATCAATCTTTAGTTTTATAGTATAACTACCATACGATCACTACCACGACGGCCCCTGATCAATCTTTAGTTTTATAGCATAACTACCATACGATCACTACCACGACGGCCCCTGATCAATCTTTAGTTTTATAGTATAACTACCATACGATCACTACCACGACGGCCCCTGATCAATCTTTAGTTTTATAGTATAACTACCATACGATCACTACCACGTCGGCCCCTGATCAATCTTTAGTTTTATAGTATAACTACCATACGATCACTACCACGTCGGCCTCTGATCAATCTTTAGTTTTATAGTATAACTACCATACGATCACTACCACGTTGACCTCTGATCAATCTTTAGTTTTATAGTATAACTACCATACGATCACTACCACGTTGACCTCTGATCAATCTTTAGTTTTATAGTATAACTACCATACGATCACTACCACGTCGGCCTCTGATCAATCTTTAGTTTTATAGTATAACTACCATACGATCACTACCACGTCGACCCCTGATCAATCTTTAGTTTTATAGTATAACTACCATACGATCACTACCACGACGGCCTCTGATCAATCTTTAGTTTTATAGTATAACTACCATACGATCACTACCACGTCGGCCCCTGATCAATCTTTAGTTTTATAGTATAACTACCATACGATCACTACCATACGACCCCCGATCAATCTTTAGTTTTATAGTATAACTACCATACGATCACTACCACGACGGCCCCTGATCAATCTTTAGTTTTATAGTATAACTACCATACGATCACTACCATACGACCCCTGATCAATCTTTAGTTTTATAGTATAACTACCATACGATCACTACCACGACGGCCCCTGATCAATCTTTAGTTTTATAGTATAACTACCATACGATCACTACCACGACGGCCTCTGATCAATCTTTAGTTTTATAGTATAACTACCATGCGATCACTACCACGTCGGCCTCTGATCAATCTTTAGTTTTATAGTATAACTACCATACGATCACTACCACGACGGCCTCTGATCAATCTTTAGTTTTATAGTATAACTACCATACGATCACTACCACGTCGGCCTCTGATCAATCTTTAGTTTTATAGTATAACTACCATACGATCACTACCACGACGGCCCCTGATCAATCTTTAGTTTTATAGTATAACTACCATACGATCACTACCACGTCGGCCCCTGATCAATCTTTAGTTTTATAGTATAACTACCATACGATCACTACCAAGTCGGCCTCTGATCAATCTTTAGTTTTATAGCATAACTACCATACGATCACTACCACGACGGCCCCTGATCAATCTTTAGTTTTATAGCATAACTACCATACGATCACTACCATGACGGCCCCTGGTCAATATTTAGTTTTCTGTGTTAACTACCATACGATCACTACCACGACGGCCCCTGATCAATCTTTAGTTTTATAGTATAACTACCATACGATTACTACCACGACGGCCCCTGATCAATCTTTAGTTTTATAGTATAACTACCATACGATCACTACCACGACGGCCCCTGATCAATCTTTAGTTTTATAGTATAACTACCATACGATCACTACCACGACGGCCCCTGATAAATCTTTAGTTTTATAGTATAACTACCATACGATCACTACCACGACGGCCCCTGATCAATCTTTAGTTTTATAGTATAACTACCATACGATCACTACCACGTCGATCCCTGATCAATCTTTAGTTTTATAGTATAACTACCATACGATCACTACCACGTCGGCCCCTGATCAATCTTTAGTTTTATAGCATAACTACCATACGATCACTACCACGTCGGCCCCCGATCAATCTTTAGTTTTATAGCATAACTACGATACGATCACTACCACGACGGCCCCTGATTAATTATTAATTTTATAGTATAACTACCATACGATCACTACCACGTCGACCCCTGATCAATCTTTAGTTTTATAGAATAACTACCATACGATCACTACCACGTCGGCCTCTGATCAATCTTTAGTTTTATAGTATAACTACCATACGATCACTACCACGACGGCCCCTGATCAATCTTTAGTTTTATAGTATAATTACCATACGATCACTACCACGACGGCCCCTGATCAATCTTTAGTTTTATAGTATAACTACCATACGATCACTACCACGTCGGCCCCTGATCAATCTTTAGCTTTATAGTATAACTACCATACGATCACTACCACGACGGCCTCTGATCAATCTTTAGTTTTATAGTATAACTACCATACGATCACTACCACGTCGGCCCCTGATCAATCTTTAGTTTTATAGTATAACTACCATACGATCACTACCACGTCGGCCCCTGATCAATCTTTAGTTTTATAGTATAACTACCATACGATCACTACCACGTCGGCCTCTGATCAATCTTTAGTTTTATAGTATAACTACCATACGATCACTACCACGACGGCCTCTGATCAATCTTTAGTTTTATAGCATAACTACCATACGATCACTACCACGACGGCCCCTGATCAATCTTTAGTTTTATAGTATAACTACCATACGATCACTACCACGTCGACCCCTGATCAATCTTTAGTTTGATAGTATAACTACCATACGATCACTACCACGACGGCCCCTTATCAATCTTTAGTTTTATAGTATAACTACCATACGATCACTACCACGACGGCCCCTGATCAATCTTTAGTTTTATAGTATAACTACCATACGATCACTACCACCACGTCCCCTGATCAATCTTTAGTTTTATAGTATAACTACCATACGATCACTACCACGTCGATCCCTGATCAATCTTTAGTTTTATAGTATAACTACCATACGATCACTACCACGTCGACCCCTGATCAATCTTTAGTTTTATAGTATAACTACCATACGATCACTACCACGTCGACCTCTGATCAATCTTTAGTTTTATAGTATAACTACCATACGATCACTATCACGACGGCCCCTGATCAATCTTTAGTTTTATAGTATAACTACCATACGATCACTACCACGACGGCCCCTGATCAATCTTTAGTTTTATAGTATAACTACCATACGATCACTACCACGTCGGCCCCTGATCAATCTTTAGTTTTATAGTATAACTACCATACGATCACTACCACGACGGCCCCTGATCAATCTTTAGTTTTATAGTATAACTACCATACGATCACTACCACGACGGCCCCTGATCAATCTTTAGTTTTATAGTATAACTACCATACGATCACTACCACGTCGGCCCCTGATCAATCTTTAGTTTTATAGTATAACTACCATACGATTACTACCACGACGGCCCCTGATCAATCTTTAGTTTTATAGTATAACTACCATACGATCACTACCACGTCGGCCTCTGATCAATCTTTAGTTTTATAGTATAACTACCATACGATCACTACCACGTCGGCCTCTGATCAATCTTTAGTTTTATAGTATAACTACCATACGATCACTACCACGACGGCCTCTGATCAATCTTTAGTTTTATAGTATAACTACCATACGATCACTACCACGTCGGCCTCTGATCAATCTTTAGTTTTATAGTATAACTACCATACGATCACTACCACGACGGCCTCTGATCAATCTTTAGTTTTATAGTATAACTACCATACGATCACTACCACGACGGCCCCTGATCAATCTTTAGTTTTATAGCATAACTACCATACGATCACTACCACGACGGCCCCTGATCAATCTTTAGTTTTATAGTATAACTACCATACGATCACTACCACGACGGCCCCTGATCAATCTTTAGTTTTATAGTATAACTACCATACGATCACTACCACGTCGGCCCCTGATCAATCTTTAGTTTTATAGTATAACTACCATACGATCACTACCACGTCGGCCTCTGATCAATCTTTAGTTTTATAGTATAACTACCATACGATCACTACCACGTTGACCTCTGATCAATCTTTAGTTTTATAGTATAACTACCATACGATCACTACCACGACGGCCCCTGATCAATCTTTAGTTTTATAGTATAACTACCATACTATCACTACCACGTCGGCCCCTGATCAATCTTTAGTTTTATAGTATAACTACCATACGATCACTACCACGTCGGCCTCTGATCAATCTTTAGTTTTATAGTATAACTACCATACGATCACTACCACGTTGACCTCTGATCAATCTTTAGTTTTATAGTATAACTACCATACGATCACTACCACGTTGACCTCTGATCAATCTTTAGTTTTATAGTATAACTACCATACGATCACTACCACGTCGGCCTCTGATCAATCTTTAGTTTTATAGTATAACTACCATACGATCACTACCACGTCGACCCCTGATCAATCTTTAGTTTTATAGTATAACTACCATACGATCACTACCACGACGGCCTCTGATCAATCTTTAGTTTTATAGTATAACTACCATACGATCACTACCACGTCGGCCCCTGATCAATCTTTAGTTTTATAGTATAACTACCATACGATCACTACCATACGACCCCCGATCAATCTTTAATTTTATAGTATAACTACCATACGATCACTACCACGACGGCCCCTTATCAATCTTTAGTTTTATAGTATAACTACCATACGATCACTACCACGACGGCCCCTGATCAATCTTTAGTTTTATAGTATAACTACCATACGATCACTACCATACGACCCCTGATCAATCTTTAGTTTTATAGTATAACTACCATACGATCACTACCACGACGGCCCCTGATCAATCTTTAGTTTTATAGTATAACTACCATACGATCACTACCACGACGGCCTCTGATCAATCTTTAGTTTTATAGTATAACTACCATGCGATCACTACCACGTCGGCCTCTGATCAATCTTTAGTTTTATAGTATAACTACCATACGATCACTACCACGACGGCCTCTGATCAATCTTTAGTTTTATAGTATAACTACCATACGATCACTACCACGTCGGCCTCTGATCAATCTTTAGTTTTATAGTATAACTACCATACGATCACTACCACGACGGCCTCTGATCAATCTTTAGTTTTATAGTATAACTACCATGCGATCACTACCACGTCGGCCTCTGATCAATCTTTAGTTTTATAGTATAACTACCATACGATCACTACCACGACGGCCTCTGATCAATCTTTAGTTTTATAGTATAACTACCATACGATCACTACCACGACGGCCTCTGATCAATCTTTAGTTTTATAGTATAACTACCATACGATCACTACCACGACGGCCTCTGATCAATCTTTAGTTTTATAGTATAACTACCATACGATCACTACCACGTCGACCCCTGATCAACATTTAGTTTTATACCATAACTACCATACGATCAGTACCACCATGGGTGGAAAGTTGTGCAAGAGAATACATCTAATCCACTTGCTGAAGACACCGATGATGACGAAAAGATTATAAGAGCCCATACACGCGCTGAGCGTAAAGTTAAGGCGGAAAAGGCAAAGAAAAACCGTCAACCCCTTACTCAAGGACAGCGGTAACGTCTACAGCTAGTAATCCTAATAACAACACAGCACCCAAGTCATCGCAGAAGCCTGGTGTCTGCTACAACTGTTTTAAGCCTGGACATTGGCAGTATGAATGCCCAGAATTATGATTCAACTACACTTGTTAGTAACAATGAGTTGTCATCTCTGAATATATTTCACGACAATGTAAACATTGTAGTAAGCACGTAGTAGTAGTTCAGTCAGGCGTGAAGAAATTTATTACACGTCTAGACAAATCGATACACAGGTATTTAGAAGCAGGTTTGTAGCTTTTATCGTTGGACAAATTATATCCATGTAGGCTGTGTTAGGTCCGTTGGTTAGACTGAAAACCAGGAACCTATATAATTGTATTTTGCTAAGAGCCAGTTGGAACTCACTGGTTGCTTTGACAGCTCCAGCTGTAGAGGAGCTTAGGTATTGGTTGCAGTCAGTAAATGACTTAGATATTAAAGGTGCAGACTTGCAAGAGTCAGATTTGTGTGACTTAGAAGCGTATACTGACGCATCTGAGATAGGTTTTGGAGGGTATGTAATTCCAGCCAATGATGGCTTAGGCAGAGAGTCAGTCTGTGACTCTAGTGATTTACAGACAGACTGTAGTCTAGTTGTACCTAGCTATAGTTTGCATACTGTTACGGGTAGTTGGTCAGAATCAGAGAAACGTAATAGTTCAACTTGGCGTGAAATTGAAGCCGTAAATAGATTAGTTGAATGTTCTGCACATTAAAATTAAACACAGACAATAAAAATGTTACCAGTATAATTAAGATGGCAGTAGAAAAACAGACCTTCATACTACTGCGTGTGTATTGCACACATTATGCGCAGATCATAATATCAAATTGGCATCTCAGTGGAATCCCCGGAAACAAAATAAAATAGCAGACAATCTTAGTAGATATTCAGACTGCGATGATTGGGGAATTCACAGTGGTGTTTTTGAGGAGTTAGATGCTCTTTGAGGTACACATACAGTGGATCGTTTTGCTACAGATTATAATAGCAAATGCATCAGATTTAATTCAAAATGCTGGTGTAAAGGAACTGAGGCAATAAACACGTTCACACAAAACTGGTCATATGAATGTAACTGGTTAGTACCACCGCCATGCATGGCTAGCAAAGTCATCAGAAAGTTTTGTGAAGATCGTGCTAACGGTACATTGGTAGTTCCGTTATGGAAGTCTGCGTCGTATTGGGTGCTATTGTACGAATCTAACGGTAGATTTAAGTCTTTTATTAAAATCAAACATTACCTGACAGATAAAAAAATTATTGTCACAGGTAGAGGTAACAATGGTATGCTTAGCAAATTTCCATTGAAGTTTGCGATGATAGCTTTTAAGATCAGATGTGATTGATTTTTTCTTATTTTTAACAGAAATGAGACATGAGCAGTTTGTACGAGAAGCCGTAGAGGACAGTGGGATAGACGTAAATCATCCGTTGTACAATTTAGTTGGAGGATTGTCTGAACATGTGTTACATGCCAGAAATGACAATACTAATATGAAGTATTTTTTATAGTTTCCGAAAATGGGAAAAAGTTATTACTAAACAAAATTGTGTTTCTTTACCTGTTTCACCTATACATGTAGCGTTGTATATAGTACATTTATTAGACTCTGGCTATACTTATAGTTCAGTCAGCTCAGCAGTATATTCTATTAAATGGGCACATGAAATGTGTGGCAAATTAGATCCTACAGACAATGCATTGTCCAGAATTTGGTTGATTCAGCAAAAAGAACGGCCAAACCTCTTGTCAAGAAGAAAGACCCTGTAACTAGTGATATTTTGATTAAATTGTGCTCAATGTTTCTAAATTCTAAAGATTTATTGATAATTAGCGATCTTGCTATGAATTTACTTAGTTTCAGTGGGTTCTTACGCTTTAATAAGCTAAGTCAGTTAAGAGGTAATGATGTCAAGGTCGTAAGTAGGGTCTCATTGCTAGTGAGGCAAGGGGTATGGGGACCGTTCTGGTCCCAGCACGTCCAGGGTATCGCCCTCGGAAGGGGTGCAGGTGGCAAAGGCCCCCATGAAGCTCCGGCTTTATTTGAAATTGCAGGGGTTTTGGCTATGCAAATGCTCATACACATGTAATTAAAGTGGTATTTTCAAACCCAGATAGATGTCATGGAATTTCATTCTCCATCTGGCTATTTCTGGTCTCCAAGTAGCTAATTCAGGCAAATCTGCCTGAAAGACTATAAATAACTCACTTACTACCGAATCTAGCAAGTAATACTGACCTAACATCATTTGCCGCTGATCACCAGGAAATCTGCGTTCGAGTTCATTGTTAATGTGGTCAAGAAAGGCAAAGTACATTGTTGTTCGCCATAATTGTTCTGCAGAATTGACATTTTGGGTTATCTCTGTGAACCTGTCTACCTAACCTTATCCTTGGTTGCAACACAACTTCCATTTGCGCTCAAGCGAAAAGTTCTGAAAATTCATCATCCGTTCTAATTCCCTTTAAGGTATTGAGGGTATTTTGGGCCTCATCAAATGCAGCAACCATATCGCAATTTGTCTTTTCAAGGAAAAGTGCTAAGGGTTTCAAAAATGACGGAACATACTGGGCTACCACGATTGAAATTTAGATCCTCTAACATTCTCCTGTGGCTAATAGAAATATCACCCACTGCATGATTCTTAGGTGGAGCCATATTAAAATTATTAAGATCAGAAAAAGTAAAACTGATCAGTACAGAGATGGAGATGAGGTTTTAATTTCAGAGGGTGTTTCCTCACAGCATGTCCGTATACTATGTGTCTTAGATATGTAGATTTGGCAAATGTAGATTTGTCGTCGGATATGTTTTTGTTTCGTCCTTTATATAGATCTAAGGAGTAGTGTTCATTAATTAAGAAAAATAAACCCATTAGTTACACTACAGCTAAAGAATGTATAGTTAGAAGGTTGAAAGTAGATTATGTTGCCAACAGGCTTGAAGTTTCCAAGCATCTAGGTCTTTGATTTTTTATCATTTAATTTGTATTAGCTTGTCTATTTTTCATACTTTTTTCACTGTAGTGTGTAGATATTTTTTGTAGCCACACTATCTTTGCTAGTCTAAACTCAAGCAGCGAGCTAGTCGACAAACTTAAGTTTGTGTTTTTGTTTTTATTTACTTAGTTATAGATAACAGTAGTAGAAGGTACATGAGTTAGATTCTGTGGGGTTAATGGTTATTTCGTGGTGATAATGTACATGAGTCTATAGAGAAGACGCGTTGTATATTTTGATAAAAGAACGTTCGATCCATATGACTTAAACGGGCCGGTAATATGGACTACTTATTATTAAACCATATAATGAATTTTATTATGTGAGTTTATTACAGCCAATTAAATTACCTGATCGACAATACAAGATGTCATTGACAACTATTACGGTGGTATCTAATTTAGTGTACACGTTGTTTTTTTGTTTTTTTTTTTTAGTTTTTTTTTATCATTATATCTATATTACACCTGTGAACAGTTTACCTCTGGTTGCCGGGAAACCTCAGAGGTTTACAAATATTTACAATGAACAATATAATTAAAAAAAATAAGTGCTGTGAGTAAGAATATCATAACCCACAGCCAAGTGTCACTACAATAACATATGCAATTAAATCATATTTTATTTCTCATATTCGATTTATCAACATACATATATAATCTTATTATTGCACAGTAAACAATGAAAGGAACTATTCATACAACTAAAATGATAAGATATCCAATAATAACTCTAATTTCATAATATCATATACATCTCGAACTTCAGGATTTTTAATCATGATTTGTATGTTTTTTGAAATTTTTTGAAATTTGTTATAACTATTGCTTCCCTATAAATGCATTTATTATATTTTATATAATTTCTTGTTTTCCAAATTTCCCATTTTAATATACAAATTACCAAATTCAATAAGTGCACACGTTTTTGGAATAACCGTCATCTGGAACCCTCATTGTTAACAAATTGGAAGCCAAGTAATTCAAAGTCTTTTGGCAGTAATTCAAAGTCGTTTGGCAGTAATTCAAAGTCTTTTGGCAGAAGTAAATGAAAGTGACCAACTAGGATAGCCAAAATAGGATCAGGTTATCTGTGCCTGAAGGAGATTTATCTGAGTTTTATTACATTACAATATATACTAGTCAACCACAAAAACGATACAAAGACTTTTTTTTAAATATATATTTATGTTAAAACCAAAACAATTGTTTATTATCATTTACGTCAATCTTTGGGTGAAACGGGTTTATCCTCACAAAACAAACAATAACATCCTGTTCTGTTACGGAAAAATTCCGGAAAGTCAAATTTCCGTTCCATTATCGAGTTTGCGATGAATGAATTAGGCATTTAAATCACCTACGGTCATTAATTGTGCTGTCAACAAAAGTAAACAATTTGCCATTCTGAAAATTTAAATTTTCACAAGAACGTCGATGCCAGGGCTCCGTCAAAATGACCGTGAGCGAGCGGTGGGTATGGTTCAGGCTGGAATGACTCACCTGGCCGTTGCAGACCACTTTAATGTGTCTAGAATAACCATTTCAAGGCTAATGATTCGTCTTCGACAACCAAGTAGGACGAATGACAGACCCCGTAACGGCAGGCCGCGTGTGACGTCACAGCATCAAGACAGATATTGACGCCTTATTCACCTTCGGAACCGTATGATAACGATTGAGGACGGTGTGCGTATAACACCTGGTCTAGCAAACGTCCAAATATCGGGTCAGACTGTTCGCAGAAGACTACGTGAATCTGGACTTCGAGCTAGGCGTCCGGTGATAGGACCAATCCTTAAGCAACGCCATAAGACCGAGAAACTAGCCTGGGCTCGTGCACGCTGTCATTGGAGGCTTCACACCTGGCAACACATCCTTTTTAGTGATGAATTCCGAGTTTTACTTCGATTTGGCGATAGACATTATCGTGTGTACCGCAGGCGCGGGGAACGTTTTACGGTCCAGTGTGTACACGAGTCCGACCGTTTTGGACGCGCAAATGTTATGGTCTGGGCTGGAATGTGTCATGATGATCTCACTCAGCTTAAAATTGTTCAAGGAACATTGAATGCTGTAAAATACAGTGACGATATTCTTGTCCAATCGTTCAAACTGAAGCTGAAATGAGGTGAACAATTGTAGCAGTTACTAAAATATAAAGTACATGGTTCGATGGTCGATCTAAACATACATTTCCCCTTCAGTATTCTATAACGTTTAATAAACAACATTATTAAGAAAAAAACTGGTAGAACGTGCTAAAGTGGTCACTGTAATCGGGCGGCTGTATCGAGAAACAGATACGGTGTTGAAAAAACTGTTGATACTCATACAATATTGATATATGCAATACAATTTTATGTTTGTCTTCAAGAAATATGATAGACAAAACCATGTGTGAAGTTTTATGACGAAATATCTCCGATTTCTATGTAAATTTACGAGTTGAAGTGGGGAAACACCCACATGTAATTTTAGAGATGTATTTTTATCTTGGACAAGAATAATGAGCGTCCTGATTGGATGACCGATTTAAAACACACTGACTCCGCATGGTAAAAAGATGCATGTAAAAGAAATCTATGTTATATTTATTCATTTGTTTGATTCTGGAATATTGTTTCGCTCTCAACTTATCGAGTGTTTTGTCCATCAGTATAGTCTAATATTTTATCTTCAATCAAGTTGAACAAATAATCATATTTCAATTGAAGATGTGAAACGTAAACATTAAAGATTTTCCTACTTACGATAACTTCCAGGTTGTATGTTGGTCTAAATAAACCTTATTAATAGAAAGCCATTTGTGGGTAATTGTATCGTTATTCTTTATATAGTCTATTGTAGCCTAAAATGACAGAGTTATGTGTGTAGAGTGCTTTTGCTGGAAGACTTTGTGATTCCTTACAGGAGTGAGTGAGTGATTGCTGCTTAACGCCATTTCAGCAATTGTTCAGCTATACCATGGCGAGAACAAGTTAATTGTCAATGACATGATGATGAAGTCCGCTTTGTACTAGACCAACACGCTGAGTTGGATGTTTATAGTGCTAGCTCACTGACACAACAGTCCGTGGGTAGACATATCGCTCCACTCGGACACATCATTCTGATTCCGAGCCAACCATTCTTTGCTCTTTCTCCGTTATGCTGCGTGCTTAGCGGGGAAACAACAAATATCAATTTTATAGTCTTTGGTTTGACCCTACCGTGGCTCGAACCGACGATCTACCACACTCGAAGCGAGCACGCTAGCTATTACGCCGCCGATGTGGTCTGCTTCCTTACATTCCCGAAGCTCCATACATATGGTTCAATTGAAAACACTGATACATTTAGCTGGATGTGGGGATTGGTTCGTATGCTTATATTCCAATTTTGGGTTGTCTTGCACTAATAAATCTATTCGATTATTCATCTTGTAGTATTACAGAAGGGTAGCCAAAATTGAGCAACAGTAGTATCAGAAATGACAGGAAGACAATCCGTAGTCTGCAGTTGAGCGGAATTTGCAACATTTAAACACTCATCCATTCTACGTGTTTCAAAATGAACCGTTTTATATTCAATTATTTCGAATCATTTTCACCTGAACATATTATTCTGCGGTATATCCGCCACCAATAAAACTGACCGCCACGATATAACTGAAATAATATTTAAAGTGGCGTGAAGTACCATAAACCATAAACCAAACCTATTTAAAATTTAGTTATGTTTATAATTGTATTCACCTGATGTAAATTAAAATGGAAAGCACAAAATACCATACTGTCGGAACCGTTCCAAAATCTAATCAAACAATTGTAGGAACAGCGACAAAATAGTGTTTAATTTGGACAGTGTTCCTCATGGGCACCCCCACCCAAAAATAGCATAAGAGAATAGAATAGAGAAGAATCTGAAAACCCTATCCCTAACCCATGATACAATTAATGTGCTTATTATTGAATATACAAATTCCATAGATTTTTGTGTGGGGGTGCCATAGGGAACTCTTACCTTTATTTTTTTTATTAATTTTGTCAGTGTTATATAGTTATTAAAGGGATATTGTCTACCAGCTGCGTAATTTTTTCATACCCAAAATTATTGTCGATTTCCGTACTGACCTTCATAAAATGAAGATTAACACCGAGATATGTTGCAAAAGATACGAAAAAGACCCAAAACTATCGTTATCAGAATTATTGTCCGGTGTCCTATAATTATTAGCTACCATAATTATTAGCTACTTTTTGACGTTCGGAACTAGATTTTCGTAAACCACAAAGGTGTTCCAAATGATAGCCATGCAAATTAGCTACCTTAACAATACATTAAAAGTACTATGCCAGTTATTCCCCTTTTACCATGTTTTGATAGATTCTTGGTAATTAGTATTTTTGAACGAAAAAAGGGGGGTGGATGTAGGCGAGGAAATCTATTTAATTAGATAGATTTATCCAAGAAATTGATAGCAAACTCCTATTCATTCATTTACACCAAGGATTTATATATATATATATATAAATCCTTGTTTACATGGAGCAAAATCTGGATGAAAATAAGTTATTTCGATATAAAATATATGATTGATTGGTTGATTGATTGATTGATTGCTTGGTTGGTGTTTAACGTCCAGCGAGCAATTTTTCAGCTGTATTCAGGACGAGAACATTTAAAAATTTAAACGCCACGGGACTCGAAACAAGGAAAGGTGTATGGGTAGGGACGAATAATTTAGCCAGTGCAACAGGTCTCATCCTGAGCATACTGGGTTCTTTAACGTGCGAAGAGGATGGTAATCTCTCAACACGGGACCTCGGTTTTATTTACGTCTCGTCCGAAAGACGGGTTGGTTGTGAATTTATACATCCCGCACAACCGACGGACGCCCCTTCAAGCCGAAGAAGCTCTCGGTCCCATTTCTATACACCGGGGTTCCCGCGGGGTTATATATATATATAATATAAATAAATTCAAGTCTAATAATATTTTTAAAAAATTATATATTTATAGTGACATGAACAAGTTTCTATATATCAATCACCATATTATTTATCTGTACATAATGCATTTTCTGCTTTGCATATGTACAAAAATGTGTATATCTATTCCATTTATATGTGTATTATCATAATGTGTAATATTGAATTAATTAATAAACTATGTTTATACTATATCCATTCCAAAGAAATAAGATGCTTTGTTATAACAAGCAATAACGCTCCTGTGGTGAAATAGTTACGAGTACTCGCATCATGTGCGGTAGATCGTGGTTTCGATCAACGATCTGATCAAACCAAAAACTATACAATTTATATTGGCACATGGCGTAAAAGAATAAAGGCAGAGACTAGTCAGCATAATTTCTTCATTACATGGGATAGAAGTCGTGAAGTTTTCCATGAATATAAGCTACCTTGCATCTGTCCAGTGTATGACATAGGTTTCAAAGTGTTATCCATGAAAATAAACTACCTTGCACCGTTCAAACATGAGCATAAGCATCTGAAGCTTGTCCATGAAAATTAGCTACTCGACCTTTCTTCATTGCATGGAATAGGAGTCATGACGTGTTCCATGAAAATAAACTACCCGGCACCATTCAAACATAAGCATAAGCATCAGAAGTTTGCCCATGAAAATTAGCTACCTCTCATTCCTTCGTTTCATGGTCCATGAAAATTAGCTACCTGCCCATGAAAATTAGCTACCTCGCATTCCTTCGTTTCATGGTCCATGAAAATTAGCTACCTGCCCATAAAAATTAGCTACCTCTCATTCCTTCGTTTCATGGTCCATGAAAATTAGCTACCTGCCCATGAATATTAGCTACCTCTCATTCCTTCGTTTCATGGTCCATGAAAATTAGCTACCTGTCCATGAAAATTAGCTACCTCGCATTCCTTCGTTTCATGGTCCATGAAAATTAGCTACCTGCCCATAAAAATTAGCTACCTCTCATTCCTTCGTTTCATGGTCCATGAAAATTAGCTACCTGCCCATAAAAATTAGCTACCTCTCATTCCTTCGTTTCATGGTCCATGAAAATTAGCTACCTGCCCATGAAAATTAGCTACCTCGCATTCCTTCGTTTCATGGTCCATGAAAATTAGCTACCTGCCCATAAAAATTAGCTACCTCTCATTCCTTCGTTTCATGGTCCATGAAAATTAGCTACCTGCCCATGAAAATTAGCTACCTCTCATTCCTTCGTTTCATGGTCCATGAAAATTAGCTACCTGCCCATAAAAATTAGCTACCTCGCATTCCTTCGTTTCATGGTCCATGAAAATTAGCTACCTGCCCATGAAAATTAGCTACCTCGCATTCCTTCGTTTCATGGTCCATGAAAATTAGCTACCTGCCCATAAAAATTAGCTACCTCTCATTCCTTCGTTTCATGGTCCATGAAAATTAGCTACCTGCCTATAAAAATTAGCTACCTCTCATTCCTTCGTTTCATGGTCCATGAACATTAGCTACCTGTCCATGAAAATTAGCTACCTCGCATTCCTTCGTTTCATGGTCCATGAAAATTAGCTACCTGCCCATGAAAATTAGATACCTCTCATTCCTTCGTTTCATGGTCCATGAAAATTAGCTACCTGCCCATGAAAATTAGCTACCTCTCATTCCTTCGTTTCATGGTCCATGAAAATTAGCTACCTGCCCATAAAAATTAGCTACCTCGCATTCCTTCGTTTCATGGTCCATGAAAATTAGCTAACTGCCTATACAAATTAGCTACCTCTCATTCCTTCGTTTCATGGTCCTTGAAAATTAGCTACCTGCCCATGAAAATTAGCTACCTCGCATTCCTTCGTTTCATGGTCCATGAAAATTAGCTACCTGCCCATAAAAATTAGCTACCTCTCATTCCTTCGTTTCATGGTCCATGAAAATTAGCTACCTGTCCATAAAAAATAGCTACCTCGCATTCCTTCGTTTCATGGTCCATGAAAATTAGCTACCTGCCCATAATCTTTTGTTTATGTTTCAGGTCCAGTGTGAATCTTGTCATTGGTGGCAGCATTTCCAGTGTACCACCATTCAGAAAACATTCAACGAAGTAAACCAAGAAGACTATCGCTTCATTTGTGACATTTGTTCATTTAAATGATGTACACAAAGGGTTGTGTGAAATGTCATTATTTGGTGTGCATGGTCATCATCAACTCGTGTGAGATATTGTCGTCACTTTGCGTCTGTCATCTGTAAACTCTTGCATTTAAACTTCTCTGAAACCACTTGGTCAATTGGAGTTTGGGAGGAATATGAAATTTACTGCTGGATTTTTTAAATAGATTTGACTTAGTTTTTTGTAGTTTCCGAGATAAAAGTAGTTGAATGAAACCAAATTTGTAGGTAGTTTTTATTCATTAAATTCCTTTGCAAACTTCCTGTCTCAATTATACATACCGGTATCTCCAACCAAATCAAATATAAATTTGTTTGCTTTAAGTTCGATTTAGAAATTTTTTCCCCCTACAAATTGCAGTCTTTTCCATTTAAATCATGTGACAAATTCCCTTTTTGTCTACAAAGCGTAAGAAGGACGTCGTGTTAGAATTTGTGTTGTACTCTGGTATTCATCAAAGCTTTTGAGCAGACGTTGTCAAAGGGAACGTGAGCTATTGCGATCATTTGATCCGTCGTCCGTCTTTTTAATCACATTTTAATCTTCTGCTCTGAAACCCCTTAGCTCAATGAACTGAAGCTTAATAGGAAGCATCTATGCAAGGTTCTCTATAAAGATTTTTCATTTCGTCTTGATCCATTAACAAACATGGCCACCATAGGCAATTCTTATTGCTGATTGGTTGATTTCTAAAAAATCTTCACCGCTGAAATCGAATAGCCATAGGCAGTTATTGTTTCTGGTTGGTCAATTTCTAAAAATCTCTGAAACCGCTTGGCCAAATGAATTGAAACTGGGTAGGAAGCATATATGGAAGATCCTCTATAAAGATTGTTCATTTCGGCTCAATTCGTAGCAAACATGGCCGCCACAGGCAGTTCTTGATGCTGATTGGTCGATTCCTAAAAAAAACCTAATTTGGTAGGAAGCATCTATGGAAGGCCCTCTGTAAAGATTGCTCATTTAGTCCTGATCCCTTAGCAAACATGGTCGGCACAGGCAATTCTTGTTGCTGATTGGTCGATTCCTAAAACATCTTCTACTCTGAAACTGTTTCGCCAAATGAACCGAAACGTGGTAGGTAGCATCTATGGAAGGCCCTCTATAAAGATTGCTCATTTGGGATCCGTTAACAAACATGGCCAGCACAGGCAATTCTTGTTGCTGATTGGTCGATTCCTAAAACATCTTCTACTCTGAAACTGTTTGGCCAAATGAACCGAAACGTGGTAGGTAGCGTCTATGGAAGGCCCTCTATAAAGATTGCTCATTTGGGATTCGTTAACAAACATGGCCAGCACAGGCAATTCGTGTTGCTGATTGGTCGATTCATAAAACATCTTCTCCTCTGAAACCGCTTGGCAAAATGAACCGAAACTTGACAGGTAGCAGCTATGGAAGGCCCTCTATAAAGAATGCTCATTTCGTCTCGATCCGTTAACAAACATGTCCACCACAGGCAATTCTTGTTGCTGATTGGTTGATTTCTAAAATATATTCTCAACCTACTGAGCCTCTAGTCTATATATTGTATTGTATTATATGTATGCTAATGTTCCACCATGCCTGTCTGAGTTTTTCAATAAAATCTTTAAGAAATAACTTGTGTTAAGATACTTTGTGTGTGAGATATTATCATGTATATATGGCTGTTATTTAATTATTAAATTGGCAAGTATGTGTGATACAAGTATCTGTACTTACAAAACATACCAGCATGATGCAAAATATTTATTTGAGCTATATTCAATGACATTACAGACATTTTCATATGTTGTACCAGCGTCTGGCAATCTACTTTCTAAAGGTTGAGTACATCATCCAAGTGATGAACAGTGCAGTGAAAGATAAATGAGGTGTAGGCAGCTCTTTAAACCTCTCTCCCGTCAAGGCCCAGATTCAATACAAACACAAACCTCTAAACATTTATTGATAAAGAATAGAGATACATGTACATAAAAAATTAGGATGCAGGCACCCTAAAGTACTACTGTTATTCCAAGATGTATAAATTTGTAGGCCCTTCTGAAGTTATATCCTCAAAACAGAAAAGAAAACAGAAATAAAATTAGATATTAATCTGTTATCAAAAACAAACAAATACAAAACAAAACAAACCAATCAAAAATATCAAAAAGAAAGACAAAAACCCAACATGAATGCACCTTTTATCAATCTGACTTAGTTCTGTACACATAATTTTCATAAGAGATACAGGTAACTAATTTACCTGGAAATTTTACATACATTTTGTATCTATCATATTAAACAATGAGTGTATCTTGTTTTCAAAGAAAACATTCAGATAGCTACATTGCTAAAAAGAGGTAATAAAAACGTAGATATCAAATTTAGTGCACATGAACGTTTCTGGAATAACCTTCATCAGGTAGCTCAAGATCAAAAGATTGGAAAGCCAAATAATTTAATAGTTTTGGGAGCACAAAATCTATGGGTATTGATGTTATGTAGGAGTTTCTTTTACACCTGGTAGAGATATTGGGAGTGCTGTTTTTATGATGTGGGTTTTGGTGCAGTCGGGGATGTTGTCTTGTGATTCTACGGTGAATACGGACTGACACTGTTGGGGATGTTGGATTTTTGCTTTGTGTCAGCTGTGATCTGTCCATCGCTCCTCATTGGTGTGACATCTGTTTTGTCTGTACCTAAGGATTTTATATATAACAGCTTCTTTCATCACATATTGCTTAAGATTTTGACCAAGATATAGTTTTTCTGGTAACTGATTCATGTCGAGCGACGCCGAGAAACTTACACTATAAGCGCGGACGTCTAAAACGCTTAGAACGATGTCTGTTTCTGCTCTTTTTAGACAATTTGCCAGTTTGTTTTTTTTAACTATAAGACATTGCAGAATAAACACAATATACGTACATTGTCGGGGAAATATAAAAACTGTACGTAACAGCTTTAGTGAGCGATTGTTTTTTAACGCCAACTCAGCAATTTTATAGCTATATCATGGCGAGACCAAGTTAATGAGATGATGATGATGTCCGCTTTTTTCTAGACCAACACGCTTAGTTTTTTTTTATAGTGTTAGCTAACGGAAACAACAGTCCGCGGATATACATGTCGCTCCACTCTGACACATTATCCTGATTCCGAAGCAACCAGTCTTTGCTCTTTCTCCTTAATTCTGCGTGCTTTGCATTATAAGCAACAAATACCAGTTGATAATCTTTGTTTTGAAATATGAATTTGTTTATATACATATACTCAAAAAGTCGCTTTTTATGTGTCTTCTGCCGAAGGATTGTGAAAGCGCGAAAAGTTGACCGTGCGTTGCGCAATGTATTTTGTATTGTTACGTTATCTATTGTCATTTATGTAGACAACAGGGGCGGATCCAGGGGGGCGCGCATTCGGCGCCCCCCCCCCCCCCCCCCCCCCCCTCCCCCTAAAATTTGAAAAAATAAGATTTGTTGGCATAAAATAGTGATTTTTCACACGAAATACCCCAACATGTTTCGCGCCTCCCTCCGCTCGGCGCAAATTTAAAAAATTTACCCCCCCTAACTTGAAATCCTGGATCCGCCCCTGGACAATATATGTATTCGCTGAGAAACAGACCAGAAATGCTCACCAAAGACTCTCATCGGTAGTGTAATCGTTAGCGTGCTCGCCTCGAATGCGGTAGATCGTGGGTTCGAGTCCCGATCGGGTCAAACCATGTTCTGTACACATATTTTGCCATCTTCCACATTCTGTTGGAAATTTATGATTTAGGGTTCTATTTTTACAAAATCCAAATAAGAAATTGTCATCAAGAGTGTGCAAATAGTTTCAGTTTCGAATTGAAATTAATCTAATAGCTACCAGTTCTTTAATATTGTAATAAATAAAGTTCCCAACTTTCATTATTAAATATATATGGAACATAATTTTATTTATTTCTTGAATTCAGAACATAGTGTCAATAAGTAAGTAAATGAGTTAATTTCTTTATTTCAAGAGGGTAACACGGTTAGCAATAATAAAAGTGTGATTAATAATTATCATATATGATCTTATTAAGTTAAAGAATAATTTGCATAGTTTGAACATCACATAAATATTAAATTCTACCATATATAGTCCACCAATCTATTTTTTAATAGTTGTAAAAATGATACATCGCAATGGTAAATTGAAAAAAGATAGTTTGTAACTTAATCACATGCTATACAGCCATATAGGTAGCATTTTGTTTTTCAACTATGAACACCACTAATATCTATTGTTTATTTTATTTTATATTGTGTACAGATCCATGATTTCAAGCTAGGGAGGGGGGGCGCACTTAAAAAAAATGCGCCGAGCGGAGGGGGGCACGAAAATTTTTGGGGTATTTCGTGTGAAAAATCACGATTTTACGCCAAAAAAATCATATTTTTTCCAATTTTAGGGGTGGGCGGATAGCCCACCCACCCCCCTGAGATCTATATGTCTCTCTTTGTCAATCAGTAACTCTTTTCCTGTTTATGTACATGCAGTTTTTCATTTTGTCTCTCCATTGGAAATACACAATCTGTATTTTTGGTAAACATAATAAGGGAGACAAATCCTATAAGTTTATGCTACAAGTAGCTAATTTTCATAGGTAGCTAATTATTATGCTCCGCCGTATGAAAATTGGCTACCGGAACCTTTGAACCGTAATGAGAGCGGGAGGTTTGGCGCCTTAAAATCTGATTCAACCCACCATTTCTTTAGAAATGCCTGTACCAAGTCAGGGTCATTACGGTTTTCACAGTTTTCCGGTTGTTGACTGATTTTGTCTGTTTATATAATTATGAGTTTTGACTTTCCCTTTGTAAGATTGTTCGGAGTTCGGTAATTTTGTTATTACCTTTATTTTCATGGGTAGCTAAAAATTTTACGACACCGGATGACAATATTCAAATCTGTTCATATGGCCTTCTATGGGAACACGTCTTGAGCATGCGCACTGTTTAGAAACAATAAACAACATGTGGTTCTTGGGCAAAAGAGAAACTGTCAACGCGTGGAAGAAAGCGGACTTTGACGGATTCAGAGATAAAGAGGAATAGAAGTGAAGTATCTTCCAAATGGAACAAATGCAGGATATATGTAGGGGATCAGTTGGACCGTTTCCGTTGGATGGAGCGAACTCAAGGAAGTGCTTGATTATTGTTGATAGGTAAGCCGAGCATGTTGCCTTCTTTTCTCAATCGTTTTTCATATTTTATAAATTTTATGATGATGCCTATGATCATTTTCGGTAGATATTAATCAATATATGTAATTTTGCACCTGGCAACAGCAAATTATTGTCAATGAGTAGCATAAAACGGCCGTATTTGCGAGGTAAACAAACACAAATTTTAAGAGGCCAGCAAAGGGGAAATGGGAGTGCAAAAATGATATCAATGACAATGCAGTTTATTATCAATTTAAAAAAAAATATCGAATCAATTCATTTTTAATGCAAGAATTAAAACTGTACATAGTCGATTCAAAAGCTCACTAGAGCTTATGTTATGTGTTATAGATATTTCGATTTTAAATAAAACTTATTTGATTTGATTTGATTTGTACATGGCTTAATGAAAACCCTATAAAGTTCTTTTTTATTCAAGCAAATTTATTTCTTTGATATAATTAGGCTTTTAATTTTATCAAATTTCAACAACTTGGACATGAAACTTAGTTTTGGGAACCAAAAGTATATACCTTACTTTCTGCGAATTATCACTATAATGGAAAATTTCAGTATGTATTTTTCAAATAAAAGCTTTCTATTTAAAGAAGCTTCATTTCAATTGCACTTTTAGTTTGGATCCTGTAAGTATAATATATAATTATAAACAAGGTTTTGAAGAAATGATATGAATATCCATTGAACTTTTCAAGTTTCAGAACTTTTTTTATATATGTCGGTTAAAAGCTCAACAGAGCTTATGTTGTTTTGACCATGCCGACTCTAAATAAAGCTTATTTATTTATTATTATTATTATGACTACAAATTTTACTGAAAATTTCAGAAATGTCCTAAAATGCATATTTTAGACAATGGCTAAATGAAAATCATTTTCAATTCCTTTATGCAAACAAGTTTATATCTTGGGTACTGGAAATACATTACATAAATAAGGTTAAAAGTACTTTTCAATAAGTTTGAACATAACACTTTGTTATGGGAGCCAAAGTTATATCTTCCTGTCTGTGAATTATCACCATAGTGGAAAATCAGTATGTATCTTTCATATAAAAAGCTTTCCATTTAAATAAGTGTCATTTCAGTAGCATTTTTAGTTTGGATCCTGTAAGTATGATACATAAACAAGGTTTTTAAAAAATAATATGAAGATCCATAGAAATTTGCAAGTTTCAGAAACTTTTCTATATATGTGACTATAAAATTTTACTGAAATGTCCTGAACTGCATATTTTAGACTATGACTAAATGAAAATCGTTTTCAATTTCCTTATGCAAACCAAGTTTATTTCTTGACTATTCTAAAAACATTACATTAACTAGTTTTTTTTACTACATTTCAACAATTTTGGACATAATTTTTAGTTCAGGGAGCCAAAATTATACTTTACTATCTTAGAATTATCAACATAGACATGATAGAGGGAAATCAATATGTATTTTTCATATAAAGGCTTTCTATTTAAAGAATTGTCATTTGAACTGCTTTTTATCCCCTCGCCAAGGGATATAGTAACGCTACCGTCCGTCCGTCACATCCTTGTGAACACTCTAGAATCAACATCCTTCAATGGATTTTGACCAAACTTGGTACATACTTAGTCCTTAAAAGAATCTGGAACCCTATTGATTTTCAAGGTCGTATGTCAAAGATCAAGGTCACAGCCTAAAATTTTTACCACGTAACAACATCCTTGTGAGCACTAGAATCAACATCCTTCAATGGATTTTTGACAAAACTTGGTACATACTTAGTCCTTAAGATACCGAAACCTTATTGATTTTCAAGGTCATAGCCTTATAGGTCAAAGGTCAAGATAACCGGGTCCAAATTTTACCATGTAACATCCTTGTCAACACTCTAGAATCAACATCCTTCAATGGATTTTGACCAAACTTGGTACATACTTAGTCCTTAAGAGAATCTGGAACCCTATTGATTTTCAAAGTCAAAGGTCAAGGTCACCGGGTCAAATTTTTAGGCAAGGGGATATGCCACGCTTTGCCCTTGTTTAGTTTGGATCTTGTAAGTATGATTTATAAACAAGATTTTTAAGAAATAATGTGAAGATCCATAGCAATTTGCATGTTTCACAGTGTGTGAATTTAACAGTAGACCGATGGCCCATGTCTGTGTTAAAATCATGCAGGTTTTTGTAAAATTATCTAAATTTTTTAGGCAAATTACTACAAAAACTGGTAATTTCAGACAAATATGATTTTGTAGCGATTGATATTTGTACTTTTGATTTAGATATTCTGACCAAGGTAATTCTAGAGTAGAAGAAATGAGCAGCCATCACATTTCAACGAAACGGATGAAACTGGAGAAATCGAGTTCATTTGTGAACCCATTTGAGTATGTTCATTTTGTTAAAGATTAGAGATATTCTACATTATGTTTATGGGTAACATTGTCAATATTGTTCAACACAGTCACTCGTATAACAGTTTCCTATTAATTATTGTGGCTTGCATAGTGATACTACTAGTAGCAATATTATATAGGGATCATGTTGGCTTCTGCGTCATCGTTACATTTTCATCAATCCGCAAGCTGAAATGGCCAGTCCTCTTTAGCTACTTACGGGAATGAAACCAAACTGGGACAGAATTGACGCACGTCTGGCGCACCAAATTTTTTCCTGGAACTTTGATGTAATTTTGTCTCTTTATATTGGGTTGTGTAGATGTGTGCTGGATACATGTATATAGATTTAATATTATTTTGAAAAGCTTTTTCGATATAGAGCTGCACATCAGAACCATATAGCAAAATTTGTTTCGATATTATACACATACACTGTAATAAACAATTATTTTTTATTCTTACAGTCTCTCAATAGATATTACTGAAGAGGGCAGTGATGTTGGTGATGATTCTGACAATGGAGATTTTGAACCTAGCCTCAACTTCACTCTAAGGTTTGTCATGTTAATTTCATATGTTTCAGTTGTAACTTACATACTTGAAATTTTGTCCTAATAACAGAACCATGCATGATCATATGTCATAGGAGCTTTATTATACCCCCGCTCTGCTGGAAGGGGGAGGGGGTATACTGTTTTACCTCTGTCCATCCGTTCGTCCCAAGATGTTCATAACATTTTTCTCAGTAATTATTTATGGCAGCTATCTGATATTTGATCATAGGCTTCAGAAGGGTCAATCGAAAGTCGCAAACCCACTGTGTTGTCCATGGTCAAGTCCGGTAGAAATCCCTTCCGATGAAGGGAAAGACATCAACAGCAAATGAAGATCAGGTCTGATTTGGGTAACAGACACCCTGTAACCATTTACCAGCTCGTGATGCCTGCCGTAGAACTTCTTGAGGGATGACCACAACCTAAAATCTGTCTACAAATCACTCAAATCCTTCATAAAGTGGACTTGTAATGATATGTTTAGTTTGTCATTCACTATACATTCGAGATATTCATCTTGAATTGAAAGTTAGGGCTCCATAGATCATAATCTCAATTCTATTGTTTTATTCTTGTGAATTACATTGTATGTATTTTTCTACTTCAGGTGGCAGAGAAGTTACAACAAAAAGACAGCTAGATGGTCTGTGCAGCCTGTTAAAGCTGACAAGTCATATTCCTATGTTCCAAGACTATTAAGGGTCATCATTTGTATGAGACAGCAAGATAATGAAGGAATGAATTAACATGTGCAGTTGGAAGTAGATGATCCCAGAAGAATCTCGGTCCATCTTGCACCAATTCCACAACCTCCAACTTGGGATGATATTGTAGCATCTCAGAAATCCAGATTTGAAGACCAAGACAAAACAATTGACTATATTGTCGCATAGAATAAATTTAGATTGTCACTCTTTGTTTTTCCTGGTCTAACAGAAGTTCTGCACATTTAGAGCAGAAAAGTCAGGATAATGGCCATTACAAATTGTCCAATGCACAATAATGATAGCACTCAGTGTGTTGGTCTAGTTAGTACAAACCAGGACAACTTTTTAGGACCTCACAAGAAACATCTCTGCCAAGTTTGGTTAAATTCTGTTCGGCTGTTCTCAAGAAGAAGATGAAAATGTTGTTTCCCATAGGGTTTCAATGCAAACTTTGACCTCCGCTGGTGGCCATTTTGAATTTTCAAATGGTGCAAACAGTAACAACACATGTTAAAGACATTCATAGGAACATATATACCAGATTTCAATTCAATCCCTTCAGCGGTTCTTGAGAAGAAGTTTCTTGAAAATCGACCAATCAGAATTTTCAAAGTCACATGGTGGCTATGTTTTTTGACGAATCTGCACAAAAGTAACAACTCTTGTGTAGGACCTCATAGAAAACATCTCTGCCAAGTTTGGTTTTGAATTATATAAAAGAATGTCAGTCCATTTTAGAAGAAATTGTCAGTGCTGATAGAACAAAAAATAATAATAAGATGGCAAAACTTTCAAATTAAATTTACAATTCCAACTGACCAACTTGTGAAATTAACAACTCATTAGGGTTGATTTATTTTTTATTTTTGGTGTTTTAATGCCACTTTCAGCAATATTTCAGCTATATCATGGCGACCAGTTTTAGTGGTGGAGGAAGCCAGAGTACCCAGACAACCACCGACCATAGGGAAGCAAGTGGTAAACTTTATCATTATAGGGTATATGGGATAAAATACAAAACATTTCATGAACAAGTTTTAATTAAATCGTCTAGGAATGAAACCCTTGTATTGTCCATATAGATCAGGATACGTGTCCCTAATTTTCCAAGTACAACAGCTTGGGATCACACGTCTGACCCCAGCTCCAAGTCGGCCATGTGCCCAAATGGTATACTGGCGGTAGGCTGCATACCTATTGGATCTGTTGTAATCCTCATCATGGGGCATTACTACAAGTTCCTCTCGAAACATTCTAGCAACCCCCAACACTGCTTCATCAAGGACAATCCGATCAAAGTCCTGTAATAAAGACAAGAGATTTAATAAAAACAGAGTAAAGACAGATGGTTATACATTCATCTAGAAAAATGAGCTCTATTTAAAAAAGAAATATAATTCATTATAAGTGAAATAGTTTGCACAAATTCAGTTTGGAGAAATAAAAAAAAGTCTTTATTTTGGAAGGAAAGATTTTCTCGTGGGACTTTCTTATGACCACAGTTTTATTTCGTTTTTTGTTGGTATATGGGAGAACCATTTTGGTCTTGCAATTTTTTTTTTATCAATTTACCCCTCAAGCTATTCAATTTTAATTTTATGTTTTTTTTCCTAAAAATTATTTTGATTCTGAATCTTGAAGAAAAAAATTTGGCTGGACAGGAGAAAAAAATATATTCTGACTTGACATTTTCACAGTATAATCATATACAAAATTTTGAAGAAAAAAAATGATTCCAGCACTTCGCCAATCTAATTAAAATTAGATCTACGCGCTTGCTCCCTATTTTAGATCTAATTATACCCCGGTCCTTCCAAAATATTTTTCGTCACATTTTTCTCAGCAACTATTGATGGCAGAAATCTGATATTTGGTCACAAGCTTCACATAGGTAGGCCATATCGTGGGAAGCGTTTTTGGAACCATCAGATTCCTACTTCCTGTTTGCCGACTTAGTTGGTTTGTATCCACATTGAACATATATGCACATTTTTCTCAACAACTATTGATGGCAGAAATCTGGTATTTGGTCACAAGCTTCATATAGGTACCCCATATCATGGGAAGTGGCAGGGGTATCATAAGTGAGCATTAGATCACAGTTCACCTTGTTTTAATTAGATTGGCACTTCGCCGGAAAATAAGAAAATATGATTTCTGTGGCGTCTGAAAAAACATTTCTACGGCGAAAAAACGTGACAGAGCCCCCTTCAAGGTAAATGGTCAGTCCCATATTATTTTGCAGCAACTGTCTTGTGGAACTAGAAGTAAGGTCTCTTTTGTTTCTAATCCAGCCCAAATTTCTCTGAAACATTCCAGTCAATTAACAAATAAAACAACACTGGCTACGTCATTCGTTTTCATCAGACATGTATTTCACTGTGTTCTACATGTATGTCTCTGTTTTCATATTGTCGGTAAACTGGCTAAAATAAATTAATTTAACACGTGTATCAAAATCTCGGGAAACAACTTCATAACTTATAAGAAGAAAAAAACTAATTTAGTTATTTTTAACGCCGGCAAAAATTTCCGATCGAAAATACGTAGTTGAGCTTGTCCCCATAGGGTGCCTCCTGGCATGTTTTCAATGGTTATCGTGGAAATATCGGCTGAATCTGTTAAGGCATGTAGTTTTCATCAAAGAAAATCTATTCCTGATACAGAAATTATTTATTCTACGTCTTTTAGATACAATCGATTCGCAAATAGCTTTTTTCCTCAACTTTTATAGAAACTTACCTCAATATCCATGCTGCAGCATCCGGGCTACTGACATAAAAATAGATAAATAAATAGAGTTGGCCTCGCCCAGGTCAGTGCATAATTAATTAGCTTCCGGTAACGATGGTCAGCTTTTTTAGTCGAAAAAACAACGTTTCGGAGCGTATTCATCAATAATTCGGTGTTTAATCTTCATTTTATTACGCAGCTGGTAGACAATATCCCTCCCTAAGGGATATTGTCAATTATTGTCTACCAGCTGCGTAATTTTTTATAAGGGATATTGTCTACCAGCTGCGTAATTTTTTCATACCCAAAATTATTGTCGATTTCCGTACTGACCTTCATAAAATGAAGATTAACACCGAGTTATGTTGCAAAAGATACGAAAAAGACCCAAAACTATCGTTATCAGAATTATTGTCCGGATGACAATATTCAAATCTGTTCATATGGCCTTCTATGCGAACACGTCTTGAGCATGCGCACTGTTTAGAAACAATAAACAACATGTGGTTCTTGGGCAAAAGAGAAACTGTCAACGCGTGGAAGAAAGCGGACTTTGACGGATTCAGAGATAAAGAGGAATAGAAGTGAAGTATCTTCCAAATGGAACAAATGCAGGATATATGTAGGGGATCAGTTGGACCGTTTCCGTTGGATGGAGCGAACTCAAGGAAGTGCTTGATTATTGTTGATAGGTAAGCCGAGCATGTTGCCTTCTTTTCTCAATCGTTTTTCATATTTTATGAATTTTATGATGATGCCTATGATCATTTTCGGTAGATATTAATCAATATATGTAATTTTGCACCTGGCAACAGCAAATTATTGTCAATGAGTAGCATAAAACGGCCGTATTTGCGAGGTAAACAAACACAAATTTTAAGAGGCCAGCAAAGGGGAAATGGGAGTGCAAAAATGATATCAATGACAATGCAGTTTATTATTATCAATTTAAAAAAAAATATCGAATCAATTCATTTTTAATGCAAGAATTAAAACTGTACATGGCTTAATGAAAACCCTATAAAGTTCTTTTTATTCAAGCAAATTTATTTCTTTGATATAATTAGGCTTTTAATTTTATCAAATTTCAACAACTTGGACATGAAACTTAGTTTTGGGAACCAAAAGTATATACCTTACTTTCTGCGAATTATCACTATAATGGAAAATCAGTATGTATTTTTCAAATAAAAGCTTTCTATTTAAAGAAGCTTCATTTCAATTGCACTTTTAGTTTGGATCCTGTAAGTATAATATATAATTATAAACAAGGTTTTGAAGAAATGATATGAATATCCATTGAAATTTTCAAGTTTCAGAACTTTTTTTATATATGACTACAAAATTTTACTGAAAATTTCAGAAATGTCCTAAAATGCATATTTTAGACCATGGCTAAATGAAAATCATTTTCAATTCCTTTATGCAAACAAGTTTATATCTTGGGTACTGGAAATACATTACATAAATAAGGTTAAAAGTACTTTTCAATAAGTTTGAACATAACACTTTGTTATGGGAGCCAAAATTATATCTTCCTGTCTGTGAATTATCACCATAGTGGAAAATCAGTATGTATCTTTTATATAAAAAGCTTTCCATTTAAATAAGTGTCATTTCAGTAGCATTTTTAGTTTGGATCCTGTAAGTATGATACATAAACAAGGTTTTTAAAAAATAATATGAAGATCCATAGAAATTTGCAAGTTTCAGAAACTTTTCTATATATGTGACTATAAAATTTTACTGAAATGTCCTGAACTGCATATTTTAGACTATGACTAAATGAAAATCGTTTTCAATTTCCTTATGCAAACCAAATTTATTTCTTGACTATTCTAAAAACATTACATTAACTAGTTTTTTACTACATTTCAACAATTTTGGACATAATTTTTAGTTCAGGGAGCCAAAATTATACTTTACTATCTTAGAATTATCAACATAGACATGATAGAGGGAAATCAATATGTATTTTTCATATAAAGGCTTTCTATTTAAAGAATTGTCATTTGAACTGCTTTTTATCCCCTCGCCAACGAAGTTGCCAAGGGATATAGTAACGCTACCGTCCGTCCGTCACATCCTTGTGAACACTCTAGAATCAACATCCTTCAATGGATTTTGACCAAACTTGGTACATACTTAGTCCTTACGAGAATCTGGAACCCTATTGATTTTCAAGGTCGTATGTCAAAGATCAAGGTCACAGGCTAAATTTTTTACCGCATAACATCCTTGTGAACACTAGAATCAACATCCTTCAATGGATTTTTGACAAAACTTGGTACATACTTAGTCCTTAAGATACCGAAACCTTATTGATTTTCAAGGTCATAGCCTTATAGGTCAAAGGTCAAGATAACCGGGTCAAAATTTTACCACGTAACATCCTTGTGAACACTCTAGAATCAACATCCTTCAATGGATTTTGACCAAACTTGGTACATACTTAGTTCTTAAGAGAATCTGGAACCCTATTGATTTTCAAAGTCAAAGGTCAAGGTCACCGGGTCAAATTTTTAGGCAAGGGGATATGCCACGCTTTGCCCTTGTTTAGTTTGGATCTTGTAAGTATGATTTATAAACAAGATTTTTAAGAAATAATGTGAAGATCCATAGCAATTTGCATGTTTCACAGTGTGTGAATTTAACAGTAGACCGATGGCCCATGTCTGTGTTAAAATCATGCAGGTTTTTGTAAAATTATCTAATTTTTTTAGGCAAATTACTACAAAAACTGGTAATTTCAGACAAATGTGATTTTGTAGTGATTGATATTTGTACTTTTGATTTAGATATTCTGACCAAGGTAATTCTAGAGTAGAAGAAATGAGCAGCCATCACATTTCAACGAAACGGATGAAACTGGAGAAATCGAGTTTATTTGTGAACCCATTTGAGTATGTTCATTTTGTTAAAGATTAGACATATTCTACATTATGTTTATAGGTAACATTGTCAATATTGTTCAACACAGTCACTCGTATAACAGTTTCCTATTAATTATTGTGGCTTGCATAGTGATACTACTAGTAGCTATATTATATAGGGATCATGTTGGCTTCTGCGTCATCGTTACATTTTCATCAATCCACAAGCTGAAATGGCCAGTCCTCTTTAGCTACTTACGTGAATGAAACCAAACTGGGACAGAATTGACGCACGTCTGGCGCACCAAATTTTTTCCTGGAACTTTGATGTAATTTTGTCTCTTTATATTGGGTTGTGTAGATGTGTGCTGGATACATGTATATAGATTTAATATTATTTTGAAAAGCTTTTTCGTTATACAGCTGCACATCAGAACCATATAGCAAAATTTGTTTCGATATTATACACATACACTGTAATAAACAATTATTTTTTATTCTTACAGTCTCTCAATAGATATTACTGAAGAGGGCAGTGATGTTGGTGATGATTCTGACGATGGAGATTTTGAACCTAGCCTCAACTTCACTCTAAGGTTTGTCATGTTAATTTCATATCTTTCAGTTGTAACTTGCATACTTGAAATTTTGTCCTAATAACAGAACCATGCATGATCATATGTCATAGGAGCTTTATTATACCCCCGCTCCGCTGGAAGGGGGAGGGGGTATACTGTTTTACCTCTGTCCATCCGTTCGTCCCAAGATGTTCATAACATTTTTCTCAGTAATTATTTATGGCAGCAATCTGATATTTGATCATAGGCTTCAGAAGGGTCAATCGAAAGTCGCAAACCCGCTGTGTTGTCCATGGTCAAGTCCGGTAGAAGTCCCATCCGATGAAGGGAAAGACATCAACAACAAATGAAGATCAGGTCTGATTTGGGTAACAGACACCCTGTAACCATTGACCAGCTTGTGATGCCTGCCTTAGAACTTCTTGAAGGATGACCACAACCTAAAATCTGTCTACAAATCACTCAAATCCTTCATAAAGTGGACTTGTAATGATATGTTTAGTTTGTCATTCACTATACATTCGAGATATTCATCTTGAATTGAAAATTAGGGCTCCATAGATCATAATCTCAATTCTATTGTTTTATTCTTGTGAATTACATTGTATGTATTTTTCTACTTCAGGTGGCAGAGAAGTTACAACAAAAAGACAGCTAGATGGTCTGTGCAGCCTGTTAATGCTGACAAGTCATATTCCTATGTTCCAAGACTATTAAGGGTCATCATTTGTATGAGACTGCAAGATAATGAAGGAATGAATTAACGTGTGCAGTTGGAAGTAGATGATCCCAGAAGAATCTCGGTCCATCTTGCACCAATTCCACAACCTCCAACTCGGGATGATATTGTAGCATCTCAGAAATCCAGATTTGAAGACCAAGACAAAACAATTGACTATATTGTCGCATAAAATAAATTTAGATTGTCACTCTTTGTTTTTCCTGGTCTAACAGAAGTTCTGCACATTTAGAGCAGAAAAGTACCCAAGTCAGGATAATGGCCATTACAAATTGTCCAATGCACAATAATGATAGCTAGTGGCCAATTTGAATTTTCAAATGGTGCAAATAGTAACAACACATGTTAAAGACATTCATAGGAACATATATACCAGATTTCAATTCAATCCCTTCAGCGGTTCTTGAGAAGAAGTTTCTTGAAAATCGACCAATCAGAATTTTCAAAGTCACATGGTGGCTATGTTTTTTGACGAATCTGCACAAAAGTAACAACTCTTGTGTAGGACCTCATAGAAAACATCTCTGCCAAGTTTGGTTTTGAATTATATAAAAGAATGTCAGTTCATTTTAGAAGAAATTGTCAGTGCTGATAGAACAAAAAATAATAATAAGATGGCAAAACTTTCAAATTAAATTTACAATTCCAACTGACCAACTTGTGAAATTAACAACTCATTAGGGTTGATTTATTTTTTATTTTTGGTGTTTTAACGCCACTTTCAGCAATATTTCAGCTATATCATGGTGACCAGTTTTAGTGGTGGAGGAAGCCAGAGTACCCGGACAACCACCGACCATAGGGAAGCAAGTGGTAAACTTTATCATTATAGGGTATATGGGATAAAATACAAAATATGTCATGAACAAGTTTTAATTAAATCGTCTAGGAATGAAACCCTTGTATTGTCCATATAGATCAGGATACTTGTCCCTAATTTTCCAAGTACAACAGCTTGGGATCGCACGTCTGACCCCAGCTCCAAGTCGACCATGTGCCCAAATGGTATACTGGCGGTAGGCTGCATACCTATTGGATCTGTTGTAATCCTCATCATGGGGCATTACTACAAGTTCCTCTCGAAACATTCTAGCAACCCCCAACACTGCCTCATCAAGGACAATCCGATCAAAGTCCTGTAATAAAGACAAGAGATTTAATACAAACAGAGTAAAGACAGATGGTTATACATTCATCTAGAAAAATGAGCTCTATTTAAAAAAGAAATATAATTCATTATAAGTGAAATAGTTTGCACAAATTCAGTTTGGAGAAATAAAAAAAAGTCTTATTTTGGAAGGAAAGATTTTCTCGTGGGACTTTCTTATGACCACAGTTTTATTTCGTTTTTTGTTGGTATATGGGAGAACCATTTTGGTCTTGCAATTTTTTTTTATCAATTTACCCCTCAAGCTATTCAATTTTAATTTTATGTCTTTTTTCCTAAAAATTATTTTGATTCTGAATCTTGAAGAAAATATTTGGCTGGACAGGAGAAAAAAATATATTCTGACTTGACATTTTCACAGTATAATCATATACTTGCCATTTTCACAGTATAATCATATACAAAATTTTGAAGAAAAAAATTTATTCCAGCACTTCGCCAATCTAATTAAAATTAGATCTACGCGCTTGCTCCCTATTTTAGATCTAATTATACCCCCGGTCCCCAAAGGGGGAGGAGGGTATACTGTTTTACCTCTGTCCGTCCGTCCTTCCAAAATATTTTTCGTCACATTTTTCTCAGCAACTATTGATGGCAGAAATCTGATATTTGGTCACAAGCTTCACATAGATATGCCATATCGTGGGAAGCGTTTTTGGAACCATCAGATTCCTACTTCCTGTTTGCCGACTTAGTTGGTTTTTATCCACATTGAACATATATGCACATTTTTCTCAACAACTATTGATGGCAGAAATCTGGTATTTGGTCACAAGCTTCATATAGGTACCCCATATCATGGGAAGTGGCAGGGGTATCATAAGTGAGCATTAGATCACAGTTCACCTTGTTTTAATTAGATTGGCACTTTGCCGGAAAATAAGAAAATATGATTTCTGTGGCGTCTGAAAAAAATATTTCTACGGCGAAAAAACGTGACATAGCCCCCTTCAAGGTAAATGGTCAGTCCCATATTATTTTGCAGCAACTGTCTTGTGGAACTAGAAGTAAGGTCTCTTTTGTTTCTAATCCAGCCCAAATTTCTCTGAAACATTCCAGTCAATTAACAAATAAAACAACACTGGCTACGTCATTCGTTTTCATCAGACATGTATTTCACTGTGTTCTACATGTATGTCTCTGTTTTCATATTGTCGGTAAACTGGCTAAAATAAATTAATTTAACACGTGTATCAAAATCTCGGGAAACAACTTCATAACTTATAAGAAGAAAAAAACTAATTTAGTTATTTTTAACGCCGGCAAAAATTACCGATCGAAAATACGTAGTTGAGCTTGTCCCCATAGGGTGGTGCCTCCTGGCATGTTTTCAATGGTTATCGTGGAAATATCGGCTGAATCTGTTAAGGCATGTAGTTTTCATCAAAGAAAATCTATTCCTGATACAGAAATTATTTATTCTACGTCTTTTAGATACAATCGATTCGCAAATAGCTTTTTTCCTCAACTTTCATAGAAACTTACCTCAATATCCATGCTGCAGCATCCGGGCTACTGACATAAAAATAGATAAATAAATAGAGTTGGCCTCGCCCAGGTCAGTGCATAATTAATTAGCTTCCGGTAACGATGGTCAGCTTTTTTAGTCGAAAAAACAACGTTTCGGAGCGTATTCATCAATAATTCGGTGTTTAATCTTCATTTTATGAAGGTCAGTACGGAAATCGACAATAATTTTGGGTATGAAAAAATTACGCAGTTGGTAGACAATATCCCTTTAATGTCGAGTTTTAATCTATAGTGCGTAATCCAGTAAATGTAATCTGACAAACACAAGATATGAAATGTCCATTCTTGATTCTCGACTAGGAGTAAATATGAACACGTAGATATATATTTAATGTAATAACTATCATCGTATATATTTAATGTAATAACTATCATCGTATATATTTAATGTAATAACTATCATCGTATATATTTAATGTAATAACTACCATCGTGTATATTTAATGTAATAACTATCATCGTATATATTTAATGTAATAACTACCATCGTGTATATTTAATGTAATAACTATCATCGTATATATTTAATGTAATAACTATCATCGTATATATTTAATGTAATAACTACCATCGTGTATATTTAATGTAATAACTACCATCGTGTACTTATAATCAAAAGATTGGAAAGCTAAATAACTTAAATGTCTTTGGGAGAAAGTAAATAAAAGGGCATACACAGGAGGGATGAGGACCTTTGGTTGTTGTTGGTTTTTTTTTATTAATAACATAAAAGTAAAAGATGAATTAATTTGTTACTTCATTAATTCAGTAGTTCTATGTTTTCACTATTATACCCTTTTTATATTGTTGTTGTTTATGTTTTCTGCTGCGCCCATGTGGTCAAATGTCTGATTAGCTTTAAAGCAACATTTCATTCAGAAGTAGGAAAAGGATTGGAAAAGAACAGGAAAACTACTAAAAATCAGTTTTTGTTTTTGTTTTCAAGACCGGGACAAACACATTATTTACGTGTCTACCCGTAGGTATTGAGATTGTACAACCTTTCATGGACTTCTGTACTTATACAGAAGTGCTGCATGATGGTTCAATGTCAATACCCACGGATAGACACATTGATGATTCATATTTTGTCAATGCTCAAGCACGATATTTAGCAAAATACATGGAAGGTACCTGAATATTTTCCATCTAGGCAACATTTTTTTTTAAAGATATGTGGGTATGCATACAATGTACTATCTTTTACCAAATAAATGCCGTAAATTGACCAGATACTATAATGTATTACAAAAATATATAAACACTAATGATTTCTGTTGAAATAGAGCTGATTGTGGTCAGGTTCAAGCCCTTCAGGTCCTTTATAGCTTCAAAAAACACCAATAACAGTGATTGTTGACAAACGTCATTTTATATTTACTAGAGCTAATGGGGTGAATTTGTTTAATAGTTGCCTTATTGCTTGATACAATCCTAGTTATGTAGATTGTATTCCAGCTCATTTTCAAGCTTAATTTGGTCAATAACATTGTCAAAGACAACAAACCGCATCGGTGGTGTAATGGTTAACATGCTCGCCTCGAGTGCAGTAGATCGTGGGTTCGAACCCCCGTCGGGTCAAACCAAATACTATATAATTGGTATTTGTTGGTTCTCCGCTAAGCACGCAGCATTTAGGAGAGAGAACACACACTGGTTGGCTCGGAATCAGGATAATGTATCCGAATGGAGCGACATGTCTACCTGCGTACTGTTGTTTCAGTTAGCTAGCACTATAAAAATCCAACTCAACGTGTTGGTCTAGTACAAGCGGACCTCATCATCATCTCATTGAAAATTAAATGTTATCGCCATGATATAGCTGAACAATTGCTGAATTGGCGCTAAACAACACTCACTCACTCACTCAAAGACAACATCAGAGGAGAGATCTTTGACTTTGATTTATTGAAAATCGGTCCATAATGTCATTTGGCGACCTGCTTATAATTAAAGTTCTTTTAATTGTCTTTCCAACGATATACAAAATACGTGTGTGTTCGGTGGGTGCATTAAAGTCAAACATTTGTTTGGTTTCTCGCCCCGTCATTAATACAATATAAGTTCTGATCTCAAATATTGAACTACATGCATCAATGAAGATCACGGATAAATTTAGATCTACATTTTGTATAATACTAATACATACTGACCCGTATATTAATAATAAGTAAACGTGATTTGGTAAATTAACATAAGATTAAAGGATAAAATAAAGATTAGGGATTATTTAACAATGAAAACAATGTTGATTTTAGATTGACGTATTATATTTTTGATTATAAAGTATACTAGTAATCTGAAGGATTAATGCTTGATCGTGGTTAGTATTTATGACTGTGGTTATTAAAGTACTAGCCATAGTATTGGGACACATATATAATATACACGCTGAAAAAGAAAGTCATCGCTTTTATTTCTTTTCTAAATTAATTGCGTTTTTTGTAAAAATAGAAATCGCCATTTTTGATTTTTGCAGTTCAACGCATCTGTGTATTTCAAGCTTCATTCTAATTGTGATTAACATTGTTCAACATTCGATGTCTCGGTAAATGGAAATTATATTACCAAGCTAACTAAAGAACTAACTGTCGTCTGATAGAATTCGCCATTTTGCATTTCAACGCATCTGTGTATTTCAAGTTTCACTCTAATTGTGATTCAACATTGCTCAACATTCGATTTCTTTACTAGATGGAAATTGTATTACTAAGCTAACAAAAGAACATAACTAACTGTCGTCTGCTGAACATGTTCGTAATATTGCATATTGATCAACAATTGATTTGTTAGTAGATGGACATTCTATTACTAAGCTAACTAAAGAACTCACTGTTGTCTGAGGAACATCTTCGTAAAGTGACGCTTTTAGTTTGATAATGTAGAGTTCCCTCGTATTTCATTCTAATGGTGATTCAACATTGCACAACAATTGATTTGTTAGTAGATGGAAATTATATCACTAATCTAGCTAAAAAGAACTAACTGTCGTCTAAGGAACATAATGTCGAGTTCCGTCGTCGGGTCGTTTGGAGGGTCATTTTTTACCTGGTTCCAAGAGGAAGTTTTACCTTACCTAATTGGGACTCTTTACATCATAGTGTTAATTCTTGGAATTGTTCTAAACAGTATTATGATAACTACAATACGGAAGAGAAATCTTTTGGAAATTCGTACAAACAAGTTCGTGTTTGAACTAACTATTCTAGATTTGATTTCATTAATTGGATTTATTTTTCCTGCTATTATTGTTGCTTTTATGAGAAATTGGAAGCTTTCTAACTATGTATGTCAGATTCATGGTACTGTATTTACGATGTGCCACATGTCCACATTCGGGTTGCTCATAGCAATGAGTGTAGAGAGAGCAGTTAGAGCTAAAAACTTTGATCTTCATGATCGATTTTTTCTACGATCAAGATCTGTGACATGGATATCGATATTGGTGTGGGTCGTTTCCTTAGGAATAGCAACAATTCCCCAAACCGGATGGGTATCAATATCGTACGACTTTTACCAAGCAGCGTGCATCCCCTCGTTCAGAAATAATGTGTATTATCTATCCATTGTTTTCACTTTTGGTCTCGGATTTTGCTTTATAGCATATTTTGTGACATATAGTTTGATATTTTCAGCTAGGCTTAAGAAACTGAAGAAACCAAAACCGGATGATAATAAGTCTGGTTCTAACAATTTGATGTCGCTTATGTCAAAGAAGACAGCAGAAAATGACAAACCGGCATCTAACAACTTGATGGCTCTCATGTCGAAAAACACAAATGCCTCTTCGAATTCGACATCCGTTAACATAGCAAATAATGGAGTAGCACCATCAACAACGGCTACACCCAAAATTGGATGGAGTGCAAGCAATAATCAAACTTCACAAAGTACCGGAAGTGGTAAGCCACAATCAAAATTTGCTTCACTAAGAGCACGTGACAAAATGAAAAAGGTAATAACTAAGGTGAAAGTGAGTAAATTATTTTCAGACGACGATACAGATCCTGACTTCCATCTTGCTGTAACTTACTTTATTGTGGCATGTCTAATGGTCTTTCTGTGGCTTCCATATTTTATAGTAAGCTTTGTAAGCGTTAATGACAAAGATTTGTGGGGTGGATTCTTTTCAATTGTGTCCGTGATAGCAATGATAAGCTACTGCTTGAAACCTATTATATATTTGGCACATAATCGCCATTATCAATCGGTAACCAAGGACACGATGCCAGAAAAGGTTGTTGAAAAAGCAAACAAAGTACGAAGTTCAATCAATGAGGCAATAAATAAACTCGATAAAGTAATGTTCAAGTCGACCCCGGCACAGAAAAAGTTTAATGCAACAATCAAAACAACTATTGTTGCGAAGGGCTGGCTTGGCCGTGCTCGAAAAAATCTTAATGCGAAAGCGGGTGGTCTTGCGGGGAAAGCAGGAAATGGTAATAAGACAGCCATAGAAATGCTAGCATTAAATAAAATAAAAGAAGATCCAGAAAACAAAACGAAAAATGACGACAAAACTGTAGCCAATAAAACTGAGGACCAAACAAATAATAAACTGGAAAACAAAGTCGTGACAAAGCCCACCGGTGCTGCAGCTGTTACGTCTAGCGTGACCGATATTTCAAAGCAGAATTCCCAAGCCGTGAATAACAATACAAAAACTACAAAACAGAATGAGACCAAACCCGTGAACAAGCAGACAGATTTTAAACAAAAAAGAAAGGACAATGAGCAGTCAACGCTCAATGACACAAATGTTAATTCTACTGCAGGCCTTCTGCTTACCAGTGGAGCAGCCAACAAAGGAAGACTTTCACCAGAGAGCAAGAAAATGTCTCCAGAAAATGCTAAAATATCGCCAACTGGGGCAAAAAGTAATGCAGCATTGACTAATAAGAATGTGTCTGAAGAGTCACAGCCTATCACGAAAGACCGTGCGTTACCCGTAAAAATTCCAATGAACAGCATAGAGGAAGACGCGGAAGGTACACATGTACAAAATAAAAACATGACTAATGAATTTCAACAGGACGACACACAAGCTAATAGTCACGCAGCTAAAGGTGTTACTCACGCCGCACAGGGTATTAATCACGCCACACAAGGTGTTAGTCATGCAACACAAGGTGATAATCAGGCAACACAAGGTGATAGTCACTCCAAACAAGGTGGTGGGCAAGCCACACAAGGTAATAGTCACTCCAAACAAGGTGGTGGGCACGCCAAACTACTTCAGAAAAAAGATTCAAATGTAGACTTTCATTATGCCCACGTCGATACAGGAGAAGGCTCTACGCCGGTTATCATAAATGCTAATGACGGATTTTCAGAATCGCCAAAATTCGAATCACCACACAGAAGACAAAGGGGGCTTGTTGATAGACACGAAAGTGTTAATATTTTACCAAGTGTTCCAGAAACGACATACAATAGCGAGAAGGCAAATACAAATAGGTCATCGGTTGCTGAATATGGATCATCACATAATAACAGTGTGAATGTAAGTCGGTTTAATTCAAGACAAGACAATACCAACCAGCTTCAGCCAATGGCAGAACGAAATGCATCGCGACAAAATAAAACTTTGAATCCGAGACATGATATTACAAATCAGTTTCAACCAACGGCAGAACGAAATACATCGGAACAGAGTAAACCTTCAGTGTCAAGACAAGATCTTCAACAACAACTGTCTGTTGATAGTTACGGCTCAGGACAGAGTAAACCTTCAGTGTCAAGACAAGGTCTTCAACAACAAATGTCTGTTGATAGTTACGGCTCAGGACAAAGTAATGATAATGTATTTTACCCAAGTCAGAAACGACATGCACGTGATAACGAACAAGCCAATCAATATAGACCGAATCAGGACAATAATATGCGAAATACGATTTCTGTCCCGCCACCTACCGATTCTAATCCGATCAGTGGCAATGTAAGAAACAATGATCCACCGTATACTGATAGAAACGGATATGATCCAAGAACATTACAAAATGATAATCCACCGAACAGGGAAATGAACTTGCCAAATAACAGATCTGTCGGAAATATACCGACCGGAAATGGTGGTAAAACGGAGTACAATGGACGACGTAGAAATACTTATCAACCATCCTTCTTAAATGACATAAATAACCACCACTTGAACAATTCAAATAGTGTGTCAAGACGAATGAGTCAAATTGTTGATGTTCCGAGCCAAATTAACAACAACTCAAATCCACTTCCTTTGGATTTTATATGAGGCTTAAAACAATTTTGGTTGAAAGAACGCCTCATCATTGTATACAAAATGCTTTCATATACTACACCTTACAAACAACACTGTGCTATACTCCTTTATATTTGTTGATTGACAAAATTATTATTTAACCTATGATATGGAATGGAACATGTTTTTGTTTAACGGTAGATGTTAATGTATTGGTAAGAAGAGCTTGAAGATACCAACAGGGGTAATCGGAATCCGTAATTCGAAGGAGAGACAAACACAATGGTCAAAAGAAAAAAGACAAAAAGACAAACAAAGATCTACAAAGCAATACACAGAAAACTAAAGATATCACAACGCAAACCCCACTAAATACCCGGAGGTGAACTCAAGTGCTCCGGAAGGGTAGGCAGGAGGATATGGTTAAGAATTTTAAGAAAGGATATGGATATTAATGAACATGAGAGACTGTCCGAAATTGCACAAATCAAGTAAAGGAACAACGCTTTTATTGCTTACCGCTTATAGGAAGCCGTTAAACATATTTATATAAACACATGTACATGTTGTTTATTAAATCTTTTTTTTATCCATTTTGTTCCGCAACAAATGATATAATTATTATACTTCGTTTAACAGAATAGTACGTATTGTGGTCTCTTGTTGTATTATAGCTCATAGGTTGTATTATCAAACTGGTAACAGGGTAAAAACAATAGAAATAAAAGGATATTTTTGACACGAAAGCATGTCTTCCCCATGTTCTTTCAAACTTTAATTTTGCTTAGGGGGAGGGGGAGATAAATGTCTTTTTAGGTGAAATATCATTTAAAGGGAAAATATCGTCATATAAACTGTTGTATCAATTTGTGAATCTCTATATTGTTATTAGCAAACATGCAAAGCTTATTTTTAAATTTCAATTTCAAATTAGATTGAGTTGGTTTTCCAAACATTTTCTTGAAATATTTTTAAATTAAAAAGGCAATAAATCCATAAATATGGTTCGATAAGACTGTGATATCGACATGCGATTCTCCATATGGTAATAAGCAAGTATGCAATTAGGGGAATCCCCATTTATAATACAGGGGGAGCTACGGACGGACAGACATGACGGAAACAGTATGTGTCCCACAAAATGATGTCGCCTTATTACCTCTTATAAGACAATTAGATAACGATGATGATGTTCGTATTATAACTTTGGTCCAATAAAATTATTAGCCTGTACCTATAAATTCATAACGTTGCTATTTTTTTCTTTTTGTTCTTCGGAATTTCTTTGCGAGAATTCTCTACCTATTAAGAAGAGTTTGAAGATACCAAAGAGGTAATCAGGATCCGTAAGGCAACACATTGGCCAAAAGAAAAAGTACAAAAGTACAAAACATGCATAAAACAGGCAAAATATAAGCACAGAATAAATTTACCTACATGTACATACGATGATTTAAATTAAATTCGGATTATAAGATTTTAACAATAACATCGTTTTTGTAAGACTTATTGGCGACAGAACGGTGGTAACGTTCTCATGTCGAGTCAAACCAAATAATATGAAATTGATGTTTGCTGTTTCTCTGTTAAGCATTTAATATTAAAGAGCAAGATGCTGGTTAGCTCTGAGTCAGTATAATAAATCTGAGTGTCGACATGTCAACATGCAGACTGTTGCACTATGAGTATTCGAGCACATTGTATTGGTCTAGTACAAAGTCGTAGTCATCGCATCTCATCAAAAGCATAACATGTCATCAGTATGACATGACTGAAAGATAATTCACTTGACATTAGATTGTTTGTTTGTTTGATAGTGCTTAACGCCACTTTCAACAATATTTCAGTTATATCGTGGCGGTCAATTTTATTGGTGGAGGAAACCGGAGGATCTGGAGAAAACCACAGACCTGTCCCAAGTCACTGATCAACTTTATCACATAATGCTGTACACATAGCCCTGATCAAGATTCGAACTCACAACATCAGTGGTGATAGGTACTGATTACATAGGTAGTTGTAAGTCCAACTCGAATACGATCACGACCACGACGGCCCGGTCGTCATCGCATCTCATCAAAAGCATAACATGCTCTCAGTATGACATAGCTGAAAGATAACTCACTTGACATTTGATTGATTGATTTTTGGTGTTTAGCGCCACTTTCAGCAATATTTCAGCTATATCATGGCAACCAGTTTTAGTTGTGGAAGAAGCCGGAGTACCCGGAGAGAACCACAGACCATGGGCAAGCAACTGGTAAACTTTATCACTTGTGGCTGCGAGTCGAGTGCACTCTTTTTTGTAATTTACAAAGCCGGGCGCGAACCCATGCCGTATTGGTGATAGGCTTGTATGAGTTGTTAGGTAATCTTGACATTAGACAACAATCACTTACTCACTTATTCGTATGTACACATTCACACCGATGGGAGTCTAACTCACAGTATAAAACAATGAAAAACTAAAAAATACCACAGTCACAACTGCTCTAAAATCTACTAGGAAAATCGCAGAGAGGGGCAAAATCGATACTTCTAACACACAAATACACGCAGTCAGACCAGTTCCAATATTCAATCGAAAAATCTCATGAAAGAGACAACATCGATACCGCATATACAAAGCAAATTAATGATGTAAAATTTGAAAAGTATTAATCATTGGTAGATTAACTCATTATGTTAATGGACAAGTGTTGTTTGTCTCAAATACGTGCATTGATTGACTAAAGAAAGTATGTTAATTTAGTAGTAACTTAAGTTAAAAAAAAAGATTGCTGGGTCAGTAATTTGCCGCCGCACACATCATGACTTGATTTACCGTTATCCAGTATTTGGGTCACAGGTGACCTCGGATATATTCAATCAATTAATTACTGCTTTCCCCTTTCAAGACTTATTACTGGATTTTGTATGAGGGTAACGCGACGGGTAGGACTAGCGGAACATGAACTACATACTCATGAGCACATGAGTTCAACCCCGCTTTTACTGGGTTCGTGTTTGGTATTAAGTTTGATTACATGTTTTCACGTTTTGTGATATTTGCTACTATGCTCACGCAAAAACAGCATTGAATTCGTCTTTACTCCCATTTGCTTTGTATGTGGCTCATGGTTGTTTTGGTTTTTTTTTATATGTTTACATACACTGTCTTCAACACGTATTTTCATATCAGATGATGTTCGTGTCATTAAACAGTAGCACGACTCGTGTTATTTGTGGTGGACGAACTTCTTACTCATCCGCAGCACATGAATTCACTCCCAGTTTTTAGTGAAGTTTGCGTTGCTCGATCTTAAGTTTTCTGTGTAGTATTTTACCGGGCATTGTTTGCCTTCTGGTCTTTTTTTTATTTTGGTCATTGTGTTGTCTGTTCTTCTTCGATTTATGGCTTCTGATTACCCCTTTGGTATCTTAGATTTATGGCTTCTGATTACCCCTTTGGTATCTTAGATTTATGGCTTCTGATTACCCCTTTGGTATCTTCGAACTTTTCCTGCGTACTAAAAATACATATTTCGTCATAAATATCACCTACGTTTTTCAGTGAAATAAATGTATACATATGAACTAATATTTTATACATGTACCACTGCTGTGCGTAGAAATATTCTGGTATCCTGCCTCTTATGTTGGGCGAATCGTAATATACACTTATTAAAACAGACACTAAATAGGATTTGATTTGATTTGATTTTTCTGGTGTTTAACGCCACCTTCAGCAATATTTCAGCTTTATCATGGCGACCAGTTTTAGTGGTGGAGGAAGCCGGAGTACCCGGAGAGATCCACCGATTATGGTTACTGGTGAAGGCGCCCAGGGATAAAAACTGACGTAGCTGCTCAATGCGTCCACGGGTGGGGCACTGGGGAGCTCTCTCGCTATGGGGAGGTTATAATACGGAAAGCCCGAAAATGGACCATAGTGTGTAACGCTCACTACACACAAAATAGTAGGCGCATTGTAGCAGTTACAGAACACAAAACGTTTCGTCCGTTTCACATCTCTCGTTATACACATAGCTGGAATACTGCTCACATAACGTTAACAACAATCGTCATCAACAGAGCAGAAATACTGCTTACAGAACGTTAACAGCAATCGTCATAAACATAACGGAAATACTGCTCACAGAATGTCAACAAAAACCGTCATAAACAAAGCAGAATTACTGCTCACAGAACAACAATCGTCATAAACATCTGAATCACTGCTCACATAACGTTAACAACAATCCTCATCAACGTAGCAGAAATACTGTTTACAGAACGTTAACAGCAATCGTCATAAACATAACGGAAACACTGCTCACAGAATGTCAACAAAAACCGTCATAAACAAAGCAGAATTACTGCTCACAGAACTTTAACAACAATCGTCATAAAAATCTGAATCACTGCTCACAGAACGTTAACAAAAACCGTCATAAACAAAGCAGAATTACTGCTCACAGAACGTTAACAACAATCGTCATAAACATCTGAATCACTGCTCACATAACGTTAACAACAATCCTCATCAACGTAGCAGAAATACTGTTCACAGAACGTTAACAGCAATCGTCATAAACATAACGGAAATACTGCTCACAGAATGTTAACAAAAACCGTCATAAACAAAGCAGAATTACTGCTCACAGAACGTTAACACCAATCGTCATAAACATCTGAATCACTGCTAACAGAACGTTAACAAAATCCGTCATAAACATAGCTGAATTACTGCCCCCTGACCGTTAACAAATGTCATAAACATAGCAAATATACTGCTCACAGAACGTTAGCAACAATCGTCATACACTTAGCTGAATTACTGCTCACAGAACGGTCGTCATAAACGGATATTTATTTTGATTTAAAAGTATCATTGAATTATTGATTTTGGTCCATACTGGCTGACTTTCTCTCTGGCCAATGCAATAGTTTGGTGTGTCTCTAGATTTTAGATGACATTTGTATCAAAGACTGAACTGTCCTTTGATCAATTGGCACTGTCTATAAAGCAAAAAAATATCACAAATATATTTGCAGGAGATGATAGATCCGCTTGAACATAAAAAGAAACAAAATAACAAAAATATTCAACAATCAAAAAAATATAATATAACAGTTTTTTAATAAGGGTACAATGTGTAATTTACATGGTGATTCTATATTGGCATTCGGCTTCGCCTCGAGCCAAAGCAACTCACCACTGATCAATAACAAAGCCAATACAGAAATCATTACGCAATAATTACCTATTATTACGTGATGATTTCGGTATTGGCCTAGTTATTAGTCCGAGGGTAGCTGTATTGGCCTGAGGCGAAGCCGAAGATCAATGCAGCTGCCCGAGGACTAATAACTAGGCCAATACGGAAATCATCACGTAATGATATATTTATTAATTAACCATACAATTTTATCTTATAATGGGTATTTATAAAATTGATATATTTATTAATCAACCATAAAATTTTATCTTATAATGGGTATTATATACAGATTAATACATGGGCATTTCCATATTGGCCTGGTTATCATCCCGAGACCCCCACATTGGCCCGAGACGGAGCCGAGGTCCAATATGGGTCGAGTGATGATAACCAGGCCAATATGGAAATGCCCATGTATTAAACTATGTATTACATACTTCCGACATCTAGAAAAGAGACACCCATATTGGCCTGAGAAGAAGTCGAGACCCATATTGGCCCGGGCCAATATGGACCTCGATATGGAAATGATCTTGTAGTAATCCAATAACCGGTTATTTTCCCGGGGTGTGAAAATATGGACAGTTTACTTCCAGTCATATTGGTTATACAAAAATGCCTTTATTTGAACTAAGTATGTAATAAAAAATCATAAACTCGGCCAATATCAAAAAACTAAGCCAATATCGGAGAAACTAAGCCAATATCGATATTGGCTTAGTTTTCTTATATTGGCCGAGTTTATGATTTTATATTTTAAAGACAGTTTAGGTTGTATTGACAATAATAATATAGAGTTAATTAATAATATCATAATATAATGGCCGGTGTATACAACTACTCTCAATTTTGTTTTGTGGTTTTCAAGAAATCGTTTTATCAAAGGACACCCAAGTATACCATTAAGGAAAAAAATCACTATGAAATACACGTTTCACTAGTCGTCTTACATGTATATCTAACTTCCTCTAGTACAGAGGTATAAATCATATAATTTTCTTTCAATTCGCTATTGTATTTGAAGCCATATTTTGATAACGTCGAGACTTGTTATATTGCATTTGGGAGCTTTTCCTCGTGGTCTATTGTCACCTTTGTGTCTTTAGCACTTTCCTCCCCTGACGCTTTGGGAGTTGATTCTGTTTCATTATATTGTTCATTCTCTTCGTCTTCTTTTATTTTATCTAAGTCCTTCATTTCAATTGCTGCTTTTCCATCCTCGGTACCTCCTGATTCAATTGCACTTTCTGCTAATTTCTTGCGGGATTTGTTTAGCCACCCTTTAGCAACAGTTGCAGTTTTTACTGTAGTGGACAACTTTCTCGGAGTCAATGAGGATTTAAACACAATTTTATCAACTTTGTTTAAGACGTCAACAAGAGAGTTACGGACCTTGCTTGCTCCCCGAACGGCGTTGTCAGGTATTGTTTCCACTGCAATCTCACGGTAATGTCGATTGTGAGATAAATATATTATTGGTTTTAAACAATAACTAACCATAGCTATGACTATTGTTAATGACAAATAGCCATTCCAAAGAGACTTGTCATTAAGTTTTACAAAACATATAATGAAATATGGGAACCATAGAAACAACATCAGACATACAACAATTAGATAGGTTATAGCTAAATGAAAATCAGGATCGGATTGATCGTCTGTAAGCATCTTAGTGACTTGGATCTTCGTGACAACCTTTTTAATTTTATCACGTGCAGTAAGCATGGAGAGTTTCTTCGGTTCGTTTTGAGATCCCCATCCTATTTTTACTTTAGGAATGTCCTTATCTAAATCTTTGTTCGTTTCTTCAACATTTTCACATTCTTTTAATGATTCCCCTGAATTTTCAGTGCTTTTTGTGGAATTTTCTGTCCCGCTGTCTGTTTTCACTTTTGATGTTTCTCCCATATTTTCTTTACCTTTTTCCAAATTGTCGGTCCCGCTGCTTGTGGCCATATTGTCCGTTAGCAATTTGTCCGTTTTCTCTTTTGATGTTTCACCTCCATCTTTTCCATTTTTCACTTTCTCTTTTTCTGGTTTAGCTAACTTTTTCCGCCTTGACGTAAATATGATTACGTAGGAAATTATAATAGAAATAAAGCAAGAACAGATCCCAAGCACAAATACAATGCTTAAATAATATACATTGTCGGTGAAAAATGGTACACAAGACGCTTGGTAAAAGTCATATGAAATGGTTACCCATCCTGTTAGCGGAATGGCAGCAATACCCACAGACCCAATCCATAACAGAACAGATATCAGTGTTACGTATTTTGAGCTTGAGAATATTTTATCGTGCAAATCAAAGTTTTTCGTTATCAATGCTCTTTCAACGCCCATCGTCAGGAGTAGCCAAAACGTTACGAGATAAGTGGTTGTAAATAGTATACCGTGAACTTTGCACGCATAATCACCGAGTTGCCATTTCCTGTTGAAAGCAACCCATACGGCTGGTCCAATGAAAAAGATACAGGAAATGAAATCTACGATTGTCAGTTCAAACAAAAACCAGTTTGTACGAATTTTCAGTAAGTTTCTCTTCCGTAGTGTTGTAATTAACATACCGTTTAAAATAATTCCTACAATAACAATAGCAATAAACAGACTTCCGGTCAAATACGGTAAAACATCGTCTTGAAACCAGATAAAAAATGATCCACTCACGGAACTTACGACTGCACTGGACGACATAATTGATTTTGAAAATAAAATAAAATGTTTTCTTATTTCAGTTCTTTCAATATAATCACGAAGAAACAAAATAGCATTACCCTAGACGTTCAAATAATTTTCATTTAGTGCCATTACGTTAATGTCGTCTGCTGTCTAATTTTCAAATATACACAATAGGGACTATCGAAACTAATTTTGGATCAACGAAACTCAAATATACTCAGTGAAATGTTCATTCATTTCTTATTATTAAACCAAAACATAATTCAGGTTAATCTGTAAATGAACTATAAATTATAATAACATTTATAAATATGGCCCCTTAATTGTTTTGTATTAGGGATAATCCTTGGATAAAGCGAAATTGACCGGGTTAAATCAGAAAACTTTCAATAATACTTCTGATTGTCTGTCACCTGTAAATATTAAAAATATATTGAAAATTAATACATTAAGGGATTGTGTAACCAAAACAAAATGTCATATAGGATGTCTGCGCGTAGGAATTTTAGGAGAGGATGAAAAATGGAAAAATGGAACGGGGATTTTTGGGACTGGTCAGGGCAATGTGGTTAAGTTTGCAAAAATGTAAAGAAAGAAAAAGAGGTCATTTGATTTAAAAGCGTACCCCTTATACCCCTTGGTTAATCGGGAGGATATTATTTTGGCTTCCATACTTGTGATATAGCTTTTTCTTAAGTGTTTGCTAAAAAAGGTGGGGCAAAAACATAGTTCAAGGCAATTGCTACACAATGCACACCCCATACCCCACACTCGGCTCCCGTGCCCCTGAATATGCCTTGACATACCACATTCCAAGTTTATCAGAAATTTTCGAAAGAAATAAAGGGGCAAGAATGAAAAAAAATCATTACAGATCATACATATTATCCGTTGACAATGTTCGTCTGTTTTCAATATTGAAGGTTATGGAACGCATTTTGATTGTTACGGTACAACATTAGTGCGAAAACATTATATTCAGTGGTATTCACATTATATAGAGTAGTTTCGTCTTTGTGTAGGTACTTTTTACATTATGTTCTGTGGTTACAGAATTGTGGCTAGCAGTTTTGTAGCTTTGTTGACAGTGCCATGATCAAATTCTCGATATATTATGCTTCGCAAATGCCTATTACCGAATAGATTATAGTCTTCAATTCCGAGTGATTTCATGCATTTATACATTACCGTGGTACATATATACATTAATAGTCATCTTGAAATATAAGCAACCCATTAAGTGTACTTTTCACAGATGTAGGTGCTCCACTGCTCGAACAGGTTAGGTATCATTTACCTGTGATTGGTTTACTACACCATTCTAGTAAACCATTGACATCTTATAAAAGGAAAATATTTCTTTACGACAAGGGTGATTTTGACTCGTATAGACAACAACTTACAGATGTGGACTGGGAGACTTTGTTTGGACATAACGACGTAGACACAATTGTAGACATTATAACAAACACGATTTTAAATATAGCAGATAATACTATTCCTAACAGATTTATAACGGTACATAAAGATAGCCGACCATGGATTACTACAAGTATCAAGAAATTCATACGTAGGAAAAATCGAATCCATAAAAAAGCAAAACATACAAATTCTATAAACCATTGGGAAAAGTATCGTATAACCAGGAACAAATGCAATAATTTGATAAGAATGGCAAAGAATGATTATTTTTCTACAATATCCGAAAAAATTATAGCAGAATCATCTGGTAGTAAAAATTGGTGGAATCTTGTTAAAAGACTACTTGGTTCAAGTAAAAATCGTTCAATACCCCCCTTACAAACAGACGATGACTTAATATGTGACAATTTTGCAAAATGTGAGTTAATTAACGACTTTTTCAGTGAACAATCAAACCTGGACGACTCTAATTCGACAGTTCCGGAACCTATTGATCCACTTTATGACAAACTGACACAACTACACATTACAGAAACTGACGTAGAAGATGTTCTACAATTGCTCGACACTACAAAAGCAACTGGACCAGATTTAATAAACCCACGACTAGTAAGAGAAGGGGCTTCCATTTTGAAGCTTCCATTGTGTCTGTTATTTAACTTGTCTCTGTCAACTTGTAGATTCCCGACACAGTGGAAGCTGGCAAATGTCACTCCAGTCTTTAAGAAAGATAATCCGAGTAAGGTAAATAATTACAGACCTATTTCTCTAATTAGTGTCTTGGGCAAGGTAATGGAAAGATGTATTTATAAACATGTCTATAATTTTTTACTCAAAAATAGTATTATTACCCCACACCAATCGGGGTTCACTCCTGGTGACTCTGCAATTAACCAACTTCTAAGTCTCACAAACGAATTCGGAAAAGCTTTAGACGAAGGAAAAGAAATACGCGTAGTTTTTTGTGACATAAGTAAAGCTTTTGACAGGGTTTGGCATAAGGGTTTACTTAATAAATTAGAAAATATTGGGATACAAGGGTCTTTATTGTTATGGATAAAAAATTATCTTACAGACAGAAAACAACGAGTGGTTATAGAAAGCGCACATTCTAAATGGCGCACTATCAAAGCCGGGGTTCCCCAGGGATCTATTCTAGGGCCTCTATTTTTTATAATATTTATAAATGACATTGTCACAGAAATTCACTCATCTATAAAACTATTTGTTGATGACACTAGCTTGTATGTTATTGTTGATAACCCTCGTGAATCGGCAATAACGTTAAATAACGACATGGCAACAATTCATGCATGGTCCACAAAGTGGCTAGTAAACTTTAACCCTCAAAAAACAGAAACTATGACGATCACTAGAAAGATTAACAAACCCCTTCATCCGCCCCTTATAATGAATAATACAATAATTAATCAAGTTACAGAACATAAACATCTCGGTTTAGACATTTCAAATGACGGTAGCTGGCAAAAACATATTGATCTAATAACAAAGAAAGCTTTTATTAGAGTTAACATACTAAGAAAATTCAAATTTATTCTAGATAGGAAAACCTTAGAAAAGATTTATCTTACCTTCATTCGGCCGATTTTGGAATATGCAGACGTCGTATGGGATAATAAAACATTGTTCTTGATAAATAAATTAGAAAATGTTCAAATAGAGGCTGCTAGAATCGTCACTGGGGGAACTCGGTTAGTATCTATTAATAGTTTATATAAAGAGACGGGTTGGGAGACGTTACAGGCAAGACGAGAAAATCACAAAAAAATATATTTTTATAAAATGGTAAACGGTCTTGTTCCTCCTTACCTTAGTGCAATTGTTCCCTGTAACTTTGAAAATATTCATGACTACAACACTAGACAGGCCGTAAGTATCCCCCCAGTACGTACTAGAACAACCTTGTATAATAATTATTTTCTACCCTCTACTGTAAGATTATGGAACAGCGAACCCACATCAATAAGAGATAGCAAGTCTCCTTCATCTCTCAAATCCTATTATAAATCAAAATGTATAAAGAAACCTATTTATTATTACTCAGGAACTCAAATTGGACAAATCCTTCACATGAGATTACGAACTGCATGTAGCTCTCTAAACCATCATCTATTCCTAAAAAATGTAGTAGATTCGCCCATCTGTAGTTGTCATCAAGGGGTCCCTGAAACTAATTCGCATTATCTTTTTTATTGTCATAAATTCAACGATTCGAGAAATCGGTATATCGAATCAATTGATATTCCTATGAACTTGACAGTTGAACGTTTACTTTTTGGATCACCTGACCTCACAGACGATCAAAATAACAGTTTATTTTTAAATGTACAAAAGTTTATAGTAAACAGTAAACGTTTCATCTAAAATCAGCAGTACCTAGTTCCCTTATTTCATTCTTCTTTTTTCTTCTTTTTTAATTACTTTGAATCAAACATTTTTTACATCAAACACCAGATCACTTTCTTTGTTTTATCTTCTTATACCTTCTGTAATTTATATCAAATTTGTTAGTTAGTTCTATTTGCTTCTCCCCTTAGAGATTCACAATATATTATATATGAAATCTATTCCTACGGATAGGGATTAATATAAGTTCTTGTAACTTGTTTCCCAATCCTATTAATTTCTTCTTATCATGTAATGTATATAGCTGAATATTGTAATGTTATATTGAATTAATTAATAAAATATGTTTAAACTAATATTCGTTTTGATTATCTATTATTATATTCAGGGGTCTAGTGGACATGGTCGTATGGTAGTTGGATTTCCAACTACCCACGCAATCAGTACCTATTACAACTGATGTTGTGAGTTCGAATCTCGATCAGGGCGAGGTGTACAACATATGTGATAAAGTTTGTCAGTGACTTGCGACAGGTCGGTGGTTTTCTCAGGGTCCTCTGGTTTTCTCCACCAAAAAAATAAAATTCTGACCGTCACTCGCGATATAACTAAAATATTGCTGAAAGTGGCGTTACACACCATCAACAACAAACAGACATATATATTCTGCTTCCAGGAAAAAATAAGAAAGTTAAGTCGTATCGAATGTTGTAAATTTTCAACATCTGGTGACGATGTTGAATGTTAGTATCACCTGGACTGAGTTGCACAAACCTGAATTAAATTTATGTGTCAATAAAACCTTACTTGACACTTAAAATTACTTGAAATGTACATGCAATTAATATACACTTAAGGTGTAATTGAGACTTAAATCTAAAAAATGTCTGTGCAACTCAGTCCTGGTTACCACCTTAATTAAGGATTGATCTCAATTTTGTTTCGGTTCATGAGGAAATAAACTCAAAAATGTGGTACACACTGTGTAACCCGCGAAGGGTGTGTACCACATTTTTGAGTTTATTTCGAATGAACCGAACAAAAAATTGTGATCAATCGTTATAAATTAATTCCTAATTATTTTTTGTCTTGTCCTAAAAATATTTTGTCGGATAATAATTGCTTAAAAAGAATTAAAATTTTAAAAAATTTCCCAATTGAGACCCCAACATGTGACTTCCGGTTAAAAATGTCTATGGAAAATAACATCAATTTTTTATCCAAGCAAAATCTCTTAAGCACATCATATTAATTTATTTAAGAAATAATTCATGGAATCAATAGTTTGTATGTAGTTTTAACATGGGTAACATTATTATCCCCCCCCCCCCCCCCCTCAAAGAAATCCCGAAAATATCTAGCAAATTAGCCATGTTGAAATTTTAATGTTCTCATTGATAACTTTCCATTTATATGTAGTAACATTCCAGCAGCACATGCAGTATAGATATCTTGGTTGATACGATATTCCAGAGTGTTTTTATACATGATTTCCGTGATAGAGGGTTGCTGCTAACAAGGAAGCTACTCAACCAATGGTTCCTTGTAACATATAATTATACACCTCATTATAGCAAAAAACATCCCTCCAAAGTAGTGTGTTTAATCACGGACATCTCACATAGAGAGCAGAGACAGACACTCCGATACACACATCATCAAGGTCGATCGGTGATTGTTCGTGGTTACAAGACACGATTAAAGTCATTTCACCTAAATTCCATATGAATATATAATTGTAAAGACTTAATCCGATCCGTTTTGATCTCCAGGAGATTAACCTCGTTAAAATGCATTACTGCAAAACCAGTGCACAAATTCCAGATCACTTATAATTCTTATTTTTAAGATTTAAATTTTAATTTCAATGAATACAGTTATTAATCAGAATTAACAATTTATAATTATAGTAGACAATAAGTCATTGAAAAATTATACAAAAAGGAGATTTTATTTGAAACAGTGTCAAGGTCGACGACAATAAGTGTAGGTTTTAGGGTTATGGTGTTTAAAGCTACTTTCAACAATATTTCAGTTATATCGTGGTGGTCAGTTTTATTGGCGAATGAAACCAGAGTACCCGGAGAAAACTACCGACCTGTTGCAAGTCACTGACAAACTTTATCACATAATGTTGTATCGAGTACACCTCGCCATGAACGAGGTTCGAACTCACAGCTTTAGTGGTGATAGAAACTGATTGCACAGGTAGTTGTAAATCCAACTAATATACGATCACGATCACGACGACCCCTACAATTACTAATTTAGCATTTTTTATAGCATAGTACATGTAAAGGCAAGGAAAGATGGAAATGAAATAGCAGAGGCCAGAGATAACACTGGTTATGTACGGTTTAGTTATTTGGATTGTATTCAAACGCCAAATGAGCAATTGTTAAGCTAAATATAATGACATTGAAAATAATAGTGATTGTCTGATCCTTGACATATTATTTTCAGGAGCATAATATACAGTGCTGGATTTAGATAAAGAGAGGCCCTAGGCTATTTCACTTGTGAGGTCCCTCCCAATTTCCCACCTTCTCGACTGGAGGAAGATGGAAGTGTGTTTAATCAATTTGAATAAAGGCGAGGATGATGAGGGGTGTTTAAAATTCTGCAATATTCTGAAATGGAGTTCCAGTGTGTAAGGAAAATTACTGAGGGGTTGTTTAGAAAGTACAGTATGTTATGAGTGCATGTGGAAGTCAAATAACGGCGTTAAACATATTATATACATTGGCAGGAGGCCCCCTAATTTTCGAGGCCCTATGCTTCAGCCTATCCAGCCTATAGCTAAATCCGGCACTGATAATATGGCCATCGAAGAATTTCCTCGTCTTTCTCCCATATCGATAATTTGGCCTTAATAGTAAAGCGCTTCCGGAAGTCATCGGTCTTTGTCCCGGATACAAAGTTCGGCCATCAAAGTTTAGATACAAACGTAGCTATCCAAACTCGATTGCTGAATTCACAGGTGTTGGTAGCCCATAGACATTTCGGCTATCGAAGTCATGTCAGTTATCGTATTACTAGCGACTGTAGAATTTACCAATGTTTGTTCCATATACATGTACATTCACAGGTCAAAAGTATTTCCACACTGAGATATTTCCCTATATGTTTCATAAAAAAACACTTATTTTCAAAACATTCTCCTGAAGTCATTCCTTGTCCGATTTTCTTGAATTTTCACCTTTAAAGGCACTTTTATTTATATACATCTATGATATAAACACAAACGTAAATTCTCGATGTCACAATTTTCTAAAATTATATTGTAATATTTGGTGAACAAATTAAACTTCATGTTTAAATCATGTCTTAAGAAAACGTAGAAATAAAATTATATTAAAAATATAAGAAGAGGAAACTATGTTCATTTCTGCATTTAGTGTTGAAAATGTAATGGAAATCGGATAATGAATGACTTCAGGAGAATGTTTTGAAAATAAGTGGTTTTATATGAAATACATAGGGAAATTTAAGTCTGCGGAAATACTTTTGACCCATCAGTCTACGACTAACAGGATGATCAATACATATTATACTACAGATTGAGAAATTCCGACGTCTATTTTTCTACATAAACGTTCCAGGCCAACCATGAATGATCAGTAATATTATACTCAGTGCCGTCTTAACGCATGGGCACGCTGGATAGTTAAGGGCTTATGCTACTCTGTGTATGTTGTGTACAGCATGATTTTAAATGTTTAAGCACTGATTTTATTGGATGTACCATTATAATAAATATATTTGATTATATCGACCATTTACATTTTGATACCTGTGAGTGGTTATGTAGGTAGGGGTCCCCGTGCACTGCTGTAAAGACGACCCTGGTTATACTAGTAACATTGTATATATTGTCGTACAGATGATGTAGTGACGATATATATATATCTGTGTATGCTCCTTTGAATCCTGAACTGGTAGTTGTGAGTATGAGTTTGTGTTGAGGCAACGCCCCTTCCACATCTAAAAGGGAGAGGGATGCTATGTTTATTATTGTAATTGTTTGTGTCTTCATTCTTTTTTTTTTATTTTCTTTTTTTTTTACAAAATCTGTATCAAAATTGTATTAATTGAAGAATATATATTGACCTGAAAGATGCAAAAATACATAATATGACTGCAGTTATCAACGAAAACTTGTGGTACCATTTTTAAACAAATCGTTTTTTCATGTAAAAATAATCATATTATTGGTTGAAAATGTTGTCTGTTTCGGAGGAAAAGAGTAGCCTCCCCCACCTAAATAGTCGCTCCGGAATGGGAGAGGGATCGTCGTGGTCCTGATCGTATGGTAGTTGGATTTACAACTACCTATGCAATCAGTGTCTATTACTAATGGCTAACGTCATTCAATCCCGAAAAAAACAGAAATCTTGTTTTTCTCCAATACCGGTAACATAGACAACATCGAATTTTCTTTTAATGGCAAAAGTATCCCTTTATCTACTAGTCATAAGCATCTGGGAGTTATCCTCTCCCAAAATGCAAAATGAAATGGACATTTAGAAAATATGATAACAAATATAACCAAACATTTAGGTATATTACGGAAATTAAAATTCAATCTAAATAGATCCAACTTAGAAAAAATGTACTTAGTCTACATTCGCCCCCTTTTTGAATACGCTGTGAAGTCTGGGATAATTGTGGAATTGGCTATTCAGACAAATTAGAAAAACTTCAATTAGACGCTGCCAGAATTGTAACAGGTTTACCCATTTTTACAAAATCGGAGTATGTATATGCTGAGACAGGTTGGGAAACACTATCAGAGCGGAGATATCGCAGAAAACTCCAATTAATTGTTAATATAAAATGTGGAATGTCACCTGAATACTTGCGTCATTTAGTTCCCCCAACTATTCAGAGTACTACTATATACCCTTTGCGAAATGGTGATAATTTAATAGTTCCTTTCTGTAGACTCTCAATAGCCAATTCGTCATTTATTCCTTCCACAGTTAAAGAATGGAATAAACTTGACATTGCAATCAGAAAATTAGATTCATTATCCAAATTCAAAAACGCTATTCGTCTTAACAGCCAATCAAATAAGATCTCAGTTCCCAAACTTTATTACTATGGCCCTAGAAAGTTAAACGTGATCCTAACACAAATTAGATGTACAGCTTCTTTCCTCAACCATAATCTACACAAGGTTCATATTTTATCTAGCCCAGCGTGTAGCTGCGGTGCCCCCCAAGAAGATGCGAACCACTTCTTTTTTGTTTGTGCCAAATATTCTGAAATAAGAAATGATCTTTTTCTCAGCATAAGCGATTTGTCTCAATTGATCAATACTTCACTTCTCACATCAGGAAGTGAAACCTTAAGCTATGCAGATAATTGCTTTATTTTTTATTCAGTTTTTCGATTCATAAAAAGGTCTAAACGATTTCTAATCGTTTAATGTACTAACCAAACACCATCCAGCATCCAAACACACACACACATACGTTTTCTTCATTTCTTTTTACTCGCTTACTATTTTCAGCTATATTATATGATACAATTGTATTTTTCTTGTTTTCTTGTGCATTCTCAATATAATGTAATAATGATTGTATATATAGAAGACTCCATAAGTTGGTAAAACTTGTGTTTGATCCTCTTTGTATCATTGATCAAATAAAATAATTATAAACTAAAAGTGCCTACCACCATTAACGTTGAGAGTTCGAACCCCGTGTACTCGATACAACAGTATGTGATAAAGTTTGTCAGTTACTTACGACACGTCGGTGGTTTTCTTCGGGTTCTCCGGTTTCCTCCACCAATAAATCTGACCGTCACGATATAACTGAAATAGTGTTGAAAGTGGCGTTAAACACCATAAACCAACCAAACTGAATTGGAGATTTTCGTAATTAATCGTAAGTGATTTAAATAACAAAATCATGTTTACCTAATGCATGTATCTAAATCAGGGCCGTCTTAACAGCATAATAGGCTCCCAGGGCAAAGCAGTGCACGGGGGGCTCCTACCTACACAAACCACTCAACGGAATAAAAATGTAAATGTCTATCGAATTAAAAATATATTTATTGCATTGGTACTTTCAGCAAAAGCAACATACTATAGATTAGCATGGGGTCCCTATGCTCGTGGGGCGTCCGGGAAACTGCCCAGCGTGCCCATGCGTTAAGACGGTACTGATCTAAATATGGGAATATATCGTAGACCTATATATGTCATATAGATATTAAAAAAATAAACTAAAGAGTTTAACCCGGTCAATTCTGGTTTATACTAATGCGATTATTATAAAACATAGAATAATGTAGTTTACTTTAATGCATTGATTTCATTGTGCAAAAACTACAGAAAAAATGCACATCAACACACATAGTGTTAATTATAGTGAATAATATTGTGATTTATATAGGACACACAAACTGAAACAAACTGACGTATCGTAACTAAAAACTGATGTTGAAAAAAGACATCCTTAATATATCTAAATAAGTGACCTAGAAGGTTTTTTTAACAATAGATATACATACTAAGTGAAGCAGTATGCAGTACATATTTTTATAGTAAAATTCGACATCAGTGACAGAGTTGATTAGGGATATTGTGCAGTTACTGTTACCGAAGTGACATGGTTTATCTTAACTGTAACCGAAGCGATATTGTCAACCTTAACTGTAACCGAAGTGATATTGTTGTCCTTAACTGTAACCGAAGCGATATTGTCAACCTTAACTGTAACCGAAGTGATATTGTCAACCTTAACTGTAACCGAAGTGATATTGTTGTCCTTAACTGTAACCGAAGTGATATTGTTGTCCTTAACTGTAACCGAAGTGATATTGTTAACCTTAACTGTAACCGAAGTGATATTGTTGTCCTTAACTGTAATCGAAGTGATATTGTTAACCTTAACTGTAATCGAAGTGATATTGTTATACTTGACTGTTAAGGAAGTGACACTGTTCACCTTAACTCCTACCGAAGTGATATTGTTAACCTTAGCTGTTAGCGAAGTGACATTGCTAACTTTAGCTGTTACCGAAGTGATATTGTTAACCTTAGCTGTAACCGAAGTGATAATGTTAACCTTAGCTGTTAGCGAAGTAACATTGTTTATACTATACCTGTTCCTGAAGTGAAACCTTAATCCCTACCGAAGTGACATTGTTCATATTTTATCTGATATCGTTTACCTTAACTGTAACCGAAGTGATATTGCTAACCGTTACCGTTACCGAAGTCACAGTGTGTACCTAAATTGAAACCGAAGTTACAACGCTTGTATTAACTGTTATCAAAGTGACATTGTTACCTTATCTCTTACCGACGTGACATCGTTTACCTTAACTCTTACCAAAGTGACATTGTTTGTCTTTACTGTAACTGAAGTGACATTTTTACCTCCACTGTTACTGAAGTGATACTGGCTACCTTAACTGTTACCTAAGTGAAACTGTTTACACCATCAGTTAGTAATAAAAGTGAATTCTTTTTTTCAGTAACAGTTATCCAACTGATGTATTATTTTGAACCGTGAGATTACACGTCATTGGCTGTTTATTATTGTTAATATAGACAGTGTAGCAGCATCATGTCAATCTTTGATTCTTTTGGAGGATCGTTCTTTGCATGGTTCCAAGATGATGTGCTGCCATATCTATTGGGAACGTTATTCATCATAATCATTCTGCTAGGAGTAATCTTGAACAGTGTTCTGATCACGACTCTTCGGAAACGTAATTTGTTAGATATACGTCCAAATATGTTTGTGTTCCAACTTGCGATTTTAGATTTGATCTCTTGTATTTTATTCTTACTGCCTGCCACAGTTGTTGCTTTCATGAAAAGATGGGTGCTAACTGACTATGTGTGCAAAGTACACGGTGTATTATTTACTCTGTGTTATCTTGTTATGTTTTGGCTACTGACAATATTAAGCATCGAACGAGTTATGAGAGCTAAAAACTTCGATTTGCATGACAAATTATTTTTAAAATCAAAAGCTGTAACTTTGTTTTCCGTTCTAATTTGGTTCTTAGCTGCATCCGTAGCAAGTATTCCAATTTCCGGTTGGGTACCTGTTTCATATAACTTCTATCAAGCAGCATGCGTACCAGTATTTTCTGGAAATATTTCATATTTGTGCATTGTATTCGTTTTAGGATTTTGCGTGTGTTTCGTGGTATACCTTATCACTTATATAATAATATTCATTGCGAGGAAGAAGAAACTTGAAAAACCAAAACATGATGATGAAAATCCTGATAAAAACAAAACGCCATTCATGTCAAAACCAAAGAGTGCAAATAATAAAACGACAACTTGTAGCGATCAGAATGTGGCAAAGGAGGAAAACACAGACGGGAGACCTGTTCCGAAAATAGGCTGGGGAATAAATAATGAGTCAGAAAATGGAAGCAATAATACACAGTCAAAATTCAATGCTTTAAAGGCGCGTGAAAAAATTAAAAAGGTGATAACAAAGGTTCAAGTAAGTAAATTATTATCTGATGATGATTCAGACCCCGATTTCCATTTAGCTGGTACTTATTTGATATTAGCCTGCCTTATTTTGTTCCTATGGCTACCGTATTTTATCGTACTCTTTGTTAGTACTAGTGATAGAACACTTTGGGGAGGATATTTGTCAATAGTATCTGTTGTGGCTATGGTCAGCTACTGCTTAAAACCAGTAGTGTATTTGGCACACAATCGACATTACCGAGAGGTCACGAAGGACACAATTCCAGAAAATGTCGTCCAAAAGGCAACAAAAGTCCGCAATTCAATTGCCGAGGCGTTGGACAAAGTTGATAAAGCCATGTTTAAGTCGACACCTACGCAGAAAAAACTCAACACAACATTAAAAACAACAATGGTTGCAAAAGGGTGGCTGAATCGCGCTCGTAAAAATCTCGGGTCAAAAAAAAATGACAGTGATGGAAGTAATGGCAAAACGGCCATTGCAATGTTGACTCTAAAAGATATAAAGGAGGATACTGACTCACAAGCGACAGATGCCCAACAGGGAAAAGGTGCTAAACAGGAAAAAGACAATGAGTTTAAAAATACAAAATCGCATAATGAAACTGCATTTCAAAATAAAGACAAAAAATCAAACGAGAAGAACGAGACTACTGACAATATTGAAAAACAAAATGATAGGTCAAATGAAAATAGAAATCCGTCTAATTCCGTGGTATCAGAATCAAACTTAATAGCAGGGGCACACGTTGTAAACAATGGAAGACAAGACAGAAAAGACAGTCAAAACCAGCTACCCCGGTCTATTACAAATAATGATAAACATGATAATCAAAATCAACCTCACAAAGAAAACAGTAAACATCAGCCATCTAATGATGGGGAATATCCCCAATCTACAAATAGGCAAAGTAATCAAAATCAGTCATGTAATGCCGAAAAAGATAACAAACCTCAACCGATTAATGATAGAAAAACATCAACAGATAAGACTGATAATAGACAAGAGGCACAAAATCGAAAGAATAACACGCATGATCGACCATTGTCAAAGCAACGAGAAATAGAGGCTCATCAAAATCAGCCAATTAATAACGGCGTAAATACACGTAATAAGACACCAAGTGTGCACGCTGAAAATCAAAAACGAAATCATCCCGACGACCAATCGTCGAATGTTCGACAGGACAGCCGACAGAAAACCGGTGATCAACCATATCACAATTCAGAAGGAAACATTATTCCGGCACTAGTAAGCTCAGGGCAATCAACATTAAATAATCTTAGGAAATCTCCGTCAACTAATAACATACAACAAAACGATACTCAACATGAAACTTCCTATCAACAAAATGATCGAAAAGGAAAGCCGAATCCACAAGAAAATTCAAACCAGCCACAATCAAATGAAGGACAAAATCCAAACCAGTCATCAAATGATCGAAAAGGAAATACGAATCCACCAGTAAATTCAAGCCAACCTCAATCAAATGACAAACAAAATCCGAACCAGTCATCAAATGATCAAAAAGGAAATCCCAATCCACAAGTTATTCCGCATCCATTCGGAAATTCAACCCAACCACAATCAAATGACAGAAAAAATCAGAGCCAATCACCAAATGATCCAAAAGGTAATACGAATCCATCAGGAAATTCAAACCAACCACAATCAAATGACAAGCAAAATCCGAACCAGTCATCAAATGATCGAAATGGAAATACGAATCCACAAGGAAATTCAAACCAATCACAATCAATTGACAAACAAAATCCGACACAGTCATCAAATCATCAAAACGGAAATCCGAATCCACAGGGGAATTCAAACCAACCACAATCAAATGAGAAACAACATCCGAACCAGTCCTCAAATGATCCACAAGTAATTCCGCATCCACCAGGACATTCAAACCAACCACAATCAAATGACACAAAAAATCAGAACCAATCATCAAGTGATCGACAAAGTAATCCGAATTCAAAAGGAAATTCGAACCAACCACAATCAAATGACAGACAAAATCCAAACCAGTCATCAAATGATCGACAAGGAAATACTAATCCACATGGGAATTCAAACCAACCACCATCAAATAACAGAAAAAATCCGAACCCGTCAACAAATGATCCACAAGTAATTCCGCATCCACTCGGAAATGCTAACCAACCGCCATCAAATGACCAGCAAAATGCGAACCAGTCATCAAATGATCAACAATGTAATCCGAATCCACCAGGAAATTCAAATCAACCACAATCAAATGACAAGCAAAATCCGAACCAATCATCAAGTGATCGACAGGGAAATCAGAATCCACAAGGAAATTCAAACCAACCATCATCAACTGACAAGAAAAATCCGAGCAAATCATCAAGTGATCAACATGGAAATCAGAATCCACAAGGAAATTCAAACCAACCATCATCAAATGACAAGCAAAGTTCGAATCAGTCATCAACTAATCCAAAAGTAGTTCCGGGTCCACTAGGAAATTCGAACCAACCACAATCAAATGACAGAAAAAATCCGAACCAGTCAGCAAATGATTCACAGGGAAATCCGAATCCACGGGAAAATTCAAACCAACCCCAATCAAATAACATACAAAGTCCAAACCAGTCAGCAAATGATCGACAAGGAAATCCGAATCCACAAGGAAATTCAAACCAACCACAATCAAATAACAAACAAAATCTGAACCAGTCGTCAAATAATCCAAAAGTAATTCCAGATCCACTCGGAAATTCAAACCAACCATCATCAAATGACAGAGAAAATCCGAACCAGTCATCAAATGATCGACAAGGAAATCCGAATCCACAAAGAAATTCGAACCAGCCACGATCAAATGATGGACAAAATCCGAACCAGTCATCAAGCGATCCACAAGGAAATTCAGGCCAACCACTATCAAATGATGGACAAAATCCGAACCAGTCATCAAATGATCGACAAGGAAATCTGAATCCACAAGGAAATTCAAACCAACCACCATCAAATGACAAGAAAAATTCGAACCAGTCATCAAATGATCAACAAAGTAATCCGAATCCACCAGGAAATTCAAATCAACCACAATCAAATGACAGGCAAAATCCGAACCAATCGTCAAGAGATCGACAAGGAAATCAGAATCCACAAGGAAATTCAAATCAACCACAATCAAATGATAAGCAAAGTCCAAGCCAGTCATCAAATGATCGACAAGGAAATCAGAATCCACCAGGAAATTCAAATCAACCACAATCAAATGACAAGCAACGTCCGAACCAGTCATCAACTGATCCAAAAGTAATTCCGGGTCCACTCGGAAATTCGAATCAACCACAATCAAATGACAGACAAAGTCCAAACCAGTCATCAAATGAACGACAAGGAAATTCAAACCCACCAGGAAATTCAAATCAACCACAATCAAATGACAAGCAAAATCCGAACCAGTCATCAAATGATCCACAAGGAAATACGAATCCACAAGGGAATTCAAACCAACCACCATCAAATGACAAGCAAAATCCGAACCAGTCATCAAATGATCCACAAGGAAATACGAATCCACAAGGGAATTCAAACCAACCACCATCAAATGACAAGCAAAATCCGAACCAGTCATCAAATGATCCACAAAGAAAAACAAATCCACTCGGAAATTCAAACCAACCATCATTAAATGACAGACAAAATCCGAACCAGTCATCAAATGATCGACAAGGTAATCCGAATCCACAAAGAAATTCGAACCAACCACAATCAAATGATGGACAAAATCCGAACCAGTCGTCAAATAATACACAAGGAAATCCGAATACACAAGGAAATTCAAATCAACCACAATCAAATGATCAACAAAATACGAACCAGTCGTCAAATGATCGACAAGGAAACCCGAATCCACCAGGAAATTCAAACAGACCACAATCAAATGAGAGAAAAAATCCGAATCCGTCATTAAATGATCGACAAGAAAATACGAATCCACCAGGAAATGCAAACAAAACACCATCAAATGACAGACAAAATCCGAACCAGTCATCAAATGATCCACAAGGAAATACCAGTCTACAAAGAAATCCGAATCCACAAAGAAATTCGAACCAATTACAATCAAATGATGGACAAAATCCGAACCAGTCATCAAATGATCCACAAGGAAATATGAATCCATCAGGAAATTCAAACAAACCACAATCAAATGACAAACAAAATCCGAACCAGTCATCAAATGACCCACAAGGAAATACGAATCCACAGGGAAATTCAAACCAACCACCTTCAAATAATGGACAAAATCCGAACCAGTCATCAAATGATCGACAAGGAAATCTGAATCCACAAGGAAATTCAAACCAACCACCATCAAATGACAAGAAAAATTCGAACCAGTCATCAAATGATCAACAAAGTAATCCGAATCCACCAGGAAATTCAAATCAACCACAATCAAATGACAGGCAAAATCCGAACCAATCGTCAAGAGATCGACAAGGAAATCAGAATCCACAAGGAAATTCAAATCAACCACAATCAAATGATAAGCAAAGTCCAAGCCAGTCATCAAATGATCGACAAGGAAATCAGAATCCACCAGGAAATTCAAATCAACCACAATCAAATGACAAGCAACGTCCGAACCAGTCATCAACTGATCCAAAAGTAATTCCGGGTCCACTCGGAAATTCGAATCAACCACAATCAAATGACAGACAAAGTCCAAACCAGTCATCAAATGAACGACAAGGAAATTCAAACCCACCAGGAAATTCAAATCAACCACAATCAAATGACAAGCAAAATCCGAACCAGTCATCAAATGATCCACAAGGAAATACGAATCCACAAGGGAATTCAAACCAACCACCATCAAATGACAAGCAAAATCCGAACCAGTCATCAAATGATCCACAAGGAAATACGAATCCACAAGGGAATTCAAACCAACCACCATCAAATGACAAGCAAAATCCGAACCAGTCATCAAATGATCCACAAAGAAAAACAAATCCACTCGGAAATTCAAACCAACCATCATTAAATGACAGACAAAATCCGAACCAGTCATCAAATGATCGACAAGGTAATCCGAATCCACAAAGAAATTCGAACCAACCACAATCAAATGATGGACAAAATCCGAACCAGTCGTCAAATAATACACAAGGAAATCCGAATACACAAGGAAATTCAAACAGACCACAATCAAATGAGAGAAAAAATCCGAATCCGTCATTAAATGATCGACAAGAAAATACGAATCCACCAGGAAATGCAAACAAAACACCATCAAATGACAGACAAAATCCGAACCAGTCATCAAATGATCCACAAGGAAATACCAGTCTACAAAGAAATCCGAATCCACAAAGAAATTCGAACCAATCACAATCAAATGATGGACAAAATCCGAACCAGTCATCAAATGATCCACAAGGAAATATGAATCCATCAGGAAATTCAAACAAACCACAATCAAATGACAAACAAAATCCGAACCAGTCATCAAATGACCCACAAGGAAATACGAATCCACAGGGAAATTCAAACCAACCACCTTCAAATAATGGACAAAATCCGAATCAATCATCAAATGATCAACAAAGAGATCCGAATCCACCAGCAAATTCAAACCAACCACAACCAAATGTCAGACAAAGTCCGAACCAGTCATCAAATGATCCACAAGGAAATACGAATCCACAACGAAATTCAAACCAGCCACCATCAAATGATGGACAACATCCGAACCAATCACTAAATGATACACAAAGTAATCCGAATCCACTGGGAAATTCAAAACAACCACAATCAAATGATGGACAACATACGAATCAATCACCAAATGATCCACAAGGAAATACGAATCCACAAGGAAATTCAAACCAACCACCATCAGATGATGGACAAAATCTGAACAAATCACTAAATGATCCACAAAGTAATCGGAATCCACAAGGAAATTCAAACCAACCAAATTCACATGGTGAACAAAATCCCAACCAGTCATCAAGTGAGTCCCTTGATGAACAAGATCTAGGCCAGTCGCCAGAAGAACAACAAGAAGATACGAATGAAAACGAAAATGCAGACCAACCTCCGATTGATGAACAAAACTCAAACCAGTCACCACAGGAACAACAAGAAAACACGAATGAAAAAGAAAATGTAGATGCACCACCGATTGATGAACAAAACTCAAATCAGTCTCCAGAAGAACAGCAGGAAAATACGAATGAATACGAAAATGCAAATGAACCACCGGTTGATGAACAAAACTCAAACCAGTCACCAGAAGAACAACAAGAAAATACGAATGAAAACGAAAATGCAGATCAACCCCCGATTGATGAGCAAAATCCAAACCAGTCACCACAGGAACAACAGGAAAATACGACAGAAAACGAAAATGCAAATGAACCACCGATCGATAAACAAAACTCAACCCAGTCTCCAGAAGAACAACAAGAAAATACGAATGAAAACGAAAATGCAGATCAACCTCCGAGTGATGAACAAAACACAAACCAATCTCCAGAAGAACAACAAGAAAATACGAATGTAAACGAAAATACAGATGAACCCCCGATTGATGAACAAAATCCAAGCAAGTCACCAGAAGAACAACAAGAAAATACGAATGAAAACGAAAATGCAGAAGAATCGCCGATTGATGAACAAAACTCAACCCAGTCTCCAGAAGAGCAACAAGAAAATACGAATGAAAACGAAAATGCAGATCAACCCCCGAATGAGGAACAAAATCCAAACCAATCTCCAGAGGAACAACAAGAAGATATGAATGAAAACAAAAATGGAGATCAAGGTCTGATTGATGAACAAAATCCAAACCAGTCTCCAGAGGAACAACAAGAAGATATGAATAAAAACGAAAATGGAGATCAACCTCCGATTGATGAACAAAATCCAAGCCAGTCTCCAGAGGAACAACAAGAAGATATGAATGAAAACGAAAATGGAGATCAACCTCCGATTGATGAACAAAATCCAAACCAGTCTCCAGAGGAACAACAAGAAGATAGGAATGAAAACGAAAATGGAGATCAACCTCCGATTGATGAACAAAATCCAAACCAGTCTCCAGAGGAACAACAAGAAGATATGAATGAAAACGAAAATGGAGATAAACCTCCGATTGATGAACAAAATCCAAACCAGTCTTCAGAGGAACAACAAGAAAATATGAATGAAACCACAAATGGAGATGAACCACCGATTGATGAACAAAATCCAAACCAGTCTCCAGAAGAACAACAAGAAAATACGAATGAAAACGAAAATGCAGACCAACCCCCGATTGATGATCAAAATCCAAACCAGTCTTCAGAAGAACAACACGAAAATACGAATCAAGATGAAAATGCAGACCAACCTCCGATTGATGAACAAAACTCAAACCAGTCCCCAGAAGAACAACACGAAAATACGAATCAAACTGAAAATGCAGATCAACCACCGATTGATGAACAAAATCCAAACCAGTCACCACAGGAACAACAAGAAAACACGAATGAAAACGAATATGCAGATGAACCACCGATTGATGAACAAAATTCAAACCAGTCACTAGAAGAACAACAAGAAAATACGAATGAAAACGAAAATGCAGATCAACCCCCGATTGATGAACAAAATCCAAACCAGAATGAAAGTGGAAATGTCAACCCACCGGATATTTCAAATAAACCAACAATGCAGAGTCCTAAAATACAATCGCCTTTTCATCAACCAATGGGTCCAACAATACCCACCATTGGTGAGCGAAGATATCCGATAAGACCGCCAAAGTATCCAAATAGAAACTCTGACCAGCCATCCAATAATTCAAATCCATCGCCTATTAATCGAATACCATCATCGAATAAACAAGAAGATCCGAGCCCAGGAGAAAACTCTAACCAATCTCCATTGAATATGGGAAGTCCAAACCAACATAGTCAGAATCCAAACAATTCCTCGGATAGTCCCAATAAAACTTCTTTTGATCAACAACCGGGCCCAACAAAACCAACCATTGGTGAGCGAAGATATCCGATAAGACCACCAAACTATCCTAATAAAAACTCTAACCAGCCATCCAATAATTCAAATCCATCGCCTATTAATCGAATACCATCATCGAATAAACAAGAAGATCCGAGCTCAGAAGAAAACTCTAATCAGCCTCCATTGGACATGGGAAGTCCAAATCAACATAGTCAGAATCCAAATAATTCCTCGGATCGTCCTAATAAGAATTCTTTTGATCAACAAGCGAGTCCAACAAAACCCATCATTGGTGAGCGAAGATATCCAATAAGACCGCCAAAGTATCCAAATAGAAACTCTAACCAGCCATCCAATAATTCAAATCCATCGCCTATTAATCGAATACCTTCATCGAATAATCAACAGAAAGATCGGAACCAAGACGAAAACTCTAACCAACCTCCATTGGACATGCCAAGTCCTAACCGACAAAGTCAGAATCCAAATAATTCCTCGGATAGTCCTAATAAGACTTCTTTTGATCAACAAGCGAGTCCATTAAAACCCACCATTGGTGAGCGGAGATACCCGATAAGACCACCAAACTATCCTAATAGAAACTCTAACCAGCCATCCAATAATTCAAATCCACCACCAGCAAATACACAAGATCGAATACAGTCATCTAATAAACAACCACAAAAGCCGGATTCGCCAGGGAACTCAAATCAACCATTGAACCACAGCCCTAAAGGAAAGAGTAATAAACCAGAAATCACAAGTCAGTCACCATTACCTAGTCAAGACCATAGCTATCCGTTTAATAACCCCACACATGTTGTTCGTGAGCGACGATACCCGATAAAACCACCATATTATCCACCAGGAAATAAAAATCGTCCAATCCATGACAATCAACGCAATCAAAATGATCGTCCAATCGATAATCAAGAAAACAAAAGAATAAAGAATAGTGTTTCGAGAAAAATGAGTCAAGTGACTGATATAGACAATGGCAACTCTCAATCGGACATGTCCCTTAATCTTGTGTAAACTGGAATCAGTAAAAACTTCGTATCACCAAACTATACTATGACATCATTGTAAACATCGCAATGTTCAAGCATACTGTCTGAACATAGCATCGTATTCAACCTCGTAATGTCAGACCATAGCATCGTATTTATCTTTGTACTGTCAGACCATAACAACGTAATCAGCCTCGTAATGTTAGACCATAACATCGTATTCAGCGTCGACATGTCAGACAATAGCATCGTATTCAGCCTCGTAATGTCATATCATAGCATCGTAGTCAGCATGGTAATGTCGGGCCATAACATCGTATTCAGCCTCGTAATGTCAGACCATAGCATCATATTCAGATTCGTAATGTCATACCATAGCAACGTATTCAGCTTCTTACTGTCAGACCATAACAACGTAATCAGCCTCGTAATGTCAGACCATAGCATCGTATTCAGCATCGTAATGTCGGACCATAACATCGTATTCAGCCTCGTAATGTCAGACCATAACATCGTATTCAGCCTCGTACTGTCAGACCATAACATCGTATTCAGCCTCGTAATGTAATACCATAGCATCGTATTCAGCATCGTAATGTCATACCATAGCTTCGTATTCAGCTCGTAATGTCAGACCATACCATCGTATTCAGCCTCGTAATGTCAGACCATACCATCGTATTCAGCCTCGTAATGTCAGACCATAGCATTATATTCAGACTCGTAATGTCATACCATAGCATCGTATTTAGCATCGTACTGTCAGACCATAACATCACATTCAGCTTCATAATTTCAGACCATAACATCGTAATCAGTCTCGTAATGTCAGACCATAACATCGTATTCAGCATCGTAATGTCAGACCATAACATCGTATTCAGGATTTTTCTGAAATAAACTATGATATTTTGATATGATTTGTTGAACTAGCATATACACTCCGCAACATGATTTTTCTGTCACACAGTAGCATGGTGCAAATGTATTTCTGAACTACGAGTAATACTTTCACACTGTAACATGATGTTTCTGAACTAGTACTGAATTATATTATCATGATATTTCTTAATTATCTTTGTTACACTGTAAAACGATGGTTTTGAACCAGTACTGTCACATCTATGGTGACTGTTTTGCCTTTCGGAAGCATCAATTTTATTATGAAAGTAAAGTTTAAAAAGTGGTGGTCAATAATTCTACCAATATCAACAAAGCAAACATCTCTCACCTCAAATCAGTGAACATAGAAAAGACCACGATATATTGCCTTGGAAATCAAGATTCTGAATTGGAACAAGCAAAAATATGTGGTGGGTTTAAACCGTTTGATGGGAGTGTCCTTTTAATAATTTAATCTCTAACGACAATACAGAAATAAACAACCAATGAAAAAACATGCACAGACTCGCTTCAACTCAGCAAGACCACAATCTATCAAAACGAACTGAAGGTTAACATAAACATTGACATAACAGGGTCAGAAAATACTCGTAGTTACCAAACTATTATTCACAAGGTAGAACTTGTTTGAAGAGTTTGAAGATACCAACGGGATAATCAGAAGCCGTATATCGAAGAAGGATAGACAACACAATGTAAAAGGGTGAAAGGTCAACCGATGATATACAAAGAAAATACTACACAAAAACAAATGATTCGGCAACATGAACCTCACAAAATATCGCAAAGAACTCCGGTACCCTGAATGGTAAGCAGTTCTTGCTCCACTTGTTTCACCTCTCGTGTTACTTTAAGTGATCATTTATTATCTGCTTCATATTACTACAATTTGGTTGCATGTTTTAAAGCAATAATTCGTTCGACTCTATATGTTTTCATGGGCTACTAAAATTCAAGATACGCGTCGTGTTCATTAAATTTGATATCATTTTTTTTTATTTGCCATCAAATCCAGAACTGATATATCATTACTAAGAATTCTATATTGAATGAGCCGCCATATTGAATTCTTGAAATGAAACGTGTCTCATTATAACTGAAGAAAGCGTTTGAAGATAACAAAGGGGTAATCAGAATCCGTAAATCGAATGACAGAGAACTCAATGGCCTACAGAAAACGGGCAAACAACGATCTACAAAACATTACACAGAACATTAAAGATCGAGAAACAAGAACCCCACTAAAAACCGGGGTAAGCGTATGCAATCGATATCTAACTTTACTTGTGGTCATTTGACCGTAAACGAAAAGCAACTTGCATTAATACAAATACATCACAAAAGTAGTTCCGGTGAGACACATCCGGAACTAAGTCGACTAACGATCCAGTGATAGAAGTACTGACTACTGGGCGGATGATACCCTCGGGGACTAATAGTCCAACCAGCTGTGGTATCGACTCAGTGATAGCAACACTGACTACTAGGCGGATGATACCCGCGGGGACTAATAGTCCACCAGCTGTGGTATCGACTCAGTGAGAGTAAAAAACCCGTAGATATCTAATGTAGTGCACACGATGCGTTTCTGGAATAATATTCATCAGGCCAAAGTCGGCTACGGTCACCTATGCCTGAGGGAGGAGAACCTTAATTTTGATAATAATTACATTATTGGAACACTATGAATAATGGTTCCGCTTAGACTACGCATTATTGTGTATGCACTGCATTGTGCAATTGGTGGTTACGGTAACATTGTGTCCTTGAAAGTAGGTACATGTTTGCTTTGAAGTCTATAAATGACTGCGTTTTGTTGAAGAAACAATAGAAATGCCTGAGATTTGTGTGAAGTCAAACATCCTACCATTATATTTCCTTTGCAAATTTTAAGGACGCATACCCAGCATACATGTCTACTCTAAATCCACACCTAATGATAGTACAATTCTTACAATGGTCCCAGCTGTTAATTAACCTTATGCATGATACACGCCACCCACCCCTCCCCTTCTACCCTTGTATGAACTATCAAGTCAACCGCAAACTAACTCTACTATTCGCACTGTTCAAAGGGTACTGTAAAAAACCAAAGACTTATCCTTCCATCTTAGAAATTGTATCATGCACGTGAAGTTTAAGTTTCAGCAACTTCCATCTTAGAAATATTTATCGTGTAAGTGAAGTTTAAGATTCAGTATTTCCGTCTTAGAAATGTTTATCATACAAGTGTAGTTTAGGTTTCAGCAACTTCCATCTTAGAAATGTTTCACAGACATTCGCAAAATATATGGACATCTTATTGGCATATAGTTACAGATTAAATTTCACCTCACTTTAGTGTAAAATGTAGCAGTGTTGGTCATTTAAAGAAATGTCTATTTTTAGTAACGGTGGTAGTCCTGAATGGGGATCGGAACTGTCGTAAATGATTTTGTAAGGAGGCTACCCAAGGGTTCTCCTTACTTTTTTTAATTGCATGGATTGTATTGACTGTCTGGTTTCGAAGAAGATTTTCAAATATTTTTTGTTGTCAAAATCAATATAATTTGCATATTTTCGGCAAAAATCTGTAAAACGCGTTATGTGTCAAGAAAAAAAACATAACATATATTATACCTTTCATGTAAATGGACTATTGTTCAAATTTCAGCTGATTTGATGGAAGATGTAGCTTTAGATGATCTGTAGGTGTTTTTTCTTTACATCTATGATCTATTTACAGTAACATAAGCAATGTTTGATGATTGGGGTGATAATCGGATACTATTTGGAAAGTAAAAAGTCAAAGAATGATTCAGTCCAGCTTGGTTCGAATTAGTACTGGGGCTTCAGAGGAGAATATTAACATCTAAATTTTAACGGACGGACGACGGACACAAAGTGGGTCATTCTCTGACAACTTTTTAAAATACCGAATTGTGTCTATATGAAAGGAACATTTGTCACAAACGTTTTATTTGTTACAGTTCGTTTAATTTATCATTCTTGAGACAGAATTAAGTGTTTGGCAAGCTCTTTTATCAAAAATATATTTTTTCTACGTCTTTTATTTCCGTGGGTTGGAAATATTTGTCTTTACCGTCACATTACCTTAAACGCACATTTTCTTACTTTTTCTTCAGCACAAACCATTAAACCGATATGAATATAAGCGAATAAATTGTTCTGTTGATATATGTGGAATTACTTATATAATTTTTCTTATATCTACGGAGTATTGAAAAGGTTTGTGTGTCATAATTTCAAAGTTGAGATCCGGGATGTATATATTTTTGATAATATTCTTTAACTTGTGCTCAATGGTCAAAAATAACTGAACCGGGTTAAAGATGTGTTACTACAGCGTCATTTAAGGTTACATATGTTGCATAATTACAAATATAATATACAAAAAACATTTTTGAGTCCGTGACGTAAAGGAATATTTGTGACGGTAAAGAAAACGTGTGTGACGGTAAGGACATTTTGGTTTATAATAACAACTACCAACATAAATCAAATGCACGAGGTTGAATATAACACCTTTAACCGTGCTCAAAGTAATTCCTGATGCTAAGTAAAAGTGATTAAAAGTGCGGTTGTTTTAATTTACCGTCACGGTTGTAATATGAAAATACGGTAAAGACAATTCCGCATGTCGCTACATTAACGCCTGGATACATTCATTGATAAAATCCGTCAAACCGGAAATAGTAAATGGCTATGACTTATGGGTATTACGACATCGCCATTAGGCATGAATGGCTCGTAAAATAGGAGGTGCTAAGCAAGTATTTATAAATAATGTCCAATGGACCGTGTAGTATAGCTTCTACTGCCACTTTTTGTTTTTCTTTGAATTTAAAGGTGTATTTGTCTTCTGAATTTGCAAAGGCACGGAGTTTTTCCATTAAGCGCGTTCAAGCCCTCGTCCAACGATAGTTCGGATAGAGGCGCAGTATTATTCGAGTTACCTGAGCGGGTACCTCTATATAACAAATCACCGTAAAATAAATGGCGTGTTGGTTGCCTTTATGGTGTTTAACGCCACTTTCAACAATATTTCAGTTATATCGTGGCGGTCAGTTTTATTGGTGGAAGAAACCGGAGGACCCGGAGAAAACCACCGACCTGCCGCAAGTCACTGACAAACTTGATCACATAATGATTCCAACCTTTATATAAAGGACAACTCTCCCTAAGAGGCACATGTTCAGGTTTCCTCGAGTGCCCTTTACATACATGTTTGAATTTAGTTTAATTATAAGTCCTGGACTATAAAAATACGATACTATCTCACTGATAATTCAGCAACACTGAATCCCCAACCGCATCGGTCGTGTAATGGTTAGCGTGCTCGCCTCGAGTGTGGTAGATCATTGGTTCGCACCCCGATCGGGTCAAACCAAAGACTATAAAATTGGTATTTGCTGCTTCTCGGCGTAGCACTCAGCATTAAGGAGAAAGAGCACATACTGGTTGGATCGGAATCAGAATAATATGTCCAAGTGGAGGGGTTTATCTACCCGCGGACTGTTCAAGTGAGCTATCACTATAAAAATCCAGCTCACTGTGTTGGTCTAGTACAAAGCGGACATCATCATCATCATCATCTTCTCATCCAATTGAATTGTTAGACGGAAGTTTTCAAAATGAAAGCAGACCGTAAAACGTCCTGCAGGGGATCGGTACCCGGAAGACCCATACTATTTAAAGCACGCCTTTAAGCCTAACATTTTAAAAAGTTAAAGTTCATATACAAAAGAACAAAAGAATAAACTGTAGATTCTTAAAAATAATGCATTGCCCGAACAATAGTGTGACGTCAGAGAAATATTTAGATATAAATAAACATTCACACACACACTGAATATTTGAGAATATTCTACTAGGCTTATTTACTATCCTTTGATGGTGTGTTTGAAGAACATTCGTAGAAATTATATTTGCTTAATTACAATAAACTACATTTATACTTATTATCTGTTTATTAGTTTTTTTGTTTTTTTTTTAATTCAATATTAAAGAGAGGCTATGCTTATTTATTTTTACTTCCTCCTTCAATCATCAATGTAAAAGAAAATTCCCAATTGTTGTATATTTATTTATAAATATATAGATGTGAAGGCCAACATAGAAAGAAATGTTCCTGATCCATTGTGGATTTTTTGCCATAATCGGACTAAATTGTTTTATAATTGCCAAACGATGTGATTCCGGAAAAATTGTAAGTATCAAGAACTTAATTTGCATAATATGTTTTATGCGTATAAAAATATATTTACTTTCGTTTTTGTTTTCAAATTTAAGCTTTGTGTCGCATTGCAGCTATTTTTTTTAAACAAATTGACATTTTTAAGTACATATACGCGTTGTGACAAAAAAAAATAAGGGGTCCATTCCCTAATCCAAATGATCATTGATTCGAATGGTATGCTGGTCCAAAGGTTCGATAATCCGAATGTGTATACTAGTAGCTAGCTTTGTGCATGTATCTGAATATACACATGCTTTATATCTTGAATTTTACATTTAATTGTTGTAAAATAGTAAATGCAGTGTTGCCGTATCTTCTAATTTGTCTGTATATATAATTATTCAGGTTAATTCGCCCATATTTACGTTACTCCAGTGGGATAACCAGGGATCGTCGTGGTGGTGATCGTATGGTAGTTGGATTTACAAGTACCTATGTAAATCAGTGCCTATCACCACTAACTTTGTGTGCTCGAATTCCGGTCAGGCGAGGTGTACTAGATACAACTTTATAAGATAAGGTTTGCCAGTGACTTGCAACAGGCCGGTGGTTTTCTCCGGGTACTCCGGTTTCCTCCACCAGTGAAATTGACCGCCACGATATATTAACTGAAATATTGTTGAAAGTGTCGTTTAACGCCATAACCAACCAAACCTCAGCCTGCGGGATGACCAATCGTATACATCTCTTTAGTTGTTCCCCTTCTGTTGATGTTACATTTTGCGCGACATATCAGATTGATTGATTGATTGATTGATTGATTGATTGATTGATTGATTGATTGATTGATTGATTGATTGATTGATTGATTGATTGATTGATTGATTGATTGATTGATTGATTGATTGATTGATTGATTGATTGATTGATTGATGTTTAGCACCAACTTTGGTAGCAGTATTTCAGCTATATCGTGGCGTGATGCGACATATCAGATTGTACCTAATTCGTCCCATGCACAACAAGGTTACACATATTTTGCATAAAAAATTGCCAAAAAAAATTCTTGAAAAAAATATTGCTTGTTTGTTTTGCTGTTGTTTATTGTTTTATTCTTTAGTGGTTTCGGAGAAGAAATTTAGAACCATTTGCCCATAGGATTAATTTCTGTAATTTCTGCCATATTGGATTTTCGTTTGGCACCAAAAAACACCAACTGTCTTTGTGGAAGACAATATATTCATTCGTTCCTTACAAGTTTAATTTAAATAGTTGTGATAGAGCATAGTGATATGTAAATAATTTCCAGATGACGACAGAAGACGACGACGGACGGAGGTTGATGACGATAACCCACATCGGAGTCGTCAACATTGCATTTAAAAACTATGGATCCCCATTAGTCCCAAACCAAATAGAATTAGGTGTTTATAAATTCTTAAATTCTACTGAATTGAGAAAAAAAAATCAATAAAGTTATCAAATTTTACATTTTCTATAACATTTATCATTAAATATATATGTTCAAAAGTTTTTTCCGCCACGATGTAACCCTAACCCAAAAGTTTGTTTGTGTTTGGAACTGAAAATACCGCTACGCATGGGTTAAAAAAAAGTCTGAATGTATTTTTTCTATTATTTTTAATTTGTTGTAGTTATTGAAAAAAATCGTAATTTGCTGCTTTTAAAAAAAAATATACTCTCTCTCTTTCACACAAATATGGGTTTAATGGGTAATTTTAAGGTTAACAGAATTAATATGAAATAACGTGACAAATTTACTTCATTTTTTTTGTGTGAATAGTATGGACAATTTTTTCTTATATTTATCTTTCTTTCTCTTTATCTTTTGTTCTAATATCGCGCCAAATTTCTGTATGGAGTTATGTCCCTCTATTTACTTTCCACCGTTGATGTCTTTGCAAACGAAGTAGAATTGTCTGAGAACAAAAATACAACTTTTCGTGTGTTGGGGACGTCTAATTGATTTGCTCTTTAAAAGATTATAAACGATACTTTACAAACAAAGATCCGACCAAAATAAAAAAAAAAATGGAAGTTTAAGCTACTGTCAGTAATCTCGGGATCAAATCTAAATTAATACTGCATACAGAAATCTTTTGAATTTTGTATTTAGATTTATTGAATCAATCGTGTATTAACTGACGCGGTAGACACCGGAGGCCACGTTGCTTACACCTGGACAGGTTTGTTAACTGATTTATTTTATACTTACGACATGACCAACATCATTTGAATGGATTTGTATATTAGGGACTGAAAGACTACTTCGAGATACCCGAAATTTCGACATGTCGAAATCTGAGATAAGAGGAGTAAATTAAGTTGAAAAGCACTAAGTTTAAAATGGCACTTTAGAAAAATTTCCATTTAACCGAAATTTCGAGTAAACCGAGTTTGACATAATAAGATTCAACTGAATTTAGAATTGTAATAATTAACGTAGATAATATTGTCGTCATCGTCCTTGTTACTAGTGTATCTAATTGGGTAAATCTTGTTCATTGTGTAATATAAACTACCACAAAGTTTGCTGCTTCGATGCTGCAATACAAAATTCCTAAATATTTAATAGTTTCTGGTAATCAAAGGGTCTTCTCACCCATTAAATGCACGTTTTGTTGACTTTTTGGCAGCCATTACACTTGTTCCGGAAGTGTTGAAATTGGCTCTGCAATGAAATGATCATTACACTCGGTAGATACTGGAAATTAGATATTCGGAAATGACGGTGTCTGAAATTTTACGGGTATACTGATGTGCAGCGTCTGGATTAATTATGAAAATTGTAATTGATAAAAGGGAAACAACCATGAAGCCCATTAATTTCTTTACATGTCTATAACGAATTGATATTAAAGCTGTTAGAAGTATCAGTTAAATGTTTTTGTCCTAAGAATAATGGTCTTTAATAAACATATCCTACCTTCCTTGCAAGCTAAGTAGTCCGTAAGCTACGAGTATTTATTGTCCTTGCTGTTGCACTGTCCATATTTATGGGACAGTCATTGTCATGATCGTATGATACTTGGATTACAATTACCTATCAGTGCCTATCATCACTGAAGTTGTGAGTTCGAGAGAAATTTTCTTTATATTTCAAAATTTTCATTTAAGTAAAACGTGAATACATATTATGGACATTTTTTCCTATATATTTCATTCTTTCTCTTTTTTTCCCCCTGGCAAAGATCGATATTTCCAACGCCGTCTGTCGTGATCCTTTTTGTGTTCGGCCATTTTGAAGTGAAATAGTGTTTGTGTGGTTTCGTTTTCTTATTATAGATTGATTTGTTGACTATTGGTGTTTCAACTTTCTTTTCATAACCTAGCTCTCAAAAGTAAAATATAATTTACAAATAAATTAAATAAAATTAGTTACATTGTTTTTACTTCACTTCCCGTAAAAAATATTTTTCCGTGAAGTCTATTTTCAGCTGGAAATTTTCAAATTTATTTACAGAGGAAGTAAATCGAATATCTAAAAATAAGTCACTGAAAACATTAACCAATGGTAATCTGCCACTTGTGCAAAATAATACACTACTTATGTCAAGTACTAAAATGTACTTCAAAAGCAATAATCAATATATGGCATATCATGTATCTAATTTAAATATTTACATGAATTAATGTAAATATTAGCATAATTCCAAAGATATTTAAAGTTTATCGTTAATCAGATTAATTGTATTCTAAATTAAAGATTAATTAGAATTACAATAAAAAGTTCGTAGCCTTACTAATCTTGTCGTAAACGACCAAATGAGTAGATATGCTAAAAATTGTCTGAGAGTGACAGAAGGCAATACGTTTCTGAAAATAATGCCTTGATCTCATTTTAATTTTGTCAAGAACAGTTTGAAGGTACCAAAGGGGTAATCAGAAGCCGTAAAAACGGGTGTATTTCAATTATCCACACTTGGTTCGTAGACGTTTATTGTTCTTTGACACCGTTGACCACAGTGACATTAGATGTGAGTAATTATTTTCTTAGAATTAATCAGAGATAGATAATCAGCTCTTCCAATACCGTCAAATGTTCTTTCAAATACTTTTTTGTACTAAAAGCAATTGCAATTTATGTATTACCATGACAACTATCTTCCCTGTTTTGATTAAGTTCAGAATGACACCAGTCTATTTTGCTTTTATCGTATTTGTTTTAAATTTTTTGTGTTTGTTAATCAGTTAGGGTTAGGGTTGTCGTTCCTGATTGATGCATTTGTTTGTTTGTTTGTTTTCAGAAGGAAGATAACACAATAATATGCCCATGTCCTAAAAGATTTCAGTATATAGGGCTTGACAACACAATGGAGTGTAGAAAATGTTCTGTGTGCCCTGCAGGGTATGGCGTGAAGTCTAGATGTACTCTATATAATGATACTGTCTGTGAGAAATGTAAAGCCGGGTATTATTCCAGAAAAGGTTCTAAGTATTGTAAAAAGTGCCGAGAATGCCCAGAAAACTATCACTTGTTACATGTATGCACATTTCACCATAATACGAGATGCAAACCATGCAAAGAGGGGCGATATTACTCTAAAGAAAAAAACAAGTGTCTAAAATGTCACCCATGTCCGCCTGGGTCATACATGAAGAAACAATGTTCTACTACGTCAAACACATTGTGTAAACGTTGTCCTCGTGGGACTTATACAGACAAATATGGGATGAACACGGCATGTAAGCCATGTAGGGCGTGCAAATATAATGAAGACATTCTCCGACCTTGTACACGTAGAAACGACAATATATGTGGCGACTGTACCAAAGGTAAATACAATTTCAATCACACAGGTATTGTACAGTTTCAATCACTCAGGTATTGAACAGTTTCAATCACTCAGGTATTGTACAGTTTCAATCGCACAGGTATTGTACAGTTTCAACCACACAGGTATTGTACAGTTTCAATCACACATGTATTGTACAGTTTCAATCATACATGTATTGTACAGTTTCACTCACACATGTATTGTACAGTTCCAATCACACAGGTATTTTAAACAGTTTCAATCATATAGAAATTGTTCAGTTTCAATCACATATGTATTGTACAGTTTCAATCACACAGGTATTATACAGCTTCAATCATGCATGTATTGTACAGTTTCAACCACACAAGTATTATAGATTTTCAATCACAGGTATTGTACAGTTTCAATGACACGGATATTGTAGTTTCAATCACTGAGGTATTGCACAGTTTCAATCACATGGATATTGTACAGTTTCAATCACACAGGTATTGTAGAGTTTCAATCACACAGGTATAGTAGAGTTTCAATCACACAGGTATTGTACAGTTTCAATCACACAGGTATTGTACAGTTTCAATCACATATGTATTGTACAGTTTCAATCACACAGGTATTATACAGCTTCAATCATGCATGTATTGTACAGTTTCAACCACACAAGTATTATAGAGTTTCAATCACAGGTATTGTACAATTTCAATGACACGGATATTGTAGTTTCAATCACTGAGGTATTGCACAGTTTCAATCACATGGATATTGTACAGTTTCAATCACACAGGTATTGTACAGTTTAAATCACATATGTATAGTACAGTTTCAATCACACAGGTATTGTACTGTTTCAATCACACAGGTATCGTTCAGTTTCAATCACAGATGTATTGTACAGTTTCAATCACATAGGTATTGTACTGTTTCAATCACACAGACAATGTACAGTTTCAGTCACACATGTATTGTATAGCTTCAATCACACGAATATTGTACAGTTTCAATCACACAGGCATTGTACAGATTCAATCACACAGGTGATGTACAGTTTCATTCACACGGGTAGTGTACAGTTTAAATCACACATGTATAGTACAGTTTCAATCACACAGGTATTGTACAGATTCAATCACACGAATATTGTAAAGTTTCAATCACACAGGTATTGCACAGTTTCAATCACACGGATATTGTAGTTTCAATCACACAGGTATTGTACAGTTTCAATCACACATGTATAGTACAGTTCCAATCACTCAGGTATTGTACGGTTTCAATCACACTTGTATTGCACAGTTTCAATCACACATGCATTGTACAGTTTCAATCATACAGGTATTGTACAGTTTCAATCACACAGGTATTGTACAGTTTCAATCACATAGGTATTGCACAGTTTCAATTACACATGTATTGCACAGTTTCAATCACACATGTATTGTACAGTTTCAATCACACATGTAATGTACAGTTTCAATCACATAGGTATTGTACTATTTCAATCACACACCCAATGTACAGTTTCAGTCACACAGGTATTGTACAGCTTCAATCACACGGATATTGTACAGTTTCAATCACACAGGTATTGCATAGTCTCATTCACACAGCCATTGTACAGTTTCAATCACACAGGTATTGTACAGTTTAAATCACACATGTATAGTACAGTTTCAATCACACAGGTATTGTACTGTTTAAATCACACAGTTATTGCACAGTTTCAATCACACAGGCATCGTTCAGCTTCAATCACAGATGTATTGTACAGTTTCAATCACATAGGTATTGTACTGTTTCAATCACACACACAATGTACAGTTTCAGTCACACAAGTATTGTATAGCTCCAATCACACGAATATTGTACAGTTTTAATCACACAGGTATTGCACAGTTTCAATTGCACAGGCATTGTACATTTTCAATCATACAGGTAGTGCATAGTTTCAATTACACAGGTACTTTACAGTTTCAATCACACTTGTATTGCACAGTTTCAATCACACATGTATTGTACAGTTTCAATCACACAGGTATTCTACAGTTTCAATCACAGAGGTATTCTACAGTTTCAATCACACAGGCATTGTACAGTTTCAATCACACAGGCATTGTACAGTTTCAATCACACAGGTAGTGTACAGCTTCAATCACACAGGTATTGTACAGTTTCAATCACACATGTATTCTACAGTTTCAATCGCACAGGTATTGTACAGATTCAATCACACGGATATTGTACAGTTTCAATCACACAGGTATTGCACAGTTTCAATCACACGGATATTGTACAGTTTAAATCACACAGGTATTGTACAGTTTCAATCGCACAGGTATTACACAGTTTCAATAACACAGGTATTGTACAGTTTCAATCACACAGGTATTGTACAGTTTCAATCACACAGGTATTGTACAGTTTCAATCACATAGGTATTGTACAGTTTCAATCATACAGGTATTGTAGTTTCAATAACATAGGTACTGTGCAGTTTAATCACACAGATATTATACAGTTTCAATCACACATGCATTGTACAGTTTCAATCACACATGTATTGTACAGTTTCAATCATACAGATATTGAATAGTTTCAGTCAAACAGGTATTGTACAGTTTCAATTAAACAGGTATTGTACAGTTTCAATCATACAGGTATTGTACAGTTTCAATAACATAGGTATTGTACAGTTTAATTACACAGGTATTATACAGTTTCAATCACACATGCATTGTACAGTTTCAATCACACATATATTGTACAGTTTCAATCATTCAGGTATTGTACAGTTTCACTCACACATGTATTGTACATTTCCAATCACACACATATTGTACAGTTTCAATCATATAGAAATTGTACAGTTTCAATCACATATGTATTGTACAGTTTCAATCACACAGGTATTATACAGCTTCAATCGTGCAGGTATTTTACAGTTTCAACCACACAAGTATTATACAGTTTCAATCACAGGTATTGTACAGTTTCAATGACACGAATATTATGCAGTTTCAATCACACAGGTATTGCACAGTTTCAATCTCATGGATATTGTACAGTTTCAATCACACATGTATTGTACAGTTTCAATCACACAGGTATTGTACAGCTTAAATCACACATGTATAGTACAGTTTCAATCATACAGGTATTGTACAGTTCCAATCACACAGGTATTGTATAGTTTCAATCATATAGTAATTGTACAGCTTCAATCATGCAGGTATTGTACAGGTTTACTCACACAGGTATTGTACAGTTCCAATCACATATGTATTGTACAGTTTCAATCATATAGAAATTGTACAGTTTCAATCACACAGGTATTATACAGCTTCAATCATGCAGGTATTGTACAGGTTCACTCACACAGGTGTTGTACAGTCCCAATCATACTTGTATTGTACAGTTTCAATCATATAGAAATTGTACAGTTTCAATCACACATGTATTGTACAGTTTCAATCACATAGGTATTGTACTCTGTCAATCACACAGGCAATGTATAGTTTCAGTCATACAGGTAATGTACAGCTTTGATCACACGGGTATTGCACAGTTTCAATCACACAGGTAGTGTACAGTTTCAATCACACAGGTAGTGTACAGTTTAAATCACACAGGTATTGTACAGTTTCAAACACACAGATATTGTACAGTTTCAATCACACGGATATTGTACAGTTTCAATCATACAAGTATTGCACAGTTTCAATCACACTGATATTGTAGTTTCAATCACACAGGTATTTTTCAGTTTCTATCATACACGTATTGTACAGTTTCAATCACACAGGTATTGTACTCTTTCAATCACACAGGTATTGTACAGTTTCAATCACACAGGTATTGTACAGTTTCAATCACACAGGTATTTTACAGTTTCAATAACATCGGTATTACACGGTTTCAATTACACATGTATTGTACAGTTTTAATCACATGGGTATTGTACATTTTCAATCACCTAGGTATCACACGGTTTCAATTGCACATGTATTGCACAGTTTCAATCACACATGTATTGTACAGTTTCAATCACATATGTATTGTACAGTTTTAATCACATAGGTAGTATATTGTTTCAATCACAAAGGCATTGTACAGTTTCAATCACATATGTATTGCACAGTTTCAATTACACATGTATTCCACAGTTTCAATCACACATGTATTGTACAGTTTCAATCACACATGTATTGTACAGTTTTAATCAAATAGGTATTGTACTATTTCAATCACACAGCCAATGTACAGTTTCAGTCACACATGTATTGTACAGCTTCAATAACACGGGTATTGTACAGTTTCAATCACACAGGTATTGCATAGTTTCATTCACACAGGCATTGTACAGTTTCAATCACACAGGTATTCTACAGTTTCAATCACAGAGGTATTCTACAGTTTCAATCACACAGACATTGTACAGTTTCAATCACACAGGCATTGTACAGTTTCAATCACACAGGTAGTGTACAGCTTCAATCACACAGGTATTGTACAGTTTCAATCACACATGTATTCTACAGTTTCAATCGCACAGGTATTGTACAGATTCAATCACACGGATATTGTACAGTTTCAATCACACAGGTATTGCACAGTTTCAATCACACGGATATTGTACAGTTTAAATCACACAGGTATTGTACAGTTTCAATCGCACAGGTATTACACAGTTTCAATAACACAGGTATTGTACAGTTTCAATCACACAGGTATTGTACAGTTTCAATCACACAGGTATTGTACAGTTTCAATCACATAGGTATTGTACAGTTTCAATCATACAGGTATTGTAGTTTCAATAACATAGGTACTGTGCAGTTTAATCACACAGATATTATACAGTTTCAATCACACATGCATTGTACAGTTTCAATCACACATGTATTGTACAGTTTCAATCATACAGATATTGAATAGTTTCAGTCAAACAGGTATTGTACAGTTTCAATTAAACAGGTATTGTACAGTTTCAATCATACAGGTATTGTACAGTTTCAATAACATAGGTATTGTACAGTTTAATTACACAGGTATTATACAGTTTCAATCACACATGCATTGTACAGTTTCAATCACACATATATTGTACAGTTTCAATCATTCAGGTATTGTACAGTTTCACTCACACATGTATTGTACATTTCCAATCACACACATATTGTACAGTTTCAATCATATAGAAATTGTACAGTTTCAATCACATATGTATTGTACAGTTTCAATCACACAGGTATTATACAGCTTCAATCGTGCAGGTATTTTACAGTTTCAACCACACAAGTATTATACAGTTTCAATCACAGGTATTGTACAGTTTCAATGACACGAATATTATGCAGTTTCAATCACACAGGTATTGCACAGTTTCAATCTCATGGATATTGTACAGTTTCAATCACACATGTATTGTACAGTTTCAATCACACAGGTATTGTACAGCTTAAATCACACATGTATAGTACAGTTTCAATCATACAGGTATTGTACAGTTCCAATCACACAGGTATTGTATAGTTTCAATCATATAGTAATTGTACAGCTTCAATCATGCAGGTATTGTACAGGTTTACTCACACAGGTATTGTACAGTTCCAATCACATATGTATTGTACAGTTTCAATCATATAGAAATTGTACAGTTTCAATCACACAGGTATTATACAGCTTCAATCATGCAGGTATTGTACAGGTTCACTCACACAGGTGTTGTACAGTCCCAATCATACTTGTATTGTACAGTTTCAATCATATAGAAATTGTACAGTTTCAATCACACATGTATTGTACAGTTTCAATCACATAGGTATTGTACTCTGTCAATCACACAGGCAATGTATAGTTTCAGTCATACAGGTAATGTACAGCTTTGATCACACGGGTATTGCACAGTTTCAATCACACAGGTAGTGTACAGTTTCAATCACACAGGTAGTGTACAGTTTAAATCACACAGGTATTGTACAGTTTCAAACACACAGTTATTGTACAGTTTCAATCACACGGATATTGTACAGTTTCAATCATACAAGTATTGCACAGTTTCAATCACACTGATATTGTAGTTTCAATCACACAGGTATTTTTCAGTTTCTATCATACACGTATTGTACAGTTTCAATCACACAGGTATTGTACTCTTTCAATCACACAGGTATTGTACAGTTTCAATCACACAGGTATTGTACAGTTTCAATCACACAGGTATTTTACAGTTTCAATAACATCGGTATTACACGGTTTCAATTACACATGTATTGTACAGTTTTAATCACATGGGTATTGTACATTTTCAATCACCTAGGTATCACACGGTTTCAATTGCACATGTATTGCACAGTTTCAATCACACATGTATTGTACAGTTTCAATCACATATGTATTGTACAGTTTTAATCACATAGGTAGTATATTGTTTCAATCACAAAGGCATTGTACAGTTTCAATCACATATGTATTGCACAGTTTCAATTACACATGTATTCCACAGTTTCAATCACACATGTATTGTACAGTTTCAATCACACATGTATTGTACAGTTTTAATCAAATAGGTATTGTACTATTTCAATCACACAGCCAATGTACAGTTTCAGTCACACATGTATTGTACAGCTTCAATAACACGGGTATTGTACAGTTTCAATCACACAGGTATTGCATAGTTTCATTCACACAGGCATTGTACAGTTTCAATCACACAGGTATTCTACAGTTTCAATCACAGAGGTATTCTACAGTTTCAATCACACAGACATTGTACAGTTTCAATCACACAGGTAGTGTACAGCTTCAAGCACACAGGTATTGTACAGTTTCAATCACACATGTATTCTACAGTTTCAATCGCACAGGTATTGTACAGATTCAATCACACGGATATTGTACAGTTTCAATCACACAGGTATTGCACAGTTTCAATCACACGGATATTGTACAGTTTCAATCACACAGGTATTACACAGTTTCAATCACACAGGTATTGTACAGTTTAAATCACACATGTATAGTACAATTTCAATCACACATATATCGTACTGTTTCGTTCACACTGGTATTGCACAGTTTCAATCACACAGGTATCGTACAGTTTCAATTATAGACGTATTGTAAAGTTTCAATCACACAGATATTCTACAGTTTCAATCACACAGGTACTGTACTGTTCAATCGCACAGGTATTGTACAGTTTCAATCACACGGATATTGTACAGTTTCAATCACACAGGTATTGCACAGTTTCAATCATACAGGTATTGTACAGTTTCAATCACATAGGTATTGTACAGTTTCAATCATACAGGTTTTGTAGTTTAAATAACACAGGTATTGTGCATTTTAATCACACAAATATTATACAGTTTCAATCACACATGCATTGTACAGTTTCAATCACAAATGTATTGTACAGTTTCAATCATACAGATATTCTATAGTTTCAGTCAATTAGGTATTGTACAGTTTCAATTAAACAGGTATTGTACAGTTTCAATCACACAGGTATTGTACAGTTTCAATAACATAGGTATTGTACAGTTTAATTACACAGATATTATACAGTTTCAATCACACATGCATTGCACAGTTTCAATCACACATGTATTGTATAGTTTCAATCATGCAGGTATTGTACAGTTTCAATCACACATGAATTGTACAGTTCCAATCACACACATATTATACAGTTTCCATCATATAGAAATTGTACAGTTTCAATCACATATGTATTGTACAGTTTCAATCATACAGATATTCTATAGTTTCAGTCAATTAGGTATTGTACAGTTTCAATTAAACAGGTATTGTACAGTTTCAATCACACAGGTATTGTACAGTTTCAATAACATAGGTATTGTACAGTTTAATTACACAGATATTATACAGTTTCAATCACACATGCATTGCACAGTTTCAATCACACATGTATTGTACAGTTTCAATCATGCAGGTATTGTACAGTTTCACTCACACATGAATTGTACAGTTCCAATCACACACATATTATACAGTTTCCATCATATAGAAATTGTACAGTTTCAATCACATATGTATTGTACAGTTTAAATCACACAGGTATTATACATCTTCAATCATGCAGGTATTTTACAGTTTTAACCACACAAGTATTATAGAGTTTCAATCACAGGTATTGTACAGTTTCAATGACACGATTATTATGCAGTTTCAATCACACAGGTATTGCACAGTTTCAATCTCATGGATATTGTACAGTTTCAATCACACAGGTATTGTACAGTTTCAATAACACAGGTATTGTACAGTTTCAATCACACAGGTATTGTACAGCTTAACTCACACATGAATAGTACAGTTTCAAATCACACAGGTTTTGTACAGTTTCAATCATATAGAAATTGTACAGCTTCAATCATGCAGGTATTGTACAGGTTCACTCACACATGTATTGTACAGTTCCAATCACACATGTATTGTACAGTTTCAATCATATAGAAATTGTACAGTTTCAATCACACAGGTATTATACAGCTTCAATCATGCATGTATTGTACAGGTTCACTCACACAGGTATTGTAAAGTTCCAATCACACATGTATTGTACAGTTTCAATCATATAGAAATTGTACAATTTCAATCACACAGGTATTGTACAGTTTCAATCACATAGGTATTGTACAGTTTCAATCACATAGGTATTGTACAGTTTCAATCACACAGGTATTGTACAGTTTCAATCACATAGGTATTGTACAGTTTCAATCACATAGGTATTGTACAGTTTCAATCACATAGGTATTGTACTCTTTCAATCACACAGGCAATGTATAGTTTCAGTCATACAGGTAATGTACAGCTTTGATCACACGGGTATTGCACAGTTTCAATCACACAGGTATTGCACATTTTCAATCACACATGCATTGTACAGTTTCAATCACACAGGTAGTGTAAAGTTTCATTCACACAGGTATTGTACAGTTTCAATCACACAGGTATTGTACAATTTCAATCTCACATGTATAGTAAAGTTTCAAACACACAGTTATTGTACAGTTTCAATCACACGGATATTGCACAGTTTCAATCATACAAGTATTGCACAGTTTCAATCACACTGATATTGTAGTTTAAATAACACAGGTATTGTGCATCTTAATCACACAAATATTATACAGTTTCAATCACACATGCATTGTACAGTTTCAATCACAAATGTATTGTACAGTTTCAATCACACAGGTATTGTACAGTTTCAATCATGCAGGTATTGTACAGTTTCACTCACACATGAATTGTACAGTTCCAATCACACACATATTGTACAGTTTCCATCATATAGAAATTGTACAGTTTCAATCACATATGTATTGTACAGTTTAAATCACACAGGTATTATACATCTTCAATCATGCAGGTATTTTACAGTTTCAACCACACAAGTATTATAGAGTTTCAATCACAGGTATTGTACAGTTTCAATGACACGATTATTATGCAGTTTCAATCACACAGGTATTGCACAGTTTCAATCTCATGGATATTGTACAGTTTCAATCACACAGGTATTGTACAGTTTCAATAACACAGGTATTGTACAGTTTCAATCACCCAGGTATTGTACAGCTTAAATCACACATGTATAGTACAGTTTCAATCATACAGATATTGTACAGTTCCAATCACACAGGTTTTGTACAGTTTCAATCATATAGAAATTGTACAGCTTCAATCATGCAGGTATTGTACAGGTTCACTCACACATGTATTGTACAGTTCCAATCACATATGTATTGTACAGTTTCAATCATATAGAAATTGTACAGTTTCAATCACACAGGTATTATACAGCTTCAATCATGCAGGTATTGTACAGGTTCACTCACACATGTATTGTACAGTTCCAATCACATATGTATTGTACAGTTTCAATCATATAGAAATTGTACAGTTTCAATCACACAGGTATTATACAGCTTCAATCATGCAGGTATTGTACAGGTTCACTCACACAGGTATTGTACAGTTTCAATCACATAGGTATTGTACTCTTTCAATCACACAGGCAATGTATAGTTTCAGTCATACAGGTAATGTACAGCTTTGATCACACGGGTATTGCACAGTTTCAATCACACAGGTATTGCACATTTTCAATCACACATGCATTGTACAGTTTCAATCACACAGGTAGTGTACAGTTTCAATCACACAGGTATTGTACAGTTTCAATCACACAGGTATTGTACAATTTCAATCTCACATGTATAGTAAAGTTTCAAACACACAGTTATTGTACAGTTTCAATCACACGGATATTACACAGTTTCAATCATACAAGTATTGCACAGTTTCAATCACACTGATATTGTAGTTTCAATCACACAGGTATTGTACAGTTTCAATCACACAGGTATTGTACAGTTTCAATCACACAGGTATTGTACAGTTTCAATCAAAAAGGTATTGCACAGTTTCAATCACATAGGTATTACACGGTTTCAATTACACATGTATTCAACAGTTTTAATCACATGGGTATTGTACATTTTCAATCACCTAGGTATTACACAGTTTCAATTACACATGCATTGCACAGTTTCAATCACACATGTATTGTACAGTTTCAATCACACATGTATTGTACAGTTTTTATCACATAGGTAGTATATTGTTTCAATCACAAAGGCATTGTATAGTTTCAATCACACAGGTATTGTACAGTTTTAATCTTATAGGTAGTATACTGTTTCAATCAAACAGGAAATAAACAGTTTCACTAACACAGGTATTGCACAGTTTCACTAACACAAGTATTTACAGTTTCATTCACACAGGTATTGAACAGTTTCACTAACACATGTACTGTACAGTTTCATTCCCACATGTATTTTACAGTTTCACTAACACAGGTATTGTACAGTTTCAATCACACAGGTATTGTACAGTTTCACTAACACAGATATTGTACAGATTCATTCACACAGGTAGTGTACAGTTTTGCTAACACAGGTATTGCACAGTTTCACTAACATATATATTGTACAGTTTCACTAACACAAGTATTGTACATTTTCATTCACACAGGTATTGTACAGTTTCACTAACACAAGTATTGTACAGTATCATTCACACATGTATTGTACAATTTCACTAACACATGAATTGCACAGTTTCACTAACAAAAGTATTTACAGTTTCATTCACACAGGTATTGTACAGTTTCACTAAAACAGGTATTGTACAGTTTCACTAGCACAGGTATTGTACAGTTTCATTCACACAGGTATTGTACAGTCTGCTTCACACAAGTATTGCAATTTCATTCACTCAGGTATTGTACAGTTTCACTAACACAGGTATTGTACAGTTTCAATCACACAGGTATTGTACAGATTCACTAACACATGTATTGTACAGTCTCATTCACACAAGTATTGTACAGTTTCATTCACACAGGTATTGCACAGTTTCACTAACACAGGTATTGTACAGTTTCATTCACACAGGTATTGTACAGTTTCATTCACACATGTATTGTACAGTTTCACTAACACAAGTATTGTACAGTTTCACTAACACAGGTATTGCACAGTTTCACTAACACAAGTATTTACAGTTTCATTCACACAGGTATTGAACAGTTTCACTACAACAGGTATTGTACAGTTTCACTAACACAGATATTGTATAGTTTAATTCAAACAGGTCTTTTATAGTTTCACTAACACAGGTATTGCACAGTTTCACTAACACAGGTAGTGTACAGTTTCACTAACACATGTATATACAGTTTCATTCACGCATGTATTGTACAGTTTCACTAACACAAGAATTGTACAGATTCAATCACACATATATTGTGCAGTTTCAATCACACATGTATTGTACAGTTTCATTCACACAAGTATTGCAATTTCATTCACTCAGGTATTGTACAGTTTCACTAACACAGGTATTGTACAGTTTAATTCAAACAGGTATTGCACAGTTTCACTAACACATGTATTGTACAGTCTCCTTCACACAAGTATTGTACAGTTTCATTCACAGAGGTATTGAACAGTTTCACTAACACATGTATTGTACAGTCTCATTCACACAAGTAGTGTACAGTTTCATTCACACATGTATTGCACAGTTTCGTTCACACATGTATTGTACAGTTTCACTACCACAAGTATTGTACAGTTTCACTAACACAGGTATTGCACAGTTTCACTAACACAAGTATTTACAGTTTCATTCACACAGGTAGTGTACAGTTTCACTAAAACAGGTATTGTACAGTTTCACTAGCACAGGTAGTGTACAGTTTCATTCACATAGGTATTGAACAGTTTCACTAACACATGTACTGTACAGTTTCATTCCCACATGTATTGTACAGTTTCACTAACACAGGTATTGCACAGTTTCATTCACACAGGTATTGTACAGTTTCACTAACACAGGTATTGTACAGATTCATTCACACAGGTATTGTACAGTTTCATTCACACAGGTAGTGTACAGTTTCGCTAACACAGGTATTGCACAGTTTCACTAACAGATGTATTGTACAGTTTCACTAAGACAAGTATTGTACATTTTCATTCACACAGGTATTATACAGTTTCACTATCACATGTATTGTACAGTCTCATTCACACAAGTATTGTACAGTTTCATTCACACAGGTATTGTACAGTTTCACTAACACAGGTATTGCACAGTTTCATTCACACAGGTATTGTACAGTTTCATTCACACATGTATTGTACAGTTTCACTACCACAAGTATTGTACAGTTTGACTAACACAGGTATTGCACAGTTTCACTAACACAAGTATTTACAGTTTCATTCACACAGGTATTGTAGAGTTTCACTAAAACAGCTATTGTACAGTTTCACTAGCACAGGTATTGTACAGATTCATTCACACAGGTATTGTACAGTTTCATTCACACAGGTAGTGTACAGTTTCGCTAACACAGGTATTGCACAGTTTCACTAACATATGTATTGTACAGTTTCACTAACACAAGTATTGTACATTTTCATTCACACAGGTATTGTACAGTTTCACTAACACAGGTATTGTACAGTTTCACTAGCAAAGGTATTGTACAGTTTGACTAACACAGGTATTGCACAGTTTCACTAACACAAGTATTTACAGTTTCATTCACACAGGTATTGTACAGTTTCACTAAAACAGGTATTGTACAGTTTCACTAGCACAGGTATTGTAGTTTCATTCACACAGGTATTGAACAGTTTCACTAACACATGTACTGTACAGTTTCATTCACACATGTATTGTACAGTTTCACTAACACAGGTATTGCACAGTTTCATTCACACATGTAGTGTACAGTTTCACTAACACAGGTATTGCACAGGTTCACTAACACAGGTATTGCACAGTTTCACTAACACAAGTATTTACAGTTTCATTCACACAGGTATTGTACAGTTTCACTAAAACAGGTATTGTACAGTTTCACTAGCACAGGTATTGTACAGTTTCATTCACACAGGTATTGAACAGTTTCACTAACCCATGTACTGTATAGTTTCATTCACATATGTATTGTACAGTTTCACTAACACAGGTATTGCACAGTTTCATTCACACAGGTAGTGTACAGTTTCACTAACACATGTATTGTACAGATTCATTCACACAGGTATTGTACAGTTTCATTCACACAGGTAGTGTACAGTTTCGCTAACACAGGTATTGCACAGTTTCACTAACATATGTATTGTACAGTTTCACTAACACAAATATTGTACATTTTCATTCACACATGTACTGTACAGTTTCACTAGCACAAGTATTGTACAGTTTCATTTACACAGGTATTGTACAGTTTCATTCACACAAGTATTGTACAGTTTCACTAACACAGGTATTGTTTTACTCATGTATACTGGTATCTGAATAATCGCTACATCATTTGGTTAGAACTAATAGTATACGACAACTTCTTGTTCACGAAGATTAAATATTTTTTGCATAATGCTCAAGATTAGAGTGTTCTTTCTAACAACGCTCCTCATCCATTTATATGTGAGGGTTGACATCTTACTTGCTAGTGGCATAAACTTCCTTCACCGCATCATTTCATTAAGAGGGAAGTGTTGGCGCTAAAAAAAAGAGTAGTTAAACCCAACACTTATTATTAAAGTGGCTATGCCAACCTAGGAGAATAAATGGTCATTTATATGTGGTGTGGGGGAATCGATATTCTCACAGTTTCTATGATTTTCTGTTGGATTTTGGAATTGTTACCACGTGGTGGTGTTTTATTTTTGTCATTTTATTGGCAATAACCAATTTGATGTTGATTCATTGGTCAGTAATAAATTGCTTACATAGTTATAAACCAATGACGGAGTGTTCCGGAATGTATTAGATATTAGCTTTACTTCCTCCAGTTCGCCGTTTTGTGAATGGTGATTATGTCATAAACTAGAGGTTGAAATAATAATTAAATATGCCGTACTTTTAGTTGAAGTTATAAAAGGGGGAAAATATCCAATCATAATGTAGCGTTATAAAAACGTAATTGTTTTTTTTTTATAAACTAAATTTTCCGGTTAGCATAATCTCAGAAAGCTATCTATATTGAGTTACTAAAGCCAATTATTATACATTTCCCGCCGACATGGCAGCTGACAAATAGACAAAGGTAGTGACCCACTCCTGTTCCGGTTAATTTAAGCATCAGTTATCAACACAATGCACATTATCAACCAATCAAGAAAATGTACATTAACCGATTTTTAGTGGATATGGAATTATACACAATGGAACTGTTTTCGATCCAGAATAGATGAAATTAACAGTCGTCAACATTTAAACTCCAAAACGACAGCGCAAGCATCCCCCTGTACCACTCCAATCATTCTCCAGAACGTTAACAACCCATCTAAAATATTGTTATGGTTTTCTTCAAAAAATGCAAGTGTGAAAATGTTTGTGGTTCGAGAAATTTGCTTATCTTCGGCTATTTTAGAATATGTCATTAGCAAATGTTATTTGGTATAGCTCAGTGATGTCAATAATGCAATTGTTGTACTCTTCAATACCAAAGAGTTCTACAAAATGGTGGCACCCGTAAAAATATTTAAAAAAACTTAAATTTTCTACTCACGTGAATGAGTGATTGTTGCTTAACGCCAAAATGAGCCATTTTGCAGCTATTTAATGGCGAGAACAAGCTACATTTTGATAAGATGAAAATGATATGCGTTATAATAAATATGGAGTTAATGTCTAAATTATCGATAACGTTCTTGCAGGATATTTCAGACTGATAGCATCAGGGGATTGTGGGAGATGTTCCGAATGTTATAGAGACGTTCCGGGATATACATTTGAAATCCCCGAGTGTATCCGTCGAAGCAGTGGTAGCGATAAAGTGTGTATGTCTGTTTCAAGTCCACCATATAATTATAACAATACAGAGGAAATAGAAGGTAATCTTATAGTGATTAGTTTTTTGTCCGAATATTTTTTTTATTTGAGATTTATTTTTTGAGGGGCGGGGGTCGTTGAAGCTATGTAAGAAAGTCCGGTTAAATCATAACTGTACAAAGCAGTGGTCATTTTGTAAGGTCAAATTGGTTAGTTTTTTTATCCGAATATTATTTTATTCTAAAAAAAATAATTTTAAGTTAAGTAGGAAAGTCCTGTTAAATCCTAACTGTACAATGCATTGGTAAGGTCCAAATGGTTAGTTTTTTATCCGAAAAAAAATTTGTGTTTAAAATTTGTGTTTTGTTTTAGATGAAATCAATGGTTAGACCTTATTTGAACTACGCAATGGTAATATTTAGGTCAGGGATCATTTGAACGACTGTTCTAAATTTAGATGTACAAGCTTAGGAACCTACAGTCAGAAAACATATTTTAACAATGATCTACAAAACACTACACAGCAAACTAAAGATCAATCAACACGAACTCCTTTGAAACCGGTGGTGAACTCATGTTATCCGGAAGGGTAAGCAGTTCCTGCTCCACATGTGGCACCCGTCTTGTTACTCTTGTATTAATAAGTGATTATTAAGAATCTAGTACTCATCTATATCTCCAACGACCAAACAGATGCAAAAAAACAAGAAAAAACTTGGTATTCAATTGATTAAAATTTTAAAACAGATATGTTTTTGTTAAGAAATGCACCGAACCATAAAAGCAATTGCTTTATATCTCATATGTGAAAATGCATGTAGTTATCAATTTGAATTTGAAAGCAAGTGTACAATCAAATTATTCGCTTTTTTAAGAATAACATTCGTGATATGTTGACCATGTTATTCATATAACATGTATGGTTTAGTGTGTATATGTTTTTGTGCGCACATTTCTAACACATGTCTATATTCTTCACTTGCAGAATTTGATACAGAGTATTCAATAGTAAATACGGGGCTATCAACACTTTATATTACTGTAATTGGTGGAGTCAGCGCCATATTTCTGTTCGCAACAGCCACAATTATAATAATTTGCTGGATTCATCGCATAAAAATGAAGAGGATAGACCGATCATACAACAGTTCTACCAGCAGACGAAACAGTGAAATATACACTGAAAACTGGGTGAATCAATACAAGAATAATTTAGCTTGCATACGATCCAATAGCTTACCATTTGTTATTTCCGGTTCCGATTCAAAATACAACCTGGAGACACGTGATCGTTCAAATACATTTTCCAATAAGACTGATTTAGAGTATTTTTATGATGATTCTAGTGGAATGTTTACAAAGAATCAGGACAGGTGGGATTATCATTCTTATTCAACTGACTTGGATTTTCCGAAAGAAGTCAAAGAGTCGCCATCTGGTGGACCATTACATAATAACAAACTTATGGGTAAATGATATATGGTAGTTTGTAAATCTAAATGTAGTTAATATCTAGAGCGCAGTGTCTTATCTTTTTGTAGACACTGTAGTTGAAATTAACCTCTTAACGTTAGGTTAACATTTCTTCTCGTAACTAAATCTCCGAGAGAGAGACTGTATGTTTTAAGTAGTTGTCAAAATAGCACCTTTAGTTTAAGCATGTTTTATTAATTAATTCGACGTAACATTACAATATTCAACTATATATGATACATAATACAGAGTAATTAATAGGATTGGGAAGCAAGTTGCTAGAATTTATATTAATCCGTAGGAATAAAGTTCATTTATAACATAATATAAATCTCTAAGGGGAGAAACATATAGAACTACACTGAATAAAGGAAAGATTTTATTTTGAAAGTTTTCGAAATTGAAGTTTATACCTATTCCTTCAAAATAAGCTCACATGACGAAGACACAGGACGAAGACAAACAAAACAAAAAACAAACACGAAATACTATTGAGCATGAAAAACCAATCAACCAAAACACTGTATCAAATAAATTATTCATTCTGATTGGACAATTTTATAGAGTGTGAGTACAAAAACCTTACTCGAAAGTTTATAACTGTAAGATCAATCATATATATTTGGCATTGCTCTGATCATTGAAAATCATCCAGTTACCTTTTATTATGGATTTGCAGGGAGTGAGTGATTGTTGTTTAACGCCAAATGAGCATTTTGTCAGCTATATCATGGCGAGAACAAGTTACATTCGATGAGATGAGGATGATATCCGCTTTATACCAGACCAACACGCTTAGTTGGATTTGTATAGTGCTAGCTCACTGACACAACAGTCCGCGGGTAGACATGTTGTTTCACTCGGACACATTATCCTGATTCCGAGCCAGTTAGTGGTTGCTCTTCCTTTAATGATGCATGCATAGCTAGAGTAGCATCAAATACCAATTTAATAGTCTGTCATTTGACCCGAATGACCTCCAAGCCACGATCTGTCACAAGCGAGGCGAGCACGTTATCCATTACACCATCGATGTGGTCTTATAGAGGTACATGCTGTGTTTTATATAATTTCACGGCATCAATTGTCGATTTAATGATCGCAAATATCCGTTTACTGGCTCCGCTAACGCGTCGCCAGTAAACTCAATTTGCGACCATCAAATCTCCAATTGATGTCGTGAAATTTTCAAATACAATACAGTCATCTCCATTCTAATGTAATCATGTGTATCTTTAGATGTATATAGCCACATTATTGACAAGATGACGTAAGCGGTCATCAGCTAAATTTCTAAAAAATATCGCATGATATTTCAGCCGTGGAATTGATACCGTGAAAATTACAGCATAGTCCAATCACAAACCAGGAATATTAAACAACTACATTAGAATACATAATATGATGTAGATTTGGCGGATTTAGTATGTTCTGATTATATATGAATTGATGTTATTACTGGTTGAAAAACTTGTGTCTTATCTATTTGTTGTTATGAATAATAAACTATGCTCAGATCTAAAACAGAACACAGTAAATGAAAGACACATCTGTACTATCCGTTAAGTTAATTTAGACGCATTGGAAGAGAATTGAAAAAAAGCAAGTGAACAAAGGCTATCCAATGGAAAATTCTAAATTAGGTTTTTAAACCCCAAGTACAGTACACTCCTGTTATACCTCCACTCCCCCCTGTTTCATCCGCCACTCTCACTTATTTATATGTTAATTTCTCCCACGATATATTGTCACTAACGTTTATCGCCAAATACTTAGTTTGGTCTAAAACGCCATGGTAACGGGTGTGTACAGTAGTCGTTTTCGAAAATAGTTTGGTCCAAAAGGCCACGGTAACGGGTGTGTACCGTAGTCGTTTTCGAATATAGTTTGGTCCAAAAGGCCATGGTAACGGGTGTGTACCGTAGTCGTTTTCGAATATAGTTTGGTCCAAAAGGCCATGGTAACGGGTGTGTACCGTAGTCGTTTTCGAATATAGTTTGGTCCAAAAGGCCATGGTAACGGGTGTGTACCGTAGTCGTTTTCGAATATAGTTTGGTCCAAAAGGCCATGGTAACGAGGGTGTACCGTAGTCGTTTTCGAACATAGTTTGGTCCAAAAGGCCATGGTAACGAGAGTGTACCGTAGTCGTTTTCGAACATAGGTCCAAAATGCCATGGAAACGAGGGTGTACCGTAGTCATTTTCGAATATAGTTTGGTCCAAAAGGCCATGGTAGCGAGGTTGTACCGTAGTCGTTTTCGAATATAGGTCCAAAACGCCATGGAAACGAGGGTGTACCGTAGTTGTTTTCGAATATAGGTTGGTCCAAAAGGCCATGGTAACGGGTGTGTTCCATAGTCGTTTTCGAATATAGGTCCAAAACGCCATGGAAACGAGGATGTACCGTAGTAGTTTTCGAATATAGGTCCAAAACGCCATGGAAACGGGTGTGTACCGTAGTCGTTTTCGAACATAGGTCCAAAACGCCATGGAAACGAGGGTGTACCGTAGTCGTTTTCGAATATAGCTTGGTCCAAAAGTTCATGGTAACGGGTGTGTACCGTAGTCGTTTTCGAACATAGGTCCAAAACGTCATGGAAACGAGGGTATACCGTAGTCGTTTTTGAATATAGCTTGGTCCAAAAGGCCATGGTAGCGAGGGTGTACCGTAGTCGTTTTCGAATATAGTTTGGTCCAAAGGGCCATGGAAACGAGGGTGTACCGTAGTCGTTTTTTTAATATAGCTTGGTCCAAAAGGCCATGGTAACGAGGGGGTACCATAGTCGTTTTCGAATATAGTATGGTCCAAAAGGCCATGGAAACGAGGGTGTACCGTAATCGTTTTTTAATATAGTTTTGTCCAAAATGTTATAGTCTAACCACTGTGTACCGTAATTATATTAGGGGAATAGACTATTATTGTTATTGGGTAGTTGGGGTAATTGTATTTCAATTACATGTGATATTTCCCAATTTACATAAATTTTATCTATCCTCTATCAACGACAAGACTTTTACCAGACTGTGTCTTATAAGAAACAGAACAGCTTACCATTCGAGAGCACCTGTGTTCATCCCCGGTTTTCTATGGGATTCGTGTTGCTCATCCTTTTAATTTTATGTGTTGTGTTGAGGTTGTTGTTGTTGTTGTGTGTTGTCGTTGTTGATGATGTTGTTATTGTTAATGTTTTTTTTATTGTCTTCGTTCTGTGTCTTGTGTGGCCAATGTTGCCAGTGTCCCTGTATTGTCAATTCTTGATTGCCCATTCGATTTTCTCTACAGCTTAGATATGACGACGGTTTGATATCAACTGTGGTACATTTATTTCTTCTGTTACATATAGAACACACTATCATCGTGAACATACTGCTACTTTGTTAGTTTTTTCGAAGGTTATGGGTAATATAACACATTTCGTTTATACAAAACAAAGCATAAAATAGCTAGCAGTTTTCTCCTTTCCTTAACGAAAACTATCCAAATCTTAATGAAAACTATCCAAATCTGATTGAAAACTATCCAAATCTTAATGAAAACTATCCAAATATTATTGAAAACTATCCAAATCTTAATGAAAACTATCCAAATCATATTGTACAGAATCATGTCAATAGCATATTAAAAGAGATAATGTTCATGGCGTCGCTAAAAGAGAAACTCAATTTGTACAACATATTAATGTACAAGAATCATTGTGTTCATATTAAAACTTCCAAGCACACAAAAAACTATCTACATTCTGATTATAATATACGTCTAAAGAATGCACCCACATTTTGTGTTATAACACTAAATGTGTTAACCAGTGATACAACGTCAATCATAACGATGACCACGCCCACTGTACACAAACAGGTTACTCCCCCATATCCAATGGCCTTGGCGGAATATCTGTTGTCCGGAGCACTTATCCGTTCCCGTTTGTACTTAGACACGGTGGTCTTGTCGATTAGATTCTGTTTCCTGATATCATCTTTTATTTTTATTATTTCATCCTCTGTCATATTAATATTTCTTGGAGTTTGGTCACATGGACATTCACATTCTGCAAGAAATAATATTTGCGCTGTAAAAAAGATATAACGGTAATATGTAATATGCAACAACATTACTTAGATCTCGATTCAAACTTGATTTTCGAATGATCAACAGTGAACACAACTCAACTACATTTGATCCGATCGAACCTCTGAAGCACACATATGTAGAGGGCAAGAAACTGACTTGAAACCTCCAGCACAGTCACAGTCAAACTGAGAACCACATTACCGCAATTGAAACGTAAGTCATCCCTGCCCAAACAAGAAGCACATGTCTCCTTCAATGCTCGGAGTTAAAAAAAACAATGGAGGGAGAAACGGAATCAAGCCGTTGTTAGTATTAAGATTGACGCACATGCACAGACAGAAAATCAGTATTACCAGACAGCCGACACAAGGCATACTGATCACTAAAGACCTCCTGGTGACGCAGTACAAATGAGGAAGCGGGCCACACAATACAAATCCCGCACGTAGCGAGCCCCAGAAACACTAGACGACAGTCACAGTGGTTCGTAGTTCATATACACACGAACTGATCGTATACCAAGACGAGAAGGTGGAATACACAGAGGCCTTCGACCGAGATAACCCTACAGTAGTACTACCAAAACCTACCAAACTGACACATATATTGGCGATCGTCCTCCAACACCGATTGAACAACGGAAAGAGCAAGATTGAAGAGAAGTGAGAAGAAAAACAGACGGAGCACACTAGTCTGCAAGAATAACCATCAGTCTGCAATAACCACAGATAGTAGCCGGACGTAAAAACCAAATAAATAACAAACTATTACATACTTCCTCTAATGCATAAAGATGGAATTGAAAAGACAACAGCTGAAGGAATTAAAATTAGATGGTGTCTGAATATTTTTGCTTTGGCGATATACTATCATCTGACGACATCCTATATGAGATAACGTCAGGTTTCATGCATTGATCCGACCAATCTACGAAGGGTCTACTAAATCTATAGGTATCAAAACCAAATTAAAAAAAACATCAAAATGTTAATTTTGATTAGATTGTGTTGTAATAGACACAACAATGTGGCAAAGTTAAACATTTTAATTGATTCCAATGTTTCATCTTTAAGACTTGATCTTCAGCAGCCAAATAGATATAAAGAAAACCACACACAGATGCACCTCAACTCATAATGTGAAAAAATAGAAGAGTCAGTTACTGCTCACAGTTACTGCTTTCTCAAGATGTAAATTGATCGTCCAGCGTCCATTAAAAATATCTCATGCATATTTAAGACGAGAACAACTTGAAAATATATAAAGTTTAAACATATATAAGGGCGGAAGTGCAACGATATAAGGGTGGAAGTGCAACGCCTTTTGAATGCTACTTGAAAAGCATCGGTAGTTGGGTAGGGCACAAAAAGTAGAAGTTGTGGCAACAATATGTCTTCACGTTATCTTTTTTCAAAATCTTCATTACGGGGTTTTAAAGTGCAATGAGGATGATACTTTCCTGATATGGCACCCATTTTTCCCCGCTGTCAGACCTATTTGCCACATGGGGACAAGCTGGACAGCTTAGTGGGTTGAGACATAGGTACCGTCACCAATACAGAGTAGAAGGTAAAATAGGTTGGCTATAGACAATTACTCTAAAGGTACTAAAATCTTAAAATGGTTATACATGTATCTGAAATGGGTAATATAATCATTAAAAGAAATTAGTCTTCGTGAGAGACAAGATATATAATTTATGTCTAATGTATTGGTTTAATATGTGTTTCTGTTGCTTTATAGAGATTTAATTTTATAGTGTTCTTGGGCAATACTTTGAAACACATATTTGCTTAAAGGTTCAAATTAAGGCGGTCTGTGATCGAGCATTAACCACTTCATTTTATTATATAACAGAAAGCAGATATTATTCTCAACCAGGATGTAATTGGTCGCAATATTGTACCATAATTCGCAACTAAGGCAGGAAAGTGAACGGTCATATATTTGTGTGTTAGAGGTATAGACTTTGCCTCTTTCTACGATTTTGATATTTGATTCTGGAATTGTTGCGACAGTGTGGTATTTTATGTTTTTCATTGTATACCTTTATAACGGTATACGTGCGTTATATCTCGCAATATCATGCTATGTTAAACATTATGTAATTTTTCCATCATAACTATTGACATGTATTATCCTTTATTATAGAATACACGATAATATATATTATTCCCCCCAAGTAAAAAGAGTTTGAAGATACCAAAGGGGAAATCAGAATCCGTAAATCGGAGAAGAACAGATACCACACAGACCAAAAGAAAAAGTACAAAAGGACAAACAAAGATCTTCAAACCATACACATAAAATAAAGATCGAGTAACACGAACCCCACTAAAACATGACTTCTATTAACAATGATGGTTGTCTTCCATTGAAGACAAATACTATTTTATCTCATATAATTGATCACCCTCTCTGAAATCAGATTAAGGTAAGCATGATCAAGAAGGATTTGCAGAAACCAATAGATAACCAGACAGAAGCCGAAAATCGAGGAAGGCAAGACATAACAAAGGCTAAAAGAATAAGCACATAAAAAAACAAAACAAACAAGCAATGGTTCACAATACACTGCATGCAAACTAGAGAGAGGGTAACACTAACTCAGGGTCACCGTAAGGATAAGCAGTTCCCAGCCCCCCCCCCCCCCCCCCCCTAAAATTGGAAAAAATATGATTTTTTTGGCGTAAAATCATGATTTTTCACACGAAATACCCCAAAACTTGTCACGCCTCCCTCCGCTCGGCGCTATTTTTTTAAGTGCCCCCCCCCCCCTAACTTGAAATCCTGGATCCGACCCTGCATTCCTGTTCCACTAAGCTAAAAACCCGGTGATAAATCATATTTGGTGTAATGGAAGATGAAAGAATGACGGAATTGTGTGTGTTGAACATACATGGTAATCTGTGGCACGGAAATCCCCACAGTTACCCAAGTCATTAAACTTCCGAACTTGTCACTGGGGAACCACGTATAGTTAATTAATTTCATATAAGCAGCAACCATCTATCAGGAAAATACAGCTATAAAAACAAGTTCTGGAATGGGTATCAACCGAGATGGGAAAAAAAACTATATATGCAAGTGATGCTTGAATGTTGCTTCATATAAATGAGAGTTTACAATGGGAAAATAAAATGGAAAGAAAGTAAGAAGATCAACAGTATGTAACAGACCTAACTGCATATGGACCACGACGTAAACATGTAGTTAAAAATGTATCTTAATTTTAATTTCTTTAAGTTCTATTATCTAACAGCTGTTTCAAAGAAGACATCTCGCGTCTGCTTAAATAGAAAAGCATACGTTCATGTTTTCGTAGTACTTCTTGCATTGTGTATTAAGCATTCGAAATCAAAAACAAAAACAAATGATGCTATGGTTATGGTTACTTTTTGTCAACTCTAAGATAACATACTATATAAAATTAATTAATCATTTAATTATTTACCTGGTGTATTACCAGAACAGCTAAAGGATGATTCCGACCACTGACCGCTCTCCAAACATGTGATAATTCCACTTCCGGTTATTGTGTAATCGGGAATACATTCGTATGCATATGTATCCCCTTGTTTGTACATGATGGTTGAATGGTCATGTATAGTGATTGTGTATTCTCTCCATGGCGGTGCGCTGCAGATCGGTTCTTAAAATAATAGAGGTTTAAGAGATATGAAATTTGTATTAAATTCAACGATATCATATTTCACAATATCTTAAATTGATAGATTGCGTGTATGAGTGACTATTGTAAGATGACTTACCGCATGTAATCTATTACATTATATATATTATGTATAATGTTCAAGATTATAGCGTTCTTTATAATAACACTGTTCGCTCGGTTATATGTGAGGGGTGGCAGTTTACTCACATGTGTAAAAGACTTGCAGGAACGCACCATTTAACTAGTTTAACCCTGCCACTTTTCATTACAATGCCGATACTAGGAAAAGTGAGCGATTATGTATTTGTGTATTAGGGGTATCGAATTTGCCTCTTTCTATGATTTTCATATTTGATTTTGCAATTGTTCAGACAGTGTGTGTTTTTTTTCTCCTCATTTTATTACACTATTCTAAGATGATTAACCGCATGTAATCTATTACACTATTGTACGATGATTAACCGCATGTAATCTATTACACTATTGTACGATGATTAACCGCATGTAATATATTACACTATTGTACGATGATTAACCGCATGTAATCTATTACACAATTGTACGATGATTAACCGCTTGTAATAAATTACAATATTGTAAGATGATTAACCGCATGTAATCTATTACATTATAGTAAGATGATTAACCGCTTGTAATACATTACAATATCGAAGATGATTAACCGCATGTAATTTGTTGCACTATTGTAAGATTATTAACCGCTTGTAATATTTTACACTATTGTAAGATGACTAACCGCATGCAATCTATTACATTATAGTAAGATGATTAACCGCTTGTAATACATTACAATATCGAAGATGATTAACCGCATGTAATTTGTTGCACTATTGTAAGATTATTAACCGCTTGTAATATTTTACACTATTGTAAGATGATTAACCGCATGTAATCTATTACACTATTATTGTAAGATGATTAGCCGCATGTAATCTATTACACTATTGTACGATGATTAACTGCTTGTAATATTTTACACTATTCTATGATGATTAACCGCATGTAATCTATTACACTACTGTAAGATGACCAACCGCATGTAATCTATTACACTATTGTAAGATGATTAACCTCATGTAATCTATCATACTATTGTAAGATGATTAACCGCACGTAATCTATTACACTATTGTCAGATGATTAACCGTATGTAATTTATTACACTATTGTCAGATGATTAACCGTATGAAATTTATTACACTATTATAAGATGATTAACCGCACGTAATCTATTACACTATTGTCAGATGATTAACCGTATGTTATTTATTATACTATTGTAAGGTGACTAACTGCTCGTAATCTATTCGACATACAGTCGAATCTAGTTATGTCAAAGTTCAAGGGTTAGATGATGTTCATTCGAAAAAGCTGTATTCGACTTATCCGAGTCAAATCAGACTAAATTCTACTACAAACGGACCAAATTTATACTATCGGGTATCCAAGGAAACGTCTAATCTATGTTAGCACACGAAGTTCTACTGTTGTTTTTTTTAATTGATAATACATAATTCTTTATGAACAGTTTAAATCACCCCAAAAACACTGCCTGATAATTTAATATAGATTCCTTACGTAGCACCTGAGTTCACCTACGATGATTCCTTACGGAGCACCTGAGTTCACCTACGATGATTCCTTACGGAGCACCTGAGTTCACCTACGATGATTCCTTACGGAGCACCTGAGTTCACCTACGATGATTCCTTACGGAGCACCTGAGTTCACCTACGATGATTCCTTACGGAGCACCTGAGTTCACATACGATGATTCCTTACGGAGCACCTGAGTTCACCTACGATGATTCTTTACGGAGCACCTGAGTTCACCTACGACGATTCCTTACGGAGCAACTGAGTTCACCTACGATGATTCCTTACGGAGCACCTGAGTTCACCTACGATGATTCCTTACGAAGCACCTGAGTTCACATACGATGATTCCTTACGGGGCACCTGAGTTCACATACGATGATTCCTTACGGAGCACCTGAGTTCACCTACGACGATTCCTTACGGAGCAACTGAGTTCACCTACGATGATTCCTTACGGAGCACCTGAGTTCACATACGATGATTCCTTACGGAGCACCTGAGTTCACATACGATGATTCCTTACGGAGCACCTGAGATCACCTACGATGTTTAGTGGAGTTCATGTTGCTCAATCTCTAGCTTTCTGTGCAGTGTATTTTAGATCATGGTTTGTCATTTTTGATTTGACTATTGATTTGCTCGTCCTTCGTTCTGATTACTGCTTTGGTATCTTCAAACTTTTCGTATTATTTAACAAATATACAAGTAAAATATCACTGCACAGAGAAAATTATTTTACGTGAAGCGCATTTGAACTCTTTAGACCAAGCTCCAGTTGGTAAGCATTCAGTTGTGGGGCGTCCACTAAGTAAACTACCATTGCAATGAACAATGTATGTCTTGCCGACATCAAATGAGGTTTCACCATGTCCGTTAGGTATCTCAGCATATGCATGTTCAAAATGTGGCAAGCCACAATCTAAAACAAGTATGATATGTTATTAGTAAATTATGGTCGTTGTATGTCAGCTTGGACAATGTAGGTGTACAAAATGTTAGTTATAAGGTTTTGCTTTGGTTTAATGACGTGTAGATCTGCATACACTTCCGGAGCACCAACATTTTTTTGTGTTTTTGTTTGTTTGTTTTTTGTCATCCCCGGTTTTTCGTGTTGCTCAACCTTTGGTTTTCTGTGCAGTGTTTTGTATATCATTGCTTAGTTTGTCCTTTTGTCTTTTTTCTGCTGGTCCTTGATTTACGGCTTATGATTGCGCCTTTGGTATCTGCAAACTTGTCTGGTTGTTGTATAGTTAAGATAATTGCTCTATCGGGCGAGATCTTATTGTATTTCATCTGATTGTTATCTTTTATTATTTTTCTCGCCAGTTTTCAAAATCTCTCTATATTTATATATCAATCATTGTAAGTGATAAGGCATTCACCCTTTCATACCTATCCTTTTTCTATATGAAATTATCTTTCCGAACATCCAAAAAATTGTTATCGAAATATCTCTGTAACCGTGATATGTACAGCAAAACATAAATGTCGAAATAATAGGAATTCTTACACCAGAGCTTCATCATGTTTTGAAAAAAAATATCGATGACTTATTCACACCTATTGTTAATTCTGTTAATCGTCAAAACAGGAAAACCATGTTAGAGACCACGGATGTTCAATCTATTATCTATGTTCCCTAAAATGTTCTCAATGTCAATGTTCATGATTGATTTTGACCCTTGACATATAATCTTGTTATCTTAATATAACTCAGGAATCGCGATAGAGCAAGGGTAGAAGAATGTTACCTTGTGAGCGAAATGTTGCAACCATTCAGTAATCGGAAGTAAAATTATTATAAGCCGGAAGTGAAATTATTATAAACCGGAAGTGAAAAAGCACTTCAACTAATTTAATATAAATCAGCAGAACATGGACGATCAGATGGTCATTTTTCTGCCAATAAGTGACAATTTCTTGACCGGAAGTGGCAAAAAGCACAAACAATAAAATATTTATAGAATTAGGAGACAAAGTGCTACCCATTAGTACATGTTTTTAACCTGAGGAAAAACAAGCACCATGGATTTTCATAATCAGAAGATCCAACACTATCAAAATCAAAGTCATGCCTTCGAGAAAAAAAACTGCTTTGATTTTTTTTTATTACAAATTGTACAAAAGTATACTACGTTAAAGCAATACAGTTATGTGTACAATACAAATGAAGTGATAAGTAGATGATATTAGGCTGTGGAACAACTCTTGCTCAGCTGTCGTTCAGATGTTATTTCAGGTAGGAATTGCCACATGTCAGGCAAAAAACAAATTCATTCATGGGCCGTAACTGAATAAACAGATCTGTACGCGGCACACAAGTAACTTTTATTGCGAAGAAAGGTCACATTCTGTACACATATCTTCAAACATTTTTCATTATGATATGCTTAATAACACTGCCTGTCTTTTTCTTTCACAAACGTTAGGATATTTTTGATTGCCCCTGTTCTCTAACGTATATTAACTGTACATGGTTAAAACAGTAGAATGTCGTAAAAATGTTTAGAATTACTTAAACGTCTATATGAAAAGAAATTTTAAACTAGGTTGGTCAACAACTCCAACAATATCAACAAAACGAACAATTACTGTTCACCTTCAATCACTGAACGCACAATAAAGACCACGACATATGGTGTTGGGAATCCAGGTCCTGGCTTGGGAAAGGTTACTAAACATATCACAAAAATGAATGGCAACAGAAACATGGGCACTAAAATAGCAGGAGGGTCAATGCATGTTCGTAGTTACCCGACTACTAGCTAGGAAGGTAAAATCTGTTGGTTTTAGACCATTACACAGAGGACAAAAAAATCATGTTCGTAGTTACCCGACTACTAGCTAGGAAGGTAAAATCTATTGGTTTTAGACCATTACACAGAGGACAAAAAAATCATAACTGATTCTTCTGACATATTTAATATCAATTAGTCGTGAACATGTAATGAAATTCTAGCTACTGATGAAAGTTTTCTGGGCTCAAACCCACACAGATTGTCAGCGCACATATCGGGAGCCCTCTTGATGGGGAGTTATCAGTTATAATAAGGAAAGCATGAGAGTGTACCATAGTTGGCAACGTGTTTTTAAGAGGCCACGCTCCCTGCAAGCTAAAGACCTCTTTTGTAGATTTCGAAAAAGAGGCGGCGCACTGTAGTCGCTACAAAGGATTATTTTGTTCGTCCCTATTCGACTCTCTATGCTTTTTTCTTCGGTGGCAGTTAAACGTCCTTGACCCATCCGTTCCCTCATGTATATATAGTGTTTATATATTATTGACTTTGTTTCCGTCCTAAATATAGCTGAAATATTGCTCATTTGACGTTAAGCAATAATCAATCAATCAATCTAGTGAAATTACTGGTCTCGGTGGTATATATTGACATCATATGTAACACATGCCATTTGGTTTTGAATTTTTCTTTTTTAATTTCGTGATTAGTAGACATCCGATGTTTTTCCCTTTAAGTTCTGTTTTCAAATACAAAATGTATCACAATATATTGATATAACTTACTTGGTGTTTTGTGAGCACAATCTTCATCAAAGCTACCATCTAGATCAAAGTCTGGAAGATATGTATTAACCTCTCCGACATAGGATGGCAGTTCTAGGTGAGGAAAAGTGTGTGTAAAATTAATGCACAGATTTGTGTTATAAAACATTAATTAGAATACAGGTGTGTCTGATTTTACGAAATTGTTCAATCCCGGTTCGTGTTACTCGATCTTTAGTTTTATTCGTATGTTTTGTAGATCGTTGTTTGTCTTTTTGTACTTTTACTTTTAGCCATTGTGTTGTCTGTTCTTCTTCGATATACGGATTCTAATTACTCCTTTGGTATCTTCAAACACTTCTTAGAATACAGGTGTATCTGATTTGATGAAATTATCTAAGGCAAAAAAATAACATATTTTGTCTTTAGGTTTATTAAAGTTTGTCTTAATATCAATATCAACCAGGTCGGAATTTTAAAAACAGCCATGATCAGATATATAGTGTCAAATATGCCCATTAAGCAGCCACATGTATTTAAGGGTTATCATTTCTTGTCCTGTTATATGTTATATAATAATTTCAATTTTCAAGGGGTCACATATCTTATAAGGCCACTATATCGTTGTCAAAAATACAGGTCTGACTGTATGTACTTGTATGATTACACCTATCATAAGGTTCCGTCGTTGCCGCGATAGTATGGCAGTTCTGTTTTCATTTAGATATGGAACCAGTATCGCTTATCGCTTAATTCGTATCTTGACAATGGTAAGGTACACTTTAATATAAAGTTTGTCAATGAGTGACTTTCTCCGGGTATTCTGGCTCCTCCATTGATACAACTAATAGCTAATATATATAACTATAACAAACCCGCTTACTATGAAATAATGAATATATGCAATTATTACAATAAAATCATCTTACATTCTATTTTTAATGTTTAATGACTTTTATCATCTTTATATATAAAGACGAAAATTACAAAAAAGGGTGCACTCGACTCGCAGCCGCAAGTGATAAAGTTTACCAGTTGCTTGCCCAGGGTCGGTGGTTCTCTCCGGATACTCCGGCTTCCTCCACCACTAAAACTGGTCGCCATGATATGGCTGTAATATTGCTGAAAGTGGCGTTAAACACCAAAATTCAAATTCAAATTCACTTATAAAGACGAACGCACATTAGGTCATAGCGTAGAATGTTAGATGTAGTCTTACAGAAGTTATGAATATGACTCTGGAACGTACGGATTTGCTATAAGCCACTGTCAAGAGTAATGTATACCTCTGACATAGTAGTGTATAGGCTGCACGTTGTTGAAGGTCATCGTTGTCTGTAGAAATGACATAGTAGTGTATAGGCTGTACGTTGTTGAAGGTCATCGTTGTCTGTAGAAATACATGTGTTTATGTGTGTTGACTGGGGCGGATCCAGAGGGGGGCGCACCCGGCGCGCGCCCCCCCTTAAAATTGGAAAAAATATAATTTGTTTGCGTAAAATCGTGATTTTTCACACGAAATACCCCAAAAATTTTCGCGCCACCTTCCGCTCGACGCAATTTTTTTAAGTGCGCCCCCCCCCCCTAACTTAAAATCCTGGATCCGCCCCTGGTTGGGTCACAATAAACTAACCATTTTCATCCATAAAAAACTGTACTGATATTTCTACATGACCGCATGATTTCACTAAGATTGGAAGTTTGGGTCCATAAAACTTGTTTAACCCCGCCACTTTTTATTGAAGTGCCTTTACCTAGCTGTGAAAGTGGGCGGTCAGGTATGTGTATGTCAGGTATGTGTATGTCAGGTATGTGTATGTCAGGTATGTGTATGTCAGGTATGTGTATGTCAGGTATGTGTATGTCAGGTATGTGTATGTCAGGTATGTGTATGTCAGGTATGTGTATGTCAGGTATGTGTATGTCAGGTATGTGTATGTCAGGTATGTGTATGTCAGGTATGTGTATGTCAGGTATGTGTATGTCAGGTATGTGTATGTCAGGTATGTGTATGTCAGGTATGTGTATGTCAGGTATGTGTATGTCAGGTATGTGTATGTCAGGTATGTGTATGTCAGGTATGTGTATGTCAGGTATGTGTATGTCAGGTATGTGTATGTCAGGTATGTGTATGTCAGGTATGTGTATGTCAGGTATGTGTATGTCAGGTATGTGTATGTCAGGTATGTGTATGTCAGGTATGTGTATGTCAGGTATGTGTATGTCAGGGATACCGATTTTGCCTCTTTCTACGATTTTTCTATTAGATTTTGGAAATGTTCCGATAGTGTGGTATTTTTGTTTTCTTCATTCTATTATTTCATTAAATACATACCATTTCTATAGACAATCCAGTGTCCAGATGAACCACTGCCCGTCATTACATACACATCTTCTACTAAGATGTCATTGGCGGCAGGTACTAATATTACATCGCCAGCACACTGGCCTGTCAGTAGTAAATCTCTTTCCCAGCTAATAGTAAAGAATGTATATCTCGTACAGTACAAACAATATTTATTCTTTTCTAATGACATTATGTCTCCATGGCCATTCAAGTTTCTAATGATACTGGTTCCATCCGTATCTATTATAATCTCGTAGAATGTATAATCCGCTGACGTCGTAGTGTATACAAGGTATATTCTGACATCATTACACGCCTTAACCTCAAACTGCATTGATTTCTGAAGTCTAGTATTAAATCCATACAAAGCGAGTGGGATGGTATGTTTAAGTAGACTGTGCTGACCATCTATGGAAAGTCCAATTCCAGCATCTGGAGTTATCAGGTCTATTGCGTGTTCGTCTGAAAGCAGATAGTTTGAGACGCATTGAGATATAAATGTTTCTCTAATGAACTCTACTAAAAGATTGGGTTATGGTTATGGTGTTTAACGCCACTTTCAACAAAATTTCAGTTATATCGTGGCAGTCAGTTTTATTGGTGGAGGAAACCGGAGAAAACCACCGACCTGTCGCTGACAAACTTTATCACATAATGTTATATCGAGTACACCTCGTCATTATCGGGATTCGAACTCACAACTTTAGCGGTGATAGGCACTGATTGCACATGCAGCTATAAATCCAACTACCATACGATCATGACCATGACGGCCCCTCTAATGAGAGATTGTGTGTCTTTATATTTATTTGTAGCATATTTGTGCTACTACAGCAGACGATCAACTAATTTACGTATTTACGGAAATACAATTGTTCCTCAAACCACGAAGATTAGTATCCACGATTATAAATATATTGACAGTACCTAATATGTAACCTACATCTCAGCTATGAGTGAAACAAATGACATTTTTAAGAAATGTAAATTTCAATAATAGACATATCTTATAAACCACGCTCATATCAGTGTCGGAAATAAACCACTCACTACTGAGCTGATGATCCAGTGATAATAATGAAATGTAGATATTCAATTTAGTGTTCACGATGCGTTTCTGAAATTATCTAAGTCATGTGCGCTCATTTTATATTTTTTTTAACAGGGCCGCCAAGAGAATTTTTGGGCCCCAGGGCAAAAGGAAGCTTGGCCCGCCTCCTCCAATTCTCCAAATAATGATACTCAAACTAAGTCCACCACGGTGCGTCATAGGCAAGGAATCAGTACAACAAAAATGAATTGATGAATTGTGATTTAGAAAACACTTTTCTACTTGTTTATTTGTCTGGACCCTTAATTATAACTCATGGGCCCCGGGGCGCCACCCCTGCTGACCCCCCTCCCATCTCAGTGCCGCTCAAAGTCAAAAGATTGAAAATTCAAATAATTGAAAAATCATTGGTGTCGAGAAAAGGAACTAAAGATTCGTGAAGATTGTCCAATAAAGTTGTAAATATTTTTATTTGCTAAGAATTAAAAAAAAATTAATGGATGGGGTTCATTTTTCTCGTCCATTAGAAATTTATCCACTTGTGAGTTTTAAAGTAAGGTAATTGAGAATTGTTGAACACAATCCCTTATATTATAAAAACAATTGTTGAAATCAAACCTTTAATTGGCAGTATTCATTGTTCTATTGGTAAAAAAATAACATTCTTGCCTCGGCTTTTCAAAAAAAAATCATACTGCTTCAATATCCACCTTTTCCTATTTCTTCCCGAACAACAAATGGCATGTCCTCTATTCATGTATTGACCCATAAATTCAATTACCATGCAATTACGTTCATGACGATTCACGTTGTAGTTTATTTACAATTTATTTAAGGAAAAAACTCTCAGTTTTTTTCATTATTTGTAGATAAACAAATCCTAGATGTATTAGTCCTATGTATGAAACATTCCTACCAGTGTCTTCTTAACGCATGGACACGCTAGGCAGTTGAACGGGGTCCCAAGATCACACGGCCCCATGCTAATCTATGAATGTTGTGTACGGCATGTATTTTTTTAATGCTTAAACACTAATTTTGTTGGAAGTACCAATACAATAAATATATGTTTAATTTTATTGACAATTACAGTTGTATTCCTGTAGGTATGGGCCTCAGTGCACTGCTTTGCCAGGGGGCCTATAATGCTGTTAAGACGTCCCTGATTCCTACGTGGACATAAGTCAATTGTTACGGTACAGAAACTTGGTATCTTTAAGATTCTTCAAACACTGATATTGAATTAATATGATAAAAAAATTACAAATTACGTCACAGTCAGAACAGTCTCGAAATCCTATAGAAATGTCGTAGAAAGAGGCAAACCTGGTACCTCTAACACACGATTACATAACGACTCACTTTCCCGGCATGGTACAGATACTTCAATAAAACGTGGCGGGGTTAAACTAGTTTTATAGTTTCAAAAATGTTTATTAGTAGTTTTGTGTACATTATTCAGATGCCTATATCAAAAAAATAAGTTGACATTTTATTTCTATTTCTTAATAGAATGCTGTACTGACGATCTCAGAACTACAACGTATCTTATTCGCAGATATACCAAATAATTAGCTAGAAGTTTTAGTACGTCTCCATTCATTTGTCATTGTGTCACCTTTGCAGTTTGTCATTTATCCAAAGAGGGGAGGTTTAGGCCCATAAAACTATTTTAACCCCGCCACCTTTTATTGAAGTGCCTGTACCAAGCCAGGAATCTGGTTTAGGCCCATAAAACTATTTTAACCCCGCCACCTTTTATTGAAGTGCCTGTACCAAGCCAGGAATCTGGTTTAGGCCCATAAAACAATATTAACCCCGCCACCTTTTATTGAAGTGCCTGTACCAAGCCAGGAATCTGGTTTAGGCCCATAAAACTATTTTAACCCCGCCACCTTTTATTGAAGTGCCTGTACCAAGCCAGGAATCTGGTTTAGGTCCATAAAACTATATTAACCCCGCCACCTTTTATTGAAGTGTCTGTACCAAGCCAGGAATCTGGTTTAGGCCCATAAAACTATTTTAACCCCGCCACCTTTTATTGAAGTGCCTGTACCAAGCCAGGAATCTGGTTTAGGCCCATAAAACTATATTAACCCCGTCACCTTTCATTGAAGTGCCTGTACCAAGCCAGGAATCTGAGCTGTTAAAGACGTACTTGTGTGTTCAGGATATCGATTTTGCTACTTTCTACGATTTTGATATTGGATTTTTTAACTGTTTCGCCATTGTGGTATTTTTTTTTTTTTTTTTGGTATTTTAGTTCATCTTTGTAGCTTATCTATTATACTAAGACTATTATTTCATTGATTTTCTATCGCAGCAAACGCTTTTTATAAATTATTACTGAAATAAACAGATTAATATTTCACTACGATATACAGGTGTTCGTTTCATCTTAAAACTATCATTTACAGTGCATTACATAAAATGGTAATCCATTTGATATATAGAGAGTTTACAGTTACTTTGATAAAAATAGAAAAATTTGAAGATACTAATCAGAAGAGACAGACAACACAATGGCCAAATGAAAAAAGACAAAAGGACAAAACAAGCCGTTCCTCCTCCACATGTAGTACCCATCGTGCTACTCTTGTTACAAATCCGGTGTTACAAATTTATTTATCAAAAGAGAATTTGATACAGCCGATTGCTCATCAATTATATCAATGAATATCAGTTACAGAGGGGTCGTCGTGGTCGTGATCGTATGGTAAATTAATTTAGAACTGCGTATGCAATCAGTGCCTATCATCACTGATGTCTGTGAGTTCGAATCCCGTTCAGGCGAGGTGTACTCGATTCAACATTATGTGATAAAGTTTGTCAATGACTTGTGGCAGGTAACTCCGTTTCCTCCACCAATAAAACTGACCGCCACGATATAACTGAAATATTGTTAATAGTGGCGTTAAACTCCACAACCCTAATCCATATCTGTTGCAAATTTATACTCTGTGACTGCATTGTGTGTGACATTTCATTCTGCCGTCCTGTCGCCGCGCCATAGCGAGAAGACAAAAGAACGATGAGGCGATATTCACTTTAATCTCGTTCTTTCGCTTTGGCGTTCATTAGTTCCGTCGTCGCACCATAACGATAAAACAACAGAACGAAATTAAAGAGCAGCAAAATGGGAACATGGAATTCCAAATTGTCGCTCATAAGTGTTGTGTTGCTCCGGCATAATGACAGGCCAAAATTCACCCATGGTTCTTTCGTTATGACGCTTTGTCATAAACCTGCAGATTTCCCAATACGTAACATATCAGTATCTAGGAGTAAATCAGAGATTTCAATCAGAGTGTCGCCGACAATACAGGTTTGGTTTGGTTTATGGTGTTTAACGCCACTTTGAACAATATTTCAGTGATATCAAGGCGGTCAGTTTTGTTGATGAAGGAAACCGGAGAAAACCACCGACTTGTCACAAGTCACAGACAAACTTAATCACATAAAGTTGTATTGAAAACACCTCGCAATGAACGGGGTTCGAACTCACAACTTTAGTGGAGATAGGCACTGATTGCACAGATAGTTGTAAATCCAACTACCATACAATCACGACCACGACGGCCCACAATACATCATGACTTACCTATAATATATGCGATCAACCACAAGCATTATCAGATCATGACTCAAAATGAAAATAATGCCGGAAAACAAATTATCCTGCTTACCCTTCCGGAGCACCCGAGTTCACCCCCGGTTTTTAGTGGGGTTCGTGTTACGCGATCTTTAGTTTTATGTGTATGTTCTGTGGATCGTTGTTTGTCCATTGTGTCTATTCTTCTTCGACATACGGGTTCTGATTATCTCTTTGGTATCTTGAAACTCTTCATATCTTTTTAGTAAAAATAATATATTTCTTTACCTTTATGATATGTTTCTAGAATACACATATCTTCACTCTTTAATCCATCACAATCAAAATCAGTTCCTTCACCATAGACACAAATCTAGATAAAATATGTTGATTGTTCTTGTTAAACAGTATAACAAATGGCGCATTAATATTTGAACCAATTATATTTAAGAAATAATTCTCGGATGCCGGGTTCTATGTTAAAATAAGCATAGAGCCCGTCATCCGAGAATTATTTCGATTCTAACAGGGCATTTACGGTAATTTTATGCATTCAAGCGCTGTTCCAATTACCTCCCGCTATTATTTACAAGAATATATAACGCTACAGAAGCTGTTCCAATTACCTCCCGATATTATTTACAAGAATATATAACGCTACAGAAACGTTATAAAAATCGATAACGATCAAAAATTAGTTTCATCTGATTTTTTTTGTATATTTATTATTTTTATTCTTTTAATTTAACATACATAAAGTACAAATATGCAAAATACGCTGTCGATTAGATATGCCTTCTGCGCATGTGCTAGGGTGTTCTGTGCTATTTATAGCCCTCTATTGTTTTCAAAACGAAAGCAGCACGCCATGTTAGAATGCTACTTAGAACATATTCACATCTCCTCGGCCAATCAGAAACCTGAATTTAAAGCTCTTATTCCTATAAAATATGTTTTATATAATGCCATACAAGACTGGATTTTTTTTATGGTGTTTAACGCCACTTCCAACAATATTTCAGCTATATCGTGGTGGTCAGATTTATTGGTGGAGGAAACCGGAGGACCCGGAGAAAACTCCCGACCTGTCGCAAGTCACTGAAAAACTTTATCACATAATGTTGTACACCACGCCCTGGTCGAGATTCGAACTCACAACATCAGTGGGGATAGGCACTGATTGCATAGGTAGTTGTTAATTCAACTATCATACGATCACGGCCACGACTGGTTTTGTATTGTCCAGCTATTGAAGAACCATAATTGGCTTGTAAATAGAGTTCATTACAGATGTGGTTATCTATCATTACAAAAAATATATGATAAATGTATTACTATAGCAAATTTGAGGAAAACAGCACAATGTTGCCACAAATGTAAACATTGGGTTGGAGTAACCAAAATGAAAGACAAATCAAATTGTCCTCAGGGTCTATGCTTTAATTTAAAAAAAAAACAATTTGATGTAAATTTAAGAACTTATATTGATTGACATACTTTTGTTATTTCATTATTCGTGGGTAGCTTACATTGTACCACAGTGTACTCAACTCGAACGTTATACGGGGATATCTTACATTGTACCACAGTGTACTCAACTCGAACGTTATACGGGGATATCTTACATTGTACCACAGTGTACTCAACTCGAACGTTATACGGGGATATCTTACATTGTACCACAGTGTACTCAACTCGAACGTTATACGGGGATATCTTACATTGTACCACAGTGTACTCAACTCGAACGTTATACGGGGATATCTTACATGGTACCACAGTGTACTCAACTCGAACGTTATACGGGGATATCTTACATTGTACCACAGTGTACTCAACTCGAACGTTATACGGGGATATCTTACATTGTACCACAGTGTACTCAACTCGAACGTTATACGGGGATATCTTACATTGTACCACAGTGTACTCAACTCGAACGTTATACGGGGATATCTTACATTGTACCACAGTGTACTCAACTCGAACGTTATACGGGGATATCTTACATGGTACCACAGTGTACTCAACTCGAACATTATACGGGGATATCTTACATTGTACCACAGTGTACTCAACTCGAACGTTATACGGGGATATCTTACATTGTACCACAGTGTACTCAACTCGAACGTTATACGGGGATATCTTACATGGTACCACAGTGTACTCAACTCGAACGTTATACGGGGATATCTTACATTGTACCACAGTGTACTCAACTCGAACGTTATACGGGGATATCTTACATTGTACCACAGTGTACTCAACTCGAACGTTATACGGGGATATCTTACATTGTACCACAGTGTACTCAACTCGAACGTTATACGGGGATATCTTACATTGTACCACAGTGTACTCAACTCGAACGTTATACGGGGATATCTTACATTGTACCACAGTGTACTCAACTCGAACGTTATACGGGGATATCTTACATTGTACCACAGTGTACTCAACTCGAACGTTATACGGGGATATCTTACATTGTACCACAGTGTACTCAACTCGAACGTTATACGGGGATATCTTACATGGTACCACAGTGTACTCAACTCGAACGTTATACGGGGATATCTTACATTGTACCACAGTGTACTCAACTCGAACGTTATACGGGGATATCTTACATTGTACCACAGTGTACTCAACTCGAACGTTATACGGGGATATCTTACATTGTACCACAGTGTACTCAACTCGAACGTTATACGGGGATAGCTTACATTGTACCACAGTGTACTCAACTCGAACATTATTTATTTAATAGTTACTTATGCATAGGGCATTATCGTGATTTATAGATTCCACAAGGAACAGTAGCATTGACTGAAACATTGATAATGCCTAACCGCAGACGAGGGCATTATCAGTGTAATACTAATAGAGCGTTGGGGCAAAGGCAGTCTATCTATCACGATAACGCTCTATACATAAGTAAATATTATTTTTATTTCATTGAAGGTAATAATACTTTCTAAATAATTTTGCTCATTTTAGTACATGTACAGGTTGTATATTAACGATGGACATCTAATGACGTACCCTCCGCCATGTTGGGTTACATTGACAACTGCACGATCTCCGTTGCGTTTTAAAAAGGGACGTAACTCTAAAGCCTCGAGCGGCCATTAACATTAGTTAATAGCTGGTGGATTTCATTAACGCAGATTAATGCATGACACATGACCATGTCTACACCAATGCAATAGTCGAATTTAGAACTGATATGATATATAGGGGTATAACGTGCATGGTACCATAGTGTATTCCACTCGAACGTTATAGGGGATAACTTACATTGTACCATAGTGTACTGGACTCGAACGTTATAGGGAATAACCTACATTGTACCATAGTGTACTCGACTCGAACGTTATAGGGGAATAAGTTACATTGTACCATAGAGTACTCGACTGGAACGTTATAGGAGAATAACTTACTTTGTACCATAATGTAATCGACTCGAACGTTATAGGGAATAACTTACTTTGTACCATAGTGTATTCCACTCGAACGTTATAGGGAATAACTTATTTTGTACAATAGTGTACTCCACTCGAACGTTATAGGGGATAAGGGTAATAACAAAATTACCGAACTCCGAACAATCTTACAAAGGGAAAGTCAAAACTCATAATTATATAAACAGAAAAAATCAGTCAACAACCGGAAAACTGTGAAAACCGTAATGACCCTGACTTGGTACAGGCATTTCTAAAGAAATGGTGGATTGAATCAGATTTTAAAGCGCCAAACCTCCTGCTCTCATTACGATTCAAAGGTTCCGGCTGTCACTATAACAGTATTTAAATACAGGAACAAAATAGGTAAAATAGTTGTCAAAGCAGTACCATATTCAGTGAAGTAAATGTCAAAAACATTTTTACGTCACACATTGATAAAAAAAAATACCTTACATTGTACCATAGTGTACTGGACTCGAACATTATAGGGAATAACTTACATTGTACCATAGTGTACTCGATTCGAACGTTATATGGGAATAATTTACATTATTAACTTATAGTATATATTTTTCATATGCTATATTTTTAACTGATTGCAATCTTTTTTTTAAATAGCCGGCGGAGTGAAACAGTTGACTGTTCCCTTACTTCCGGATCCGAACTGTTCCATGCCCGAGGACGATGCGCAGTGCGTCATTCCTGTCAAATGCCGTATTTCTTTCAAAACAATGTTGTGCCCCAATTTTTTAATGGTATGGTATGCTGACATTGTCATCTTCAGTGGATTTGTTGTTATGTGCATGTACATAAGATAATAAAACAGTTATATCATGCCTGTTCAGGGAACAGTCAAAACTATTGACCCGAGGTGCTGGAGATGACTTGAGAATTGTTGCCTGAAGCCGAACCCTGAACAGGCATGAAATAACTGTATATTGTACCCTAGTATACTCCACTCGAACGTCATAGGGAATAACTTACATTGTACCATAGTGTACTCGACTCGAACGTTATAGGGGAATAACTTATTTTGTACCCTAGTATACTCGACTCGAATGTTATAGGGGATAACATTATATTGTACCATAGCTGTACTCGACTTGTTGGTTACAGGGGATATTTTACATTGTACCATAGTGTACTCGATTCGAACGTTACAGGGGGTAACTTACATTGTACCATAGTGTACTCGACTCGAACGTTATAGGGGACAACGTACATTGTACCATAGTGTACTCGACTCGAACGTTATAGTGGGAAACTTGCATTGTACCATAGTGTACTCGACTCGAACGTTATAGGGGGAAACTTGCATTGTACCATAGCGTACTCGACTCGAACGTTATAGGGGGACACTTGCATTGTACCATAGTGTACCCAACTCGAACGTTATAGGGGGAAACTTGCATTGTACCATAGTGTACTCGACTCGAACGTTATAGGGGGAAACTTGCATTGTACCATAACTATATATAGATATTCAATGAAAAGCATAAAACAATGTTATATGTAAAACTAAAGCAAAAAGACAAATCAAATACTGATTTATTATTACGGGACCGTAAAAAAGTTCGATTGTTCGAGAAATTGATTTTCGAAAAATCGGGAGTTTATTTGGCATGGAATTCACGGGAACTAAAATTAAAGTTCGAGAGATCAATTGTATTCGAGCCGAAGTTCCACTGTAATAACATATATAACTTACTGTATTTTCCTTTAGTAAAATACCAGCTGCACTGCCGTGGTGTCCACTATCATGCATAATATATCCGGCTATATCATCCCCAAAATCAACCATATATGCTGAAGTTGGGTAAAGATGAACTGAAATTTTAGCCAAATTCGGATTAGGATTGTCTAAATTATTTATTGAAAAGAATTCATGGTAGTTATTGGTCGTCATGAAAATCTCATTGCTATATAAATTGCTTGTACCATGGTCAAATGTAGCAAAACAGTACGGATTTGTTAATTGGTGGTCTGGAACAACAACAATAAGACATCTTTCATTTTCAGTTACTATTTCTTGTAATACAAGAACGTCTTTAGATGTGACAATATGTACTGTTTTGCTTATATATTGCTCAATAAAATTCCCAGCATGCTCTAAATATTCAAAGACATGAGTTGCATCCCGTTTTATTATCGTGACAAGAGTATAGTCCCGTGTTGCTACAATTTTAAAGGCTACAGTCGATTGTGTTGACTCATCTGTCGGCAATTCATTATCACTTGTCTGAATTTCGTTTTCTTTTTCTACCACAGAAAATTTGTTTCCCAATGTTGTCATTGGTGGCATTTGTTCCAATGTTACAAAAGGTGGTATATAGTTATCATCATCAGATTCAATACTTCCACAGAAAACGGCAACTGGTTGATCGGTATTTATCATAGTACCTGACAAGTCTTGATAAGAGGTCAATGTAATTTGGACATACTCCTGTAATGTTTGACTTATTTTCATATTGTTATAGAATATTCTTTCCCGGAATTCAACTTTTATCTGATATTCTGTGTCAGGGAGCACGATGTCAACATTTGTATCGTTCACAGTTGCTGCTATTGCGCATTTGGAGAGACTATAATTGGTCCAAAACATTCCTACGATGTATTTGAATCCTAATGCATTTATTGGGTAAATTAGCATGGATGCAACCATATTAATATCAAGATCAACTGAATGCAGTCGTGAACGTAGAACTATTTGAACTGGTGATAATACTTTGACGACTGTATTCTCTGCATCATGTATTATTAACGTTGATATCATAAATAATGTACCAAAACTATCAGCTCCGAAAACACGCTCCATGACGGTCTCGTCAAAAACCATTCCATTCACATACTTAATTACTTGTATTGTTGCGCCGTTCCTTTTCATCATTTCTCCATCTGTTGACGATGCTACTAGATCAAGAATATGACTATTTTTTATATCGATTAAGGATATAATGAATGCACTGCCTCTGTCGACTGAAGCGTGGTTAATAAAGTCTGAAAATGTTAATAAACCTTTGAAATTATTTACGTATACTGGTGTCCAACAAGATTTTCACATATTCATGTCATTTAACACTAAAACGACGGGTGCCACAAGAGGTGCATGAACTACCTAACATTCAGGAGCACCCGAGTTCATTCCTAGTAGTTTTGCAGAGGGATTAGTGTTGCTCAAAGTTCAGTTGAACTGTGTAGTGTTTTGTAGATTATTGTTTGGTATTTTGACTTTTTCTGCAGGCTATTTTGTTGTTTTTCATCCTTAGATTTACGGCATCTGATTACTCTAAGTATCTTCACACTTTTTTTATCTAACAAACCGCATCTGTTGTATAATCGTTAGCGTGCTCACTTCAATTGTGGTAGATCGTGTGTTTGAGACCCGATCGGATCAAAAGAAAGACTATAAAATTGGTATTTGTCGCTTCTCCGCTAAGCACACAGCACCAATGAGTAAGAGCAGAGACTGATTAGCTTGGAATCAAAATAATGTGTCTGAGTGGAGCGACAAATATATCCGCGGACTTTTGTTTCAGTGAGCTAACACGATACATATCCAACTCAGCGTGTTGGTTTGGTACAAATCGGACCTCATCATCATCTCATTGAAAATTAACGTGTTCTCGCCATGATATACATGTAGCTGGAAACTTAATGAGTTATACCGCAATCACGCACTTATTCATTATCATCATCTTCTCATGAAAACAATGTAACTTGTTCTCGCCATGATATACATGTAGCTGGAAACTTAATGAGTTATACCGCAATCACGCACTTATTCATTATCATCATCTTCTCATGAAAACAATGTAACTTGTTCTCGCCATGATATACATGTAGCTGGAAACTTAATGAGTTATACCGCAATCACGCACTTATTCATTATCATCATCTTCTCATGAAAACAATGTAACTTGTTCTCGCCATGATATACATGTAGCTGGAAACTTAGTGAGTTATACCACAATCACGCACTTATTCATTATCATCATCTTCTCATGAAAACAATGTAACTTGTTCTCGCCATGATATACATGTAGCTGGAAACTTAATGAGTTATACCGCAATCACGCACTTATTCATTATCATCATCCTCTCATGAAAACAATGTAACTTGTTCTCGCCATGATATACATGTAGCTGGAAACTTAATGAGTTATACCGCAATCACGCACTTATTCATTATCATCATCTTATCATGAAAACAATGTAACTTGTTCTCGCCATGATATACATGTAGCTGGAAACTTAATGAGTTATACCGCAATCACGCACTTATTCATTATCATCATCTTCTCATGAAAACAATGTAACTTGTTCTCGCCATGATATACATGTAGCTGGAAACTTAATGAGTTATACCGCAATCACGCACTTATTCATTATCATCATCTTCTCATGAAAACAATGTAACTTGTTCTCGCCATGATATACATGTAGCTGGAAACTTAATGAGTTATACCGCAATCACGCACTTATTCATTATCGTCATCTTCTCATGAAAACAATGTAACTTGTTCTCGCCATGATATACATGTAGCTGGAAACTTAATGAGTTATACCGCAATCACGCACTTATTCATTATCATCATCTTCTCATGAAAACAATGTAACTTGTTCTCGCCATGATATACATGTAGCTGGAAACTTAATGAGTTATACCGCAATCACGCACTTATTCATTATCATCATCTTCTCATGAAAACAATGTAACTTGTTCTCGCCATGATATACATGTAGCTGGAAACTTAATGAGTTATACCGCAATCACGCACTTATTCATTATCATCATCTTCTCATGAAAACAATGTAACTTGTTCTCGCCATGATATACATGTAGCTGGAAACTTAATGAGTTATACCGCAATCACGCACTTATTCATTATCATCATCTTCTCATGAAAACAATGTAACTTGTTCTCGCCATGATATACATGTAGCTGGAAACTTAATGAGTTATACCGCAATCACGCACTTATTCATTATCATCATCTTCTCATGAAAACAATGTAACTTGTTCTCGCCATAATATACATGTAGCTGGAAACTTAATGAGATATACCGCAATCACGCACTTATTCATTATCATCATCTTCTCATGAAAACAATGTAACTTGTTCTCGCCATGATATACATGTAGCTGGAAACTTAATGAGTTATACCGCAATCACGCACTTATTCATTATCATCATCTTCTCATGAAAACAATGTAACTTGTTCTCGCCATGATATACATGTAGCTGGAAACTTAATGAGATATACCGCAATCACGCACTTATTCATTATCATCATTTTCTCATGAAAACAATGTAACTTGTTCTCGCCATGATATACATGTAGCTGGAAACTTAATGAGTTATACCGCAATCACGCACTTATTCATTATCATCATCTTCTCATGAAAACAATGTAACTTGTTCTCGCCATGATATACATGTAGCTGGAAACTTAATGAGTTATACCGCAATCACGCACTTATTCATTATCATCATCTTCTCATGAAAACAATGTAACTTGTTCTCGCCATGATATACATGTAGCTGGAAACTTAATGAGTTATACCGCAATCACGCACTTATTCATTATCATCATCTTCTCATGAAAACAATGTAACTTGTTCTCGCCATGATATACATGTAGCTGGAAACTTAATGAGTTATACCGCAATCACGCACTTATTCATTATCATCATCTTCTCATGAAAACAATGTAACTTGTTCTCGCCATGATATACATGTAGCTGGAAACTTAATGAGATATACCGCAATCACGCACTTATTCATTATCATCATCTTCTCATGAAAACAATGTAACTTGTTCTCGCCATGATATACATGTAGCTGGAAACTTAATGAGTTATACCGCAATCACGCACTTATTCATTATCATCATCTTCTCATGAAAACAATGTAACTTGTTCTCGCCATGATATACATGTAGCTGGAAACTTAATGAGATATACCGCAATCACGCACTTATTCATTATCATCATCTTCTCATGAAAACAATGTAACTTGTTCTCGCCATGATATACATGTAGCTGGAAACTTAATGAGTTATACCGCAATCACGCACTTATTCATTATCATCATCTTCTCATGAAAACAATGTAACTTGTTCTCGCCATGATATACATGTAGCTGGAAACTTAATGAGATATACCGCAATCACGCACTTATTCATTATCATCATTTTCTCATGAAAACAATGTAACTTGTTCTCGCCATGATATACATGTAGCTGGAAACTTAATGAGTTATACCGCAATCACGCACTTATTCATTATCATCATCTTCTCATGAAAACAATGTAACTTGTTCTCGCCATGATATACATGTAGCTGGATACTTAATGAGTTATACCGCAATCACGCACTTATTCATTATCATCATCTTCTCATGAAAACAATGTAACTTGTTCTCGCCATGATATGCATGTAGCTGAAAACTTAATGAGTTATACCGCAATCACGCACTTATTCATTATCATCATCTTCTCATGAAAACAATGTAACTTGTTCTCGCCATGATATACATGTAGCTGGAAACTTAATGAGTTATACCGCAATCACGCACTTATTCATTATCATCATCTTCCCATGAAAACAATGTAACTTGTTCTCGCCATGATATACATGTAGCTGGAAACTTAGTGAGTTATACCGCAATCACGCACTTATTCATTATCATCATCTTCTCATGAAAACAATGTAACTTGTTCTCGCCATGATATACATGTAGCTGGAAACTTAATGAGTTATACCGCAATCACGCACTTATTCATTATCATCATCTTCTCATGAAAACAATTTAACTTGTTCTCGCCATGATATACATGTAGCTGGAAACTTAATGAGTTATACCGCAATCACGCATTTATTCATTATCATCATCTTCTCATGAAAACAATTTAACTTGTTCTCGCCATGATATACATGTAGCTGGAAACTTAATGAGTTATACCGCAATCACGCACTTATTCATTATCATCATCTTCTCATGAAAACAATGTAACTTGTTCTCGCCATGATATACATGTAGCTGGAAACTTAATGAGTTATACCGCAATCACGCACTTATTCATTATCATCATCTTCTCATGAAAACAATGTAACTTGCTCTCGCCATGATATACATGTAGCTGGAAACTTAATGAGTTATACCGCAATCACGCACTTATTCATTATCATCATCTTCTCATGAAAACAATTTAACTTGTTCTCGCCATGATATACATGTAGCTGGAAACTTAATGAGTTATACCGCAATCACGCACTTATTCATTATCATCATCTTCTCATGAAAACAATGTAACTTGTTCTCGCCATGATATACATGTAGCTGGAAACTTAATGAGTTATACCGCAATCACGCACTTATTCATTATCATCATCTTCTCATGAAAACAATGTAACTTGCTCTCGCCATGATATACATGTAGCTGGAAACTTAATGAGTTTTACCGCAATCACGCACTTATTCATTATCATCATCTTCTCATGAAAACAATGTAACTTGTTCTCGCCATGATATAACTGAAAACATTATTTAGCGTTAAACAATAATCACTCACTCACTCACTTACCTTAACAAATATTGACATGTGGTTATAACAAGAACAACGAGTTACTGTGAAATCGTTGTTAATCGTGACATTCTAATTTTCGCTGATTTCGTGGTCCACTTAAACCACGAAAATACAAATCCAACGAAATACAATTTTCCCATTGATTGTTGCCTTGTAATGTTTGAAACCATGAAATCAAGAACCCATGGATCAATGCGTTTTGTAGAAACTACGAAAATTGATACCAACAAATAAAAGTACCTTCACAGTAATTACATTTTATCTGAAGCATAGCAGATAGGCATAAACATGTCTAATCTTGTGTGTACAACGTGTTTCTAAAATAACATTCAAAGTGGAAAAGATTGGAAAGTCATTATTTTAAAGTCTTTGTGAACAAGCAAATCAAAGGGCATGGTATACACATATATGATATGGCTACCTACATGCATGTCTTCGAGAGAGTACTTCTTCGATATACGGCTTCTGCTTACCCCTTTGGTATCTTCAACCTTTCTTATAACTTTGTTACTTTTGATTTGATAAATAAATACAGTCGTCTTTGTTATAATGTAATCCACTATATTAGATATATACGTTTTTATAACTACATGTACCACAGTAGCGATACCTTTGCGAAACAAAGAAAATTGCCAAGGTTAGACATCTTAAATGAGACAATAAACCATTTACCAGTTTCCGACTTGGTTCTAAATTTATACGATTTTGCCATTTTTTGAGTTGAGTTATTTCCCTTTACGGAAGACAAATTGGATCCCGTTCTATGCTAGAGCAAGCAAATGACAAATAATTTGGGTATAAGTTTCTTAAAATTTATAGATATTTTAACTTTGTGAAATAACAGAGGTAAGTACAAAATGTACAAAATGAACGTTATGGGATATAACTTACATTGTACCATAGTGTACTCGACTCGAACGTTATGGGATATAACTTAAATTGTATCATTGTGTACTCGACTCGAAGGTTATGGGATATAACTTACATTGTAACATAGTGTACTCGACTCGAAGGTTATGGGATATAACTTACATTGTACCATAGTGTACTCGACTCGAACGTTATGGGATATAACTTACATTGTACCATAGTGTACTCGACTCGAATGTTATGGGATATAACTTACATTGTACCATATTGTACTCGACTCGAACGTTATGGGATATAACTTACAGTGTACCATGCTAGTGTACTCGACTCGAATGTTATGGGATATACCTTACATTGTACCATAGTGTACTCGACTCGAACGTTATGGGATATAACTTACATTGTACCATAGTGTACTCGACTCGACCGTTATGGGATATAGCTTACATTGTACCATACTAGTGTACTCGACTCGAAGGTTAAGGGATATAACTTACATTGTACCATAGTATACTCGACTCGAACGTTATGGGATATAACTTACATTGTACCATAGTGTACTCGACTCGAACGTTATGGGATATTACTTACATTGTACCATAGTGTACTCGACTCGAACGTTATGGGATATAACTTACATTGTACCATAGTGTACTCGACTCGAACGTTATGGGATATAACTTAAATTGTATCATTGAGTACTCGACTCGAAGGTTATGGGATATAACTTACATTGTAACATAGTGTACTCGACTCGACGGTTATGGGATATAACTTACATTGTACCATATTGTACTCGACTCGAACGTTATGGGATATAACTTACATTGTACCATAGTGTACTCGACTCGAACGTTATGGGATATAACTTACATTGTACCATATTGTACTCGATTCGAACGTTATGGGATATAACTTACATTGTACCATAGTGTACTCGACTCGAATGTTATGGGATATAACTTACATTGTACCATAGTGTACTCGATTCGAACGTTATGGGATATAACTTACATTGTACCATAGTGTACTCGACTCGAATGTTATGGGATATAACTTACATTGTACCATAGTGTACTCGATTCGAACGTTATGGGATATAACTTACATTGTACCATAGTGTACTCGACTCGAATGTTATGGGATATAACTTACATTGTACCATAGTGTACTCGACTCGAACGTTATGGGATATAACTTGCATTGTACCATAGTGTACTCGACTCGACCGTTATGGGATATAGCTTACATTGTACCATACTAGTGTACTCGACTCGAACGTTATGGGATATAATTTACATTGTACCATACTAGTGTACTCGACTCGAAGGTTAAGGGATATAACTTACATTGTACCATAGTATACTCGACTCGAACGTTATGGGATATAACTTACATTGTACCATAGTGTACTCGACTCGAACGTTATGGGATATAACTTACATTGTACCATAGTGTACTCGACTCGAACGTTATGGGATATAACTTACATTGTACCATAATGTACTCGACTCGAACGTTATGGGATATAACTTACATTGTACCATAGTGTACTCGACTCGAACGTTATTGGATATAACTTAAATTGTATCATAGTGTACTCGACTCGAAGGTTATGGGATATAACTTACATTGTAACATAGTGTACTCGACTCGAAGGTTATGGGATATAACTTACATTGTACCATATTGTACTCGACTCGAAGGTTATGGGATATAACTTACATTGTACCATAGTGTACTCGACTCGAACGTTATGGGATATAACTTACATTGTACCATAGTGTACTCGACTCGAACCTTATGGGATATAGCTTACATTGTACCATGCTAGTGTACTCGACTCGAACGTTATGGGATATAACTTACATTGTACCATACTAGTGTACTCGACTCGAACGTTATGATATATTCTTACATTGTACCATAGTGTACTCGACTCGAACGTTATGGGATATAACTTACATTGTACCATAGTGTACTCGACTCGAACGTTATGGGATATAACTTACATTGTACCATAGTGTACTCGACTCGAACGTTATGGGATATACATGTAACTTACATTGTACCATAGTGTACTCGACTCGAACGTTTTAGGGGATAACTTAAATTGTACCATAGTGTACTCGACTCGAACGTTTTACGGGGATAAGAAGAGTTTGAAGATACCAAAAGGGTAATCAGAATCCGTATATCGAAGAAGGACAGACAAAAGAAAAGGGACAAAAGGACAAATAACGATTTACAAAACATACACATAAAACTAAAGATCGCCCGAGTAACACGAACCCCACTAAAAACCGGGGTGAACTAAAGATCGCCGGAGTAACACGAACCCCACTAAAAACCGGGGTGAACTAAAGATCGCCGGAGTAACACGAACCCCACTAAAAACCGGGGTGAACTAAAGATCGCCGGAGTAACACGAACCCCACTAAAAACTGGGGTGAACTAAAGATCGCCGGAGTAACACGAACCCCACAGAAAACCGGGGTGAACTTACTTTGCCATAGCAAATACAAAATTCACAAGTCATTACAATATTTAAATTTTGTACATTATGAGAAAAATATATGTTAATTTGGTTGAACATTGCATGAAATAGAAACTTTTGTCCGGCTTAAAGGGAAACAAATACGATAAAAACGTGGAAAAGTGTATGATATTAGAATCAAGTTCGAAAGTAGCTAATGGTCTATTGGGCATTAGAAAAAATAATAAAAACAAACAATACAAATACAAAAAATCCTGTGCTCGAACACAATATTGGTACCAATATCTCTCGAATGAAATATTGTCAACATACTCACTTGGTGAGGGCTCGTCTTCTTCATCTCTCACCTGATCATGTTCCTTGAGGATATAAAACCAAGCATATTTTAGCAGATATCAGAATGCTTGATTGTATTTTCTCTGCTAAAAGCATCATGTCAGTTACCCGGAGAAAACCACCGACGTGTCGCAAGTCACTGACAAACTTTATCACATAGATTTTGGAAGTGTTCTGACTGTGTGGTATTATCTATTCTATTCTATGCATTAGAGATGTTTGATAGATAGACAATATCAGTGCAATTTCTTAAAATATAGAATGTATGTGTATGAGGCTTAAAACTGGGATAAAGGCAATGTCATATAGACTTTACTCAGGTTTGCGGCGAATACAAATAAACTTTATATTTTAAGACACTGCATTGATATTGTGTTTATCCTGCATTTTAATCCATCGGCGTTTATATTTGAATTAAATAATAGAATTATATAATTATCCTTTGACTGCCTCTTTGGATATTTATCTGTCAACAGAAAGTGAACTGGATTTACATCTAGGTTCTCAAAGCTCAACAGGTAACATGTCTACTTCTACCAAATAATGACCTACTTCAACGGTTTGAAGATCATTATGTCATTGAATTGCGATGCGAAAAAGGAAAATAAAGTACAATAAGAAAATAAGTTTAAAAATATGTACAAAGCAGGGAGTTAATTTAAGGATGAGATGTGGTAATGGCAGTCCTGAATGACTCGACTGATTCATTCAGCACTGCTGTCTGAGGTAGGCGGTTCCAGTCTACAATGGTTCGAGGGGAAAATGAAGCATTTCTCTGTTGTGTTATACATAGTGGGACCTGATATGATCGAGAGTGCATGGTTCTGGAGTGTCTCAGGGGTGGTGAAAGTTTGTCACTTTTACTGACTGTAACCTTGTCATGGGAGATTTCATACATCATGACAAGGCGTGCATCTCTACGTCGATGTTCGAGACTGCGCCATTTAAGATGTTTTCAGCATGTCACCAACACTAGATGTATTACGTTGCCTGTTGGTGACATATCTCGCAGCCCTCCGTTGAACCATTTCTATCTTCTTGATGTCAGATTTAATGTGGGGATCCCATACAGAACAGGCATACTCCAGTGATGGTCTGACTAATGCTTTGTATGCCTGTTCTTTAACGGAGGTGGAACCGATGTTCAGGTTGCGACGCAGGAAGTCAAGAGTCTTATTGGCTTTCCCACAGATGTTGTTGATGTGGCTTTCCCATTTGAGGTCCTCCCTGATTGTTATGCCCAGATATTTTGCCTTATCAACAGATTCCAAGACATGACCGTGAAGGCAATACTTGAATTTTACAGGTGTTTTATTACGTTAGATGGTAAGCACGTTACATTTATCTGGGTGGAAAGCCATCTTCCATAATTGTTCCCACTGTGCTAGTTTATCAAGATCTCTTTGCATGTGACAAGGGTACCAGAAAAAGCTATATTTCGGTCAATGACTATATAACATAAATTTATCCAGTCAATGCAATTTTTTTCCTGCTCAAATAGAACACGTGTAGGATATTATCATACAACGTCCTAAAAGTTATTATTCCGTGATTGCCGTGATGAGGACGAATTTTGCGTACATACATTTAGTTGATTAATTGATAGGTGTATAACGTCAAATGAGTAGTATCACAGCTATACTGACAACAAAAATAAGTTTACAAACAAAACATGATGTACTAGGTAAAACTGTGACACCTTGATTGGCCTATAGATAGAATAATAGATTTGTAAAGGGAACGCATGGGTATATATTGGACAAGATGGAGAGAATTTCGCCTTGCTATCAACGATCACTCTTAAAAGGGCGTAGCATTCACCATACAATATGTTTTCATTTATGTTCCATTTTATTGGAGAGTTGAATATTTTTGTCGTTGTCGCCCTGTCGAAATGGTTGTACTCCGCCAAGGAGATATATACCACAGGGACCAGCGGGGATAACAGCCATGAACCGTAAATCGAACTAAGATACTGATTGCCTACCTATATGTAGATAAAAATCTACTACATCATGACCACGGGTGACCCCAAAGTAAATAATAAATAAAACAGCGCGACCTACTCCTCTGGAACATTAGAGTTACAAATGTAAATATTGGTCTTTACTTTAGAAGGGCACAACATGTGGTATGGTTAAGTTGGTTTGGTTAGTGTAATCTCAGTCTTGCAATAATTATATCACACGTGACCAAACAGATATTAACAGACAATTTAGATTTGCAAGAATTCAATGAAAATATTTTCAATTTTAATTATTATTCACTCACCATCAATTCAATATATCTGGACTGTTTCGTGTTAAATACTACAACCATTTGTCGTTGCATATTGGAACACGCATTGTTATCTGTCAGCTCACTCATTACGTACTCTGTACCATGTATTCTGATCATGTTGCTTGTAAAACTGTTATTCTTTTCTGTATTATTCACGACAGTATCCTTAAGTTTCATAATGAACACCCAGTCATGGTCACAGAGTAATAAACTAGAAGAACGGAACGGCAGGAGTGAAGTCATTACAGAATGAAACAAATAGTTTCGTGATAACTGACTTATCTGTATCGCTTTATCCGCTTTAACGTATAAAACCTCTCCATGATCAATTCTCCTATTAATCACTTTTGATGACTTGTTTATTTTCATTTCGTTGCCATGGATATTCAGTATAGTATTGTCCTCAATTGTCAGGATTTTTATTATATCCCCAAACAACGAATTGTTACTACCCACAACAACATACTCCTGCCCAGCGTTTGAGAATGGTATTGTAGAACCTATAAAATTCTGACGTCTTCCACCTTCTCCCATTACTGTCATAATTCCTCCACTTAGAACGGACAGTTCCTTTCTACTCTGTATCAAAGTTCCACTCATATCACAATGGGACTGCAACTTAAGCATATAGTATCGTGATAATGTAACATTGAAACTGTCACCGTCTGTATAAGATGCATCGTCATGCAGAAGAATGCATGTGGAATATTCCATTTTCAAATTTACAGTTATATCAAACGCATCCTTGCATGCTGTTGAAATTGCAATTTGACAAACACCTAGTACTTCACAAACTGTTATCACGTGGTACATATACGTCGCTCGGTATGGATAGTCAGAATTGTGTATTGGAGTCGGGAAAATAGTAACTTTGTCATTGACTAAAACGTCCAGCGTCACGTGGTATCTACTTATTACAACTATGTAAAGTGCGTTTAGTGAAATCTCTGTACCAATCAAAATACCACTTTTATTAAAAGAAAATGTATGGGTGAACATTTCCACACTTTTAATAGTACCATCTATCTTCAAATAATTAAAACAGATATGAACGTCAAAATGTTCATACTTGGTAGACAAGCTAAGGGCGAGCTTATTCTCGTCTTCTCCTGTATCGAAAATGGGGAGGGAATATTCTACAAAGATAATTAAACAAAATGTCATTGATCAATAGATTTGTTTCCCAATACAAGTATTATTATACAAACAAAGGGAAGTAACGTCAAAGTTGTTAGGTCGACGTTACAGATCGACGTTTTAGCTGCAAAACTGTAGTTCTTGCGGTTTTTTTCCCCTGTAGATCTACAAATTTCAACTGTTATAAAACTTGCGGATTTCCGCGGAACATGAGTTTAACTCCGGTTTGTCAGATTCATGTTGTCCAATTTTTAGTTTCCCGTATAGTGTTTTAAGATCATTGTTTGTTATTTCTCTTTTGGCTATAGCATTGTCTGTTCATCTTCGATTTTTTAGGAAAGGACCAACCTTATTTTGTACCCCCAAAAAACCCTCCGATTCTGCCCAAACGTTCTAAATTGCTCGAGGTTTTGACAACATTGTGTTATGCTTGGTAGACGTGTTACCTCTGGGCCCTAACTGTATCCCCTTCTCGCCGACTTGTTTCTTTATTCGTAAGAGCCAGATTGCATACAAGGGGCTTCGCAAGGAAAACGAAAAGAAGATATCTCGGTTCTTTAAATTCACGTTCCGCTATATAGATGGACCAATGTCAGCTATATAGATGGTGTCTTTTCACTGAATAATTCTAAGTTTGATGATTTTGTTGATCGTATCTATCCCATTGAGCTTGAAATAAAGGATACCATAGATACAAGCTAGGTCTGCTTCATACATTGACATTCATCTTGAAAATGGAGACCAGTTTAGAACGACAAAAGAGATGATTTATTTTTTTCCATTGTGAACTTTCCATTTATATGTAGCAACAATCGTGCAGTATCTGTCTTTTTTATTGTCGATTTACGGTTTTTGATTACCCCTTTGGTGTATTCAATATTCTCCGTAACATGAGAAGAAAGCATATTCGCTTTGATTGGGGAATACATATATATATTAACCATTACTACGTTATGAGACGTTTTTCTTACTATTATGGGCCGTAGTGGTCGTGATAGTATGGTAGTTGGATTTACAACTACCTGTGCAATCAGTGCCTATCGCCACTGACGTTGTGAGTTTAAATCCAGCTCATGACGAGGTGTACTCTATTTAACATTATGTGATAAAGTTTATCAGTGCCTTGCGACAGTTCATTGTTTTTACATACAATACAATGACCAAGGCAAAAATGACCCAAAGACAAACGGAGGTCATAAACACTACACAGTAATCTATAAATTTAGTAACGCGAACCCTATTAAAACCGTGAGTTATATGAGGTGCTCCGGAAGGGTAGTCACTTCCTGTTAAACAGTTGGCATTCGTAATCGATTTACTATTTGAATATCATATGACTATAGTGTATGTAGATCCTGTGAAATTTTCATACATTAATTCCTACCTAGAAAATCGTTATTACTAATTTTCTGATCACACTGGTCTCGTGCTTTGACCATATAACTGATTAACATTAGGCCCACACAGAGTCTGACTGCAATCGTCATCCTACAACAAACATATTTAACTGATAAACATTAGGCCCACACAGAGTCCGACTGCAACCGTCATCCTCTGTAAAACATATAACAGAATAACCAAAATTGCTTAATAAGGCGTATGACTCTCTCTCTCTCTCTCCTCTCTCTCTCTCTCTCTCTCTCTCTCTCTCTCTCTCAATGTAGTAGGATTGTAAGATAATTTCAATCTCTGTGTTATTCTATTTCAAATTGTCAATAAACAAAAATAATTATAATTAAAAAAAAGTAGCAAAATAGTGTATGGCGTTTTCATCTTTTCAAATAACAAATAATATATCCGCACAGGCGGTTGAAAAATAACGACTTTGATTTTTATGGGTGGCGCCGTTTTGTGGACCTCTTTGGTATTGATGAGCACAAAAATTGCTAATTATTCTACATCACACTGTATGTTCCAGTTTTCTTGTGCCCATACCAAACACCTTTGCTATCGGTCCATATTGTAAAATAGCCGAGGATAAGCACAATTTTCGCACCTCAACCATTTCACACATATATTTTTTGAAGAAAATCAAAACAGTATTTTAGATGGGCTGTTAGCCTTCTGCAGACAGATTGCCCGGGGTCGTACAGAAAGGAGGGATGGTCGAGTTGTTGTTTCGGAGATTAAATAATGACGACTGTAAATATTTATTCCGAATATTCTGGACCGAAATTATGACTTGACTGTACATATGAGTAACATAGTGGGAATCTTATAAGTACCCTTCCGGAGCACCTGAGTTGACCCCCGATTTATTGGTTGGGTCCGTGTTGCTCATCCTTTATGCTTTATGCGTTGTTCTATCATGTGTCTTTACGTTCCGAGTTCCGTGTTGTGATATCCGTTACGATTTTCGTATAAAAACGATGTTCGGTTGATCTTTACCTCCAGTTGTTTGTAGGAGAACTTGGGTCTTATTTAAGTTATTTGTGTTTGCTTGCGAATATTGGTGTCCAACACATATCGTGTTCTGTTTTTGTTTTGTTTTTCTTCGTCTTGTAAATAAAATGAAAAGCAGCAAAGCAAAATCCACACTGTCCATGCAGTTCCAAAACAAAATCCACACTGTCCATACAGTTCCAAAATCCACACTGTTCATACAGTTCCAAAGCAAAATCCCCACTGTCCATACAGTTCCAAAATCCACACTGTTCATACAGTTCCAAAGCAAAATCCACACTGTCCATACAGTTCCAAAACAAAATCCACACTGTCCATACAGTTCCAAAATCCACACTGTTCATACAGTTCCAAAATCCACAATGTCCATACAGTTCCAAAATCCACACTGTTCATACAGTTCCAAAATCCACACTGTCCATACAGTTCCAAAGCAAAATCCACACTGTCCATACAGTTCCAAAATCCACACTGTTCATACAGTTCCAAAATCCACACTGTACATACAGTTCCAAAACAAAATCCACACTGTTCATACAGTTCCAAAATCCACACTGTACATACAGTTCCAAAACAAAATCCACACTGTTCATACAGTTCCAAAACAAAATCCACACTGTCCATACAGTTCCAAAGCAAAATCCACACTGTCCATACAGTTCCAAAACAAAATCCACACTGTTCATACAGTTCCAAAATCCACACTGTCCATACAGTTCCAAAACAAAATTCACACTGTCCATGCAGTTCTAAAACAAAATCCACACTGTCCATACAGTTCTAAAACAAAATCCACACTGTCCATACAGTTCCAAAACAAAATCCACACTGTTCATACAGTTCCAAAACAAAATCCACACTGTCCATACAGTTCCAAAGCAAAATCCACACTGTCCATACAGTTCCAAAACAAAATCCACACTGTTCATACAGTTCCAAAATCCACACTGTCCATACAGTTCCAAAACAAAATTCACACTGTCCATGCAGTTCTAAAACAAAATCCACACTGTCCATACAGTTCTAAAACAAAATCCACACTGTCCATACAGTTCCAAAACAAAATCCACACTGTCCATACAGTTCTAAAACAAAACCACACTGTCCATACAGTTCCAAAATCCACACTGTCCATACAGTTCCAATATCCACACTGTCCATACAGTTCCAAAACAAAATTCACACTGTCCATGCAGTTCTAAAACAAAATCCACACTGTCCATACAGTTCTAAAACCAAATTCACACTGTCCATGCAGTTCTAAAACAAAATTCACACTGTCCATACAGTTCTAAAACAAAATCCACACTGTCCATACAGTTCCAATATCCACACTGTCCATGCAGTTCTAAAACAAAATTCACACTGTCCATGCAGTTATAAAACAAAATTCACACTGTCCATGCAGTTCTAAAACAAAATCCACACTGTCCATACAGTTCCAAAATCCACACTGTCCATACAGTTCCAATATCCACACTGTCCATACAGTTCCAAAACAAAATTCACACTGTCCATGCAGTTCTAAAACAAAATTCACACTGTCCATACAGTTCCAATATCCACACTGTCCATGCAGTTCTAAAACAAAATTCACACTGTCCATGCAGTTCTAAAACAAAATCCACACTGTCCATTCAGTTCTAAAACAAAATTCACACTGTCCATGCAGTTCTAAAACAAAATTCACACTGCCATACAGTTCTAAAGCAAAATCCACACTGTCCATACAGTTCCAATATCCACACTGTCCATGCAGTTATAAAACAAAATTCACACTGTCCATGCAGTTATAAAACAAAATTCACACTGTCCATGCAGTTCTAAAACAAAATTCACACTGTCCATACAGTTCTAAAACAAAATCCACACTGTCCATACAGTTCCAAAATCCACACTGTCCACACAGTTCCAATATTCACACTGTCCATACAGTTCCAAAATCCACACTGTTCATACAGTTCCAAAACAAAATTCACACTGTCCATGCAGTTCTAAAACAAAATACATACTGTCCATACAGTTCCAATATCCACACTGTCCATACAGTTCCAAAACAAAATTCACACTGTCCATGCAGTTCTAAAACAAAATACACACTGTCCATACAGTTCTAAAACAAAATCCACACTGTCCATACAGTTCCGAAACAAAATCCACACTGTCCATACAGTTACAAAGCAAAATCCACTGTCCATACAGTTCCAAAATCCACACTGTTCATACAGTTTCAAAATCCACACTGTCCATACAGTTCTAAAACAAAATCCACACTGTCCATACAGTTCCAAAACAAAATTCACATTGTCCATACAGTTCCAAAATTGAATTCAATCGAAAGATAGTAGAAACAGGCAGAATCAATACTTAAACACATATAAGTTTTAAAGGAACATTATTTTTAAATTGGTTAATGCCCAGTTAAAAATGGAAAAAAATCGACCAAGTCTCCACGATACCACCCCATCCTAAAGGAGCTTGTGCTGATGAATCGAATACATACCATCGCCCATGGTACGGGACGGACGGAAACGAATAACTCAAGTTTGTAAAATGCTACATATTTACAGGTAAGCTAAAGCTTGCATTATCCCATAATGTTAAACACGTGAGGGAGTAGCTATCAGTGGCCCCTTGCAATGCAGAATTTCGCCGACCCCATACATGATCTTTCATTAACCTATGGCAGCCAAACTCGCCGTCCATTGGCCTATTTCTCTGCTATCTTTTTTTCTACCTGTATTATTGTTTGGAGGCTTGTTCTTGTCGTGATTTTAGGTGAAATACCGAGCTTCCAAAATGTGGGATTCTTGTTACTCAATCTTTAATTTTCTGTGTAGTGTTTTTAACTGTTTGTACTTTTGTTCTTTATCTTTTGACCAATGTATTATCTTTCTTCTAATTAAGCGTCTATATACCCAAATTTATCTTCACAATTTTCTTTAAGGGGCATTATCTGCCAAAATCGTAAATTTTTGTTACCCATAAAAACTATCAGATATGATTGATGCCTTAATAAAACGTGTTTCTGTAACTTATAAATGTTATGAAATGTACGCGCATCGGGGAAAAAGGGTGCAACTGCTCGTGTTTTGAGATCGTTCAAGAAATGGACGCCATCTTATTAATTATCGGCATTGTTTACGGAGTTTGCCGAATCGTCATCAAATCAGTACAACAATGCAGATATTTCTTATTTTCTGTGCATCTGCTTTTAGTCAGCGTTAATTACGGACAAAGAACCATGCAAGTTTGCAGTTAATAAGCGACAAAATACAAATTATTCGTTTTTACCTGTCACTATTAGTCAGTTGCATACGGAGAAAGCGAGGTCAAATTATTTGCTTGCAAGAAAATAATAAATCGATGGTAATTTTCGTTCTCAAAAGACGAAAAGTGGTACGATAAGCTGTTTAATGTGAAATATTTACCTTTATTTCATAATTTTAAAGCTATTTACCAATTTCCAAAACATATAAATTTTTTTGGTCAAAATCGTAGTTAATGCCTCTTTAATTAAAGTCTTTGAACATTTTCAGAACAAACAATGATTTTAACAGAAACCAACCACGTCAGTTGTGTGATCTGCAGCGTGCTTGTCTAAACTTGAATTCAGTAGAATCGCATCGGTGGTGTAATCGTTAGCGTGCTTGCCTCGAGTGTGGTAGATCGTGGGATCAAGCCCCGATCGAGTCAAACCACAGACTATAAAATTTGTATTTGTTGCTTCTCCGCTAAGCACGCAGCATTAAAGAGAAAGAGCAAAGATTGGTTGGCTCTGAATAAGAATAATGTATCCGAGTGAGGCGACATGTCTATCCGCGGACTGTTGCTTCAGTGAGCTAGCACTATAAAAATCCAAGTAAGTGTGTTGGTCTAGTACAAAGCGGACCTCATCATCATTTCATTGAAAGTCATATTATTCTCGCCATGATATAGTTGAAGAATTGCTGAGTTGGCGTTAAACAGCAATCACTCACTGAGTTCAGTAGATACCAAAGACAAATAAATTGATAGTTATTGATTCATCGCGATAAAAGCAACAACGATGAATAAGAGTAAACCAACTGGTTAAACAGGTTTCATGATTATTTTTTAACGCCAATTCAGCAATTTTTCAGCTATATCATAGCGAGAACAAGTTACAATGTAATAATGGTGATGTCCGCTTTGTTCTTGACCAATACGCCGAGTTGGATTTTTATAGTGCTAGCTCACAGAAACAACAGTTCGCGCGCGGGTAGACATGTCGCTCCACTCTGTCTTTGCTCTTACTCCTTAATGCTGTGCGCTTAGCGGAGAAGCAACAAATCCCAATTTCATAGTCTTTGGTTTGACCCGCTAACCATTACACCACCGCAGCGGTTCAACATGATGGACTGTGTGCTGTTGTTTTAGTGAGCTAAGACTATACAAATCTAACTAAGCCTGTGGTTTTAGTCTGTCGCAGATATCATCATCATCATCTATCAAAAGTAACATGTTCTCGCCATGATATACATGTAGCTGAAAAGTTGCTCGCTTGGAGTTGAGTATAACTCATTGACTCACTCGTTAGTATTCAAATGATGAGCAATGCCATCTGTGCTTTTCAATAAAACTAATATTATACATATGACAACTTCCTTCTTTCCAAACAAAATAAAATATATTTTTAATAAAGATAAAATTCAAGATGTTCTTTCTAACAACACTGCTCACCAATTTATACATCAAGGGTGGCACCTTTCTCATATGTAGAAAACACTTCCAAGAACGCATCATTTTACTAAGAGGGGAGGTTTTGGGACCACAAATTAATTTAAAAAATCGTCGCTTTTTTATTGACGTGTCTGCACCAAATTTAAACCAGGCAAGTAAGCGGTAATGTATATGACTGTTAAGGGTAATGTATATGACTGTTAGGGGTAATGTATATGACTGTTAGGGGTAATGTATATGACTATTAGGGGTAATGTATATGACTGTTAAGGGTAATGTATATGACTGTTAAGGGTAATGTATATGACTGTTAAGGGTAATGTCTATGACTGTTAGGGGTAATGTATATATATGACTGTTAGGGGTAATGTATATGACTGTTAGGGGTAATGTATATGACTGTTAGGGGTAATGTATATGACTGTTAGGGGTAATGTATATGACTGTTAAGGGTAATGTATATGACTGTTAAGGGTAATGTATATGACTGTTAAGGGTAATGTATATGACTGTTAAGGGTAATGTCTATGACTGTTAAGGGTAATGTCTATGACTGTTAAGGGTAATGTATATGACTTTTAGGGGTAATGTATATGACTGTTAAGGGTAATGTATATGACTGTTAAGGGTAATGTCTATGACTGTTAAGGGTAATGTATATGACTGCTAAGGGTAATGTATATGACTGTTAAGGGTAATGTATATGACTGTTAAGGGTAATGTATATGACTGTTAAGGGTAATGTATATGACTGTTAAGGGTAATGTATATGACTGTTAAGGGTAATGTATATGACTGTTAGGGGTAATGTATATGACTGTTAAGGGTAATGTATATGACTGTTAGGGGTAATGTATATGACTGTTAAGGGTAATGTATATGACTGTTAAGGGTAATGTCTATGACTGCTAAGGGTAATGTATATGACTGTTAAGGGTAATGTATATGACTGTTAGGGGTAATGTATATGACTGTTAAGGGTAATGTATATGACTGTTAAGGGTAATGTATATGACTGTTAGGGGTAATGTATATGACTGTTAAGGGTAATGTATATGACTGTTAAGGGTAATGTATATGACTGTTAAGGGTAATGTATATGACTGATAAGGGTAATGTATATGACTGTTAAGGGTAATGTATATGACTGTTAAAGGTAATGTATATGACTGTTAGGGGTAATGTATATGACTGTTAAGGGTAATGTATATGACTGTTAAGGGTAATGTATATGACTGTTAAGGGTAATGTATATGACTGTTAAGGGTAATGTATATGACTGTTAGGGGTAATGTATATGACTGTTAGGAGTAATGTATATGACTGCTAAGGGTAATGTATATGACTGTTAAGGGTAATGTATATGACTGTTAGGAGTAATGTATATGACTGTTAGGGGTAATGTATATGACTGTTAAGGGTAATGTATATGACTGTTAAGGGTAATGTATATGACTGTTAAGGGTAATGTATATGACTGCTAAGGGTAATGTATATGACTGTTAGGGGTAATGTATATGACTGTTAAGGGTAACGTATATGACTGTTAAGGGTAATGTATATGACTGCTAAGGGTAATGTATATGACTGTTAAGGGTAATGTATATGACTTTTAGTGGTAATGTATATGACTGCTAAGGGTAATGTATATGACTGTTAACGGTGATGTATATGACTGTTAAGGGTAATGTATATGACTGTTAGAGGTAATGTATATGATTATTAAGGGTAATGTATATGACTGTTATGGGTGATGTGTATGACTGTTAAGGGTAATGTAATGTATATGACTGTTAAGGGTTATGTATATGACTGTTAAGGGTACGTAATGTATATGACTGTTAAGGGTAACGTATATGACTGTTAGGGGTAATGTATATGACTGTTAAGGGTAACGTATATGACTGTTAGGGGTAATGTATATGACTGTTAGGGGTAATGTACATGACTGTTAGGGGTAATGTATATGACTGTTAAGGGTAACGTATATGACTGTTAGGGGTAATGTATATGACTGTTAAGGGTACGTAATGTATATGACTGTTAAGGGTAACGTATATGACTGTTAGGGGTAATGTATATGACTGTTAAGGGTAACGTATATGACTGTTAGGGGTAATGTATATGACTGTTAGGGGTAATGTATATGACTGTTAGGGGTAATGTATATGACTGTTAAGGGTAACGTATATGACTGTTAGGGGTAATGTATATGACTGTTAAGGGTACGTAATGTATATGACTGTTAAGGGTAACGTATATGACTGTTAGGGGTAATGTATATGACTGTTAAGGGTAACGTATATGACTGTTAGGGGTAATGTATATGACTGTTAAGGGTAATGTATATGACTGTTAGGGGTAATGTATATGACTGTTAGGGGTAATGTATATGACTGTTAGGGGTAATGTATATGACTGTTAAGGGTAACGTATATGACTGTTAGGGGTAATGTATATGACTGTTAAGGGTACGTAATGTATATGACTGTTAAGGGTAACGTATATGACTGTTAGGGGTAATGTATATGACTGTTAAGGGTAACGTATATGACTGTTAGGGGTAATGTATATGACTGTTAAGGGTAATGTATATGACTGTTAGGGGTAATGTATATGACTGTTAGGGGTAATGTATATGACTGTTAGGGGTAATGTATATGACTGTTAAGGGTAACGTATATGACTGTTAGGGGTAATGTATATGACTGTTAAGGGTACGTAATGTATATGACTGTTAAGGGTAACGTATATGACTGTTAGGGGTAATGTATATGACTGTTAAGGGTAACGTATATGACTGTTAGGGGTAATGTATATGACTGTTAGGGGTAATGTATATGACTGTTAGGGGTAATGTATATGACTGTTAAGGGTAACGTATATGACTGTTAGGGGTAATGTATATGACTGCTAAGGGTACGTAATGTATATGACTGTTAAGGGTAACGTATATGACTGTTAGGGGTAATGTATATGACTGTTAAGGGTAACGTATATGACTGTTAGGGGTAATGTATATGACTGTTAAGGGTAATGTATATGACTGTTAGGGGTAATGTATATGACTGTTAGGGGTAATGTATATGACTGTTAGGGGTAATGTATATGACTGTTAAGGGTAACGTATATGACTGTTAGGGGTAATGTATATGACTGTTAAGGGTACGTAATGTATATGACTGTTAAGGGTAACGTATATGACTGTTAGGGGTAATGTATATGACTGTTAAGGGTAACGTATATGACTGCTAAGGGTAATGTATATGACTGTTAAGGGTAATGTATATTACTGTTAAGGGTAATGTATATGACTGTTAAGGGTAATGTATATGACTGTTAAGGGTAATGTATATGACTGTTAAGGGTAATGTATATGACTGTTAGGGGTAATGTATATGACTGTTAAGGGTAATGTATATGACTGTTAGGGGTAATGTATATGACTGTTAAGGGTAATGTATATGACTGTTAAGGGTAATGTCTATGACTGCTAAGGGTAATGTATATGACTGTTAAGGGTAATGTATATGACTGTTAGGGGTAATGTATATGACTGTTAAGGGTAATGTATATGACTGTTAGGGGTAATGTATATGACTGTTAAGGGTAATGTATATGACTGATAAGGGTAATGTATATGACTGTTAAGGGTAATGTATATGACTGCTAAAGGTAATGTATATGACTGTTAGGGGTAATGTATATGACTGTTAAGGGTAATGTATATGACTGTTAAGGGTAATGTATATGACTGTTAAGGGTAATGTATATGACTGTTAAGGGTAATGTATATGACTGTTAGGGGTAATGTATATGACTGTTAGGAGTAATGTATATGACTGCTAAGGGTAATGTATATGTCTGTTAAGGGTAATGTATATGACTGTTAGGAGTAATGTATATGACTGTTAGGGGTAATGTATATGACTGCTAAGGGTAATGTATATGACTGTTAAGGGTAATGTATATGACTGTTAAGGGTAATGTATATGACTGCTAAGGGTAATGTATATGACTGTTAGGGGTAATGTATATGACTGTTAAGGGTAACGTATATGACTGTTAAGGGTAATGTATATGACTGCTAAGGGTAATGTATATGACTGTTAAGGGTAATGTATATGACTTTTAGTGGTAATGTATATGACTGCTAAGGGTAATGTATATGACTGTTAACGGTGATGTATATGACTGTTAAGGGTAATGTATATGACTGTTAGAGGTAATGTATATGATTATTAAGGGTAATGTATATGACTGTTATGGGTGATGTGTATGACTGTTAAGGGTAATGTAATGTATATGACTGTTAAGGGTTATGTATATGACTGTTAAGGGTACGTAATGTATATGACTGTTAAGGGTAACGTATATGACTGTTAGGGGTAATGTATATGACTGTTAAGGGTAACGTATATGACTGTTAGGGGTAATGTATATGACTGTTAGGGGTAATGTATATGACTGTTAGGGGTAATGTATATGACTGTTAAGGGTAACGTATATGACTGTTAGGGGTAATGTATATGACTGTTAAGGGTACGTAATGTATATGACTGTTAAGGGTAACGTATATGACTGTTAGGGGTAATGTATATGACTGTTAAGGGTAACGTATATGACTGTTAGGGGTAATGTATATGACTGTTAGGGGTAATGTATATGACTGTTAGGGGTAATGTATATGACTGTTAAGGGTAACGTATATGACTGTTAGGGGTAATGTATATGACTGTTAAGGGTACGTAATGTATATGACTGTTAAGGGTAACGTATATGACTGTTAGGGGTAATGTATATGACTGTTAAGGGTAACGTATATGACTGTTAGGGGTAATGTATATGACTGTTAAGGGTAATGTATATGACTGTTAGGGGTAATGTATATGACTGTTAGGGGTAATGTATATGACTGTTAGGGGTAATGTATATGACTGTTAAGGGTAACGTATATGACTGTTAGGGGTAATGTATATGACTGTTAAGGGTACGTAATGTATATGACTGTTAAGGGTAACGTATATGACTGTTAGGGGTAATGTATATGACTGTTAAGGGTAACGTATATGACTGTTAGGGGTAATGTATATGACTGTTAAGGGTAATGTATATGACTGTTAGGGGTAATGTATATGACTGTTAGGGGTAATGTATATGACTGTTAGGGGTAATGTATATGACTGTTAAGGGTAACGTATATGACTGTTAGGGGTAATGTATATGACTGTTAAGGGTACGTAATGTATATGACTGTTAAGGGTAACGTATATGACTGTTAGGGGTAATGTATATGACTGTTAAGGGTAACGTATATGACTGTTAGGGGTAATGTATATGACTGTTAGGGGTAATGTATATGACTGTTAGGGGTAATGTATATGACTGTTAAGGGTAACGTATATGACTGTTAGGGGTAATGTATATGACTGCTAAGGGTACGTAATGTATATGACTGTTAAGGGTAACGTATATGACTGTTAGGGGTAATGTATATGACTGTTAAGGGTAACGTATATGACTGTTAGGGGTAATGTATATGACTGTTAAGGGTAATGTATATGACTGTTAGGGGTAATGTATATGACTGTTAGGGGTAATGTATATGACTGTTAGGGGTAATGTATATGACTGTTAAGGGTAACGTATATGACTGTTAGGGGTAATGTATATGACTGTTAAGGGTACGTAATGTATATGACTGTTAAGGGTAACGTATATGACTGTTAGGGGTAATGTATATGACTGTTAAGGGTAACGTATATGACTGTTAGGGGTAATGTATATGACTGTTAAGGGTAATGTATATGACTGTTAGGGGTAATGTATATGACTGTTAGGGGTAATGTATATGACTGTTAGGGGTAATGTATATGACTGTTAAGGGTAACGTATATGACTGTTAGGGGTAATGTATATGACTGTTAAGGGTACGTAATGTATATGACTGTTAAGGGTAACGTATATGACTGTTAGGGGTAATGTATATGACTGTTAAGGGTAACGTATATGACTGTTAGGGGTAATGTATATGACTGTTAAGGGTAATGTATATGACTGTTAGGGGTAATGTATATGACTGTTAGGGGTAATGTATATGACTGTTAGGGGTAATGTATATGACTGTTAAGGGTAACGTATATGACTGTTAGGGGTAATGTATATGACTGTTAAGGGTACGTAATGTATATGACTGTTAAGGGTAACGTATATGACTGTTAGGGGTAATGTATATGACTGTTAAGGGTAATGTAATGATTTTTGTATTGTATTTGGGAATTGTTCCGACAGTGTAGTTTTTTTTGTTTTTTGTTTTTTTGTTTTTTTTGTTGTTTTTTTCATTTTATCATTTAAAAGAAGCCAAATTGATTCGACATGATGATATTAATATACAAACGAAGAAAAGTATGAAGATACCAAATGGGTAATCAGAAGACATAAACCGAAGAACAATGGTCAATACAATTGTCAAATGAAAAAGGACAAAAGGACACACAATGATCTACAAAACATTACACAGAAAACTAAAGATCGTGCAACACGAACCCCACTAAAAACACGGGCGATGTCAGGTGCTCTGGAAGGGTGAACAGTTCCTGCTCCATTAGCGGCTCCCGTCGTGTTACTGTAGCACGACACGAAGATCATCTGACATAGAAATCGTATTGGACACCAATATACGAAAATAAATAAGAAGACTGGGTAAGCCATCAAAAGTTATATCTATAATAGGCATTCGACGACATTACAAACGATTTTATTATTGTCTTGTGCCAGAACAGGGTTAGGGTTGTGTTTTTTTACGCCAATTGAAGACCATTTTTCACTTATATCGTGGCAGTTAGCTTTATTGATGGGGGAAACCGGAGAAAACCACCGACCTGTCGCAAGACACAAGCAATCTTTATCACATATTGTTGTATAGAGTACAGCTTGATATGAGTGAGATTCGAACTCACGACTTTAGTGGTGATAGGCACTGATTACACAGGTAATTGTAAATCCAACTATCATACGAACACGACCATAAAGGCCCCCTTGTGGCGGAACAAAGTTAATTACTACAATGAACAATAATTTGTAACTAAGCATGTTTAGTACCTTACCTTTTGGCTAATGTCAGTGTTGTGTAAAATATAGCAATTTACCCGCAACGGAGTTTATAAGAAATTAAATCTGTATAAATTTTATAAAAAAAAATCATTATGATGAATATTTTATTGGATAAAGTGAACAGGTCAAAAATCAATAGATATAAATATAGATTGACTTGTATTATACTTTGTCTCAAATTTAGAGATAATGAATTTCTATATACATTATATCTGCTATTGAAAATTTGTTAAAAACGCAAGTAATAAAATTCTTGTTTAAAATTTAGATTATTTACCTGTCTAAAGACAAAGTAGTCATTTGAAATACCAGTACAAATATAATGTCAAAAAAAAGTAATGATAAATAAAAAAAATTATAATATATTAAACAACATTATTGAAACCGGGGTTAATAAAAAGAAGGCAAAAAAAAGAAAAGAAAAAGAATAAAATGTTAAATTGATAAACTCCAATATACCATATCCTTTTAATTCTAATCGGAACATCATAGAAACGGAGACAAAAACATCGATACCGCTGATATGTAAACACATGACCGCTATCTCTTCACGTTGGTACACGCACTTTAATATATAGTTGCGGGACTAAGCTAGTTATGTGGCTTCAAAACTTCCCTCTTAGGGACATGAAAGATCTTACAACACGAACTTAATTTAAAAAAGCACACACATATTGCTAATATTTTCTGCACTATACATTGAATTGATTTGGATTTAGACGGCGACTTTCTCAATGAGAAATTGCGCACTATACATGATACCCGTCGTGGTTTAAATAGTATTCTCTAATTACATTTTTTTAAATACATAAACTTCAAATACACATACGTGTTGCTTACATGTAGCCAGTTTATTTGTGAGAGTTATGGTGTTTAACGCCACTTTCAACAATATTTCAGTTATATCCTGGCGGTCAGTTTTATTGGTGGAGGAAACCGGAGTAAACCACCGACATGCCGCAGGTCACTGACAAACTTTATTATATGTATCAAGTGCACCTTGACATGAGCGGGATCCGAAATCCCATCTTTAGAGGTGAGATGCACTTATTGCACATGCAATTATAAACCCAACTACTATTATATATATACGATCACGATCAGGACGTCTCACAATTTAAAATGTATGAGGACAACTTGTCCCTACAAAACAGAAAATCGAACCTAATTTGTACAACGGATGTATATTGGTTTAAATCGTGTAATCTATGCTATGTCTGTATATTGTATCTCAACGAAAATACGGTATATTGAAATAGGAATATGTAGTATTTATCGATCGGAAGAATAATGATTTTTCAACCTCAGACGACAATGGAATATGTCACACTCAATTTAATAAGAGTATTAAGACGTCAAAGTGGTAATAACATGCCGTAAATCGAGGGACACACAATGGTAAAAAAGGGAAAATGACAAACCAAGGACGTCGTTGGACAAACCATGGTCCAAATTAACGACTCACAATACTAACGATTGGGAACAAGAAGATCCCTGAAACATCAATCGTAACTATTCGGCCATTCTCGCTACCCTGCAAATAGCCTCGTATGCACTAGGCGTATAAATCGCACTACTTTTCACATGTCAGTTACATGAAAGTTTGATAAAGTTATATTTTAAACAATTTTCTATATTTCAATTAAAGTTTTAATTAGTTTTGCATGATTAGATTTTACTTAGTATGTCTTCTATATTGGATTTTCGTGGACTATATTTTTGTGCGGCTTAACTTAACTTAACTTCCGCAAACAATTTTAGAAGAATTTCTACTATGTACGTACGATGTTATTTGCAGGGTAGCGAGAATGACCGAGTAGTTACGATTGCTGACACATGGAATGAGCCCCTGACCCCTGTGCTCCGGAAATGTTAGCACACAGCCTAGAATATGTTTTATTTCCTAATGTGGACTATGGAATGTAGAATGGTAATGTAAAGAACTGCCACTCTTCCGGAGCACCTGAGTTCACCCCAGACATGGGGTAATCGTAATCGGTTGTAATCGATTACATTTTTCATGTAATCGAATGTAATCTGTAATCGAACATTTGTTAGATTACATGTAATCGTAATGTAATCGATTACATTCATTTTGACCCTGTAATCATGGTTACTTTCTGATTACATTTAGATTACTTTTCATCATTTTGCCTTATTTTGTCTTTAACTGAAGCATATATCTCCTTAGATATTTAATGTATGATTTATGTAAATGAATTTTCTTCATGAAATTTATTAAACAAATAATGTAGATATTATTATATGCTTAATAGCAATCAAAACTATCACAGCTACAAAGAATATTAAGTATAAATTATGACTTCAAAGACTTGATCTCCAAACAAATAATATCTCAATTTCAATTTCTTTAGGGTTTCAAAAATTCAGTGAAAACAGTTTGTCAGCTTGTGTAAAACACAACAAGCTCTAAAATTTTAAATTATCTGACACAACTTTCAAGATTTCATATATGAAATTGCTTCTATGAAAGACTATCACCATGTCCTCATGATTTGCATAAGATAAAGCAATATTTTATATAAACCAAAACATAGGTATCTCATGAAGATTTCTTATACAAGTTTAAAAAGAGATTTAAATTTCAATAAAGATATTATATAAAAAGCAAAATGTAAATTATAATTTTCAGAAATATTTATATATGATGCTCGTACATACATGTATATTACAAATTAACTGATAAATAGCAAGTTGTAATATTTGTAAAATTTTGGATTTTTTTTTAAAGAATATTCTAATGGGGCTTGTATCTGATATTCAGATATATGTGATATTTCTGCTTTTTATTTTGGTGCTGATTTTCCTTTTAATATTGGATTATATGAAAAAAAAATCATTACTTGTGGGTTACTATGCAACTTGTAATGGATATTTTATTAAACCTGTTTACATAAATAAAGGATTTAGTTTTCATATTTAGACTGAGAAATTATGTAATTAAGCAAGTTTTTAGAATCAGAATGGTTTTTGTTTTTTGATCTTCTGAATTATATATCAAGGACAAACATTCAAATGGTGTGAAATTTAGTAATATCAATGGTGATTGTTACATAATTTGGTGTCATAAATAATACCTTAATTACAAATTTTATCGGGTAATTAACTGCTAGTTTATAACCCCAATAGACTTTCACAGGATGTTTGAAATTATTTGATATATATTATTAAAATGTGCAAATGTATGTTATAATATTTTCTAATAGTATAAGATGGAATCAATATTGGTCATATATAGTACATTTTTTGTAATAAGAGAAGACATATTTTATGAAAAATAGGAAAATGAGAATTGCTGTTTATAATTTACAAAGTACTGTTTGTTATTGCATGTAATGATCACATTACAACTGAATTTTAATTCATAGTTCTGATTAAGAAATACATTTAAAAAAAGAGATATTGGACAGAATGTAGGACAGACAGTCACAGGACAAAAAGTCACAGACAAAAAGTCACGGACGAAAAGTCACAGGACAAAAAGTCACAGTTTAAATTTTGCATTTTGACAAAACACATAGTACAAAAAGTCACAGGACAAAAAGTCACAACATAAAATTTTGCTTTATTTTTTGTGGCGTTCGTGTTCAATTCTGTTTATTTGTTTTGTCCTTGTTGCTTCTATTGTCTCTTTTTGTGTGATCTCTGTATCACCATGTTTTTTGACCTATGATTTTCTGGATTATCACTTTGACTTGTTGCTTCCGTATTCGTTTGCCGATGTCCTATTGTAAATAATTACACCTGTTTACATACACTGTAATCAAAGGGTTCTTTTTATTATACATATGCTTTTACTTTCAATACTTCATTCATCACATTAATGAATGACATATTGAAAGAAAAGGCAAATGGATAGTTAGAAGACACTTTATTTTATAGTGTTAAAGGGTATAAATATTTACACAATGACTTGTAAGTCCAACACAAAAAACCAGTCTTTACAGTTTGACACAAAGAAATAAGAATACAACTTGTGTTGTTCTTCATCCTGAAGTAACAGGAGGTTTTGAATAGCGAGTACTTGAGAAATAACATATATCACACTGCAAGTTGATAGCTTAAACTGTAATAAAGTTTCAAAACAGCAAAAAGAACCAGATACTATATCACGGTCTGTTTTAAGGACAATGCATAGCAAAATTATGCATACATGTATCAGTGTATACATATTGTGACTTTCTGTCCTACCTACACACTGTCGTCAAAGAGCTCCGATCGAAAATGTTTGGTCAACATCCGGGATATTTTAAAGCGGTATTTTTAAAGCAGACACGGATAATTATCGTAAGTATTTATAAATATACTGTGTATATAATGTTTTGAATTATGATGCTTTATGATTGTTATTATTATTAATTTCATTTTTTGTCCAAATATCATTTATTTTTTCAGTGCAAAATTAGATTTTGTTATAAGTTATAAGGAATCCGGCTTCAAAATCATTACAATCAACTGAAATATCGCTATATCTTGCATTTACGAATGAATTAAATGTTGCCCAAAAAGAAGAAAATATTGATGAATGATTGATTTTACTTAAAAATACTATTTTGTTGATGAAAAGTCAATTAGTAATTAGTTATACCCTAAAACATGATGTCAACAGATGTTTTTGAAATCCGGCTTGGTCAAAATGTTAACATGTATACAAACCGGTTGGGTCATTTATAAATAACCGGGTTTGTCAGTATGTAAATACCACTGATCTTATTGTTATTGAGCATTATATTGCAATTTAACAATAGTTATGATTAGGAAATATCTCAAAGGCGATAAATACTGATCCATAGTATGAATATTCGCAATGGCTGCTAATTTCAGCTACTTTGTACAATAAAAAAATCGTTGTTTCCATGTTAAATTGCTATTGTCGCGAACACTTGATTTTGTTTAATGCTTTTTGTGGCACTGACATCACTGTTGGTGCTCAATACGCTACACTCACTTTAAGTAGCTGTCCAGGCGCATCAATTAAGTAGTGGGAGATTCTTTTTATAACGCACTATTTTAATTTTATACTCGTTGATAACGAAGTAAGTCACTCTGTGGAAATAACTTCATGGATACGATATCTAAGTTTCTTCACAGTATAATGTTTACATTAACACTACAGATAAGCAAATTAGCAAAGGCTGTAGTATTGAATTCCTTTCCGCACGGACGATTTTGGCAGTTTGTATACAAAGAAAATGTTAGGTGTACTCGATTAATGCAACGTTCGTTACAAGTTGTAATACGACAAAAGTTCGTTCTTTGAATGTTATAGTCCCCCGCCCATCCACCAATATTAATGGCAAAAGAATTTCAATCACTGGTATATATTTTGCATTTTTTTTTTAGGGGGGGGGGGGGGAATAGAAATGACAGACTGAATGAATTTGTTATGTTGATATATATTTATAATAAATGTTATGCGATCTTGTAACGAACGCACAACCCTAAACTGTGTCGAGTCTTATTTATATTACATTATTTTAGTTAATAAAAAAATATTTTCTGAGGAATGAAACGAGGGAGAAAAAAAATAGACAATATATATATACATTGTCGAAAATATAAAATTTATATATACGAGTTTTCACGAGTTTTTCTTACCTGTTTCGCAGCGAGTGGAAATGAATTATATATTTTCCGACAATGTACGCATATTGTATCTATCGCCCCAAAGAAACTGTCAAATTGTCTAAAAAAAGCAGAAACAAGAGTTGTTCTTATCATTTTTGATTGTGTCCTCTGTGAAGTCCGCGCTTATAAGTTTATTAGCTTATAAGCATAAATCCTGTTACTGTTTCTAGGTGAGCTAACAACAGTCATTGGGTAGGTATGTCGCTCCACCGATGCGGTTCCCTATTTTTATTTAATTTGTATTAAAAAATTTAATCAAAATTTCTTATTGTCCTTCAATATATTTTTTGAAAACAAAAATTAATCCAAAAAAATAAGAGTTACTTGATTCCGAGGCAACCAGTCTTGCTCTTTCTCCTTAATGCTGCGTTCTTAGCGGAGAAGCAACAAATACCAATTATATATTCTTTTGTTTGACAAGACCGCGGCTCGTACCCACAATCTATCGCAATCGAGGCGAGCACGCTAACCATTACGCTACCGATGCGGTTCCCTATTTTTATTTAATTTGTATTAAAAAATTTAATCAAAATTTCTTATTGTCCTTCAATATATTTTTTGAAAACAAAAATTAATCCAAAAAAATAAGAGTTACTTGATATCTATTTAAACAGTGAGAGTTCCTACTTTTGATCAAACACCAGTTCGGTTTATCATTTGGTTTACTACAACTATATTCAAACATGTCATCATAACAACCCTTCAATATACAATTTTCAGTATTCAATAATTTTGTCCAATATTTAACCATTTTACATTGTCTTTCTACGTACAAAGGTAATCTACCTAATTCACAATATACCATAGTATTTACCGTACTTTTTCATACTTTCAATATACGCTTGAGAAAATATAAATGGAACTTTTCAATATCTGGTGCAGTATGATAACCCCAAGAGAAATAATGTTTTTGTAACAATAACCTTTCATAACTATTAGTAAGAAATGGAGAAATTAAAATAGGAGAAATAGAAATGAAGATACTAATTATCACATTTGATTTACTTTGAACCTATTTCTTAGTCTGAAATCACTTTTAAGAAATCTGTTCTTTTTTAAAGTTTGCTATGCCCCTTTAAATACAATGTTCTGAATTTTAATGTATACATATATAAGTGTCTCGTAAGTCTTTTTTAGGCTGTGTATTTGATATTTTATTTGTATTGATGAAACCGTTTCATTTTTTTTATCCATGATCAAATATGTTACATTATAATAAAATATTTATGTATCTATTAAATTAGATTTAGAGAAATGTTATTTTGTTGTATACTATGATTACTTTTTTTTATGAAATACTTTCAAAGAGTTCATTTGCATTTTTCATGGTATAATATAGGTATACATATTCTGTATATCTTTGTAGGGTATATGTGAGAAAAAAAACCGTTTTAAACCTGTTTTTGTATTTTGTCTTATTTTATATATTGATAGTCTTGATATACTTTAAATAAAAATTAAAAGGCGTGTCCTTTTTCAATTTTTTGATTGGCCATGTAAAAAGAATCAATTGTGTGTACTCGGGTATGGCAATGTTTCCCGATATACCACCGACAAGATATAATAATGCATAGTTATTATTAAATTTTAAAACTGTATAAGCACACATGAAATTTGAAAAACATAATAATGAATAATTATATCAATTATTAAAACTATATAAACACACATGAAAAACATAATAATGAATATTCATATCAATCTTTAAAACTGTATAAGCACACATGAAATATGAAAACATAATGAATATTTATTATCAAATTTCACTAATTTTGATAATTAAAAAGTCAATTTACATATAAATGAAAGAAATAATTGTCTTATCAAAAATAACGACTAAAAATAAAACTTAATAACATTTCCATTTTAAGAATATATATGGTCTATTTTTTTTCCCTAAAATGGTCAATACATGTTTTACAGTGATAAAGTGTATTATTTCTGTTAGTTTTATTTAATGGTTTATTTTTTTATTGGATTTTTTTTCACATAAAAATAACCACACTTCACTCTTAAGATATACAAGATTCAGGTTTCTAATCCTACTTTCAAAAATATTACCTTGGCGGTCACTTTTATTGGTGCAAAGCAAACCGATGTACCAGGAAAAAACCACCAATATGCAATTCCACCTGCATTTACCATGCGGTCATACCACGACAGTCCTATATAAGCTGAACCTGGTGGTTATGTGGAACGAATAAAATATACAAAAAATCGCACTTTGGCTTTAAATATTACACAATTGTGGTATTGCGACAAACACTGGCATACCCGAGTACACACAATTGATCATTTTTGTATGCCTTGGTCAGTCAAAAAATAGAAAAAAGACGCAACTTTTAATTTTTTTTGGATACATTTTATTTTAAGCATAGCAAGATTATCATATATATATAAAATAAGACAAAATACAAAAACAGATTTAAAACGGTTTTTTTTTCTCTCTCACATATACCTCATAACAATGTACAGAATAAGCATATGATATTAATATTATGAAAAGTATTTTGTAAACAATAGTCGTATCGTATAAGACGTGAACCAACAATATTAACACAAGTAATGGTAAACTAACATTATTGTATTGGTGAATCCGGATATTGTACCGAATATTCACTTTTATTGTAACTATTGCAAGAATTTTATAAAAAGAGAAAACGAAATGTGCTCGCCTCGAGTGCGGTAGATCGTGGGTTCGAGTCCCGGTCTGGTCAAACTAAAGACAATAAAATTGGTATTTGTTGCTTCTCCGCTAAACACACAGCACTATGCAGTAAGAGCAAAGACTGGTAATTGGCTGAAAATCAAAACAATGTCTCCGAGTGAAGCGACATGTCTATCCGCGGACTGCTGTTTCAGTGACTACCACTTTAAATTCTAACTCAGCGTGTTTGTCTATTGAACAAAGCGGACATCATCGCCATCATATCATCAAAATGTAACTTGTTCTCGTCAAGATATACCCGTAACTGGAAACAAAAATGCTCTTTTGGCGTAAAGTAATAATATTGAAGCGAAACAGCATTTCATAATTTAGAAGATCCTGTTTTATTATTTTTATTATATATGATTAAAGAATTAATGGAAATTTAAATGTTATGGAAATGTACACTAAATAAAGACAACATACCATCCTGAATGATGTTTAAATGTTTTACACTTCACTAATCCAGATAATGTCTATAATATTTGACAATTTACACAGATGCAGGTAGCAGCTAATTAACGGTGCTTCCATGTAAACTTCCGCAAAATGTTATTACCGATATAAAGATCGTGTATATAATAGGATTTAAAAATTGTTCTTTTAAATCCCTTATCGCATGGGCTCATATAACTTTGTCCGTTAACATGCTTTTATATGCGAGCGTAAGCAAGCTCTTTATGGTATAAAATGTGTACACACGCAACTAATGAAGATCTTCTTAGCATAAAGCGCAAAGGTGATCCTAAGTCTCGTACCCACTCTCGTACGTCCGATACCAATGAAACCCGGAACCCGTGTGTAATAGAAGTTATTGTGTTAGCTTGTTTTACTTATATTGATATTTTTTTATTCATTGAATCTCTTCTGACATATTGACAATATTTGTTGTTTCTTCGCGGAAGATAACTTTTGAGATTTCGTAAGGAACGACAGTTCGATTGAATGAGACTAGATTCGCTCCTAAAAAATGTCGTCCCCGATATATTTCGGCCCAACAAATCTGTTGGTTGGAATTTGTTAAAATATTGATGTTTATTACAGTGGATATATTCAAACACACTGCCAAAAAAATAAGAAAATTAAACGAGCAGATCAAATGTTACCTGAAGTGCATGGTACCACCTTAAGGTACAATAAGAGGTGATTGTTCGTTCTGTTGATAGTGGTGGAATTGTTGACTATCACTGTATGCAATTAGCTTTAGAATAATAATACAAATACAGAAGAAGGGACTCTTTAGTAATGATCTTATGGAAGTTGGATCTATAACTATAGGTGCAATCAGTGCCTATCATCAATACAATTTGAGTTCGAATCCCGCTCGTGGCGAGGTGTACTCGATACAACATTATGTAATAAACTTTGTCAGTGACTTGCGACATGTCGGTGGTTTTCAAAGGGTACTCCGGTTTCCTCCATCAATAAAATAGACCGCCACGATATAATGAAATAATGTTGAAAGTGACGTTGAACACCATAACCCTAACATTAACTCCTTACCAGTGTTTGTCCTTTACCGTTATCACGTAAGACATTACAGAGGGTACGGTTCACTTTGAGATGTGATTTATGCTGATTATTAAAGCCATCGCATTAACTGTGGTGTAAAGAAAGGTGATAAAACTGTGGTATTCCACCAATCGATATTTATCTGTTTCAATTTTTTTGTTTTATGTCTGTTTCAGATTATTTGTTTTGTGTTCACTAACATCCATATCCGTTCGTGATAAACAAAAAAGTGGGTACTGACGTAATCCTGATTTGCCAAATTTCCCAGTAAGGATATGTATCCCAATTTCGTTCCTAACTACGGTTCTCCTGTCTCGGACATATATTACAAGTAGCTTATCTAACACTGATAACGATTAATTCATACACTACTTATCATCGCCCATTCGTTATTTGCTGTGTTATTCGGTTAGCCGTGATTTATTATCGACATTCACAATAAAAGAATAATTGTTCTATAGATATTTTATTAAGCTGAGAAACAAGGGTTCTAATCCAGTTAATGTATCGCTAACATGGCTAAAAATCAACAAAATTGTTCGTTTTTAAATAGTATTAGAAATATCATGTAATAGTACTCTCTTTATAATTATTGAAACAGGCCACTTTATGCAGTTGGTGCCATTGTTGGATTTATTGTGCTTGCAGTTATCTTGGGTTGTGCTGTTGTCCGTTTACAGAAGAAAAAAGCACGCACCAGTCCCTCATCAGAAGTCCAGTCTAGTACCCAGCCTCAAGGGGGTATCTATTATATACAAGGTAACATTCAAAGTTCTTTTAACATTCATATCAATACGACGAAATCAAATTGCACAATATGTTTACATTCCTTGATTGGGGAGGGATTGTTGTTAAACGCCAAGTGAGAAGGTTTTCAGTGATATCATGGCCAACATAAGTTACTTATTAATGGGATTATGTTGTTTGTTTTACACCAAATCAACTCGATGCGTTGGAATTTTTTGGTTCTAGCTTACTGAAATATTAATACTCGTGTTGACATACCACTCTAATGGGAATCATGGTCCTGATTCAGAGTGAAACTGATTTTACTCATTCTCCATAATGATATGGGCTTATAATTTGGTTTGACGTCCCGATCGGGAATCGAAACCACGATTGACAGTTCTGCAGAGAGGTTGTCCGTTCCATTTGATACAGAGGTGTGACTAGATAGCTGGAATGCATCATCCAAATTAATTCAGGGTCAAATCATCAGTAATGAAATGCACAACAAAAAATACCACACTGTAGGAACAGTTCCAAAATCCAAGAGAAGAACACAAAAATATATGACCGTTCACTTTCTAGGCTTGGTACAGGCACTTTAATTAAAAGTGGTCGGGTTAAGCTAGTTTTATGGGCCAACCTCATCTATTTGTGAACGCAGTCATGCCAGTGTTTTCCACATGTGAGTAAAATGTCATAAAACCGACAGAAAAGCTTTATTATATAGAGTTTTATAATCTTGAACATTATACATTATATAAATAACACATAGCTGAGAGGGTGGTAGAGCAGATTGTTACCCTCTAGGGATAACAATCTGCTCTACTACTCTCTCAGCAATGTGTTATTTGTTTTATTATACTGAATGTTCTTTTCTCCTGGTTTCATTCTTTTTTATGATGATTTTGATGCCCTGAATTTCAATTGCTGTTGTCTTTAAATGTGCTAAACTGTGATATCGATGATGTGTAATAAATAAAATTACATACATTTTTTTGTATTTGTTAATATTTTTCTGCCATTTTGGTGTATGTTTTATACAGATGGCTGCTCTTTTAAATGAAAAGTGAGCAATTTTGTCAGCTCTGCCATGTGATAGACTAAATTATCACCCTCTGCCATGTGATAGACTAAATTGGAATACGCTCCTCAACCAATGAGAAGACAGGAAATTTACATGAAATATAATAAAATATATTGTCATATGTAAAGGGAAAAGTAAAAAGAAAGTAAAAAGAAAGACAAAGCCGGAAGCGAGAACAGGAGCCTCTTAATGGCAACATTCTTCTCAATGTTGATATATATCATAAAATCCTTACTTATATTGTCTGTGAATTCAACAAATTGAGTCATAATAAGAGAGATTATTTTTAATATAATTTTGTTCAAAGCAGTACATTTTCCTTTGAATTAGGTGCACATGGGAATTCACGAGACAGCACTGCCACATACGCCCCGAAATTGAATAATTATTAGATCATACCAAGACGTTGGGACTGCAAACGCAGGCACAATGTACAACATTGATTTACTCTGATATTGTATTGTTCATGTTTTTGTTGTCATTCATTTTTGTGATAGTATGTGATCATTTTGAGTGGAAGCGAATCTATCGTTAGTTTATATATGTTTTGTCGTTGGAGATTCAATTATCCAGAGTGGGATGTTGGGATCCTATTAAACCCCGCCACATTTATGTGTCTGTCCCAAGCCAGGATCTGAATTTCCAACGTCATAAGTCGTGATCTTTTTTGTTTTCTGTGGAAGAATGTGAGCGTAATTGTTTGTTTAGTTAATACTGGTGGATTTGTTGACAATCACTGTTTATAGTTTTTTTTTAATAACAATAATCTTTAGCCAGTCTACTCTCCGCAAAAATAGTTAAAGGCAGTAAATTCAACAGTTATATCAGACAAAAACTTTAATTCTTTCGGAGAAAAAAAGTAATTATCTGTGCTGAGTTCATGAAGAAAGATGTTATAGCAAAAATATGAACATAGAAAATATCATTATTATTATGACTATTATTATAAATTTTGATTCGTGTAGACTAGAAATTACGTAATAAAAATATTTTGGTGTGAGTTGGAACTACAAACAAAATGATCAATTATATTATTTATGGTAGAAACTAAAACATTTAAACGAGGGTGGTGGGAGGGGGGGTAATGGTGTTTGGCGACACTTTCAGCAATATTTCAGTTATATCGTGGCGGTCAGTTTTATTGGTGGAAGAAACAGGAATATCCGGAGAAAACCACCGACCTGCCGCTAGCCACTGACAAACTTGATCACATAATGTCGTATCGAGTACACCTCGTCTGAGCAAGATTCAAACTCACAACGTTAGTGGTTATATGCATGCATTGGATAGGTAGTTATTAATCCAACTACTATGCGATCAAGACTACAAGGACATCTCAACAACATTTAAACGACACAAGTGATAAAATGAAAAACAAAAACAAAATATCACTGTCGGAAAAATTCAAAAATCAAATCAAATTCGCAGAAAGAGGAAAAATCGTTACCCCTAAGACATAAATACATGACAGTTCACTTTTCTGGTTTGATACAGGTACTTCTATAAAAAGTGTCTGGATTAAGCTAGTTTTATGTGCCCAAACCTCTCTTCTTGGTGAATAAGGGTAATAACAAAATTACCGAATTCCGAACAATCTTATAAAGGGAAAGTCAAAACTCATATGTATATAAACAGACAAGATCAGTCAACGACCGGAAAACTGTGAAAACCGTAATGACCCTGACTTGGTACAGACATTTCTAAAGAAATGGTGGGTTGAATCAGATTTTAAAGCGCCAAACCTCCCGCTCTCATTACGGCTCAAAGTCTCCGGCTGTCACTATAACAGTATTTATAACAATACTTAAACAAAATAGGCAAAACAGTTGTCAAAGCAGCACCAAACTCAGTGAAGTAAATGTCTTATGGGCCCAAACCTCTCTTCTTGGTGAAGTGATGAGCCCAATCCTCTCTTCTTGGTGAAGTTATGAGCCCAAACCTCTCTTCTTGGTGAAGTGATGAGCCCAATCCTCTCTTCTTGGTGAAGTTATGAGCCCAATCCTCTCTTCTTGGTGAAGTGATGAGCCCAAACCTATCTCCTTGATCAAGTGATGAACGTAATGTAATATTATTTACATATTCATTCATAAGATAAAGCGATTCAAAATAAACAGAAAATAGTTCTTTAATACAAAAGAAGGGTCAATGAATTGTCGTATAGTTAACTGACCACTAGCTATGAAGATATAATCTGCTGATTAAAAGCCATTACTTTTTAAGCAAACAAAAATCATAACATATTTTATATAAATTAGTCATGAACATACAAAAAACAATTAATGGTATGCGTGGGAGATCAGAATAAATAGGTCATCGAAATGTTAGAATCACATATTGAACAAAGACTAGTAATATAATATGCAATGAAATATAAATGTACTAATTTAATTGGTAGCTTGACCTACTAAAGTAAATTTGCATCAAACACTGAAACTAAGTCAGTCTTTACACAACATTGGTGGTGTAATGATTAGCGTGATCGCCGCGAGTGTGGTAGATCGTGGGTTCGAGTCCCGATCAGGTCAAACCAAAGACTATACAATGGTATTTGTTGCTTCTCCACTAAGCACGAAGAATTAAGGAGAAAGAGCAAAGACTGGTTTGCTCGGAATCAGTATAATGTGTCCACGTACGGTGACATGTCTATCCTCGGACTGCTCTTCCAGTGAACTAGCACTATAAAAAGCCAATTAAGCATGATGGTCTAGTACAAAGAGGGCATCAACATCATCTCATTGAAAAATAATTTGTTCTCGCCATGATATAGCTGAAAAATTGCTGAGTTGGTGTTAAACAACACTCACTCACTCATAGCCTTTACAAATAATTAATTAGATGTGTCAGATTTGTACTTATAGTAATATCAATACGTCCAAAAAACATGGATGGGAAATACCCGTTTTGATCAGAATTGCATTTATATACAAGATCTTTATATACAGGTAATAAAATTTTGCGGAAGTTTACATGAAGTATCTTAAATTAGCTGCTACCTATCATCTGTGTAAATTGTCAAATATGATAGACATTGTCTGGATCAGTGAAGCGTAAAACATTTAAACATCATTCAAGATGGTATGTTGTCGTTAATTAGTGTACATTTCCATAGCATTTAAATTTCCATTAATTCTTTATATCATATATAAAAGAAAATCATAAGACAGTATCTTCTAAATTATGAAATGCTGTTTCGCTTCAATATTATTACTTTACGCCAAAAGAGCATTTTTTTCCCCCAGTTATATCTTGGCGAGAAAAAAGTTACATTTGGATGATATGAGGATGATTATGTCCGCTTTGTTTTAGACCAACACCCTGAGTTAGAATTTTAAAATGGTAGCCCATTGAAACAGCAGTCCACGGGTAGACATGTCGCTGCACTCGGACACATTATTTTGTTTTTCAGCCAATTACCGGTCTTTGCTTTTACTGCATAGTGCTCTGTGTTTAGCGGAGAAGCAACACATTACAATTTTATAGATTTTTGTTTAACCCGACCGAGACTCGAACCCATGATCTACCGCGCTCGAGGCGAGCACGCTAACCATTACACCATTGATGCCTCTTTATATAAAATTCTTTCAATATATACAATAAAAGTGAATTTTCGGTACAATATCCGTATTCACCAATATGATACAATAATGTTAGTTTACCATTACTTGTGTTTATATTGTTGGTTCCCATCTACTTGTTTTAATGGACCGTCGTGGTCGTGATCGTATGGTAGTTGGATTTATGACTATATATGCAAACAGTGCCTATCAACACTAACGTAATTAGTTTGAACCCTGCTCAGGTGAGGTGTACTCGATACAACAGTATGTGATCAAGTTTGTCAGTTAATTGCAGCTGATCGGTGGTTTTATCACGGTATTCCGGTTTCCTCCTCGAATAAAACTGACCGCCACGAAATAATTGAAATATTGTTGAAAGTGTCGTTAAACACCATTGGCCTTACACCCTCTGTTCGTTTTTATTTTAGGTAATAATTAATATTAAAATGAACAAATGCGTTAAAGAACTTCCAAAGTACGCTAGCAGGGCGCTCGGTGCGTTACACGGAAAGTGTATATGTGCCGGTGGAATGACAAATGCTGTTTATGCAAAACTTTACACAACGATTGTTTAACCTGTCTTATTTTACGGTGCCGGTATATGGGGGACTAAACAATACTCAGCTATAAACTGTATTCAAAGCTGCCAAATTATTCTGTTCAGTTGGCAGATACACTTCAAACATAGCAATCAGAGGCGACATGGGATGGACTTCGTGTTTTACTAAACAACAGCTTGCATGTATACGTTTAATGTGGAGAATTAATCAAACTGATGACATTCGTCCCACCCGGGAAATAGCGCATGGACGGCTCGGAGACGAAAGGGGTGTTTTTTCTTACTGTAAATAATTTCATCAACTATATCAACGCGTCAGCAATTGTAAATAACATTTCTATTGTAACTAAAACAGCCATGAACATTATTAAAGAAAGAGTGACTCAGTTAGATAATGAAGAATGTGTGCATGAATTATTTAATGACTCTAACAATATAAATGGAAATAAAATCTGTACATTCAGATTGTTCAAAACTTCTGTAGAGACAGTTAAATACGTAAAAATACAACTACCGAGGTCAGTTCGTCGGGTTATGGCCCTGTTCCGTAGCGGGTCTTTGCCGCTGGCCATCGAGACTGGTCGATATGTCCGTCCGCAAATCCATGTAAATGCTGTATGTGCCGATCAGACGAATTGGAAGACGAAAGACATTTTCTTATGAACTGTTCATTATATGAAGATTTGAGATAAGAATTTTTTGAAAAAGCTAAGACTTTCATTGAAAATTTTGAACATTTAATCTTTGACGTTAGATTTATAAGCTTAATGAATTGTGACTAAATCCAGTCTACATTGCCATATACACTTTTTCAATTTGATCAGAGAAGGCTAAAGTTCATTTAGATAAAATAAAGATAAATTATTGTTTTTGTAACAATAACCTTTCATAACTATTAGTAAGAAATGGAATAATTAAAATAGGAGAAATAGAAATGGAAGATGCTAGTTATCACATTTGATTTACTCTGAATTTTATTTTCAAAACCTTTCACTTAGTCTGAAATCACTTTTAAGAAATATGTTATTTTTTAAATTTTCTATGCCCTTTTAAATACAATACAGGGGTCCTTTGTTGAACTTGTGATTAAGCTAATCATATGACTAGCCCTAATTACATTTTTAATTCCTAATCACATAATTAGCTAATGCAATGATTAAATATGATTAATTAATACAAATGTCCTATAGAAAAAAATATATTAGTATGAAAACGTGACACAAAAGGGTTATACCTTTGTGGCGTAAATGTTTTGTCACATCTCAGGTAAAATGGCGCAAATGTCCATCGCTCTTAAAAACAGTCCAGCAACAGAATTTAATTATTGCATTAGCTTAGGTATGTGATTAGGAATTAAGAATGTAATTAGGGCTAATCACTCTGGGCTAATCATGCGATTGGCTTAATCACAAGTTCAACAACGGTCCCCTGAATTTTAATGTATACATATATATAAGTGCCTCGTAAGTCTTTTTTAGGCTGGGTAATTGATCTTTTATTTGTATGTATGAAACCGTTTTATATTTTTATGAATGATCAAATATGTGACACTATTATAAAATATTTATTTATTTATTTATTCATTAAATTAAATTTAGAGAAATGTTATTTTGATGTATATTATATGATTACGTTTTTTATGAAATACTTTTCAAAGAGTTCATTTGCAATTTTCATGGTATAATATTGGTATGCATATTCTGTATATTTTCGTAAGGTACATGTGAGGAGAAAGAAAAACGTTTTAAGTCTGTTTTTGTATTTTATCTTAGTTTATATATTGATAGTCTTGCTATGCTTAAAATAAAATTCATCCAATAAAAATTAAAAGGCGTGTCCTGTCTCTATTTGTTGATTGGCCATGCAAAAATAATCAATTGGGTGTACTCGGGTTTGGCAATGTTTGCCCATACACCACTGACAAGACATATTAATGCATATTTATTATCAAATTTTAAAACTGTATAAACACATGTGAAATATTAAAACATAATCATGAACATTTATTATTAAATTTTAAAACTACATAAGCACACATGAAATATGAAAAACATAATAATGAATATTTATATCAATCTTTAAAACTATCAAGGACGTATATACGTCTTTGAAACTATATAAACACACATGAAATATGAAAACATAATGAACATTTATTAGTAAATATCACTAATTTTGATAATTAAATAGTCAATTTACATATAAATGAAAGAAATAATTGTCTTATCAAAAATAACATCTAAAAATAGAACTTAATAACATTTTCATTTTAAGAATATATATATCTATTTTCTTTCCTTTAAATGGTCAATGCATGTTTTACTGTGATAAAGTGTATTATTTCGGTTAGTTTTATTTAGTGGTTTATTTTCTTATTGGATTTTTTTAGCAAAAAAATGAGCATACTTCACTCTTAAGATATATAAGATTCAGTGGTTTCTAAAGCTACTTTCAAAAAAATTATCGTGGCGGTCACTTTTATTGGTGGAAAATAAACCGATGTACCAGGCGAAAACCACCAATATGTAATTCCACCTACATGTACATTTACCATGCGATCATACCACGACAGTCCTCAATAAGTTGAACCGGGTGGTTATGTGGAACGAATAAAATATACAAAAAATGGTACGTTGGCTTTAAATATTACATAATTGTCTTATCAGTGGTACATGGGCAAACATCGCCATACCAGAGTACACCCAATTGATTCTTTTTGCATGGCCAATCAAAAAATAGAAAAACGACACACCTTTTAATTTTGATAGGATGAATTTTATTTAAAGCATAGCAAGACTATCAATATATAAAATAAGACAAAATACAAAAATAGATTCAAATAGATTTTCTTTCGCATATACCTTATAAAAATATACAGAATATGCATATCAATATTAATGAAAAATGCAAAAATACTCTTTGAAAAGTATTTTCTTAAAAAATAATCGTATTATACATCAAATTAACATTTCTCTAAATTTAATTTAATATAAAGTATCATAAAAAATAAAAACAAATAGAGGGGGTTAGGGTTAAGGCTATGGTGTTTAACACCAATTTCAACAATATTTCAGTTAAATCGTGACGGTCAGTTTTATTCGTGGAGGAAACCGGAGTACCCGGAGAAAACCACCGACCTGCCGCAAGTCACTGACAAACTTTATCACATAATGTTGTATCGAGTACACCTCGCATGAGCGGGGTTCGAACTCACAACATTAGTGGTGATATGCATTGATTACATAGGTACATGTAGTAATAAATCCAACTACCATACGATCACGAACACGACTGCCCCTAATAAAACAAGTTGATGTGAACCAACAATGTAAACACAAGAAATGGAAACTAACATTAGTGTATCATATTGGTGAATGCGGATATTGTACCGAATATTCACTTTTATTGTAAATATTGAAAGAATTGTATATCAAGATGCATCGATGGTGTAATGGTTAGCGTGCTCGCCTCGAGCACGGTAGATCATGCGTTCGAGTCTCTGTTCCGTGAATCCAAAGACTATAAAATTAGTATTTGTTGCTTCTCCGCTAAACACAGAGCACTATGCAGTAAAAGCAAAGACTGGTAATTGGCTGATAATCAAAATTATTTGTCCGAGTGAAGCAATGTGTCTACCCGCGGACTGTTGTTTCAGTGGATACCACTTTAAATTATAATCCGGCGTGTTTATCTATAGAACAAGGTGGCAATCATTGCCATCATATCATTAACATGTAAGATGTTCTCGCCAAGATATAACTGGGGAAAAAATTGCTCTTTTGGCGCAAAGTAAAAATATTGAAGCGAAAAGGCATTTCGTAATTTAGAAGATCCTGTTTTATCAATTATTTTTTTTATATATGATAAAAGAATTAATGGAAATTCAAATGTTATGGAAATGTACACTAGCTAAAGACAACATACCATCCTGAATGATGTTTACATGTTTTACGCTTCACTGATCCAGATAATGTCTATATTATTTGACAATATACACAGATGGTAGGTATAGGAGAATGTCCGAGTAACTCTCCATTCCTTAAAAATAATGGAGCCGAGGCCCCAAGGGGCCGAGGTCCATTGTTTTTAAGGAATGGATAGATACGAGGACATTCTCCAACTTAAAATCCACCCATTGTACTTTATTAATTTTATTAATTATTAATCTTGTAACAAAAAAAGTCTGTGTTTAGTATCTAAAGTACAAAGAGAACAATAACTCTCCATTCCTTAAAAATAATGGAGAGTTTTGACAATAGATTTACATAAAGGTGGATTTTAATTAGTGCTAATTAAAGATGCTCCAGGCAAATTTCCGCAAAATGTTATTACAGATATAAAGATCTTGTATATTTTATTGCTAAGTAATTGAAATTGCTAAAAGTACAAATTTGATACATCTGAGGAATTATTTGTGAAGATTATGAGTGAGTGAGTGTTGCTTAACACTAACTTAGCAATTTTTCAGCTATATCATGGCGAGAAGAAATTAATTTTCAATAAAATGATGATAATGTCCGCTTTGGACTAGACCAACAGGCTTACTTGGATTTGTATGGTGTTAGTTGACTGAAACAATAGTCCGCAGATAGACATATCGCCCCACCCAGACACATTATCATGATTCCATGCCAACCAGTTTTTGTCCTTTCTCCTTAATGCTGCAACTTAACGGAGAAGCAGCAAATACCAACTTGATAGTCTTTGGCTTGACCTGATCGGGGATCGAACCCACGAGATACCACATTCGAGGAGAGGACATTAACCATTACACAACCGACGCCGTGTAAAGGCTATGACTTAGCAACTATAGTTCAGTGTTTGATGCAAATTCACTTTAGTAGGTTCAACTAGCAATTAAGGTAGTACATTTGTATTTCATTCCATATTATATTGATAGTCTTTGTTTAATATTTAATTCCAACAATATGATGACGTGAACTATATATTGTGGTCTCCCAAGAACACCATTAATTTCTTTGAATGTTCATCACTAATTTATATCAAATATGTTAAAAGTATCAGTTATGATTTATTTTTGTTTAAAGAGTAATGGTCGTTAATCAACAGATTCATCCTTCATAGCTAATAGTCAATTAACTACGAGCATTTATTGACCCTGCTATTGTACTGCCCATGTTTATGTTGTCATTCTTTTTTGTGATAGTATGTGATCTTTTTGAGTGTAAGCGAGGCTGTGCAGGTTTTTTTAATCGTTTGTTTATATATACATATTGCCATTGAATACCCAGTGATCATAAGGGGAGGGTCGGGATCCCATTAACAGGTATAACACTGTCATATTTTTTGTGTCTTTCTCAAGGAAGGACCTGGATTTCCAACGTCGCATGTCGTAGTCTTGTTGTGTTTAATGATTTTATTTTGGCATTAGAATTAATGAGCGCAGCAATAAAAAATGATACTAGTATAAATGGAATGAAAATTAATAACTCTGAATATTTACTTAGTCAATATGCAGATGACTCGTCTCTTATTTTAGATGGGTGTGATGACTCGCTTAGAAAATCTCTATATATTTTAGAAAAAATTCTCAGAATGTGCAGGACTAAAAGCAAATTTAGAAAAAAAATGAAGCCATATGGATTGGGTCAAAGGTACATTCAAAAGAAAGATTATTGCTGGGAAACTAATTAAAATGGAACCAATCGGGAATATTTAAATTACTTCGTATTAACTATGATCTTTTCACTGAAGACAAAACAGCTATGCATTGTAAACAAAAAATGGAAAAAATAAGAACATTGTTAAATTCATGGATTTATCGGGATCTGACTTATATGGGACCAATTACATGAATAAAATCATTAGCAATGCCAATCTTAATCGAATCTCTCAATGTTTTGCCAATTCTTCAGATAAAATAATAAATGAAAAACAGAACATGTTCTATTCATATTTATGGAGTGGAAAGCCAGACAAAATTAAAAGGAAAGTTATTATTGGCCAGTAGGAGGAGGGAGGACTTAAAATGCCACATATAGAATCTTTTTGCCACGGACTGAAAATGGTATGGATGAATAAAATATTGAACCCCTTAACAATAACTCCATGGAAGACATTATTTATTGATCAGTATAATAAATATGCGGCGGATTAAATATGGATGTTAGATCAATGTGCACTCTCAAAAGTCGCATCACATTTTAACAGAATTTGGACAGATATCTTTTAAAACTAGGGAAATTTAAGGGAGAGGTCTTCCGAAAGTGATGACATTCCTAAAAATATTTTGACCCAATCCATATGGTTTAGTAAAAAGTTAAAAATTGATAATACCCTTGTTTGATTTTTTTATTATTAATGGTGTGATGCAGGAATATTTTTTATAAATGATTTACTTGATGAGAACAATGAATTCCTTTCCTTCAATCGATTTCAAGAAATTTATGAATATAACCCACCTTTTTACGGTATATGGGAATTTTACATATGATACCACAAATTTGGAAGGTAAGAATTAAACTTACAAAAAAAATCACAGTGATAACTTGTGAAATTTTTTAATATGTAATAAGAAAACCTCAAGAAATCGTCCTTATATTTCTACAGAAAATTTTGTGAAACCACTTTGAACCACCAACAAAACAACAAGAAAGATGGAAAGAGGAATTAAATACAGAAATTATGAACTGGGATCTGATATATAATAAATTCCTTTCTATTGTAGAAAAAGCAATCAATTTACTGTTTTTCAATACAAAATATTGCATAGAATTTTGTGTTCTAATTCCCTCCTGTTTCAATGAAAACTAAAAGAGACCCAACTATGTAATTTTTGTAATGAAACAAAAGAAACAATTGTGTACCTATTCTGGGAATGTAATATTGTCAAAGGTCTAAGGTTGGAAATGGCAGATATATTAAAAAACAAATGTAATGTAGAAATGCCTATTTCAGCACAACATATAATACTTGGATCAGACATGCTTGATTACTCTATTAATATATTCATTGTTCTCATTAAGTATTATATCTACTCTTGTAGATTTTCTAGACAAACACCATGTGTATCAGGTGTAATAAATATATTAAAACGCACATATGAAACTGAAAGGCAATTTGCCTCTATCTATCAAACCCCTACAATACGAGACAGAATTGTGAAGAAATGGGAAGATATTAAGATAATATTGGTATAAAGGAAGTAACTCAAAATATATACTGTTCTAGACAAAATTTTATTAGTTAATTATTTAAACTAACAATGATGGTAACACAAACAAACAATGTATTTGAATATACACTGTATGATAATGTTTTGTAATGCTAATAGGTGTGACACTGTCCTGCTAAATATATCTGTAATGTATTATATGTGCAATGTGAAAGTAAAAAAATAAACAAATATTATAAAGAAAAAGGTAAAAGTAAGAGGTTATTGTTCGTTTTGTTGATATTGGTAGAATTGGTGGTCACAGATTTCTATACATGTACTTTTTTTTCATAAAATGATGAATCGTTGTATAAAACACTTTACATACATTATTTGTACTTCGTAGCAAATTTATGTCATTTGTGTACAGATACACGTAAAACATATTTATGCATTGTAAAAGGATTGTATGTGGTGGAACAGGAACTATTACCCTTCCGGAGTACCGGAGTTCATACCGGTTTTTCGTGTGGTTTGTTATTGCCCCTTTGATATCTTCAAGCTTTTCTCAATATGTCGATTGTAGTTAGTATCATAGCTAGGAACTACTCACCCTTCCGTAGCACCTGAGTTCACCCCCGGTTTTTAGTGGGGTTCGTGTTACTCGATTTTTAGTTTTATATGTATGTTTTGTTAATCGTTGTTTGTCCTTTTGTACTTTTTCTGTTGGCCATTGTGTTGTGTGTTCTTCTTCGATATACGGATTCTGATTGCGCCTTTGGTATCTCCAAACTCTTCTTAAATTCAACTACCATACGCTACCGGACACATCAGTGTTGTAATTTTGGAAGAATGTTTAATCTTCTATTATTTTTGTCGGGCGTTCATGTTGAATAATGCTCTTTGTATTTATTTACGCATACAGGTGTCCAAGAATATTTTCATATCAGATGATGTTTATGACGTTTAATAGTACTACGACGGGTGTCACTAAAGGAACATCAACTGCTAACCCTTTCGGAGCACCTGAGTTCAGCACCCTTTTAAATGGGGTTCGTGTCGCTCATAATCTGTAGTTTTCTGTGTAGTATATTCGTAATTCATTGTTTGTTCTTTAGTACTTTTCCCTATGGTCATTGTATTGTCTGTTCTTCTTCGAATTACGACTTGTGATAACCCCTTTGGTATCTTCAAACGTTTTTCACTATATTTGGTGTCGTTTGCACAATTCTAAAGATCGAGGAACACGAACCTCACTAATAACCGGGGGTGACATCAAGTGTTTCAGAAGGGTGAGCAGTTTTTGCACCACTAGTGACACCCGTCGTGTTACTGTTAAACGACACGAACATCATCTGATATGTAAATCATGTTGGGCACTAGCATAGTGTTAGTAAGAATGGAAATTGAATGGTAAGTAAACAAAATTCAATCGTTATCATTCTGTAATCAAATATTTATAAGAGGCCGTCGTGGCCGTGATCGCACATGGTAGTTAGATTTACAACTACCACCAATAACACTGACCGCCACAATATAACTGTATATTGTTGAAAGCGGCGCTAAATACCATAAAAACCAAACAAAACCAATCAAATATATATATGGTAAGACGGTATTCTAGGAAATATATTCTAGTGTTGTATGTTTTTCTTCATACCCGAAAACAATTGTTTTATAAATAGTTAAACATGAACAATTGCTATTGCTACATGATTAATTGATTAGTTATTGCTTAACGTCTAGATAGCGAGCGCTATGTCAGTTATATTCAGGACGAGGACAAGGTCAACATTATAAACATTCAGATAGAAAAGAGGTAGGGATGGGCCAACCGAGGCAACTACTTTTGACTGCCACTGGAAAAATATGGAGATTTGGTTAATGACAAAAAAATTAGTCTTTTGTATCGGCTACGATATGCCTACTCTTTCAAAATCTAGAAAACATGTGTTTAGCGTACAAGGAGCGTGACATTCTCCAAGCACGGTACCCACGATGGTCCACGGTCATGCTTTACCTATCATAACCTGACAACCTAATCGAGAGGACACCGCTATCCGACACATTGGGAAACACTGAGCAGCTCTGTGGGTGTGTCCTTTAGCCACCTGCACCACTACCCAACAGGCAAACGTCCGCTGCATGTAATGCACAACAGCTGCTGCAATAACAGCAAGCATAGTATAATTAATAGCTTACATGAATAGGATTGAAGTGAGTACTAGACACGGAAGTGAAATATTGTTGAAAGTGGCGCCAGACATCATAACCCTAACCCTGCATATTGTGCAGTTATTGGTGAGCTATTCATTTTATAAGATTAAAATCAAGTTTGCAGTATATCACATAGTAACAAAAATACTAAGAACTGATACATATATTTATTTTATCATATCCGATTATAATATAAAAACAAATTAGTCTCAGCAATGAAGAAGTTATGCACCAGCAGAAATTGGAGCCATTTATATAGTCTACATGCAAGATGAAAATCACAAACCAATGATATATTGAAGTAGAATATTTACGCCCCAATCATATATACAATTATGTGACAAAAGTATTTCACGTATACGACGTCACGCTAAGCTATGCGGTCGAAGTTTGTTGATGCTTGAGAAGCTATAACTTGTTCATAAATAGAATTATACTCACCGAACATTCAGTATTTAGTAACATGATCTTTAGCTTTAATTACATTTCTTATTCGTCCTGGTATGACATATGCAGAACAAGTTGACCCATTCCAGTGGCACATGTGCATGTACATGTGCCCGTATATAGGAAGTGACTCCCTTTGTAATGAAATATGCTCTGTTTATTGTGAATGTTATGGATGACTTTGTGAATAATATTACATTTCGTTGATCACTTCACGAAGAAGAGAGGTTTGAACCCATACAACTAGTTTAAAAACTTTAATCCTGACACTTTTTATTGAAGTACCTGTTCCAAACCAAAGTGAGCGGTCATGTATTTGTGTGCTAGGGGTATTGGTTTTGCCTTTTCTGCGATTTTTACTTTATTTTTGAATTTTTACGACAGTGTGATATTTTCGCTTTTCATTTTATCACCTATGTCGTTTGAATGATGTTGAGAGGTCGTCGTGGTCGTGATCGTATGGTGGTTGGATTAACAACTACCTATGCAATAAGTGCATGTCACCACTAACGTTGTGAGTTCAAATCCCACTCAGGCGAGGTGTACTCTATATAGCATTATGTGATAAAGTTTGTCAGTGACTTGTGGCAGGTCGGTGGTTTTCTCCGGGTACTCTGGTTTCCTCCACAAATAAAACTCACCACCACGATATAGCTAAAATATTGTTGAAAGTGGCGTTAAATACCATGACCCCCTAGTATAAATGTTTAGTTTGTACCATAAAACACAGATTTGTTGGTATTTCAAACTCACACCAACATATTTTTACTATGTTGTTTCCAGTGTACAAGAATCATTATTGATAATAGTCATCATCATAATGATATTTTCTTTGTTCATTTTTTGCTAATGCTTCTTTGTTCACGAACTCAGTACATTTAATTTTTTTTCCCGAGAGAGTTAAAGTGAATTTATTGCTTTTAAATATGCTTGCGGAGAGTAGAATGGCTAAAGATTAGTGTTATTAAAAGAAACAATAAACAGTGATTGTCAACTAAACGAACAATTACCGCTCACATTCTTCCACAGAATACAAAAAAGGCCACGACCTATGACGTTAGTAATCCAGATCCTGGCTTGGAACAGACACAAACATGTGGTGGGGTTTAATGGGATCTCAACCTCCCTCTATGGATAACTGAATCTCCCACGGCAAACAATATATGCACAAACGATAACAAAACAGTACATATTCGCTTCCACTCAGAATGATCACATACAATCATAAATATGAATAATAAGAAAAACATGAACAGTATAATAGCAGAGCCAATAAATGTTGTACAATTATGCCTGAGTTTACAGCTCCATCGTCTTGGTTTGATCTAACAATCATTCAATATCGAGGCGCATGTGGCAGTGCTGTCTCGTGTGCTCCCATTTATACCTAATTCAATAGAAAATGTAGTGCTTTGAGCAAAATTACATTACACATAGTCTTTTTTATTATGACTCAATTTGTTGAATTCACAGACATTTTTAAGTGAGGATTTCATGATATATATCAACATCGAGAAGAAGGCTGCCATTACGAGGCTTCAGCTCTCGCTTCCGGTTTTGTCTATCCAGATTATGTTTTCTTTTTCTTTTTCCCTTTACTTTGAATCTTTCAAATATTATAATATTATAATTATTTATGTATCAAAGAACTATATAAGTATATTTATTAACTTATTTCATATGAATTTCTTGATTGTTTTATGCATAAAATTAAGTGCAGAAGACGAAAGATGATATTGGCAATTATATTTACGTTCCAACTGACTATTGTTTCCCTACTATGTCTTGAGATTGTCTTATTTACTATCTGGTATTTAAATGATGGTTGGGGCCATCGACTTTCTAATGGTATGCATATGACAACGATTAAATATAGTATGCATAATGTTCAAGATTATAACATTTTATATAATAATGCCTTTTCTTGGTTATATGACATTTAAGACACCGGCGTGACCGCGTCAGTTCACAAAGAGATGAGGTCCATAAAACTAGCTTAACACGGCCACTTTTATTGAAGTGCCTGTACCAAGCCAAGAAAGTGAGCGGTCATGTATTTTTGTGTTAGTGTTATCGATTTGCCTCTTTTAGATGATTTTTCTGTTGGACTATGGAACTGTTTCGACAGTGTGGTATTTTTTGTTGTTAATTTTATTACTGATGAGTTGACCCTTAACTAATTTTGATGTTGCATTCCAGCTTTCAAGTCACATCTCTGTATGGTAGGGAATTTACAACCTATGTGTTGTAATAGTAGGAGTAATCGCATTAATGATAGAATGGTCGGGATTTCAAACCAAATAATAAGCCCACAGCAATATGGAGAATGAGCAAAGTCAATGTGTCCGATTAGAGCGACATGTCAACACGAGACTAATATTTCAGTAAGCTAGAACCATAAAAATCCAACACAAGGGGTTACTTTGGAATGAAAAAACATCCTAATCTCATTAATAAGTAACTTATTTTGACCATGATGTCACTGAAAATGTTCCCACTTGGCGCTAAGCAACAATCCCTCCCCCAACCAAGGAACGTAAACAGATATTACCATTTGATTTCATCTTATTGATATGAAGTTAAAAAAACTTTGAATGTTACCTTGTATATAATAGCTATCGCTGGAGAACGACGGACTACTGGTGAGGGATTGGTGTGTTTCCTCCTATTTCTAATAGCATAATGAACCATCACAGCTACAAACACAACACCCGCAATACCACCAACAATTGCATAACCTGATCTGTTTCAATAAAGAGAGTACTATTACATGATATTTCTAATAAATATACTTTACTAATTAAAAACGAAAAATTGTGTTGATTTTTAGCCATTTTAGCGATATATTGATTGGACTAGAACCCTTGATTCTCAGCTTAATAAAATATTTATAGCATAACTATTCTTTCATTGTGAATATCGATAATAAATAACGACTAACCTAATATCACAGTCAATGACGAATGACGAATGAGCAATGATAACTAGTGCACGAATGCATTATTATCATTGTTCGATTATCAGAGCTTTATTTTTACATGTGGAATGCAAGAATAGGTATGCAGTTTAGTACATAGATCTTTCGCTTTTGTTTACGCTAGTAAAACATTTCAGAAACGTCTATCAGCGGCTAGTGAAACTGTTGCCATGGCAATATATCTGAGGATTCAACAAAGAAATATTACGATGGTATTTTGTTTTACTAAAGCAGTCAAACAGAAAAAAATATTCGACTTTGTCTATCCAATTTTGACGTGATTATTTAGTTTTAATGTCCGTGTACATGATTTATCTGAGAATATAATACAATACACACTCAGGAAGCTCACATACATCATGAAGCAAAAGATAGGTGACATGACGACAGTATGCTTTGTAATGGTAAGCTTTCCATATTCCATAGGTTAGTACAATACCATCGTTGTGATGTTCTAATTTACAAATCGGTGTAGAGAGTAAACTGAGACGAATAAAAACATAAATATCAAATTTAGTAGACACACGACGCGCTTTTGAAATAACATTCATCAGGCACGCTCATGATGGAAATATTGGAAAGCCAAATAATTTAGTAATCGTTGAGAGCAATAAAACCAAAGGGCCTCAACGGGATAGCCGAAATAAGGTAAAGTAATCAATGTCCGAGATAGGAGAACAGTAGTTAGGAACGAAATTAGGATATATATCCTTACTGGGAATTGTTGACTAAATGAGAATTAAGACAGTACACACTTTTGTGTTTAACACGAAAGTATATGGATGTAACCACTACAAAGTCAAGAGATTCTGAATAGACCAGTTTTTGTGCTAGAAATTCTGAAAAGTGTCTGAAAATTCTGAAAATTACTCAAAATTCTGAAAAGATTCTGAACAGATTCTGAACTTTGCTGAAAATTCTGAACAGATTCTGAACAGATTCTGAAAATTCTGAAAATTGCTGAAAATTCTGAACAGATTCTGAACATTACTGAAAATTCTAAACAGATTCTGAACAGATTCTGAACATTGCTGAAAATTCTGAACAGATTCTGAACATTATCTTTCTTCTTAAATCAATATATTTTACTTCATTTTCATTAGATTTTAACTAAATATAGAATGTGATATTTCATTAATTAATTATTTAAAAAAAAATTAGAACAGCTATATTATTTCATTTCTCATTAAATTTGACATTTTCTTTATTTCAATCTTTCTTCTTAAATCAATATATTTTATTTCATTTTCGTTAGATTTTAACTAATTATGGAAAGGGATCAGAGAAAGGATATTTTACTAATTATTTGTTTTAAATTAAATTACAACAACTATATTATTTCATTTCTTATTAGATTGGTCATTTTCTTTATTTCAAATTTTTCTTCTTAAATCAATATTATTTTACTTCATTTTCATTAGATTTTTACTAAATATAGCATGTGATATTTCACTAATTAATTATTAAAGAAAAATTAAATTTAAGCAACTATATTATTTCATTTTTTATTAAATTTGTCATTTTAATATCAATTTTTTTCTTCTTAATTCAATAAGGGCTTAAAAATGCCCTAAAAATATGTATTTTTCAATTGAAAATTCATTATTTTGAAAGTTTCTCGGAAAGCAGTACTGGATAAGATCTCCCCAATTCAAACTTAATCTGGTCATAATTTTACACTATGACGTCACAATCAACCGCTAAATTATGTCTAAAAACTGAAAATACCACAAAACAGGCCTAAATTAACATAAAAAAGTAAAGAAAATATAGTCCCCGCAACCATGGAACAACTTCTTTTGTATATCGAACCTGTTACTAAAAATGAACATGCGTGCGAAGTATTATGTTGTTCCAAGCTTGCGGGAGTATTTTTCTCGGTAATAATGTGAGAAGAAAGTTTATGGTATTTCAGTTGGTGTGACGCTAAAGCGATTGTCGTCACTGCATAAACAACGGATATCTATGCAGGAGCTGTTAAAATTGGAATAAGATACATCGAATATAGTAAATCAAAATACGCATCGATTTTAATGTAAGTCGGGGACGCTTTGCCTGTTTTAGAAACCTGGATATAAATAGCAGACTACAGTAAAAGCGGACTACAGTAGAAGCAGACGAAAGTTTTTCCAAACTTTATACTATTTCAATTTTCCAGAGATTTATCGCTAACGGCAGTCTTTACGCTTAACTTTTTACCTTACAAGCCCACCGGGCCTGTAAGTTCAAATATTTACAGGCCCACCATCAATTCTACAGGCCCGAATTTGAAAACTACATTAATGACCATTAATTCAAACCACCAAAACTCAAAACATGATGATGTACCAAATATTATGTGGACATGTCAATTATGCATTAGGTAAGACCAGAATGCAAGTAAAAAACACAAAAAGACACTTTATTTTGGATTCATGTTTATATTAATCTCCTGAAAATTCTAAAATCATATTGTCAATAGCATCCTCAGTATATTCCATATCATCACTGTCCACCTCCTCCTCCTCATCATCATCATCATCACAACCAATATTGTTATAAGACTCTTATAACAAAAACTTGTGATGTCATCATTGCGTGAGACATATATTTTGGTGATAATGTTTAATATGTACCCCCCCCCTTTTTTTTTTAAATATCACTTAGACTATGCTTTGAATTAATACCACACAAAATGCAAAAAGTCGTATTTGTGTAGCCTTCAGCAGAAGAAATATGTACAGTACATGTGTATATGCCAATTTGCTCAATGGTCCAACTATATATAGAAAGCTAGGGAATGCAAGTATAGCACGAACGTATATTGACACTCGCTACCGGATGTTTCATCCCATAACCAAAACGGACCATAACCAAAACGGACCATTACCAAAACGGACCATAACAAAAACGGACTATTGAAATAAAAAATGTAAATTTCTTGAATAAATATGATATTTTATGTATTATTTCTATGATTTTATATGTATTTAATTATTTGTATTAATTTGTTTAGTGTGTTTTAATTATAAACATATGTTCGTTTGCACATAAAGAGGGAGAGGCGTTAATTATCGAAAATAACAAATCAAGGAAATTAAAATAATTTAAATCGAAGCTTGAAACTGCGCTTTGGTTTGTAGAGTCATATGGCCTTGTACCCCAGTACTTAAAATTAGAAAGTACTGATGGGCAGACTGTTAAAGTCGATTTCAATCCGTCGTCCAACAAATTTTCATACCAAGATTTGTCTGAAGAAGAAAGACAAAAAATTAAAGATTTGTTATTTATTTTGGAAAAATTTAATGTTAGCGAGAGCGCTAAAAGGGAACTGACAGTATTTTATGATGGGCTACCACGAACATATCAATGCCAGGAAGATATTAACAGTTTATATAATTTTGAAAGAATTTCGGGAAATATCCCTGGCGCATATGTTACATCACATTTTCATAAATTATATAAAGTTTCCCCTTTTGCGCCCAAATTAAACTTTTAACTTCTATCAGTTCCATTCTCTTAAATCAACCTCCAATGGACAAATGATGGATCAAAAGTGTGTGTATGTAGTGCATTGAAAATGCGTTCTGTCATGTGCATAAGTTATTGTTTGCATGATTGACAGACACTATTCATCATATCGTTTTCTAGCTTCTGAACTGTCGATCGAGAAAAAAAATATTCTAGACAGGCAGCAAATAGCCAGTCAATGGGGTTTGCAATTAATATTTCGCATGCACAATAGCGACCCCACACCACAAGGTGTGGAAAATAGAAATATTATTATGTGGCTTAAATGCGTATTAACTGCATTACATGTAAACCGTATGATTCTGTTTGATAAAGTCCTTTAACTAGAACAGGACATAATGTACACTTGAGTGAAATAATGTTGTAATAAAAGATCGTGAACGTGATATAAAAGTTTGAAAGAATGTCAAGGTATATTTTAAATGAGGTTGAAACAAGACACCATTTGATATTAATTCGGTTGTATTTCATTTTGACGATTTTAATTACGGAAGATGATCACAATCATATTGTTTTTGATTGGATTAAAATTATAGCGTGTATAATAATGTATAATAACCTATTATTATTAGAATCCTAACATGACTGCGAATTTGGCATAAAGAAAATAACAAATGGCTTCCAATAGGAAAACGCCGACTTTATGTGAAAGGGACACCAGACAGCTATGATGAACAATTTTAATACATCCCTTAGCGCGGGATGTAAAGGACACACTCCTTACACGTAACAGACAACTTACAGCAGATTCTGATAGCAACAGTTTATTAGGAGTGTTGTTGTTGTTGTTTTATCGACACCTGAGGTGGGGCCGATTTTGGCCCTTATAGCTGCCAGTCCTTTGCAAAAAAAAACCATTGCAAGCACATTTTTAGTCAAATCATACAATTAATTGTTACACACTTAATTACAATTATGATTAATTTGATTTTTATTTGATTAAAAGTTAATTAATTTTAAAGAATTTGGTTTTAAATTACAAAGATTATTAAACCCTCAATGCTTTAATCTTAGTTTCCCCCAAAGAATATGGGCTTGGGTTGATAAAAAGAAAAAAGGTAATTAAGATATAATTAACCGATTGCAGTACATGGAATTTTGATAAATTCCATCACAAAAACGAGTAAATTTCTTTGATCTTTGGTTCATAGACAATAAAAGAACATGGAGTTTGTTTTCATTCATTATCATTCTCACAATGGGGACAGACCACTGTGCAGATTGCTCCAGAAAAGTAAATTCAAGACCACACACACTTACACAATCACCTGATAATCAAATCATTTAATCTAATTAAAAGCGATTTGGGTGTCATAAACCAATTAAAACACCAATAATTACTTGGCTTCACTAAGTTACCTGTACTAATTTGATTTATTCATAAATCTAGAAAGTAATTATCACAAATAAGATAAGTTTAAAAAAAAAAAATCAACGCACACTAAAAATAAAAACTAAATAAAGATTCTTGCAATACATATTTTTTTCTGGTAGTCCATTTTGGTTATGGTCCGTTTTAGTTGGTTCCGTTTTAGTAATGGTCCGTTTTGGTTATGGACCGTTTTGGTTATGGAATGAAACATCATGTAGTGTTGACACTGACAGTCATAAACTGAAGCAACTTAAAGTAAAGATTATTATTTGTCAGACCTCAAATCAGGGTGCAACAATGGAACAAAACTACTGTAGTTCAAAGTCTATTTTCTAACTGCAGAGGTATTAACCCTTAACGTAGACACAGATCTGTCAGCAACAGTTCTATAAATAGATCGCAATTAATAAAAAAAAACTGTATGATTCTGTTTGATAAAGTCCTTTAACTAGAACAGGAACAAAATGTGTTGTAATAAAATATCGTGAACGTAATGTATAAGTATTAAAAAATGTCAAGGTATATTTTAAATGATGTTGAAACAAGTCACCATTTGATATTAATTCGGTTGTATTTCATTTTGACGATTCTAATTACGGAAGACGATCACAACCATATTGCTTTTGATTGAATTAAAATTATAGCTGTATAATAATGTATAATATCCTATTATTATCACGAAATACCCCAAAAATTACCGCGCCTCCCTCCGCTCGACGCAATTTTTTTAAGTCCACCCCCCCCCCCCCCCCCCTTGAAATCCAGGGTCCGCCCCTGATATTGACCTCAATATGTACATTATCAATGTCATAGCAGACGATGAATCCAAAATTGGTCTGTATGAGATATATTTTTTAAATGATTAAAGCTTTGTTAAGGTGACGAAAAAATTAATTACGAAAAACTACAATTTGAACGTGAAATAATAGATGTGGTACGTAGTTCTTATATTTAAAGATGACATTTTTAGATCAGATTTCATGAGATCATTCATGCAATTTCAGCATCATAATATAACCTCTGACAAATTAAGCGATCAAAATAATGAGAGATTTTATCACGAGAAACAAACCGTCGAAAACAGGAGACCGTCGAAAATGGGTGACGTTGCGACATTACTATTCGTTCACTTTAATTTCATAATACAGCTTCGGAACATGTTTTTATTCCTGAAATCAATCCACATTGCATATCAAGTCAAATTTATGCTTTGTTTATTGAGTTTTATTATGCTTTGTTTTTGTTTTTGTTTTTTAAAGATATGCATTATAATATAATGATACGTACGTTCTGTATAATGAAAAAAATGACGTTCACTGTTTTTCATGACCTGAATTTGTCGATCCGCTGTGAGGAATTAGATACACATATTAACTAACTGTATTTATTTCTGAAAAGCATATATTGTGAATACATTTTGGAGAAAATGTTATCGACATCTGAGGTGGGGCCGAATTTGGCCCTTATAGCTCCCAGTCCTTTACATCATTTAAGCTATGATTTTTACCTGTTTTCATACCTGGTTTTAACAGACAGGTAACTTTTTTACCTTGCGTACAATCATACATTAATAAAATATACAGATAAAACTTGCATATGCAAAAAAAATCAAGAAAATTGGAGTTACACTCTCAAAATAATGGAAGTTTGAAAATGGCATTTTTTCTATATAAAGGAGTAGGTATGATAAGGGCAGAAATTGGCCTAAAAAATAGACAAATTATAAATGAAACGTATAGCTTTCGTTGTTTCTTGATTTTATAAGATCTTTACCCCAACTACTATTTTGGTAACAATTTTCCATATTTGCACGTGCGATGACGTCACACTAGTCAATGGAAAGTCTATCGTTTCGTGAAAATATATGAAATCTAACAAGAAATGTGTATTTAATGTCAATTTTCAGTATAACCACAAGCAGGTATCAACGGCATATTTTAGTATGATGTTTAATATACATAAACACATATCTCATTTAATTTTTGTGTTGGTACCCGAGTGTGGAGAGTATGAAATCTGCAATCAAAAAATTATTTTAAGGTCGATTTCTCGTCAGCCGCCATTTTTTATTGACCGTTTTCATCCGTGATAGACAGAAATAGAAATCGACCTTTTAATCTCATCCAAAATAAAGTTGGTTATCGTAGTTGTTTTGCTACGGGAGTAAAACTTGAACAATTTTTATGAAACAGTTTTGACGTTAGATAAATTTTGGAGGTGATTTACTACCGACCTGATTGTGCATTGAGTCCGACGTGTTTTTGTTCTAACCCTCAGTGGAATTTCATGTGTTACTATACTAAAGTATACTTTAATATTATCCCCACAATTCAGAAAAACTACAGAAAACAAAACAAGCAACCAAAAAGAAAATTAGTACGTCAGATTATCTTAGAAATTAATTCATTGGACATGTAAACACATCAGAACTTTCTATTTTTAGTAGTCCCTTTACTTTTTCTTTTTTTTTCTTTTTCTTTAACAAATATATTTTATTTAGCTCTTTCGCAAAGTGAATTCCCGATGAATAATTGTATTAACGTAAATTTGATTTATATATAGCTTAATATTAACGTTACGGTGGCATAATGGTTTAGCACACATGACTGCCGATAACAACATCGTGAGATCAATATTTTATTCTTACTTATTTCAATAAAGTATGGAAAAACAAACAATATTTGATAATTCATAATTCATCTAATACAATACATATAAGGATATAACGTGCATGTTTTAACATAGTACACGGATGTCAGGTTTGATTTACATATTCGGTGTTTTGTTTATAATGGTCCTTTTGTTATCCTTACTAAGAATGTCATTGATATAGTCTATCGTTTATGAGTCAGTGCTAAATGTATAGTATTACTTGGAATTTTAGTGGTATGATTTTACTTTAATGGGCCATGACCGATAATACAGTATTACCAAGCATTCTATTTATATAATCTATCACGTTTTACTTTTCTCAACAAAAAAAGTTTGAAGATACCGTAAATATAAATTACCGTCTTCCAATCAAAGTATACTATCGTATTTGTACTCTTAGACATATCAGAATCGAAATAAATCATGGAAGCCAGAATGTGTTTTGAGTTTTAACATGGATTGGCGGATATTAATAAATTGTATCCCCCGCTTCTGGCTCGGGATAAAATACTATTCTCTGATGTTCTCGTGGCAAGTAGAATTTTCCTTGGCTAAAAAGATACTTTTAAACCTTCAGGGAAGCCGTGCGTGCGGTGACAGAAAATCAATAATCGCTCTCACCTATGTGCTGTCCATTTACATTGTGCACAGCAGACGACACACATTTCACAAGATGACAGAAAATCAATAATCGCTCTCTGTGATCTTTGTCCAAAGATACACATATTTATGTTTTTCCTATAATAAGGACATACTTATTAATGTTGGAACATTCAGATAAAAATGTTATCAGTCTCTAGATGTTATATATCCCGTTTTAAAGGGCAGTGGTTTTGCTAAAAGGTGAGGCTTTTTTTTGTCAATGTGTGACGTAAAAATATTTTTGACATTTACGTCACCGAATATGGTACTGCTTTGACAACTATTTTACCTATTTTGTTCCTGTATTTAAATACTGTTACAGTGACAGCCGGAACCTTTGAACCGTAATGAGAGCGGGAGGTTTGGCGCCTTAAAATCTGATTCAACCCACCATTTCTTTAGAAATGCCTGTACCAAGTCAGGGTCATTACGGTTTTCACAGTTTTCTGGTTGTTGACTGATTTTGTCTGTTTATATAATTATGAGTTTTGACTTTCCCTTTGTAAGATTGTTCGGAGTTCGGTAATTTTGTTATTACCTTTATTTATTATATATAACATCTTGAGACTAATAACGTATAATATCCGCCAATCTATGTTAAAACTCCCAACACATTCTGGCTTCCATGATTTATTTTTTAATTATTCAACATGGATTATATCCTCTCCTGCTGCTGTAGTGCTGCTTTACCATGTTATGCAGTTGACTTGGTTCCTTTGACATTCTAATTACTGAGAATAATTTCCTCTCATGATTTAAAAAATAAAAAGATCAACATTCGGTTATAAAAAGATTTAAAAAAAGCAATTTACAGAGCTCAGCATTGACGAATGTCTACGGTTGCTAGGGATAATATTTGGTTACTAGGGACATTGTAAGGTTTAAGGAATTCTTATAATATATACTGGTTAGTAAATGATAAGATGTCTCTAGATCTGCTAAGGTACTATTGTAGAATTTTTTTCTTGATTAAATAAAATGTCCATGAGATCTCCAGGAAAATATTGTGTATAGGGAAACCTGTTGCTATGGACGGGGCATAACTATGAATAAAAATATCAAAATGTATTTTTGAAATATGAAATGACATTTGTAGTGTGTATAGCTTGACAAAAATGTACCGCTTAATCAAATATCAAGTCGAAAGATCGTAGATGTCAAAATTCAACCATTGATTGCAATAATATAGGCTAATTTAATGTTTACAAAACCGTTGCTAGGGTGTCAAAACTTCACAAGAATACGATATGCTACCATAGAGAATTGGAATATTATTTTTAGAGTGTACATACACAGAATATAACATTTTGTCGAAAATTCTATGCAAGATATGTAAAATAAAACCACCATATTTGAATTTCCAATGATTAATTGGACCCTCCTCCATTTACGTTGCTAAGCAACAAAGGACAAAGTGAAATCATCAAAAAAAATATTTTTCTTACCTTTCAATGATTGTGTTTAATATTATATCTATATAAACAGTTTCTGAGATTGGGCCAAAATCTACCCTTATCATACCCACTCCTTTAAAAAAACACACACTAATGAATATTTCAAATAAATACAGAATGCTTAATGAACTTAAGACTAAGTATTGCAATGCTACTTACACATAAGTTCTACCTTTTGGTGCTTCTGTGGTTGTGGTTGTATTCCGCCTTCTTTTTGTTATTCTACAATGGTAACACATGTCTATGAATGTTTGTATCATTTAAGTTAATTACAACTTAAATTAACTTATCTTAAAATGCTTGTATTAATTAAGTTAATTTTAGCTTATATTAACTTATTTTAAAATGTTTGCATTATTTAAGATAATTACAACTTAAATTAACTTATTTTAAAAATGTTTGTGTTATTTAAGTTAATTATTAAATAAACTTATTTTAAAAATGTTTGTATTATTTAAGCTAATTACAACTTAAATTAACTAATTTTTAACATGTTTGTATCACTTAAGTTCATTAGAACTTAAATCAACTAATGTTAAGCCTGTTTAATAAATTATATAAGTTAATGTTTGTATTATTTAAGTTAGTTACAAATTAAATTAACTTATTTAAAACAAGTTGTATCATTTAAGCTAATTACAACTTAAATTAACTTACATTTAGCATGTCTGTATTATCTAAGTAAATTTCAACTTAAATTAACTAATGTTAAGCATGTTTAATATATTATTCAAGTTAATTTCAAATTAATTTAACTTATTTTAAAAATGTTTGCATTATTTAAGTTAATTATAGCTTAAAATTAACTTATTTAAAAAAAATGTGGGTATCATTTAAGTTAATTTTAACTTAATTTAACTTATTTTAAAAATGCTTGTATTATTTAGGTTAATTTTAACCTAAATTAACTTATTTTAAGCATGTTTGTATTATTTAAGTTAATTTCAATGTGAGTGCATGAAAATAGCTGGGGCAAACTTATTTGAGTACATGAACTTAGGCCTACTTAGTGTGAGTATATGAAATGAGACTTATTTATGTAAGTACATGAACTTAGACTTATTGTTAGAGTACTTAATATTGAGACTTAATTGTTTGAATACATGAACTTGGACTTATTGTTTGAGTAAATGAAATGCAACTTATTTGCTTGCACGCATCATTTTGGAATAAGACCAAAAACTGGTTGTCTTGAAATCAGAATAATGGGCTCGAGTGGAGCAACATCTATGTTGTTTCAGTGATCTAGCACTATAAGAATCCAACTAAGCGTGTTGGTCTAGTTCAAAGCGGACATCATCTTCATCTCATCGAATGTACATGTAATTTGTTCTAGCCATAGTTGCAATATTGCTCATTTGGCGCTAAGCTTACTCACTCTAGTTTTTACATAAGGCCAATCATGATTTTTATTTTTTAATCCTTATATTTTCCACATGTTTCAGATTTGCACAGAATAAATGCGCCCCAGTTTAGTGCTCGATTCCCACACATGACGAAGTGTAGGAGACACAACTTAATTTGATCAAGGTTTACCATTCTCTAGCGGCATTGTGAGAACGCGTTTTTTCTCCACCAATAAAACTGACCACCACGACATATTATAACTTATATATTGTTGAAAGTGACGAAAAACACAAATAATTACAACCCTCTTACAGAACGATTTCTCGTACAGATCATAAACGAGTATGAGATCGTGTCATTGTTATCAAAATTGTCCGTGTCAACGAGTTAAAATGAAGGATAAGAAAGAAATACAGTATATTATACTGTATAATAATTGAGCCCTTCTAAAAGGTATAACTCAGCATACTTATACTTTCATTCTGGATTGAGAAATGCAGTAGCGTTTCACTGTAAATTAATTTAACTTCACCTCTGGATGCCCTCAGCTATCAGGAACCTCTATGCTGCAGCGCCTATACCTTAATCCGATACTTCCCTTTTTTCTACACAAAATTCACGACATTACATCGACACATACGTACATATATGTCGCCTTTGTTTTAATTCTTCCAAAAAAAAATGTACATGTAATAAAATATTTCTCAATGTTTTGGTTCATCAGGGGCCATCGTGGTCGTGGTCGTATGGTAGTTGAATTTACAACTACCTATACAATCGGTACCTATCACCACTACCGCTGCGAGTTCGAAACCCACTCAGGCGATACAACATTATTTGATAAAGTGTGTCGGTAACTTACGACAGGTCGATGGTTTACTCCGGTTACTCTGGTTTGCTCTACCAATAAAACTGACCGCCACTATATAACTGAAATATTGTTAAAGGTGGTGTTAAACACCATAAACGAAACCAACCAAACGATCTTTAAATCATATTAACGGATGACGACATACTCTCTTACTCAACTAAATTAATGTAAGCCTTTACTTACTCAGAAACTGAATGGCAATAGCTAGTGCTACCCCCTAAACGAGTACAATACCAAGTACCACTTTTTTTACAACAGGAACCGATGTTACAATAGTGATAATAACCGTCTTCATCTGGATAAGTACACCTTTCATAACCTACAAACAAAAAACAACAGAACGTTATGTTGTGGCAATGAAACGTTAAATGTTTATATTTATTTCGTTTTATTATTATTATTATTATTATTATTATACAATATTTATATAGCGCATTATATAACAATTACTATAAGCGCTTCACATTATAGAACCATCAAAATTATACAAGACACCAATTGATATGAAGTCAAAGTTAAAGAAAATATATATATATATATTTTCTTTATATATATACATATATATAGGCAGGCACAGATATACAAGACAGTATGAAAACACCCAACATAAAATCAAAATTAAAAGCTTTAGAAAAGAGCACTCTCGGTTAAAAATATTAAATACTCTTGAAAACTAATAAAAGAAAACTAAAAAATTTCAAAATAATAAGCTTTAGAAAAGAGCACTGTCAGTTAAAAAGTCAAATATTCTGAAGACTACTAAAAATCTACAAGAAATTCTTAAAAGCAATTCTTAAAAAGGGAGTCTTAAGTTCTCTTTTAAAGACGTCCAAATAATTAACATTCCGCAATGACAAGGGTAAACTGTTCCAGAGTGTAGGCGCGGCTTTGTCAAAACGCCTCTCACCGTAGCTTTTCGTTCGGACATCGTTTGGAGGATGTAAAAGCATATTGTTTTCCGACCTAATGGTTCTGTTAGGTATATACGGCGTTATCAGTTCTTGAAGATAGATAGGAGCCTTGCCATGCTGTGTTTTCTACACATATATAAGAAGTTTGTATTGGCAACGGTAATGAACAGGCAGCCAGTGTCGCGAGATAAGAACAGGCGTGATAGAGTCATATTTCCGTTTTCGGGTGATAAGACGTGCTGCACTGTTTTGTACACGTTGTAGCTTACTAATGATGTTGTTGTTAGTACCGTACAATAATGCGTTGCCATAGTCTAGCCTTGATGTTACTAGGGAGCACACTAGTGTCCTACATGCATCAACTGAAATTAGCGATCGAATTCGACCAATGTTACGAATCTGATGAAAACACGATCCTGTGATCGCACTGGCTTGCTGTTCCATACTGATGATGTTATCAAAGTACATTCCTAGATTGTTCACACAAGACACATCGCTTAACACAGTTCCATCAAATTTCAATCGGAAATCGGAAAAATGCTTCACTTGATGCTTAGGTGCAAAGATAATCAATTCTGTTTTGTCTTGATTAAGTTTAAGCATATTGGCACTCATCCAATCAGCAATGTCCAACAAACATCTTTCTAAACGTTCAGAAAGATCGGACCAGTCTCCTTGCGGTTTTATGACTTGATAGACTTGCGTATCATCTGCGTACGAATGGTATGACATTCCATGACGCCTGCAAATTTCACCAACTGGTTTTGCGAAAACACAATACAGTTTTGGTCCTAAAACGGAGCCCTGTGGTACACCAAAACGGAATTTGATATCATCCGATTGCACTGATCCAATAGCAGCACGTTGAGTCATGTCCACGAAATACGATTGAAACCACATCAGAGCATCTTTGGTAACGCCAGTGGAATATTCCAAACGATTGAAAAGTATCTGATGGTCAATGCTATCAAACGCTGCCGATAAATCGAGCATGAGCAAGACCGCACAGTATTTACTATCTATTGTATAGGCGATATCGTGATGAACCCGTAAGAGAGCAGTTTCTGTGGAAGGATATGCGCGGTAGGCTGACTGAACGTCATCATGGAGAGAATGTGAATTGATATGATTTTCCAATTGATTGTTAACAACCTTTTCCAGTATCTTTGAAATGAAAGGTAAGTTGGAAACCGGTCGGTAGTTTTTGAGCATCTCTTTATCAAGATTTGGTTTCTTAAGCAACGATCGTACGATAGCTTGTTTGAAAGACGCTGGTACACATTGTTCAGATAGCGATTCATAGACTATATATGTAATCGATGGCAACACATGATCCAAACAATGTTTAAGAAGTTTTGTTGGTAACGGATCAAGTTCGCAAGACTTTGTTGGAGCAGCCAAGATAATTTTACGACGTTCATCACTTGAAACCGGTGAGAATGATGTTAGTGGTTCACCTTCGAATTTTATATCAAATCACATGGTATCACAGTTGTCACTGGATGAATTATTCATAGGCGCTAAATTGTCCCGGATGGTACTTCTTTTTCCAACAAAAAATTCACAAAACTTGTCAGCCAGAGCTTTTTCATCATGGTGCGAAGGAAGAATGACGTTTCGCTTATTGCCCATCAAGTCAATTGTCAAACGATGCAGTTGCTTCTGATCATGTTCGATTTAAGATTTTTTGTTTGAAAAGTAGTCCTTCTTGCATTTCAGGAGAAGTGTGTTTGCTTTTAGACAAGTTTCTTGAAACATTTCACGATGAACTGTCAAATTTGATTTACGCATACCTCGTTCGGCTTTACGACGGTCTCTTTTATCTGCACGTAGTTCGTCCGAATACCATTCAGTGTTTGGACGCAGTATAATGTTCTTCGATTCTAATGGTGCATGCTTATCGATGATGGAACTAAGCTCAGAGTTGTACAGTTTCACAACATTTACAACCGATCCTTCACGATTTTGGACAATTTTACTTGTGTTCAGATCTTGAATCAAGTCAGTTGTGTTGATTTCACTAAATTGGCGGTAAGACACGATATTGCGTTGTTTCGGAGGCTTTGAGATCTCCAACGATGTAAACAAAGCGAAGTGATCACCAGAGGGACTACCATTTCGTTCGAACAGACAAGGGTCCCTGACTGATGGCGTTATTTACATGATAGTGATGTTGTCTCTTGTGATAACGACGTCAAGTGTGTGACCCTTATTGTGTGCTGCTCCTTGGACATGTTGTACGAGTCCGTGTTCACTAAGAGTTTCATTAAATTTCCGAGTTTCGATCAAATTCACATTATCAAGGTGAAAGTTAAGATCGCCCGTGATAAGTAACTCATCTGGTATGACAACAAGCCGATCTAGGAACTCGGACCATCCCTCAAAGAATGTGGTGATTTTCAATTTGTTTTTCCGAGATGGAGGAGGAGGGTAGATTACGCAAAGTCGGAAGTTATGTGATTTGACGACAACATCGCAATCTAATAGTTCAAAATGTGAGAAGGTCTGTGAGTGTTTAGACCGTTTCACCTCAATATTTGATTTGTGAATAACGGCTACACCACCACCTGTCTTTCCATTTCTCGCAATTTGATGAATACTGTATCCGTTCGGTGTAATTTCGGAGATCACAGGTATGTCTACTAAAGTTCCCAGCCATGTTTCAGTCAGTGCTAATATGTCAGCATTATTCGATAGCATAAGATCACAGATCGACGTCGATTTCTTCTTTACGGATCTGACATTGAGCAAAATGAAAGAAATTTTATCAATGGCTTGACTGATACTTATTCGCGGTATCTTTCGAAGATTTGATGAAACACGATAAATGTTTCTTGGGTGTTATCTTTTGGTTTCGGTTGAATGAGAGTCTTGATAGACAGTGTATCGATACTATCAACAGTAACTTTGGATGAACATTGTGGTGTTATAAGTATCAAATTGTTATGAGTACTAGTCCTGCCAGAAGAATGATAAGCACACAATGCCCTGTTTGTTGTCACAACAGTGCGAGTCGATTGGAAAACATTTCTTCCGGCTTTTGTCCCTAGTCTCGTCTTTCAGGTAGATTTCACGACGGACGTACTGTATTGAGAAACAGTTTTAATCCACCGATGGCTGATTACTTTAGCCGTAGATAAAAATAGTATGACAAGTAATGAGTTCATGGCTGATTGAACACAATAAAAGTTTGTTGACAAAAAGTATATGTTCCCAAATAAATGTTATTTCTCGCTGAATTGTCGAAAAAAAAAACGACAGTCATTGAAAGAATAATGGGATCCAATTTTGGGAAGAAACACTGTCTGAGAATCATAGAAATAGCAAAAATCCACTTACGTTGTGGGAGCTGCCAATAGCGCTAACCACTTCCACTTTTTTTAGCGTATTTTAAACCATGGAATATATGCTGATTAAGAAAAGAACGTTGCATTTGTTGCCTTGACTAACCATCTTCTTTTTGTATATTTAACAAAGTTAATTCATCAGCAATCCTGCATGGTTGTAAATCTGTTCACAATCAAGGCCACACACATTATAAGGGAAATCTAAAATCTTTAAAGAAATGAGGCAGATATAGGACAACGAGACTGCCGATGGAAAGGTATTGAGAGTTGTGTAGGGACTATATGCCACAGCCAGGTTCTCTGACACCCCTCTCACATGATCGAGAGGGCAATAAGAAGTCATAAGTCAAAGGACATACTATAAACGGATTAGATTTCCGAGATATGGATGCGCCCATTTTTGTTTTTCGGGAGTTCGTGCTCCATTACTGAGTTACTACTATCGCGATCACTGGGTCGGTACCTATTCCTTTGATGGTGGATACATCCGCCCAGTAGTCAGTACTTCGCGCACAGACTTGGATTATAAGATATATTTATTTTTGAAATTTACAGTTCCGAAATAATGTAATTATTATTAACACTAAGGTTCTCCTCTCTCAGAAATATATGTATCGATTCTGCCAGTGTTTCTACGTTTTTCATATTTGCTTTGAACTGCATGGACGGTGTAATGGTTAGCGTGCTCACCTCGAATGTGGTATATTGTGGGTTCGAGCCCAGATCGGATCAAACCAAAGACTATGAAATTGGTATGTGTTGCTTCTACCCTTAACACGCAGTAGAAGACATTAGTCGACTATGGCTATATTGTTTAGATCCTTTGAGTTTCTTGCTCGCCGACTATGACTCTACTGTTTAGGCCCTTTCAGTTTCTTGCTCGCCGACTATTACTATATTGCTTAGGCCCTTTCAGTTTCTTGGTCGCCGACTATGGCTATATTGCTTAGACCCTTTGAGTTTCTTGCCCGTCGACTATGGCTATATTGTTTAGACCCTTTCAGTTTCTTGCTCGCCGACTATGGCTATATTGTTAGACTATTTAAGTTTCTTGCTCGCCGACTCACACCCTACAGCCGGCTATCTGGACAACAGATGCTATCGGGAACTCAGATCATGTCTACGTCACACGAATGACAGGTAGGAATTTCTTTGACGTTTTTCTTCCATTTTATCAACTTTTTGGATTTTAAATGTATGTCTGATTTGTTGCACTACAAATGACAAATTTGCATACCAAATATGACAGCATAGGTTTTAATATTTAGTAAGTTTTCAATCTATGAAGATAGAATTTGACATTTTCAACAGAAAATTCTTCAGAACATTAACGTTTTCTCTAACATTTCAAAAGAAAGCACAAGTTTCTATCATATACATGAAAAATATAGTGTTTCTTCTACCTTCCTGTACAACGGGAACTCGAAGTGTTATGTAGTAAGAATATTATACGCAATTTCATTCCAATTGTCAAAATGTTTTGGCTATCGGGGACAGCAGATTATTTTGAAACTGACTATCACTGACAGCAGATGTTGGCAATCTGGAACAACAGTGACATGAATTCTTATTTCTGGTTTATCCTGTAATAAGTTGAGCCATTAGTGTTTAGAATAATTCAAATATTGAAATTCATGGCTAATGGTTGCCTTTAAATTTCAAAACATTGAGATTGTTCCGAAGTAAAAATATATTTTCGAAGCTGTGAAACCCATTAAAAATTGTTTCTTGTCCAATACCATAGTATTAGCTTTTGCTTGTAATTATTTCCATTGTCATTGACTTTGGAAATGTCTTTGACGTGGATAAACTGAGAAATAACTTGAAAATTACTTCTTTTAAAAATATTTGATTGATAGTACTAAATTCTTCTGTCCAAGCTGTACACAATATTTTGATTCTGAAGAAAAACTTAATAAACACAAGATTGACAAACATATTTATAATCATTTATGTACATTTTGCGGCAAAACCTTCAACAAGTGTCAAAACATTCGTGAACGAGCACATAAAAGCACACGAAATGAATAATAATTGGTAAAGATGCAGCCGGAAGTCAAGTTCATGTATGCCCTTTTGAGCAATGCAGGAAAATATTCTTTCGCTTGTCAAAGTACCAAGATCATTTAAATACACATACAAGAATAGAACCTTATGAATGTCAGCACTGCCACAAATGTTTACAGGCCGATATAGAAGAAACGAACACGAAAAAGTATGTAACGGAAGCGTTAAACTAATATGCTGCCAACGTCAAACAACATTTACTGACAGACAAGCATTTCAAAGGCACACAGAAGCACAACACTTGAAGAAAGAATTTAGATGTTCTTGTGGGAAGGTGTATAAGTATTACAGCTCTCTCTTTAAGCACAAAAAGAAGTTGAAACACTAATTTATTCAACCATTAAAATTATACTTTTCGCAGTGTATAAACGGAGGTTTTCGACAATTTGTTTGTACCTAATTTCGAGGATTAAAGCCCAGGATTTAGCTAAACAATCATGGTGTCTTTACAATATTAAGTAGTATACATACTCCAGCGTGGAATAATAAAATATCTAACCACCATCTTTCAGGCAACGCATTTTGTTATTTGACCTTAGAAATATAGTAAAACCGTTATGGTATCTGCTGATTGTGCTCCAAATAAACTTTTCACATAGATTTTTATATGAGCAACTGTAAAGGTTTGTGTCTTTACTCTGTTTCAGAGTACTGTTCGGATTTTCATATTGTATTAGTTCCAAATTATTGCTCGGTATTACGGTACAAACAAATTGTGGGACTCTTCCGGTTTTACACAGTGTTCTTTTAAGCATAGAGTATTCTCAAGAAATGTACACTTTCTATTCAACATTCACTTAAAAGAGGAAATAATGTTTATTTTTGTACCTTAGAATGGATGCAAGGATGTTTTAATATGAATTTTTAGCGTCCCTTTTCCTCGTGTAAATAACAAACCAATGTTCATATCTGCAAAACAAGTAGAAAGGGCTTAATTTGTTCTTGCCTTGCACCAGTAAATAAATTTGAGTTTCAACAGCAAGTTGTAATTCAAGTATTAGTAGATGTTTTCATTTTAAGTGGAAAGTAGTTGTAAATTATTCTCATGATAGCAAGAGCAGTACTTTTATATTTATTTTATTTTATTTGTGATTTGTAAGATACCTCAAGAATAACTTATTGTTTTAAATGCTTTACACTGGAAGTGTTTGGAAGTTGTCATTTTAAGTGGAAAGGAGTTGCCATGTAAGCATTCTTGTAATTGTAAAATGTTCTCGTGATGGCTAGAGCAGTATTTTTATATTTATTTTATTTCATTTGTGAAATAAAAGATTGATGATGTCTAAAATTGTTGTTTTAAATTTTAATATTGCTTTTCTCCATTTGTCATAGGCTAGAATTTAATTTTCAATATTATATAATTAATTATTCATGATCAGGTCAACATGATATGATAACTCGAGACCAGGGCCCGTATTCATAGAACAATTTAAGTTAAGATTCTTTTCGAACAGAATGATTTTACGCTATTTGTAATGATAAATGAGGACTCCAAATGGAACTCTTTACCTAAGTTGCTTTATGAATACGGACCCTGACTCTTGAGGTGTCGTGACCGACCGGGCGAAATATGCATGTCTTGTTTCTCATGAGTTCCTTTTTATTTGTTTTTTTTATTAGTGTGCATGTTACCGGTTCGTCTTTATCTTTGAAATGTGATTTTTGGGTAGTCCTTCGACTTTTCCTTCTTCCTCTAAAAAGAATATGTCATTTGAACTTCAGAAATATCCAGGGCCCGTATTCATAAAACAACTTAAGCTAAGATTTATTGCGAACAGAAAGATTATTCGCTTTTTGTTAATATGATATATTAGAACTCCGGATGAAACTCTTAACTTAAGTTGCTTTATGAATACGGGTCCTGAATCCTTCATTACACATCATAGAGAAACCAATAGATTTGTTTTCATTTTCTTAGTTAAGCTGCAACAACATTCCAAGACACTGAAATTGAATTGATATTGAAAGTAATTATTCAACATTTTCAGGATATAATGCGATCATTATGACATCTTAAATATTTGCAAATCCTTTTCGATAGTGTGCTAATATTTTGTTCTATTGCCAATGCCCCTGTTTTGTGTAGTTCTGATTCTCTATACTTAAGACAAAGTGTATCATGTTCCTTAGCAAGGTGTGATATAATGGAAGAACATTCATTTTCTGTGTGGTTTTGACAATAATAGCATCGAAACCGTTCCATTTACATCTAAAACAAATACGACAAATATTAGGAAAAAAACCAAACAACCTTTACATTTTATATATTGAACATGTAACACATATAGTAAAATATAAATATAGATTCTAACTTTGTTTGGATGGACTCGAGGTGGTAAATTAATGTAAACCTGTCACAGTTTAACAGTAAATAACGACCTTATATACACGTAAAAGTAAGTTTTAATGAAAGGTTAAAATATCGCGAGATATTTCACGAGACTTTTTAGTGTCAAATCGGGAAACAAATGTAGATTTTTCTACAAGTGTCAGGAGCAGCCAGGGAGGAGCGGTATGAATAATGCACAATAATGAGAGAAACAAAGTTAATTAACAATGGAATTTCTTTTGATTTCTTTCATGTTCCCGATTGCCATTTAACTCCACTGATCTGTTGTTCGTGATAGCCCGATCTGCTGTCTCCGATAGCCAAAATATTTTGACCACTGGAATGAAATTGCGTATAATATTCTTACTACATAACACTTCGAGTTCCCGTTGTACAGGAAGGTAGAAGAAACACTATATTTTTCATGTATATCATAGAAACTTGTGCTTTCTTTTGAAATTTTAGAGAAAACGGTAATGTTCTGAAGAAAATGTTGAAAATGTCAAATTCTATCTTCATTAAATGACAATTTACTAAATATTAAAACCTATGCTGTCATATTTGGTATGCAAATTTGTCATTTGTAGTGCAACAAATCAGACATAAATTTAAAATCCAAAAAGTTGATAAAATGGAAGAAAAACGTCAAAGAAATTCCTACCTGTCATTCCGTGTGACGTAGATATGATCTGAGTTCCCGATAGCATCTGTTGTCCAGATAGCCGGTTGTAGGGTGTGCGACTATGACTATATTGTTTAGACACTTTCAGTTTCCTGCTCGCCAATACTTTCAAATTATTTGGTTTTCAACTCTTTTGACTTTCAACGTACATGATAAAGGTTATTCCAGAAACACTTCGTGCGCACTAATTTTGATATCTACATTTTCATTCCTATATTTTGGAATCCATGGCATTTATTTGTCAGCACGGTATTAAACGTTTCAAGTAAAATAAGGTTTTTAAAAATCATTTACTAATATATAACTGGCCACAAATAATGACACCGTAGGTATCCATATTGTTTGTCATACGTTGTTGTTGTCTTTTATGTAAAAAAGATGAGCAGCTTTACTTTTCAATTCAAAGAGCACAAACTCCAGCATTTTTATGTTTCTGTTATAGCATTATTTAGTCCTTCTACATGGATGTGTTTTCAGTTTTTGATTTTTTTTAATATTAACGTGTTGATATATATTCATTGAGTTTCAAAAAATATTGTGCGATTGTAATGTTATTGTCGATTTTAGTCCTTCAACGTAGGGTTAAGGTTATGGTGTTAATGCCACTTTCAACAATATTTCAGTTATATCGTGGTGGAGAAAACCACAGACATGTCGCAAGTCACTGACCAATTTCATCACATAATGTTGTATTGATTACACCTCTCCTGAGAGGGTTTCGAATTCACAACGTAATGTAATTAAATGTCTTTCTCGGTTCGTCAAGCACACACTTAAACATGAAATTGTCATAATCTGCCTGATAGAAAGACAAAATATTTACTTTATGTAAATTCCGCTATTAACCTCTTAAACGACATTAATTAGATACATGTATCTAAGTTTTTTTTGTGTTTTTTGTTTAATAAAGACGTTTGTCATACCATCATATAAAACGTTGATATTCAAGTCTATAGTTACACTAAGTGGACATAAGTGTTCGTCTCTAGATATTTTCCGCAGTTTTTTTCCAAAACCTTATATAGAGTTTATTTCTTGACCAATTTTACTGAAATTTTCGTAAAATATTTTGAAGTTCCTTGTCATCATTTAATTACAATTTTTTTATTTCAGGTTTTCAACTTTCTATGATTTAAGCGCAGTTTTGAATTGTTGAAGTTCATAATTACTACAATTGCATAATAGTTTGTCGCGTTCAAATTAAAAGTTGTGCTAAATGGTGATTTGTTTGAAATTCTAATATCATAAAATTATACGCTGATCATAAATAAAAACTTCAAAACGTTTATGAGCGAAAATTTCAGCGAAATTTGTTTAAGAAAATAACCTCTGTATAATGTTTTCTTAATTGTGGTTTTACATTACATATTTAGGGGGAAATCGGAGGTGTGGAACAATTATGTCGACTTAATGTATCTCAATCTGGAATAAATCATTTTTCTTTTTAAATAAATTGGTAGTTAAATAAATAACTACCTATGCAATCAGTGCACGATCACGGCGGCCATGTTTATTTCGTTTCAATTGGTCTCCAATAGTAATAAAACTAAAAATTGAATAATGTTCTCTTCAAACTGTATATATTCATTAACTATATATTAAGCATTACCACTTACCAAATGCTTGTATAAAACAGATACATAAAACAAGTATTCCATAGGAAGCATATGTACCCATATCGATGTTGTATTCTAGTGACAAATTAACCAACTAAATGTTCTAATGTAATGTGAACAACTGCGTATGTTCTTTACATGATACGTATGAAATATGTCATTCCCCGATCTCATAGAAAACCCCGCATATTTGGAAATTACCTAAATAAACCAGTGTAAAGAGATCGTATACTTCCTTGTTGTTTTGTACTATTTGATCTATGACCAGAAACTTTTCTTTAAAACTATTTTATTGTTCAGAAAGACAAAAATATAAGACACAAGGTAAACAACGTAGACAGTCTTTACTTTAAACATGATACAAATATTGCCTGTACTTTAGGTGAACATCATAATTGTTCACACGAGGGAAAACAACATCCCAAAGGTGAACAATTATGATGTTCACCGCAAGTGAAGGCATTAATTGTTTTATTATACCGAAACTCTATTTACAATAATGTTGGATGCAATCAACACTTATTTGTTTGTTTTTATCTTGTGTTTTCATAAACTTCATATTTGTGTTTTTAACTTCCGGTCAATATTGTAATTCTGGAATGCAAAAACGGATACATTTTCGGCCAGACATGGAACATAACATTTGTCGACCGGTGAACAACAGTGATGTTTCCCTGGGGTACCAATTTATTAAAAACATCACTTTTATTTTATATATAATATATAATGTAATAAAATAAAAGTGATGTTTTCACAAAATTGCTACCCCACGGTAACATCACTGTTGTTCACCGGTCAACAAATGTTATGTTCCATGTCTGTCCGGAAATGCATCCGTTTTTGCATTACGGAATTACAATCTTGACCGAGAGCTAACAAATATGAAGTTTATGAAAACACAAGATAAAATCACACAAATAAGTGTTTATTGCATCCAACATTATTGTAAATAGAGTTTCGGTAAAACAACAAGCTATTGCCTGCACTTGCGGATGAACATCATAAGTGTTTACCCTTGGGATGTTGTTTTTCCTCGGGCTAAAACCGTCGGGAAAACAACACCCTTCGGGTGAACAATTAAGATGTTCACCTTAAGTGCAGGCAATAATAGTATATTGTAAAACAAATACAGACAATGGATCAGACACAAGTTATAGATTTACGAGGTCTTCTCCGTTACATATAAATATTTAAGTAGACAATATATTACAAAAACATGACGTTATTTCATTCAGAATTATTTGAGAAAAATGACATCGTATTGGAAGATATATTGTGATTGACATTGAGTCGTTGCCGTCAGGGGCCCGGATGGCTCAATATGTTAGGTCGTTGGATCTAACAGCTCATACAAGCCTATCACCAATACGGCGTGGGTTGGCGCCAGCTTTATAAATTACAAAAAGGGTGCACTCGACTCGCAGCCGCAAGTGATAAAATTTACCAGTTGCTTGCCCAGGGTCGATGGTTCTTTCCGAGTACTCCGTTTCTCCTCCACCACTAAAACTGGTCGCCATGATATAGCTGAAATATTGCTGAAAGTGGCGTTAAACACCAAAATTCAAATTCAAATTCGTTGCCGTCAGATGAGTTAGAAGTACGTAAACATTAGACAAATCTTTTAGTGTCTAGTAGGTATCTGTGAACAGCTGTAATAAGTGAGCAGTTGACATCATATGCAAAATTTGAATTTCCATACAATATATTGTTAATGGATATATCTAACCCAAGATCTCTTATATTGTTCAGCATAACATTTCTCTGATTAACAAATAATTTACAGTGCAAGAAGTAGTGGTCATTGTTTTCCACATAATTATCACAGCTACAGTAACAAGATTCAAGATTCAAGATTCTTTATTCTCATAAACCAATGCATTACAATGGTACCGAGATAGATACAAACATTCAATATCAATATTTGCATGCACATGACAAGATGATGGATGTAACACAATAAAAACACAACAAAGAAGGAGAGAGAGGTGACTAACCAGGAGGACGTGTTTTTGAAAAAATAATTTTGATAAATTTACAAAGGTGTCTTAACTTAATTTTATTTCTAGATTGGAATAAATTAGCAAATTTTAAAACATTAACTCTAGTCAAATAGGTAGAATCCAATAGACGTCGTCTATCGTCGTGAAGAGATGGGCACTGTAGTACATAATGGAATTCATCACCAATCTCATTTTTATCACATATGTTACATGTCCTATTTTGTCTCTCAATGCCTTGCCACCGACCAATTTCAATAGGCAATCTATGATTGCATGTAAATTTACAAAGTAACTGTCTGTCTTTGTCATCAAGCAAATTTAGATAATTTTCGAATTCAAAACAATCCTTAAAAATTTTATAGCATAACCCTTTTGATGAATGATTCATGTCAGAACGCCATTTTTGCTGAAACTGATCAAATAGTTTTTGTTTTAAACTTAAACTAAGCCACTTTGAATTAAAATTTCCTTGATTTTCCCATATATTACTAAATCCACAACTATCTAATATATTTTTGACAGCTTTTATCCAAGGCATTTTCAAACCATTTTGTGTATGCTGTAAATATGCGTATTTATAAATAATACTTGACAATTTACTATTTTCACAGTTCACCAACTTTGACCAAAAATTTACAATGCGTGTTTGGATATATACAGACATAGGGCAAGCACATAGCTCACCATAAATCATAAAGTTTGGAGTAGATTTCTTCAAATGGAGTAAGAGTTTACAAAATTTAAGATGGACACGCTCTATTGTATCTAAGTTTGAAAAACCCCAAATTTCACAACCATATAATAGAATTGGTTTAACTATCTTATCAAAAAGATCGTACTGACATTGTATAGACAAGTTATGAAGACGCCCTTTTTTTAGTACTGCATATATAGCTTTGTAGGCTTTATCGATGTTACGCTTTTTAGTATTCAAATAACTCCCAGTTCTTGAGAAATTTACTCCAAGATATACAATATCTGATACAATTTCTAAATTATTACCATCAAAATTAAAATTAAAGTTATTTGTGGGAAATCGACCACCAGCAAAAATAACAACCTTTGTTTTACTGGAATTGACATTTAGTTTCCATAAACTACAATATTCTGAAAAATTATCAAGCTGTATTTGCATCTCAACTGCAGAGTCTGCAAATAAAACTGTATCATCAGCATATAGTATTACTAACATTTTAATAAAAATATCTAGCTCATTTTCTATTTCATCAGTAAAACAATTTAGTCCTAAAGAATTTTTGCTCTGTAAAAAATCTTCCAAGTCGTTTAAATATAAAGAAAACAAAAAGGGAGATAAATTTTCCCCTTGTCTAACTCCAGCATTGCATTCAAAATAGTTTGAAGTCTCTTTATTATACTGTATGCGAGACTTGATGTTTTGGTACATATTAAAAATAACATTATACATCTTCCCATTTATCTGATTTATAAGTAATTTATTCCATAAACCATTTCTCCACACTGTATCAAAAGCTTTGGCAAAATCTATAAATGCGCAGTATAGCTTTTTCTTTTTCTTTTTCATAATATGTATCAATATATGAAGAATAAACAGATTATCATTTGTTGAATACCCTTTTCGGAATCCCCCTTGGTTTTCTAATATAACATGATATTGATCAAAGAATTTATTTAACCGATTATTTAGAACAGAAGTGAACAGTTTTCCAAAGCAGCTTACGATTGTAATTGGTCTATAGTTTTTCGGGTCAGACTTGTCACCTTTGTTCTTGAAAATAGGTATAATATCACCATATAACCACTGTTCTGGAATCAAACCTTTATCAAAAATCAGATTAAACAATTTAACATATATGTCAGACATAATTTCAAATGAGTGTTATAAGTATTCGTTTGCAATTAAGTCTTCACCTGAAGCTTTGTTATTTTTCAAATTTTTCATAGCAGATTTTATTTCATCTATGGTGATTGGCGCATTAATGATATTATTCAAGTCATCAGTATCTTGATTAAACACTGGTGGGTCGCCCTCATTCTCAGGTTCACCAGTATTTAGAGTTTTAAAGAAATCAAATAACACATTAATGGATATATTTGGACTTATTTGTTTTCTACCACTATTGATAATTTTCCAATATTCTTTTGGATTAATAGATCTTAGGTTATGTATTTTTTGTCTCATTTTTTTTCTATGCATTCGAATACAACGATCCATCACTTTATTATATTTTTTCTCTAAAGATTTTGTCTCTTCAAGTTGGGGCACGGTACGGTTAAACTTAAGTTTGCGTTTAGAACATCGAAATTTTTGTCTCGCTTCTCTACATTCTGCGTCGAACCATGGTTTATGTTTTTTATTAGTTTCCTTCTTGCTATGTCTGCCAGGTACAAAAGTTCCGAATGTCGTCTTCGCGGAATTTGTCAAAAGTGATTCAATTTTTTTCACCATATCGTTTACAGAGGAGTTGTCTACTAAACCTGAATCTTGTTCAGAAAGGTTATTTAATAATAGTGCTAACTCATTAATGTCCTCAATATTAATGTTACTAATAAATTCACCTTTCTTTTCGGATTCCCAATTCTTAATTTTTTCAACCTTAGCATCATTGGTCTGAATAGCGCTATTCGTATTTTCTCTAATACAATTAAATACCATCGACAGAGGATTGTGAATATCGGAAAACAACTTACTAGTCTCCAATACTGAAAAATTATCAATAATCTTAAATAATAATGGAGAATAAATTGCATAATCAACGACGCTTACAGTTTTACTAGTGAATTTACCTATCCCCTTATCATCTCCAATTCTACCATTACATATAAAGATATTATTGCATCTACACAATTCTAGTAATCGATTACCAAAATTATTCTTTCTGTTATCCATGCTCTTTCGTAATATCTCAACATTTAATTCTTCTAACATTTGAACACCATCATTATCAACATTTAAAAAGTCAGAAAATGTATCAAAATTGGTTAAAATATAGTCATGTTCTTCACATGTTCGTGCATTCCAATCTCCTATAATACAAACGTTTTCAAAATTAGTACTGAAATCTAATAATTCGTTTTCAATTTCATTAAAAGGATCTCCAATACAATATTTAGAATTTTCTGGTGGCACATATACAATTCCAAATAAAACATCTCGAGGCAGATGAAATAGACTTTTGTTCAATATAAACCATAAAATGTATTTACTCTCAGATTCAACAATATTAACGAAATTACTAAGTTCTGTCTTATAAACTAAAATAATTCCACCCGATTTCACCCTTTTAAAAGTAAATCTATTTTTCATATGCAATATAAAACCCGGTAAGTTAATTTCATCTGCGTCCTCTGTTTTCGTTTCAAGAATCGATCAGATTACATCTAAAAAGGTCACCTTTTAAGCTACTACAATTTTGCCTTAAACGAGTATGTAGAATACTTGCCAGACATGAACCAAACGAAACATAGTTAGGAGGATTTAATGGATTGTTGTAGTAAGTCTTTAATCTAGATTTGAGTATGCAATTACTAGGTGAATCTCTGATATATTGGGGTAGATTATTCCACAGATGAATAGTGGATGGAAAAAATGAATTTTGATATAGGGTAAGACGACACCGTGGAATAGTGAAGTTATTTGCATTTCGTAAATTGTAGTTGTTTGCCTGGTTGACAGTCCGCGACAGCAAATCACTTAAATCATCGGGTGTATCACCATTAACTATGTTATACAAAAGTGACAACTTTCTGATTTTGCGTCTGGTATTAAGCTTCTCTCCCCCCGGTTTCTGCATATAAAGAAGACAAACTTGCATAAGCTGTCAGACACAGACATGTGACGATTCTAGCAGCTTCAAGTTGAAGTTGCTCAAGTCTGCCGGCATCGGCAACTGTACAACTGTCCCAAACCTCACAAGAATATTCAAGACGCGGCCTAATGAAGACAGTCATTTTTCTGTTATAGCATTATTTAGTCCTTCTACGTGGATGTGTTTGCAATTTTTGATTTTTTTTTTAATATTAACGTGTTGATATATATTCATTGAGTCTCAAAAAATATTGTGCGATTGTAATGTTATTGTCGATTTTAGTCCTTCAACGTAGGGTTAATGTTATGGTGTTAATGCCACTTTCAACAATATTTCAGTTATATCGTGGTGGAGAAAACCACAGACCTGTCGCAAGTCACTGACCAATTTCATCACATAATGTTGTATTGATTACACCTCTCCTGAGAGGGTTTCGAATTCACAACGTAATGTAATTAAATGTCTTTCTCGGTTCGTCAAGCACACACTTAAACATGAAATTGTCATAATCTGCCTGATAGAAAGACAAAATATTTACTTTATGTAAATTCCGCTATTAACCTCTTAAACGACATTAATTAGATACATGTATCTAAGTTTTTTTTGTGTTTTTTGTTTAATAAAGACGTTTGTCATACCATCATATAAAACGTTGATATTCAAGTCTATAGTTACACTAAGTGGACATAAGTGTTCGTCTCTAGATATTTTCCACAGTTTTTTTTCCAAAACCTTATATAGAGTTTATTTCTTGACCAATTTTACTGAAATTTTCGTAAAATATTTTGAAGTTCCTTGTCATCATTTAATTACAATTTTTTTATTTCAGGTTTTCAACTTTCTATGATTTAAGCGCAGTTTTGAATTGTTGAAGTTCATAATTACTACAATTGCATAATCGTTTGTCGCGTTCAAATTAAAAGTTGTGCTAAATGGTGATTTGTTTGAAATTCTAATATCATAAAATTATACGCTGATCATAAATAAAAACTTCAAAACGTTTATGAGCGAAAATTTCAGCGAAATTTGTTTAAGAAAATAACCTCTGTATAATGTTTTCTTAATTGTGGTTTTACATTACATATTTAGGGGAAAATCGGAGGTGTGGAACAATTATGTCGACTTAATGTATCTCAATCTGGAATAAATCATTTTTCTTTTTAAATAAATTGGTAGTTAAATAAATAACTACCTATGCAATCAGTGCACGATCACGGCGGCCATGTTTATTTCGTTTCAATTGGTCTCCAATAGTAATAAAACTAAAAATTGAATAATGTTCTCATCAAACTGTATATATTCATTAACTATATATTAAGCATTACCACTTACCAAATGCTTGTATAAAACAGATACATAAAACAAGTATTACATAGGAAGCATATGTACCCATATCGATGTTGTATTCTAGAGACAAATTAACCAACTAAATGTTCTAATGTAATGTGAACAACTGCGTATGTTCTTTACATGATACGTATGAAATATGTCATTCCCCGATCTCATAGAAAACCCCGCATATTTTTGAAATTACCTAAATAAACCAGTGTAAAGAGATCGTATACTTCCTTGTTGTTTTGTACTATTTGATCTATGACCAGAAACTTTTCTTTAAAGATATTTTATTGTTCAGAAAGACAAAAATATAAGACACAAGGTAAACAACGTAGACAGTATTTACTTTAAACATGATACAAATATTGCCTGCACTTTAGGTGAACATCATAATTGTTCACACGAGGGAAAACAACATCCCAAAGGTGAACAATTATGATGTTCACCGCAAGTGAAGGCAATAATTGTTTTATTATACCGAAACTCTATTTACAATAATGTTGGATGCAATAAACACTTATTTGTTTGTTTTTATCTTGTGTTTTCATAAGCTTCATATTTGTGTTTTAACTTCCGGTCAATATTGTAATTCTGGAATGCAAAAACGGATACATTTTCGGACAGACATGGAACATAACATTTGTCGACCGGTGAACAACAGTGATGTTTCCCTGGGGTACCAATTTATTAAAAACATCACTTTTATTTTATATATAATATATAATGTAATAAAATAAAAGTGATGTTTTCACAAAATTGCTACCCCACGGTAACATCACTGTTGTTCACCGGTCAACAAATGTTATGTTCCATGTCTGTCCGGAAATGCATCCGTTTTTGCATTACGGAATTACAATCTTGACCGAGAGCTAAAAACACAAATATGAAGTTTATGAAAACACAAGATAAAATCACACAAATAAGTGTTTATTGCATCCAACATTATTGTAAATAGAGTTTCGGTAAAACAACAAGCTATTGCCTGCACTTGCGGGTGAACATCATAAGTGTTTACCCTTGGGATGTTGTTTTTCCTCGGGCTAAAACCGTCGGGAAAACAACACCCCTCGGGTGAACAATTAAGATGTTCACCTTAAGTGCAGACAATAATAGTATATTGTAAAACAAATACAGACAATGGATCAGACACAAGTTATAGATTTACGAGGTCTTCTCCGTTACATATAAATATTGAAGTAGACAATATATTACAAAAACATGACGTTATTTCATTCAGAATTATTTGAGAAAAATGACATTGTATTGGAAGATATATTGTGATTGACATTGAGTCGTTGCCGTCAGGGGCCCGGATGGCTCAATATGTTAGGTCGTTGGATCTAACAGCTCATACAAGCCTATCACCAATACGGCGTGGGTTGGCGCCAGCTTTATAAATTACAAAAAGGGAGCACTCGACTCGCAGCCGCAAGTGATAAAGTTTACCAGTTGCTTGCCCAGGGTCGATGGTTCTCTCCGGGTACTCCGGGTTCTCCTCCACCACTAAAACTGGTCGCCATGATATAGCTGAAATATTGCTGAAAGTGGCGTTAAACACCAAAATTCAAATTCAAATTCGTTGCCGTCAGATGAGTTAGAAGTACGTAAACATTAGACAAATCTTTTAGTGTCTAGTAGGTATCTGTGAACAGCTGTAATAAGTGAGCAGTTGACATCATATGCAAAATTTGAATTTCCATACAATATATTGTTAATGGATATATCTAACCCAAGATCTCTAATATTGTTCAGCATAATATTTCTCTGATTAACAAATAATTTACAGTGCAAGAAGTAGTGGTCATTGTTTTCCACATAATTATCACAGCTACAGTAACAAGAATCGATCAGATTACATCTAAAATGGTCACCTTTTAAGCTACTACAATTTTGCCTTAAACGAGTATGTAGAATACTTGCCAGACATGAACCAAACGAAACATAGTTAGGAGGATTTAATGGATTGTTGTAGTAAGTCTTTAATCTAGATTTGAGTATGCAATTACTAGGTGAATCTCTGATATATTGGGGTAGATTATTCCACAGATGAATAGTGGCTGGAAAAAATGAATTTTGATATAGGGTAAGACGACACCGTGGAATAGTGAAGTTATTTGCATTTCGTAAATTGTAGTTGTTTGCCTGGTTGACAGTCCGCGACAGCAAATCACTTAAATCATCGGGTGTATCACCATTAACTATGTTATACAAAAGTGACAACTTTCTGATTTTGCGTCTGGTATTAAGCTTCTCTCCCCCCGGTTTCTGCATATAAAGAAGACAAATTTGCATAAGCTGTCAGACACAGACATGTGACGATTCTAGCAGCTTCAAGTTGAAGTTGCTCAAGTCTGCCGGCATCGGCAACTGTACAACTGTCCCAAACCTCACAAGAATATTCAAGAAGCGGCCTAATGAAGACAGTCATGTTTCTGTTATAGCATTATTTAGTCCTTCTACGTGGATGTGTTTGCAATTTTTGATTTTTTTTTAATATTAACGTGTTGATATATATTCATTGAGTCTCAAAAAATATTGTGCGATTGTAATGTTATTGTCGATTTTAGTACTTCAACGTAGGGTTAAGGTTATGGTGTTAATGCCACTTTCAACAATATTTCAGTTATATCGTGGTGGAGAAAACCACAGACCTGTCGCAAGTCCCTGACCAATTTCATCACATAATGTTGTATTGATTACACCTCTCCTGAGAGGGTTTCGAATTCACAACGTAATGTAATTAAATGTCTTTCTCGGTTCGTCAAGCACACACTTAAACATGAAATTGTCATAATCTGCCTGATAGAAAGACAAAATATTTACTTTATGTAAATGCCGCTATTAACCTCTTAAACGACATTAATTAGATACATGTATCTAAGTTTTTTTTGTGTTTTTTGTTTAATAAAGACGTTTGTCATACCATCATATAAAACGTTGATATTCAAGTCTATAGTTACACTAAGTGGACATAAGTGTTCGTCTCTAGATATTTTCCACAGTTTTTTTTCCAAAACCTTATATAGAGTTTATTTCTTGACCAATTTTACTGAAATTTTCGTAAAATATTTTGAAGTTCCTTGCCATCATTTAATTACAATTTTTTTATTTAAGGTTTTCAACTTTCTATGATTTAAGCGCAGTTTTGAATTGTTGAAGTTCATAATTACTACAATTGCATAATCGTTTGTCGCGTTCAAATTAAAAGTTGTGCTAAATGGTGATTTGTTTGAAATTCTAATATCATAAAATTATACGCTGATCATAAATAAAAACTTCAAAACGTTTATGAGCGAAAATTTCAGCGAAATTTGTTTAAGAAAATAACCTCTGTATAATGTTTTCTTAATTGTGGTTTTACATTACATATTTAGGGGAAAATCGGAGGTGTGGAACAATTATGTCGACTTAATGTATCTCAATCTGGAATAAATCATTTTTCTTTTTAAATAAATTGGTAGTTAAATAAATAACTACCTATGCAATCAGTGCACGATCACGGCGGCCATGTTTATTTCGTTTCAATTGGTCTCCAATAGTAATAAAACTAAAAATTGAATAATGTTCTCATCAAACTGTATATATTCATTAACTATATATTAAGCATTACCACTTACCAAATGCTTGTATAAAACAGATACATAAAACAAGTATTCCATAGGAAGCATATGTACCCATATCGATGTTGTATTCTAGAGACAAATTAACCAACTAAATGTTCTAATGTAATGTGAACAACTGCGTATGTTCTTTACATGATACGTATGACATATGTCACTCCCCGATCTCATAGAAAACCCCGCATATTGGAAATTACCTAAATAAACCAGTGTAAAGAGATCGTATACTTCCTTGATGTTTTGTACTATTTGATCTATGACCAGAAACTTTTCTTTAAAACTATTTTATTGTTCAGAAAGACAAAAATATAAGACACAAGGTAAACAACGTAGAAAGTATTTACTTTAAACATGATACAAATATTGCCTGCACTTTAGGTGAACATCATAATTGTTCACACGAGGGAAAACAACATCCCAAAGGTGAACAATTATGATGTTCACCGCAAGTGAAGGCAATAATTGTTTTATTATACCGAAACTCTATTTACAATAATGTTGGATGCAATAAACACTTATTTGTTTGTTTTTATCTTGTGTTTTCATAAGCTTCATATTTGTGTTTTAACTTCCGGTCAATATTGTAATTCTGGAATGCAAAAACGGATACATTTTCGGACAGACATGGAACATAACATTTGTCGACCGGTGAACAACAGTGATGTTTCCCTGGGGTACCAATTTATTAAAAACATCACTTTTATTTTATATATAATATATAATGTAATAAAATAAAAGTGATGTTTTCACAAAATTGCTACCCCACGGTAACATCACTGTTGTTCACCGGTCAACAAATGTTATGTTCCATGTCTGTCCGGAAATGCATCCGTTTTTGCATTACGGAATTACAATCTTGACCGAGAGCTAAAAACACAAATATGAAGTTTATGAAAACACAAGATAAAATCACACAAATAAGTGTTTATTGCATCCAACATTATTGTAAATAGAGTTTCGGTAAAACAACAAGCTATTGCCTGCACTTGCGGGTGAACATCATAAGTGTTTACCCTTGGGATGTTGTTTTTCCTCGGGCTAAAACCGTCGGGAAAACAACACCCCTCGGGTGAACAATTAAGATGTTCACCTTAAGTGCAGACAATAATAGTATATTGTAAAACAAATACAGACAATGGATCAGACACAAGTTATAGATTTACGAGGTCTTCTCCGTTACATATAAATATTGAAGTAGACAATATATTACAAAAACATGACGTTATTTCATTCAGAATTATTTGAGAAAAATGACATTGTATTGGAAGATATATTGTGATTGACATTGAGTCGTTGCCGTCAGGGGCCCGGATGGCTCAATATGTTAGGTCGTTGGATCTAACAGCTCATACAAGCCTATCACCAATACGGCGTGGGTTGGCGCCAGCTTTATAAATTACAAAAAGGGAGCACTCGACTCGCAGCCGCAAGTGATAAAGTTTACCAGTTGCTTGCCCAGGGTCGATGGTTCTCTCCGGGTACTCCGGGTTCTCCTCCACCACTAAAACTGGTCGCCATGATATAGCTGAAATATTGCTGAAAGTGGCGTTAAACACCAAAATTCAAATTCAAATTCGTTGCCGTCAGATGAGTTAGAAGTACGTAAACATTAGACAAATCTGTTAGTGTCTAGTAGGTATCTGTGAACAGCTGTAATAAGTGAGCAGTTGACATCATATGCAAAATTTGAATTTCCATACAATATATTGTTAATGGATATATCTAACCCAAGATCTCTAATATTGTTCAGCATAATATTTCTCTGATTAACAAATAATTTACAGTGCAAGAAGTAGTGGTCATTGTTTTCCACATAATTATCACAGCTACAGTAACAAGAATCGATCAGATTACATCTAAAATGGTCACCTTTTAAGCTACTACAATTTTGCCTTAAACGAGTATGTAGAATACTTGCCAGACATGAACCAAACGAAACATAGTTAGGAGGATTTAATGGATTGTTGTAGTAAGTCTTTAATCTAGATTTGAGTATGCAATTACTAGGTGAATCTCTGATATATTGGGGTAGATTATTCCACAGATGAATAGTGGCTGGAAAAAATGAATTTTGATATAGGGTAAGACGACACCGTGGAATAGTGAAGTTATTTGCATTTCGTAAATTGTAGTTGTTTGCCTGGTTGACAGTCCGCGACAGCAAATCACTTAAATCATCGGGTGTATCACCATTAACTATGTTATACAAAAGTGACAACTTTCTGATTTTGCGTCTGGTATTAAGCTTCTCTCCCCCCGGTTTCTGCATATAAAGAAGACAAATTTGCATAAGCTGTCAGACACAGACATGTGACGATTCTAGCAGCTTCAAGTTGAAGTTGCTCAAGTCTGCCGGCATCGGCAACTGTACAACTGTCCCAAACCTCACAAGAATATTCAAGAAGCGGCCTAATGAAGACAGTCATGTTTCTGTTATAGCATTATTTAGTCCTTCTACGTGGATGTGTTTGCAATTTTTGATTTTTTTTTAATATTAACGTGTTGATATATATTCATTGAGTCTCAAAAAATATTGTGCGATTGTAATGTTATTGTCGATTTTAGTACTTCAACGTAGGGTTAAGGTTATGGTGTTAATGCCACTTTCAACAATATTTCAGTTATATCGTGGTGGAGAAAACCACAGACCTGTCGCAAGTCCCTGACCAATTTCATCACATAATGTTGTATTGATTACACCTCTCCTGAGAGGGTTTCGAATTCACAACGTAATGTAATTAAATGTCTTTCTCGGTTCGTCAAGCACACACTTAAACATGAAATTGTCATAATCTGCCTGATAGAAAGACAAAATATTTACTTTATGTAAATGCCGCTATTAACCTCTTAAACGACATTAATTAGATACATGTATCTAAGTTTTTTTTGTGTTTTTTGTTTAATAAAGACGTTTGTCATACCATCATATAAAACGTTGATATTCAAGTCTATGGTTACACTAAGTGGACATAAGTGTTCGTCTCTAGATATTTTCCACAGTTTTTTTTCCAAAACCTTATATAGAGTTTATTTCTTGACCAATTTTACTGAAATTTTCGTAAAATATTTTGAAGTTCCTTGTCATCATTTAATTACAATTTTTTTATTTCAGGTTTTCAACTTTCTATGATTTAAGCGCAGTTTTGAATTGTTGAAGTTCATAATTACTACAATTGCATAATCGTTTGTCGCGTTCAAATTAAAAGTTGTGCTAAATGGTGATTTGTTTGAAATTCTAATATCATAAAATTATACGCTGATCATAAATAAAAACTTCAAAACGTTTATGAGCGAAAATTTCAGCGAAATTTGTTTAAGAAAATAACCTCTGTATAATGTTTTCTTAATTGTGGTTTTACATTACATATTTAGGGGAAAATCGGAGGTGTGGAACAATTATGTCGACTTAATGTATCTCAATCTGGAATAAATCATTTTTCTTTTTAAATAAATTGGTAGTTAAATAAATAACTACCTATGCAATCAGTGCACGATCACGGCGGCCATGTTTATTTCGTTTCAATTGGTCTCCAATAGTAATAAAACTAAAAATTGAATAATGTTCTCATCAAACTGTATATATTCATTAACTATATATTAAGCATTACCACTTACCAAATGCTTGTATAAAACAGATACATAAAACAAGTATTCCATAGGAAGCATATGTACCCATATCGATGTTGTATTCTAGAGACAAATTAACCAACTAAATGTTCTAATGTAATGTGAACAACTGCGTATGTTCTTTACATGATACGTATGACATATGTCACTCCCCGATCTCATAGAAAACCCCGCATATTGGAAATTACCTAAATAAACCAGTGTAAAGAGATCGTATACTTCCTTGATGTTTTGTACTATTTGATCTATGACCAGAAACTTTTCTTTAAAACTATTTTATTGTTCAGAAAGACAAAAATATAAGACACAAGGTAAACAACGTAGACAGTATTTACTTTAAACATGATACAAATATTGCCTGCACTTTAGGTGAACATCATAATTGTTCACACGAGGGAAAACAACATCCCAAAGGTGAACAATTATGATGATCACCGCAAGTGAAGGCAATAATTGTTTTATTATACCGAAACTCTATTTACAATAATGTTGGATGCAATAAACACTTATTTGTTTGTTTTTATCTTGTGTTTTCATAAGCTTCATATTTGTGTTTTAACTTCCGGTCAATATTGTAATTCTGGAATGCAAAAACGGATACATTTTCGGACAGACATGGAACATAACATTTGTCGACCGGTGAACAACAGTGATGTTTCCCTGGGGTACCAATTTATTAAAAACATCACTTTTATTTTATATATAATATATAATGTAATAAAATAAAAGTGATGTTTTCACAAAATTGCTACCCCACGGTAACATCACTGTTGTTCACCGGTCAACAAATGTTATGTTCCATGTCTGTCCGGAAATGCATCCGTTTTTGCATTACGGAATTACAATCTTGACCGAGAGCTAAAAACACAAATATGAAGTTTATGAAAACACAAGATAAAATCACACAAATAAGTGTTTATTGCATCCAACATTATTGTAAATAGAGTTTCGGTAAAACAACAAGCTATTGCCTGCACTTGCGGGTGAACATCATAAGTGTTTACCCTTGGGATGTTGTTTTTCCTCGGGCTAAAACCGTCGGGAAAACAACACCCCTCGGGTGAACAATTAAGATGTTCACCTTAAGTGCAGACAATAATAGTATATTGTAAAACAAATACAGACAATGGATCAGACACAAGTTATAGATTTACGAGGTCTTCTCCGTTACATATAAATATTGAAGTAGACAATATATTACAAAAACATGACGTTATTTCATTCAGAATTATTTGAGAAAAATGACATTGTATTGGAAGATATATTGTGATTGACATTGAGTCGTTGCCGTCAGGGGCCCGGATGGCTCAATATGTTAGGTCGTTGGATCTAACAGCTCATACAAGCCTATCACCAATACGGCGTGGGTTGGCGCCAGCTTTATAAATTACAAAAAGGGAGCACTCGACTCGCAGCCGCAAGTGATAAAGTTTACCAGTTGCTTGCCCAGGGTCGATGGTTCTCTCCGGGTACTCCGGGTTCTCCTCCACCACTAAAACTGGTCGCCATGATATAGCTGAAATATTGCTGAAAGTGGCGTTAAACACCAAAATTCAAATTCAAATTCGTTGCCGTCAGATGAGTTAGAAGTACGTAAACATTAGACAAATCTTTTAGTGTCTAGTAGGTATCTGTGAACAGCTGTAATAAGTGAGCAGTTGACATCATATGCAAAATTTGAATTTCCATACAATATATTGTTAATGGATATATCTAACCCAAGATCTCTAATATTGTTCAGCATAATATTTCTCTGATTAACAAATAATTTACAGTGCAAGAAGTAGTGGTCATTGTTTTCCACATAATTATCACAGCTACAGTAACAAGAATCGATCAGATTACATCTAAAATGGTCACCTTTTAAGCTACTACAATTTTGCCTTAAACGAGTATGTAGAATACTTGCCAGACATGAACCAAACGAAACATAGTTAGGAGGATTTAATGGATTGTTGTAGTAAGTCTTTAATCTAGATTTGAGTATGCAATTACTAGGTGAATCTCTGATATATTGGGGTAGATTATTCCACAGATGAATAGTGGCTGGAAAAAATGAATTTTGATATAGGGTAAGACGACACCGTGGAATAGTGAAGTTATTTGCATTTCGTAAATTGTAGTTGTTTGCCTGGTTGACAGTCCGCGACAGCAAATCACTTAAATCATCGGGTGTATCACCATTAACTATGTTATACAAAAGTGACAACTTTCTGATTTTGCGTCTGGTATTAAGCTTCTCTCCCCCCGGTTTCTGCATATAAAGAAGACAAATTTGCATAAGCTGTCAGACACAGACATGTGACGATTCTAGCAGCTTCAAGTTGAAGTTGCTCAAGTCTGCCGGCATCGGCAACTGTACAACTGTCCCAAACCTCACAAGAATATTCAAGAAGCGGCCTAATGAAGACAGTCATGTTTCTGTTATAGCATTATTTAGTCCTTCTACGTGGATGTGTTTGCAATTTTTGATTTTTTTTTAATATTAACGTGTTGATATATATTCATTGAGTCTCAAAAAATATTGTGCGATTGTAATGTTATTGTCGATTTTAGTCCTTCAACGTAGGGTTAAGGTTATGGTGTTAATGCCACTTTCAACAATATTTCAGTTATATCGTGGTGGAGAAAACCACAGACCTGTCGCAAGTCCCTGACCAATTTCATCACATAATGTTGTATTGATTACACCTCTCCTGAGAGGGTTTCGAATTCACAACGTAATGTAATTAAATGTCTTTCTCGGTTCGTCAAGCACACACTTAAACATGAAATTGTCATAATCTGCCTGATAGAAAGACAAAATATTTACTTTATGTAAATTCCGCTATTAACCTCTTAAACGACATTAATTAGATACATGTATCTAAGTTTTTTTTGTGTTTTTTGTTTAATAAAGACGTTTGTCATACCATCATATAAAACGTTGATATTCAAGTCTATGGTTACACTAAGTGGACATAAGTGTTCGTCTCTAGATATTTTCCACAGTTTTTTTTCCAAAACCTTATATAGAGTTTATTTCTTGACCAATTTTACTGAAATTTTCGTAAAATATTTTGAAGTTCCTTGTCATCATTTAATTACAATTTTTTTATTTCAGGTTTTCAACTTTCTATGATTTAAGCGCAGTTTTGAATTGTTGAAGTTCATAATTACTACAATTGCATAATCGTTTGTCGCGTTCAAATTAAAAGTTGTGCTAAATGGTGATTTGTTTGAAATTCTAATATCATAAAATTATACGCTGATCATAAATAAAAACTTCAAAACGTTTATGAGCGAAAATTTCAGCGAAATTTGTTTAAGAAAATAACCTCTGTATAATGTTTTCTTAATTGTGGTTTTACATTACATATTTAGGGGAAAATCGGAGGTGTGGAACAATTATGTCGACTTAATGTATCTCAATCTGGAATAAATCATTTTTCTTTTTAAATAAATTGGTAGTTAAATAAATAACTACCTATGCAATCAGTGCACGATCACGGCGGCCATGTTTATTTCGTTTCAATTGGTCTCCAATAGTAATAAAACTAAAAATTGAATAATGTTCTCATCAAACTGTATATATTCATTAACTATATATTAAGCATTACCACTTACCAAATGCTTGTATAAAACAGATACATAAAACAAGTATTCCATAGGAAGCATATGTACCCATATCGATGTTGTATTCTAGAGACAAATTAACCAACTAAATGTTCTAATGTAATGTGAACAACTGCGTATGTTCTTTACATGATACGTATGAAATATGTCATTCCCCGATCTCATAGAAAACCCCGCATATTTTTGAAATTACCTAAATAAACCAGTGTAAAGAGATCGTATACTTCCTTGTTGTTTTGTACTATTTGATCTATGACCAGAAACTTTTCTTTAAAGATATTTTATTGTTCAGAAAGACAAAAATATAAGACACAAGGTAAACAACGTAGACAGTCTTTACTTTAAACATGATACAAATATTGCCTGCACTTTAGGTGAACATCATAATTGTTCACCCGAGGGAAAACAACATCCCAAAGGTGAACAATTATGATGTTCACCGCAAGTGAAGGCAATAATTGTTTTATTATACCGAAACTCTATTTACAATAATGTTGGATGCAATCAACACTTATTTGTTTGTTTTTATCTTGTGTTTTCATAAACTTCATATTTGTGTTTTTAACTTCCGGTCAATATTGTAATTCTGGAATGCAAAAACGGATACATTTTCGGACAGACATGGAACATAGCATTTGTCGACCGGTGAACAACAGTGATGTTTCCCTGGGGTACCAATTTATTAAAAACATCACTTTTATTTTATATATAATATATAATGTAATAAAATAAAAGTGATGTTTTCACAAAATTGCTACCCTACGGTAACTTCACTGTTGTTCACCGGTCAACAAATGTTATGTTCCATGTCTGTCCGGAAATGCATCCGTTTTTGCATTACGGAATTACAATCTTGACCGAGAGCTAAAAACACAAATATGAAGTTTATGAAAACACAAGATAAAATCACACAAATAAGTGTTTATTGCATCCAACATTATTGTAAATAGAGTTTCGGTAAAACAACAAGCTATTGCCTGCACTTGCGGGTGAACATCATAAGTGTTTACCCTTGGGATGTTGTTTTTCCTCGGGCTAAAACCGTCGGGAAAACAACACCCCTCGGGTGAACAATTAAGATGTTCACCTTAAGTGCAGACAATAATAGTATATTGTAAAACAAATACAGACAATGGATCAGACACAAGTTATATATTTACGAGGTCTTCTCCGTTACATATAAATATTTAAGTAGACAATATATTACAAAAACATGACGTTATTTCATTCAGAATTATTTGAGAAAAATGACATCGTATTGGAAGATATATTGTGATTGACATTGAGTCGTTGCCGTCAGGGGCCCGGATGGCTCAATATGTTAGGTCGTTGGATCTAACAGCTCATACAAGCCTATCACCAATACGGCGTGGGTTGGCGCCAGCTTTATAAATTACAAAAAGGGAGCACTCGACTCGCAGCCGCAAGTGATAAAGTTTACCAGTTGCTTGCCCAGGGTCGATGGTTCTCTCCGGGTACTCCGGGTTCTCCTCCACCACTAAAACTGGTCGCCATGATATAGCTGAAATATTGCTGAAAGTGGCGTTAAACACCAAAATTCAAACTCAAATTCGTTGCCGTCAGATGAGTTAGAAGTACGTAAACATTAGACAAATCTTTTAGTGTCTAGTAGGTATCTGTGAACAGCTGTAATAAGTGAGCAGTTGACATCATATGCAAAATTTGAATTTCCATACAATATATTGTTAATGGATATATCTAACCCAAGATCTCTAATATTGTTCAGCATAACATTTCTCTGATTAACAAATAATTTACAGTGCAAGAAGTAGTGGTCATTGTTTTCCACATAATTATCACAGCTACAGTAACAAGAATCGATTAGATTACATCTAAAATGGTCACCTTTTAAGCTACTACAATTTTGCCTTAAACGAGTATGTAGAATACTTGCCAGACATGAACCAAACGAAACATAGTTAGGAGGATTTTAATGGATTGTTGTAGTAAGTCTTTAATCTAGATTTGAGTATGCAATTACTAGGTGAATCTCTGGTATATTGGGGTAGATTATTCCACAGATGAATAGTGGCTGGAAAAAATGAATTTTGATATAGGGTAAGACGACACCGTGGAATAGTGAAGTTATTTGCATTTCGTAAATTGTAGTTGTTTGCCTGGTTGACAGTCCGCGACAGCAAATCACTTAAATAATCGGGTGTATCACCATTAACTATGTTATACAAAAGTGACAACTTTCTGATTTTGCGTCTGGTATTAAGCTTCTCTCTCCCCGGTTTCTGCATATAAAGAAGACAAACTTGCATAAGCTGTCAGACACAGACATGTGACGATTCTAGCAGCTTCAAGTTGAAGTTGCTCAAGTCTGCCGGCATCGGCAACTGTACAACTGTCCCAAACTTCACAAGAATATTCACGAAGCGGCCTAATGAAGACAGTCATCTCCCATTACATATATTTCAAAATGCACAATTGAACATAATAATATTTAATTACACAAATTTATAGTAAACGTTTATAGTAAATGAAGGCATGAAGAACAAAAATATAATAAACAATTAAACAATTAAAACCCTCATGGAGCCTCATTGACTACATGATCAAACTATAGATAACTTATTGATACACATCGAACAGACCCAAATGCGTACTACGTGGCAATGGACATATTAAATGTCATTCATCTATTTGGTTTTAACCAGAAACTTAAAACTACTGATGTGAATTCGAACACGAATACCCACATGAATGGTTAAAGCTTGTAGACACCCAGCGACGGTTAGAGAATGTCAACGGTCAATTCTTTACAGCCCTCCATGTCCCCTAATAAATCTGATAGACACGATATACAAATGTAGCTGGAACTTTAATTAGTAAGAGCATATATGGGAGTGGGAATGGGAGTTATGGTGGTTGAAGCCATTTTCAACAATATTTCAGTTATATCGTGGCGGTCAGTTTTATTGGTGGAGGAAACCGGAGTACCCGGAGAAAACCACCTGCCGCACTTCACTGACAAACTGTATTACATATTGTTGCTTCGAGTACTCCACGCCTGAACGGGATTCCAACTCACAACGTTAGTGGTGATTGGCATTGATTGCATAGGTAGCTATAAATCCAACTACCGTACGATCACGACCACGACGGCGCTTAGGAAGTAAATGGACACGAGAGACTATTCATCGTTGCACTAAGCTTACACATAAATTCAAGTAAAGGAACAGCACTTTCATTGCTGTTCTAATATTCACAATCACAGTAGGGTCTTCAACAATGAGCGAAACGCATACCCTAAAATGAGTGTGATACGAGCCCTCGCGTTCAGTTGATCGCTACTCTTTACTTCTGTCGATAAACGCTACATCTGGAATTTTTTGCTTTATTGTTTCGATGTTACTTGGTGTATATAATTTAATATCCAAGATACGGGGCTTAATGAGAAAACAAAACACGGGTGAAGCAATCTTACAAATCCCGTCATCATTATGCACGACATCACAAGACGAGATTACAAATACAGAACAAAAATAATCACATGGCTCCTATCGGGAAATATATAGACACCATAGCAATTTTGTAGTAGTCAGTCTTTGATATCATGGAGTCAATAACTAACTTAAAGTAGTTTATTTTCATGGACAACATGCTGGTATTGTCGAATTATAATTGTATTAATCTTCTGGTGCAAGCCTGTTTACACAATTAAACATTAACACACCTTTATTATATTCTTTGTATTCTACCAGTTAACCAACCTTTTTTTTACCTCTAGTGTTAAATTTATAAAATATAGTATGTAATACATGTAGCATCTTATTGTTCAAACATTTGTTGAACACCATTTATATGTGTTTTATTTCATATTGTGTATTGTTTCTCTCTTTGACAATCAGCAGCTCTTTGTCCTTTTAATCTACATGTAATTGCTCATTTTGTCCCTCACATGCATTTGACTGAAAATTAAGAATGTATATTGCATTAGTAGACAGGTTAAGGGAGATCAAGATTAGGTGTTACTGCTACACTGAATCTGTTTTCATGGGAAGTGCATATTTTACATTTTGAATTTTAATTTTCATAGGGGGTTTAATACGACACGTCATTAACGCCGTCCCCAACCCTGACCCTTATAAACCCTAAACACTTTCCAATCCTTAGCACTTGCATCCTTCATTATCCACTGTTTATATTGACCTTTTGATAATAACATAAATTCAATGCTAATCTTCTTGCAATATAAAGATGGACCTATAGTGAAAACATTTCTGAAATAAGATGAAAACTATTGATATGTATGTATTCAATTTGTGATTTCGTGGATTGTTATACTTTTCTTGAATGGAGCCATATTCGATGTTTTCCGGAAAGCTTGCTTATTGAGAAGTGCGAGAATGATACACGCACGTTTATCGTTAATTTGATACTTAATTAGTGGAAGCTTACAAAAAAGGGAAAAGGTACACATCGTAAGTTAAAGACATATGATACCGAGAGCTACCCATTGTGAACTTTCCATTTATATGTAGCAATATTCCAGAGCACATGTATATGGAGTATATATCTCAGTTGATGCGATATTCCAGAGCTTGTGGTTCCTATCAGTATTTCCTTAATAGAGGGTGGCTGTTAACAAGGTAGGTACTGAAGCAATGGTTCCTATTTGTTAAGGTGATATCATCAGTGCGAAATAATTTTATGCAAATCGGTGTCACAAATGACCACGAATATATTCCACTTGTAAGGACTTTTCAGTCTTTTCCTTACTCATGACTTATGGCTGGGATTGTAACAAGAGTAACATGACGGGTGGCACGTATGGAGCAGGAACTGCCTACCCTTCCGGCGCACCTAAGTTCACCCCGGTTGTTCGTGCGGGGTTCGTGTTGCTCGATCTTTATTTTTCTCTGTAGTTATATATAGATCGTTGTTTATTCTTGTCTCCTTTTTCTTTTGACAGTAGTGTTGTCTATCCTTCTTCTATTTGCGGATTGTAACTCATTTGGTATCTTCAAACTCTTCTAATGACAATGTCCCGATGGACGATCAGCTGATAAATAGGGTCATATTTCTGTCACCTGTCAAAAACTTCTAGGGAATCATAATACAATCCTTAGACCTGGAACTTTATCATGTGTATTACGAACACTTATGATATCTTTGTTAGAGAACAAAATCTTTTATTTGCCGTATCAATTATTGTGTCATAGCGAATAAGTCGCCCCCCTTGTTCAAGTTATGAAGCACGATTCAAAATAACATAATCAACTTAATGAGCAAAAAAGATGAAAACCATAAAATAAAAGTTACAACCTTATAAAAATGTATGTAGATGGGTTGGTGATCCTATTGTTTTTTAATTCACAGCTATGTAATGTCATTTGATTTCTTTACAAGTGAATACATACAAAATGTAGACTAGTCACCTACAATCTTTGAATGGACGAATTATGCATGTTCACTACTGGTGAAGGACCAATTATCAATACAGGTGCATACTTATACTCACCAACCAAACAGTATTTGTGTATTACCAGAGAATGACATCCTTTTCCTCAGTTTGTTTCCTCAACATTAATATACACAAAGTGGATCTGATAAAAGAGCAACTGGCTTGTATTGTTCTGGTACCAGTTAGAGTTTTTTTTTCTATAAACAGAGTTTGTATAGCAAAGACATACATCTTTTTATTAGCCAACAACATTCATGATCTACAAAGTGAATATTGAAATGAAACGATTATGTAATTAAAATCAAAGATGGGTGATGTTAGGCTACAATGTAAACTTTTACAAAATCAAACATTAAGTGTTAAATATTCCTAAAAGTTATTGCAATAACAACTATATAGATAGTTACCTATTTATGCGTAATATATATCGTGGGGCATATATCGTAGGAGTTGATCGGAGAGTTGGGGATATTCTTAGGAGAAGTTAAATTGGGGGAGGGGAGGTGGCAAGTTTTGCTGGTTGATCGGAAATGGGGGAAGTGGAAACGGGCCGGAAAGTGGGAGGGGGGGATTATTGTTAGTGGACGGGAACGTGAGGAAGGAGACAAGCTTTCAAAACTGACAAGCGAAAATTAAAACGGTATTAATTTTGTCTTCAAACACCAGTGACCTCTTGATTTATTTTGATAATGTATGGCTGTCACGCTAGAAATTATTTGGTGGAGATAACATCTAGTAAGCGATCTTTTCTTTTTATCAATTTTTAATACTTAATCAGATATTATATTACCTTTAGAATTTAAATGTGAAAATATGACCCAGCGATAATAATAATAATAGATCTCAAATGAATTGAATGTTGAAAGTTGTTATTATAATATAGTGAATAATGAAGATCTGAATATGAAAACACACACTAAAGACATTTATTATATCAATATTTACAAAATAAAGTACATTATATTTTTTCATTACACTTTATACTTCCATGGAAATAATGCCATTTGAATTTGCATCAGGTCAAACCAAGGACTATACAATTGGTATTTGCTGCTTCTCTGGTAAGCACACAGCATTAAGGAGAAAGAACAAAGACTGGTTTTCTCGGAAGCAGGATAAGCTACATGTCTACCCGCAGACTGTTGTTTCAGTGAGCTATAATTTTAAAAACTCAATTAAGTGTGTTGGTCTTGTACATAGTAAACATCATTATCATTCTATCGAAAGTAACTTATTCTCGCCATCATGTGTCTATATATAGAGAGATGTAGCTGAAAATTTGTTCATATGTCTTTAAACAATAATAAGTCACTCCATTTGAATATACTAAAGATAACTATATCGGATTGTGTACATACAAACGAGAGTTTATCAACTGCTACACTGTATTACTATTAATAATCTTGCACATATTTAGGTGTAGGATTAGGGTGTGTTACGCCACTTACAACAATATTTCAGCCATATCGTGGCGGTAAGATTTATTGATGGAGGACACCATGATACCCAGAGAAAAGCACTGACGTCACAAGTCACAGGCAACACATAATGTTGTATCAAGTACACATCACCATGCACGAGACGCGAACTCACAACGTTAGAGGTGATAGGCACTGATTGCACAGGTAGTTGTACAATTAATCATAATGGCCGTTGTTGGAAATTGTTCACTCGTCATGGCTCACCAACGACCACTCCTAATAGAGTACCGCTAGTAGCGATCACCTGTATGTGGTCATTCATTCGTGACCGAATTATTGTAGATTTGTTTGTTCTGTGCAATCAGCAGACATGCAAATTTCGATAGGGGATGGGGTGGGTGTTTTACGCAACGGAGGAGAAACATTGTGTTTGTCCTTCTTTGGTAGAGTTTTAGCTCAAAGTGTAGGAGGTAGAGTTTTAACTGAAAGTGTAAGAGGAAGAGCTTTAACTGAATGTGTAAGAGGTAGATTTGTAACTGAAAGTGTAAGAGGTAGAGTTTTAACCGAAAGTGTAAGAGGTATAGTTTTAACTGAAAGTGTAAGAGGTAGAGTTTTAACTGAGAGTGTAAGAGGTAGAGTTTTAACTAAGAGTGTAAGAGATAGAGCTTTAACTGAGAGTGTAAGAGGTAGAGTTTTAACTGAGAGTGTAAGAGGTAGAGTTTTAACTGAAAGTGTAAGAGGTAGAGTTTTAACCGAAAGTGTAAGAGGTATAGTTTTAACTGAAAGTGTAAGAGGTAGAGTTTTAACTGAGAGTGTAAGAGGTAGAGTTTTAATTAAGAGTGTAAGAGGTAGAGCTTTAACTGAGAGTGTAAGAGGTAGAGTTTTAACTGAGAGTGTAAGAGGTAGAGTTTTAACTGAAAGTGTAAGAGGTAGAGTTTTAACCGAAAGTGTAAGAGGTATAGTTTTAACTGAAAGTGTAAGAGGTAGAGTTTTAACTGAGAGTGTAAGAGGTAGAGTTTTAACTAAGAGTGTAAGAGGTAGAGCTTTAACTGAGAGTGTAAGAGGTAGAGTTTTAACTGAGAGTGTAAGAGGTAGAGTTTTAACTGAAAGTGTAAGAGGTAGAGTTTTAACTGAGAGTGTAAGAGGTAGAGTTTTAACTGAGGGTGTAAGGGGTAGAGTTTTAAATGAAAGTGTAAGGGGTAGAGTTTTAACTGAAAGTATAAGAGGTAGAGCTTTAACTCAAAGTGTAAGAGGTAGAGTTTTAACTGAGGGTGTAAGAGGTAGAGCTTTAACTGAGAGTGTAAGAGGTAGAGTTTTAACTGAGAGTGTAAGAGGTATAGTTTTAACTGAAAGTGTAAGAGGTAGAGTTTTAACTGAAAGTGTAAGAGGTAGAGTTTTAACTGAGAGTGTAAGAGGTAGAGCTTTAACTGAGAGTGTAAAAGGTAGAGTTTTAACTGAAAGTGTAAGGGGTAGAGTTTTAACTGAAAGTGTAAGAGGTAAATTTTTAACTCAAAGTGTAAGAGGTATATTTGTAACTGAAAGTGTAAGAGGTGGAGTTTTAGCTGAAGGTGTAAGAGATAGAGTTTTAGCTGAAGGTGTAAGAGGTAGAGTTTTAACTCAAAGTGTAAGAGATCGAGCTTTAACTGAGAGTGTAAGAGGTAGCGTTTTAGCTGAGAGTGTAAGAGGTAGCGTTTTAGCTGAGAGTGTAAGAGGTAGAGTTTTAACTGAGAGTGTAAGAGGTAGAGCTTTAACTGAGAGTGTAAGAGGTAGAGCTTTAACTCAAAGTGTAAGAGGTAGAGTTTTAACTGAGAGTGTAAGAGATAGATTTATAACTGAATGTGTAGGAGGTAGAGTTTTAACTGAGAGTGTAAGAGGTAGAGCTTTAACTGAATGTGTAAGAGGTAGAGTTTTAACTGAAAGTGTAAGAGGTAGAGTTTTATCTCAAAGTGTAAGAGGTAGAGTTTTATCTCAAAGTGTAAGAGGTAGAGTTTTATCTCAAAGTGTAAGAGGTAGAGTTTTAGCTCAAAGTGTAAGAGGTAGAGTTTTATCTCAAAGTGTAAGAGGTAGAGTTTTATCTCAAAGTGTAAGAGGTAGAGTTTTATCTCAAAGTGTAAGAGGTAGAGTTTTATCTCAAAGTGTAAGAGGTAGAGTTTTATCTCAAAGTGTAAGAGGTAGAGTTTTAGCTGAAGGTGTAAGAGGTAGAGTTTTAACTCAAAGTGTAAGAGATCGAGCTTTAACTGAGAGTGTAAGAGGTAGCGTTTTAGCTGAGAGTGTAAGAGGTAGAGTTTTAACTGAGAGTGTAAGAGGTAGAGCTTTAACTGAGAGTGTAAGAGGTAGAGCTTTAACTCAAAGTGTAAGAGGTAGAGTTTTAACTGAGAGTGTAAGAGATAGATTTATAACTGAATGTGTAGGAGGTAGAGTTTTAACTGAGAGTGTAAGAGGTAGAGCTTTAACTGAATGTGTAAGAGGTAGAGTTTTAACTGAAAGTGTAAGAGGTAGAGTTTTATCTCAAAGTGTAAGAGGTAGAGTTTTATCTCAAAGTGTAAGAGGTAGAGTTTTATCTCAAAGTGTAAGAGGCAGAGTTTTATCTCAAAGTGTAAGAGGTAGAATTTTAGCTCAAAGTGTAAGAGGTAGAGTTTTATCTCAAAGTGTAAGAGGTAGAGTTTTATCTCAAAGTGTAAGAGGTAGAGTTTTATCTCAAAGTGTAAGAGGTAGAGTTTTATCTCAAAGTGTAAGAGGTAGAGTTTTATCTCAAAGTGTAAGATGTAGAGTTTTAGCTCAAAGTGTAAGAGGTAGAGTTTTATCTCAAAGTGTAAGAGGTAGAGTTTTATCTCAAAGTGTAAGAGGTAGAGTTTTATCTCAAAGTGTAAGAGGTAGAGTTTTATCTCAAAGTGTAAGAGGTAGAGTTTTATCTCAAAGTGTAAGAGGTAGAGTTTTATCTCAAAGTGTAAGAGGTAGAGTTTTATCTCAAAGTGTAAGAGGTAGAGTTTTAGCTCAAAGTGTAAGAGGTAGAGTTTTATCTCAAAGTGTAAGAGGTAGAGTTTTATCTCAAAGTGTAAGAGGTAGAGTTTTATCTCAAAGTGTAAGAGGTAGAGTTTTATCTCAAAGTGTAAGAGGTAGAGTTTTATCTCAAAGTGTAAGAGGTAGAGTTTTATCTCAAAGTGTAAGAGGTAGAGTTTTATCTCAAAGTGTAAGAGGTAGAGTTTTATCTCAAAGTGTAAGAGGTAGAGTTTTATCTCAAAGTGTAAGAGGTAGAGTTTTAGCTCAAAGTGTAAGAGGTAGAGTTTTATCTCAAAGTGTAAGAGGTAGAGTTTTATCTCAAAGTGTAAGAGGTAGAGTTTTATCTCAAAGTGTAAGAGGTAGAGTTTTATCTCAAAGTGTAAGAGGTAGAGTTTTATCTCAAAGTGTAAGAGGTAGAGTTTTATCTCAAAGTGTAAGAGGTAGAGTTTTATCTCAAAGTGTAAGAGGTAGAGTTTTATCTCAAAGTGTAAGAGGTAGAGTTTTATCTCAAAGTGTAAGAGGTAGAGTTTTATCTCAAAGTGTAAGAGGTAGAGTTTTATCTCAAAGTGTAAGAGGTAGAGTTTTATCTCAAAGTGTAAGAGGTAGAGTTTTATCTCAAAGTGTAAGAGGTAGAGTTTTAGCTCAAAGTGTAAGAGGTAGAGTTTTATCTCAAAGTGTAAGAGGTAGAGTTTTATCTCAAAGTGTAAGAGGTAGAGTTTTATCTCAAAGTGTAAGAGGTAGAGTTTTATCTCAAAGTGTAAGAGGTAGAGTTTTATCTCAAAGTGTAAGAGGTAGAGTTTTATCTCAAAGTGTAAGAGGTAGAGTTTTATCTCAAAGTGTAAGAGGTAGAGTTTTATCTCAAAGTGTAAGAGGTAGAGTTTTATCTCAAAGTGTAAGAGGTAGAGTTTTATCTCAAAGTGTAAGAGGTAGAGTTTTATCTCAAAGTGTAAGAGGTAGAGTTTTATCTCAAAGCGTAAGAGGTAGAGTTTTATCTCAAAGTGTAAGAGGTAGAGTTTTATCTCAAAGTGTAAGAGGTAGAGTTTTATCTCAAAGTGTAAGAAGTAGAGTTTTATCTCAAAGTGTAAGAGGTAGAGTTTTAGCTGAAGGTGTAAGAGGTAGAGTTTTAACTCAAAGTGTAAGAGATCGAGCTTTAACTGAGAGTGTAAGAGGTAGCGTTTTAGCTGAGAGTGTAAGAGGTAGAGTTTTAACTGAGAGTGTAAGAGGTAGAGCTTTAACTGAGAGTGTAAGAGGTAGAGCTTTAACTCAAAGTGTAAGAGGTAGAGTTTTAACTAAGAGTGTAAGAGATAGATTTATAACTGAATGTGTAGGAGGTAGAGTTTTAACTGAGAGTGTAAGAGGTAGAGCTTTAACTGAATGTGTAAGAGGTAGAGTTTTAACTGAAAGTGTAAGAGGTAGAGTTTTATCTCAAAGTGTAAGAGGTAGAGTTTTATCTCAAAGTGTAAGAGGTAGAGTTTTATCTCAAAGTGTAAGAGGTAGAGTTTTATCTCAAAGTGTAAGAGGTAGAGTTTTATCTCAAAGTGTAAGAGGTAGAGTTTTATCTCAAAGTGTAAGAGGTAGAGTTTTAGCTCAAAGTGTAAGAGGTAGAGTTTTATCTCAAAGTGTAAGAGGTAGAGTTTTATCTCAAAGTGTAAGAGGTAGAGTTTTATCTCAAAGTGTAAGAGGTAGAGTGTTATCTCAAAGTGTAAGAGGTAGAGTTTTATCTCAAAGTGTAAGAGGTAGAGTTTTATCTCAAAGTGTAAGAGGTAGAGTTTTATCTCAAAGTGTAAGAGGTAGAGTTTTAGCTCAAAGTGTAAGAGGTAGAGTTTTATCTCAAAGTGTAAGAGGTAGAGTTTTATCTCAAAGTGTAAGAGGTAGAGTTTTATCTCAAAGTGTAAGAGGTAGAGTTTTATCTCAAAGTGTAAGAGGTAGAGTTTTATCTCAAAGTGTAAGAGGTAGAGTTTTATCTCAAAGTGTAAGAGGTAGAGTTTTATCTCAAAGTGTAAGAGGTAGAGTTTTATCTCAAAGTGTAAGAGGTAGAGTTTTATCTCAAAGTGTAAGAGGTAGAGTTTTATCTCAAAGTGTAAGAGGTAGAGTTTTATCTCAAAGTGTAAGAGGTAGAGTTTTATCTCAAAGTGTAAGAGGTAGAGTTTTATCTCAAAGTGTAAGAGGTAGAGTTTTATCTCAAAGTGTAAGAGGTAGAGTTTTATCTCAAAGTGTAAGAGGTAGAGTTTTATCTCAAAGTGTAAGAGGTAGAGTTTTATCTCAAAGTGTAAGAGGTAGAGTTTTATCTCAAAGTGTAAGAGGTAGAGTTTTATCTCAAAGTGTAAGAGGTAGAGTTTTATCTCAAAGTGTAAGAGGTAGAGTTTTATCTCAAAGTGTAAGAGGTAGAGTTTTATCTCAAAGTGTAAGAGGTAGAGTTTTATCTCAAAGTGTAAGAGGTAGAGTTTTATCTCAAAGTGTAAGAGGTAGAGTTTTATCTCAAAGTGTAAGAGGTAGAGTTTTATCTCAAAGTGTAAGAGGTAGAGTTTTATCTCAAAGTGTAAGAGGTAGAGTTTTATCTCAAAGTGTAAGAGGTAGAGTTTTATCTCAAAGTGTAAGAGGTAGAGTTTTATCTCAAAGTGTAAGAGGTAGAGTTTTATCACAAAGCGTAAGAGGTAGAGTTTTATCTCAAAGCGTAAGAGGTAGAGTTTTATCTCAAAGCGTAAGAGGTAGAGTTTTATCTCAAAGTGTAAGAGGTAGAGTTTTATCTCAAAGTGTAAGAGGTAGAGTTTTATCTCAAAGTGTAAGAGGTAGAGTTTTATCTCAAAGTGTAAGAGGTAGAGTTTTATCTCAAAGTGTAAGAGGGAGAGTTTTATCTCAAAGTGTAAGAGGTAGAGTTTTATCTCAAAGTGTAAGAGGTAGAGTTTTATCTCAAAGTGTAAGAGGTAGAGTTTTATCTCAAAGTGTAAGAGGTAGAGTTTTATCTCAAAGTGTAAGAGGTAGAGTTTTATCTCAAAGTGTAAGAGGTAGAGTTTTATCTCAAAGTGTAAGAGGTAGAGTTTTATCTCAAAGTGTAAGAGGTAGAGTTTTATCTCAAAGTGTAAGAGGTAGAGTTTTATCTCAAAGTGTAAGAGGTAGAGTTTTATCTCAAAGTGTAAGAGGTAGAGTTTTATCTCAAAGTGTAAGAGGTAGAGTTTTATCTCAAAGTGTAAGAGGTAGAGTTTTATCTCAAAGTGTAAGAGGTAGAGTTTTATCTCAAAGTGTAAGAGGTAGAGTTTTATCTCAAAGTGTAAGAGGTAGAGTTTTATCTCAAAGTGTAAGAGGTAGAGTTTTATCTTAAAGTGTAAGAGGTAGAGTTTTATCTCAAAGTGTAAGAGGTAGAGTTTTATCTCAAAGTGTAAGAGGTAGAGTTTTATCTCAAAGTGTAAGAGGTAGAGTTTTATCTCAAAGTGTAAGAGGTAGAGTTTTATCTCAAAGTGTAAGAGGTAGAGTTTTATCTCAAAGTGTAAGAGGTAGGGTTTTATCTCAAAGTGTAAGAGGTAGATTTTTATCTCAAAGTGTAAGAGGTAGAGTTTTATCTCAAAGTGTAAGAGGTAGAGTTTTATCTCAAAGTGTAAGAGGTAGAGTTTTATCTCAAAGTGTAAGAGGTAGAGTTTTATCTCAAAGTGTAAGAGGTAGAGTTTTATCTCAAAGTGTAAGAGGTAGAGTTTTATCTCAAAGTGTAAGAGGTAGAGTTTTATCTCAAAGTGTAAGAGGTAGAGTTTTATCTCAAAGTGTAAGAGGTAGAGTTTTATCTCAAAGTGTAAGAGGTAGAGTTTTATCTCAAAGTGTAAGAGGTAGAGTTTTATCTCAAAGTGTAAGAGGTAGAGTTTTATCTCAAAGTGTAAGAGGTAGAGTTTTATCTCAAAGTGTAAGAGGTAGAGTTTTATCTCAAAGTGTAAGAGGTAGAGTTTTATCTCAAAGTGTAAGAGGTAGAGTTTTATCTCAAAGTGTAAGAGGTAGAGTTTTATCTCAAAGTGTAAGAGGTAGAGTTTTATCTCAAAGTGTAAGAGGTAGAGTTTTATCTCAAAGTGTAAGAGGTAGAGTTTTATCTCAAAGTGTAAGAGGTAGAGTTTTATCTCAAAGTGTAAGAGGTAGAGTTTTATCTCAAAGTGTAAGAGGTAGAGTTTTATCTCAAAGTGTAAGAGGTAGAGTTTTATCTCAAAGTGTAAGAGGTAGAGTTTTATCTCAAAGTGTAAGAGGTAGAGTTTTATCTCAAAGTGTAAGAGGTAGAGTTTTATCTCAAAGTGTAAGAGGTAGAGTTTTATCTCAAAGTGTAAGAGGTAGAGTTTTATCTCAAAGTGTAAGAGGTAGAGTTTTATCTCAAAGTGTAAGAGGTAGAGTTTTATCTCAAAGTGTGAGAGGTAGAGTTTTATCTCAAAGTGTAAGAGGTAGAGTTTTATCTCAAAGTGTAAGAGGTAGAGTTTTATCTCAAAGTGTAAGAGGTAGAGTTTTATCTCAAAGTGTAAGAGGTAGAGTTTTATCTCAAAGTGTAAGAGGTAGAGTTTTATCTCAAAGTGTAAGAGGTAGAGTTTTATCTCAAAGTGTAAGAGGTAGAGTTTTATCTCAAAGTGTAAGAGGTAGAGTTTTATCTCAAAGTGTAAGAGGTAGAGTTTTATCTCAAAGTGTAAGAGGTAGAGTTTTATCTCAAAGTGTAAGAGGTAGAGTTTTATCTCAAAGTGTAAGAGGTAGAGTTTTATCTCAAAGTGTAAGAGGTAGAGTTTTATCTCAAAGTGTAAGAGGTAGAGTTTTATCTCAAAGTGTAAGAGGTAGAGTTTTATCTCAAAGTGTAAGAGGTAGAGTTTTATCTCAAAGTGTAAGAGGTAGAGTTTTATCTCAAAGTGTAAGAGGTAGAGTTTTATCTCAAAGTGTAAGAGGTAGAGTTTTATCTCAAAGTGTAAGAGGTAGAGTTTTATCTCAAAGTGTAAGAGGTAGAGTTTTATCTCAAAGTGTAAGAGGTAGAGTTTTATCTCAAAGTGTAAGAGGTAGAGTTTTATCTCAAAGTGTAAGAGGTAGAGTTTTATCTCAAAGTGTAAGAGGTAGAGTTTTATCTCAAAGTGTAAGAGGTAGAGTTTTATCTCAAAGTGTAAGAGGTAGAGTTTTATCTCAAAGTGTAAGAGGTAGAGTTTTATCTCAAAGTGTAAGAGGTAGAGTTTTATCTCAAAGTGTAAGAGGTAGAGTTTTATCTCAAAGTGTAAGAGGTAGAGTTTTATCTCAAAGTGTAAGAGATAGAGTTTTATCTCAAAGTGTAAGAGGTAGAGTTTTATCTCAAAGTGTAAGAGGTAGAGTTTTATCTCAAAGTGTAAGAGGTAGAGTTTTATCTCAAAGTGTAAGAGGTAGAGTTTTATCTCAAAGTGTAAGAGGTAGAGTTTTATCTCAAAGTGTAAGAGGTAGAGTTTTATCTCAAAGTGTAAGAGGTAGAGTTTTATCTCAAAGTGTAAGAGGTAGAGTTTTATCTCAACGTGTAAGAGGTAGAGTTTTATCTCAAAGTGTAAGAGGTAGAGTTTTATCTCAAAGTGTAAGAGGTAGAGTTTTATCTCAAAGTGTAAGAGGTAGAGTTTTATCTCAAAGTGTAAGAGGTAGAGTTTTATCTCAAAGTGTAAGAGGTAGAGTTTTATCTCAAAGTGTAAGAGGTAGAGTTTTATCTCAAAGTGTAAGAGGTAGAGTTTTATCTCAAAGCGTAAGAGGTAGAGTTTTATCTCAAAGTGTAAGAGGTAGAGTTTTATCTCAAAGTGTAAGAGGTAGAGTTTTATCTCAAAGTGTAAGAGGTAGAGTTTTATCTCAAAGTGTAAGAGGTAGAGTTTTATCTCAAAGTGTAAGAGGTAGAGTTTTATCTCAAAGTGTAAGAGGTAGAGTTTTATCTCAAAGTGTAAGAAGTAGAGTTTTATCTCAAAGTGTAAGAGTTAGAGTTTTAGCTGAAGGTGTAAGAGGTAGAGTTTTAACTCAAAGTGTAAGAGATCGAGCTTTAACTGAGAGTGTAAGAGGTAGCGTTTTAGCTGAGAGTGTAAGAGGTAGAGTTTTAACTGAGAGTGTAAGAGGTAGAGCTTTAACTGAGAGTGTAAGAGGTAGAGCTTTAACTCAAAGTGTAAGAGGTAGAGTTTTAACTGAGAGTGTAAGAGATATATTTATAACTGAATGTGTAGGAGGTAGAGTTTTAACTGAGAGTGTAAGAGGTAGAGCTTTAACTGAATGTGTAAGAGGTAGAGTTTTAGCTGAAAGTGTAAGAGGTAGAGTTTTATCTCAAAGTGTAAGAGGTAGAGTTTTATCTCAAAGTGTAAGAGGTAGAGTTTTATCTCAAAGTGTAAGAGGTAGAGTTTTAGCTCAAAGTGTAAGAGGTAGAGTTTTAGCTCAAAGTGTAAGAGGTAGAGTTTTATCTCAAAGTGTAAGAGGTAGAGTTTTATCTCAAAGTATAAGAGGTAGAGTTTTATCTCAAAGTGTAAGAGGTAGAGTTTTATCTCAAAGTGTAAGAGGTAGAGTTTTAGCTCAAAGTGTAAGAGGTAGAGTTTTAGCTCAAAGTGTAAGAGGTAGAGTTTTATCTCAAAGTGTAAGAGGTAGAGTTTTATCTCAAAGTGTAAGAGGTAGAGTTTTATCTCAAAGTGTAAGAGGTAGAGTTTTAGCTCAAAGTGTAAGAGGTAGAGTTTTATCTCAAAGTGTAAGAGGTAGAGTTTTATCTCAAAGTGTAAGAGGTAGAGTTTTATCTCAAAGTGTAAGAGGTAGAGTTTTAGCTCAAAGTGTAAGAGGTAGAGTTTTATCTCAAAGTGTAAGAGGTAGAGTTTTATCTCAAAGTGTAAGAGGTAGAGTTTTATCTCAAAGTGTAAGAGGTAGAGTTTTAGCTCAAAGTGTAAGAGGTAGAGTTTTATCTCAAAGTGTAAGAGGTAGAGTTTTATCTCAAAGTGTAAGAGGTAGAGTTTTATCTCAAAGTGTAAGAGGTAGAGTTTTAGCTCAAAGTGTAAGAGGTAGAGTTTTATCTCAAAGTGTAAGAGGTAGAGTTTTATCTCAAAGTGTAAGAGGTAGAGTTTTATCTCAAAGTGTAAGAGGTAGAGTTTTATCTCAAAGTGTAAGAGGTAGAGTTTTAGCTCAAAGTGTAAGAGGTAGAGTTTTATCTCAAAGTGTAAGAGGTAGAGTTTTATCTCAAAGTGTAAGAGGTAGAGTTTTATCTCAAAGTGTAAGAGGTAGAGTTTTATCTCAAAGTGTAAGAGGTAGAGTTTTATCTCAAAGTGTAAGAGGTAGAGTTTTATCTCAAAGTGTAAGAGGTAGAGTTTTATCTCAAAGTGTAAGAGGTAGAGTTTTATCTCAAAGTGTAAGAGGTAGAGTTTTAGCTCAAAGTGTAAGAGGTAGAGTTTTATCTCAAAGTGTAAGAGGTAGAGTTTTATCTCAAAGTGTAAGAGGTAGAGTTTTATCTCAAAGTGTAAGAGGTAGAGTTTTATCTCAAAGTGTAAGAGGTAGAGTTTTATCTCAAAGTGTAAGAGGTAGAGTTTTATCTCAAAGTGTAAGAGGTAGAGTTTTAGCTCAAAGTGTAAGAGGTAGAGTTTTATCTCAAAGTGTAAGAGGTAGAGTTTTATCTCAAAGTGTAAGAGGTAGAGTTTTATCTCAAAGTGTAAGAGGTAGAGTTTTATCTCAAAGTGTAAGAGGTAGAGTTTTATCTCAAAGTGTAAGAGGTAGAGTTTTATCTCAAAGTGTAAGAGGTAGAGTTTTATCTCAAAGTGTAAGAGGTAGAGTTTTATCTCAAAGTGTAAGAGGTAGAGTTTTATCTCAAAGTGTAAGAGGTAGAGTTTTATCTCAAAGTGTAAGAGGTAGAGTTTTATCTCAAAGTGTAAGAGATAGAGTTTTATCTCAAAGTGTAAGAGGTAGAGTTTTATCTCAAAGTGTAAGAGGTAGAGTTTTATCTCAAAGTGTAAGAGGTAGAGTTTTATCTCAAAGTGTAAGAGGTAGAGTTTTATCTCAAAGTGTAAGAGGTAGAGTTTTATCTCAAAGTGTAAGAGGTAGAGTTTTATCTCAAAGTGTAAGAGGTAGAGTTTTATCTCAAAGTGTAAGAGGTAGAGTTTTATCTCAAAGTGTAAGAGGTAGAGTTTTATCTCAAAGTGTAAGAGGTAGAGTTTTATCTCAAAGTGTAAGAGGTAGAGTTTTATCTCAAAGTGTAAGAGGTAGAGTTTTATCTCAAAGTGTAAGAGGTAGAGTTTTATCTCAAAGTGTAAGAGGATCGAGCTTTAACTGAGAGTGTAAGAGGTAGCGTTTTAGCTGAGAGTGTAAGAGGTAGAGTTTTAACTGAGAGTGTAAGAGGTAGAGCTTTAACTGAGAGTGTAAGAGGTAGAGCTTTAACTCAAAGTGTAAGAGGTAGAGTTTTAACTGAGAGTGTAAGAGATATATTTATAACTGAATGTGTAGGAGGTAGAGTTTTAACTGAGAGTGTAAGAGGTAGAGCTTTAACTGAATGTGTAAGAGGTAGAGTTTTAGCTGAAAGTGTAAGAGGTAGAGTTTTATCTCAAAGTGTAAGAGGTAGAGTTTTATCTCAAAGTGTAAGAGGTAGAGTTTTATCTCAAAGTGTAAGAGGTAGAGTTTTAGCTCAAAGTGTAAGAGGTAGAGTTTTATCTCAAAGTGTAAGAGGTAGAGTTTTATCTCAAAGTGTAAGAGGTAGAGTTTTATCTCAAAGTGTAAGAGGTAGAGTTTTAGCTCAAAGTGTAAGAGGTAGAGTTTTATCTCAAAGTGTAAGAGGTAGAGTTTTATCTCAAAGTGTAAGAGGTAGAGTTTTATCTCAAAGTGTAAGAGGTAGAGTTTTAGCTCAAAGTGTAAGAGGTAGAGTTTTATCTCAAAGTGTAAGAGGTAGAGTTTTATCTCAAAGTGTAAGAGGTAGAGTTTTATCTCAAAGTGTAAGAGGTAGAGTTTTAGCTCAAAGTGTAAGAGGTAGAGTTTTATCTCAAAGTGTAAGAGGTAGAGTTTTATCTCAAAGTGTAAGAGGTAGAGTTTTATCTCAAAGTGTAAGAGGTAGAGTTTTATCTCAAAGTGTAAGAGGTAGAGTTTTAGCTCAAAGTGTAAGAGGTAGAGTTTTATCTCAAAGTGTAAGAGGTAGAGTTTTATCTCAAAGTGTAAGAGGTAGAGTTTTATCTCAAAGTGTAAGAGGTAGAGTTTTATCTCAAAGTGTAAGAGGTAGAGTTTTATCTCAAAGTGTAAGAGGTAGAGTTTTATCTCAAAGTGTAAGAGGTAGAGTTTTATCTCAAAGTGTAAGAGGTAGAGTTTTATCTCAAAGTGTAAGAGGTAGAGTTTTAGCTCAAAGTGTAAGAGGTAGAGTTTTATCTCAAAGTGTAAGAGGTAGAGTTTTATCTCAAAGTGTAAGAGGTAGAGTTTTATCTCAAAGTGTAAGAGGTAGAGTTTTATCTCAAAGTGTAAGAGGTAGAGTTTTATCTCAAAGTGTAAGAGGTAGAGTTTTATCTCAAAGTGTAAGAGGTAGAGTTTTATCTCAAAGTGTAAGAGGTAGAGTTTTATCTCAAAGTGTAAGAGGTAGAGTTTTATCTCAAAGTGTAAGAGGTAGAGTTTTATCTCAAAGTGTAAGAGGTAGAGTTTTATCTCAAAGTGTAAGAGGTAGAGTTTTATCTCAAAGTGTAAGAGGTAGAGTTTTATCTCAAAGTGTAAGAGGTAGAGTTTTATCTCAAAGTGTAAGAGGTAGAGTTTTATCTCAAAGTGTAAGAGGTAGAGTTTTATCTCAAAGTGTAAGAGGTAGAGTTTTATCTCAAAGTGTAAGAGGTAGAGTTTTATCTCAAAGTGTAAGAGGTAGAGTTTTATCTCAAAGTGTAGAGGTAGAGTTTTATCTCAAAGTGTAAGAGTAGAGTTTTATCTCAAAGTGTAAGAGGTAGAGTTTTATCTCAAAGTGTAAGAGGTAGAGTTTTATCTCAAAGTGTAAGAGGTAGAGTTTTATCTCAAAGTGTAAGAGGTAGAGTTTTATCTCAAAGTGTAAGAGGTAGAGTTTTATCTCAAAGTGTAAGAGGTAGAGTTTTATCTCAAAGTGTAAGAGGTAGAGTTTTATCTCAAAGTGTAAGAGGTAGAGTTTTATCTCAAAGTGTAAGAGGTAGAGTTTTATCTCAAAGTGTAAGAGGTAGAGTTTTATCTCAAAGTGTAAGAGGTAGAGTTTTATCTCAAAGTGTAAGAGGTAGAGTTTTATCTCAAAGTGTAAGAGGTAGAGTTTTATCTCAAAGTGTAAGAGGTAGAGTTTTATCTCAAAGTGTAAGAGGTAGAGTTTTATCTCAAAGTGTAAGAGGTAGAGTTTTATCTCAAAGTGTAAGAGGTAGAGTTTTATCTCAAAGTGTAAGAGGTAGAGTTTTATCTCAAAGTGTAAGAGGTAGAGTTTTATCTCAAAGTGTAAGAGGTAGAGTTTTATCTCAAAGTGTAAGAGGTAGAGTTTTATCTCAAAGTGTAAGAGGTAGAGTTTTATCTCAAAGTGTAAGAGGTAGAGTTTTATCTCAAAGTGTAAGAGGTAGAGTTTTATCTCAAAGTGTAAGAAGTAGAGTTTTATCTCAAAGTGTAAGAGTTAGAGTTTTAGCTGAAGGTGTAAGAGGTAGAGTTTTAACTCAAAGTGTAAGAGATCGAGCTTTACTGAGAGTGTAAGAGGTAGCGTTTTAGCTGAGAGTGTAAGAGGTAGAGTTTTAACTGAGAGTGTAAGAGGTAGAGCTTTAACTGAGAGTGTAAGAGGTAGAGCTTTAACTCAAAGTGTAAGAGGTAGAGTTTTAACTCAGAGTGTAAGAGATATTTTATAACTGAATGTGTAGGAGGTAGAGTTTTAACTCGAGAGTGTAAGAGGTAGAGCTTTAACTGAATGTGTAAGAGGTAGAGTTTTAGCTGAAAGTGTAAGAGGTAGAGTTTTATCTCAAAGTGTAAGAGGTAGAGTTTTATCTCAAAGTGTAAGAGGTAGAGTTTTATCTCAAAGTGTAAGAGGTAGAGTTTTAGCTCAAAGTGTAAGAGGTAGAGTTTTAGCTCAAAGTGTAAGAGGTAGAGTTTTATCTCAAAGTGTAAGAGGTAGAGTTTTATCTCAAAGTATAAGAGGTAGAGTTTTATCTCAAAGTGTAAGAGGTAGAGTTTTATCTCAAAGTGTAAGAGGTAGAGTTTTAGCTCAAAGTGTAAGAGGTAGAGTTTTAGCTCAAAGTGTAAGAGGTAGAGTTTTATCTCAAAGTGTAAGAGGTAGAGTTTTATCTCAAAGTGTAAGAGGTAGAGTTTTATCTCAAAGTGTAAGAGGTAGAGTTTTATCTCAAAGTGTAAGAGGTAGAGTTTTATCTCAAAGTGTAAGAGGTAGAGTTTTATCTCAAAGTGTAAGAGGTAGAGTTTTATCTCAAAGTGTAAGACCGGCCAAGAGGTAGAGTTTTATCTCAAAGTGTAAGAGGTAGAGTTTTATCTCAAAGTGTAAGAGGTAGAGTTTTATCTCAAAGTGTAAGAGGTAGAGTTTTATCTCAAAGTGTAAGAGGTAGAGTTTTATCTCAAAGTGTAAGAGGTAGAGTTTTATCTCAAAGTGTAAGAGGTAGAGTTTTATCTCAAAGTGTAAGAGGTAGAGTTTTATCTCAAAGTGTAAGAGGTAGAGTTTTATCTCAAAGTGTAAGAGGTAGAGTTTTATCTCAAAGTGTAAGAGGTAGAGTTTTATCTCAAAGTGTAAGAGGTAGAGTTTTATCTCAAAGTGTAAGAGGTAGAGTTTTATCTCAAAGTGTAAGAGGTAGAGTTTTATCTCAAAGTGTAAGAGGTAGAGTTTTATCTCAAAGTGTAAGAGGTAGAGTTTTATCTCAAAGTGTAAGAGGTAGAGTTTTATCTCAAAGTGTAAGAGGTAGAGTTTTATCTCAAAGTGTAAGAGGTAGAGTTTTATCTCAAAGTGTAAGAGGTAGAGTTTTATCTCAAAGTGTAAGAGGTAGAGTTTTATCTCAAAGTGTAAGAGGTAGAGTTTTATCTCAAAGTGTAAGAGGTAGAGTTTTATCTCAAAGTGTAAGAGGTAGAGTTTTATCTCAAAGTGTAAGAGGTAGAGTTTTATCTCAAAGTGTAAGAGGTAGAGTTTTATCTCAAAGTGTAAGAGGTAGAGTTTTATCTCAAAGTGTAAGAGGTAGAGTTTTATCTCAAAGTGTAAGAGGTAGAGTTTTATCTCAAAGTGTAAGAGGTAGAGTTTTATCTCAAAGTGTAAGAGGTAGAGTTTTATCTCAAAGTGTAAGAGGTAGAGTTTTATCTCAAAGTGTAAGAGGTAGAGTTTTATCTCAAAGTGTAAGAGGTAGAGTTTTATCTCAAAGTGTAAGAGGTAGAGTTTTATCTCAAAGTGTAAGAGGTAGAGTTTTATCTCAAAGTGTAAGAGGTAGAGTTTTATCTCAAAGTGTAAGAGGTAGAGTTTTATCTCAAAGTGTAAGAGGTAGAGTTTTATCTCAAAGTGTAAGAGGTAGAGTTTTATCTCAAAGTGTAAGAGGTAGAGTTTTATCTCAAAGTGTAAGAGGTAGAGTTTTATCTCAAAGTGTAAGAGGTAGAGTTTTATCTCAAAGTGTAAGAGGTAGAGTTTTATCTCAAAGTGTAAGAGGTAGAGTTTTATCTCAAAGTGTAAGAGGTAGAGTTTTATCTCAAAGTGTAAGAGGTAGAGTTTTATCTCAAAGTGTAAGAGGTAGAGTTTTATCTCAAAGTGTAAGAGGTAGAGTTTTATCTCAAAGTGTAAGAGGTAGAGTTTTATCTCAAAGTGTAAGAGGTAGAGTTTTATCTCAAAGTGTAAGAGGTAGAGTTTTATCTCAAAGTGTAAGAGGTAGAGTTTTATCTCAAAGTGTAAGAGGTAGAGTTTTATCTCAAAGTGTAAGAGGTAGAGTTTTATCTCAAAGTGTAAGAGGTAGAGTTTTATCTCAAAGTGTAAGAGGTAGAGTTTTATCTCAAAGTGTAAGAGGTAGAGTTTTATCTCAAAGTGTAAGAGGTAGAGTTTTATCTCAAAGTGTAAGAGGTAGAGTTTTATCTCAAAGTGTAAGAGGTAGAGTTTTATCTCAAAGTGTAAGAGGTAGAGTTTTATCTCAAAGTGTAAGAGGTAGAGTTTTATCTCAAAGTGTAAGAGGTAGAGTTTTATCTCAAAGTGTAAGAGGTAGAGTTTTATCTCAAAGTGTAAGAGGTAGAGTTTTATCTCAAAGTGTAAGAGGTAGAGTTTTATCTCAAAGTGTAAGAGGTAGAGTTTTATCTCAAAGTGTAAGAGGTAGAGTTTTATCTCAAAGTGTAAGAGGTAGAGTTTTATCTCAAAGTGTAAGAGGTAGAGTTTTATCTCAAAGTGTAAGAGGTAGAGTTTTATCTCAAAGTGTAAGAGGTAGAGTTTTATCTCAAAGTGTAAGAGGTAGAGTTTTATCTCAAAGTGTAAGAGGTAGAGTTTTATCTCAAAGTGTAAGAGGTAGAGTTTTATCTCAAAGTGTAAGAGGTAGAGTTTTATCTCAAAGTGTAAGAGGTAGAGTTTTATCTCAAAGTGTAAGAGGTAGAGTTTTATCTCAAAGTGTAAGAGGTAGAGTTTTATCTCAAAGTGTAAGAGGTAGAGTTTTATCTCAAAGTGTAAGAGGTAGAGTTTTATCTCAAAGTGTAAGAGGTAGAGTTTTATCTCAAAGTGTAAGAGGTAGAGTTTTATCTCAAAGTGTAAGAGGTAGAGTTTTATCTCAAAGTGTAAGAGGTAGAGTTTTATCTCAAAGTGTAAGAGGTAGAGTTTTATCTCAAAGTGTAAGAGGTAGAGTTTTATCTCAAAGTGTAAGAGGTAGAGTTTTATCTCAAAGTGTAAGAGGTAGAGTTTTATCTCAAAGTGTAAGAGGTAGAGTTTTATCTCAAAGTGTAAGAGGTAGAGTTTTATCTCAAAGTGTAAGAGGTAGAGTTTTATCTCAAAGTGTAAGAGGTAGAGTTTTATCTCAAAGTGTAAGAGGTAGAGTTTTATCTCAAAGTGTAAGAGGTAGAGTTTTATCTCAAAGTGTAAGAGGTAGAGTTTTATCTCAAAGTGTAAGAGGTAGAGTTTTATCTCAAAGTGTAAGAGGTAGAGTTTTATCTCAAAGTGTAAGAGGTAGAGTTTTATCTCAAAGTGTAAGAGGTAGAGTTTTATCTCAAAGTGTAAGAGGTAGAGTTTTATCTCAAAGTGTAAGAGGTAGAGTTTTATCTCAAAGTGTAAGAGGTAGAGTTTTATCTCAAAGTGTAAGAGGTAGAGTTTTATCTCAAAGTGTAAGAGGTAGAGTTTTATCTCAAAGTGTAAGAGGTAGAGTTTTATCTCAAAGTGTAAGAGGTAGAGTTTTATCTCAAAGTGTAAGAGGTAGAGTTTTATCTCAAAGTGTAAGAGGTAGAGTTTTATCTCAAAGTGTAAGAGGTAGAGTTTTATCTCAAAGTGTAAGAGGTAGAGTTTTATCTCAAAGTGTAAGAGGTAGAGTTTATCTCAAAGTGTAAGAGGTAGACAGTTTTATCTCAAAGTTAAGAGGTAGAGTTTTATCTCAAAGTGTAAGAGGTAGAGTTTTATCTCAAAGTGTAAGAGGTAGAGTTTTATCTCAAAGTGTAAGAGGTAGAGTTTTATCTCAAAGTGTAAGAGGTAGAGTTTTATCTCAAAGTGTAAGAGGTAGAGTTTTATCTCAAAGTGTAAGAGGTAGAGTTTTATCTCAAAGTGTAAGAGGTAGAGTTTTATCTCAAAGTGTAAGAGGTAGAGTTTTATCTCAAAGTGTAAGAGGTAGAGTTTTATCTCAAAGTGTAAGAGGTAGAGTTTTATCTCAAAGTGTAAGAGGTAGAGTTTTATCTCAAAGTGTAAGAGGTAGAGTTTTATCTCAAAGTGTAAGAGGTAGAGTTTTATCTCAAAGTGTAAGAGGTAGAGTTTTATCTCAAAGTGTAAGAGGTAGAGTTTTATCTCAAAGTGTAAGAGGTAGAGTTTTATCTCAAAGTGTAAGAGGTAGAGTTTTATCTCAAAGTGTAAGAGGTAGAGTTTTATCTCAAAGTGTAAGAGGTAGAGTTTTATCTCAAAGTGTAAGAGGTAGAGTTTTATCTCAAAGTGTAAGAGGTAGAGTTTTATCTCAAAGTGTAAGAGGTAGAGTTTTATCTCAAAGTGTAAGAGGTAGAGTTTTATCTCAAAGTGTAAGAGGTAGAGTTTTATCTCAAAGTGTAAGAGGTAGAGTTTTATCTCAAAGTGTAAGAGGTAGAGTTTTATCTCAAAGTGTAAGAGGTAGAGTTTTATCTCAAAGTGTAAGAGGTAGAGTTTTATCTCAAAGTGTAAGAGGTAGAGTTTTATCTCAAAGTGTAAGAGGTAGAGTTTTATCTCAAAGTGTAAGAGGTAGAGTTTTATCTCAAAGTGTAAGAGGTAGAGTTTTATCTCAAAGTGTAAGAGGTAGAGTTTTATCTCAAAGTGTAAGAGGTAGAGTTTTATCTCAAAGTGTAAGAGGTAGAGTTTTATCTCAAAGTGTAAGAGGTAGAGTTTTATCTCAAAGTGTAAGAGGTAGAGTTTTATCTCAAAGTGTAAGAGGTAGAGTTTTATCTCAAAGTGTAAGAGGTAGAGTTTTATCTCAAAGTGTAAGAGGTAGAGTTTTATCTCAAAGTGTAAGAGGTAGAGTTTTATCTCAAAGTGTAAGAGGTAGAGTTTTATCTCAAAGTGTAAGAGGTAGAGTTTTATCTCAAAGTGTAAGAGGTAGAGTTTTATCTCAAAGTGTAAGAGGTAGAGTTTTATCTCAAAGTGTAAGAGGTAGAGTTTTATCTCAAAGTGTAAGAGGTAGAGTTTTATCTCAAAGTGTAAGAGGTAGAGTTTTATCTCAAAGTGTAAGAGGTAGAGTTTTATCTCAAAGTGTAAGAGGTAGAGTTTTATCTCAAAGTGTAAGAGGTAGAGTTTTATCTCAAAGTGTAAGAGGTAGAGTTTTATCTCAAAGTGTAAGAGGTAGAGTTTTATCTCAAAGTGTAAGAGGTAGAGTTTTATCTCAAAGTGTAAGAGGTAGAGTTTTATCTCAAAGTGTAAGAGGTAGAGTTTTATCTCAAAGTGTAAGAGGTAGAGTTTTATCTCAAAGTGTAAGAGGTAGAGTTTTATCTCAAAGTGTAAGAGGTAGAGTTTTATCTCAAAGTGTAAGAGGTAGAGTTTTATCTCAAAGTGTAAGAGGTAGAGTTTTATCTCAAAGTGTAAGAGGTAGAGTTTTATCTCAAAGTGTAAGAGGTAGAGTTTTATCTCAAAGTGTAAGAGGTAGAGTTTTATCTCAAAGTGTAAGAGGTAGAGTTTTATCTCAAAGTGTAAGAGGTAGAGTTTTATCTCAAAGTGTAAGAGGTAGAGTTTTATCTCAAAGTGTAAGAGGTAGAGTTTTATCTCAAAGTGTAAGAGGTAGAGTTTTATCTCAAAGTGTAAGAGGTAGAGTTTTATCTCAAAGTGTAAGAGGTAGAGTTTTATCTCAAAGTGTAAGAGGTAGAGTTTTATCTCAAAGTGTAAGAGGTAGAGTTTTATCTCAAAGTGTAAGATGTAGATTTATTACTGAAAATATGTTTTACTATGTTTTTTCTTCTAAGTTATTTAAGGTACAATAAGAGGTGAATGTTCGTTTTGTATAGTGGTGGAATTGTTGACTATCACTGTTTAATAGTTTCATAGTTTTTAGAATAATAATACAATCACAGAAGAAGGGAACTATTTAGTCATGATCCTATAGAAGTTGGATTTACAAATACATGTACAATCAGTGCCTGTCACCAATAAGTTGTGAGATCAAGCAACATGATGTAATAAAGTTTGTCAATTACTTGCGACAGATCGTTAGCTTTCTCCGGGAACTCCGTTTTCATCCACTAATAAAATTGACAGCCACGATATCAATGAAATAATATTGAAAGTGGCGTTAAACACCATAGCTAGACTTAACATTGAGTCCTTCTCAGTGTTTGTCCTCCAACGTTATCACGTAAGACATTACAGAGGGTACGTCCACTTTGAGATGTCATCTATGCTGATTATTAAAGCCATCGTATTAATTATGGTGTAAAGAAAGGTTTTACAACTGTGGTCTTCTACCAATCGATATTTATCTGTTTTTGTTTTGTGTTCACTTACTTCCATATACTTTCGTGTTAAACACAAAATTGTGTTCTGTCGTAATCCTGATTTAATCAACAATTCTCAGTAAGGATATATATCCTAATTTCGTTCCTAACTACGATTATCCTATCTCGGACATTGATTACTTTAGCTTATTTCGGCCATCCCGTTTAGGCCCTTTGGTTTTATTCCTCTCAACGATTACTAAATTATTTGACTTTTCAATATTTCCATCATGAGCGTACGTGATGAAAGTTATTTAAAAAACGCGTCATGTGTACTAATGTTGATATCTATGTTTTTATTCGTCTGAGTTTAACAAATGTTTTCTCTACATCTATTTGTAAATTAGAACATCACAATGATAGTATTGTACTGTCCTATGGAGCATGAAAAGTGTACTATTACAAAGCATACTGTCGTCACGTCACCTATCTTTTGCTTCATGATGTATGTGAGCTTCCTGAGTGTGTATTGTATTATATTCTCAGATAAATCATGTACACGAAAATTAAAACTAAATAATCACGTCAAATTGGATAGACAAAGTCGAATATTTTTTTCTGTTTGACTGCTTTAGTAAAACAAAATACCATCGTAATATTTCTTTGTTGAATCCTCAGATATATTGCCATGGCAACAGTTTCACTAGCCGCTGATAGACGTTTCTGAAATGTCTTACTAGCGCAAACAAAGATCTGTGCAATAAACAGCATACCTATTCTTGCATTCCACATGTAAAAATAAAGCTCTGATAATCGAACAATGATAATAATGCATTCGTGCACTAGTTATCACCGCGAATTCGTCATTCGTTATTGACTGTGTTATTCGGTTAGTCGTTATTTATTTTCGATATTCGCAATGAAAGAATAGTTATGCAATAGATATCGTATTAAGTTGACAATCAAGGATTCTAATCCAATCAATATATCACTTAAATGGTTAAAAATCAACACAATTGTTCGTTTTTAATTAGTAAAGTATATTTATTAGAAATATCATGTAATAGTACTCTCTTTATTGAAACAGACAAATTTATGGAACTGTTGCCAGTATTGCGGTTGTTGCTGTTGTAGCTTTGATGAGTGTTGGTGCTATCATGATAAAGAGGAATCAAACAAACACCCGTCCCCCACCAATAGTCCGGTCTCCATTGGTAGCTGGTGTATACAAGGTAACATTCAAAGTTATTTTAACGTCATATCAATACGATGAAATCAAATGGCAAAATCCGTTTACGTTCCTTGGTTGGGGGAGGGATTGCTGTTTAACGCCAAGTGAGAACATTTGCAGTGACATCATGGCGAAAATAAGATACTTATTAATGAGATTAGCATGTTTGTTTTATACCACACTAGCTCCCTGTGGTGGATTTTTATGGTTCTAGCTTACTGAAATATTATTACTCGTGTTGACATGTCACTCTAATCGGATACATGGTCCTGATTCAGAGTGAAACTGACTTTGCTCGTTCTCCATTATGCTATAGGCTTATAATTTGGCTTGACTTCTCGACCGGGGATATAACCCACGTTTGATTCAGGGTCCAATCATCAGTAATAAAATGAACAAAAACAAATACCTCACTGTCGAAACATAATCTAATAGAAAAACCATAGATTGAGGCAAATCGATAATACTAATACAAATATACATGACTGCCCACTTTCTTGGCTTGGTACAGACACTTCAATAAAAGTGGCCGTGTTAAGCTAGTTTTATTGACCTCATCTATTTGTGAATTGATGCAGTCACGCCACATGTTTTCCACTTGTGAGTAAAATGTTATATAATCGGAAGAAAGACGTTATTATATAGACCGTTATAATCTTGAACATTATACATAGTATATTTAATCGTTGTCATATGTTGATATTAGTTCTGTCAAAGAAAGCCGATGGTCTCAACCATCATTTAAATATTAGATAGTAAACAAGACAATCCCAAGACATAGTAGGGAAACAATAGTCAACTAGAACGTAAATATAATTGTCAATGTCCTCTTACGTCATCTGTGCTTAATTATATACATAAAACACTCAAGAAAGACATATGAAATAAGTAAATAAATATACTTATATAGTTCCTTGATACATAAATAATTATAATATTATAATATTTGTAATATTTGAAAGATTCAAAGTAAAGGGAAAAAGAAAAAGAAAACATAATCTGGATAGACAAAACCGGAAGCGAGAGCTGAAGCCTCGTAATGGAAACCTTCTTCTCGATGTTGATATACATCATGAAATCCTCACGTAATAATGTCTGTGCATTCAATAAATTGAGTCATAATAAGAAACACTATGTGTAATATAATTTTGCTCAAAGCACTACATTTTCTATTGAATTAGGTATAAATGGGAGCACACGAGACAGCACTGTCACATGCGCCTCGATATTGAATGATTGTTAGATCAAACCAAGACAATGGAACTGTAAACTCAGGCATAATGTACAACATTTATTGACTCTGCTATTATACTGTTCATGTTTTTGTTATCATTCATTTTTGTAATTGTATGTGATCATTTTGAGTGGAAGCCATTGTGTACTGTTTTTCTATCGTTTGCTTATATATTGTTTGCCATTGAAGATTCAGTTATCCATAGGGGGATGTTGGGATTTTGTGTCTGTCCCAAGTCAAGATCTGGATTACTAACGTCATAGGTCGTGGTCTTTTTATATTCTGTAGAATAATGTGAGCGTTAATTGTTCGCTTAGTTGATACTGGTGGAATTGTTGAAAATCACTGTTTATGATTTCTTTTAATAACAATAATCTTTAGCCAGTCTACTCTCCGCAAGCATATTTAAAGGCAGTAAATTCATTTTAGCTCTCTCGGGAAAAATAATTAACTATACTGAGTTCATGAACAAAGATACTTTTCATTTTTCAACTCTATATACCACCTACCGCATGACAAATTAAAAACCCGCTTAAAAGAAACAATTCATAAAGCTTTTAGTCATAGAAACTATGGCTCAAAATGTGTTGTGTTAGGCTACAATTCCACATATTTTTCAAACAAAATTCAAAAAGGTAAAACATGCTACTCCGAGGAACAAGTCATCGGTATGCTGGAGTTCCTCATCGATAACATATTTGTCTCCTTTGGAGGAACACTGTTTCAGCAGGTCGTCGGCATACCAATAGGTACGAATTGTGCCCCTCTTCTAGCTGATTTATTTTTAGACTCATATGAGTCGGAGTTTCTTCAAAAGCTTGTAAAAGATAAGAAGATTCATGAGGCTAGAGCCTTTAATTTCACATACAGGTATATTGATGACGTTTTATCTATCAATAATTCTAGATTTGCATAATTTCTTCCATTGATATATCCTCCAGAGCTGGAAGTTAAAGAGACCACCGATACAGCTTCGTCCGCATCATTTGTGGACTTGTATCTCGAATTTGACGACAGTGGTCAACTCAGTACTAACATTGATGATAACGGGATGACTTCAATTTTAAAATCATAAATTTTCCAAACATGTGCAGCAATATACCAGCTTCTCCTGCATATTGTGTTTACATCTCGCAATGGATTCGCTATGCAAGGGCCAGTAGCAATTATTCTGATTTCCTGAAACGTCATCTTCATCTGAGAAACAGGCTACTGGACCAGGGCTATTAAAAGATTTGCCTTATTCGATCTCTTAAAAAGTTTATATTCCGATACCAAGATCTTGTCGAAATATATTCCGTCTCTGCAGAAACGATTATAAGCGATGCATTTTCATATAGTGAAAATGTATAAAGATAAAGAAGTCAAAAAATGTCAAGGATATTTTTTTATCAATGTGTGACGTAAAGATATTTTTGACATTTACGTCACCGAATATGGTACTGCTTTGACAACTATTTTACCTATTTTGTTCCTGTATTTAAATACTGTTATAGTGACAGCCGGAACCTTTGAACCGTAATTAGAGCTGGAGGTTTGGCGCCTTAAAATCTGATTCAACCCACCATTTCTTTAGAAATGCCTGTACCAAGTCAGGATCATTACGGTTTTCACAGTTTTCCGGTTGTTGACTGATTTTGTCTGTTTATATAATTATGAGTTTTGACTTTCCCTTTGTAAGATTGTTCGGAGTTCGGTAATTTTGTTATTACCCTTATTTAGCAAAATATAACAAAGAAAATATCATTATTATGATGACTATTATCAATAATGATTCTTGTACACTGGAAACTACATAGTAAAAATATGTTGGTGTGAGTTTGAAATACAACAAATCTGTGTTTTATGGTAGAAACTAAACATTTAAGCTAGGGGGTTATGGTGTTTAACGCCACATTCAACAATATTTCAGTTATATCGTGGCGGTGAGTTTTATTTGTGGAGGAAACCGGAGTACACCTCGCCTGAGCGGGATTTCAACTCACAACGTTAGTGGTGACATGCACTTATTGCATATGTAGTTATTAATCCAACTATCATATGATCACGACCACGACGACATCTCAACAACATTTAAACGACACAAGTGATCAAATGAAAAACAAAAACAAAATATCACTGTCGGAAAAATTCAAAAATCAAATCAAATTCGCAGAAAGAGGAAAAATCGTTACCCCTAAGACATAAATACATGATAGTTCACTTTTCTGGTTTGATACAGGTACTTCTATAAAAAGTGTCAGGATTAAACTAGTTTTATGGGCCCAAACCTCTCTTCTTGGTGAAGTGATGAGCCCAAGCCTCTCTCCTTGGTGAAGTGATCAACGTAATGTAATATCATTCACAAAGTCATCCACATTCACAATAAACAGAACATATTTCATTACAAAGGGGGTCACTTCCTATACACGGGCATATGTACATGCACATGTGCCACTGGAATGGGTCAACTTTTTCTGCATCTGCCATACCAAGACGGATAAGTCACGAAATTAAAGCTAAAGGTCATGTTACTAAATATTGAATGTTTGGTGTGTATAATGTTATTTATCATGAAGGTATAGCTTCCCAAACATCAACAAACTTCGACCGCATAACTTAGCGTGACGTCGTAAACGTGAAACACTTTGTCACATAACTGTATATATGATTGGGGCGTAAATATTCTACTTCAATATATCATTGGTTTGTGATTTTTATCTTGCATGTAGACTATATAAATGACTCCAATTTCTACAGGTGTATAACTTATTCATTGCTTAGACTAATTTGTGTTATATTATAATCCAATCAGATATGATAAAATAAATATATGTATCAGTACTTAGTATTTTTGTTTCTATGTGATATGCTGCAAACTTGATTTTAATCTTATAAAATCTTATAAAATGAATAGCCCACCAATAACTGCACAATATGCAGGGATAGAGTTATGATGTCCGACTCCACTTTCAACAATATTTCACTTCCGTGTCCAGTACTCACTTCAATCCTATTCATGTAAGCTATTAATTATACTATGCTTGCTGTGATTGTAGCAGCTGTTGTGCATTACATGGAACTGACGTTTGCCTGTTGGGTAGTGGTGCAGGTGGCCACAGTATACACCCACAGAGCTGTTCAGTGTGTCCCAATGTGTCCGATAGCGGTGTCCTCTCGATTAGGTTGTCAGGTGGTGATACCGAAAGCATGACCGTGCACCATCCTGAGTAGCGTGTTTGGAGGTTGCCACGCTCCTTGTACGTTAAATATCTATTTTCTAGATTTCAAATTTTCATATTTTCCCTGTGGTAGTCAAAAGTAGTTGCCTCGGTTCGCCCATCCATACCTCTTTTTTTTATCTGACATACTGTTCGTTAGACGTTAAGCAATGACTAATCAATTAATCATGAAGCAATAGCAATTGTTCATGTTTAACTATTTATAAGACAATTGTTTTTGGGTATGAAGAACAACAGTCAACAATAGAATATATTTCCTAGAATACCGTCTTACCATATACATATTTGATTGGTTTGGTTTGGCTTTATGGTGGTTTGCGCTTCTTTCAACAATATTTAGCTCAGGTAGTTGAATTTAAATCTAGCTATGATACTAACTACATTCGACATATTGAGAAAAGTTTGAAGATATCAAGGGGGTAATAACAAACAACACTAAAAATCGGTATGAACTCAGGTACTCCGGAAGGGTGATAGTTCCTGTTCCACCACATGCAATCCTTTTACAATGCATAAATATGTCTTACGTGTATCTGTACACAAATGACATAGATTTGTTACGAAGTACCAATAATGTATGTAAAGTGTCCTATACAACGAGTCATCATTTTATGAAAAGAAAGTACATGTATAAAAAGCTATGACCACCAAGTCTACCAATATCAACAAAACGAACCATGATCTCTTATCTTTTTATTAATATATTTTTTTATTTTCTACTTTCACATTACACATATAATACATTACAGATATATTTAGCAGGACAGTGTCACACCTATTAGCATTACAAAACATTATCATACAGTGTTTATTCAAATACATTGTTTGTTTGTGTTACCATCATTGTTAGCTTAAATAATTAACTAATAAAATATAGATAATTTTCAAAAGTTCTAATTTTCGAAATAGAAATTACATACTTCTTAAGCTAAGTGGTTTTCAGCAAATTAAAAACTTCATAAACTTAAAAGTGGCTTTCATCAATAACTGAACTATATTTATAATATACAATACAATACAATACAATACAATAATAGTCATTTTAGATGCATTTACCCACTATCCATTTGTGTGGTGGGTCCATTTAAAATTTGTCTAGAACAGTATATATTTTGAATTACTTCCCTTATACCAATATTATCTTAATATCTTCCCAGTTTTTCACAATTCTTCCTCTAATAAATTTATTACACCTGATACACATGGTTTTTGTCCAGAAAATCTACAAGAGTAGATATAATACTGAATGAGAACAATGAATAGATTAATAGAGTAATCAAGCATGTCTGATCCAAGTATTATATGTTGTGCTGAAATAGAAAGTTCTACATTACACTTGGTTTTTTTTTAAATATTTCTGCCATTTCCAGCCTTAGACTTTTGACAATATTACATTCCCAGAATAGGTACACAATTGTTTCTTGTGTTTCATTACAAAAATTACATAGTTGGGTCTCTTTTAATTTACATCTAAACAGGAGGGAATTAGAACACAAAATTCTATGCAATATTTTGCATTGAAAAGCAGTAAATTGATTGGGTTTTTTGTACAATAGAAAGGAATTTTGTATATCTGATTCCAGTTCACAATTTCTGTATTTAATTCCTCTTTCCACCTCTCTTGTTGTTTTGTTGGTGGTTCAAAGTGGTTTAACAAACACAATTTTTCTGTAGAAATATTGGCACGATTTCTTGTTTTTTTTTACATATTCAAAATTTTCACAACTTATCACGGTGATTTTTTTGTAAGTTTAATTCTAACCTTCCAAAGTAGTGGTATCATATGTAAAAATCCAATATACTGTAAAAAGGTGGGTTCTATCCCATACATTTCTTGAAATCGATTGAAGGAAAGGAATTCATTGTTCTCATTAAGTAAATCATTTATAAAAAATATTCCTGCATCATACCATTTATAATAAAAAAATCAAAAAAACAATGGTATTATCAATTTTTTACTTTTTATTAAACCATATGGATTGGGTCAAAATATTTATAGGAATATCATCACTTTCGGACACCTCTCCCTTATTTTTCCCCAATTTTGAACGATATCTGTCCAAGATCTGTTAAAATGCGACTTTTGAGAGTACATATTGGCTTAGCGTCCATTTTTTGTCCGCCCCATATTTATTATACTGATCAATAAATAATGTCTTTCATGGAGATATTCTTAATGGGTCCAATATTTTATTTATCCATACCATTTTCAGTCCGTGGCAAAAATATTCTATTTGTAGCATTTTAAGTCATCCCTCCTCATACTGGCCAATAGTAACTTTCCTTTTAATTTTGTCTGGCTTTCCACTCACTCCATAAGAATAAATAGAACATGTTTTGTATTTCATTGATTATTTTATCTAAAGGGTTGGGCAAAACATTGAGAAATTGGATTCAGATTTGCATTGTAAATGATTTTATTACTGTAATTTTTCCCATATAAGCCAGATCCCAATAAATCCATGAATTTAACAATGTTCTTATTTTCTTCTACTTTTAGTTTACAATTTATAGCTGTTTTGTCTTCAGTAAAAAGATCATAGTTAATACCAAGTAATTTAAACCTTCCAGATTGGTTCCATCTTAATTTTTTTCATGGCAATAATTTCTTTCTTTTGAATGTACTTTTGACCCAATCCATATGGCTTCGGTTTTCCTAAATTTGTTTTTAGTCCTGCACATTCTGAGAATTTTTCTAACATATATAGAGATTTTCTAAGCGAGTCATCACCCCCATCTAAAATAAAAGATGAGTCATCTGTATATTGACTAAGTAAATATTCAGAGTTATTAATTTTCATTCCATTTATACTAGTATCATTTTTTATTGCTGTGCTCATTAATTCTAATGCCAAAATAAAATCATTAAACACAACAAGACTACGACATGCGACGTTGGAAATCCAGGTCCTTGCTTGAGACAGACACAAAAAAATATGACAGAGTTATACCTGTTAATGGGATCCCAAACGATACATAAAAACCTGCACAGCTTCGCTTACACTCAAAGCGATCACATAATATCACAAAAAAGAGTGACAACATAAACATGGGCAGTACAATAGCAGGGTCAATAAATGTTCGTAGTTAATTGACTACTTGCTATGAAGGTTGAATCTGTTGATTAACGACCATTACTCTTTAAACAAAAATAAATCATAACTGATACTTTTAACATAGTTGATATAAATTAGTGATGAACATTCAAAGAAATTAATGGTGTTCTTGGGAGACCACAATATATAGTTCACGTCATCATATTGTTGGAATTAAATATTAAACAAAGATTAGTAATATAATATGGAATGAAATATAAATGTACTACTTTAATTGCTAGTTGGACCTACTAAAGTGAATTTGCATCAAACACTGAACTATAGTTGCTACGGCATAGCCTTTACACAGCATCGGTTGTGTAATGGTTAGCGTGACCTCCTTGGATGTGGTATCTCGTGGGTTCGGTCCCCGATCAGGTCAAACTAAAGACTATCAAGTTGGTATTTGCTGCTTCTCCGCTATGCACGCAGTATTAAGGAGAAAGGAAAAAGACTGGTTGGCATGGAATCATGATAATGTGTCTGGGTTGGGCGACATGTCTACCCGTGGACTGTTGTTTCAGTCAACTAACACCATACAAATCCAAGTAAGCTTGTTGGTCTAGTACAAAGCGGACATCATCATCATTTTATTGAAAATTAATTTCTTCTCGCCATGATATAACTGAAAAATTGCTAAGTTGGAGTTAAGCAACACTTACTCACTCATAATCTTCACAAATAATTCCGTAGATGTGTCAGATTTGTACTTTTAGCAATTGCAATTACGTCGCCATAAAAACATGGATGGGAAATATCCTTTTTGATCAGAATTGTATTTATATACAAGATCTTTATATCTGTAATAACATTTTGCGGAAATTTACATGGAGCATCTTTAATTAGCGCTACTTAAAATCCACCTGTTATGTAAATCTATTGTCAAAACTCTGCATTATTTTTAAGGAATGGATAGTTATTGTTCTCTTTGTACTTTAGATACTAAACCCAGACTTTTCTTTGTTACAAGATTAATAATTAATAAAATTAATAAAGTACAATGGGTGGATTTTAAGTTGGAGAATGTCCTCATATCTATCCATTCTTTAAAAACAATGGACCTTGGCCCCTTGGGGCCTCGGCTCCATTATTTTTAAGGAATTGAGAGTTACTCGGACATTCTCCTATGCCTACCATCTGTGTAAATTGTCAAATAATATAGACATTATCTGGATCAGTGAAGCGTAAAACATGTAAACATCATTTAGCATGGTATGTTGTCTTTATTTAGTGTACATTTCCATAACATTTAAATAATTTCCATTAGTTCTTTATTCATATATAAAAAATAATTGATAAAACAGGATCTTCTAAATTATGAAATGCCATTTCGCTTGAACACTATTACTTTGCGCCAAAAGAGCAATTTTCCCCCCAGTTATATCTTGGCGAGAACAACTTACATGTTGAAGATATGATGGCAATGATGGCCGATTTGTTCTATAGATCAACACGCCGGGTTATAATTTAAAGTGGTATCCACTGAAGCAACAGTCCGCGGGTAGACACGTCGCTTTACTCGGACAAATAGTTGTGATTATCAGCCAATTACCAGTCTTTGCTTTTACTGCATAGCGTTATGTGTTTAGCGGAGAAGCAACAAATACCAATTTTATAGTCTTTGGATTGACCCGACCGGGGCTCGAACCCATGGTCTACCGCGCTCGAGGCGAGCACGCTAACCATTACACCATCGATGCTTCTTGATATAAATTTCTTTCAATATTTACAATAAAAGTGAATATTCGGTACAATATCCGTATTCACCAATATGGTATAATAATGTTAGTTTCCATTTCTTGTGTTTATATTGTTGGTTCACATCTTCTTGTTTTTTAAGGGGCAGTCGTGTTCGTGATCGTATGGTAGTTGGATTTATAACTACATGTACCTATGTAATCAGTGCCTATCACTACTAACGTTGTAAGTTCGAACCCCGCTCATCCGAGGTGTTCTCGATACAACATTATGTGATAAAGTTTGTCAGTGACTTGCGGCAGGTCGGTGGTTTTCTCCGGGTACTCCGGTTTCCTCCACGAATAAAACTGACCGTCACGATTTAGCTGAAATATTGTTGAAATTGGCGTTAAACACCATAGCATTAACCCTTACCCCCTCTATTTGTTTTTGTTTTTTATGATACTTTATATAAAACTAAATTTTGAGAAATGTTAATTTGATGTATAATACGATTATTTTTTTTTTATAAAATACTTTTCAAAGAGTCCTTTTGCATTTTTCATTAATATTGATATGCATATTCTGTATATTTTTATAAGGTATATGTGAGAGAAAAAAAACGTTTTAAATCTATTTTTGTATTTTGTCCTTTTTTATATATTGATAGTATTGCTATGCTTTAGAAATGCCTGTACCAAGTCAGGGTCATTACGGTTTTCACAGTTTTCCGGTTGTTGACTGATTTTGTCTGTTTATATAATTATTAGTTTTGACTTTCCCTTTGTAAGATTGTTCGGAGTTCGGTAATTTTGCTATTACCCTTATTTTAAATAAAAGTCATCCTATTAAAATTAAAAGGTGTGTCGTTTTTTCTATTTTTTGATTGGCCATGTAAAAAGAATCAATTGGGTGTACTCGGGTATGGCAATGTTTGCCCATGTACCACTGATGAGACAATTGTGTGATATTAAAAGCCAACGTACCATTTTTTGTATATTTTATTCGTTCCACATAACCACCCGGTTCAACTTATTGAGGACTGTCGTGGTATGATCGCATGGTAAATGTACATGTAGGTGGAATTACATATTGGTGGTTTTCGCCTGGTACATCGCTTTATTTTCCACCAATAAAAGTGACCGCCAAGATAATATTTTTGAAAGTAGCATTATAAACCACTGAATCTTATATATCTTAAAAGTGAAGTATGCTCATTTTTTGTGAAAAAAATCCAATAAGAAAATAAACCATTAAATAAAACTAACCGAAATAATACACTTTATCACAGTAAAACATGCATTGAGCATTTAAAGGAAAGAAAATAGACATATATATTCTTAAAATGAAAATGTTATTAAGTTCTATTTTTAGATGTTATGTTTGATAAGACAATTATTTCTTTCATTTATATGTAAATAGACTTTTTAATTATCAAAATTAGTAATATTTAAGAATAAATATTCATATGTTTTCATATTTCATGTGTGCTTATATAGTTTCAAGGACGTATATAAGTCCTTGATAGTTTTAAAGATTAATATAAATATTCATTTTTATGTTTTTCATATGTCATGTGTGCTTATGTAGTTTTAAAATTTAATAATAAATATTCATGATTATGTTTTCATATTTCACATGAGCTTATAAAGTTTTAAAATTTAATAATAATTATGCATTAATATGTCTTGTGGTGTATGGGCAAACATTGCCATACCCCGAGTACACACAATTGATTCTTTGTGCATGGCCAATCAAAAAATAGAGAAAGGACACGCCTTTTAATTTTTATTGGATGAATTTTATTTTAAGCATAGCAAGACTATCAATATATGAAATAAGACAAAATACAAGAACAGATTTAAAACGGGTTTTTTTCTCCTCACATGTACCTTACACAAATATGTAGCAGCTTCATTCATGATTGTACATATCTTTTCTGTCAAGTGTTCTGTATCGTTTAATGTTCTTGTGGTCTTGTTTAAGGCATCAATAGATTGATCTGTTAAAGCTTTATACAAGTCTATATCAACCTTTCCCCACTTTACCTTCAGACGAATATTACTATTTTCCCCTTCTTTTAAGTTCTTGATGTCGTGGTCTAGCATTATAGTCATTTTTACAGGATGATGGTCTGACACGTTTGTGATAGTATTGTTGAGCACTTCTTTCTTTGTGCAGAACTTGTAGTTGATGGTATGTAGGAAATAGTCTAATTCAGAACATTCTTCCCCATTTGGTTTAATGAATGTTTTTCCACTGCTATCATATGATAAGCCACACTCTTTGATAAAATCAAATAAGTATTTTTTCCTCTTATTTGTCTTTTCATTGTTGAGGTCTTCATTTAGATCACCACCGATTATAATTTTATGTGTTCCTTGATACTTTTGGTAGATTTCATATAGTTGGTCTATGCAGTCATAGAATTCATCGACATAGTCATGGCTTCCTTTTGATGGTAGATAGACTGAAGCTACTAAGAATTTTGTATCATTATTACTATTGATTTCTACACACTGTATCCTTTCAGTGCCATCTGGTAGTATTTTTATTAAATGATCAATGTTTTCCCTCCAAATAATTGCAACTCCTCCATATCCTAATAGCACATTTGTATTAATTAATCATATTTAATCATTGCACTAGCTAATTATGTGATTAGGAATTCAAAATGTAATTAGGGTTAATCATATGATTAGCTTAAGCACAAGTTCAATACAGGACCCATGTATTGTATTTAAAAGGGCATAGCACAATCTAAAAAAATAACAGATTTCTTAAAAGTGATTTCAGACTAAGTAAAAGGTTTTGAAAATAAAATTCAAAGTAAATCAAATGTGATAACTAGTATCTTCCATTTCTATTTCTCCTATTTTAATTAATACATTTCTTACTAATAGTTATGAAAGGTTATTGTTACAAAACAAATAATTGATCTTTAATTGATCTAAATGAACTTTAGCTTTCTCTGATGAAATTGAAAAAAAGTGTATATGGCAATGTAGACTGGATTTCGTCACAATGCATTAAGCTTATAAATTTAACGTCAAAGCTTATATGTTCAAAATTTTCAATGAAAGTATTAGCTTTTTCAAAAAGTTCGTATCTCAAATCTTCATATAATGATCAGTTCATAAGAAAATGTCTTTCGTCTTCCAATTCGTCTGATCGGCACATACAGCATTTACATGGATTTGCAGACGGACATATCGACCAGTCTTGATGGCCAGCGGCAAAGACCCGCTACGGAACAGGGCCGAAACCCGACGGACTGACCTCGGTAGTTGTATTTTTACGTATTTATCTGTCTCTACAGAAGTTTGAACAATCTGAAAGTACGGTGTTTATTTCCATTTATATTGTTAGAGTCATTAAATAATTCATGCACAAATTCTTCATTATCTAACTGGGTCATTCTTTCTTTAATAATGTTCATGGCTGTTTTAGTTACAATTAATAGAAGTGTCATTTACAATTGCTGAAGCGTTGATACAGTTGATGAAAATTATTTACAGTAACAAAAAAACACCCCTTTCGTGTCCGCTCCGTCCATGCGGCTATTTTCCGTGTGAGGCGAATGTCATCAGTTCTATTAATTCTACACACTAAGCGTATGCATGCAAGCTGTTGCTTAGTAGAACACAAAGTCCATCCGATGTCGCCGCTGATTGCTATATTTGAAGTGTATCTTCCAACTGAACAGAATAATTTGGCGGCTTTGTTCTGAACACAGTTTATAACAGAATATTGTTTAGCCCCCCATACATGTACATACCGTACATGAATCTAGGTGTATACATAATGATATTGTGACTTTTTGTCCTGTGACTTTTTTCCGGCAGGGTAAAAAATTTACATTGTGTCTTTTTGTCCTGAGACTTTTTGTCCTAGGAGTTTTGTGACTTTTTGTCCTGTGATTTTCTGTCCGTTTACCATTGGACAGATGCACAGAGACAAAATAACATAAAACACTAATGTATTGGTTGTCATGACATTAAATGTAATCAGTAATGTAATCGATTACATTTACAAAGTGATTGTAATTTAATCGATTACATTTGAAAATTGATGTAATCGTAATGTAATGTAATCATGAAAATTGCAAAGTAATTGTAATGTAATCGATTACATTTGAAAGTAATTGACCCCAAGTCTGGTTCACCCCCGGTTTTTAGTGGTGTTCGTGTTACTCGATCTTTAGTTTTATATGTATGTTTTGTTGATCATTAATTGTTTGTCCTTTTGTACTTTTTCTTTTGGCCATTGTGTTGTCTGTTCTTCTTCGATATACTGATTCTGATTGCCTCTTTGGTATCTTCAAACTCTTCTTACATTTTTTCATAGTCAGATATGATTTATGCCATGTTGTAGTTTAATCATATATCCCTTCAAATGAATTTACAAAAGTAAGAATATCTTAAACACATGTAAGGTTCGTATTGCTCAACCTTTTGTTTTTCTGTTTCGAAACGATCATTCGAAAGGTTTAAGACAGTGATACCAGGTCACATGTACAGTGCCTTATGCAAATTATGTAATTTCATTATTGACATTAAACACGTTTTTAACTTGAATATTTTAGAGTGTTTCAAGGACACTGAAGTATATTGTGTACAACTTATTAGTTGTATGATTTGTTTCCCAACATGTTTGTGTTTTTCGTTCTTTTTTTATGTTTTGTTTTTGTTTTTGTCTTGGTTTTTTTGTTTTTTTGTTGCTGTTTTGTTTTTGTCTTTTTTTTTTGTTTACTTATGATCAGGGCTATTGTTTATAGAAACTTCAAAGCAATGTGAAGATTGATGGAAAAGTTACTCTTACAATACTACAGGAAAAAGTTGAAGATGTCATTTGGGTAATCAAGAAGTGGTTGTGTTACCAATTGCTAATGGACACGAACATCATGTAATATGGAAATATTGTAATCATGTAATGAACCAATAACTTAATACAACATGATCCCACTACAAAACAACTAGGAGTGAAGTCCCTTTATTGAAGTGGTGATTAACGATCAAAGAGCATGGCAGTCGACTAATACAGCAGCTATGCTATGCTCCATAATCAGGTTTTCGTATTAGAACATGATACCCCACCCATGGAGGGAGTGGGGTATCCGGCACCTGCAGACGTGCTGGGAGGTTCTGTAGGTCGAGTCCGAGAACTGTCACCAGTTGCTAGTATAAAAATGTATACTACTAAGTGATAAACGATGTTTTTTAAAACGAGAGGACGTTTCTCAGTCATCTCTCATCGAAGAGCGAGCCCTAAGATGAGAGATGACTGAGAAATGTCCTCGAGTTTTAAAAAACATCTTTAATTATTTTATCGCTATGATAGTATATATGTTTATCAAGGATTTGGTAATGTGACGTCATTATAATGTCATATTAGAAAACAGCGATATTACGACACGTCCTTGACAACGCTTAGCGATAATTTGAATCATCTCAGCGCTTACGTGATATGAAACATATTGGTTTTAAACATCAAAGGGAAAATAAACAAAATAACGATAAAACAATGTACATGTCCATTTTTATTGTCTTTTTGTTATACACCTCTATAATACAACATAATTATTGACCTTTTACAATGAAAATGTAGATAAACTTCTATGTAATATAACAATGATTTTTGTAATTAACACATAGCTGGTAATTGTATTAAAATTGTTTTAATGCTCCCAAAATATTTATTTATTTATTTATTTATTCACATTTTCATATTTTCCATAATTTATTGTCTATGTAGCATAACAATTTGAGATTTTACAAATTAATAAAATAAAAGAAACAACACAATATCTGAAATAAAAAAAATCTTAAATCACCATTTTAGAAATTATTGTATCATGAGCAATGTACATTTTGATATTTACAATGCTGAATTGTGTCATTGGCAAAGGTTTCTTTTATTATATTGTTTTGGCATGCTTATGGCCCAGAATGTACTGTTTCTAAAATGGCGGATAATGAAAACAAACTAAACATATACATATACATAATATGAGACAGGCACAACCTGTTTGAAGGACGAAGTCCTATAATTTTAAGAGAGAGGCGTGAGAAGGGAATGTATTTTATTTTTTTAAGTACTTTTTAAAGTTTTTTTTTAGTTATTTGGCTGGAGTTATCTCTCTTTGACTGTTTAACTGAAGACTGAATGTATGTTTGTTTGCCAAAAAAAAAAAATCGTATAAAATATTTAGATCTTTTAAAAGATCTTATATAGATCGAAACATACTTTACTATAATAAAAATAAGATTCAAATTCAGATGTTTGTTCTCTTTCCTAATATATTCGAAACTAAGCAATGTGTTACGTATCTTAGCAACAGATTCTGGTGCCATTCTTTTTTATTACAGCCACACTAAAACAACACGAAAATACAGGAAATCACGATCAACTTTTATTTTGAATGAATTGTGTAGCAGATAATTTTTTTTGTTGGCTGTTCCGTTCATTTTACCTACGCCACTCTTCCGCCGAGAATCTCGTAGAAAGAGATTATTTAATTATAATTTTATTTCAAGTTTATTTCGATTTTGCATAAAGTAAATAATTAAAGAAATGGGAATTTTTCATTGAAATATATATTTTTTGCATTTCTAAATATCAATTGATCTATTTTTAAAACTTCCGGTGAAAAGATATTTGGCTATGAATAGATACATAGGAGTCGACTCCTATAGAAAGAAGGAAAAATCGTACAGCCTACAGTTAAAAGGACTTTGTCCTTTATGAAAACAAACTAAACATATATATATACATAACATATTCTAGATTGTCAAACTCAGTCATATGAGAATCTTATTTTTCTAATCAAATATTAAAAAAAAACAATAGTTTCATCAAATATTTTTATACATTCATCTTTTTTAATTGTCACTTATATTTCAAAGAACACAGGTTTTGTTTTTGGACTGCTACCAGAAAACATCTTTGTGCTTGGACTGGTTCCCAATGATTGTTTGCTGAATTGATCACTGATATCGTCCTCCTCAGTTTCCAGTAGAGCAGGATTTGACACAGTGCTAAGAGTTCTTCTCATATTTCTGGTAAGAGGTGGGATGTATTGACGTGGAATTAGGAAGGTAGACAGGTTGAACAAGTCTAGAAACACCTTGTATCTGTCACTGTAATATATAACTGATATGTTAACGTCTTAAAAATATTAAATATTTAAGGGTCAGTTGGTCTAGTGATCTAAAGTAACATCGGGTCATCTATATAATAAATGTTACTATATATAGAAACAATCCGCTTATTTGTGTGGAAGTCTGTTCATGTTATCTTAGCTCTTGATATTATTGTTCGTTCATGTTGTTTTCGACTATCCAGATTTTCATTCACTTTTTAGATTTCTGCACATGACGAGGTGTACTAGATACAACAGGATGTGACAACGTGTTAGCAAGTGGAAGGGGACGTACCATGGGTAACATCAACGATATAGTTCAAATATATTATTTTAATTGTTGTTAAACTTCCATAACCCTTGCAATGGTTCCTTTTGCGTTCAAGTGGGAGCTTAAAGATACCAAAATATTTATCCATATATCAAAGAAGAACAGACAACGCAATGGCCAAAAGAAAAAGTACAAAAGGACAAACAATGATCTACAAAACATACATATTGAGTAGCCAAACCAATGAGGTTTCAACTAACTTCAAACTGCCCAATAGACATAAACCAATCACTGTATCCTACAATAATTAAAATATCTGAATGGAGGCAGAATGTTATTATCTGAATACATCCCCTCAATATAAAGTAACTTGCCTGATAGTAGATCTCAAGTAGTGATAGCCAGAAGATCCTCCTGTTCCTATCTTACTTCCAATCATGCGCTGAACCATCATAACGTGGTTGTCTAACAAACAGAGGTAATTGATTTAAATATTAATGTCACTGTCTTATAAAGCCAAATATTTATCATACTTCATTAATTATATTCGAAGTGTTCGCAAGAGCTTCGTCTTCTGTTAGTTTTCAAATTTAAAATCTACTTTGAACTCGCTTAAATTTGTGGATGACAATTTTCGTGGTTTGAGGAAAAAAAGGAAAGTTCCTTGTATACGTAGATCCCTGGCTATAGTCTGTACATATATACATATATTATTCTTAATTTCATGGTTTGATATACTATCAATGAAATCCATGAATATTGGTAAAGCACGAAAAATAATGAATTCACATCATTCAAATCTTAAAACTGGTTCCAATAGTTTAGTTATTTCAGCTTTTTTGTGCATACTTGTGTAGTTTTGCATAATCTTTTTTCTGTGTAGATATTGTACAATTAATTAGCATATTATTTTTTTTACATTATACCACAATTAACAATTACTCACATCTCCATTTTGTAATAAGAGAGTCTATATCCATGAGTAATGTCAGCATTTGGAATGGTTGGCTGAATCTGGGTTCATCCCTGTACAGTGAAATCATCAAAGCACCTTGGAACGCCTTGTGGTTAATTCTTCTTTCTCCTATACAAAACAAAAGTACACACAATATTTTAAAGAACCAATGAGTCCCTTCATTAGTGTCACCAGTACATGCATACATTAAAAATAAACTTAATGTGAATCATACTACATGAGGTAAAAAAAACTTTAAATATACAGTTAATTTAATCACAAATTGGTTTGTTTCACCACATATGTGTTTTATCAACAGGATTTAATTTAATTACCATGGTTACAAATGTCATTTTAATATTCTTAATGAAGTATATCGAGACAGTTATTTCTCACTTTTGAGACAGACCAGTTCCTATTTTTAGCGATGTGAGATTTTCTTATCTTGCACTAGTGCAAGACAAAAAAATCATGTGCGTTTTACCGGCAAATGCATGCTGTACAGTTTATGTCAACTGCCCCCCAATTTTCCATGCTTTTTCTTTTTAAAATAAACAATTAACCACGATTCTACTACATAAGTATTTTTAATTTAATTTATGTATTATATTCTGCTAGCTAACGTGTGCCTTTCACGGTGTTTGATTCTTTTTTCAAGCTCTCTTCCAGTCAATGTTTGTTTACTTTGAGTAAATAATAGAGTGCTCTCCCTTGTTAGTAACTAACGTAAAGAAAGAAATTACCTCCCTTTGACCAAATTCAAATATTTTTTTATAGGTATTTATCTCTGTTGTAGTAACATTAAATAATATATTTATTAAATACATTGTACATTATGATGAAATACATTTGAAATACTGCCGAGATACGGTTGCATATGGATAAATCGAATATTTACTTCAGCAATGGAAAAATAAATTGTGGGAAAACGCTCGATGGAATGTAAACAAAAACAATTAGGTGTTTAGTGAGAAATAAAATCAAACACCGGAAAAAGTACAAGATAGAGAAATCTCCGACACCCTCGGGTGTCGGAGATTTCCCTATCTTGTATTCTCTCCCGGGGTTAGATTCTATATATCTGAGATATATCTACACCTACCTCTTTCAACATACACATTGTATCTTTCTGGTGTAAATATTGATTCAAAGGATTCCTAAAAATAAATTCAATATGACAACATTGCTTGAGAATTAGAATATCAACATTATGTCTGTAAATATATCGATATCAGAAGCCATTTTATGAGTGAATGAAGTTACATCTGACTAATATAAAAAAAAAAACCATTGCCATTGAAAGTCAAGTTTCAAAAAGGGTAGAGTTTGGATCCCATTAACCGTGGTTTAACCCTATCACATTTTTGCACATGTCCCAAACGTTGGTCTGGATATTCAACATCAGATGTTGTGGGTTTTTTTTTTGCCTTCAGCGGTTTGACGTGAGAAGTGATTATGTGTTTTATTGATATTGGTGGTATTGTTGAACATCACTGTTCAAAGAACCGAATGTAAGAATCCAATAATATAATGATTTTTTTTTTGGGGAGCGTTTTAGCGCCACTTTCAGCTATATCATGGCAACCAGTTTTAGTGGTGGAAGAAGCCGGAGTACCCGTAGAGAACCACCGACCATGGGCAGGCAACTGGTAAACTTTATCACTTGCGACCGCGAGTCAAGTGCACCCTTTTTTGTAACTTACAAAGCCGGGCGCGAACCCACGCCATATTGGTGATAAGCTTGTACGAGTTGTTAGGCATAGCCAGAAATGATGGGTACTTTGCTCATTTGCATATCTAAGATGGCGACGCTGTGACGTCTGCAATTTTCATATGATCTATATAGACGATATCATTCATAATTGCATGCGTGTCATTTTCTGAACTTGAAAATGATACATTGAATCAAGCTGAAATAAATGAAATAAAAATTAATGAAAACAATTAAATATTCGAGGTTCTTGGACTAAATGAAAATCGTAGGCGACGAACCCTTATTTGGCCTTAAGAGTCTATGTAAAAATGTCTGAAATACATGAAACTGGTGGCGTGCGACACAAAATTTAACAATGAATGACATTTGGTGACATATTTTCTGAAATTAATTTAGATTCCTCAATAATATAGGTAATTATATTGACTAACCTTATATTTCTAGCTTCTAAACTCGGGGTTCCCACATTAAATATAATATGATCATTTTTGCATAATCGCGATATCAAAGACATGTCTAAAATCGTTACAAACAAAAATATTTGAATTTTGACAGAAGAAAAACTTTGCGGAAATAAACAATAACTTATAATATTCGAATTATTGACAGACACATTGAATTTCCGTACTGTAGGCTATTTTTTGACAAATCTAATAAACGATCCATCAAGCTTGAAGAAACTGCAGTCACGTGAGCAAAATCTAATTTAAATATGATGAATATTTATTAGGAAAGTACCATCAATTTCTGGATATGGTAATCCAACTACCTAACTCAATGAGCCACCTGGACCCTCCAATAATATAAATGGGAATAATATGAAAGTATAGTGGATGTACAACTAGCAGATTGCTTTCTGAAAACTGTCAACTCAAATAGTTAAAGATCAATAACATCATTTTACGTTCCTATGGTGTTTAACACCACTTTTAACAATATTTCAGTTACATTTTATATCGCAGTGGTATGTTTCTTAGTGGAGAAAGCCAGAGTACCAGGAGAAAACCATCGACCTGTAGTAAGTCACTGACAAACTTTATCATATAATGTTGTATCGAGTACACCTCGCCATGAACCTGTTTGACGATAGGCCATTTTAGAAGTATGATTATGTGTATAAAGCTTACCTTCTGTTTATAGTATTCAGCCAGTAAGATTTCTTTCTGTCTTGGGTCCGTTTCTTCCTACATTATAGAAATACCATCAGATCGGGCATCATGTACATTTTGCTTACGGTTAGAAAAGTAACATAGCAAATCTGACTTTCAGGCTTTTTGTTTTTAATCTAGAATATATGCTAACTTTGTCCGTCCCATGGGACATTGGAGAAAACAGAAAATGTCAGAAAAATTAAATTTGATTGTCTGCATGTCTCAGATGTAAATATTTTTTTCTTAAGGAATTACATAAAAGCAGTGTTTAGCAACCACTATTGGATTTCCTTCAAAGAGGGTCCGTCACTTGCTGCTAACAAGGAAGCTACTGAACCAAGGGTTCCTAGTGGTTAAGTTGAAGTCATCACTTCGAAAGTTTTACGGTCGCCACCTAGACTTGGTTGACCGCTATGGAATATCTGTGTCACAATTGACCATTGATATGTTCCACTTGTCGTAAAATCTTCCCGGTCCTTTCCTCATTGATGACTTATCACCTGGTTTGTAACTAGATTAACACAATGGGTGCCACTAGTGGAGCAGGAACTGCTTACCCTTCTGGAGCACCTGAGTTCACCCCCCGCCATTTTTAGTGGGGTTCCTGTTACTTGATCATGGGCAGCAATTCTCCTCATCAGAGACTGTGCATGCTCCATTTTTACCTTGATTAATTAGTACTATAGATAGTAATGGGAAACTTTACTTCTATTCTGAATAACTATTTTATTATGTTGAATTTTATAAAGAAGCACATGTACATATATTCTTGAAAGTTTTATCTTTTATTTGGTGTTTAGATATTTAAAATTGGTTTTGATTTACATATTTCCTTTTTCATTTGAAATTGATACGGTCATTTGTATATAAAATATAGGATTGAAATTGAAAAACAGCCGTTTGACGGTTTTCAGAGGTATTTTACTATTTTATCGTTTTTATTTCAAATTAGAAGCACATACTTCCATGTTCACAATAAAACGCACTTTTAGAACATATAAGTTATTCCTATGTTGGTAGAGGTCTTGATATTTCCATTTTCATTTAAAAATACAAGTTTGCAACTTTTTAAAACAATCCGATAAAATGTCTAAGTCCGTACAGGTAAATAAGTCTAGGTGTCAAAATCCATATTACGCAATAAATAGACTTGTTTCGTGTTTTCTTAATAATTAACTAATTAAGACATGCTGTGTGTTTGTACACGACTAAAATCTGTTGATACTGAACTATATAAAATACAAATATTTTATATATCGATAACGAAAGCTTTTTACGTTTTTTTTTTTTTTTTTTTTTCGATTTTCATATTAATCGATTATTTTATGAATCTTAATGAAATGTAGATATACCATACTAATCTAACTGCCTTTCAAATGGTTCGTGAATAGTTTTCATAGTTATTTCGTCGAATAAAAAATACGTGCCAATTTGAATACATTTTAAAACTATTTTAAACAATCACAATGGCATTAAGGCGTTTAAGAGAAAAGGAGGCAGTTAATTATAGGGAACTGCACTGAGGAAAACCAATTGCATTTAGAAAGAGAGAAAGAAAAGCAGAAGTACTAAGTGAATTATTTGAGGTTGAGCGGATAATAGTTCAAAGAACAAAATCCAGAAAGGTAATTATTTGTTTGATTTACTTCAGATCGGGTAACCTGTTCAATTTCTAAGGAAACAAGATATGATTATAATCTAACGATTATGAAGACTCCCAAACCGGCCACTGACACTATCTACCCACATATCAAATTTTGATGATATCGGACAATGTTGAATTTTTACCCCCCATTTTTATGCCGTGTTTTGGCAGCCATTTTGAAAATGGCAGACATCTTGAAAATTTTGAAAATGCAGAATTGCTCCTCTAATGGTGACCTATCACTATGTCAAATTTTATGTCTCTATCGTTATCCAGTTAGAAGTTATCAACATTAATGTACGAAATTTCAAGTTTCCCATAGGATTCTATAGTAACCCCCACCCCCTTTGAACCCCCAAAAATATGGCTTTGACCCCCTTTACCACAAATCTGAAAACTTTAGGAACAACTAGATACATATATCTATAACTCCACCAAGTTTCATGCAATTCTGTCCTGTAGTTCCTGAGATCTGCCGTGGACAAGTTCATGCTTCGTGGAAAGAAAGAATAATAATAATAATAATAAAAATAACAATAAGAAACGGAGCAAAAACAATAAGTCCCCCAAAAATAAATTACAACGAATTATTTGAAAAACTGGACAGGCAAGTTTTTTTTTTAATCAATTTTAGTGAAAAATGCTGTAAAATTTAAAGAATTTCATAAGAACTTAAAATCATTTTTTGTGGGGGATGGTGAGAATCTAGGATTTCATATTTTTGACCTAACTTATACATATGTCGAAAAATATGTGACAGGCAAAAAATTAAAACCAAGACCAAAGTTTTAAAAAGATATCAAGTTATAGAAACGTACAGTTGAATCATTAAAGTGATGAATATTGATTGATTTTTATCACAAACTATCAATTTAACTGTTAAATCTGTTACACAATATGTGTCACCTTTATGGTTTAATATGCCCAGGGGATAGAAATTTAATTAATTACATCAACTAAAAAGTTTTGTTTATCTTGTCCAAATCACTAACTAATTAAAATATCCTTGTACACAAAAATCTTTGTTTTCTTTGTAGGGAAGTGAATTTCTGGTCAAATGGAAAGGTTATGATAAATATAATTTCACCTGGGAGCCATATCCACACATTCCGCCTACAGTTAGATCCCAATACATTAAGCCAGTATGGAAAACTGGTTAATTATAGCGGGAAAGGGGTTGAAAAAATCAATGACGATATTAAAATATTCATCAATCAAAAACAAACAAATTTGATGCTACAATTGACGCATTAAAAGTGAGAAAAAGAATAGAATATCTCAAAACAGATGGTTGTGAACGAATAAAACGTGATTATAATAAAAAATCTGAAAGATATTGGGATGATGAAATTTATCGTCAGAGATCGGCTAAGAAAAACCGAATTATGGAAGAAATGAAAAATGTTGCAGAAACATATAAAATATGTGAAAGTTCTGAAATGCATACTAGTCAAAATATTTCTTGTATGTCTGTTGCTGAAATTAAACTAAAATTAGCAAATCTTAATGTTAAAACAAAACTAAGAAATAAAGACAAACTGGTCGATCTACTATCAAGAACACAGCAGTAATATCACTATTTTGTATGTTTTTGCATACCAGTTAACAGGTATATAGAAAACCAATAAATTATTTTTAATCCTTCAAAGGTCGAATTATTAAATGAAACTAATTGATTTAATAAGTTACGGTCTTGTTTTATGTCATAAATTGTGTATTATATTGATGTCCATGTGTTTTATTGAAATAAATATTAATAAAATATTACCCGTTTTGCTTTTAAAATTGGCAAATAATTTGACTTTCGTAAGGCAACCATTTTTTAACGAACTTATTATTATAACAAAATTATTTTAATGTCAATTTTATGTTCAGTTCTAAATACGTAAATTGTAATCAGTCATATACAAATAAATAAATAAATTATTTTATTCAAAAGCAATACTGTTTATGGAAATCTACATATAATATACAATTATTCAATACATCAGTGAAAATACATATACAATTATGATAATAACAGCGGAGCATGATAATATATATGTAAAACAATAATGCGAAATGAAATGAAATTAAGCGTTGCGAATTTTTTCAGCTAGTAACAAATATTTACCAAGATTGTTAAGTTCTTTAATATTGCGTACAGACAGTAATTGTACTAATTTAAAACATGACGGCATTTGCCAATAATATTTCTTAAGATATCTTCTTCTTGCATCAATATATTTTTCACATTGCAGAATAAAATGGTATTCATCTTCAACAACATTTAAGTTACACATACTACACACACTATAGTTCAATAACATGTGGTTATTTTAGACAACAGTAATGAAATACTGTGATTACAGTTGTCATTCCTTGAGGCTAATTTCTATTTGATACATAAATGATCTGACGAAAGAATTAATTATCTATCTGTATAACCAGGTAAAAATATTTAGTCATTTGACATGGTAAGGAAGGATAACTCCTACTGTCTTCAGGTGAGGAATATTTCTGGGGATGCTTAGTTTTATGTGTATGTTTTGTAAATTGATTGTCCTTTTTTATCAATTGTGTTGTCTATTCTTCTTGGATTAAGGGATTCTGATTACCACTTTGGTATCTTAGATTTATGGCTTCTGATTACCACTTTGGTATCTTAGATTTATGGCTTCCGATTACCACTTTGGTATCTTAGATTTATGGCTTCCGATTACCACTTTGGTATCTTAGATTTATGGCTTCCGATTACCACTTTGGTATCTTAGATTTATGGCTTCAGATTACCACTTTGGTATCTTAAATTTATGGCTTCTGATTACCACTTTGGTATCTTAGATTTACGCTTCTGATTACCACTTTGGTATCTTAGATTTACGGCTTCTGATTACCAATTTGGTATCTTCAAACTTTTCTTACATGTGCATATTGTAACTACATGTCAAGCTGTACCAAAGTTATCGTTCTTTTCTCTAACATCAAGTTGAAGTGAGAGTAAGGAACGATAACTCTGTTAGAGATTGACTACATGTAAGCCTAGGCCTATGTCATTTCGGTTGATTAAAAATTCAAAATCGAACTAAATACCAGAAAACGGATATGGTCTATTACATGTATCTTTAACAATTGTCATGAAAATTAAAATGAATATCTATATTATAATATCTCAAAACAAATAGCATAACCTTTAAGTCACAAAAATTCTACTGAGTAAACCTGATTCCTGTCCATTCCAATCTAAATTTCAAGTCCCCAGTTTTTTCCTTAATATTCTTTGCTAAAAATCATTGAATAAACCGGACACTGCACATTCCGAATTACGGCCTTGACTTGCGGTCCCAATACACTAATTACTGTTATAAGTTATCTCCGTAAACCGGTCATGATCAGATCAATCAACCGTGTGTTTACATATATGTGAATATTGATCGGTAGTCAATTGAAGGGGCATCCGGAGGGAAACGTATTGAAAGTGTTTATCGAAGTGTGTATATTAGCACACCTTTAATTAGTGATCACTGGTAACTCATGTGGTTAATGCTTAAATGTTCATTAAATGTTAAACAAACATGGAATCAACACATAAAAAGCGAAAGCTTAATCAAGATGAAATACCCCGTATAACTTATAAGTGGGTTTTTTTCGCCGGGACCCTTTTAAAATATCCAATATGGGGGAATCCTTCCCGAAAACAATGCATATGTTGACAATGATCATAAATGAACAACAAACAATGCCTTATTATTTAAGTGATGAACTAGCATCCAAGCCATACAATCATAACTTGAGATAATTTATTGTTAATCGGATTATACTTTATAGTCTTCACAGCTGGGAGTAATCAAACTTCCAGACTTGACATAAAAAATGACAAATACATTTGATTCTTTTTTTCTTTTTATTTCAATCATTAAAAGCTTGTGTAAACACAGTCTGACAGTCTAATTATACACAAAGTAATTAGGACACCTTCATACATACACACATTAAATCTTATTGACAGCATTATTGATTATTTTACGCACGCTTAGATATAGTCACACTTATTTTTAGTTATTTTCGTATCAACGTTTACTGGTTCAAAACACAACTCCGCTAGAGAGTATTACAATAAATGTAATTCTCTGAATAATTAAAAGTATTATACGCATTTAATGCTTTTGTGGAAAAGTGTCCAAACAAGTAAAGAAATACGAAAATATTAGACAGTAGTAAATGTGTACCCTCCTGCAAAATAAAGAATCTGGACAAAAACCCGTGCATTATGCATAAGAAATTACGATACTCAATTATTTCGAAACAATTCCTATTTTGAATTGTTAGTTAAGCAATTCAGACAATCTGAATGTAATTCTAATATAACGGTCTATCCGCGAAAATTTGATTTTGGTTAAAACTCAGGATCGCAAAAATTAAGTATACCGCTAAAAAAAACCACCAATTTGGAAGAAAATCGTGAAATTTGGCTCCCGTGAAAAAACCACTTATACGGTAGTCAGAGAGTAGACACTGAATAAACCGGCCCACTGTCAATACCGGCCGTGAAATGTGGTCCCAATGGTGGCCGGTTTACACAGGTTTTACTGTATGTTGAAAATTGTAGTATTCTTTAAAGCAGCCCTACTCATCCAGTTACATGTAAGGATTGGCATTATACTCACAAGTGGAAACATTTGCATGACCATATCATTTTACTAATGGGAGAGGCTTGGACCAATAAAACTACTGTCTGTGCAGAGTAAGAGAAGTGGGTGGTCATGTATTTGTGTGAGGAGTATTCATTATTTCTCTATTTCTATGATTTTTCGACAAGATTTTGGAATTGTTTCAACAGTGTAGTACTTTTCTTTATTTTATTTTTACATATACATGTACATAATAAATGTTGTCAGTTTGTTTATTTGTTTAATGGTGTTTAACGACACTTTCAACAATATTTCAGTTATATCGTGGCAGTCAGTTTTATTGGTGGAGGAAACTGGTGGACGGCAGAGAAAACCACTGACCTGTCGCAAGTCACTGACAAACTTTATCACACAATGTTGTACACCTCTCCCTGATAGAGATTCAAACTCACAACATCAGTGGTGATAGGCACTGATTGCATAGGTAGTTGTAAATCCAACTACCATACGACCACAGCCACGATGGCCCCTAAATGTTGTCAGAGCAGTAACATATAAATGTATTTAAAAGTTCTAACCTGGTATGGGCGTTGCCAGTCATGTTCTATCCACTGATACACTGCTGCCTTGTATCTTTCCCAGAAATTAAAGTCTGCCCTTTCTTGGTCTACCAATCCGGGAGTTCTTTCCAACCATCTCTGAAACAAAACTATATTTGTAATTTAAAACTTCAAAATTACATTGTCAATCTAAATTAATCAAAACAAAATGACAACTTTGTTACAATGCTACACCAAAAACGAAGCATATATATAGACAATGTTACAGTGTAAAAAAACCGAATTATTCTTTAGGAACTCATTAAAATTGGTTGTATTTAATATTGTTAAACATGTGCATTTACTTTTAATTTGAAATATCTTGACAATGATGCACACTAGAAAAGTAAAGATGTTTAAAACTAAGGTTCTCCCCCCTCAGGTATATGTGACCTTACCCCATTTATTCCCTTTAGTGTTCTTCCTCCCAAAGACTTTTCAATGATTTGGTTTTCCAATATATTGGCTTTGAGGGTATATGATGAAGGTTATTCAAGAAAAGAGTTGAGTCGTGCTCACTAAATTTGATATCTACCCTATTTATCATTAGAGTTTTGCAGTCAATGCTCAAATTAGAACAGTAAAACGTTAGACTAACATCAGCATTCATCAAAGCTATGCCATAAATAGTCTGTTAGATGCACATGAATAATTCCTATTTTCAAGTAAAAATTACAAATTTTCTCAATTAAAAAAAAAAAAGTAATAGAAAAATAAAAATAAATAAATCGCACAAAATGTCTTCTTTGACAGATCACGACCACCATAACTGAAATATTGTTGAAAGTGACATTAAACACCATAACCCTAATCCTTGACTGAGCAGCAATGTTGACATGTAAACTGTGTATTTGTCATCCAATCAATCCCTTAAAACAATCATTACTTCACACTTCACAACGTTATTTTAATGATGAAATGAGCTGGTTTCTGCTGGGTTTTTAGAAAAAAAAACTTATCGTTGAAAGTTTCGGAAGTGGTGGTACTTACCGGATTTGTAGCTATATTAACACAACAGGTGCCACTAGTGGAGCAGGAACTGCTTACCCTTCACGGAGCACCTGAGTTCACCCCGGTTTTTAGTGGGGTTCGTGTTACTTGATCTTTAGTTTTATGTGTATGTTTTGTAGATCGTTGTTTGTCCTTATGTACTTTTTTCTTTTGGCCATTGTGTTGTCTGTTCTTCTTCGATATACGGATTCTGATTACCCCTCTGGTTATCTTCAAACTCTTCTTACCACACAACAGAAATCTACTGACCTCTACTAGATTCAACAAAGACGGTGATGATATGGAATCCGCCAGTTTCTTCTTAGATTCTTCATCATTAAATACCCCCATGTAATGTTGCTGGTTATACTTCACACGATTTTCCTGGAAATATAAGTGTTTTTTTATTTCCCCTAAAGCTTTCATACATGTATTGTATCTCTTTTCTTAAATATTTCTACACTATCTTCCTGGTAAACAAATGACTGTAAACTGTATCTATGAACATTACATTTTTTTTTAAATTTATACCATTTAAGATTGTTTTTAGGTTTCCTTTTGTTTGCTTTCTTCTACATAGACATCAACATTTTCTATTTTCACAGTATAAGAAACTTTAAAATAGCCATGTATTTTAGTGACATACCAGATTATTTTAGGTAATCTAAATAAATTCAATGAACAAATGAATGTAGCTGGACAAAAGGTTTTAAAAATTGATGAACATTTTTTTTTTTACTGATTTTTATCTCTCTGTTGGCTCATGCCTACTTAAAATGCATCATCGGAAACCACGACTGATCACGCTCCGATACTCTCTATTCATCAAGTGATGAGTGGAGAGTATATCAGTGTGATCACCATGCCATCTATACGCACGGGCACGCTGGGCAGTTGCCCGGGGGCCCCACGAGCATAGAGGCCCATGTTAATCTATTTATGTTGTGACTATACCAAACTATAAATATTTGTTATTGGAAAATGCATATTTATCTTGTGTTTTACTGAAGATAATTAACAATATTTATGTTAATTTTTATGATAAAAAGTGGGCTGTGCTGGAGGGCCTATAATGCACTGGTGATCACAAATGAGTTACAGCCGATGCTTCAATGGTGGTCTTGATTTCTGAATTTAATTGTCTCATTAATAAATACATTACCTCCTTAACACCAAGTTTGTTTTCCATCAGTCTAAACTGTAAACTTTGGAAACCAGACGCAGAAGACAAATAACCTCTGAAAAGATAATGTCAAACATAACCAGTGTAATTCTGATATATGTTTTTTATAGAATTTATCTCCTTGACAACAGATGTACATTATCATTCGTTTTAATCATAATGTTGGAATTATTGACCATCACTGTGTAAACATTCTTAAAAAAAACAAACAAACAAAACACAAACAAACAATAACCAAAAAAAAACACAAAAAAACCCACAAAACTTCCACAATTTTAATATTTATGTTACAAAATTCCTCCCAATTAAGTCATTACCAATAACATGCTTGTTTTCTCCCCTAACAGAAAATAAGTAATAATATTTGCATGATATTCAAGTAGCCTCAGTGGTAAAGTTCATGGGTAAAGTTGTATTTACATATACATAGTATGTACAATCACAGCTATATTGATTGATTGATTGATTGATTGATTTGTTGATTGATTGATTTTTAACTCAAACTATAGCAGTATGTCAGCTATATGGTGGGTGAACAATTTGTTTATGTTAATTTCTTCAACTACATGACCCGTAGAAATAACATATATACATGTACATTTTGTACATGCACATATTTCACCCTATAGTTTGTGTGTTAGGCGAGATGCCATTAAAACAGTTTTATGTGATAAACGTTTGTCGGTGACTTACGTCTGGTTTTCTCTCGACCGATTCACAATATTGGTGGTAAATGGCATTAAACTCCAAGAATCTGATACATTTTACTTGTGTGATTGCATCGTTTTACTATTAAGAGAGAAGATTTGGGTCTATAAATTAAAAGAGAAGATTTTGGTCTATAAATTAAGAGAGAAGATTTGGGTCTATAAATTAAGAGAGAAGATTTGGGTCTATAAATCAAGAGAGAAGATTTGGGTCTATAAATTAAGAGAGAAGATTTTGGTCTATAAATTAAGAGAGAAGATTTGGGTCTATAAATTAAGAGAGAAGATTTTGGTCTATAGATTAAGAGAGAAGATTTGGGTCTATAAATTAAGAGAGAAGATTTGGGTCTATAAAACTAGTTTAATCCCATCACTTATAATTGATGAACCTGTACCAAGTCAGGAGAGTGAGCGGTCATGTAAAATGTGTGGTAGGGGTATTGATTGTCCCTGTTAATTTTGAAAACAATGCAATTGAAAAATAATAATAATAACTCATAATCACCTTTATACTTGTTGTTGTGAAAATCAGAAATTGAAACATCGATATTGATCTGAGTGTTTTCATATCAGACATAGTCCCAGCTTTGTCTGAATGACCTGTTTTCATATTTTTGTACAAATTTATATATTTTTAGAATTAATCCTACATAAATTACACATGCATATAATCTTACTGTCATGGTCAAAACCGAAATACGTCCCGATTCAGAATTGGGGCGTCCCAAAACGGAATTCCATTTGACAGATGGTCATAAAATTATATCGACAAACTGGTTATGATTTCTAAGGGCTGTTGGCCCATATTTCTACATAGACAATTTAGACCTGGTCACCTTTTCAACATTTTCAAGTTATATCGACTGTATATTATTCATACCTGAATTCCAGAAAATCTAATGGTGTCATCGACTCTAAGATCATAAACTGGTCAACCATTAGCTGAAAATATGTATCAGTTATGTATATGGTTTCATCAATAGCAGGTCAACAGAATATTTGTTGTCTTCAAACAGAAGGAGAAAAGATATATGGCCCATTTTACTTGATTAAACAATTTACTAAAGATCTGATCCAGACAATCAAGGTTTAGGTTTATGGTGCTTAATGCCACTTTCAACAATATTTCAGTTATATGGTTGTGGTAAGTTTTATTTTTGGATGAAACCGGAATACCCAGAGAAAACCATCGACCTGCAGCAAGTCACCGACAAACTTTATCACATAATGTTGCATCGAGTACACCTCACCATGAACGGGGTTTGAACTCACAACGTTAGTGGTGATAGGCACTGATTGTACAGGTAGTGGTAAATCCGGCTACCATACGATCACGACGGCTCCCTGAAAGACAAACAAAAGTGGCTGGGGATATACAGTTTTTCAAGCAACCAAACCATAAATAACAAAAATTCTGTAGAATATTGCTGTAGAATTTATTGGTTTATTATGCTATGGAAAAAAACTTTATTTAATGTCATGGACAACAATATCCCTTAAAAAAAAAGAAACATCCCTTCCCTAGAATATTGCTAATATTTATATTTTTTAAAAGAAGAAGTGGGTGTCAGTTGGAGAATTCAGCTACCTGACATAAATTGAGTTGTAATCTAATAGTTGCATATTCTGTTTTACACACTAAAATGGTCATCTGTGCAACGTTTCATGCTTGTATTGATCACCAATTGCGTGATTATTGTCACAACGAGCTCCACTAATTTACCAGCAAATGTATTCCGGGTTTTGTAACTAGATTAACACGACGGGTGCCAATAGTGGAGCAGGAACTGCTCACTCTTCCGGAGGACATGAGTTCATCTCAGTTTTTAGTGGGGTTATGTTACTCGATCTTTAGTTTTATGTGTATGTTTTGTAGATCATTGTGTGTCCTTTTGTCTTTTTTTTTTATTGGCCATTGTGTTGTCTGTCCTTCTTCGATTTATGGATTCTCATTACCCCTTTGGTATCTTCAAGCTCTTCTTCTGTAAATTATAATAAAAGAATACTTCTGAAAAGTCAAATATCCCATGTACTATACATGTACAAGAAATTACATACCTTCAGAATGAGCACAACCCTACTAAGTCTATTTACGATTTTCAACATCTGATTTTCATCAAGAATCTGTAATACGAAAAATTAAAAGTATACAGTCAAACCTGCTTTAGTGACCACCTTTATTAAGTTACAGTAAAACCTGCTTTAGTGACCACCTTTATTAAGTTACAGTAAAACCTGCTTTAGTGACCACCTTTATTAAGTTATAGTAAAACCTGCTTTAGTGATCACCTTTAAGTTACAGTAAAACCTGCTTTAGTGACCACCTTTATTAAGTTACAGTAAAACCTGCTTTAGTGACCACCTTTATCAAGTTACAGTAAAACCTGCTTTAGTGACCACCTTTATTAAGCTAGTCAAACCTGCTTTAGTAACCACCTCTATTAAGCTACAGTAAAACCTGCTTTAGTGACCACCTGTATTAAGTTACAGTAAAATCTGCTTTACTGACCACCTTTATTAAGCCATAACTTGTATTATGTGACCTTAATTATAATTTCCCTCCACAGTGCATTTTATATTAAATAAACATGTGTTTAGTGACCACCTGTTTTATATGACCGACCATATTTCAATGTTCCCTTGGAAGGTCACATAAGGCAGGTTAGACTGTATTTTGAACATGTCTATTTCTGTAAGCTGATAATTTAGGAGAGATCATCATGTTAAGGTCTTATTTCATATGAGGGAAATGGGATAAATACAGATACGATTATACCAACAGATTATATGTTCATGTCTGGTAGTCAGTTAATTACAAGTATTCACTGATCTTGTTATTGTACTGTTAATGTTTCTGTTGTCATTCACTGACCTTGTTATTGTACTGTCAATGTTTCTGTTGTCATTAATTTTTGTGATAGTATGTGGTCTTTTTGAGTGGAAGCGATTCTGTACAGCTAACAATTAAATCAATACATTTAAATTTTATTCCATATTATATCACTGTTTTATGTTCAATATTTGATTCCAGCAAGTTGATGACCCATTTATTCTGGTCTACAACCAAGAACATTAATTTGTTTAGATGTTTATTACTAATTGATATTAAATCTCTTAGAAGTATTAATTATGATTTGTTTTAAGAGTAATGGTCTTTAAGCAACATATTCCTGTTACCCTGCTGTTGTACTGTTCATGTTTATGTTGTCATTCATTTTCGTGATCTATGTGGTCTTTTTCATTGGAAGCCAATATATGTATGTGCTGGCATTTTATCGCTTGTTTATATATGTATTGCCGTTGGAGATCCAATTTTCAAGAGTGGATGGTTGAAATCCCAATAACCAGCGCATCCTCCCCATGCCACATTATTGAGCCCTTCCCAAGCCAGGACTTGATTTTCAACGTCATATGACATGTTTTTTTTTTGTTGAATTGAGGGGTGATTATTCGTTTGTTGATATCAGTATTTAAACTTTCTTTTCATAATCGAATTTGGTATGACATTTCAAAATAATCCCATACCATGCACAGATAAAAGTGATATACATGTATAATTAAAAATGGGAACACTCGAAAATAGAGAAACGTATATTTTCTCATCACAATTTAATCTTATCAAGAAGAACTGGTTGTTCATGGCCAGAAAATGACACCTAATCCTGGAACACATAAGAGAATAAATCTTACCGGCATCATGAACATATCTCTAACCGAGTCGACCTCAAATAATATCTGTTTAAACCAGAGTTCATAGGCTGAAAACAACAAGAGAAATAAAGTTCTCAACATGAATAACTTGTTGAAAGTGGCGTTCAACACCATAAAACCATGTACATCTTGGCTAGCTGAGGGTTGATGACGGGTCCTGTCTACTCCATAGCTACCGTGATCAAACGTGGGTTATCAGTGATGCTACTTCTATTAGTGGAAATCGCCTTTACCGTCAAGAGGTAATGGTCATTCTCTCACTATCGTAAGCGGTATATCAATATGACATTGTTGTCAAACCCGGTTTTCTTAGCTACTGTTAGCGTCAAATTGAATGAATTTTTTATCGTGTCCGATATTTTGAGTAAAATAATAATTTTACATGACATCATTCTCACCTTCTAGTCTTGTATGGCAAACCTCAAACTCCTAAACACACAATGTCAATGACAAACGGCGGCTTGTGTATTTAGTGAATTCCATACATCCAGCATACCGAGAGAAAAAATTGCTAACTTCCCGTGTTCCACTAGTGGAGCAAGAACTGCTTACCCTACCCCATGTACCCACACAGGGGCTAGGTGCGTCCGAAAAAAGAAAAAAAAAATACTATAGACACACCTAGCCCCTGTGTGTACCCATAGCAACGGAGTTCACTCCCCACCCAGCCCTAGTCAAATTTAGAATTTCTTTTAGAAAAAAAGACGATATAACTGAAACACTGCTTCAGTGAGCGTTAAATACCAATCAATCAATCAAAATTGTAATATAACACTAGTAAAATAATATGTACCCAATACATAGTAAAGTACACAATCTAATATAGATGACATTTTTAGCCAAGCAATGTTTGCTCTATATATTTTTGTAACGAGTTTCGGGGAGTAACCGTTCATACATGTTTTCAAACAAAACATGTAGTGATTTTGGTATTTGACAATCAGTCTAGGTATGTATCATTTACTATATCTAGACCGTACAAAGGTTATAATGTATATTATATTTTCCCAAAAATAAATAGAAACATGTTGAAACTATATATATCGTTGGATAATGACATTTCACAACATAGAATCAATATGAATTTTGTCCTACATAATATCAACACTCACAACATTATTTTTTTAAATCTTACTCATCGTTATAGCGCGGTATGCATTTTGTACTTGTAACTGTTATCGAATATCTGTGTCACACATGACCACGGATATCTTCCGCTTGTCGTAAACACAAGCTTGTCCATTCCTCATATATGACTTATCTCCGGATTTTTAATAAATCATGTTACGCAATGGGTGTCAACAGTGGAGCAGGAACTGCCTACCCTTCCGGAGCACCCGAGTTCAACCCATTTTTTTTAATACGATTCCTGTTGCTCAACCTTTAGTTTTCTATGTAGTGTTTTGTAGATCTTTGTTTGTCTTTTTGTTCCTTCGAATGACGACTTCCGAGCACTCCTTGATATCTTCACACTTTTCCTAGAACAGAACGTCAATAAAAAAAGCTGAACATTTGATTAACTTCTCCTGACTGGTATACCCGTATTACCATATTCTTACCCTGATGAGTGATGATGAATAAATGTTCGTCGTGAACCGATTTTCCCGCCATTTCACTCGTCATTGACAAACAGTCCAGCAGCTGATCTAGCTGAAACAAATTAAATTGAAACTTAAAACTAATAACTGTTGACATTTATCATATATGATTGTAAACTATTTAATCCAATGTTACGGTATAAGAAAGAAAAGAATTAAAACAATGTTTGATATCATCACGTGATCTTGGGAGGTATGTTTATTTTATTCATGCATTGTAGTAGGAAGCAAGAGAAGAGCGGACAACTTTTTGGGAGTCAAATTGAAAATGGCTAAAACATGGAATTTTCGAAAAATTATTCTCCACTTATTTGGTTTGTGTAAATGTAAACTTCGGTGAACGTTTTGCTGGTCAATTTTGTTTGTCTAATTGAGAGAAACAATGTTTTGAGATACCAAAGTGATTTCGAACAGTTGATTTGTAACCCCACCTTCTGCAGTTTCGGCTTTGATAAATATACACTTTTTTATACCGTTAAAAATAAACTATCTACCGTTCTTACGCAATGATTGCCTTCTTGTGATATATGAAATTTACTGACATTGTCTCATGGTACGCTTAATTACCCTCTCAACTTTTTGTGTATAACAGAATAGGGAGGCGTGTTTGAACTTTGAAGGAGAAGAGTCAGGAAAACCTGATTCATCATGTTATGGTTGTAGGTAGCAGGGGCAGATCCAGGATTTCAAGTTAGGGGGGGCGCACTTTAAAAAATTGCGCCGAGCGGAGGGAGGCGCGAAAATTTTTGGGGTATTTCGTGTGAAAAATCACCATTTTATGCAAAAAAAAAATCATATCTTTTCCAATTTTAGGGGGGAGCGCGCCGGGTGTGCCCCCCCCCCCCCCCCTGGATCCTCCCCTGATTTAGGAGTTGCGGGTTGCAGAATCATCCTCCTACCCCCTCCACCCGGCCTTCAATGAAAAATCTAAAAACCATTGTGGACAACTACAATGTATTTCAAGTACATTATATAGTTTAACGTCAATCAATTGCGTGGTTACAATCAGGGGAGTTGCGGATTGCAGAAATCTTACAGACGGACGGACATCAAGTGTTTGAGCAACGGGCGTAAAAACCTCATTACACTAAAAGATCAAACAAAAAAAATGTATCAAAGTTCTCGAGAAATATGTTTACGGAAATCAGGTGCGAGATATACATAGACCATTTTGTCGAGATTATTTTCACACTTTCATGTGCAGTTGTAGATATTAATTAATTACAAATAAATTGTAGCCAGAATTTTTTGTTAAAAATGTGTAAAAAAATTGTACATACATCCATTGGTAGATATCAATAATATAAACGTACCGCACAAAGGATTTGTTCACACTTTCTTGTGCAGATACCTCGGGCAGATAGAGATTGTTACAAATAAATTGCAGCTAATTTTTTTTTTTATTAATATGTTACTTTTGTATTTTAATGTACAATATACCAACGCGTATTTTTACTGATCTTTACTTGAAGAGTAAAAGGCAACATTTTCGGGTATTTGTATACAAATCAAACTTATATTTTTTTTTTCATATGAAATTGCAGAATTTCGATTTCAAGAACTATTTGAATCATTATTTAAAGAAAAGTGACCATTTTCATGGGACACTCAAGTTTCTCCACACTGTCTCAGTTTCATCATCTGATTCACTCGTTATAGGTTTTCGTTGTATGTTTTATAAATGAGATCAATTGTTAAATTAATTATTCGAAGTATTGATTGAATTTACTTTTTAGTTTACCTTTGACTTTTCTCGTCTCGTCGAGGAATCAGAAATGTATCCAATCTTGCTTGTTTTCTTGGCCTAGAATTTTCGTCCATTTTATAATTTCTAAATAGCACGTGTACATGTAGTTGTAAAATTGACTGCAGAAATAAAGTTTAATTAATCTGAGAAAATAGTTGATGTCTGGTACCTCGGAACCAATCAGAATGGAATAATCTTTGAACTACTGACGGCGATTACATATATGAATCAGCGAACACATCCAAGGTGTATTTACAATGTGTAAGAATATTTTACTACAGGTCACGAGTTAACCATTCATGAAAAAGTTATTTATTGAACTGCTTAATTAACGTTGTATAACATATGCTTTGCGAATTTTAGGGGGGCGCACGTCCCGCACGCCCCCTCTAAATCCGCCACTGGCATGGGTACATTGTCGTACATGATGATATTTCGTTGAAAAAGTCTTTTTCGCCAATCAATGGTTATTTTTTTCTGATTCTGAACAATGAAACGCCCCTTAAATTCTTTCCGGAAATTATCGTGCAAGCCAATTGTCTTGAAAGGTTGGAACATAATTAAACGATTTGTTTTACACAAAATACAGTCAACAGCAACGTTGGTGTAATGATTATCACGCTCCACTCGAGTGCGATAGATTGTGGGTTCGAGTTCAACCAAAGACTACAATTTACTAAAAAAGGGATCGAACAGGTAAATGTACGAGTTCGTTTATTTAAATGAAGAGCGAGTGAGATTTATCACAGGCACTTGAAGTTGAAGTCCGGACCCCCCTTTTTCCTCATTTGGTCCCTCCCGCGATTATGGTATGGATCTTTGTCTGGAAGTATATCTTTGAACCATTTATCCATATGTTACAACTCTCTCGTTCTAATAACTTTAGTTTTTAGGTCCAGCTGCCGTATTACTTATATATACATAAACTGATAAAGGTATGAAACAATCGTCAAAATACAAAGAGGGAATCCTCGCTTCGACTCGATATTTTACAATAACGCGCCAGTTTTAAAAAGGACCTTCGCTAGTCCTCGTCTCAAAAATGATTTCCCTTCATTCCTATCTAGTTTATACGTCCGAACAACAAATATTTATTGACGAAATTCAAGTTTATTCTCGACGACACATCCAACTTTCCTCCACTCGTGCCCATTCAGGAGGTCAGCCGAACATATTTTGTTTCGCGCTATTTCATTGGTCGGAAAGATTTTCGGAACTTTTTTAGCTTGTTCTTCGCTATGCATGGCCAGTCCATTTCGTATCGAGATCACATATACCTTTGTTATGATACTAAATCCAGAATCCAGAATCCAGAATCAGAGCTTAATACACATTCACGAAACGTGTGAAACACATCGAAACCGCACTAAAGAGGGAACTCATATGCATTGATACGGTTTAGTTAGGAAGACAAGTTTAGTTGAAATTTTAACCGACTGAAGCATGCGTCGTCTGTTCTGAAAGTACTAATGGTTCTTGTGTCTTGTTTGATTACCTAGTCTCCTTATGATTTATTATTTGAACTGAAACACGATTCGTCAATAGTAATTAAAATATGTGCATGCAAGTGATTGGTTTCTGTCTAATTTTCATACTGGAAAGTGTTTCAATTCCTTATTGCAAATCAATTAATTTATTGGGAAAAATATACAAATTTAGGTGAAATGTTCGCGACATACAGAAAAACAAAGTATCGGAATTACAGTATAATTTATTACTGTATATGGTTTATATATATATAATTGATGTCTCTTAAGTATAGCCATAATCAAGGAGACTGTGACACATCACTTGGCATATGCTTTGAATGATAGTTTCTGTTGCGTCTACAATTTTTTTTCATACTACTGTTTGATGGGTATCACATGGGAGGTTGTTGAACGTTTGACCAACGTGAACCACTGGTGGAATATTATTGTAAATAGTCGAGGCTGGACGTTGGGCTGACGTTAGACACTGGTTGAACATGGTTGGCATATAGTAGTTAATAGGTTAGGCCGACGTTGGATACTGGTGGGATTAGGTTGGCACATGGTTGTAAATAGTTTTGACTGACGTTGGGCCGACGTTGGATAATGGTGGGATTGGGTTGGCATATGGTTGTAAACCGAACGTCGGGCCAACGTGGCGCCAATGAGCAACATTACGATGGGCCAACGTTGGATTCCGACGTCGGGCCAACGACCCGAACGCCCGAAGACCAACGTCGGCCCAACGTAGTGTTGCTATCTGGGATATTACGTAATATTATTAATCTGATATCATAAATCACATGATATACTGTATAAACAAAGGTTGCACTGTCAACGATTTTTGTAATATAGAAAATAGCAGATTGCACGGTCATACAGCACGTTACTAAAAATAAACATACATTTTCCCAAATCATGACCACGTGGTTAAATCAGAAGATAGATTTTTTCAATGTTAAAATGATAAAATTGTTATTTGAATTACAAATTTGCTGAGTTTAAAGAAAAAAAAATAGTGTTACATGTTATTGTGCTTTTGTGTGTTTACAAAGTCCATAAAAAAAATGCAGTGATATTTATATAGAAATCAAAAGTTACAGCATTGGACAAATATTTTTAATTCCTGCTAAATTTTCCTTATATTTGCCAATAATGTGGATTAATAATATAACAATTGTAGCTTTTGTATGAGGTCGATACGTGGTTTATATCGACCAACAGAAGTATATCGATCTCGGACTATAATTGCAGGGTCGGATCCAGGATTTCAAGTTAGGGGGCGCACTTAAAAAAATTGCGCCGAGCGGAGGGGGCGCGAAAATGTTTGGGGTATTTCGTGTGAAAAATCACGATTTTACGCCAAAAAATCATATTTTTTCAAATTTTAGGGGGGGGGGGGGGGGGGCGCACCCCCTCCCTGGATCCGCCTCTGCAATGTACATGATGACAAGATGTAAATTCGACAATGAACAAGTCGTCACCATTTTATTTTTAAAATACATATTGACAATACATGTACATGTATACCTGCTAGTACCAAAGTACGTAAACAAACTAGGCTAATGTTAGGACTAAATGACAAGAGAATTAATGATAACAGCACCTTGATCTAAATATAAATAGCAAAGTTCATATTTGTCATTTAAAAAAAAGTCGTATGACTAGTTTTGTTAACCCTTATTTAATATATTCCTTGGAAACATAACCGTTGAATACTATATACAAAAAACTGTATAGTTATTTCTCACGTTTCTTTTTGTTTTTCTTTGGAACATCAACCCTTTCTCGTTCTCCCATTTCATGTTCTTAGACTAAATACAACGATTTTCTACCATACCTACGATTTTCAAATCTAGCTGACGGTGAAAATGTGAAATTAAGATATAAGATGATAACAAAAATAAGATGATAACAAAATGCAGAAATTATTTATTATTTTTGTGTTTTATTGGTAAATAAAATCTTGAATATTTCAGAAGAATTTACAAAACTGTTACATTTTTTTTGCACTGATTTATTAAAAATCTCGTCTTCAAACCTCTCCAATAATTCATATGGAATTAAAAAAAAAAATTATGGAGGTAAATTCACAGCCACTAGTCTCGATCAACGCATCTTTACCATCCACAAGTAGAACTAGAGTATTTGCACATCAATTTAAAAGATTTGCACATACATATACTAATAAATATCACATAATACATATATTTCTGACAAATGGTGCGATGTTTGTTCGTTCCAACATCATTAATGAATAACCTTCATTGTAAACATTTTTAAATCTGGAGAAGAAAATGTGTTGTCTGTATGTTTCCTAGCTGTTTTAGTTTAATCTATTCTCCTTATTTTAATTGCTGATCAAAACTAATTTTATCTATGGCTGTCAAAAAAATATGTTCGCGGTCTCACTCACTGAGTGGGTGATTATTGTTTAACGCCAAATGAGCAATTTTTCAGCTATATCATGGCGAGCAGGGGCGGATCCAGGATTTCAAGTTAGGGGGGCGCACTTAAAAAAATTGCGCTGAGCGAAGGGAGGCGCGAAAATTTTTTGGGTATTTCGTGTGAAAAATCACGATTTTACGGCAAAAAAATCATATTTTTCCAATTTTAGGGGGGGCGGGCGAAATTTTTGGGGTATTTCATGTGAAAAATCACGATTTTACGCCAAAAAAATCATATTTTTTCCAATTTTAGGGGGGGGGGGGGGGGGGGGCGCGCGCCGGGTGCGCCCCCCCCCCCCTGAATCCGCCCCTGGCGAGAACAAATTAAATTTCAATGAGATGGTGATGTCCACTATGTACGAGATCAACACATAATACTTGGATGTAATCTTTGGTCTTATCAGAGAAGCAGAAAATACAAATGTTATAGTCTTTATTGTCAGGACCAGACCGAGGCATGAACTCACGATCTACCACATTTCAGGCGATCACACTAACTATTACACCATCGATGCGCCCCCCCCCCCCCCCCCTAAAATTGGAAAAAAAAATTGGCGTAAAATCGTGATTTTTACACGAAATGCCCAAAATATTTCGCGCCTCCCTCCGCTCGACGCAATTTTATTAAGTGCGCCCCCCCCTCCCCCCCCCCCCTGGGTCCGCCCCTGAGTATAATATTGTTACCGCACACCTCACGTGTTGGAATATCACCAGAGAATTAAACATTTTTAAACACAAAAAATGATCATTTACGCTAGAGGGATGACGATTATATGTTGGTGCTCTTCACGCCACTTTAAATAACAACAACTGGGTTTTGTGTACAGGGCAGGTTTGTGTCCTTAGAACTATTTTCACCCCGCCACTTTTTATTGTTCAAAGTGTCTGTACCAACACATGAAAGTGAGTGGTCATGTATTTGTGTGTTAGTGGTCATGTATTTGTGTGTTAGTGGTCATGTATTTGTGTGTTAGTGGTCATGTATTTGTGTGTTAGTGGTCATGTATTTGTGTGTTAGACGTCATGTATTTGTGTGTTAGGGGTATCGATTTTGCCTCTTTCTGCTATTTTGATATTTGATTTTGGAATTGTTGTGTTGTGTTTTTTTTTTTTTTCCTCATTGCTAAATCGATATTTAAAAAAGCAATCTGATCAACATATTTTGCATGACTTACGGACCTGACAGTAGGTTGACTAAAAAGGGACGATTTTCTCAAGTGTCCCCCATGTTCGTGTACACGTAAAGTGTGAAACATGTCAGCTATATTCATGAGAACAAGTTTACAAATCCTAATCGTGAAAATAAGAAGGAGTTGTAGTTGGTATGACTGGCACATGATTTTTTATAGGCAACAAGAGGATATAAGTAATAGGGTTGGGGAAAAACGACTACTCCAAACAAACTGTCGAACATCAGTGTTGCAAGTTGTCTTTCACATGCAAGGATCTTGGCATATTCCAAACACAAACACGGGGCACTCATTTTCGTCCTATACTAAAGGCCATGTATGTATTAGATTCGTTCCGGACGTTGTACCCCGCAGCGGAGAAACTCTGTCTTATTTTATACCCCGGGGATTCGTGATCACTGATATTCAGACCTTGGTTATATTATAAAATGAATACAACAGATCTCAAGAGCAAGTTGAGAAAATCGCGGTCAAACCTCATAATCCATTAAACGTAAGTTTATGTCGAGCTTTATTTGGGCTCGCCGTACATATTTGTTTACAGTATACTTATTGCAACTCTAGATCTGTTTACAGAATATGTTATCAGAATTTAGGGACAAAGACATATCTTTTCGTAAAAAAGTTACTATTTGCTTTTTTTAACCACACATTCTCCAATTTTGCAGTTTTTGTTTCAGAAAACATTCAGTATAAAGTTTAAATCTATGGAAATCAACTGTATATGTATACAGTACCACGTGGTATGATATGAGTTTTATTTTACCTTTAAATATTTCCCATAACTTCCCGGCATTCCGTTGTCTTTAGGTTCCTTGTTTCCATGTCGTACCATGGGACATCCACCCATACCCTCCTCACCACTGTCTTCCTCTTCATATCCTTTCGAATCTGCTGGACATTTTTTATCTACGTCTCCATTTATGCTGCCGGTCGCCATTATTTGTAAATTGTATCCTAAATGCAAAATACAAAAAAGGTACATAGAAAAGTCGGCAAGACTAAGATTAATGGCCGTTTTATTCAACTACGTTTATATAAAGTGAAAAGAACGTCACGGTGACAGTGTTACAATAAAACACAGGCTGTACCAATGATTTTGAACGTCACACTACAATGCTGTAATTTCTACCTGTGTACTGTTGATTTGAATGAATGGCAATTATACACTTAATTAAATCATGTCATGACATCATCGTTTGTCATATGAATTATGGGGTCAATTTATTATTCCCGCCCACGGGATTTACTGAGGTAACGGAATGCATAGCTACAGTGAAGTTTTAATCCCTAAGATTGTCAAGTATGGCATATGTGATTATCTCATTAGATAGCATTTCTTTATATAGCCAACCTGCCCATGTGGTCACCTATATTAAGCAGTCACCTGTATTAAAAGGTCACATTTTCCTTGTCCTGTCATAGAAAAATTCATATGAATTGAACCTCTTTTAAGAGGTCACCTGTCTTATAAGGCCACTTTTTCTTTATCCTAATGGTGACCTCTTAATGCAGGTTTGACTGTATTTAGAAAATCACACACCTTTATTGTTGAAAGTGGCGTTAATCACCATAACCCCACCCACACTTTTCATAATACTATACTTTATAGTAAAGAGCTCTGGTAATTGAAAATACATTTTTTTGTATGTATAATATTGTAGTATATGATGATCCAGGGGCGGATCCAGGATTTCAAGTTAGGGGGGGGGGGGGGGGGGGGGCGCACTTAAAAAAATTGCGCCGAGCGGAGGAAGGCGTGAAAATGTTTGGGGTATATCGTGTGAAAATTCACGATTTTACGCCAAAAAAGCAGATTACAGAATCTCCCTCCTACCCCTAACCTCCAATTCTAAAAATAAAACCGTGGTGAGCAAACTACATTGTATGTCAAATTTGTAGTTTAAGTTTCACTTCAATCCATTGAGTGATTATTTAGGGGTTGCGGGTTGCAGAATCACCCTCCTACCCCCTCCGCCCGGCCTTCAATGAAAAATCTAAAAACCATTGTGCACAACTACAATGTATTTCAAGTACATTATATAGTTTAAGTCAATCAATTGCGTGGTTACAGTCAGGGGAGTTGCGAATTGCAGAAATCTTACAGACGAACGGACGGACAGACGCACATCAAGTGTTTGAGCAACGGGCGTAAAAACCTCATTACACAGTTGTACATATTAATTCATTACAAATAAATTGTAGTCAGAATTGTTTGTTAAAAATGTGTAAAAAAATTGTACAGACATCCATTGGTAGATATAAATAATATAAACGTACCCGGACAAAGGATTTGTTCACACTTTCTTGTGCAGATACCTCGGGCAGATGCAGAGATTGTTACAAATAAATTGCCGCTAATTTTTTTTTAATTTTTATTACTTTTGTATTTTAATGTACAATATACCAACGCGTATTTTTACTGATCTTTACTTGAAAAGTAAAAGGCAACATTTTCGGGTATTTGTATACAAATCAAACTTATATTTTTTTTTCATATGAAATTGCAGAATTTCGAATTCAAGAACTATTTGAACCATTATTTAAAGAGAAGTGACCATTTTCTTGGGACACTCAAGTTTCTACACACTGTCTCAGTTTCATCATCTGATTCACTCGTTATAAGTTTTCGTTGTATGTTTTATAAATGAGATCAATTGTTAAATTAATTAATCGAAGTATTGATTGAATTTACTTTTTAGTTTACCTTTGACTTTTCTCGTCTCGTCGAGGAATAAGAAATGTATCCAATCTTGCTTGTTTTCTTGGCCTAGAATTTTCGTCCATTTTATAATTTCTAAATAGCACGTGTACATGTAGTTGTAAAATTGACTGCAGAAATAATGTTTAATTAGCGTGAGAAAATAGTTGATGTCTGGTAACTCGGAACCAATCAGAATGGAATAATCTTTGAACTACTGACGGCGAATACATATATGAATCAGCGAGCACATCCAACTTGTATTTACAATGTGTAAGAATATTTTACTACAGGTCACGAGTTAACCATTCATGAAAAAGTTATTTATTGAACTGCTTAATTAACGTTGTATAACATATGCTTGCGAATTTTAGGGGGGGGGGGGCGCACGCCACATACGCCCCCCTCTAAATCCGCCACTGTGATCTGTTCATAAACTGATGATGTACATGTACGTACACGTGAAATCTTATATAGTATGGTGTTTAACGCCACTTTCTACAATGATATTTCAGTTATATTGTGGCTGTCAGTTTTATTGGTGGGGAAACCGGAGAATCCGGAGAAAACCACCGACCTGTCGCAAGTCACTGACAAACTTTGTCACATAATGCTTTATCGAGTACACCTCGCCACGAGCAAGATTCGAACGCACAACCTTAGTGGTGATAGGCACTGATTGCACAGGTAGTTGTAAATCCAACTACCATACGATCACGACCACGACAGCCCCCTAAAATCCTATGTACATGTACCTACACTTGAAATATAATGTACATGTACGTACGCTTAAAATATTATGTACATGTACATACACTTGAAATTGTATGTACATGTACGTACACTTGAAATCTTATATTATGTACATGTACATACGCTTAAAATCTTATGTACGCATGCTTGAAATCTTATGTACATGTACGTATGCTTGGAATTTTATGTACATTTACGTACATTTGAAATTTTATGTACGTATGCTTGAAATCTTATGTACATGAAATTGTACGTATGCTTGGAATTTTATGTACATTTATGTACATTTGAAATTTGATGTACGTATGCTTGAAATCTTATGTACATGTACAATGTACGTATGCTTGGAATTTTATGTACATTTGCGTACACTTGAAATTTTATGTACGTATGCTTGAAATCTTATGTACATGTACGTATGCTTGGAATTGTATGTACATTTATGTACATTTGAAATTGTATGTACGTATGCTTGAAATCTTATGTACATGTACAATGTACGCATGCTTGGAATTTTATGTACATTTGCGAACACATGAAATTGTATGTACATATAAGCTCACTTGTAATCTTATGTACATGTACGTATATTTGAAATATTATGTACATGTACAAAATGTACATTGCGAGATCAAGTTACTTTTCGATGATATGATGATGTCTGTTTTGTACAAGACCGACACCTTAGTGGTGATATGCACTGATTGCACAGGTAGTTGTAAATCCAACTACCATACGATCACGACCACGACAGCCCCCTAAAATCTTATGTACATGTACCTACACTTGAAAGCTAATGTGCATGTACGTACGCTTAAAATCTTATGTACATGCACATACACTTGAAATTGTATGTATATGTACGTACACTTGAAATCTTATATTATGTACATGTACATATGCTTAAAATCTTATGTACGTATGTTTGAAATCTTATGTACATGTACGTATGCTTGGAATTTTATGTACATTTAAGTACATTTGAAATTGTATGTACGTATGCTTGAAATCTTATGTACATGAAATTGTACGTATGCTTGGAATTTTATGTGCATTTATGTACACTTGAAATTTTATGTACGTATGCTTGAAATCTTATGTTTATGTACAACTTATGCTTGGAATTTTATGTACATTTGCGTATACATGAAATTGTATGTACATATCCAGATAGCAACACTACGCTCGGCCGACGTTGGTCTTCGGGCGTTCGGATCGTTGGCCCGACGTCGGAACCCAACGTTGGCCCATCGTAATGTTGCTCATTGGTGCCACGTTGGCCCGACGGTCGGTTTACAACCATATGCCAACCCAATCCCACCATTATCCAACGTCGACCCAACGTCAGTCAAAACTATTTACAACCACGTGCCAACCTAATCCCACCAGTATTCAACGTCGGCCTAACGTCAGCCTAAACTATCAACTACTATATGCCAACCATGTTCAACCCGTGTCTAACGTCAGCCCAACGTCCAGCCTCGACTATTTACAATCATATTCCACCAATGGTTTACGTTGGTCAAACGTTCAATAACCTCCCGTGTGATACCCATTAAACAGTAGTATGAACAAATTTGTAGACGCAGAAACTATGATTAATGATTTAGAATTCCTATATATCAAGGATGCGTCTGGAATGATGATTTTTTTTAAAGCTTGCTGATCATAGGCTTCTGTGATAAAATGATTTAAATATTGCATGTTATCTAAATAACTATTACGTGAGGAGTTGCGTGAACAATTGATTAATTGTAACACGAGCAGGCCGCTCGTGTTACAAAAATTGAATGTTCTCTTATCAAGACTTATCACATCGACATGTGTATTGGGTCAAACGCATGAGTAACTTGACAAGTTATGCAAATTTGTTAGTATTATAAATAACATACCGCCTTATAATCATACACAGTACTGGTGAATGTATAATAAATACATTTAAAATAATTACCGCGACGTTCACATTATTATTTTTTATTTCAGAAATGACAGAATAGAAAATGTGATCAAAGACTGGACAAAATATGCTAGTGATTGGGATGGTGGAAGAAAAAAAGAGAAAAAATGCGGAAGGCAATCAACAGGAGCCGAACGTTCCTCATCAATAGACATTGACAATAATTGTTTTATCGAGCACTTTTATCAAGCGGTTTTGCCGAAACGTATCATAATAGGTTTATGCTGGACAATTTTAATTTTGTATTCCCTGTTGGAATTTTTTGGAACAAGGAATAATTGTTTTGGTATTGCAGTATAGCTGATTAAATGTTTTAAAACTTAGGTGTTTTTATCTAGCAGTTTTATGAAGCTATTGAATGTTGGCAGTAGAATATCAAAGAATTACTCAATATTTCTGATTGCGAACAATTGACACATGACAAAAAAAATCACACACACTAGTACATAGGTACCTTTGTTATGATACTAAATCCAGAATCAGAGCTTAATACACATTCACGAAACGTGTGAAACACATCGAAACCGCACTAAAGAGGGAACTCGTATGCATTGATACGGTTTAGTTAGGAAGATAAGTTTAGTTGAAATTTGAACCGACTGAAACATACGTCGTCTGATTATTTTTTTTCCAACCAAGTTTTTCTTTAAAACATAAAGAATTGAATGTAAACACATACATTTCTTCGTCTTTTTTCGTTTTCTGCGCAGGATGTCAAAAGAAGTGGCGCGCAAACGATGTCTATAAAGCTACAGGAAGTATCAAATTGCATGCAATATCAAATATTATCAAAGAGGGATGGTAGAAATTTACGATAGCTGTGACGGCCAAATATTTATCTGAGATTATATTCATCAAGATAGATATAAAATTAAACCTGTAATAGTTGTTAAAAAAGTAAAAAGTGCATATAAAGGAAATGAAAGATGTACAATTCAGGCATACATCTAGTGTGGGTGTGTGTGGTGGGGCGACATAATATCAAACACATGTATTTATGAAAAAAAAAATCAAATCGACATACTATGGAGTAATTAATGTGCAACCAAGTGCCGACGCCGGGCCGACGACACGTGGCCGACGGTTGGTCAATGGTCAGATCCCATCGTTGGCTAATCGGCTACACATTTCACCATCAAAAATCATACGTCGTGCCAACATTGGGCCAACCATATCAACCCAACATGGGGCGAACGTTGGCATGCCAACTGCGACGTTCGACCAACCATACCGACCATGTACCAACGTTGAATCAAAGTCGTGTTGTTGACTGGGTATAAGCTCACTTGTAATCTTATGTACATGTACGTATATTTGCGAGAGCATGTTACTTTTCGATGATATATGATGATGTCTGTTTTGTACACAAGACCGACACATTCTGTTGATTGTTTTTATATTGCTAACTTATACATTATGTGCTCTTATTCATCCATGAATGTGTGCATGGTTAGCATCAAATACCAGTTTATAGTTTTCAGTTTGATCCGACGATGCGGTTGAAGGTTCGATCACGTGATATCTATAAAGAAAACTTAAATTAATCATTCCCGTATCCAATCCGCTGCTTTTCTCGGCTTTCACTGCTAAGCTTAATTTCTCGGAAAATACATTTGCCCCCCCCCCCCCCCCCCCCTCACGTGTTAGCTTTAGGTGGATTCCCCTCCTCCTTGTATCATGTTATTTTATGTATGTTTATTATATCATCGTTTGTGCACTGGCGATCATTTTCTATACCTTTTTATTTTACTTTAACCTTACTAATTTCTGGTCTTTTTAAGTGGAAGCAAATCTGTGTAGGTTTTTTTGTGTGTGTCTGTTTACACATGTGCATTGTCGTTGTAGATTAAATAAGAGGGGTGGGATGCGATCCCATTAACTGGTTTACCTCAAAACCTCAATGTCCAAGTTTAACTATATAGACGTTATACAGTCATTTTTTTTTCTTAAATCTTAAATATTTTCATAACAAAGTATTTTTGTAATATATTTTACGATGTATTATTAAATATGTTGTCCGCATCGGTGGTGTAATAGTCGGTGTGCTCGCCTCGAGTGCGGTAGATCGTGGTTAGATCCCCGAAAGGGTCAAACCGAAAACTCTAAAATTGGTATTTGTTATACCTTATAATTTTTTCTCTATATAAGGGAACGACCATTTAACTTGAAGGGGGGGGGGGGGGTATGTTTTTTTTTCTAAAACAATATTCTGATTTTAGTGGAGGAAAAAAAAAAATTCGCGCTTCGCACGACAAAAAAAATAATTCTAACTCTTGTGTTGCCTGAAAAAAAATTTCTGAACGAAACAAAAAACCATAACAATCTGTTGACCGCTTGCCCTACTTTCATTGGTTACTTAAAATAGCTGCACGCCGCGTACATGTATGTCACGTAATTCCCTGTCGTCTGTGTAACGCTTACTAAAAACAAAAATTTCATAATTTTAATGGTTAATAACCTTGTGATGTAGACAAGAAAAAGAACACTAAAACAGACTTATTAATTAATTATATACTATAGCAAAAAAGACTGCTATTGGAATGGCAGAAATGCAGGATACAAATTCAAAAATAATTTATAAGCTGGTCGTGATAAACCAGTAAAACTAAAAACAGGAAAAGAAATTAAAATACAAAGCATTAAATATGATAAGGTATAACAAATCAGTTATAGACTGGTTCCTATAACAACAGCTGTTTTGTTTGACCCTCTGACTGAACTGTTGCCCTCAGCCCTCGGCTTCGGCCAACAGTTCAGTCCTCGGGTCAAACAAAACGGCTGTTGTCCTCAGACCCAGTCAATAACTGTATATTGTTACTTCTCTGCTAAGGACGCAGCATGAAGGAGAAAGCAAAGACTGGTTGGCTCGGAATCAGGATAATGTGTCCGAGTAGGGCGACATGTCTGCCCGCGAAATGTTGTTTCAGTGAGCTAGCACTATAAAAATCCAACTAAGCGTGTTGGTCTAGTACAAAGCGGACCTCATCATCTTCAACAAATTAAATACCAATACAAACAGTTTTATTTTAAGTCCGGCATATATATAAACAAAAAACATAAGCTTAATGAACTTTTTACCGTCATAAGGAGAAAGAGCAAAGACTGGTTGGCCCGGAAAATTAACTTGTTCTCGCCATGATATAGCTGCTGAAAAATTGCCGAGTTGCGTTAAACAACAATCACTCACTGAAATGTGTTTTAATAAATGCTCTATATATTGTTTTTATTTATTATGTAGAAGACGTTAAGCTAATCTTGATTGTATGTATCTCATTATCAAGTGAAATATGTTTAATGCAACACAAAATTGTCTACAAAAATATGGTTAATTTAACAATTAACAAACTTACAATTACAGAAAAATAATTCCACTTGTATGATTTTTGAAGGGTGCAGTACAAGGTTAAATTTGTGTTTGGTGTTTTTATAAATACAGGTCACATGACTGATAGAAGTCACTTAAAGATTTTTAAATCCAATGACCCGGTTCATGACGTATTTAAATCCCCAGACAAATTACGTATGTATGGTTTAAGTACATTTGTAGTTGATTGATAAAAAAATAAAAACGCTCAATTGGGTTAGGGTTATTGTGCTTAACGCAACTATCAACAATATTTCAGTTTGATCGTAGTGGTGACTGTTATTGGTGGAGCGCTCAATTGGTGATATAGATACTCGTTTACTGTTATGTGTAATCTGGTCATACACTTTCATTTTGATTGTGACAAGGCTCGAAAGGGGGCGGGATCTTTTTGGAGTCAACTGGTAATCTTACAATTCCTTTTATCTTTTATAATGTGGTCTGTGCGGTCTCCAATATGGTCGTTGCACAGAACAACCGTTTAATAAATGTATGAATGATCATAGGAGTGACATCAAAATAAGCCCGATTTGCCTCTCAACCAACACACGACTTTAAACTGTAGTCAACAATTATCTTTACTTTATTATTGTCTTTGTCTCTTTTATTTTAGCTTTCATTTATTTACTTATTGGTGTTTAAAGGCATACAGGCTGTCAAAATTGATTTTTTTTTTTATATTAAAAGTTGCCAATATTCGATGTTTTATACTAATAAAATGTTCTAAACAAAAAGCCAGGTTTAAACACATATGTTATAATGTCGTAATTAGTGAAAAGAATTCGAATATCTGTTGGTGAAATCGCAATTAACACGACCTAATTATAAGTCGGCTGCAGTTCCGAAGTTTGCCGAACACTGATAACTGCTATGAATAACCGAGTAAGCATGTTGCATGTAAATTCGTTAGAATTAATATAATTTAAGAAATATATCTATGAAATTGGATCCCGGGGTAATCAGTTGATATTATATAATGGTATTTAGTAAGAAGAATGGCACTTAAAATCGGAAATACGTGGGGAAATCAATAAAAACAAACCCAAACTCTGCAAAGGGGTCCGATAAAGGGAAAATTGTAAACAAAGTGTATTGCATATTATTGTTTAGCAGTATTTCAGATATATCGTGACGTGTTTAGCAATGGTCTTCTTATACAAATGTACTTGCAGAACTACAACTGTAGTTTTCAATTGGTCCAATTTGCTACGAGGTCGAATATTCTACGAGTGGAATAGAAGAGGTCAATAAATTCTACGGACCAACTGGTCTCGATTTCTACAGGCGGTTGGTCCAATTATCTACCTATACATTTGGTCCAAGTGTCTACTTTTTTGCATGGTCGTTTTCCACGCTACACAGTCGAAGAACTACAGTTAAAATTATAGGGTGAATAATGAGAATCTGTTATTTAGCTTCAAACATGCAGAAACTATAACCACTGTCATTAAATTAGGGGCATAGGAAAAAGGGGACATTTGTCTCCTCCACCCACTTTGAAAACTGGGGACGGGGCACACCTATGTCTTTTTTTAATTGGTCGGTACCAGTCCTAAAACTTGCCCCCCCCCCCCCCCCCCCCCCCCCCAACACACCTTTCATACCAGTCCAATAACATGCCCCTTCTGTCCGTTCCACTCCTAGCCACCCCCACTCCAGCATCAAATAAAAAAAAGATGTCGATTCATAAATGATTCCTGTAAAATTTCGTTTTAATTGGCCAAATGATTTCTGATGGGAGGGTTTAAAAGTTAATTATCAACATACAGCATGCGAAAAAACGAAGTGGATCAATTTAAGAAGAATGGATGTTTCCATATTATAATCTTAATTGCTTGTGGACGCATGTTCAAATGTATTTAACTGAAATCTTGTTTTGAAGTCGCAGAAAAACAACGTATATTATTATGTCCTCCCAATTTAATTGTTGGTTAATATATATATATAATATAACTTAACTTTGTTCTCTAAACCAATGATACAATGGTTACAGAGTGAGAGAGTTCAAATTAATATTAACAATCAGTCCACGGCAAATCTGTAAACGGTGAAGAAGATCCTTATGTAATTCTAACATATGTTGTAGATAAGTTTGGATATGAGAGATTACAAGATTACAATAATCTTCAAGTTGAGTTAAAATTATGGTTTAAACAAAAACAACAACAATCCATGTTTGTTTACAAGATTGCAATTGAGATATTTTGCTTCAATATCTTATTATATCTTCGTTATTCTATTACAAATTAGATTTGCTCAAAACAAAAACTAATAATAAAATAGACAAATAAAAACAAATAAACAAATCAATAAACAAATAAATTAATCAATCAATTGATTTATTAATTTATTAATTAATAAACGTTAAGTTTTTCAAAAGTGCAAAAATGCATTACTGTGCAAATTCGTTTAGTTACAATTCTGAACTCAAAGCATAAAAAAACGTCTGAGGTTCTCAGCCATAAATTGAGACCCATAACAGTTTATAAAAACAAGAGGTATGTCCAAGTTTTTTTATTGTTTGTTTATACATGTAAATGTATCTATACTGCCATTTGGAATCCAATCATAAAGACGGGAGGGCATAGTCGGTAACCATAGGGCCATTATAACCCACAGCTGATCACACTCAGATTACTCTCCACTCATCAACCGTGGGTCAACTGACAGAGAAATCCTCGTTTCGTTGAAATAAGCCTATTAATATCTACATTTGATACTTTGAGGTGAAAGAGCTATATATAAACAATCCAACCGCATCGGTGGTGTAATGGTTAGAATGCTCGCCTCGAGTGCATTAGATTGTGAGTTCGAGCCCCGGTCGGATTAAATAAATATTAAAAATAGTAGTTGTTGCTTCTCCGCTAAATTAAGTACGCATCATTTAAGACTGGTTGGCTCGGAATCAGGATAATGTGTCCGAGTGGGGCGACATGTCTATTGAGTTGGCGTTAAACACCAATCACTATAAACAATCCCATCAACCGCGGATTTGTCCCTCTTTTCCTTTTTATGCTGATTGTAACATAAAGTGTAAAGTAGCCCTATTAGTTTTTAAAACCTCTCACCTGTCTTTATCGGTGTCACTATGGATACGGTGTTCTAATACCAAATATCGCTTTTGATTAACGTACATTTAGTAGCATTTACTGATTTTGTTTGTTTATATAATTATGAGTTTTGACTTTCCCTTTGTAAGATTGTTCGGAGTTCGGTAATTTTGTTATTACCCTTATTTACGACAATATTAGTTTTTGAAAATGAAAGAAAAACTCCGACTTGAGAATAAAATTTTACTTTAGGACTTAGACATGGAGAGTTTATGTAGTAAATAGTGTCCGCCGTGAAATATTGTTTTCTATGATAAAGTCCGAGGACGGAATAAAGCGCAGAGGTTACTTCTTTTGGTCTGTTGGGGATTTTTCATTTGAAAAAGATACAATCGGACACATTTTCACAGGACAATATTATGGCTTACATATATAATGTGCATAGTGTTGTAATATACTGTATATTATCTACATATTACAAGACTTAACACTACAAGGCAACAATTAAATATAAAGTGAGAGGTTGTTTCAGGTCACATGATACATTGTAGGTAATATCTACTAAAACATTGTCCTCTGACATAATCTTCAACTTGTTAATGGGTTAGGGTAATGGTATTTAACTCCACACAATATTTCAGCTATATCGTGGCGTTCAGTTTAATTGGTGGAGGAAACCGGAGAAAACCATCGACCTGCCGCAAGTCACTGACAAACTTTATCACATAATGTTGTATCGAGTACACTTCACCTGAGCGGGATTCGAACTAAACTTGATAACGGCGGTCAGTATTTTGTAGAAGTAGAAAAATTAGTTCGATTAACATTTCTACTGACCGAAATATTACGTGTGTGTACATAGCGTGATTGAATGACTAAGAGCAAAAATTGAATTGATATTTTGACTATTACATCAGATCGTATTTGATTTCTTGAACTGACAGTACTTTAAAACTTTAATGTTTGGCAGTTTTGTTCAAGATTGAAATTTAAGAAAAACATAACGAACATAATTTGAATGGATATGTATATGTATTATATGTATATTTATATGTATCTTAGTTACTTCGAGAAAACCGGAATTTCGACACATCAAAATATAAGATAAGAGGAGTAAATTAAGTTGAAAAGCACCAAGTTTAAAACGGGACTTCAGACAAATTTCGACATAACCGAGTTTGACATAACGAGATTCAACTGTATGTAGTAAAGTATTGAATTATCTATGTATAATCATCATTTGACTTCAAAACTAGTTCCAAATGGAAATAATTTGTAAAGACCAATCGATATAGTAGTGTTTGTGTGCAAGTGATTGATCGATTGATTGTTGTTTAATGCAAAGGGGGTCATTTATTTTCGGCTATTCCATGACGAGTAAAATTAATTTGCTTTTTAATATAATGATAATGATGCATGTTTTGTACAAGACTAACATGTTGAGCTAGTTGCATTGTTATAGTGCTACCTCACTGAAACAACAATCTGCATATAGACGTTCTTTTAATAGACAAGTTATGCCGACTCAGAGCTGACCAGTCATTGTTCTTGCGTCTTGATCCTTGATGATGTGTGACCAGCAAAGAAGCAGAAGAAACCATGTTTTAGATTGATTAGAGATGTTGGATTGAATCTACGATATTTCACACTCGATGCGTCCGAAAACGCACAACTTTATCTAAGATTATGGAAAGAAAGTTTAAAGTCATGTTCTACAATACCACCACTATCAACCAAACGAATGATAACATCTCACCTCAACTCTTGGAACATAAAAACAACACCATATCTGTAATGTAATCTGTTTTCTATATGGTTCAACATCTATACACTTTCCCACGGTATTAATCTTGATGTATTACTTTTCTGTCAGCCCTTGATAATAACCATATGCACGTGTGGCCGGGTTTCTGTATCAGTTCTGCTTAGCACTTTACATTGTAAACATGTACATATTTTAGAGTAGTTTTATTAAAGATATATTATACATATGGATTTGTATATAGATCGCCCCGAAATATAACAATATCTGACGTTGGAAATCCATGTTCTAGCTTTGGGCAGGCACAGAAATGCGGCCTTTATATACATGTACATGTTGCATACGTAAATGAGTTGGGTTTTGGGGGGGGGGGGGGTGGGGATTTTGTTTAGTGTTTAACGCCATTTCAGCAATATTTCAGCTATATCATGACGACCAGTTTTAGTGGTGGAAGAAGCCGAAGTACCCGGAGAGAACCACCGACCATGGGCAAGCAACGGGTAAACTTTATCACTTGCGGCTGCGAGTCGAGTGCACCCTTTTTTGTAATTTACAAAGCCGGGCGTGAACACACGCCGTATTGGTGATAGGCTTATATGAGTTGTTAGGTAATCCAACTACCTAACTCATTGAGCCACCCGGGCCCTGCATACGTAAATGAGACACTTTCACTACCCATTCGCTTGAAAACAGAATTCTACAAATTAAATCGTTTCCTCAGATGGCATCTGGTAATGTCGAAGTATGAATTAAATTAAGCAGAAGGCTATTAGCCACTACATCGAACACAAATGACAAGGGAATTACAGAATCGTCATAAAAATTGAAGAGCTATCACCGTGAATATAGAGTACACACATAAGAAAAGATGGGCGATCTGGATGCAAGATAAAAAAAAAACAAAATAAAGCAAAAAACAAACAAACAAAACGAAACATAAAACAACCATGTGCATGTAACACCAAATTCAAGTCGAGCAACAAATATATACTCAAGTATACAATATAATCTTATAATAAGAATGCCAACAAAATCAGGAAGTCTCCGGGACGAATGGTGATTAACGGAGTGTGTCCGTGGCCCTGTGTTCCGATAAATTGAATTGTTCAACGTTTAAACAGTTTAATCTTGTTTTACAAATGTGATCTGCAATTCACAATGTACTCTGATAATATAATTCCGCAAGATCAGCCGGGAAGTCTGAACGGATTTTGACCAACGGAGTGTGTTCCCATAATATGATGTTTTGTTTGTTTGATTGTTTGATGGCGTTTTAACGCCACTTGCAACAATATTTCAGTTATATGGTGGCGGTAAGTTTTATTGGTGGAGGAAAACAGAGTACCCGGAGAAAATCACCGACCCGTCGCAAATCACTGACAAACTTTATCACATAATGTTGTACACCTCACCCCGAACAAGATTCGAACTCACAACATCAGTGGTGATAGGCACTGATTACATGTGTAGTTGTAAATGCAACTACCATACGATCACAGCCACGTTGAATTAGTGTGTTAGCCGTTAGAAAGTAGATGGCCTTACCCCCCCCCCCCCCCCCCCCCCCCCCCCTTTTTATACCATTGTTAACTATTTGAAGTATGTGTGATCTTGGTCAGTTAAAATACCCTTTCCCCTAAATAGACCACCTATTTGTTTTCTTTTTGAATTCAAATATATAGTTTAAATCGCATGGCAATAATACTCATGTGAAATTAATACCATAAACTAACCTTGCTAAAATTGATTCCGGAATATTTTTACATATCCTTGTCCGGCATGTGTGTATTTTGATATACATGTGTAAACAAAAACAAATTAAATAAATATGATATTGCAATCAGAGTGCCCATTTCTCAGATTGGAAATTCGAACATTCATACATAACAATACTAAAAATAAAACACTATCAGTAACAGATCTTCAATTAAATTATTTCAAATTTTAAACTTGACCCAATTTATAAATAACAAATGACAATTTACTTCCTTGACGAAGTTTGTCAACAAGACAAAGCATGATAAAATGCTAAATGGAATAAATCTAGGTTGTGGATAGTATTAAGTTCATTTTGGACGATCTCTAAACTGAAAACAAAGGTAAAATAGTGATTGTATACAAAGTTGACGATGTGACTCTTGACTAACACGGTTCCCTTATATATATCGGGATACACACATAATTTCGAAGTGTCGTGACATGTTCTAATTTGGCGGTAATGCTTTTAATGTTAAACTATTGTCTATAAATGGCATTTCTACAGGTTAAATTTGAAGGAGAGAGAACAATAAGCAAAAACAACAAATAATGACATTTTCCCTAAAAATAACTGCACGTTTTATGTCTCGACACAATATCAAATTCCCGTCCTAGTACACTAGCTATAGACTATAGTGGTGTTGTAATGCAAACGGATATATTATATTGAGTCTTTTTAGCCTAAAATTATTTTAAATTTGAAAGACTCTTTCCCGAATTACTACTTTTGGACAATGCCAGATGTAATTTTCACAAGATGAAGAACCAAAATGTTGACATCGATACAAAAACCACATATTGTTGACATTGATACAACTTACGTGTAACATATGTTTGTATTGTTAATGATGCCTCATGTGGGCCCTATGATTAGGCAATAAAATGTATTCTATTATATTCTATATAATAGGTCAAGGAGCTATCTGAAAATTAAAGGCAATTTGAATTATAGTTTTGAGCTGACAATATTTATGTTCTCCCTCGATGGGATTCGAACTCGCACCTTTGATACACTACAACAATAAATGCCCAGCGTCATAGACCACTGGGTCACATCCGCTATATAAAAATATGCCAGCAGTGTTGCCTTGTCTGATAAGGCGAATCAGTAGGGACATAAAAGAGAACAGTATTTTTTAAAGAAATATGGGTGATTTTCAAAAAAATGAAGACTTTGTGTGACATTGAGGGTGAAATTTCAAATTGGACAAATTGACATAATTTTGGTCGTAAAATAATGTCAATATGATATATTTTTCAGATTTAGTTGCTCAGTGCAATATATGAAGACAAAATTTTTTTGTCAACTTTTATTAGCAACAAAGTGTTAAAATGATAACAAATACAGACTTACTTCCTCAGAGGTATCATTTTCTTTTGGGTATGGTAAAAGACCTAAATGTATTTCCATTTGATAATGATATGAAATAGGCACATTTTGGTACCAAACTTTGTATATATCATGAGAAAACAGTTTCAGTATATCAAAGAAACACTATTTTTACTGTATATTTTAAAAAATCTGGTAATTAAAGTTTTCATACAAGCATAAAAAATATGATCTAATGAGGCTTAATAGTTGTAAATCAATTATTTATATATGCCTAATAAATATAGCAAAAGTTAAGTTAAGTTGATCATTGGTGGTATAAACTAGAGGTAATCAAATGAAAATATTGTCCATTTTTTTTTTTGTCACACTCCTGACACATTTTTCTAAAAGATAAATACACCAAATATCAAGCTAAATGCAATCATTGTTGGTCACAATAACTTTTTAAGTAGTAGTACATAATCTATTTTGACTGAAAAAAGGTTTCCATTGAATATATTTCATTTTTGCATTGTTATGATGTTATTTCAATCATATTTTATCATATTCTAAGTAATACTATCATAATTATAAAAAATGACAACTCAATTTTCAACCATTTATACATCTTTTCAAGAGTATAGTGCTTATTGAGAATTAAATAATTCCCCGAGACAATTACAAGCAGTTTTATGGAGGCTATATGCTTACAAAATAATCTATTTCTTAAATAAAATTGTCACACTCCTGACTCCCTCTCGAAAATAAACCTGTCGAGCTGAAAATAATATAACCAACTTATTCTTTCCAAACTAAAAGTTATATTTCTTACAGTATTAACAGTAAATATTAAAAGAAGATTCAAAATTATGTTTTTGCTTTTTCTAATGATTAGTGTGCTAATTATTTGCCCTTTAGGAATTTATCTCATCAAAAATGGTTGAAATGGATTTGAAATTTATTAAAACTAGCAATATATCATCTTTTCTTAGTATAAAATAACTTTTTAGTGGTTTTCAAATTAGTTTCCCTGTGTTTCTCAATAATTTACTCTACAAAAAAACTTCCTACTGCATTTGCAATCAACATTTAATGTTTTTATGTCAGGAGTGTGACATATTGCTGTTGAATGAAAAATGATTGATAAATTTTCAAAAATGCTATTTCAAAAGAATGAAAATGTTTTATGAAAGGCAAGATATATTAAAGTAAGTATTCTGTTTATCTAAAGCAACATACATAAATTTTTCATTTAGAAAAAAATCCATATTTTGACATGTTTTAAGAATATATAACCATTTATCATCACTTATTATGAGAAAGGTGTCTTGCAATATACAAAAATACTATAATTATTACTTATTGTTTATATGTAATTAAATTGAAAACATTGTGGAAGTTTGTAGAAGCATGGTGTATTTTTTTCTTCAATTTAAAAGATATGCCTATTAAAAGTGTCACACTCCTGACATTAGTTATTTTGATTTCCTAGCTATGATATGTCATATATCAGAGCTATTTCCAACTTTTTTCTTTCATTGGGTCTGGAGCTTTTGGAAAGTAAAGAAACTTGTGAACTATTAAAGCATACATCATAGTACTATACAACTAAGATAAAATGTCACACTCCTGACATTTTTTGTGTCTCTCCTTATGCAAGCCCAATTTTACAACTATCATATTCATCCAGTCTAATACTACTAAATTTATTATAACTAATGTTTTTTTACAACATATTTTGACTTTTCTGAACTAATTAGTCTCAACAATGAAAAACTATTAAGGTTTAATTTGACATTTGTACAATTTTCCAAGTTAAATTTATTCATGTACACTAATTTAAAAAATAGAATAATTTTTTGTCGCAAAATCATAGGGTCACAAAACATCTAGATATTTGAAGTAAAATGGTACGAAATTATAGAATACCATCTTTCTTTAATATATTTTTGATTTGATTTTTTTTTATCATCAAGGTAAGTTAAAGCAATTTAAAGTTTGTCACGCTAAAACGTCACACTCCTGACAAATTTGACCAGTTTTTAGAGGATAACTTTTTAACGGAAGAGCAATCTCCATGACACTTTGCATGAAGATAACTGTTACCATTGTGCTTGTTTTAAGATATTTACCTTTCTTTCATATCATTTAATATTCAAATTATTCTCTGAAAATGAAAAGTCTTCATTTTTTTGAAAATCAGCCATATTCTCGTTGCTGACCCCTTGTAAGGAAAAGAAAATTTCGACACCATCTATTACCTGTATCTCGCATTTTTAGCTTGTGTAAATCAAAATATCCCTTCATTGGGTCTACTCACTTGCTCCTCTCACCTTTTCTATGTCACATAGCGAAAAGGAACAGAAGTGGGACCAAATGAAGAGATGATTAGATTGGGTAAAAACAAAAATGTACTAATTAATTGCCGTTTTAAAAGAAACAATTGCTCGATAAATGATTTATACACAAACAAAAATAGGACATAATTTGTCCAATGCGCATGCAGTACAACACGAACGAAGAGTCGTTAGTTATACGAGGACGAATCAAACACACAACTCGCCCGTAATTGTGCCTCGTGTATAGTTTTTGTTTTTGTTTGGAGTTGTCAGTGGTGGCTCGTTCAACAATAAATGTCTGTCCATATCCATGGGAATCTCAGCATTTGCCCTATCACAGTGTCGTCCTTTTACCTACATTTTACTTGACATTAAACAACAATCAGTCAATTCAATCAGTTTGCACACAAAAACTATATAGGTGGAATTGATTGTGCTATATCATCATTAAGACCCCTCCATTTTCATTCCGGATCTGTATAAACTTCATTAAGAAATTATATCGTTTTGTAAATTTGTTGTGCAGTTTACATGATATGGATTTCACTGTTTCGTTGTTGAGAAATATTAACTAAAGAAATGTTATTTTGTACAAAAAAATGTGTTATCGAATCCCAGTAGAGACAATGGTCCTGTCAGTCGAGTTCACAAAATGTCCATTTGACAGTGACACTTGAGCTATAGAATTAACAATGTTAAGTCCATATCTCACGAGAAAGTCAACGTATTATCTATACTATAAATGATATTAATAAATAACAAACGCAAATATCATTTAACATTTTACAATACCTTTTTTAATGAACCGCAAATAAATCAAATGACAGTTTCCTCTAATCGTTAAAGCCATAGGTCTTAAACCTTCTTAGAAAATAGATCACAAAGTCGATGCTTAGATACTGTGTACATTCAATCATTTGTATAAAAAAACCAACTCCCTCTCCCCCCCCCCCCCACAAAAAAATCTAAGCTAGAGTCTGCTAGATATCTTAGCTAGAGTCTGCTAGATATCTTAACTAGAGTCTGTTAGATATCTTACCTAGAATCTGTTAGATATCTGAACTAGAGTCTGTAAGATATCTTAGCTAGAGTCTGTTAGATATCTTAGCTAGAGTCTGTTAGATATCTTAGCTAGAGTTTGTTAGATATCTTAACTACAGTCTGTTAGATATCTTAGCTAGAGTTTGTTAGATATCTTAGCTAGCGTCTGTTAGATTTCAAATTGGTATAGTCTGTTAGATATCTTAACTATAGTCTGTTATATATCTTAGCTAGAGTCTGTTAGATATCTTAACTAGAGTTTGTTAGATATCTTAGCTAGCGTCTGTTTGATATCTTAGCTAGCGTCTGTTTGATATCTTAACTAGAGTTTGTTATATATCTTAACTACAGGCTGTTCGATATCTTAGCTACAGTCTGTTAGATATCTTAGCTAGAGTCTGTAAGATATCGTAACTAGAGTTTGTTAGCTATCTTAACTACAGTCTGTTAGATATCTTAACTAGAGTTTGTTAGATTTCAAATTCGTATAGTCTGTTAGATATCTTAACTAGAGTTTGTTAGATATCTTAGCTAGAGTCTGTTAGATATTTTAGCTAGAGTTTGTTATATATCTTAGCTAGAGTCTGTTAGATATCTTACCTAGAGTCTGTTACATATCTTAACTAGCGTCTGTTAGATTTCAAATTGGCATAGTCTCTTAGATATCTTAACTAGAGTTTGTTAGATATCTTATCTAGAGTCTGTTAGATATCTTAGCTAGAGCCTGATAGACATTTTAGCTAAAGTCTGTTAGATATCTTAGCTAGAGTCTGTTAGATATCTTAGCTAGAGTCTGTTAGATATCTTAGCTAGAGTCTGTTAGATATCTTAGCTAGAGTCTGTTAAATATCTTAACTAGAGTTTGTTAGATATCTTAGCTAGAGTCTGTTAAATATCTTAACTAGAGTCTGTGATATTTCTTAGCTAGAGTCTGTTAGATATCTTAGATAGAGTCTGTTAGATATCTTAGCTAGAGCCTGTTAGATATCTTAGCTAGAGTCTGTTAGATATCTTAGATATAGTCTGTTAGATATCTTAGCTAGAGTCTGTTAGATATCTTAGCTAGAATCTGTTAGATATCTTAGCTAGTCTGTTAGATATCTTAGCTAGAATCTGTTAGATATCTTAGCTAGAGTCTGTTAGATATCTTAGCTAGAGTCTGTTAACTATCTTAACTAGATTGTGTTAGATATCTTAGCTAGAGTCTGTTAGATTTCAAATTGGTATAGTCTGTTAGATATCTTAACTAGAGTTTGTTAGATATCTTAGCTAGCGTCTGTTAGATTTCAAATTGGTATAGTCTGTTAGATATCTTAACTAGAGTTTGTTAGATATCTTAGCTAGCGTCTGTTTGATATCTTAGCTAGCGTCTGTTTGATATCTTAACTAGAGTTTGTTATATATCTTAACTACAGGCTGTTAGATATCTTAGCTAGAGTCTGTTAGATATCTTAGCTAGAGTTTGTTATATATCTTAGCTACAGTCTGTTAGATATCTTAGCTAGAGTCTGTAAGATATCGTAACTAGAGTTTGTTAGATATCTTAACTACAGTCTGTTAGATATCTTAACTAGAGTTTGTTAGATTTCAAATTCGTATAGTCTGTTAGATATCTTAACTAGAGTTTGTTAGATATCTTAGCTAGAGTCTGTTAGATATTTTAGCTAGAGTTTGTTATATATCTTAGCTAGAGTCTGTTAGATATCTTACCTAGAGTCTGTTACATATCTTAACTAGCGTCTGTTAGATTTCAAATTGGCATAGTCTCTTAGATATCTTAACTAGAGTTTGTTAGATATCTTATCTAGAGTCTGTTAGATATCTTAGCTAGAGCCTGATAGACATTTTAGCTAAAGTCTGTTAGATATCTTAGCTAGAGTCTGTTAGATATCTTAGCTAGAGTCTGTTAGATATCTTAGCTAGAGTCTGTTAGATATCTTAGCTAGAGTCTGTTAAATATCTTAACTAGAGTTTGTTATATATCTTAGCTAGAGTCTGTTAGATATCTTAGATAGAGTCTGTTAGATATCTTAGCTAGAGCCTGTTAGATATCTTAGCTAGAGTCTGTTAGATATCTTAGATATAGTCTGTTAGATATCTTAGCTAGAGTCTGTTAGATATCTTAGCTAGAATCTGTTAGATATCTTAGCTAGTCTGTTAGATATCTTAGCTAGAATCTGTTAGATATCTTAGCTAGAGTCTGTTAGATATCTTAGCTAGAGTCTGTTAACTATCTTAACTAGATTATGTTAGATATCTTAGCTAGAGTCTGTTAGATATCTTAGATATAGTCTGTTAGATATCTTAGCTAGAGTCTGTTAGATATCTTAGCTAGAGTCTGTTAGATATCTTAGCTAGAATCTGTTAGATATCTTAGCTAGAGCCTGTTAGATATATTAGCTAGAGTCTGTTAGATATCTTAGATATAGTCTGTTAGATATCTTAGCTAGAGTCTGTTAGATATCTTAGCTAGAGTCTGTTAGATATCTTAGCTAGAGTCTGTTAGATATCTTAGCTAGAATCTGTTAGATATCTTAGCTAGAGCCTGTTAGATATCTTAGCTAGAGTCTGTTAGATATCTTAGATATAGTCTGTTAGATATCTTAGCTAGAGTGTGTTAGATATCTTAGCTAGAATCTGTTAGATATCTTAGCTAGTCTGTTAGATATCTTAGCTAGAATCTGTTAGATATCTTAGCTAGAGTCTGTTAGATATCTTAGCTAGAGTCTGTTAACTATCTTAACTAGATTATGTTAGATATCTTAGCTAGATTCTGTTAGATATCTTAACTAGAGTCTTAACTATCTTAACTAGAGTCTGTTAGATATCTTAGCTAGGGCCTGTTAGATATTTTAGCTAGAGTCTGTTAGATACAAGGTATCTTAGCTAGCGTCTGTTAGATATCTTAGCTAGAGTTTGTTAGATATCTTACCTAGAGTCTGTTAGATATTTTAGCTATAGTTTGTTAGATATCTTAGCTAGAGTCTGTTAGATATCTTACATAGAGTCTGTTAAATATCTGAACTAGAGTCTGTAAGATATCTTAGCTAGAGTCTGTTAGATATCCTAACTAGAGTCTGTTAGATATCTTAGCTAGAGTCTGTAAGATTTCTTAACTAGAGTCTGTTAGATATCTTAGCTAGAGTCTGTTTGATATTTTAGCTAGAGTTTGTTATATATCTTAGCTAGATTATGTTAGATATCTTAGCTAGAGTCTGTTAGATACAAGGTATCTTAGCTAGCATCTGTTAGATATCTTAGCTAGGGTCTGTTAGATATCTTACCTAGAGTCTGTTAGATATCTTAGCTATAGTCTGTTAGATATCTTAGCTAGAGTCTGTTAGATATCGTAGATAGAGTCTGTTAGATATCTTAGCTAGAGTCTGTTAGATATCTTAGCTAGAGTCTGTAAGATATCTTAACTAGAGTCTGTTAGATATCTTAGCTAGAGTCTGTTTGATATTTTAGCTAGCGTTTGTTATATATCTTAGCTAGAGTCTGTTAGATATCTTAGCTAGAGTCTGTTTTGATATTTTAGCTAGAATCTGTTAGCTATCTTAGTTAGAGTCTGTTAGATATCTTAACTAGAGTCTGTTAGATATCTTAGCTAGAGTCTGTAAGGTATCTTAGCTAGAGTCTGTTAGATATCTTAGCTATAGTCTGCTAGATATCTTAGCTGGAGTCTGTAAGATATCTTAGCTATAGTCTGTTAGATATCTTAGCTAGAGTCTGTTATATATCTTAGCTAGCGTCTGTTAGATATCTTAACTAGAGTTTGTTAGATATCATAGCTAGAGTCTGTAAGATATCTGAATTAGATTATGTTAGATAACTTAGCTAGAGTCTGTTAGATATTTTAGCTAGCGTCGGTTAGATATCTTAACTAGAGTTTGTTAGATATCTTAGCTAGAATCTGTTAGATATCTTAGCTAGAGTCTGTTAGATATCGTAGATAGAGTCTGTTAGATATCTTAGCTAGCGTCTGTTAGATATCTTAACTAGAGTTTGTTAGATATCTTGATTAGAGTTTGTTAGATATCTTAGTTAGAGTCTGTTAGATAACTTAGCTAGAGTCTGTTAGATATCTTAGCTAGAGTTTGTTGGATATCTTAGCTAGAGTTTGTTAGATATCTTAGCTAGAGTCTGTTAGACATCTTAACTAGAGTCTGTTATATATCTTAGCTGGAGTCTGTAAGATATCTTAACTAGAGTCTGTTAGATAACTTAGCTAGAGTCTGTAAGATATCTTAACTAGAGTTTGTTAGATATCTTAGCTAGAGTCTGTTAAATATCTTAGCTAGAGTCTGTTAGATATCTTAGCTAGAGTCTGTTAGATATCTTAGCTAGCGTCTGTTAGATATCTTAACTAGAGTCTGGTAGATATCTTAGCTGGAATCTGTAAGTTATCTTAGCTATAGTCTGTTAGATATCTTAGCCAGAGTCTTTTATATATCTTAGCTAGCGTCTGTTAGATAACTTAGCTAGAGTCTGTTAGATATCTTAGCTAGAGTTTGTTAGATATCTTAGCTAGCGTCTGTTAGATATCTTAGCTATAGTCTGTTAGATATCTTAACTAGGGTCTGTTATATATCTTAGCTGGAGTCTGTAAGATATCTTAGCTAGAGTCTGCTAGATATCTTAGCTAGAGTTTGTTAGATATCTTATCTAGAGTCTGTTAGATATCTTAGCTAGAGTATGTTAGATATCTTAGTTAGAGTCTGTTAGATATCTTAGCTAGAGTTTGTTAGATATCTTAACTAGAGTCTGTTAGATATCTTAGCTAGCATCTGTTTGATATTTTAGCTAGAATCTGTTAGATATCTTATCTAGAGTCTGTTAGATATCTTAGCTAGAGTCTGTAAGGTATCTTAGCTAGAGTCTGTTAGATATCTTAGCTATAGTCTGCTAGATATCTTAGCTGGAGTCTGTAAGACATCTTAGCTATAGTCTGTTAGATATCTTAGCTAGAGCCTGTTATATATCTTAGCTAGCGTCTGTTAGATATCTTAACTAGAGTTTGTTAGATATCATAGCTAGAGTCTGTAAGATATCTGAATTAGAGTATGTTAGATAACTTAGCTAGAGTCTGTTATATATCTTAGCTAGCGTCGGTTAGATATCGTAACTAGAGTTTGTTAGATATCTTAGCTAGAATCTGTTAGATATCTTAGCTAGAGTCTGTTAGATATCTTAGCTAGAGTCTGTTAGATATCTTAGCTAGCATCTGTTAGATTTCTTAACTAGAGTTTGTTAGATATCTTAAATAGAGTTTTTAGATATCTTAGTTAGAGTCTGTTAGATAACTTAGCTAGAGTCTGTTAGATATCTTAGCTAGAGTTTGTTAGATATCTTAGCTAGCGTCTGTTAGATATCTTAACTAGAGTCTGTTAAACATCTTAACTAGAGTCTGATATATATCTTAGCTAGAGTTTGTTAGATATCTTAGCTAGCGTTTGTAAGATATCTTAGCTAGAGTTTGTTAGATATCTTAACTAGAGTCTGTTAGATATCTTAGCTAGAGTCTGTTAGATATCTTAGCTATAGTCTTTTGGATATCTTAGCTGGAGTCTGTAAGATATCTTAACTAGAGTCTGTTAGATAACTTAGCTAGAGTCTGTAAGATATCTTAACTAGAGTTTGTTAGATATCTTAGCTAGAGTCTGTTAGATATCTTAGCTAGAGGCTGTTAGATATCTTAGCTAGAGTCTGTTAGATATCTTAGCTAGCGTCTGTTAGATATCTTAACTAGAGTCTGTTAGATATCTTAGCTGGAATCCGCAAGATATCTTAGCTATAGTCTGTTAGATATCTTAGCCAGAGTCTGTTATATATCTTAGCTAGCGTCTGTTAGATATCTTAGCTAGAGTCTGTAAGATATCTTATCTAGAGTCTGTTAGATAACTTAGCTAGAGTCTGTTAGATATCTTAGCTAGAGTTTGTTAGATATCTTATCTAGCGTCTGTTAGATATCTTAGCTAGAGTCTGTTAGATATCTTAACTAGAGTCTGTTATATATCTTAGCTGGAGTCTGTAAGATATCTTAGCTAGAGTCTGTTAGATATCTTAGCTAGAGTTTGTTAGATATCTTAGCTAGAGTCTGTTAGATATCTTAACTAGAGTCTGTTATATATCTTAGCTGGAGTCTGTAAGATATCTTAGCTAGAGTTTGTTAGATATCTTAACTAGAGTCTGTTAGATATCTTAGCTAGAGTCTGTTCGATATTTTAGCTAGAGTCTGTTAGATATCTTAGCTAGAGTCTGTTAGATATCTTAGCTAGAGTCTGTTAAATATCTTATCTAGAGTTTGTTAGATATCTTAGCTAGAGTCTGTTAAATATCTTAACTAGAGTCTGTTATATATCTTAGCTAGAGTCTGTTAGATATCTTAGCTAGAGCCTGTTGGATATCTTAGCTAGAGTCTGTTAGATATCTTAGATAGAGTTTGTTAGATATCTTAGCTAGAGTCTGTTAGATATCTTAGCTAGAATTTGTTAGATATCTTAGCTAGTCTGTTAGATATCTTAACTAGAATCTGTTAACTATCTTAACTAGATTATGTTAGATATCTTAGCTAGATTCTGTTAGATATCTTAACTAGAGTCTTAACTATCTTAACTAGAGTCTGTTAGATATCTTAGCTAGGGCCTGTTAGATATTTTAGCTAGAGTCTGTTAGATACAAGGTATCTTAGCTAGCGTCTGTTAGATATCTTAGCTAGAGTCTGTTAGATATCTTACCTAGAGTCTGTTAGATATCTTAGCTAGAGTCTGTTAGATATATTAGCTAGAGTCTGTTAGATATTTTAGCTAGAGTCTGTTAGATACAAGGTATCTTAGCTAGCGTCTGTTAGATATCTTAGCTAGAGTCTGTTAGATATCTTACCTAGAGTCTGTTAGATATCTTAGCTAGAGTCTGTTAGATATCTTAGCTAGAGTCTGTTAGATATCTTAGCTAGAGGCTGTTAGATATCTTAGCTAGAGTCTGTTAGAAATTTTAGCTATAGTTTGTTAGATATCTTAGCTAGAGTCTGTTAGATATCTTACATAGAGTCTGTTAGATATCTGAACTAGAGTCTGTAAGATATCTTAGCTAAAGTCTGTTAGATATCCTAACTAGAGTCTGTTAGATATCTTAGCTAGAGTCTGTAAGATTTCTTAACTAGAGTCTGTTAGATATCTTAGCTAGAGTCTGTTTGATATTTTAGCTAGAGTTTGTTATATATCTTAGCTAGATTATGTTAGATATCTTAGCTAGAGTCTGTTAGATACAAGGTATCTTAGCTAGCATCTGTTAGATATCTTAGCTAGGGTATGTTAGATATCTTACCTAGGGTCTGTTAGATATCTTAGCTATAGTCTATTAGATATCTTAGCTAGAGTCTGTTAGATATCGTAGATAGAGTCTGTTAGATATCTTAGCTAGAGTCTGTTAGATATCTTAGCTAGAGTCTGTAAGATATCTTAACTAGAGTCTGTTAGATATCTTAGCTAGAGTCTGTTTGATATTTTAGCTAGCGTTTGTTATATATCTTAGCTAGAGTCTGTTAGATATCTTAGCTAGAGTCTGTTTGATATTTTAGCTAGAATCTGTTAGCTATCTTAGTTAGAGTCTGTTAGATATCTTAACTAGAGTCTGTTAGATATCTTAGCTAGAGTCTGTAAGGTATCTTAGCTAGAGTCTGTTAGATATCTTAGCTATAGTCTGCTAGATATCTTAGCTGGAGTCTGTAAGATATCTTAGCTATAGTCTGTTAGATATCTTAGCTAGAGTCTGTTATATATCTTAGCTAGCGTCTGTTAGATATCTTAACTAGAGTTTGTTAGATATCATAGCTAGAGCCTGTAAGATATCTGAATTAGATTATGTTAGATAACTTAGCTAGAGTCTGTTAGATATTTTAGATAGCGTCGGTTAGATATCTTAACTAGAGTTTGTTAGATATCTTAGCTAGAATCTGTTAGATATCTTAGCTAGAGTCTGTTAGATATCGTAGATAGAGTCTGTTATATATCTTAGCTAGCGTCTGTTAGATATCTTAACTAGAGTTTGTTAGATATCTTGATTAGAGTTTGTTAGATATCTTAGTTAGAGTCTGTTAGATAACTTAGCTAGAGTCTGTTAGATATCTTAGCTAGAGTCTGTTATATATCTTAGCTGGAGTCTGTTAGATAACTTAGCTAGAGTCTGTTAGATAACTTAGCTAGAGTCTGTAAGATATCTTAACTAGAGTTTGTTAGATATCTTAGCTAGAGTCTGTTAGATATCTTAGCTAGAGTCTGTTAGATATCTTAGCTAGAGTCTGTTAGATATCTTAGCTAGCGTCTGTTAGATATCTTAACTAGAGTCTGTTAGATATCTTAGCTGGAATCTGTAAGTTATCTTAGCTATAGTCTGTTAGATATCTTAGCCAGAGTCTGTTATATATCTTAGATAGCGTCTGTTAGATAACTTAGCTAGAGTCTGTTAGATATATTAGCTAGAGTTTGTTAGATATCTTAGCTAGCGTCTGTTAGATAACTTAGCTAGAGTCTGTTAGATATCTTAGCTGGAGTCTGTTAGATATCTTAACTAGGGTCTGTTATATATCTTAGCTAGAGTCTGCTAGATATCTTAGCTAGAGTTTGTTAGATATCTTATCTAGAGTCTGTTAGATATCTTAGCTAGAGTTTGTTAGATATCTTAACTAGAGTCTGTTAGATATCTTAGCTAGCATCTGTTTGATATTTTAGCTAGAATCTGTTAGATATCTTAGCTAGAGTCTGTAAGGTATCTTAGCTATAGTCTGTTAGATATCTTAGCTATAGTCTGCTAGATATCTTAGCTGGAGTCTGTAAGACATCTTAGCTATAGTCTGTTAGATATCTTAGCTAGAGCCTGTTATATATCTTAGCTAGCGTTTGTTAGATATCTTAACTAGAGTTTGTTAGATATCATAGCTAGAGTCTGTAAGATATCTGAATTAGAGTATGTTAGATAACTTAGCTAGAGTCTGTTAGATATCTTAGCTAGCGTCGGTTAGATATCTTAACTAGAATTTGTTAGATATCTTAACTAGAGTTTTTAGATATCTTAGTTAGAGTCTGTTAGATAACTTAGCTAGAGTCTGTTAGATATCTTACCTAGAGTTTGTTAGATATCTTAACTAGAGTTTTTATATATCTTAGTTAGAGTCTGTTAGATATCTTAGCTAGAGTCTGTTAGATATCGTAGCTAGAGTCTGTTAGATATCTTAGCTAGAGTCTGTTAGATATCTTAGCTAGCGTCTGTTAGATATCTTAACTAGAGTTTGTTAGATATCTTAACTAGAGTTTTTAGATATCTTAGTTAGAGTCTGTTAGATAACTTAGCTAGAGTCTGTTAGATATCTTACCTAGAGTTTGTTAGATATCTTAACTAGAGTTTTTAGATATCTTAGTTAGAGTCTGTTAGATATCTTAGCTAGAGTCTGTAAGATATCTTAGCTAGAGTTTGTTAGATATCTTAGCTAGAGTTTGTTAGATATCTTAGCTAGCGTCTGTTAGATATCTTAACTAGAGTCTGTTAAACATCTTAACTAGAGTCTGATATATATCTTAGCTAGAGTTTGTTAGATATCTTAGCTAGCGTTTGTAAGATATCTTAGCTAGAGTTTGTTAGATATCTTAACTAGAGTCTGTTAGATATCTTAGCTAGAGTCTGTTACATATCTTAGCTATAGTCTTTTGGATATCTTAGCTGGAGTCTGTAAGATATCTTAACTAGAGTCTGTTAGATAACTTAGCTAGAGTCTGTAAGATATCTTAACTAGAGTTTGTTAGATATCTTAGCTAGAGTCTGTTAGATATCTTAGCTAGAGGCTGTTAGATATCTTAGCTAGAGTCTGTTAGATATCTTAACTAGAGTTTGTTAGATATCTTAGCTAGAGTCTGTTAGATATCTTAGCTAGAGTCTGTTAGATATCTTAGCTAGAGTCTGTTAGATATCTTAGCTAGCGTCTGTTAGATATCTTAACTAGAGTCTGTTAGATATCTTAGCTGGAATCTGTAAGTTATCTTAGCTATAGTCTGTTAGATATCTTAGCCAGAGTCTGTTATATATCTTAGCTAGCGTCTGTTAGATAACTTAGCTAGAGTCTGTTAGATATATTAGCTAGAGTTTGTTAGATATCTTAGCTAGCGTCTGTTAGATAACTTAGCTAGAGTCTGTTAGATATCTTAGCTGGAGTCTGTTAGATATCTTAACTAGGGTCTGTTATATATCTTAGCTAGAGTCTGCTAGATATCTTAGCTAGAGTTTGTTAGATATCTTATCTAGAGTCTGTTAGATATCTTAGCTAGAGTTTGTTAGATATCTTAACTAGAGTCTGTTAGATATCTTAGCTAGCATCTGTTTGATATTTTAGCTAGAATCTGTTAGATATCTTAGCTAGAGTCTGTAAGGTATCTTAGCTAGAGTCTGTTAGATATCTTAGCTATAGTCTGCTAGATATCTTAGCTGGAGTCTGTAAGACATCTTAGCTATAGTCTGTTAGATATCTTAGCTAGAGCCTGTTATATATCTTAGCTAGCGTTTGTTAGATATCTTAACTAGAGTTTGTTAGATATCATAGCTAGAGTCTGTAAGATATCTGAATTAGAGTATGTTAGATAACTTAGCTAGAGTCTGTTAGATATCTTAGCTAGCGTCGGTTAGATATCTTAACTAGAATTTGTTAGATATCTTAACTAGAGTTTTTAGATATCTTAGTTAGAGTCTGTTAGATAACTTAGCTAGAGTCTGTTAGATATCTTACCTAGAGTTTGTTAGATATCTTAACTAGAGTTTTTATATATCTTAGTTAGAGTCTGTTAGATATCTTAGCTAGAGTCTGTTAGATATCGTAGCTAGAGTCTGTTAGATATCTTAGCTAGAGTCTGTTAGATATCTTAGCTAGCGTCTGTTAGATATCTTAACTAGAGTTTGTTAGATATCTTAACTAGAGTTTTTAGATATCTTAGTTAGAGTCTGTTAGATAACTTAGCTAGAGTCTGTTAGATATCTTACCTAGAGTTTGTTAGATATCTTAACTAGAGTTTTTAGATATCTTAGTTAGAGTCTGTTAGATATCTTAGCTAGAGTCTGTAAGATATCTTAGCTAGAGTTTGTTAGATATCTTAGCTAGAGTTTGTTAGATATCTTAGCTAGCGTCTGTTAGATATCTTAACTAGAGTCTGTTAAACATCTTAACTAGAGTCTGATATATATCTTAGCTAGAGTTTGTTAGATATCTTAGCTAGCGTTTGTAAGATATCTTAGCTAGAGTTTGTTAGATATCTTAACTAGAGTCTGTTAGATATCTTAGCTAGAGTCTGTTACATATCTTAGCTATAGTCTTTTGGATATCTTAGCTGGAGTCTGTAAGATATCTTAACTAGAGTCTGTTAGATAACTTAGCTAGAGTCTGTAAGATATCTTAACTAGAGTTTGTTAGATATCTTAGCTAGAGTCTGTTAGATATCTTAGCTAGAGGCTGTTAGATATCTTAGCTAGAGTCTGTTAGATATCTTAGCTAGCGTCTGTTAGATATCTTAACTAGAGTCTGTTAGATATCTTAGCTGGAATCCGCAAGATATCTTAGCTATAGTCTGTTAGATATCTTAGCTAGAGTTTGTTAGATATCTTAGCTAGAGTTTGTTAGATATCTTAGCTAGAGTCTGTTCGATATTTTAGCTATAGTCTGTTAGATATCTTAGCTAGAGTCTGTTAGATATCTTAGCTAGCGTCTGTTAGATATCTTAGCTAGCGTCTGTTAGATATCTTAACTAGAATTTGTTAGATATCTTAACTACAGTCTGTTAGATATCTTAGCTAGCGTCTGTTAGATATCTTAACTAGAATTTGTTAGATATCTTAACTAGTCTGTTAGATATCTTAGCTAGAGTCTGTTAGATATCTTAGCTAGAGTCTGTTAGATATCTTAGCTAGAGTTTGTTAGATATCTTAGCTAGAGTTTGTTAGATATCTTAACTAGAGTCTGTTAGATATCTTAGCTAGAGTCTGTTAGATATCTTAGCTAGAGTCTGTTAGATATCTTAGCTAGAGTCTGTTAGATATCTTATCTAGAGTCTTAGATATCTTAGCTAGAGTCTGTTCGATATTTTAGCTATAGTCTGTTAGATATCTTAGCTAGAGTCTGTTAGATATCTTAGCTAGCGTCTGTTAGATATCCTAGCTAGCGTCTGTTAGATATCTTAACTAGAATTTGTTAGATATCTTAACTACAGTCTGTTAGATATCTTAGCTAGCGTCTGTTAGATTTCAAATTGGTATAGTCGGCCGTTGCCAAGATTAAACATATCATAAACTGTTCAGAAATAGTATAAACTCTTATCATCCAATCAAAATAATGCATTGTCATATGTGTACTAAAATATGTTTTGCACATTACATCATACTAGACGTAAAAGAAAGAACACAGTCAAATTCGTCACCGTTTACATTGCAAAACCTTGCCATTTTGACAGCAAACGATAAACATACTACAGAGCGGTCTATTTTAAGGGAGATCTTGTCAAAATTATATTCAGGCAGAAATCGTTTCAAACTGAGCGGCCTAGCCGTGTGGAGATGGCTGCACAGGGCGGCCTAGCCGTGTGGAGATGGCTGCACAGGGCGGCCTAGCCGTGTGGAGATGGCTGCACAGGGCGGCCTAGCCGTGTGGAGATCATCCCTAGGTATAGTCATTGTTGTCAAAATTAAGAATAAACTGTTCAAGAAAGGTTAACACTAATCATCCAATCAAAATAAAGCATTTTCATATTTCATGTACACACTTAGATGCTTAATTCGTGTAGTAGATAGACCAACACGAATAATGACACAAGATATGTACAGTCTGATTCAAATATACAATGATATACAATCATGAAAAAAATCCAGCATAGCCATATTAGATCCTAGAATCATATTCAACATGATTCTCGTAATTATCTTATTGGACTCGATGCCTGCGAACTGTGTCGTCCAATACGTCGTGACTGGGTTGAACAAACAATAATTAAATTTAAGTGTTAATTGAAACATTTTTTTTTAGAAAATGTCTGACAAGAAGGCCAAGATTAAAACAACAGCAGTTAATAACAGGATTTCAACATTGGTTTGGAAATTATACAGCGAAATAGAAGGTGGAGTGAAATATGATGTTCCATTTTACCATGTTCGTGCCGTTAAAGAATACGCCACAGATATTCTTAAAGTTTTTTTGGATTTCGGGGTAAGAGATGCATGCAATTTTTAATTAATAATTAAATATATTTATATGATAGACATTACACGTAGACATTAAAGGAACAGCGCCTTTATTGTTTTTATCCATAGGATCACGACAAAGAATACCCCTTGATTATATTGATGATAAAAACGTAGATATACAATTAAGTGCGCACGACTGTTTCTGAACTAACATTCTTCAGACCTGTACACTCAGTCAAAAGTTTGGAATACTATATAATTGAAAGTTTTTGGGGCAAGAAAGCCAAAAGGCCTAATCAGGATTGATATATTTGTTTAAATGATGGGAGCTAGTGTCCCTTATATTTCATTATGAATTTATGATACACCATTTCTATGTATATATAGGTAAGCAATGATACCACAATTAATATTTCTTTATTAGTTTTTCAATTGGTTTATGGATGAGCTATGAAAATGTACACAATAGTTTTCTTTAAAATAATAGGTATTGAAAACTAAGGATAACCTACATCTCAATACACCAAAACACAGATCACCAGGACCTCATTCAGCCAGTCCAAACAGAAGACAAAATGTTCGTACTACACCAGGGTCAGAAGTAGGTATTGTTTGTTATTTTATCATAATTCCTAACATAAGTGAATTTGTAGATAAATAAGAAATAGTTCTTACTGACTTTCAAGTTTATTTTTAGCAAACTGTTATGAAAAGGCTACAACAAGCAATAAGATTTTAGAAAATATTATCAAAGATGAAGACTAAGACATTGAGTAATAAAATGTCAAATAATTACTCCCATGTTGACATTAAATTAACAAATAAAAAAAAACAACAGAAAGTGTAAATGTTGATGCTTTGCTTTGTGATTAGATTCATGCATTGTTGAAATAAAGATATTTAGTTCCGTAACTATACGTACCAGGGGCGGATCCAGAGACTCTTTTGACAGGGGGGGGGGGGGGGGCTCAGATATGGGGTAATATTTCAATAATAGATGGAACCAACTGTAGCCCCAAAGCTGTTCTGGCGTGAAGATTGGTCAACCTTGTTTTCATTTTATTTAGCGTATAGCCGAAAAAAGGTACAGTTATTGACTTCCTAAAGTAGTCTTCCGGACCCCCTGATTGAACATTATCTCTCATTATTTGTCTCCCGCATATTCTAGGTTTTTTTTAAACCTCTATGTCTAGCGGTTCACAGATTTTAATACTCTTCTCAAATCACTGGCGGTTGAATTGTTCAACATTTGCTCTACAGTCTTCTAATGAGCTCTGAACTAAAGTTTCGCTTTGCAAGGCTCTGCCTATGTCAAGTGTATGTGTTTTTTTTGCAGTTTTGTAAAGTGCTCAAGGGTCTGAGCAATAGCAGGAAAAAAATCTAATAAGTCTATTATTTTTCTAATTAATTTCAATTATTTTATATGTATTTATATTTTCATTTAGAGTTTAAAATGCGCTGTATTCATATATTTTCAAAACGGAAACTCGTGTAAATTTTTTTTTATAATACAGCAACGTTTTCCTTTAATTTTATTTGTAAAAATAAAGGATATTTAAAAAAGAATTTCCTTCAAAGAGCCTAAATTTACAGGTGTTGGTGGTTATACCTATATGAAATTATGACACTAGACATGTTTATATAACGGTTTAAGACAACAACACCTGATTAATTGGTATTTTGACGATACATTCATAAAAATGATACATAATGATGCATAATTACTTCTAATTACCTCTTTGAAGATTAAATCAAAACAAAGAAGTTAATTTGTATTTTGTTTTACTTTCATCACACAGATCGAAATCATTCGATTAAAAACCATATCGTGACTTTAAATAGTCTTGAAAAACGTATGTTAATATATGTACTTGACTTTTTGGACGGGGGGGGGGGGGGGGGGGGGGGGGGGGGGGGGGGGGGGGGGGGGCTGAAGCCCCCAAAGCCCCCCCTCCCCCCCCTTAAATCCGCCACTGCCGATACATTGTATCAGATAAGCGAAATCACTGTCAGTGACCATTCGAAAAACCCAAATCGTTACATGATCTTTAAATAGCTTTAAACTGATTTATGTAAGCCAGTTGAAACTAACCCACTACAGAAATCGATACTATGTGTGTTTCCACATATACGGCCCCATAATCTAGGAAACAGTTACATGATTTTTGCTTTACTTATAATTAGGACACGTGTATTTATACATAAGAAGTTCAGATGAAAATGTTATCAATCATGAAAAGTCGAATATGGCGCCTTCTTGTTAATAAATAGTTTGGCTAGTGACTCATCATTTAACAGGTCCAACTGTCTTCTAAACTATACCAGCATCCGTCGTGGTCATGATCGTATGGTTGTTGGATTTACAACTACCTGTGCAATCAGTGCCTATCACCACTAATGCTGTGAGTTCTAACCCCGCTTAGGCGAGGTGTACTCGATGATACAATATTATGTGGTAAAGTTTGTCAGGGACTTGCGACAGGTTGATGGTTTTCTCCGGATATTCCGGTTTCCTCCACCAATAAAACTGACCGGCACGATATAACTGAAATATTGTTGAAAGTGGCGTTAAACCCCATAAACCAACCAATCTAAATTGTCATATTCAACTTTTCATGACGGATAACATATTAAACAGATCTAGAACACAATTGTTATTTAATATGATTAACTATTTTAGGGAAGTGTGGGTGGACGATCTAGGTCAAAAACTAGAACCCACATCAAGGATGTACCACAAACTGTTGTAAGTACTTTGATTGGGCTACATCATCGTCAGAACACACGGCTGATCACGCATTAACCACTATCCACTCATCACCTCTGTGTCAATTCATATAAAACGGTCGTTTCGGGTTTGTTTTGTCACTGATCTGAGTTCAAATAGTAGTTTTCATAAGACCATCTGATCACTCAAATTTTCCTAATAGACAGATTATGAGACATTATGAAATATTCGATCTGACTAATCAATATACTATTTTTTTTGTGCACAACCCATCGACAATTACCATTCGTTCATCTCTTCTAATCATTTTAATTTGCATGGGAAATCCCTTTCTTTTTTCAAAACGGATGGGCTGTAAAACAGTTCGTCAGCACAAATCAAAATTACTCATGAGTAATTTAATTCATCAATACACAATACGACGATTTTTCTGTCAGTTGACTCCGCGAGTGGTGAGTTGAAAATGCGATCAGAGCGTGATCAACCGTGGGTTACCGACGATGGAGATACATTGTACATGTACATTTAATAGCGACAATTGATAAATTATACTTAGATACTGTAGCTTAATCTCATTTTAGAAGAAATAAACCGAAAGTAATATATTATAGTGAAAATCAAGTATTCCTAAAAAGTCTTCATTGTTCTACATTTCTAACAAAGGATAGATTGGATTTTATTATGTGGAGTTAACACCAATATCAACATATTTAAGCTATATCCTGGTGGTCAGTTTTATTGGTGGATGAAGAAAAAAGGGTTGGGGTAGGGGGAGGGGGTAACTACGTAGAATATTCGACCTTCCTAATATGCCTAAGTAGATCTAATTACAACTTCCATAAGATCAGGGCCACGAAGGCCACTTATAAATGATAAACCATTTTATCTTAAAGACTACTAGATTGTTACAGTGTTTAGAATTATATCCGGGAGGGGAGGTTATGGTGTTTAACGCCACTTTCAACAATATCTCAGTTCGGAGTACCCAGAGAAAACCACCAACCTGCAGCAAGTCAGTGACAAACTTTATCGCATAATGTTGCATCGAGTCAAGGATTTATATAGTTCTACTATGTAAATCCTTGATCGAGTACACCTCGCCATGAGCGGGATTCGAACTCACAACATTAGCGGTGATAGGCACTGATTGCATATGTAATTGTAAATCCTACTACCATACGATAACGACCACGAAGGCTCTTAAGAATTATATCATATTAAGACTTGAGTGAATTGTTAAAGCATTTAATATAAGACATCAAATGACGTGGTTTCTATCTAACTCAATTGAATTTGAGGATGTTTATGGGAAATTCATCAGGTTGATTAAGACTGAGCAGTGGTTGTTGAACAGTATAATATCAAGTTAGTCTCATTGAAACAACCGTCCACAGGGAGACATATCGCCTCACTAGCAAACAACAGGTCGTTGTGGTCGTGATCATATGGTAGTTTGATTTACAACTACCTAGGCAATCAGTGCCAATCACCACTAAAGTTGCGAGTTTGAACCCCGTTCATGGCGAGATGTACTCGTTACAACATTATGTGATAAAGTTTGTCAGTGACTTGCAACAAGTCGATGCTTTTCTCCGAGTACTCCAGGTTTTTTTCACCAATAAAACTGACCCCCATGATATAACTTAAAAATTGTTGGAAGTAGCGACCTGTCGCAAGTCACTGACAAACTTTATCACATAATATTGTATCGAGTACACCTCGCCATGAACGGGGTTCGGACTCACAACGTTAGTGGTGATGGGAACTGATTGCACAGGTAGTTGTAAATCCAACTACCATACGATCACGACCACGACGGCCCCTAGCACCATGCTAGCACAGAATTGAACATTATGATATTGAATTACACGATTTTATAGTAAACATTTGTAGTAAGTGAAGGTATGAAGAAAAAAATATACAAGAAACAATTAAAAACCTAATGGATCCTTATCGACTGTATGATCAAAATAAAGATAATCTATTGATACATATCGAACAGACCCCAATGCATACTACATCGCAATGGACATATAGTAGATTTAATTCATATATTTGGATTTAGTTGCAGAAAATATCAAAGGCAAGTTTTTTTTTAAATATTACAAAGGGGAGAGGGGCAATATTTGAAAAAGGATTGGACTGGAAAGTGGGAGAGGGGTAATGATCTCATTGACATTAGACTGCCGGACATTTTCTGCTCTGTATAACCAAACTAGCAGAAAATGTCTTCAGAAGTCTAATCTCAACGAGATTAGGGGAGGGTTTGGCAATCATTGTAAGTGTACTGGAAAGTGGGGGTGGGGCAAGCTTCAGAAGATGACAGGAATGTGTGGGGACAAGCTTTCAAGACTGACAAACAAAAAAAGGTCATTTTTCTTCAGGCATTTCTTATTTTATTGAAAATTTATGGCTTCCATGCTAAAGATTTAGCTCTTTCTAAAAATTTGCCAAAAAAAGGGGGGTGAAAGCTCCTAAAAGTTGGGTGTGTGCCCTCTTGTCTCCCTGCTCCTATGCCCTGATTATTGCAATTATATGAACATGTATCTGATACTTTTAATATTGAGAGAAGTGTCTAAAGTTTCTAAGCTGAGTTACTTAGATATATTGGTGTAGAATGTAATTGAATTATAGGAACTGTTTAAATTATAAATGTTGTTCAAGTAGTCATAAATTTTAAAGTTACGATGATATTTTCAGTTCTTAGACGACGTGAAAGTAACATTGAATTTTGAAGATGATCAGACACAGTAAGTAATCAGATATATAAAACATAATTGATTGATTGGTGTTTAATGCATAAAGTGGTTGTTAGTGTAAGTTTACCATATATAATGCCATTACGATGCAGGTAGTACGAACAGTTACACGACTGGTTTGATTGTATTTTGATTGATTGATTGATTGATTGATTGATTGATTGATTGATTGATTGATTGATTGATTGATTGATTGATTGATTGAAAAGAAGAAATCCTGAACAATAATAAATCTGTTTTGTGATGCTTTACCATTTCAAACAAAGATGAAGAACTGAATCATCTTCCATCAACTTGTATGAGTTGTTAGGTAATCCAACTACCTAACTCATTGAGCCATCCGGGCCCTTGGTAAAAAATGAGAGGTTTCAATTTACCATGAATAGGAGTTCAACATACTATGATAGAAATTTGACACCGGGGTCAAAATACCATATGGTATATTGAACCCGGGGTCGATTTTTCACGGGATCAAAATACCATATGACACCGGCCTTTAGAGTTACTGTGCTACTAGCCACTCCATGTGTGGTGTGAATTAGATGTGGTATCTGAACAATTCTAAAAATCTATCAATGAATATAATCAAGGTCGCTCTCCTTGTCTAAGAACATTAAAACATTTGACTTCTCTATTCTTTACACAACGATTCCTCACTCTAAACTAAAAGACAGACCAAAAGAATTGGTTCAACAAGAAAAACAAAAAAGGAACTAGCCCAGTCTTTTAATCATTACGTTCTGCTATATAGATGATGTTCTTTCACTAAACAATTCCAAATTGGGTGACCATATTGATCGCATCTATCCCATTGATCTTGAAATAAAGGAAACCACAGATACAGTACAGCTAAGTCTGCTTTATACCTAGAAAAATAAGACCGGAACTTTAGGACAAAATATATGGTTTCAATTTTCCCATTTTGAACTTTACATATATGTATTAACATTATATCAGCACCTGCATATGGAGTATATATCTCTCTCAGTTGATATGGTATTTCAGACCTCGTGGCTCATATTATTACTTCCTTGATATAGGGTTGCTGCTAACGGGGAAGCTACTGAACCAAGTCATTATGTCGACAGTTCTACATTCACCATCATGATTTGCATAAATTGGCATACAGATTATGACGATTACGTTCCCTTTATCTTACTCGCAATCCCGTCCTCTATGTATTAATCACAGGGTTTTAACAAGAGTAACACGACGGGTGCGAAAATGTGACCAGGAACTGCTTATCATTCCGTGATCATTTCTGACGAATATATTCTGAAGCGGTTAATAAAGTCGTGTTTTGACTCCTATTTCAAAAAAGTTTGTCATTTTGGAAATAGATCAGGAATTCAAATTGATCTCAAGTAAAAGACCTACTACAACATTTAGATAAGATTTTATGGCAGTTTGTTTATATTTACATAAACTACAGAAAAGAATTTGTAGTTGGCTAGATATTGTTTTTACATTTTTGACTGGCAGTTAATACAAATGACCCCATTCGAAGATTAAACGTGACCGTGGTGTAATGGTGTACTTATGTGATTACCTCGAGTGTGGAAGGTTGTAGGTTTAACACTCTGTAGGATAAAACCAAAAATTATAATATTGGTATTTTCCACTTCTCGGCTAGCAAGGCTGCATTAAAGGAGTAAGAAGAAAAACTGGTGTAGTCGCGATCGGAAACAAGATAATACATGTACATCCGAGTGTGGTCACATTTAAACCTGTGAACTGTATGTTGTTTCAGAGAGCTAGTACATGTACATGTATGTATACTATCAAAATCCAAATTGCTTGCCCGTGGTCGATGGTTCTCTCCGGGTACTCTGGCTTCTTCCACCACTAAAGCTGGTCGCCATGATATAGCTGAAATATTGCTGAAAGTGGCATTAAAAACCAAAAATCAATCAATCAATCAATCAAAATCCAGCTCAGCAAGTGTGTATGTCTAGCTTAAAGAAAGAACTATCATAACTAAAATTTGACACATTAATAACTTTTGTATTATTTAGTACACAATATTTCATTTTATTTGTGCTTATTTTCCAGTCATTGCATCGAAAGGAATGAAAGGAAACTAAGAGAGTTAGAAGAAAAGCATAAAGAGACTAACTTGGAAAATCTTCATCTAGGGCAAGAATTGTAAGTAATTACTATATACAATCATATTATTTCTATTTAGAACACTTCTCTATTATGTAATCTATTTTCTTAGTGGTGATCCGACATCAATTCTAGAAACTTTTGGGAATTATAAAGTTATGACAATGACATTCATTCATGTTTGTAATCTTGATCTTATAATGTGATGTAGAACACAGGTGATGACGGTATTTATAAAATTAATAGGGGCCGTCGTGGCTGTGATCGTATGGTAGTTGGATTTACAATTATATATATAGATATGCAATCAGTGTCTATCACCACTGATGTTGTGAGTTCGAATCTCGATCAGGGAGAGGTGTACAACATTATGTGATAAAGTCTGTCAGTGACTTGCATCAGGTCAGTGGTTTTCTCCTGGTACTCCGGTTTCCTCCACCAATAAAACTAACCGCCACGATATAACTGAAATATTGTTGAAAGTGGTGTTAAACACCATCAAACAAACAACATCGAACAGAGGTGATGATGGTATTTATAAAATTAATAGCCCAGTGTGCGTTTGACACAAAAAAAATATTACAACAAATGAGATGAAAATGATAAACAAACCTAGATGTGCCTTTTCTGGACAAACATGTAAATATCACTCACCTCTTGCAGTGTATGAGTCAGACAAAGGTATCCACTGGCCAATTTTGGCTATCCTGCTTAGACCATTTGATTATTTTTAATTATTTGGCTTTCCAATCTTTTGACTGAGTCTACATGAAGAAAGTTATTTCAGAAATGCTATAGTATTTATCTTATTTTATATCTTATTTCATCATGGATAACTCGATTGCTCGGTTACATCGAAGTAAAATTATCAGTGAATTTGAATTGAAAGAGTTTGACTATACATAGTTTTATATTCTTATTATCATTAGTAAGTTTATTAAGTATAAACTTACTAATGGGAATTAATTCTTGTATTAATTAATTTTATACATCAAATTAATCAATTTTAATTTTGTTTTCATAGGGATAGAGTCAACAAATATATAGCAGAGTTAAAATATCATAACGAATATCTGACGTGCCAAGTAGATTTGGCTGTAAAGGAAAAGTCAGAAGCTTCAAGAAAGTATGTATATACAGCACGCATAGTGCGTTATAGCAAGAAATCACCTTGGTCTGTGTTTTTTCACGGTGAAATGTCGGTGATATGTCATAAAATCACCGTAAAATGTCGGTGAAATCATGGTGAAACTTTCAGCGCGAAAATTTACAAATTAGGACCTAAATGTCGGTGAAATATTTTAGTTGTCGGTGACAACACCGCGGCGAAAATCATACATGTATACACGTACATGTAACTGCACTTCATGTGTTCTTTTGTTTTTTGTTGCTTAGTTTTGTTTTTTTTACCATTTCGTACTTTATATTTTAATTTGATACCGGTTTTTTTTCAGGGATGCCAGCATGGCATACATTTTATTTATAGGACATATGAGGCTGAGCACGCATCTTGTTTTGCGTATATTATCTAATCCAAGGATTTATATAGTAGTCCTACTATATAAATCCTTGTCCAATCCCAACATTTCGATTGGTTTATATTGGTGTTATTTTTTTTTCTCTCACGAGTTGATAATCACCTGTGTTTTATCAATGTACGGATGTGTCTATTTTTATCTAGTGCACACATTGAACTCGGTCACTAAAAGGTCAAATACACAGTTACCTGAGGCTGAGGGATTGATTTAAAAACACACTGAGAATGATTGAAATGAAAAAAAAATCGATGTAATTCTTTATCTAAAGCAAACGTGCTTTTTCGTATTTGTATGTCGTTAATCCCCTTGCAAGCCACATGTCATTTTACCTTTAATAAAAGTTCCATTTCTGATTTGTACACATATTTTTCACGTGAATGAAAATCTAGAAAGGTTTCCACATGCTATCGATCAAAGCGTGCTTTTGGGGATCTAGAAACTTTTGTAACAGGTGAACTTAAGTCACGTGCCAAGTCGACATTAATTGAACACCCGAAAGCAAATTAACTCGGGATACCAAGCTTGCATTCAAAAGATCAAGTTTATTTTAATTAACAAAATAATACAACACAAGCTTATAAATGGTAATGATCACATAATACTAAACGTTTGTACCGGCATGGTTTTCTTAACATAATAGATTAAAACAAAAGCAAATATCAGAATTAAAGAACGAAGAATGATCACATAGCTTGCACATCTGAAAAAGAAAATAAGTATTTGCTATGAATCATTCATATTATCAAAAATGACAGTCTCAAGAACATACAAATGTACAAATAAAGGTTAATATCCCATTTCTTTATTTCGCGGCGTCTAATCGTCAATGTCGGCGTTTTATAGTAAATCGCTGTGTTCGATTTTTCTCGGACATTTCGCGGTGTAAACACCGACTTTTTTTTAAATTTCTCCGACATTTTCTTGATTTCACCGACGTCGGACCCGAGTGATTTCTTGCTAAATCGCGCTGTGCGTGCTGTATGCTGTATTATATTTTAATATTGATTTTAGCATTTGTTTTGCAGTCAATAATCATAATTTATAACCCAGTATCAATATAACCTCAATGAAAATGCAAAAAACTCATTTTCACCCAGGTACCTCCATAAGCCTGAAAATCTCATGGCTGGTCACATATTATGAAATTCAAATATTATTTTAATATTGTTGTATTTGTTACATAATACACATTTGTAGTATGTAATATTGATCGTTTTTTTACCTAATTTTGCCAATGACTCAAATAATGCCATATTTATATAATAGAGAGCAACAACAACTGTAGAATGGGGGCCATTTCACAGTAATTGTAGGGTATGAGTTACAAATGTATGCTCAATAGTGAAGACCCCTCTCTGCCACTGTCAAATGTTAATAAAAGCAATAAAAGCACTGTTCCTTTACTTTTATTTGTGTTTAAAGTGTGAGGCACATTGATTTACATCTATATCCTTTCTTACTATTTGTTTCTGTTTGATAGTGACATAATATAATATTATGAAAAATTAAGTTAAGGGGACGTTATCGTCGCCTGTCGTATGGGAATTGGATTTACATACTATTACAGCTATGACTCCTAAAGCTGGGGTTTGATTCCTACCTGTTGTGAGGTGTACTTGATACAGCTTTATATGACAAAGTCTGCCAGTGACTTGCGGCAGGTCGGTGAGTTTCCCCAGGTACTCTGGTGACCTTTTCCAAAAAAAAACTGACTGCCACAATAAAACTGTATTTAAGTGAATTTAAACAATTATAGCTCATAGTATTAAAGTAATATTACACCACAATATCATGAAATTTATGGGTTAAATATTTTTACTTAATATGCCACTTAATTTAACTAAAATCAACTGCATAACATTAAAAATCTGCTCAAAAGCAGAATTTATGAGCAAATCGCAAAATATTTGACTGCAGATAATTCTGTTCTCCAGAACAGTAATGCAAATGATATGTGCGTGACCCAAGAGTTGAACTCTTTCGGGGAGATTGTGTAATGGGTGTGTTCGATTTGTGTTTAAATTATCTCCCTTTTGGAAACCTGGCTGTCAAAAGTAGACAATTATTTTTATGTTGATATGTTTTATTGATATATTTTGTAATGATAAGGCTATTTGTAATATATTTATCGTATTTAAACATTGACAAACTTCTGCAAATAAAATTTGTTAAGAAATTTGCATAATTAAAATGATAACCATACCATTGTCAAGGCAACAAATGTTTTATATAATGTTTAATATTTACATTTTCAACTTGTTTAAACACTAACAATAGACATTTTAAAATTTTGACACTGATAAAAAGAAAGTAAGAAGTATAGGTGAAAAATTGCTGACTTAGCCCTAAAATCGTTTAGATTGATTTATAAAAGTTCGAACTTTTTCAAATATTTTGGAGTTGACGTCATAACTATTGTCATCATTCCCAAAAAGTAAAGTTTCAATATTGATATTAATATCGTCGCAGTCACTAAAAAGTGCTCTTCGTTCGTTCAGGTATAAAGGACATTCCAGAAAATAATATATAGCATCTTCAAAAGAAGCACCGCAATTACATTTATAATTATTTATTATGTGTATTCTTGACAGATCAGCATTGAGTGAGCTGCATGGGTGTTTAAGTCATAGTGTGTAATACATTTAGTTTCCGTGAGCCTTCATTATAATACTCTGGGGTTTATATGTGTCATCTTTCTAAACAAAGATAATGTAGGGGAATTTCTTATTGATATGTCTGATCATGTCTAGATTGTTCCAAAGCGAAACGGTCGATGGAATAAATGAGCTAGCTGATGTTCTCAGTCTGTATCTGGGTGGAACATAATTCTGATTATTTCTAAGGTTATAATTATTTACATCTGATGTCATTGGAGGTAACCAGTTAAATAAGTAAGGAGGGCATAATTTGTTATGAATTTTATAGAAAATAGTTAATTTATGATTTTTCATGCAAGTGCTTTCCATATATGAGTAAAATGTCAACCCTCACATATAACTGGGAGAACATCGTTATTAAAAAGAACGCTAGATAATCTTGAACATATTGCTCACTTGGTATTAAGCCGCAATCGTTGAGACTCCCTTCGTGTGATATATATAGTAACACAATTCAGTGATTCAGTCAGCGCTTGTCATTTTCATAACTGACGAATGCATTTTAATTTTGACAATTACTTTTTTTAGAGCAATTTATCACTTAAAATTGTTTGAAAAAGATAAAATTTATCATTAATATCTGACATGTTTACGACCAACGCCAATTAAACACAAGTAATATATATTTAATTATGTAATCAAAATGTTTGAAAATTAGAAAAATAAGTTACATCATTATCAGACGTGCAATCCAGGTTCACACAAGTCTCTGGATTATCAACATGTCGTTGTATTATTTAGTACACAATATTTTTTTTTTATTTGTGATTATTTTCCAGTGATTGCTGCGAAAGGAATCCAAGGAAGCTTAGAGAGTTCGAAGAAAAATATAAAGAGACGACGAGCTTAGAAAATTTTCATCTCGTGCAAGAATTGTAAGTACATACAATCATATTATGCTAAAACACTTCTCTATTATGTAATCTATTTTCTTAGTGGTGATCCGACGTCAATTCTAGAAACTTTTTGGAAATATAAAGTTATGACAATGACATTCATTCATGTTTGTAATCTTGATCTTATAATGTGATGTAGAACACAGGTGATGACGGTATTTATAAAATTAATGACTCCATGTTTGACACACAAAATGACATGAAAATGAAAAAGATACCTAGTTGTGCAAATATAAGTGTCATATCATTGCAGTGTATGAGTCAGACATAGGTAACCTTTAGCCGATTTGGTTATCGAGTTTAGACCATTTGGTGTTATTGCTTCCAAGCACTTTTAAATTGTTTTGCTTTCTTATCTTTTACCTATGAGTCTACATGATAAAGGTTATTTCAGAAACGGTATAGTATCTATCTTATTTTATCATGAATAACTCAATTGCTTTGCTACATGTACATTGAAGTAAAATTATGGGTGAATTTGATTTCAAAACAACAAGGTTTGACTGTACAGAGTTTTATATTCTTATGAACCATTTAGTAAGTAGAAGTTTACAAATTATTAATTTTGATTTATTAATTAATTTTTATTTAATAATTAATTTTTATTTATTAATTAATTTTTATTTTGTATCATAGGGATAGAGTCAACAAATGTATAGAAGAGATAGAATATCAAAACAGATATCTGACATGCCAAGTAGATTTGGCTGAAAAGGCAAAGTTAGATGCTTCAAGAAAGTATGTATGCTATATTAGATTTTAATAGTGATTTATATTATGCCGATTGTAGCATTTTTTTTAACCTGTGTAATATTCTAGTATCAATGTAATCTCAATGAAAATGCAAAAGACTCAATTTGCCCCAGGTACCTCCATAAGCCTGAAAATCTCATGGCTGGTCACATATTATGAAATTCAAATATTATTTTAATGTTATTGTATTTGTTACATCATAAACATTTGTAGTATGTAAAATTGAACATTTTTGACATGATTTTGCAAATGACTCAAAAAATGTCATATTTATATGATAAAGAAGATCAACAACTGAGGATATGGGCCGTTTCACAGTAATTATGGAGTATGAGTTACTAATGTAGAACAACAACTAGTACTGCAGGATAGGGCCGTGTCACAGTAATTGTAGGGTATGAGTTACAAATGCGTGCTCAATAGTAAAGACCCTTTTGTGACTGTGGAATGTAGATAAAAGCAATGAAAGCGCTGTTCCTTTACTGTAATTTGTGTTTAAAGTGTAATGTTGGATAGTCTCTCATGTTCCTTTACTTTAATTTGTGTTTAACGTGTAATGTTGGACAGTCTCTCATGTTCCTTTACTGTAATTTGTATTTAAAGTGTAATGTTGGATAGTCTCTCATGTTCCTTTACTGTAATTTGTGTTTAAAGTGTAATGTTGGATAGTCTCTCATGTTCCTTTACTGTAATTTGTATTTAAAGTGTAATGTTGGATAGTCTCTCATGTTGATTTACTGTGATTTGTGTTTAAAGTGTAATGTTGGATAGTCTCTCATGTTCCTTTACTGTAATTTGTGTTTAAAGTGTAATGTTGGATAGTCTCTCATGTTCCTTTACTGTAATTTGTATTTAAAGTGTAATGTTGGATAGTCTCTCATGTTCCTTTACTGTAATTTGTGTTTAAAGTGTAATGTTGGATAGTCTCTCATGTTCCTTTACTGTAATTTGTGTTTAAAGTGTAATGTTGGATAGTCTCTCGTGTTCCTTTACTGTAATTTGTATTTAAAGTGTAATGTTGGATAGTCTCTCATGTTGATTTACTGTAATTTGTATTTAAAGTGTAATGTTGGATAGTCTCCTCATGTTCCTTTACTGTAATTTGTGTTTAAAGTGTAATGTTGGATAGTCTCTCATGTTCCTTTACTGTAATTTGTATTTAAAGTGTAATGTTGGATAGTCTCTCATGTTGATTTACTGTAATTTGTGTTTAAAGTGTAATGTTGGATAATCTCTCATGTTGATTTACTGTAATTTATGTTTAAAGTGTAATGTTGGATAGTCTCTCATGTTGATTTACTGTAATTTGTGTTTAAAGTGTAATGTTGGATAGTCTCTCATGTTCCTTTACTGTAATTTGTATTTAAAGTGTAATGTTGGATAGTCTCTCATGTTCCTTTACTGTAATTTGTGTTTAAAGTGTAATGTTGGATAGTCTCTCATGTTCCTTTACTGTAATTTGTGTTTAAAGTGTAATGTTGGATAGTCTTTCATGTTGCTTTACTGTAATTTGTATTTAAAGTGTAATGTTGGATAGTCTCTCATGTTCCTTTACTGTAATTTGTATTTAAAGTGTAATGTTGGATAGTCTCTCATGTTGATTTACTGTAATTTGTATTTAAAGTGTAATGTTGGATAGTCTCTCATGTTCCTTTACTGTAATTTGTATTTAAAGTGTAATGTTGGATAGTCTCTCATGTTCCTTTACTGTAATTTGTGTTTAAAGTGTAATGTTGGATAGTCTCTCATGTTGATTTATTGTAATTTGTATTTAAAGTGTAATGTTAGATAGTCTCTCATGTTCCTTTACTGTAATTTGTATTTAAAGTGTAATGTTGGATAGTCTCTCATGTTCCTTTACTGTAATTTGTGTTTAAAGTGTAATATTCGATAGTCTCTCATGTTCCTTTACTGTAATTTGTATTTAAAGTGTAATGTTGGATAGTCTCTCATGTTGATTTACTGTAATTTGTATTTAAAGTGTAATGTTGGATAGTCTGTCATGTTGATTTACTGTAATTTGTGTTTAAAGTGTAATGTTGGATAGTTTCTCATGTTCCTTTACTGCAATTTGTGTTTAAAGTGTAATGTTGGATAGTCTGTCATGTTGATTTACTGTAATTTGTGTTTAAAGTGTAATGTTGGATAGTCTCTCATGTTCCTTTACTGTAATTTGTATTTAAAGTGTAATGTTGGATAGTCTCTCATGTTCCTTTACTGTAATTTGTGTTTAAAGTGTAATGTTGGATAGTCTCTCATGTTCCTTTACTGTAATTTGTATTTAAAGTATAATGTTGGATAGTCTCTCATGTTCCTTTACTGTAATTTGTGTTTAAAGTGTAATGTTGGATAGTCTCTCATGTTCCTTTACTGTAATTTGTGCTTAAAGTGTAATGTTGGATAGTCTCTCATGTTCCTTTACTGTAATTTGTGCTTAAAGTGTAATGTTGGATAGTCTGTCATGTTGATTTACTGTAATTTGTGTTTAAAGTGTAATGTTGGATAGTCTCTCATGTTCCTTTACTGTAATTTGTATTTAAAGTGTAATGTTGGATAGTCTCTCATGTTCCTTTACTGTAATTTGTGTTTAAAGTGTAATGTTGGATAGTCTCTCATGTTGATTTACTGTAATTTATGTTTAAAGTGTAATGTTGGATAGTCTCTCATGTTGATTTACTGTAATTTGTGTTTAAAGTGTAATGTTGGATAGTCTCTCATGTTCCTTTACTGTAATTTGTTTTTAAAGTGTAATGTTGGATAGTCTCTCATGTTCCTTTACTGTAATTTGTGTTTAAAGTGTAATGTTGGATAGTCTCTCATGTTCCTTTACTGTAATTTGTGTTTAAAGTGTAATGTTGGATAGTCTTTCATGTTCCTTTACTGTAATTTGTATTTAAAGTGTAATGTTGGATAGTCTCCTCATGTTCCTTTACTGTAATTTGTGTTTAAAGTGTAATGTTGGATAGTCTCTCATGTTCCTTTACTGTAATTTGTATTTAAAGTGTAATGTTGGATAGTCTCTCATGTTGATTTACTGTAATTTGTGTTTAAAGTGTAATGTTGGATAGTCTCTCATGTTGATTTACTGTAATTTATGTTTAAAGTGTAATGTTGGATAGTCTCTCATGTTGATTTACTGTAATTTGTGTTTAAAGTGTAATGTTGGATAGTCTCTCATGTTCCTTTACTGTAATTTGTATTTAAAGTGTAATGTTGGATAGTCTCTCATGTTCCTTTACTGTAATTTGTGTTTAAAGTGTAATGTTGGATAGTCTCTCATGTTCCTTTACTGTAATTTGTGTTTAAAGTGTAATGTTGGATAGTCTTTCATGTTGCTTTACTGTAATTTGTATTTAAAGTGTAATGTTGGATAGTCTCTCATGTTCCTTTACTGTAATTTGTATTTAAAGTGTAATGTTGGATAGTCTCTCATGTTGATTTACTGTAATTTGTATTTAAAGTGTAATGTTGGATAGTCTCTCATGTTCCTTTACTGTAATTTGTGTTTAAAGTGTAATGTTGGATAGTCTCTCATGTTCCTTTACTGTAATTTGTGTTTAAAGTGTAATGTTGGATAGTCTCTCATGTTGATTTATTGTAATTTGTATTTAAAGTGTAATGTTAGATAGTCTCTCATGTTCCTTTACTGTAATTTGTATTTAAAGTGTAATGTTGGATAGTCTCTCATGTTCCTTTACTGTAATTTGTGTTTAAAGTGTAATATTCGATAGTCTCTCATGTTCCTTTACTGTAATTTGTATTTAAAGTGTAATGTTGGATAGTCTCTCATGTTGATTTACTGTAATTTGTATTTAAAGTGTAATGTTGGATAGTCTGTCATGTTGATTTACTGTAATTTGTGTTTAAAGTGTAATGTTGGATAGTTTCTCATGTTCCTTTACTGCAATTTGTGTTTAAAGTGTAATGTTGGATAATCTGTCATGTTGATTTACTGTAATTTGTGTTTAAAGTGTAATGTTGGATAGTCTCTCATGTTCCCTTACTGTAATTTGTATTTAAAGTGTAATGTTGGATAGTCTCTCATGTTCCTTTACTGTAATTTGTGTTTAAAGTGTAATGTTGGATAGTCTCTCATGTTCCTTTACTGTAGTTTGTATTTAAAGTATAATGTTGGATAGTCTCTCATGTTCCTTTACTGTAATTTGTGTTTAAAGTGTAATGTTGGATAGTCTCTCATGTTCCTTTACTGTAATTTGTGCTTAAAGTGTAATGTTGGATAGTCTCTCATGTTCCTTTACTGTAATTTGTGCTTAAAGTGTAATGTTGGATAGTCTGTCATGTTGATTTACTGTAATTTGTGTTTAAAGTGTAATGTTGGATAGTCTCTCATGTTCCTTTACTGTAATTTGTATTTAAAGTGTAATGTTGGATAGTCTCTCATGTTCCTTTACTGTAATTTGTGTTTAAAGTGTAATGTTGGATAGTCTCTCATGTTGATTTACTGTAATTTATGTTTAAAGTGTAATGTTGGATAGTCTCTCATGTTGATTTACTGTAATTTGTGTTTAAAGTGTAATGTTGGATAGTCTCTCATGTTCCTTTACTGTAATTTGTATTTAAAGTGTAATGTTGGATAGTCTCTCATGTTCCTTTACTGTAATTTGTGTTTAAAGTGTAATGTTGGATAGTCTCTCATGTTCCTTTACTGTAATTTGTGTTTAAAGTGTAATGTTGGATAGTCTTTCATGTTCCTTTACTGTAATTTGTATTTAAAGTGTAATGTTGGATAGTCTCTCATGTTCCTTTACTGTAATTTGTATTTAAAGTGTAATGTTGGATAGTTTCTCATGTTGATTTACTGTAATTTGTATTTAAAGTGTAATGTTGGATAGTCTCTCATGTTCCTTTACTGTAATTTGTATTTAAAGTGTAATGTTGGATAGTCTCTCATGTTCCTTTACTGTAATTTGTGTTTAAAGTGTAATGTTGGATAGTCTCTCATGTTGATTTATTGTAATTTGTATTTAAAGTGTAATGTTAGATAGTCTCTCATGTTCCTTTACTGTAATTTGTATTTAAAGTGTAATGTTGGATAGTCTCTCATGTTCCTTTACTGTAATTTGTGTTTAAAGTGTAATATTCGATAGTCTCTCATGTTCCTTTACTGTAATTTGTATTTAAAGTGTAATGTTGGATAGTCTCTCATGTTGATTTACTGTAATTTGTATTTAAAGTGTAATGTTGGATAGTCTGTCATGTTGATTTACTGTAATTCGTGTTTAAAGTGTAATGTTGGATAGTTTCTCATGTTCCTTTACTGCAATTTGTGTTTAAAGTGTAATGTTGGATAGTCTGTCATGTTGATTTACTGTAATTCGTGTTTAAAGTGTAATGTTGGATAGTTTCTCATGTTCCTTTACTGCAATTTGTGTTTAAAGTGTAATGTTGGATAGTCTGTCATGTTGATTTACTGTAATTTGTGTTTAAAGTGTAATGTTGGATAGTCTCTCATGTTCCTTTACTGTAATTTGTATTTAAAGTGTAATGTTGGATAGTCTCTCATGTTCCTTTACTGTAATTTGTGTTTAAAGTGTAATGTTGGATAGTCTCTCATGTTCCTTTACTGTAATTTGTGTTTAAAGTGTAATGTTGGATAGTCTCTCATGTTCCTTTACTGTAATTTGTGTTTAAAGTGTAATGTTGGATAGTCTTTCATGTTCCTTTACTGTAATTTGTATTTAAAGTGTAATGTTGGATAGTCTCTCATGTTCCTTTACTGTAATTTGTATTTAAAGTGTAATGTTGGATAGTTTCTCATGTTGATTTACTGTAATTTGTATTTAAAGTGTAATGTTGGATAGTCTCTCATGTTCCTTTACTGTAATTTGTATTTAAAGTGTAATGTTGGATAGTCTCTCATGTTCCTTTACTGTAATTTGTGTTTAAAGTGTAATGTTGGATAGTCTCTCATGTTGATTTATTGTAATTTGTATTTAAAGTGTAATGTTAGATAGTCTCTCATGTTCCTTTACTGTAATTTGTATTTAAAGTGTAATGTTGGATAGTCTCTCATGTTCCTTTACTGTAATTTGTGTTTAAAGTGTAATATTCGATAGTCTCTCATGTTCCTTTACTGTAATTTGTATTTAAAGTGTAATGTTGGATAGTCTCTCATGTTGATTTACTGTAATTTGTATTTAAAGTGTAATGTTGGATAGTCTGTCATGTTGATTTACTGTAATTCGTGTTTAAAGTGTAATGTTGGATAGTTTCTCATGTTCCTTTACTGCAATTTGTGTTTAAAGTGTAATGTTGGATAGTCTGTCATGTTGATTTACTGTAATTCGTGTTTAAAGTGTAATGTTGGATAGTTTCTCATGTTCCTTTACTGCAATTTGTGTTTAAAGTGTAATGTTGGATAGTCTGTCATGTTGATTTACTGTAATTTGTGTTTAAAGTGTAATGTTGGATAGTCTCTCATGTTCCTTTACTGTAATTTGTATTTAAAGTGTAATGTTGGATAGTCTCTCATGTTCCTTTACTGTAATTTGTGTTTAAAGTGTAATGTTGGATAGTCTCTCATGTTCCTTTACTGTAATTTGTATTTAAAGTATAATGTTGGATAGTCTCTCATGTTCCTTTACTGTAATTTGTGTTTAAAGTGTAATGTTGGATAGTCTCTCATGTTCCTTTACTGTAATTTGTGCTTAAAGTGTAATGTTGGATAGTCTCTCATGTTCCTTTACTGTAATTTGTGCTTAAAGTGTAATGTTGGATAGTCTGTCATGTTGATTTACTGTAATTTGTGTTTAAAGTGTAATGTTGGATAGTCTCTCATGTTCCTTTACTGTAATTTGTATTTAAAGTGTAATGTTGGATAGTCTCTCATGTTCCTTTACTGTAATTTGTGTTTAAAGTGTAATGTTGGATAGTCTCTTATGTTGATTTATTGTAATTTGTATTTAAAATGTAATGTTGGATAGTCTCTCATGTTCCTTTACTGTAATTTGTATTTAAAGTGTAATGTTGGATAGTCTCTCATGTTCCTTTACTGTAATTTGTGTTTAAAGTGTAATATTCGATAGTCTCTCATGTTCCTTTACTGTAATTTGTATTTAAAGTGTAATGTTGGATAGTCTCTCATGTTGATTTACTGTAATTTGTATTTAAAGTGTAATGTTGGATAGTCTGTCAATGTTGATTTACTGTAATTTGTGTTTAAAGTGTAATGTTGGATAGTTTCTCATGTTCCTTTACTGCAATTTGTGTTTAAAGTGTAATGTTGGATAGTCTGTCATGTTGATTTACTGTAATTTGTGTTTAAAGTGTAATGTTGGATAGTCTCTCATGTTCCTTTACTGTAATTTGTATTTAAAGTGTAATGTTGGATAGTCTCTCATGTTGATTTACTGTCATTTGTGTTTAAGGTGTAATGTTGGATAGTCTCTCATGTTCCTTTACTGTAATTTGTATTTAAAGTGTAATGTTGGATAATCTCTCATGTTGATTTACTGTAATTTGTATTTAAAGTGTAATGTTGGATAGTCTCTCATGTTCCTTTACTGTAATTTGTGTTTAAAGTGTAATGTTGGATAGTCTCTCATGTTCCTTTACTGTAATTTGTATTTAAAGTGTAATGTTGGATAGTCTCTCATGTTGATTTACTGTAATTTGTGTTTAAAGTGTAATGTTGGATAGTCTCTCATGTTCCTTTACTGTAATTTGTGTTTAAAGTGTAATGTTGGATAGTCTCTCATGTTCCTTTACTGTAATTTGTATTTAAAGTGTAATGTTGGATAGTCTCTCATGTTCCTTTACTGTAATTTGTATTTAAAGTGTAATGTTGGATAGTTTCTCATGTTCCTTTACTGTAATTTGTATTTAAAGTGTAATGTTGGATAGTTTCTCATGTTCCTTTACTGCAATTTGTGTTTAAAGTGTAATGTTGGATAGTCTCTCATGTTGATTTACTGTAATTTGTGTTTAAAGTGTAATGTTGGATAGTCTCTCATGTTCCTTTACTGTAATTTGTATTTAAAGTGTAATGTTGGATAGTCTCTCATGTTCCTTTACTGTAATTTGTGTTTAAAGTGTAATGTTGGATAGTCTCTCATGTTCATTTACTGTAATTTGTGTTTAAAGTGTAATGTTGGATAGTCTCTCATGTTCCTTTACTGTAATTTGTATTTAAAGTATAATGTTGGATAATCTCTCATGTTCCTTTACTGTAATTTGTGTTTAAAGTGTAATGTTGGATAGTCTCTCATGTTCCTTTACTGTAATTTGTGCTTAAAGTGTAATGTTGGATAGTCTCTCATGTTCCTTTACTGTAATTTGTGTTTAAAGTGTAATGTTGGATAGTCTCTTATGTTGATTTATTGTAATTTGTATTTAAAGTGTAATGTTGGATAGTCTCTCATGTTCCTTTACTGTAATTTGTATTTAAAGTGTAATGTTGGATAGTCTCTCATGTTCCTTTACTGTAATTTGTGTTTAAAGTGTAATATTCGATAGTCTCTCATGTTCCTTTACTGTAATTTGTATTTAAAGTGTAATGTTGGATAGTCTCTCATGTTGATTTACTGTAATTTGTATTTAAAGTGTAATGTTGGATAGTCTGTCATGTTGATTTACTGTAATTTGTGTTTAAAGTGTAATGTTGGATAGTTTCTCATGTTCCTTTACTGCAATTTGTGTTTAAAGTGTAATGTTGGATAGTCTGTCATGTTGATTTACTGTAATTTGTGTTTAAAGTGTAATGTTGGATAGTCTCTCATGTTCCTTTACTGTAATTTGTATTTAAAGTGTAATGTTGGATAGTCTGTCATGTTGATTTACTGTAATTTGTGTTTAAAGTGTAATGTTGGATAGTCTCTCATGTTCCTTTACTGTAATTTGTGTTTAAAGTGTAATGTTGGATAGTCTCTCATGTTCCTTTACTGTAATTTGTATTTAAAGTGTAATGTTGGATAGTCTCTCATGTTCCTTTACTGTAATTTGTGTTTAAAGTGTAATGTTGGATAGTCTCTCATGTTCCTTTACTGTAATTTGTGTTTAAAGTGTAATGTTGGATAGTCTCTCATGTTCCTTTACTGTAATTTGTGTTTAAAGTGTAATGTTGGATAGTCTCTCATGTTCCTTTACTGTAATTTGTGTTTAAAGTGTAATGTTGGATAGTCTCTCATGTTCCTTTACTGTAATTTGTCTTTAAAGTGTAATGTTGGATAGTCTCTCGTGTTCCTTTACTGTAATTTGTGTTTAAAGTGTAATGTTGGATAGTCTCTCATGTTCCTTTACTGTAATTTGTATTTAAAGTGTAATGTTGGATAGTCTCTCATGTTGATTTACTGTAATTTGTATTTAAAGTGTAATGTTGGATAGTCTCTCATGTTCCTTTACTGTAATTTGTATTTAAAGTGTAATGTTGGATAGTCTCTCATGTTGATTTACTGTAATTTATGTTTAAAGTGTAATGTTGGATAGTCTCTCATGTTGATTTACTGTAATTTGTGTTTAAAGTGTAATGTTGGATAGTCTCTCATGTTCCTTTACTGTAATTTGTATTTAAAGTGTAATGTTGGATAGTCTCTCATGTTCCTTTACTGTAATTTGTATTTAAAGTGTAATGTTGGATAGTTTCTCATGTTCCTTTACTGCAATTTGTGTTTAAAGTGTAATGTTGGATAGTCTCTCATGTTGATTTACTGTAATTTATGTTTAAAGTGTAATGTTGGATAGTCTCTCATGTTGATTTACTGTAATTTGTGTTTAAAGTGTAATGTTGGATAGTCTCTCATGTTCCTTTACTGTAATTTGTATTTAAAGTGTAATGTTGGATAGTCTCTCATGTTCCTTTACTGTAATTTGTGTTTAAAGTGTAATGTTGGATAGTCTCTCATGTTCCTTTACTGTAATTTGTGTTTAAAGTGTAATGTTGGATAGTCTCTCATGTTCCTTTACTGTAATTTGTATTTAAAGTATAATGTTGGATAGTCTCTCATGTTCCTTTACTGTAATTTGTGTTTAAAGTGTAATGTTGGATAGTCTCTCATGTTCCTTTACTGTAATTTGTGTTTAAAGTGTAATGTTGGATAGTCTCTTATGTTGATTTATTGTAATTTGTATTTAAAATGTAATGTTGGATAGTCTCTCATGTTCCTTTACTGTAATTTGTATTTAAAGTGTAATGTTGGATAGTCTCTCATGTTCCTTTACTGTAATTTGTGTTTAAAGTGTAATATTCGATAGTCTCTCATGTTCCTTTACTGTAATTTGTATTTAAAGTGTAATGTTGGATAGTCTCTCATGTTGATTTACTGTAATTTGTATTTAAAGTGTAATGTTGGATAGTCTGTCATGTTGATTTACTGTAATTTGTGTTTAAAGTGTAATGTTGGATAGTTTCTCATGTTCCTTTACTGCAATTTGTGTTTAAAGTGTAATGTTGGATAGTCTGTCATGTTGATTTACTGTAATTTGTGTTTAAAGTGTAATGTTGGATAGTCTCTCATGTTCCTTTACTGTAATTTGTATTTAAAGTGTAATGTTGGATAGTCTCTCATGTTGATTTACTGTAATTTGTGTTTAAGGTGTAATGTTGGATAGTCTCTCTTTTTCCTTTACTGTAATTTGTATTTAAAGTGTAATGTTGGATAATCTCTCATGTTGATTTACTGTAATTTGTATTTAAAGTGTAATGTTGGATAGTCTCTCATGTTCCTTTACTGTAATTTGTGTTTAAAGTGTAATGTTGGATAGTCTCTCATGTTCCTTTACTGTAATTTGTATTTAAAGTGTAATGTTGGATAGTCTCTCATGTTGATTTACTGTCATTTGTGTTTAAGGTGTAATGTTGGATAGTCTCTCATGTTCCTTTACTGTAATTTGTATTTAAAGTGTAATGTTGGATAATCTCTCATGTTGATTTACTGTAATTTGTATTTAAAGTGTAATGTTGGATAGTCTCTCATGTTCCTTTACTGTAATTTGTGTTTAAAGTGTAATGTTGGATAGTCTCTCATGTTCCTTTACTGTAATTTGTATTTAAAGTGTAATGTTGGATAGTCTCTCATGTTGATTTACTGTAATTTGTGTTTAAAGTGTAATGTTGGATAGTCTCTCATGTTCCTTTACTGTAATTTGTGTTTAAAGTGTAATGTTGGATAGTCTCTCATGTTCCTTTACTGTAATTTGTATTTAAAGTGTAATGTTGGATAGTCTCTCATGTTCCTTTACTGTAATTTGTGTTTAAAGTGTAATGTTGGATAGTCTCTCATGTTCCTTTACTGTAATTTGTGTTTAAAGTGTAATGTTGGATAGTCTCTCATGTTCCTTTACTGTAATTTGTATTTAAAGTGTAATGTTGGATAGTCTCTCATGTTCCTTTACTGTAATTTGTGTTTAAAGTGTAATGTTGGATAGTCTCTCATGTTCCTTTACTGTAATTTGTGTGTAAAGTGTAATGTTGGATAGTCTCTCATGTTCCTTTACTGTAATTTGTGTTTAAAGTGTAATGTTGGATAGTCTCTCATGTTCCTTTACTGTAATTTGTGTTTAAAGTGTAATGTTGGATAGTCTCTCATGTTCCTTTACTGTAATTTGTCTTTAAAGTGTAATGTTGGATAGTCTCTCGTGTTCCTTTACTGTAATTTGTGTTTAAAGTGTAATGTTGGATAGTCTCTCATGTTCCTTTACTGTAATTTGTATTTAAAGTGTAATGTTGGATAGTCTCTCATGTTGATTTACTGTAATTTGTATTTAAAGTGTAATGTTGGATAGTCTCTCATGTTCCTTTACTGTAATTTGTGTTTAAAGTGTAATGTTGGATAGTCTCTCATGTTGATTTACTGTAATTTATGTTTAAAGTGTAATGTTGGATAGTCTCTCATGTTGATTTACTGTAATTTGTGTTTAAAGTGTAATGTTGGATAGTCTCTCATGTTCCTTTACTGTAATTTGTATTTAAAGTGTAATGTTGGATAGTCTCTCATGTTCCTTTACTGTAATTTGTATTTAAAGTGTAATGTTGGATAGTTTCTCATGTTCCTTTACTGCAATTTGTGTTTAAAGTGTAATGTTGGATAGTCTCTCATGTTGATTTACTGTAATTTATGTTTAAAGTGTAATGTTGGATAGTCTCTCATGTTGATTTACTGTAATTTGTGTTTAAAGTGTAATGTTGGATAGTCTCTCATGTTCCTTTACTGTAATTTGTATTTAAAGTGTAATGTTGGATAGTCTCTCATGTTCCTTTACTGTAATTTGTGTTTAAAGTGTAATGTTGGATAGTCTCTCATGTTCCTTTACTGTAATTTGTGTTTAAAGTGTAATGTTGGATAGTCTCTCATGTTCCTTTACTGTAATTTGTATTTAAAGTATAATGTTGGATAGTCTCTCATGTTCCTTTACTGTAATTTGTGTTTAAAGTGTAATGTTGGATAGTCTCTCATGTTCCTTTACTGTAATTTGTGCTTAAAGTGTAATGTTGGATAGTCTCTCATGTTCCTTTACTGTAATTTGTGTTTAAAGTGTAATGTTGGATAGTCTCTTATGTTGATTTATTGTAATTTGTATTTAAAATGTAATGTTGGATAGTCTCTCATGTTCCTTTACTGTAATTTGTATTTAAAGTGTAATGTTGAATAGTCTCTCATGTTCCTTTACTGTAATTTGTGTTTAAAGTGTAATATTCGATAGTCTCTCATGTTCCTTTACTGTAATTTGTATTTAAAGTGTAATGTTGGATAGTCTCTCATGTTGATTTACTGTAATTTGTATTTAAAGTGTAATGTTGGATAGTCTGTCATGTTGATTTACTGTAATTTGTGTTTAAAGTGTAATGTTGGATAGTTTCTCATGTTCCTTTACTGCAATTTGTGTTTAAAGTGTAATGTTGGATAGTCTGTCATGTTGATTTACTGTAATTTGTGTTTAAAGTGTAATGTTGGATAGTCTCTCATGTTCCTTTACTGTAATTTGTATTTAAAGTGTAATGTTGGATAGTCTGTCATGTTGATTTACTGTAATTTGTGTTTAAAGTGTAATGTTGGATAGTCTCTCATGTTCCTTTACTGTAATTTGTGTTTAAAGTGTAATGTTGGATAGTCTCTCATGTTCCTTTACTGTAATTTGTATTTAAAGTGTAATGTTGGATAGTCTCTCATGTTCCTTTACTGTAATTTGTGTTTAAAGTGTAATGTTGGATAGTCTCTCATGTTCCTTTACTGTAATTTGTGTTTAAAGTGTAATGTTGGATAGTCTCTCATGTTCCTTTACTGTAATTTGTGTTTAAAGTGTAATGTTGGATAGTCTCTCATGTTCCTTTACTGTAATTTGTGTTTAAAGTGTAATGTTGGATAGTCTCTCATGTTCCTTTACTGTAATTTGTCTTTAAAGTGTAATGTTGGATAGTCTCTCGTGTTCCTTTACTGTAATTTGTGTTTAAAGTGTAATGTTGGATAGTCTCTCATGTTCCTTTACTGTAATTTGTATTTAAAGTGTAATGTTGGATAGTCTCTCATGTTGATTTACTGTAATTTGTATTTAAAGTGTAATGTTGGATAGTCTCTCATGTTCCTTTACTGTAATTTGTATTTAAAGTGTAATGTTGGATAGTCTCTCATGTTGATTTACTGTAATTTATGTTTAAAGTGTAATGTTGGATAGTCTCTCATGTTGATTTACTGTAATTTGTGTTTAAAGTGTAATGTTGGATAGTCTCTCATGTTCCTTTACTGTAATTTGTATTTAAAGTGTAATGTTGGATAGTCTCTCATGTTCCTTTACTGTAATTTGTATTTAAAGTGTAATGTTGGATAGTTTCTCATGTTCCTTTACTGCAATTTGTGTTTAAAGTGTAATGTTGGATAGTCTCTCATGTTGATTTACTGTAATTTATGTTTAAAGTGTAATGTTGGATAGTCTCTCATGTTGATTTACTGTAATTTGTGTTTAAAGTGTAATGTTGGATAGTCTCTCATGTTCCTTTACTGTAATTTGTATTTAAAGTGTAATGTTGGATAGTCTCTCATGTTCCTTTACTGTAATTTGTGTTTAAAGTGTAATGTTGGATAGTCTCTCATGTTCCTTTACTGTAATTTGTGTTTAAAGTGTAATGTTGGATAGTCTCTCATGTTCCTTTACTGTAATTTGTATTTAAAGTGTAATGTTGGATAGTCTCTCATGTTCCTTTACTGTAATTTGTGTTTAAAGTGTAATGTTGGATAGTCTCTCATGTTCCTTTACTGTAATTTGTGCTTAAAGTGTAATGTTGGATAGTCTCTCATGTTCCTTTACTGTAATTTGTGTTTAAAGTGTAATGTTGGATAGTCTCTTATGTTGATTTATTGTAATTTGTATTTAAAATGTAATGTTGGATAGTCTCTCATGTTCCTTTACTGTAATTTGTATTTAAAGTGTAATGTTGGATAGTCTCTCATGTTCCTTTACTGTAATTTGTGTTTAAAGTGTAATATTCGATAGTCTCTCATGTTCCTTTACTGTAATTTGTATTTAAAGTGTAATGTTGGATAGTCTCTCATGTTGATTTACTGTAATTTGTATTTAAAGTGTAATGTTGGATAGTCTGTCATGTTGATTTACTGTAATTTGTGTTTAAAGTGTAATGTTGGATAGTTTCTCATGTTCCTTTACTGCAATTTGTGTTTAAAGTGTAATGTTGGATAGTCTGTCATGTTGATTTACTGTAATTTGTGTTTAAAGTGTAATGTTGGATAGTCTCTCATGTTCCTTTACTGTAATTTGTATTTAAAGTGTAATGTTGGATAGTCTGTCATGTTGATTTACTGTAATTTGTGTTTAAAGTGTAATGTTGGATAGTCTCTCATGTTCCTTTACTGTAATTTGTGTTTAAAGTGTAATGTTGGATAGTCTCTCATGTTCCTTTACTGTAATTTGTATTTAAAGTGTAATGTTGGATAGTCTCTCATGTTCCTTTACTGTAATTTGTGTTTAAAGTGTAATGTTGGATAGTCTCTCATGTTCCTTTACTGTAATTTGTGTTTAAAGTGTAATGTTGGATAGTCTCTCATGTTCCTTTACTGTAATTTGTGTTTAAAGTGTAATGTTGGATAGTCTCTCATGTTCCTTTACTGTAATTTGTGTTTAAAGTGTAATGTTGGATAGTCTCTCATGTTCCTTTACTGTAATTTGTCTTTAAAGTGTAATGTTGGATAGTCTCTCGTGTTCCTTTACTGTAATTTGTGTTTAAAGTGTAATGTTGGATAGTCTCTCATGTTCCTTTACTGTAATTTGTATTTAAAGTGTAATGTTGGATAGTCTCTCATGTTGATTTACTGTAATTTGTATTTAAAGTGTAATGTTGGATAGTCTCTCATGTTCCTTTACTGTAATTTGTATTTAAAGTGTAATGTTGGATAGTCTCTCATGTTGATTTACTGTAATTTATGTTTAAAGTGTAATGTTGGATAGTCTCTCATGTTGATTTACTGTAATTTGTGTTTAAAGTGTAATGTTGGATAGTCTCTCATGTTCCTTTACTGTAATTTGTATTTAAAGTGTAATGTTGGATAGTCTCTCATGTTCCTTTACTGTAATTTGTATTTAAAGTGTAATGTTGGATAGTTTCTCATGTTCCTTTACTGCAATTTGTGTTTAAAGTGTAATGTTGGATAGTCTCTCATGTTGATTTACTGTAATTTATGTTTAAAGTGTAATGTTGGATAGTCTCTCATGTTGATTTACTGTAATTTGTGTTTAAAGTGTAATGTTGGATAGTCTCTCATGTTCCTTTACTGTAATTTGTATTTAAAGTGTAATGTTGGATAGTCTCTCATGTTCCTTTACTGTAATTTGTGTTTAAAGTGTAATGTTGGATAGTCTCTCATGTTCCTTTACTGTAATTTGTGTTTAAAGTGTAATGTTGGATAGTCTCTCATGTTCCTTTACTGTAATTTGTATTTAAAGTATAATGTTGGATAGTCTCTCATGTTCCTTTACTGTAATTTGTGTTTAAAGTGTAATGTTGGATAGTCTCTCATGTTCCTTTACTGTAATTTGTGCTTAAAGTGTAATGTTGGATAGTCTCTCATGTTCCTTTACTGTAATTTGTGTTTAAAGTGTAATGTTGGATAGTCTCTTATGTTGATTTATTGTAATTTGTATTTAAAATGTAATGTTGGATAGTCTCTCATGTTCCTTTACTGTAATTTGTATTTAAAGTGTAATGTTGGATAGTCTCTCATGTTCCTTTACTGTAATTTGTGTTTAAAGTGTAATATTCGATAGTCTCTCATGTTCCTTTACTGTAATTTGTATTTAAAGTGTAATGTTGGATAGTCTCTCATGTTGATTTACTGTAATTTGTATTTAAAGTGTAATGTTGGATAGTCTGTCATGTTGATTTACTGTAATTTGTGTTTAAAGTGTAATGTTGGATAGTTTCTCATGTTCCTTTACTGCAATTTGTGTTTAAAGTGTAATGTTGGATAGTCTGTCATGTTGATTTACTGTAATTTGTGTTTAAAGTGTAATGTTGGATAGTCTCTCATGTTCCTTTACTGTAATTTGTATTTAAAGTGTAATGTTGGATAGTCTCTCATGTTGATTTACTGTAATTTGTGTTTAAGGTGTAATGTTGGATAGTCTCTCTTTTTCCTTTACTGTAATTTGTATTTAAAGTGTAATGTTGGATAATCTCTCATGTTGATTTACTGTAATTTGTATTTAAAGTGTAATGTTGGATAGTCTCTCATGTTCCTTTACTGTAATTTGTGTTTAAAGTGTAATGTTGGATAGTCTCTCATGTTCCTTTACTGTAATTTGTATTTAAAGTGTAATGTTGGATAGTCTCTCATGTTGATTTACTGTAATTTGTGTTTAAGGTGTAATGTTGGATAGTCTCTCTTTTTCCTTTACTGTAATTTGTATTTAAAGTGTAATGTTGGATAATCTCTCATGTTTATTTACTGTAATTTGTATTTAAAGTGTAATGTTGGATAGTCTCTCATGTTCCTTTACTGTAATTTGTGTTTAAAGTGTAATGTTGGATAGTCTCTCATGTTCCTTTACTGTAATTTGTATTTAAAGTGTAATGTTGGATAGTCTCTCATGTTGATTTACTGTAATTTGTGTTTAAAGTGTAATGTTGGATAGTCTCTCATGTTCCTTTACTGTAATTTGTGTTTAAAGTGTAATGTTGGATAGTCTCTCATGTTCCTTTACTGTAATTTGTATTTAAAGTGTAATGTTGGATAGTCTGTCATGTTGATTTACTGTAATTTGTGTTTAAGGTGTAATGTTGGATAGTCTCTCATGTTCCTTTACTGTAATTTGTGTTTAAAGTGTAATGTTGGATAGTCTCTCATGTTCCTTTACTGTAATTTGTATTTAAAGTGTAATGTTGGATAGTCTCTCATGTTCCTTTACTGTAATTTGTGTTTAAAGTGTAATGTTGGATAGTCTCTCATGTTCCTTTACTGTAATTTGTGTTTAAAGTGTAATGTTGGATAGTCTCTCATGTTCCTTTACTGTAATTTGTGTTTAAAGTGTAATGTTGGATAGTCTCTCATGTTCCTTTACTGTAATTTGTGTTTAAAGTGTAATGTTGGATAGTCTCTCATGTTCCTTTACTGTAATTTGTCTTTAAAGTGTAATGTTGGATAGTCTCTCGTGTTCCTTTACTGTAATTTGTGTTTAAAGTGTAATGTTGGATAGTCTCTCATGTTCCTTTACTGTAATTTGTATTTAAAGTGTAATGTTGGATAGTCTCTCATGTTGATTTACTGTAATTTGTATTTAAAGTGTAATGTTGGATAGTCTCTCATGTTCCTTTACTGTAATTTGTATTTAAAGTGTAATGTTGGATAGTCTCTCATGTTGATTTACTGTAATTTATGTTTAAAGTGTAATGTTGGATAGTCTCTCATGTTGATTTACTGTAATTTGTGTTTAAAGTGTAATGTTGGATAGTCTCTCATGTTCCTTTACTGTAATTTGTATTTAAAGTGTAATGTTGGATAGTCTCTCATGTTCCTTTACTGTAATTTGTATTTAAAGTGTAATGTTGGATAGTTTCTCATGTTCCTTTACTGCAATTTGTGTTTAAAGTGTAATGTTGGATAGTCTCTCATGTTGATTTACTGTAATTTATGTTTAAAGTGTAATGTTGGATAGTCTCTCATGTTGATTTACTGTAATTTGTGTTTAAAGTGTAATGTTGGATAGTCTCTCATGTTCCTTTACTGTAATTTGTATTTAAAGTGTAATGTTGGATAGTCTCTCATGTTCCTTTACTGTAATTTGTGTTTAAAGTGTAATGTTGGATAGTCTCTCATGTTCCTTTACTGTAATTTGTGTTTAAAGTGTAATGTTGGATAGTCTCTCATGTTCCTTTACTGTAATTTGTATTTAAAGTATAATGTTGGATAGTCTCTCATGTTCCTTTACTGTAATTTGTGTTTAAAGTGTAATGTTGGATAGTCTCTCATGTTCCTTTACTGTAATTTGTGCTTAAAGTGTAATGTTGGATAGTCTCTCATGTTCCTTTACTGTAATTTGTGTTTAAAGTGTAATGTTGGATAGTCTCTTATGTTGATTTATTGTAATTTGTATTTAAAATGTAATGTTGGATAGTCTCTCATGTTCCTTTACTGTAATTTGTATTTAAAGTGTAATGTTGGATAGTCTCTCATGTTCCTTTACTGTAATTTGTGTTTAAAGTGTAATATTCGATAGTCTCTCATGTTCCTTTACTGTAATTTGTATTTAAAGTGTAATGTTGGATAGTCTCTCATGTTGATTTACTGTAATTTGTATTTAAAGTGTAATGTTGGATAGTCTGTCATGTTGATTTACTGTAATTTGTGTTTAAAGTGTAATGTTGGATAGTTTCTCATGTTCCTTTACTGCAATTTGTGTTTAAAGTGTAATGTTGGATAGTCTGTCATGTTGATTTACTGTAATTTGTGTTTAAAGTGTAATGTTGGATAGTCTCTCATGTTCCTTTACTGTAATTTGTATTTAAAGTGTAATGTTGGATAGTCTCTCATGTTGATTTACTGTAATTTGTGTTTAAGGTGTAATGTTGGATAGTCTCTCTTTTTCCTTTACTGTAATTTGTATTTAAAGTGTAATGTTGGATAATCTCTCATGTTGATTTACTGTAATTTGTATTTAAAGTGTAATGTTGGATAGTCTCTCATGTTCCTTTACTGTAATTTGTATTTAAAGTGTAATGTTGGATAGTCTCTCATGTTCCTTTACTGTAATTTGTATTTAAAGTGTAATGTTGGATAGTGTCTCATGTTGATTTACTGTAATTTGTGTTTAAAGTGTAATGTTGGATAGTCTCTCATGTTCCTTTACTGTAATTTGTATTTAAAGTGTAATGTTGGATAGTCTCTCATGTTGATTTACTGTAATTTGTGTTTAAGGTGTAATGTTGGATAGTCTCTCTTTTTCCTTTACTGTAATTTGTATTTAAAGTGTAATGTTGGATAATCTCTCATGTTTATTTACTGTAATTTGTATTTAAAGTGTAATGTTGGATAGTCTCTCATGTTCCTTTACTGTAATTTGTGTTTAAAGTGTAATGTTGGATAGTCTCTCATGTTCCTTTACTGTAATTTGTATTTAAAGTGTAATGTTGGATAGTCTCTCATGTTGATTTACTGTAATTTGTGTTTAAAGTGTAATGTTGGATAGTCTCTCATGTTCCTTTACTGTAATTTGTGTTTAAAGTGTAATGTTGGATAGTCTCTCATGTTCCTTTACTGTAATTTGTATTTAAAGTGTAATGTTGGATAGTCTCTCATGTTCCTTTACTGTAATTTGTGTTTAAAGTGTAATGTTGGATAGTCTCTCATGTTCCTTTACTGTAATTTGTGTTTAAAGTGTAATGTTGGATAGTCTCTCATGTTCCTTTACTGTAATTTGTATTTAAAGTGTAATGTTGGATAGTCTCTCATGTTCCTTTACTGTAATTTGTGTTTAAAGTGTAATGTTGGATAGTCTCTCATGTTCCTTTACTGTAATTTGTGTTTAAAGTGTAATGTTGGATAGTCTCTCATGTTCCTTTACTGTAATTTGTGTTTAAAGTGTAATGTTGGATAGTCTCTCATGTTCCTTTACTGTAATTTGTGTTTAAAGTGTAATGTTGGATAGTCTCTCATGTTCCTTTACTGTAATTTGTATTTAAAGTGTAATGTTGGATAGTCTCTCATGTTGATTTACTGTAATTTGTGTTTAAAGTGTAATGTTGGATAGTCTCTCATGTTCCTTTACTGTAATTTGTATTTAAAGTGTAATGTTGGATAGTCTCTCATGTTGATTTACTGTAATTTGTATTTAAAGTGTAATGTTGGATAGTCTCTCATGTTCCTTTACTGTAATTTGTGTTTAAAGTGTAATATTCGATAGTCTCTCATGTTCCTTTACTGTAATTTGTATTTAAAGTGTAATGTTGGATAGTCTCTCATGTTGATTTACTGTAATTTGTATTTAAAGTGTAATGTTGGATAGTCTGTCATGTTGATTTACTGTAATTTGTGTTTAAAGTGTAATGTTGGATAGTTTCTCATGTTCCTTTACTGCAATTTGTGTTTAAAGTGTAATGTTGGATAGTCTGTCATGTTGATTTACTGTAATTTGTGTTTAAAGTGTAATGTTGGATAGTCTCTCATGTTCCTTTACTGTAATTTGTATTTAAAGTGTAATGTTGGATAGTCTCTCATGTTGATTTACTGTAATTTGTGTTTAAGGTGTAATGTTGGATAGTCTCTCTTTTTCCTTTACTGTAATTTGTATTTAAAGTGTAATGTTGGATAATCTCTCATGTTGATTTACTGTAATTTGTATTTAAAGTGTAATGTTGGATAGTCTCTCATGTTCCTTTACTGTAATTTGTGTTTAAAGTGTAATGTTGGATAGTCTCTCATGTTCCTTTACTGTAATTTGTATTTAAAGTGTAATGTTGGATAGTCTCTCATGTTGATTTACTGTCATTTGTGTTTAAGGTGTAATGTTGGATAGTCTCTCATGTTCCTTTACTGTAATTTGTATTTAAAGTGTAATGTTGGATAATCTCTCATGTTGATTTACTGTAATTTGTATTTAAAGTGTAATGTTGGATAGTCTCTCATGTTCCTTTACTGTAATTTGTGTTTAAAGTGTAATGTTGGATAGTCTCTCATGTTCCTTTACTGTAATTTGTATTTAAAGTGTAATGTTGGATAGTCTCTCATGTTGATTTACTGTAATTTGTGTTTAAAGTGTAATGTTGGATAGTCTCTCATGTTCCTTTACTGTAATTTGTGTTTAAAGTGTAATGTTGGATAGTCTCTCATGTTCCTTTACTGTAATTTGTATTTAAAGTGTAATGTTGGATAGTCTCTCATGTTCCTTTACTGTAATTTGTGTTTAAAGTGTAATGTTGGATAGTCTCTCATGTTCCTTTACTGTAATTTGTGTTTAAAGTGTAATGTTGGATAGTCTCTCATGTTCCTTTACTGTAATTTGTATTTAAAGTGTAATGTTGGATAGTCTCTCATGTTCCTTTACTGTAATTTGTGTTTAAAGTGTAATGTTGGATAGTCTCTCATGTTCCTTTACTGTAATTTGTGTTTAAAGTGTAATGTTGGATAGTCTCTCATGTTCCTTTACTGTAATTTGTGTTTAAAGTGTAATGTTGGATAGTCTCTCATGTTCCTTTACTGTAATTTGTGTTTAAAGTGTAATGTTGGATAGTCTCTCATGTTCCTTTACTGTAATTTGTCTTTAAAGTGTAATGTTGGATAGTCTCTCGTGTTCCTTTACTGTAATTTGTGTTTAAAGTGTAATGTTGGATAGTCTCTCATGTTCCTTTACTGTAATTTGTATTTAAAGTGTAATGTTGGATAGTCTCTCATGTTGATTTACTGTAATTTGTATTTAAAGTGTAATGTTGGATAGTCTCTCATGTTGATTTACTGTAATTTATGTTTAAAGTGTAATGTTGGATAGTCTCTCATGTTGATTTACTGTAATTTGTGTTTAAAGTGTAATGTTGGATAGTCTCTCATGTTCCTTTACTGTAATTTGTATTTAAAGTGTAATGTTGGATAGTCTCTCATGTTCCTTTACTGTAATTTGTATTTAAAGTGTAATGTTGGATAGTTTCTCATGTTCCTTTACTGCAATTTGTGTTTAAAGTGTAATGTTGGATAGTCTCTCATGTTGATTTACTGTAATTTATGTTTAAAGTGTAATGTTGGATAGTCTCTCATGTTGATTTACTGTAATTTGTGTTTAAAGTGTAATGTTGGATAGTCTCTCATGTTCCTTTACTGTAATTTGTATTTAAAGTGTAATGTTGGATAGTCTCTCATGTTCCTTTACTGTAATTTGTGTTTAAAGTGTAATGTTGGATAGTCTCTCATGTTCCTTTACTGTAATTTGTGTTTAAAGTGTAATGTTGGATAGTCTCTCATGTTCCTTTACTGTAATTTGTATTTAAAGTATAATGTTGGATAGTCTCTCATGTTCCTTTACTGTAATTTGTGTTTAAAGTGTAATGTTGGATAGTCTCTCATGTTCCTTTACTGTAATTTGTGCTTAAAGTGTAATGTTGGATAGTCTCTCATGTTCCTTTACTGTAATTTGTGTTTAAAGTGTAATGTTGGATAGTCTCTTATGTTGATTTATTGTAATTTGTATTTAAAATGTAATGTTGGATAGTCTCTTATGTTCCTTTACTGTAATTTGTATTTAAAGTGTAATGTTGAATAGTCTCTCATGTTCCTTTACTGTAATTTGTGTTTAAAGTGTAATATTCGATAGTCTCTCATGTTCCTTTACTGTAATTTGTATTTAAAGTGTAATGTTGGATAGTCTCTCATGTTGATTTACTGTAATTTGTATTTAAAGTGTAATGTTGGATAGTCTGTCATGTTGATTTACTGTAATTTGTGTTTAAAGTGTAATGTTGGATAGTTTCTCATGTTCCTTTACTGCAATTTGTGTTTTAAGTGTAATGTTGGATAGTCTGTCATGTTGATTTACTGTAATTTGTGTTTAAAGTGTAATGTTGGATAGTCTCTCATGTTCCTTTACTGTAATTTGTATTTAAAGTGTAATGTTGGATAGTCTGTCATGTTGATTTACTGTAATTTGTGTTTAAAGTGTAATGTTGGATAGTCTCTCATGTTCCTTTACTGTAATTTGTGTTTAAAGTGTAATGTTGGATAGTCTCTCATGTTCCTTTACTGTAATTTGTATTTAAAGTGTAATGTTGGATAGTCTCTCATGTTCCTTTACTGTAATTTGTGTTTAAAGTGTAATGTTGGATAGTCTCTCATGTTCCTTTACTGTAATTTGTGTTTAAAGTGTAATGTTGGATAGTCTCTCATGTTCCTTTACTGTAATTTGTGTTTAAAGTGTAATGTTGGATAGTCTCTCATGTTCCTTTACTGTAATTTGTGTTTAAAGTGTAATGTTGGATAGTCTCTCATGTTCCTTTACTGTAATTTGTCTTTAAAGTGTAATGTTGGATAGTCTCTCGTGTTCCTTTACTGTAATTTGTGTTTAAAGTGTAATGTTGGATAGTCTCTCATGTTCCTTTACTGTAATTTGTATTTAAAGTGTAATGTTGGATAGTCTCTCATGTTGATTTACTGTAATTTGTATTTAAAGTGTAATGTTGGATAGTCTCTCATGTTCCTTTACTGTAATTTGTATTTAAAGTGTAATGTTGGATAGTCTCTCATGTTGATTTACTGTAATTTATGTTTAAAGTGTAATGTTGGATAGTCTCTCATGTTGATTTACTGTAATTTGTGTTTAAAGTGTAATGTTGGATAGTCTCTCATGTTCCTTTACTGTAATTTGTATTTAAAGTGTAATGTTGGATAGTCTCTCATGTTCCTTTACTGTAATTTGTATTTAAAGTGTAATGTTGGATAGTTTCTCATGTTCCTTTACTGCAATTTGTGTTTAAAGTGTAATGTTGGATAGTCTCTCATGTTGATTTACTGTAATATATGTTTAAAGTGTAATGTTGGATAGTCTCTCATGTTGATTTACTGTAATTTGTGTTTAAAGTGTAATGTTGGATAGTCTCTCATGTTCCTTTACTGTAATTTGTATTTAAAGTGTAATGTTGGATAGTCTCTCATGTTCCTTTACTGTAATTTGTGTTTAAAGTGTAATGTTGGATAGTCTCTCATGTTCCTTTACTGTAATTTGTGTTTAAAGTGTAATGTTGGATAGTCTCTCATGTTCCTTTACTGTAATTTGTATTTAAAGTATAATGTTGGATAGTCTCTCATGTTCCTTTACTGTAATTTGTGTTTAAAGTGTAATGTTGGATAGTCTCTCATGTTCCTTTACTGTAATTTGTGCTTAAAGTGTAATGTTGGATAGTCTCTCATGTTCCTTTACTGTAATTTGTGTTTAAAGTGTAATGTTGGATAGTCTCTTATGTTGATTTATTGTAATTTGTATTTAAAATGTAATGTTGGATAGTCTCTCATGTTCCTTTACTGTAATTTGTATTTAAAGTGTAATGTTGGATAGTCTCTCATGTTCCTTTACTGTAATTTGTGTTTAAAGTGTAATATTCGATAGTCTCTCATGTTCCTTTACTGTAATTTGTATTTAAAGTGTAATGTTGGATAGTCTCTCATGTTGATTTACTGTAATTTGTATTTAAAGTGTAATGTTGGATAGTCTCTCATGTTGATTTACTGTAATTTGTGTTTAAAGTGTAATGTTGGATAGTTTCTCATGTTCCTTTACTGCAATTTGTGTTTAAAGTGTAATGTTGGATAGTCTGTCATGTTGATTTACTGTAATTTGTGTTTAAAGTGTAATGTTGGATAGTCTCTCATGTTCCTTTACTGTAATTTGTATTTAAAGTGTAATGTTGGATAGTCTCTCATGTTGATTTACTGTAATTTGTGTTTAAGGTGTAATGTTGGATAGTCTCTCTTTTTCCTTTACTGTAATTTGTATTTAAAGTGTAATGTTGGATAATCTCTCATGTTGATTTACTGTAATTTGTATTTAAAGTGTAATGTTGGATAGTCTCTCATGTTCCTTTACTGTAATTTGTGTTTAAAGTGTAATGTTGGATAGTCTCTCATGTTCCTTTACTGTAATTTGTATTTAAAGTGTAATGTTGGATAGTGTCTCATGTTGATTTACTGTAATTTGTGTTTAAAGTGTAATGTTGGATAGTCTCTCATGTTCCTTTACTGTAATTTGTATTTAAAGTGTAATGTTGGATAGTCTCTCATGTTGATTTACTGTAATTTGTGTTTAAGGTGTAATGTTGGATAGTCTCTCTTTTTCCTTTACTGTAATTTGTATTTAAAGTGTAATGTTGGATAATCTCTCATGTTTATTTACTGTAATTTGTATTTAAAGTGTAATGTTGGATAGTCTCTCATGTTCCTTTACTGTAATTTGTGTTTAAAGTGTAATGTTGGATAGTCTCTCATGTTCCTTTACTGTAATTTGTATTTAAAGTGTAATGTTGGATAGTCTCTCATGTTGATTTACTGTAATTTGTGTTTAAAGTGTAATGTTGGATAGTCTCTCATGTTCCTTTACTGTAATTTGTGTTTAAAGTGTAATGTTGGATAGTCTCTCATGTTCCTTTACTGTAATTTGTATTTAAAGTGTAATGTTGGATAGTCTGTCATGTTGATTTACTGTAATTTGTGTTTAAAGTGTAATGTTGGATAGTCTCTCATGTTCCTTTACTGTAATTTGTGTTTAAAGTGTAATGTTGGATAGTCTCTCATGTTCCTTTACTGTAATTTGTATTTAAAGTGTAATGTTGGATAGTCTCTCATGTTCCTTTACTGTAATTTGTGTTTAAAGTGTAATGTTGGATAGTCTCTCATGTTCCTTTACTGTAATTTGTGTTTAAAGTGTAATGTTGGATAATCTCTCATGTTCCTTTACTGTAATTTGTATTTAAAGTATAATGTTGGATAGTCTCTCATGTTCCTTTACTGTAATTTGTGTTTAAAGTGTAATGTTGGATAGTCTCTCATGTTCCTTTACTGTAATTTGTGTTTAAAGTGTAATGTTGGATAGTTTCTCATGTTCCTTTACTGCAATTTGTGTTTAAAGTGTAATGTTGGATAGTCTGTCATGTTGATTTACTGTAATTTGTGTTTAAAGTGTAATGTTGGATAGTCTCTCATGTTCCTTTACTGTAATTTGTATTTAAAGTGTAATGTTGGATAGTCTCTCATGTTGATTTACTGTAATTTGTGTTTAAGGTGTAATGTTGGATAGTCTCTCTTTTTCCTTTACTGTAATTTGTATTTAAAGTGTAATGTTGGATAATCTCTCATGTTGATTTACTGTAATTTGTGTTTAAAGTGTAATGTTGGATAGTCTCTCATGTTCCTTTACTGTAATTTGTGTTTAAAGTGTAATGTTGGATAGTCTCTCATGTTCCTTTACTGTAATTTGTATTTAAAGTGTAATGTTGGATAGTGTCTCATGTTGATTTACTGTAATTTGTGTTTAAAGTGTAATGTTGGATAGTCTCTCATGTTCCTTTACTGTAATTTGTATTTAAAGTGTAATGTTGGATAGTCTCTCATGTTGATTTACTGTAATTTGTGTTTAAGGTGTAATGTTGGATAGTCTCTCTTTTTCCTTTACTGTAATTTGTATTTAAAGTGTAATGTTGGATAATCTCTCATGTTTATTTACTGTAATTTGTATTTAAAGTGTAATGTTGGATAGTCTCTCATGTTCCTTTACTGTAATTTGTGTTTAAAGTGTAATGTTGGATAGTCTCTCATGTTCCTTTACTGTAATTTGTATTTAAAGTGTAATGTTGGATAGTCTCTCATGTTGATTTACTGTAATTTGTGTTTAAAGTGTAATGTTGGATAGTCTCTCATGTTCCTTTACTGTAATTTGTGTTTAAAGTGTAATGTTGGATAGTCTCTCATGTTCCTTTACTGTAATTTGTATTTAAAGTGTAATGTTGGATAGTCTGTCATGTTGATTTACTGTAATTTGTGTTTAAAGTGTAATGTTGGATAGTCTCTCATGTTCCTTTACTGTAATTTGTGTTTAAAGTGTAATGTTGGATAGTCTCTCATGTTCCTTTACTGTAATTTGTATTTAAAGTGTAATGTTGGATAGTCTCTCATGTTCCTTTACTGTAATTTGTGTTTAAAGTGTAATGTTGGATAGTCTCTCATGTTCCTTTACTGTAATTTGTGTTTAAAGTGTAATGTTGGATAATCTCTCATGTTCCTTTACTGTAATTTGTGTTTAAAGTGTAATGTTGGATAGTCTCTCATGTTCCTTTACTGTAATTTGTGTTTAAAGTGTAATGTTGGATAGTCTCTCATGTTCCTTTACTGTAATTTGTATTTAAAGTGTAATGTTGGATAGTCTCTCATGTTGATTTACTGTAATTTGTATTTAAAGTGTAATGTTGGATAGTCTCTCATGTTCCTTTACTGTAATTTGTATTTAAAGTGTAATGTTGGATAGTCTCTCATGTTGATTTACTGTAATTTATGTTTAAAGTGTAATGTTGGATAGTCTCTCATGTTGATTTACTGTAATTTGTGTTTAAAGTGTAATGTTGGATAGTCTCTCATGTTCCTTTACTGTAATTTGTATTTAAAGTGTAATGTTGGATAGTCTCTCATGTTCCTTTACTGTAATTTGTATTTAAAGTGTAATGTTGGATAGTTTCTCATGTTCCTTTACTGCAATTTGTGTTTAAAGTGTAATGTTGGATAGTCTCTCATGTTGATTTACTGTAATTTATGTTTAAAGTGTAATGTTGGATAGTCTCTCATGTTGATTTACTGTAATTTGTGTTTAAAGTGTAATGTTGGATAGTCTCTCATGTTCCTTTACTGTAATTTGTATTTAAAGTGTAATGTTGGATAGTCTCTCATGTTCCTTTACTGTAATTTGTGTTTAAAGTGTAATGTTGGATAGTCTCTCATGTTCCTTTACTGTAATTTGTGTTTAAAGTGTAATGTTGGATAGTCTCTCATGTTCCTTTACTGTAATTTGTATTTAAAGTATAATGTTGGATAGTCTCTCATGTTCCTTTACTGTAATTTGTGTTTAAAGTGTAATGTTGGATAGTCTCTCATGTTCCTTTACTGTAATTTGTGCTTAAAGTGTAATGTTGGATAGTCTCTCATGTTCCTTTACTGTAATTTGTGTTTAAAGTGTAATGTTGGATAGTCTCTTATGTTGATTTATTGTAATTTGTATTTAAAATGTAATGTTGGATAGTCTCTCATGTTCCTTTACTGTAATTTGTATTTAAAGTGTAATGTTGGATAGTCTCTCATGTTCCTTTACTGTAATTTGTGTTTAAAGTGTAATATTCGATAGTCTCTCATGTTCCTTTACTGTAATTTGTATTTAAAGTGTAATGTTGGATAGTCTCTCATGTTGATTTACTGTAATTTGTATTTAAAGTGTAATGTTGGATAGTCTGTCATGTTGATTTACTGTAATTTGTGTTTAAAGTGTAATGTTGGATAGTTTCTCATGTTCCTTTACTGCAATTTGTGTTTAAAGTGTAATGTTGGATAGTCTGTCATGTTGATTTACTGTAATTTGTGTTTAAAGTGTAATGTTGGATAGTCTCTCATGTTCCTTTACTGTAATTTGTATTTAAAGTGTAATGTTGGATAGTCTCTCATGTTGATTTACTGTAATTTGTGTTTAAGGTGTAATGTTGGATAGTCTCTCTTTTTCCTTTACTGTAATTTGTATTTAAAGTGTAATGTTGGATAATCTCTCATGTTGATTTACTGTAATTTGTATTTAAAGTGTAATGTTGGATAGTCTCTCATGTTCCTTTACTGTAATTTGTGTTTAAAGTGTAATGTTGGATAGTCTCTCATGTTCCTTTACTGTAATTTGTATTTAAAGTGTAATGTTGGATAGTGTCTCATGTTGATTTACTGTAATTTGTGTTTAAAGTGTAATGTTGGATAGTCTCTCATGTTCCTTTACTGTAATTTGTATTTAAAGTGTAATGTTGGATAGTCTCTCATGTTGATTTACTGTAATTTGTGTTTAAGGTGTAATGTTGGATAGTCTCTCTGTTTCCTTTACTGTAATTTGTATTTAAAGTGTAATGTTGGATAATCTCTCATGTTTATTTACTGTAATTTGTATTTAAAGTGTAATGTTGGATAGTCTCTCATGTTCCTTTACTGTAATTTGTGTTTAAAGTGTAATGTTGGATAGTCTCTCATGTTCCTTTACTGTAATTTGTATTTAAAGTGTAATGTTGGATAGTCTCTCATGTTGATTTACTGTAATTTGTGTTTAAAGTGTAATGTTGGATAGTCTCTCATGTTCCTTTACTGTAATTTGTGTTTAAAGTGTAATGTTGGATAGTCTCTCATGTTCCTTTACTGTAATTTGTATTTAAAGTGTAATGTTGGATAGTCTCTCATGTTCCTTTACTGTAATTTGTGTTTAAAGTGTAATGTTGGATAGTCTCTCATGTTCCTTTACTGTAATTTGTGTTTAAAGTGTAATGTTGGATAGTCTCTCATGTTCCTTTACTGTAATTTGTATTTAAAGTGTAATGTTGGATAGTCTCTCATGTTCCTTTACTGTAATTTGTGTTTAAAGTGTAATGTTGGATAGTCTCTCATGTTCCTTTACTGTAATTTGTGTTTAAAGTGTAATGTTGGATAGTCTCTCATGTTCCTTTACTGTAATTTGTGTTTAAAGTGTAATGTTGGATAGTCTCTCATGTTCCTTTACTGTAATTTGTGTTTAAAGTGTAATGTTGGATAGTCTCTCATGTTCCTTTACTGTAATTTGTATTTAAAGTGTAATGTTGGATAGTCTCTCATGTTGATTTACTGTAATTTGTGTTTAAAGTGTAATGTTGGATAGTCTCTCATGTTCCTTTACTGTAATTTGTATTTAAAGTGTAATGTTGGATAGTCTCTCATGTTGATTTACTGTAATTTGTATTTAAAGTGTAATGTTGGATAGTCTCCTCATGTTCCTTTACTGTAATTTGTGTTTAAAGTGTAATGTTGGATAGTCTCTCATGTTCCTTTACTGTAATTTGTATTTAAAGTGTAATGTTGGATAGTCTCTCATGTTGATTTACTGTAATTTGTGTTTAAAGTGTAATGTTGGATAGTCTCTCATGTTGATTTACTGTAATTTATGTTTAAAGTGTAATGTTGGATAGTCTCTCATGTTGATTTACTGTAATTTGTGTTTAAAGTGTAATGTTGGATAGTCTCTCATGTTCCTTTACTGTAATTTGTATTTAAAGTGTAATGTTGGATAGTCTCTCATGTTCCTTTACTGTAATTTGTGTTTAAAGTGTAATGTTGGATAGTCTCTCATGTTCCTTTACTGTAATTTGTATTTAAAGTGTAATGTTGGATAGTCTCTCATGTTGATTTACTGTAATTTGTATTTAAAGTGTAATGTTGGATAGTCTCTCATGTTCCTTTACTGTAATTTGTATTTAAAGTGTAATGTTGGATAGTCTCTCATGTTCCTTTACTGTAATTTGTGTTTAAAGTGTAATGTTGGATAGTCTCTCATGTTGATTTATTGTAATTTGTATTTAAAGTGTAATGTTGGATAGTCTCTCATGTTCCTTTACTGTAATTTGTATTTAAAGTGTAATGTTGGATAGTCTCTCATGTTCCTATACTGTAATTTGTGTTTAAAGTGTAATATTCGATAGTCTCTCATGTTCCTTTACTGTAATTTGTATTTAAAGTGTAATGTTGGATAGTCTGTCATGTTGATTTACTGTAATTTGTGTTTAAAGTGTAATGTTGGATAGTCTCTCATGTTCCTTTACTGTAATTTGTGTTTAAAGTGTAATGTTGGATAGTCTCTCATGTTCCTTTACTGTAATTTGTATTTAAAGTGTAATGTTGGATAGTCTCTCATGTTCCTTTACTGTAATTTGTGTTTAAAGTGTAATGTTGGATAGTCTCTCATGTTCCTTTACTGTAATTTGTGTTTAAAGTGTAATGTTGGATAATCTCTCATGTTCCTTTACTGTAATTTGTGTTTAAAGTGTAATGTTGGATAGTCTCTCATGTTCCTTTACTGTAATTTGTGTTTAAAGTGTAATGTTGGATAGTCTCTCATGTTCCTTTACTGTAATTTGTCTTTAAAGTGTAATGTTGGATAGTCTCTCGTGTTCCTTTACTGTAATTTGTGTTTAAAGTGTAATGTTGGATAGTCTCTCATGTTCCTTTACTGTAATTTGTATTTAAAGTGTAATGTTGGATAGTCTCTCATGTTGATTTACTGTAATTTGTATTTAAAGTGTAATGTTGGATAGTCTCTCATGTTCCTTTACTGTAATTTGTATTTAAAGTGTAATGTTGGATAGTCTCTCATGTTGATTTACTGTAATTTATGTTTAAAGTGTAATGTTGGATAGTCTCTCATGTTGATTTACTGTAATTTGTGTTTAAAGTGTAATGTTGGATAGTCTCTCATGTTCCTTTACTGTAATTTGTATTTAAAGTGTAATGTTGGATAGTCTCTCATGTTCCTTTACTGTAATTTGTATTTAAAGTGTAATGTTGGATAGTTTCTCATGTTCCTTTACTGCAATTTGTGTTTAAAGTGTAATGTTGGATAGTCTCTCATGTTGATTTACTGTAATTTATGTTTAAAGTGTAATGTTGGATAGTCTCTCATGTTGATTTACTGTAATTTGTGTTTAAAGTGTAATGTTGGATAGTCTCTCATGTTCCTTTACTGTAATTTGTATTTAAAGTGTAATGTTGGATAGTCTCTCATGTTCCTTTACTGTAATTTGTGTTTAAAGTGTAATGTTGGATAGTCTCTCATGTTCCTTTACTGTAATTTGTGTTTAAAGTGTAATGTTGGATAGTCTCTCATGTTCCTTTACTGTAATTTGTATTTAAAGTATAATGTTGGATAGTCTCTCATGTTCCTTTACTGTAATTTGTGTTTAAAGTGTAATGTTGGATAGTCTCTCATGTTCCTTTACTGTAATTTGTGCTTAAAGTGTAATGTTGGATAGTCTCTCATGTTCCTTTACTGTAATTTGTGTTTAAAGTGTAATGTTGGATAGTCTCTTATGTTGATTTATTGTAATTTGTATTTAAAATGTAATGTTGGATAGTCTCTCATGTTCCTTTACTGTAATTTGTATTTAAAGTGTAATGTTGGATAGTCTCTCATGTTCCTTTACTGTAATTTGTGTTTAAAGTGTAATATTCGATAGTCTCTCATGTTCCTTTACTGTAATTTGTATTTAAAGTGTAATGTTGGATAGTCTCTCATGTTGATTTACTGTAATTTGTATTTAAAGTGTAATGTTGGATAGTCTGTCATGTTGATTTACTGTAATTTGTGTTTAAAGTGTAATGTTGGATAGTTTCTCATGTTCCTTTACTGCAATTTGTGTTTAAAGTGTAATGTTGGATAGTCTGTCATGTTGATTTACTGTAATTTGTGTTTAAAGTGTAATGTTGGATAGTCTCTCATGTTCCTTTACTGTAATTTGTATTTAAAGTGTAATGTTGGATAGTCTCTCATGTTGATTTACTGTAATTTGTGTTTAAGGTGTAATGTTGGATAGTCTCTCTTTTTCCTTTACTGTAATTTGTATTTAAAGTGTAATGTTGGATAATCTCTCATGTTGATTTACTGTAATTTGTATTTAAAGTGTAATGTTGGATAGTCTCTCATGTTCCTTTACTGTAATTTGTGTTTAAAGTGTAATGTTGGATAGTCTCTCATGTTCCTTTACTGTAATTTGTATTTAAAGTGTAATGTTGGATAGTGTCTCATGTTGATTTACTGTAATTTGTGTTTAAAGTGTAATGTTGGATAGTCTCTCATGTTCCTTTACTGTAATTTGTATTTAAAGTGTAATGTTGGATAGTCTCTCATGTTGATTTACTGTAATTTGTGTTTAAGGTGTAATGTTGGATAGTCTCTCTGTTTCCTTTACTGTAATTTGTATTTAAAGTGTAATGTTGGATAATCTCTCATGTTTATTTACTGTAATTTGTATTTAAAGTGTAATGTTGGATAGTCTCTCATGTTCCTTTACTGTAATTTGTGTTTAAAGTGTAATGTTGGATAGTCTCTCATGTTCCTTTACTGTAATTTGTATTTAAAGTGTAATGTTGGATAGTCTCTCATGTTGATTTACTGTAATTTGTGTTTAAAGTGTAATGTTGGATAGTCTCTCATGTTCCTTTACTGTAATTTGTGTTTAAAGTGTAATGTTGGATAGTCTCTCATGTTCCTTTACTGTAATTTGTATTTAAAGTGTAATGTTGGATAGTCTCTCATGTTCCTTTACTGTAATTTGTGTTTAAAGTGTAATGTTGGATAGTCTCTCATGTTCCTTTACTGTAATTTGTGTTTAAAGTGTAATGTTGGATAGTCTCTCATGTTCCTTTACTGTAATTTGTATTTAAAGTGTAATGTTGGATAGTCTCTCATGTTCCTTTACTGTAATTTGTGTTTAAAGTGTAATGTTGGATAGTCTCTCATGTTCCTTTACTGTAATTTGTGTTTAAAGTGTAATGTTGGATAGTCTCTCATGTTCCTTTACTGTAATTTGTGTTTAAAGTGTAATGTTGGATAGTCTCTCATGTTCCTTTACTGTAATTTGTGTTTAAAGTGTAATGTTGGATAGTCTCTCATGTTCCTTTACTGTAATTTGTATTTAAAGTGTAATGTTGGATAGTCTCTCATGTTGATTTACTGTAATTTGTGTTTAAAGTGTAATGTTGGATAGTCTCTCTTGTTCCTTTACTGTAATTTGTATTTAAAGTGTAATGTTGGATAGTCTCTCATGTTGATTTACTGTAATTTGTATTTAAAGTGTAATGTTGGATAGTCTCCTCATGTTCCTTTACTGTAATTTGTGTTTAAAGTGTAATGTTGGATAGTCTCTCATGTTCCTTTACTGTAATTTGTATTTAAAGTGTAATGTTGGATAGTCTCTCATGTTGATTTACTGTAATTTGTGTTTAAAGTGTAATGTTGGATAGTCTCTCATGTTGATTTACTGTAATTTATGTTTAAAGTGTAATGTTGGATAGTCTCTCATGTTGATTTACTGTAATTTGTGTTTAAAGTGTAATGTTGGATAGTCTCTCATGTTCCTTTACTGTAATTTGTATTTAAAGTGTAATGTTGGATAGTCTCTCATGTTCCTTTACTGTAATTTGTGTTTAAAGTGTAATGTTGGATAGTCTCTCATGTTCCTTTACTGTAATTTGTATTTAAAGTGTAATGTTGGATAGTCTCTCATGTTGATTTACTGTAATTTGTATTTAAAGTGTAATGTTGGATAGTCTCTCATGTTCCTTTACTGTAATTTGTATTTAAAGTGTAATGTTGGATAGTCTCTCATGTTCCTTTACTGTAATTTGTGTTTAAAGTGTAATGTTGGATAGTCTCTCATGTTGATTTATTGTAATTTGTATTTAAAGTGTAATGTTGGATAGTCTCTCATGTTCCTTTACTGTAATTTGTATTTAAAGTGTAATGTTGGATAGTCTCTCATGTTCCTATACTGTAATTTGTGTTTAAAGTGTAATATTCGATAGTCTCTCATGTTCCTTTACTGTAATTTGTATTTAAAGTGTAATGTTGGATAGTCTGTCATGTTGATTTACTGTAATTTGTGTTTAAAGTGTAATGTTGGATAGTCTCTCATGTTCCTTTACTGTAATTTGTATTTAAAGTGTAATGTTGGATAGTCTCTCATGTTCCTATACTGTAATTTGTATTTAAAGTGTAATGTTGGATAGTCTCTCATGTTGATTTACTGTAATTTGTGTTTAAAGTGTAATGTTGGATAGTTTCTCATGTTCCTTTACTGCAATTTGTGTTTAAAGTGTAATGTTGGATAGTCTCTCATGTTGATTTACTGTAATTTGTGTTTAAAGTGTAATGTTGGATAGTCTCTCATGTTCCTTTACTGTAATTTGTATTTAAAGTGTAATGTTGGATAATCTCTCATGTTCCTTTACTGTAATTTGTGTTTAAAGTGTAATGTTGGATAGTCTCTCATGTTCCTTTACTGTAATTTGTATTTAAAGTATAATGTTGGATAGTCTCTCATGTTCCTTTACTGTAATTTGTGTTTAAAGTGTAATGTTGGATAGTCTCTCATGTTCCTTTACTGTAATTTGTGCTTAAAGTGTAATGTTGGATAGTCTCTCATGTTCCTTTACTGTAATTTGTGTTTAAAGTGTAATGTTGGATAGTCTGTCATGTTGATTTACTGTAATTTGTGTTTAAAGTGTAATGTTGGATAGTCTCTCATGTTCCTTTACTGTAATTTGTGTTTAAAGTGTAATGTTGGATAGTCTCTCATGTTCCTTTACTGTAATTTGTGTTTAAAGTGTAATGTTGGATAGTCTCTCATGTTCCTTTACTGTAATTTGTATTTAAAGTGTAATGTTGGATAGTCTCTCATGTTCCTTTACTGTAATTTGTGTTTAAAGTGTAATGTTGGATAGTCTCTCATGTTCCTTTACTGTAATTTGTATTTAAAGTGTAATGTTGGATAGTCTCTCATGTTGATTTACTGTAATTTGTATTTAAAGTGTAATGTTGGATAGTCTCCTCATGTTCCTTTACTGTAATTTGTGTTTAAAGTGTAATGTTGGATAGTCTCTCATGTTCCTTTACTGTAATGTGTATTTAAAGTGTAATGTTGGATAGTCTCTCATGTTGATTTACTGTAATTTGTGTTTAAAGTGTAATGTTGGATAGTCTCTCATGTTGATTTACTGTAATTTATGTTTAAAGTGTAATGTTGGATAGTCTTTCATGTTCCTTTACTGTAATTTGTATTTAAAGTGTAATGTTGGATAGTCTCTCATGTTCCTTTACTGTAATTTGTATTTAAAGTGTAATGTTGGATAGTCTCTCATGTTGATTTACTGTAATTTGTATTTAAAGTGTAATGTTGGATAGTCTCTCATGTTCCTTTACTGTAATTTGTATTTAAAGTGTAATGTTGGATAGTCTCTCATGTTCCTTTACTGTAATTTGTGTTTAAAGTGTAATGTTGGATAGTCTCTCATGTTGATTTATTGTAATTTGTATTTAAAGTGTAATGTTGGATAGTCTCTCATGTTCCTTTACTGTAATTTGTATTTAAAGTGTAATGTTGGATAGTCTCTCATGTTCCTATACTGTAATTTGTGTTTAAAGTGTAATATTCGATAGTCTCTCATGTTCCTTTACTGTAATTTGTATTTAAAGTGTAATGTTGGATAGTCTGTCATGTTGATTTACTGTAATTTGTGTTTAAAGTGTAATGTTGGATAGTCTCTCATGTTCCTATACTGTAATTTGTATTTAAAGTGTAATGTTGGATAGTCTCTCATGTTGATTTACTGTAATTTGTATTTAAAGTGTAATGTTGGATAGTCTGTCATGTTGATTTACTGTAATTTGTGTTTAAAGTGTAATGTTGGATAGTTTCTCATGTTCCTTTACTGCAATTTGTGTTTAAAGTGTAATGTTGGATAGTCTGTCATGTTGATTTACTGTAATTTGTGTTTAAAGTGTAATGTTGGATAGTCTCTCATGTTCCTTTACTGTAATTTGTATTTAAAGTGTAATGTTGGATAGTCTCTCATGTTCCTTTACTGTAATTTGTGTTTAAAGTGTAATGTTGGATAGTCTCTCATGTTCCTTTACTGTAATTTGTATTTAAAGTATAATGTTGGATAGTCTCTCATGTTCCTTTACTGTAATTTGTGTTTAAAGTGTAATGTTGGATAGTCTCTCATGTTCCTTTACTGTAATTTGTGCTTAAAGTGTAATGTTGGATAGTCTCTCATGTTCCTTTACTGTAATTTGTGCTTAAAGTGTAATGTTGGATAGTCTGTCATGTTGATTTACTGTAATTTGTGTTTAAAGTGTAATGTTGGATAGTCTCTCATGTTCCTTTACTGTAATTTGTGCTTAAAGTGTAATGTTGGATAGTCTCTCATGTTCCTTTACTGTAATTTGTGTTTAAAGTGTAATGTTGGATAGTCTGTCATGTTGATTTACTGTAATTTGTGTTTAAAGTGTAATGTTGGATAGTCTCTCATGTTCCTTTACTGTAATTTGTGTTTAAAGTGTAATGTTGGATAGTCTCTCATGTTCCTTTACTGTAATTTGTGTTTAAAGTGTAATGTTGGATAGTCTCTCATGTTCCTTTACTGTAATTTGTATTTAAAGTGTAATGTTGGATAGTCTCTCATGTTCCTTTACTGTAATTTGTGTTTAAAGTGTAATGTTGGATAGTCTCTCATGTTCCTTTACTGTAATTTGTATTTAAAGTGTAATGTTGGATAGTCTCTCATGTTGATTTACTGTAATTTGTATTTAAAGTGTAATGTTGGATAGTCTCCTCATGTTCCTTTACTGTAATTTGTGTTTAAAGTGTAATGTTGGATAGTCTCTCATGTTCCTTTACTGTAATTTGTATTTAAAGTGTAATGTTGGATAGTCTCTCATGTTGATTTACTGTAATTTGTGTTTAAAGTGTAATGTTGGATAGTCTCTCATGTTGATTTACTGTAATTTATGTTTAAAGTGTAATGTTGGATAGTCTCTCATGTTGATTTACTGTAATTTGTGTTTAAAGTGTAATGTTGGATAGTCTCTCATGTTCCTTTACTGTAATTTGTATTTAAAGTGTAATGTTGGATAGTCTCTCATGTTCCTTTACTGTAATTTGTGTTTAAAGTGTAATGTTGGATAGTCTCTCATGTTCCTTTACTGTAATTTGTATTTAAAGTGTAATGTTGGATAGTCTCTCATGTTGATTTACTGTAATTTGTATTTAAAGTGTAATGTTGGATAGTCTCCTCATGTTCCTTTACTGTAATTTGTGTTTAAAGTGTAATGTTGGATAGTCTCTCATGTTCCTTTAGTGTAATTTGTATTTAAAGTGTAATGTTGGATAGTCTCTCATGTTGATTTACTGTAATTTGTGTTTAAAGTGTAATGTTGGATAGTCTCTCATGTTGATTTACTGTAATTTGTGTTTAAAGTGTAATGTTGGATAGTCTCTCATGTTCCTTTACTGTAATTTGTATTTAAAGTGTAATGTTGGATAGTCTCTCATGTTCCTTTACTGTAATTTGTGTTTAAAGTGTAATGTTGGATAGTCTCTCATGTTCCTTTACTGTAATTTGTGTTTAAAGTGTAATGTTGGATAGTCTCTCATGTTGATTTATTGTAATTTGTATTTAAAGTGTAATGTTGGATAGTCTCTCATGTTCCTTTACTGTAATTTGTAATTAAAGTGTAATGTTGGATAGTCTTTCATGTTCCTTTACTGTAATTTGTGTTTAAAGTGTAATATTCGATAGTCTCTCATGTTCCTTAACTGTAATTTGTATTTAAAGTGTAATGTTGGATAGTCTCTCATGTTGATTTACTGTAATTTGTATTTAAAGTGTAATGTTGGATAGTCTGTCATGTTGATTTACTGTAATTTGTGTTTAAAGTGTAATGTTGGATAGTTTCTCATGTTCCTTTACTGCAATTTGTGTTTAAAGTGTAATGTTGGATAGTCTGTCATGTTGATTTACAGTAATTTGTGTTTAAAGTGTAATGTTGGATAGTCTCTCATGTTCCTTTACTGTAATTTGTATTTAAAGTGTAATGTTGGATAGTCTCTCATGTTCCTTTACTGTAATATGTATTTAAAGTGTAATGTTGGATAGTCTCTCATGTTCCTTTACTGTAATTTGTATTTAAAGTATAATGTTGGATAGTCTCTCATGTTCCTTTACTGTAATTTGTGTTTAAAGTTTAATGTTGGATAGTCTCTCATGTTCCTTTACTGTAATTTGTGCTTAAAGTGTAATGTTGGATAGTCTCTCATGTTCCTTTACTGTAATTTGTGCTTAAAGTGTAATGTTGGATAGTCTGTCATGTTGATTTACTGTAATTTGTGTTTAAAGTGTAATGTTGGATAGTCTCTCATGTTCCTTTACTGTAATTTGTATTTAAAGTGTAATGTTGGATAGTGTCTCATGTTCCTTTACCGTAATTTGTGTTTAAAGTGTAATGTTGGATAGTCTCTCATGTTGATTTATTGTAATTTGTATTTAAAATGTAATGTTGGATAGTCTCTCATGTTCCTTTACTGTAATTTGTATTTAAAGTGTAATGTTGGATAGTCTCTCATGTTCCTTTACTGTAATTTGTATTTAAAGTGTAATATTCGATAGTCTCTCATGTTCCTTTACTGTAATTTGTATTTAAAGTGTAATGTTGGATAGTCTCTCATGTTGATTTACTGTAATTTGTATTTAAAGTGTAATGTTGGATAGTCTGTCATGTTGATTTACTGTAATTTGTGTTTAAAGTGTAATGTTGGATAGTTTCTCATGTTCCTTTACTGCAATTTGTGTTTAAAGTGTAATGTTGGATAGTCTGTCATGTTGATTTACTGTAATTTGTGTTTAAAGTGTAATGTTGGATAGTCTCTCATGTTCCTTTACTGTAATTTGTATTTAAAGTGTAATGTTGGATAGTCTCTCATGTTCCTTTACTGTAATTTGTGTTTAAAGTATAATGTTGGATAGTCTCTCATGTTCCTTTACTGTAATTTGTATTTAAAGTATAATGTTGGATAGTCTCTCATGTTCCTTTACTGTAATTTGTATTTAAAGTGTAATGTTGGATAGTCTCTCATGTTCCTTTACTGTAATTTGTGCTTAAAGTGTAATGTTGGATAGTCTCTCATGTTCCTTTACTGTAATTTGTGCTTAAAGTGTAATGTTGGATAGTCTGTCATGTTGATTTACTGTAATTTGTGTTTAAAGTGTAATGTTGGATAGTCTCTCATGTTCCTTTACTGTAATTTGTATTTAAAGTGTAATGTTGGATAGTCTCTCATGTTCCTTTACTGTAATTTGTGTTTAAAGTGTAATGTTGGATAGTCTCTCATGTTCCTTTAGTGTAATTTGTATTTAAAGTGTAATGTTGGATATTCACTCATGTTCCTTTACTGTAATTTGTATTTAAAGTGTAATGTTGGATAGCCTCTCATGTTCCTTTACTGTAATTTGTGTTTAAAGTGTAATGTTGGATAGTCTCTCATGTTGATTTACTGTAATTTGTATTTAAAGTGTAATGTTGGATAGTCTCTCATGTTCCTTTACTGTAATTTGTATTTAAAGTGTAATGTTGGATAGTCTCTCATGTTCCTTTACTGTAATTTGTGTTTAAAGGTTAATGTTGGATAGTCTCTCATGTTCCTTTACTGTAATTTGTATTTAAAGTGTAATGTTGGATAGTCTCTCATGTTGATTTACTGTAATTTGTATTTAAAGTGTAATGTTGGATAGGCTCTCATGTTCCTGTACTGTAATTTGTATTTAAAGTGTAATGTTGGATAGTCTCTCATGTTCCTTTACTGTAATTTGTATTTAAAGTGTAATGTTGGATAGTCTCTCATGTTCCTTTACTGTAATTTGTATTTAAAGTATAATGTTGGATAGTCTCTCATGTTCCTTTACTGTAATTTGTGTTTAAAGTGTAATGTTGGATAGTCTCTCATGTTCCTTTACTGTAATTTGTGCTTAAAGTGTAATGTTGGATAGTCTCTCATGTTCCTTTACTGTAATTTGTGTTTAAAGTGTAATGTTGGATAGTCTGTCATGTTGATTTACTGTAATTTGTGTTTAAAGTGTAATGTTGGATAGTCTCATGTTCCTTTACTGTAATTTGTATTTAAAGTGTAATGTTGGATAGTCTCTCATGTTCCTTTACTGTAATTTGTGTTTAAAGTGTAATGTTGGATAGTCTCTCATGTTCCTTTACTGTAATTTGTATTTAAAGTGTAATGTTGGATATTCACTCATGTTCCTTTACTGTAATTTGTATTTAAAGTGTACTGTTGGATAGTCTCTCATGTTCCTTTACTGTAATTTGTATTTAAAGTGTAATGTTGGATAGTCTCTCATGTTCCTTTACTCTAATTTGTATTTAAAGTGTAATGTTGGATAGTCTCTCATGTTCCTTTACTGTAATTTGTGTTTAAAGTGTAATGTTGGATAGTCTTTCATGTTCCTTTACTGTAATTTGTGTTTAAAGTGTAATATTCGATAGTCTCTCATGTTCCTTTACTGTAATTTGTATTTAAAGTGTAATGTTGGATAGTCTCTCATGTTGATTTACTGTAATTTGTATTTAAAGTGTAATGTTGGATAGTCTGTCATGTTGATTTACTGTAATTTGTGTTTAAAGTGTAATGTTGGATAGTTTCTCATGTTCCTTTACTGCAATTTGTGTTTAAAGTGTAATGTTGGATAGTCTGTCATGTTGATTTACTGTAATTTGTGTTTAAAGTGTAATGTTGGATAGTCTCTCATGTTCCTTTACTGTAATTTGTATTTAAAGTGTAATGTTGGATAGTCTCTCATGTTCCTTTACTGTAATATGTGTTTAAAGTGTAATGTTGGATAGTCTCTCATGTTCTTTTACTGTAATTTGTATTTAAAGTATAATGTTGGATAGTCTCTCATGTTCCTTTACTGTAATTTGTGTTTAAAGTGTAATGTTGGATAGTCTCTCATGTTCCTTTACTGTAATTTGTGCTTAAAGTGTAATGTTGGATAGTCTCTCATGTTCCTTTACTGTAATTTGTGCTTAAAGTGTAATGTTGGATAGTCTGTCATGTTGATTTACTGTAATTTGTGTTTAAAGTGTAATGTTGGATAGTCTCTCATGTTCCTTTACTGTAATTTGTATTTAAAGTGTAATGTTGGATAGTCTCTCATGTTCCTTTACTGTAATTTGTGTTTAAAGTGTAATGTTGGATAGTCTCTCATGTTCCTTTAGTGTAATTTGTATTTAAAGTGTAATGTTGGATATTCACTCATGTTCCTTTACTGTAATTTGTATTTAAAGTGTAATGTTGGATAGTCTCTCATGTTCCTTTACTGTAATTTGTGTTTAAAGTGTAATGTTGGATAGTCTCTCATGTTGATTTACTGTAATTTGTATTTAAAGTGTAATGTTGGATTGTCTCTCATGTTCCTTTACTGTAATTTGTATTTAAAGTGTAATGTTGGATAGTCTCTCATGTTCCTTTACTGTAATATGTGTTTAAAGTGTAATGTTGGATAGTCTGTCATGTTGATTTACTGTAATTTGTGTTTAAAGTGTAATGTTGGATAGTCTCTCATGTTCCTTTACTGTAATTTGTATTTAAAGTGTAATGTTGGATAGTCTCTCATGTTCCTTTACTGTAATATGTGTTTAAAGTGTAATGTTGGATAGTCTCTCATGTTCCTTTACTGTAATTTGTATTTAAAGTATAATGTTGGATAGTCTGTCATGTTGATTTACTGTAATTTGTGTTTAAAGTGTAATGTTGGATAGTCTCTCACGTTCCTTTACTGTAATTTGTGTTTAAAGTGTAATGTTGGATAGTCTCTCATGTTCCTTTACTGTAATTTGTGTTTAAAGTGTAATGTTGGATAGTCTCTCATGTTCCTTTACTGTAATTTGTGTTTAAAGTGTAATGTTGGATAGTCTCTCATGTTCCTTTACTGTAATTTGTATTTAAAGTGTAATGTTGGATAGTCTCTCATGTTCCTTTACTGTAATTTGTGTTTAAAGTGTAATGTTGGATAGTTTCTCATGTTCCTTTACTGTAATTTGTATTTAAAGTGTAATGTTGGATAGTCTCTCATGTTGATTTACCGTAATTTGTATTTAAAGTGTAATGTTGGATAGTCTCCTCATGTTCCTTTACTGTAATTTGTGTTTAAAGTGTAATGTTGGATAGTCTCTCATGTTCCTTTACTGTAATTTGTATTTAAAGTGTAATGTTGGATAGTCTCTCATGTTGTTTAAAGTGTAATGTTGGATAGTCTCTCATGTTGATTTACTGTAATTTATGTTTAAAGTGTAATGTTGGATAGTCTCTCATGTTGATTTACTGTAATTTGTGTTTAAAGTGTAATGTTGGATAGTCTCTCATGTTCCTTTACTGTAATTTGTATTTAAAGTGTAATGTTGGATAGTCTCTCATGTTCCTTTACTGTAATTTGTGTTTAAAGTGTAATGTTGGATAGTCTCTCATGTTCCTTTACTGTAATTTGTGTTTAAAGTGTAATGTTGAATAGTCTTTCATGTTCCTTTACTGTAATTTGTATTTAAAGTGTAATGTTGGATAGTCTCTCATGTTCCTTTACTGTAATTTGTATTTAAAGTGTAATGTTGGATAGTCTCTCATGTTGATTTACTGTAATTTGTATTTAAAGTGTAATGTTGGATAGTCTGTCATGTTGATTTACTGTAATTTGTGTTTAAAGTGTAATGTTGGATAGTCTCTCATGTTCCTTTACTGTAATTTGTATTTAAAGTATAATGTTGGATAGTCTCTCATGTTCCTTTACTGTAATTTGTGTTTAAAGTGTAATGTTGGATAGTCTCTCATGTTCCTTTACTGTAATTTGTGCTTAAAGTGTAATGTTGGATAGTCTCTCATGTTTCTTTACTGTAATTTGTGCTTAAAGTGTAATGTTGGATAGTCTGTCATGTTGATTTACTGTAATTTGTGTTTAAAGTGTAATGTTGGATAGTCTCTCATGTTCCTTTACTGTAATTTGTATTTAAAGTGTAATGTTGGATAGTTTCTCATGTTCCTTTACTGCAATTTGTGTTTAAAGTGTAATGTTGGATAGTCTGTCATGTTGATTTACTGTAATTTGTGTTTAAAGTGTAATGTTGGATAGTCTCTCATGTTGATTTACTGTAATTTGTATTTAAAGTGTAATGTTGGATAGTCTCTCATGTTCCTTTACTGTAATTTGTGTTTAAAGTGTAATGTTGGATAGTCTCTCATGTTCCTTTACTGTAATTTGTGCTTAAAGTGTAATGTTGGATAGTCTCTCATGTTCCTTTACTGTAATTTGTGCTTAAAGTGTAATGTTGGATAGTCTGTCATGTTGATTTACTGTAATTTGTGTTTAAAGTGTAATGTTGGATAGTCTCTCATGTTCCTTTACTGTAATTTGTATTTAAAGTGTAATGTTGGATAGTCTCTCATGTTCCTTTACTGTAATTTGTGTTTAAAGTGTAATGTTGGATAGTCTCTCATGTTCCTTTAGTGTAATTTGTATTTAAAGTGTAATGTTGGATATTCACTCATGTTCCTTTACTGTAATTTGTATTTAAAGTGTAATGTTGGATAGTCTCTCATGTTCCTTTACTGTAATTTGTGTTTAAAGTGTAATGTTGGATAGTCTCTCATGTTGATTTACTGTAATTTGTATTTAAAGTGTAATGTTGGATAGCCTCTCATGTTCCTTTACTGTAATTTGTATTTAAAGTGTAATGTTGGATAGTCTCTCATGTTCCTTTACTGTAATTTGTGTTTAAAGTGTAATATTCGATAGTCTCTCATGTTCCTTTACTGTAATTTGTATTTAAAGTGTAATGTTGGATAGTCTCTCATGTTGATTTACTGTAATTTGTATTTAAAGTGTAATGTTGGATAGTCTGTCATGTTGATTTACTGTAATTTGTGTTTAAAGTGTAATGTTGGATAGTTTCTCATGTTCCTTTACTGTAATTTGTGTTTAAAGTGTAATGTTGGATAGTCTGTCATGTTGATTTACTGTAATTTGTGTTTAAGGTGTAATGTTGTATAGTCTCTCATGTTCCTTTACTGTAATTTGTATTTAAAGTGTAATGTTGGATAGTCTCTCATGTTCCTTTACTGTAATTTGTGTTTAAAGTGTAATGTTGGATAGTCTCTCATGTTCCTTTACTGTAATTTGTGTTTAAAGTGTAATGTTGGATAGTCTCTCATGTTCCTTTACTGTAATTTGTGTTTAAAGTGTAATGTTGGATAATCTCTCATGTTCCTTTACTGTAATTTGTGTTTAAAGTGTAATGTTGGATAGTCTCTCATGTTCCTTTACTGTAATTTGTATTTAAAGTGTAATGTTGGATAGTCTCTCATGTTCCTTTACTGTAATTTGTGTTTAAAGTGTAATGTTGGATAGTCTCTCATGTTCCTTTACTGTAATTTGTATTTAAAGTGTAATGTTGGATAGTCTCTCATGTTGATTTACTGTAATTTGTATTTAAAGTGTAATGTTGGATAGTCTCCTCATGTTCCTTTACTGTAATTTGTGTTTAAAGTGTAATGTTGGATAGTCTCTCATGTTCCTTTACTGTAATTTGTATTTAAAGTGTAATGTTGGATAGTCTCTCATGTTGATTTACTGTAATTTGTGTTTAAAGTGTAATGTTGGATAGTCTCTCATGTTGATTTACTGTAATTTATGTTTAAAGTGTAATGTTGGATAGTCTCTCATGTTGAATTACTGTAATTTGTGTTTAAAGTGTAATGTTGGATAGTCTCTCATGTTCCTTTACTGTAATTTGTATTTAAAGTGTAATGTTGGATAGTCTCTCATGTTCCTTTACTGTAATTTGTGTTTAAAGTGTAATGTTGGATAGTCTCTCATGTTCCTTTACTGTAATTTGTGTTTAAAGTGTAATGTTGGATAGTCTCTCATGTTGATTTATTGTAATTTGTATTTAAAGTGTAATGTTGGATAGTCTCTCATGTTCCTTTACTGTAATTTGTATTTAAAGTGTAATGTTGGATAGTCTTTCATGTTCCTTTACTGTAATTTGTGTTTAAAGTGTAATATTCGATAGTCTCTCATGTTCCTTTACTGTAATTTGTATTTAAAGTGTTATGTTGGATAGTCTCTCATGTTGATTTACTGTAACTTGTATTTAAAGTGTAATGTGGGATAGTCTGTCATGTTGATTTACTGTAATTTGTGTTTAAAGTGTAATGTTGGATAGTTTCTCATGTTCCTTTACTGCAATTTGTGTTTAAAGTGTAATGTTGGATAGTCTGTCATGTTGATTTACTGTAATTTGTGTTTAAAGTGTAATGTTGGATAGTCTCTCATGTTCATTTACTGTAATTTGTATTTAAAGTGTAATGTTGGATAGTCTCTCATGTTCCTTTACTGTAATATGTGTTTAAAGTGTAATGTTGGATAGTCTCTCATGTTCCTTTACTGTAATTTGTATTTAAAGTATAATGTTGGATAGTCTCTCATGTTCCTTTACTGTAATTTGTGTTTAAAGTGTAATGTTGGATAGTCTCTCATGTTCCTTTACTGTAATTTGTGCTTAAAGTGTAATGTTGGATAGTCTCTCATGTTCCTTTACTGTAATTTGTGCTTAAAGTGTAATGTTGGATAGTCTGTCATGTTGATTTACTGTAATTTGTGTTTAAAGTGTAATGTTGGATAGTCTCTCATGTTCCTTTACTGTAATTTGTATTTAAAGTGTAATGTTGGATAGTGTCTCATGTTCCTTTACCGTAATTTGTGTTTAAAGTGTAATGTTGGATAGTCTCTCATGTTGATTTATTGTAATTTGTATTTAAAATGTAATGTTGGATAGTCTCTCATGTTCCTTTACTGTAATTTGTATTTAAAGTGTAATGTTGGATAGTCTCTCATGTTCCTTTACTGTAATTTGTATTTAAAGTGTAATATTCGATAGTCTCTCATGTTCCTTTACTGTAATTTGTATTTAAAGTGTAATGTTGGATAGTCTCTCATGTTGATTTACTGTAATTTGTATTTAAAGTGTAATGTTGGATAGTCTGTCATGTTGATTTACTGTAATTTGTGTTTAAAGTGTAATGTTGGATAGTTTCTCATGTTCCTTTACTGCAATTTGTGTTTAAAGTGTAATGTTGGATAGTCTGTCATGTTGATTTACTGTAATTTGTGTTTAAAGTGTAATGTTGGATAGTCTCTCATGTTCCTTTACTGTAATTTGTATTTAAAGTGTAATGTTGGATAGTCTCTCATGTTCCTTTACTGTAATTTGTGTTTAAAGTGTAATGTTGGATAGTCTCTCATGTTCCTTTACTGTAATTTGTGTTTAAAGTGTAATGTTGGATAGTCTTTCATGTTCCTTTACTGTAATTTGTATTTAAAGTGTAATGTTGGATAGTCTCTCATGTTCCTTTACTGTAATTTGTATTTAAAGTGTAATGTTGGATAGTCTCTCATGTTGATTTACTGTAATTTGTATTTAAAGTGTAATGTTGGATAGTCTGTCATGTTGATTTACTGTAATTTGTGTTTAAAGTGTAATGTTGGATAGTCTCTCATGTTCCTTTACTGTAATTTGTATTTAAAGTATAATGTTGGATAGTCTCTCATGTTCCTTTACTGTAATTTGTGTTTAAAGTGTAATGTTGGATAGTCTCTCATGTTCCTTTACTGTAATTTGTGCTTAAAGTGTAATGTTGGATAGTCTCTCATGTTCCTTTACTGTAATTTGTGCTTAAAGTGTAATGTTGGATAGTCTGTCATGTTGATTTACTGTAATTTGTGTTTAAAGTGTAATGTTGGATAGTCTCTCATGTTCCTTTACTGTAATTTGTATTTAAAGTGTAATGTTGGATAGTTTCTCATGTTCCTTTACTGCAATTTGTGTTTAAAGTGTAATGTTGGATAGTCTGTCATGTTGATTTACTGTAATTTGTGTTTAAAGTGTAATGTTGGATAGTCTCTCATGTTCCTTTACTGTAATTTGTATTTAAAGTATAATGTTGGATAGTCTCTCATGTTCCTTTACTGTAATTTGTGTTTAAAGTGTAATGTTGGATAGTCTCTCATGTTCCTTTACTGTAATTTGTGTTTAAAGTGTAATGTTGGATAGTCTCTCATGTTCCTTTACTGTAATTTGTATTTAAAGTGTAATGTTGGATAGTCTCTCATGTTGATTTACTGTAATTTGTATTTAAAGTGTAATGTTGGATAGTCTCCTCATGTTCCTTTACTGTAATTTGTGTTTAAAGTGTAATGTTGGATAGTCTCTCATGTTCCTTTACTGTAATTTGTATTTAAAGTGTAATGTTGGATAGTCTCTCATGTTGATTTACTGTAATTTGTGTTTAAAGTGTAATGTTGGATAGTCTCTCATGTTGATTTACTGTAATTTATGTTTAAAGTGTAATGTTGGATAGTCTCTCATGTTGATTTACTGTAATTTGTGTTTAAAGTGTAATGTTGGATAGTCTCTCATGTTCCTTTACTGTAATTTGTATTTAAAGTGTAATGTTGGATAGTCTCTCATGTTCCTTTACTGTAATTTGTGTTTAAAGTGTAATGTTGGATAGTCTCTCATGTTCCTTTACTGTAATTTGTGTTTAAAGTGTAATGTTGGATAGTCTCTCATGTTGATTTATTGTAATTTGTATTTAAAGTGTAATGTTGGATAGTCTCTCATGTTCCTTTACTGTAATTTGTATTTAAAGTGTAATGTTGGATAGTCTTTCATGTTCCTTTACTGTAATTTGTGTTTAAAGTGTAATATTCGATAGTCTCTCATGTTCCTTTACTGTAATTTGTATTTAAAGTGTAATGTTGGATAGTCTCTCATGTTGATTTACTGTAATTTGTATTTAAAGTGTAATGTTGGATAGTCTGTCATGTTGATTTACTGTAATTTGTGTTTAAAGTGTAATGTTGGATAGTTTCTCATGTTCCTTTACTGCAATTTGTGTTTAAAGTGTAATGTTGGATAGTCTGTCATGTTGATTTACTGTAATTTGTGTTTAAAGTGTAATGTTGGATAGTCTCTCATGTTCCTTTACTGTAATTTGTATTTAAAGTATAATGTTGGATAGTCTCTCATGTTCCTTTACTGTAATTTGTGTTTAAAGTGTAATGTTGGATAGTCTCTCATGTTCCTTTACTGTAATTTGTGCTTAAAGTGTAATGTTGGATAGTCTCTCATGTTCCTTTACTGTAATTTGTGCTTAAAGTGTAATGTTGGATAGTCTGTCATGTTGATTTACTGTAATTTGTGTTTAAAGTGTAATGTTGGATAGTCTCTCATGTTCCTTTACTGTAATTTGTATTTAAAGTGTAATGTTGGATAGTTTCTCATGTTCCTTTACTGTAATTTGTGTTTAAAGTGTAATGTTGGATAGTCTCTCATGTTCCTTTACTGTAATTTGTGTTTAAAGTGTAATGTTGGATAGTCTCTCATGTTCCTTTACTGTAATTTGTGTTTAAAGTGTAATGTTGGATAGTCTCTCATGTTGATTTACTGTAATTTGTGTTTAAAGTGTAATGTTGGATAGTCTCTCATGTTCCTTTACTGTAATTTGTATTTAAAGTGTAATGTTGGATAGTCTCTCATGTTCCTTTACTGTAATTTGTGTTTAAAGTGTAATGTTGGATAGTTTCTCATGTTCCTTTACTGTAATTTGTATTTAGAGTGTAATGTTGGATAGTCTCTCATGTTGATTTACTGTAATTTGTATTTAAAGTGTAATGTTGGATAGTCTCCTCATGTTCCTTTACTGTAATTTGTGTTTAAAGTGTAATGTTGGATAGTCTCTCATGTTCCTTTACTGTAATTTGTATTTAAAGTGTAATGTTGGATAGTCTCTCATGTTGTTTAAAGTGTAATGTTGGATAGTCTCTCATGTTGATTTACTGTAATTTATGTTTAAAGTGTAATGTTGGATAGTCTCTCATGTTGATTTACTGTAATTTGTGTTTAAAGTGTAATGTTGGATAGTCTCTCATGTTCCTTTACTGTAATTTGTATTTAAAGTGTAATGTTGGATAGTCTCTCATGTTCCTTTACTGTAATTTGTGTTTAAAGTGTAATGTTGGATAGTCTCTCATGTTCCTTTACTGTAATTTGTGTTTAAAGTGTAATGTTGGATAGTCTTTCATGTTCCTTTACTGTAATTTGTATTTAAAGTGTAATGTTGGATAGTCTCTCATGTTGATTTACTGTAATTTGTATTTAAAGTGTAATGTTGGATAGTCTGTCATGTTGATTTACTGTAATTTGTGTTTAAAGTGTAATGTTGGATAGTCTCTCATGTTCCTTTACTGTAATTTGTATTTAAAGTATAATGTTGGATAGTCTCTCATGTTCCTTTACTGTAATTTGTGTTTAAAGTGTAATGTTGGATAGTCTCTCATGTTCCTTTACTCTAATTTGTGCTTAAAGTGTAATGTTGGATAGTCTCTCATGTTCCTTTACTGTAATTTGTGCTTAAAGTGTAATGTTGGATAGTCTGTCATGTTGATTTACTGTAATTTGTGTTTAAAGTGTAATGTTGGATAGTCTCTCATGTTCCTTTACTGTAATTTGTATTTAAAGTGTAATGTTGGATAGTTTCTCATGTTCCTTTACTGCAATTTGTGTTTAAAGTGTAATGTTGGATAGTCTGTCATGTTGATTTACTGTAATTTGTGTTTAAAGTGTAATGTTGGATAGTCTCTCATGTTCCTTTACTGTAATTTGTATTTAAAGTGTAATGTTGGATAGTCTCTCATGTTCCTTTACTGTAATTTGTGTTTAAAGTGTAATGTTGGATAGGCTCTCATGTTCCTTTACTGTAATTTGTGCTTAAAGTGTAATGTTGGATAGTCTCTCATGTTCCTTTACTGTAATTTGTGCTTAAAGTGTAATGTTGGATAGTCTGTCATGTTGATTTACTGTAATTTGTGTTTAAAGTGTAATGTTGGATAGTCTCTCATGTTCCTTTACTGTAATTTGTATTTAAAGTGTAATGTTGGATAGTCTCTCATGTTCCTTTACTGTAATTTGTGTTTAAAGTGTAATGTTGGATAGTCTCTCATGTTCCTTTACTGTAATTTGTATTTAAAGTGTAATGTTGGATATTCACTCATGTTCCTTTACTGTAATTTGTATTTAAAGTGTAATGTTGGATAGTCTCTCATGTTCCTTTACTGTAATTTGTGTTTAAAGTGTAATGTTGGATAGTCTCTCATGTTGATTTACTGTAATTTGTATTTAAAGTGTAATGTTGGATAGCCTCTCATGTTCCTTTACTGTAATTTGTATTTAAAGTGTAATGTTGGATAGTCTCTCATGTTCCTTTACTGTAATTTGTGTTTAAAGTGTAATATTCGATAGTCTCTCATGTTCCTTTACTGTAATTTGTATTTAAAGTGTAATGTTGGATAGTCTCTCATGTTGATTTACTGTAATTTGTATTTAAAGTGTAATGTTGGATAGTCTGTCATGTTGATTTACTGTAATTTGTGTTTAAAGTGTAATGTTGGATAGTTTCTCATGTTCCTTTACTGTAATTTGTGTTTAAAGTGTAATGTTGGATAGTCTGTCATGTTGATTTACTGTAATTTGTGTTTAAAGTGTAATGTTGGATAGTCTCTCATGTTCCTTTACTGTAATTTGTATTTAAAGTGTAATGTTGGATAGTCTCTCATGTTCCTTTACTGTAATTTGTGTTTAAAGTGTAATGTTGGATAGTCTCTCATGTTCCTTTACTGTAATTTGTGTTTAAAGTGTAATGTTGGATAGTCTCTCATGTTCCTTTACTGTAATTTGTGTTTAAAGTGTAATGTTGGATAGTCTCTCATGTTCCTTTACTGTAATTTGTGTTTAAAGTGTAATGTTGGATAGTCTCTCATGTTCCTTTACTGTAATTTGTATTTAAAGTGTAATGTTGGATAGTCTCTCATGTTCCTTTACTGTAATTTGTGTTTAAAGTGTAATGTTGGATAGTCTTTCATGTTCCTTTACTGTAATTTGTATTTAAAGTGTAATGTTGGATAGTCTCTCATGTTGATTTACTGTAATTTGTATTTAAAGTGTAATGTTGGATAGTCTCCTCATGTTCCTTTACTGTAATTTGTGTTTAAAGTGTAATGTTGGATAGTCTCTCATGTTCCTTTACTGTAATTTGTATTTAAAGTGTAATGTTGGATAGTCTCTCATGTTGATTTACTGTAATTTGTGTTTAAAGTGTAATGTTGGATAGTCTCTCATGTTGATTTACTGTAATTTATGTTTAAAGTGTAATGTTGGATAGTCTCTCATGTTGATTTACTGTAATTTGTGTTTAAAGTGTAATGTTGGATAGTCTCTCATATTCCTTTACTGTAATTTGTATTTAAAGTGTAATGTTGGATAGTCTCTCATGTTCCTTTACTGTAATTTGTGTTTAAAGTGTAATGTTGGATAGTCTCTCATGTTCCTTTACTGTAATTTGTGTTTAAAGTGTAATGTTGGATAGTCTCTCATGTTGATTTATTGTAATTTGTATTTAAAGTGTAATGTTGGATAGTCTCTCATGTTCCTTTACTGTAATTTGTATTTAAAGTTTAATGTTGGATAGTCTTTCATGTTCCTTTACTGTAATTTGTGTTTAAAGTGTAATATTCGATAGTCTCTCATGTTCCTTTACTGTAATTTGTATTTAAAGTGTTATGTTGGATAGTCTCTCATGTTGATTTACTGTAATTTGTATTTAAAGTGTAATGTTGGATAGTCTGTCATGTTGATTTACTGTAATTTGTGTTTAAAGTGTAATGTTGGATAGTCTCTCATGTTCCTTTACTGTAATTTGTTTTTAAAGTGTAATGTTGGATAGTCTCTCATGTTCCTTTACTGTAATATGTGTTTAAAGTGTAATGTTGGATAGTCTCTCATGTTCCTTTACTGTAATTTGTATTTAAAGTATAATGTTGGATAGTCTCTCATGTTCCTTTACTGTAATTTGTGTTTAAAGTGTAATGTTGGATAGTCTCTCATGTTCCTTTACTGTAATTTGTGCTTAAAGTGTAATGTTGGATAGTCTCTCATGTTCCTTTACTGTAATTTGTGCTTAAAGTGTAATGTTGGATAGTCTGTCATGTTGATTTACTGTAATTTGTGTTTAAAGTGTAATGTTGGATAGTCTCTCATGTTCCTTTACTGTAATTTGTATTTAAAGTGTAATGTTGGATAGTGTCTCATGTTCCTTTACCGTAATTTGTGTTTAAAGTGTAATGTTGGATAGTCTCTCATGTTGATTTATTGTAATTTGTATTTAAAATGTAATGTTGGATAGTCTCTCATGTTCCTTTACTGTAATTTGTATTTAAAGTGTAATGTTGGATAGTCTCTCATGTTCCTTTACTGTAATTTGTATTTAAAGTGTAATATTCGATAGTCTCTCATGTTCCTTTACTGTAATTTGTATTTAAAGTGTAATGTTGGATAGTCTCTCATGTTGATTTACTGTAATTTGTATTTAAAGTGTAATGTTGGATAGTCTGTCATGTTGATTTACTGTAATTTGTGTTTAAAGTGTAATGTTGGATAGTTTCTCATGTTCCTTTACTGCAATTTGTGTTTAAAGTGTAATATTGGATAGTCTGTCATGTTGATTTACTGTAATTTGTGTTTAAAGTGTAATGTTGGATAGTCTCTCATGTTCCTTTACTGTAATTTGTATTTAAAGTGTAATGTTGGATAGTCTCTCATGTTCCTTTACTGTAATTTGTGTTTAAAGTGTAATGTTGGATAGTCTCTCATGTTCCTTTACTGTAATTTGTGTTTAAAGTGTAATGTTGGATAGTCTTTCATGTTCCTTTACTGTAATTTGTATTTAAAGTGTAATGTTGGATAGTCTCTCATGTTCCTTTACTGTAATTTGTATTTAAAGTGTAATGTTGGATAGTCTCTCATGTTGATTTACTGTAATTTGTATTTAAAGTGTAATGTTGGATAGTCTGTCATGTTGATTTACTGTAATTTGTGTTTAAAGTGTAATGTTGGATAGTCTCTCATGTTCCTTTACTGTAATTTGTATTTAAAGTATAATGTTGGATAGTCTCTCATGTTCCTTTACTGTAATTTGTGTTTAAAGTGTAATGTTGGATAGTCTCTCATGTTCCTTTACTGTAATTTGTGCTTAAAGTGTAATGTTGGATAGTCTCTCATGTTGCTTTACTGTAATTTGTATTTAAAGTGTAATGTTGGATAGTCTCTCATGTTCCTTTACTGTAATTTGTATTTAAAGTGTAATGTTGGATAGTCTCTCATGTTCCTTTACTGTAATTTGTGTTTAAAGTGTAATGTTGGATAGTCTCTCATGTTCCTTTACTGTAATTTGTGTTTAAAGTGTAATGTTGAATAGTCTTTCATGTTCCTTTACTGTAATTTGTATTTAAAGTGTAATGTTGGATAGTCTCTCATGTTCCTTTACTGTAATTTGTATTTAAAGTGTAATGTTGGATAGTCTCTCATGTTGATTTACTGTAATTTATGTTTAAAGTGTAATGTTGGATAGTCTCTCATGTTGATTTACTGTAATTTGTGTTTAAAGTGTAATGTTGGATAGTCTCTCATGTTCCTTTACTGTAATTTGTATTTAAAGTGTAATGTTGGATAGTCTCTCATGTTCCTTTACTGTAATTTGTGTTTAAAGTGTAATGTTGGATAGTCTCTCATGTTCCTTTACTGTAATTTGTGTTTAAAGTGTAATGTTGGATAGTCTCTCATGTTGATTTATTGTAATTTGTATTTAAAGTGTAATGTTGGATAGTCTCTCATGTTCCTTTACTGTAATTTGTATTTAAAGTGTAATGTTGGATAGTCTTTCATGTTCCTTTACTGTAATTTGTGTTTAAAGTGTAATATTCGATAGTCTCTCATGTTCCTTTACTGTAATTTGTATTTAAAGTGTAATGTTGGATAGTCTCTCATGTTGATTTACTGTAATTTGTATTTAAAGTGTAATGTTGGATAGTCTGTCATGTTGATTTACTGTAATTTGTGTTTAAAGTGTAATGTTGGATAGTTTCTCATGTTCCTTTACTGCAATTTGTGTTTAAAGTGTAATGTTGGATAGTCTGTCATGTTGATTTACTGTAATTTGTGTTTAAAGTGTAATGTTGGATAGTCTCTCATGTTCCTTTACTGTAATTTGTATTTAAAGTATAATGTTGGATAGTCTCTCATGTTCCTTTACTGTAATTTGTGTTTAAAGTGTAATGTTGGATAGTCTCTCATGTTCCTTTACTGTTATTTGTGCTTAAAGTGTAATGTTGGATAGTCTCTCATGTTCCTTTACTGTAATTTGTGCTTAAAGTGTAATGTTGGATAGTCTGTCATGTTGATTTACTGTAATTTGTGTTTAAAGTGTAATGTTGGATAGTCTCTCATGTTCCTTTACTGTAATTTGTATTTAAAGTGTAATGTTGGATAGTTTCTCATGTTCCTTTACTGTAATTTGTGTTTAAAGTGTAATGTTGGATAGTCTCTCATGTTCCTTTACTGTAATTTGTGTTTAAAGTGTAATGTTGGATAGTCTCTCATGTTCCTTTACTGTAATTTGTGTTTAAAGTGTAATGTTGGATAGTCTCTCATGTTGATTTACTGTAATTTGTGTTTAAAGTGTAATGTTGGATAGTCTCTCATGTTCCTTTACTGTAATTTGTATTTAAAGTGTAATGTTGGATAGTCTCTCATGTTCCTTTACTGTAATTTGTGTTTAAAGTGTAATGTTGGATAGTTTCTCATGTTCCTTTACTGTAATTTGTATTTAGAGTGTAATGTTGGATAGTCTCTCATGTTGATTTACTGTAATTTGTATTTAAAGTGTAATGTTGGATAGTCTCCTCATGTTCCTTTACTGTAATTTGTGTTTAAAGTGTAATGTTGGATAGTCTCTCATGTTCCTTTACTGTAATTTGTATTTAAAGTGTAATGTTGGATAGTCTCTCATGTTGTTTAAAGTGTAATGTTGGATAGTCTCTCATGTTGATTTACTGTAATTTATGTTTAAAGTGTAATGTTGGATAGTCTCTCATGTTGATTTACTGTAATTTGTGTTTAAAGTGTAATGTTGGATAGTCTCTCATGTTCCTTTACTGTAATTTGTGTTTAAAGTGTAATGTTGGATAGTCTCTCATGTTGATTTATTGTAATTTGTATTTAAAGTGTAATGTTGGATAGTCTCTCATGTTCCTTTACTGTAATTTGTATTTAAAGTGTAATGTTGGATAGTCTTTCATGTTCCTTTACTGTAATTTGTGTTTAAAGTGTAATATTCGATAGTCTCTCATGTTCCTTTACTGTAATTTGTATTTAAAGTGTAATGTTGGATAGTCTCTCATGTTGATTTACTGTAATTTGTATTTAAAGTGTAATGTTGGATAGTCTGTCATGTTGATTTACTGTAATTTGTGTTTAAAGTGTAATGTTGGATAGTCTCTCATGTTCCTTTACTGTAATTTGTATTTAAAGTATAATGTTGGATAGTCTCTCATGTTCCTTTACTGTAATTTGTGTTTAAAGTGTAATGTTGGATAGTCTCTCATGTTCCTTTACTGTAATTTGTGCTTAAAGTGTAATGTTGGATAGTCTCTCATGTTGCTTTACTGTAATTTGTATTTAAAGTGTAATGTTGGATAGTCTCTCATGTTCCTTTACTGTAATTTGTATTTAAAGTGTAATGTTGGATAGTCTCTCATGTTCCTTTACTGTAATTTGTGTTTAAAGTGTAATGTTGGATAGTCTCTCATGTTCCTTTACTGTAATTTGTGTTTAAAGTGTAATGTTGAATAGTCTTTCATGTTCCTTTACTGTAATTTGTATTTAAAGTGTAATGTTGGATAGTCTCTCATGTTCCTTTACTGTAATTTGTATTTAAAGTGTAATGTTGGATAGTCTCTCATGTTGATTTACTGTAATTTATGTTTAAAGTGTAATGTTGGATAGTCTCTCATGTTGATTTACTGTAATTTGTGTTTAAAGTGTAATGTTGGATAGTCTCTCATGTTCCTTTACTGTAATTTGTATTTAAAGTGTAATGTTGGATAGTCTCTCATGTTCCTTTACTGTAATTTGTGTTTAAAGTGTAATGTTGGATAGTCTCTCATGTTCCTTTACTGTAATTTGTGTTTAAAGTGTAATGTTGGATAGTCTCTCATGTTGATTTATTGTAATTTGTATTTAAAGTGTAATGTTGGATAGTCTCTCATGTTCCTTTACTGTAATTTGTATTTAAAGTGTAATGTTGGATAGTCTTTCATGTTCCTTTACTGTAATTTGTGTTTAAAGTGTAATATTCGATAGTCTCTCATGTTCCTTTACTGTAATTTGTATTTAAAGTGTAATGTTGGATAGTCTCTCATGTTGATTTACTGTAATTTGTATTTAAAGTGTAATGTTGGATAGTCTGTCATGTTGATTTACTGTAATTTGTGTTTAAAGTGTAATGTTGGATAGTTTCTCATGTTCCTTTACTGCAATTTGTGTTTAAAGTGTAATGTTGGATAGTCTGTCATGTTGATTTACTGTAATTTGTGTTTAAAGTGTAATGTTGGATAGTCTCTCATGTTCCTTTACTGTAATTTGTATTTAAAGTATAATGTTGGATAGTCTCTCATGTTCCTTTACTGTAATTTGTGTTTAAAGTGTAATGTTGGATAGTCTCTCATGTTCCTTTACTGTTATTTGTGCTTAAAGTGTAATGTTGGATAGTCTCTCATGTTCCTTTACTGTAATTTGTGCTTAAAGTGTAATGTTGGATAGTCTGTCATGTTGATTTACTGTAATTTGTGTTTAAAGTGTAATGTTGGATAGTCTCTCATGTTCCTTTACTGTAATTTGTATTTAAAGTGTAATGTTGGATAGTTTCTCATGTTCCTTTACTGTAATTTGTGTTTAAAGTGTAATGTTGGATAGTCTCTCATGTTCCTTTACTGTAATTTGTGTTTAAAGTGTAATGTTGGATAGTCTCTCATGTTCCTTTACTGTAATTTGTGTTTAAAGTGTAATGTTGGATAGTCTCTCATGTTGATTTACTGTAATTTGTGTTTAAAGTGTAATGTTGGATAGTCTCTCATGTTCCTTTACTGTAATTTGTATTTAAAGTGTAATGTTGGATAGTCTCTCATGTTCCTTTACTGTAATTTGTGTTTAAAGTGTAATGTTGGATAGTTTCTCATGTTCCTTTACTGTAATTTGTATTTAGAGTGTAATGTTGGATAGTCTCTCATGTTGATTTACTGTAATTTGTATTTAAAGTGTAATGTTGGATAGTCTCCTCATGTTCCTTTACTGTAATTTGTGTTTAAAGTGTAATGTTGGATAGTCTCTCATGTTCCTTTACTGTAATTTGTATTTAAAGTGTAATGTTGGATAGTCTCTCATGTTGTTTAAAGTGTAATGTTGGATAGTCTCTCATGTTGATTTACTGTAATTTATGTTTAAAGTGTAATGTTGGATAGTCTCTCATGTTGATTTACTGTAATTTGTGTTTAAAGTGTAATGTTGGATAGTCTCTCATGTTCCTTTACTGTAATTTGTATTTAAAGTGTAATGTTGGATAGTCTCTCATGTTCCTTTACTGTAATTTGTGTTTAAAGTGTAATGTTGGATAGTCTCTCATGTTCCTTTACTGTAATTTGTGTTTAAAGTGTAATGTTGGATAGTCTTTCATGTTCCTTTACTGTAATTTGTATTTAAAGTGTAATGTTGGATAGTCTCTCATGTTCCTTTACTGTAATTTGTATTTAAAGTGTAATGTTGGATAGTCTCTCATGTTGATTTACTGTAATTTGTATTTAAAGTGTAATGTTGGATAGTCTGTCATGTTGATTTACTGTAATTTGTGTTTAAAGTGTAATGTTGGATAGTCTCTCATGTTCCTTTACTGTAATTTGTATTTAAAGTATAATGTTGGATAGTCTCTCATGTTCCTTTACTGTAATTTGTGTTTAAAGTGTAATGTTGGATAGTCTCTCATGTTCCTTTACTCTAATTTGTGCTTAAAGTGTAACGTTGGATAGTCTCTCATGTTCCTTTACTGTAATTTGTGCTTAAAGTGTAATGTTGGATAGTCTGTCATGTTGATTTACTGTAATTTGTGTTTAAAGTGTAATGTTGGATAGTCTCTCATGTTCCTTTACTGTAATTTGTATTTAAAGTGTAATGTTGGATAGTTTCTCATGTTCCTTTACTGCAATTTGTGTTTAAAGTGTAATGTTGGATAGTCTGTCATGTTGATTTACTGTAATTTGTGTTTAAAGTGTAATGTTGGATAGTCTCTCATGTTCCTTTACTGTAATTTGTATTTAAAGTGTAATGTTGGATAGTCTCTCATGTTCCTTTACTGTAATTTGTGTTTAAAGTGTAATGTTGGATAGGCTCTCATGTTCCTTTACTGTAATTTGTGCTTAAAGTGTAATGTTGGATAGTCTCTCATGTTCCTTTACTGTAATTTGTGCTTAAAGTGTAATGTTGGATAGTCTGTCATGTTGATTTACTGTAATTTGTGTTTAAAGTGTAATGTTGGATAGTCTCTCATGTTCCTTTACTGTAATTTGTATTTAAAGTGTAATGTTGGATAGTCTCTCATGTTCCTTTACTGTAATTTGTGTTTAAAGTGTAATGTTGGATAGTCTCTCATGTTCCTTTACTGTAATTTGTATTTAAAGTGTAATGTTGGATATTCACTCATGTTCCTTTACTGTAATTTGTATTTAAAGTGTAATGTTGGATAGTCTCTCATGTTCCTTTACTGTAATTTGTGTTTAAAGTGTAATGTTGGATAGTCTCTCATGTTGATTTACTGTAATTTGTATTTAAAGTGTAATGTTGGATAGCCTCTCATGTTCCTTTACTGTAATTTGTATTTAAAGTGTAATGTTGGATAGTCTCTCATGTTCCTTTACTGTAATTTGTGTTTAAAGTGTAATATTCGATAGTCTCTCATGTTCCTTTACTGTAATTTGTATTTAAAGTGTAATGTTGGATAGTCTCTCATGTTGATTTACTGTAATTTGTATTTAAAGTGTAATGTTGGATAGTCTGTCATGTTGATTTACTGTAATTTGTGTTTAAAGTGTAATGTTGGATAGTTTCTCATGTTCCTTTACTGTAATTTGTGTTTAAAGTGTAATGTTGGATAGTCTGTCATGTTGATTTACTGTAATTTGTGTTTAAAGTGTAATGTTGGATAGTCTCTCATGTTCCTTTACTGTAATTTGTATTTAAAGTGTAATGTTGGATAGTCTCTCATGTTCCTTTACTGTAATTTGTGTTTAAAGTGTAATGTTGGATAGTCTCTCATGTTCCTTTACTGTAATTTGTGTTTAAAGTGTAATGTTGGATAGTCTCTCATGTTCCTTTACTGTAATTTGTGTTTAAAGTGTAATGTTGGATAGTCTCTCATGTTCCTTTACTGTAATTTGTGTTTAAAGTGTAATGTTGGATAGTCTCTCATGTTCCTTTACTGTAATTTGTATTTAAAGTGTAATGTTGGATAGTCTCTCATGTTCCTTTACTGTAATTTGTGTTTAAAGTGTAATGTTGGATAGTCTCTCATGTTCCTTTACTGTAATTTGTATTTAAAGTGTAATGTTGGATAGTCTCTCATGTTGATTTACTGTAATTTGTATTTAAAGTGTAATGTTGGATAGTCTCCTCATGTTCCTTTACTGTAATTTGTGTTTAAAGTGTAATGTTGGATAGTCTCTCATGTTCCTTTACTGTAATTTGTATTTAAAGTGTAATGTTGGATAGTCTCTCATGTTGATTTACTGTAATTTGTGTTTAAAGTGTAATGTTGGATAGTCTCTCATGTTGATTTACTGTAATTTATGTTTAAAGTGTAATGTTGGATAGTCTCTCATGTTGATTTACTGTAATTTGTGTTTAAAGTGTAATGTTGGATAGTCTCTCATGTTCCTTTACTGTAATTTGTATTTAAAGTGTAATGTTGGATAGTCTCTCATGTTCCTTTACTGTAATTTGTGTTTAAAGTGTAATGTTGGATAGTCTCTCATGTTCCTTTACTGTAATTTGTGTTTAAAGTGTAATGTTGGATAGTCTCTCATGTTGATTTATTGTAATTTGTATTTAAAGTGTAATGTTGGATAGTCTCTCATGTTCCTTTACTGTAATTTGTATTTAAAGTTTAATGTTGGATAGTCTTTCATGTTCCTTTACTGTAATTTGTGTTTAAAGTGTAATATTCGATAGTCTCTCATGTTCCTTTACTGTAATTTGTATTTAAAGTGTTATGTTGGATAGTCTCTCATGTTGATTTACTGTAATTTGTATTTAAAGTGTAATGTTGGATAGTCTGTCATGTTGATTTACTGTAATTTGTGTTTAAAGTGTAATGTTGGATAGTCTCTCATGTTCCTTTACTGTAATTTGTTTTTAAAGTGTAATGTTGGATAGTCTCTCATGTTCCTTTACTGTAATATGTGTTTAAAGTGTAATGTTGGATAGTCTCTCATGTTCCTTTACTGTAATTTGTATTTAAAGTATAATGTTGGATAGTCTCTCATGTTCCTTTACTGTAATTTGTGTTTAAAGTGTAATGTTGGATAGTCTCTCATGTTCCTTTACTGTAATTTGTGCTTAAAGTGTAATGTTGGATAGTCTCTCATGTTCCTTTACTGTAATTTGTGCTTAAAGTGTAATGTTGGATAGTCTGTCATATTGATTTACTGTAATTTGTGTTTAAAGTGTAATGTTGGATAGTCTCTCATGTTCCTTTACTGTAATTTGTATTTAAAGTGTAATGTTGGATAGTGTCTCATGTTCCTTTACCGTAATTTGTGTTTAAAGTGTAATGTTGGATAGTCTCTCATGTTGATTTATTGTAATTTGTATTTAAAATGTAATGTTGGATAGTCTCTCATGTTCCTTTACTGTAATTTGTATTTAAAGTGTAATGTTGGATAGTCTCTCATGTTCCTTTACTGTAATTTGTATTTAAAGTGTAATATTCGATAGTCTCTCATGTTCCTTTACTGTAATTTGTATTTAAAGTGTAATGTTGGATAGTCTCTCATGTTGATTTACTGTAATTTGTATTTAAAGTGTAATGTTGGATAGTCTGTCATGTTGATTTACTGTAATTTGTGTTTAAAGTGTAATGTTGGATAGTTTCTCATGTTCCTTTACTGCAATTTGTGTTTAAAGTGTAATATTGGATAGTCTGTCATGTTGATTTACTGTAATTTGTGTTTAAAGTGTAATGTTGGATAGTCTCTCATGTTCCTTTACTGTAATTTGTATTTAAAGTGTAATGTTGGATAGTCTCTCATGTTCCTTTACTGTAATTTGTGTTTAAAGTGTAATGTTGGATAGTCTCTCATGTTCCTTTACTGTAATTTGTGTTTAAAGTGTAATGTTGGATAGTCTTTCATGTTCCTTTACTGTAATTTGTATTTAAAGTGTAATGTTGGATAGTCTCTCATGTTCCTTTACTGTAATTTGTATTTAAAGTGTAATGTTGGATAGTCTCTCATGTTGATTTACTGTAATTTGTATTTAAAGTGTAATGTTGGATAGTCTGTCATGTTGATTTACTGTAATTTGTGTTTAAAGTGTAATGTTGGATAGTCTCTCATGTTCCTTTACTGTAATTTGTATTTAAAGTATAATGTTGGATAGTCTCTCATGTTCCTTTACTGTAATTTGTGTTTAAAGTGTAATGTTGGATAGTCTCTCATGTTCCTTTACTGTAATTTGTGCTTAAAGTGTAATGTTGGATAGTCTCTCATGTTGCTTTACTGTAATTTGTATTTAAAGTGTAATGTTGGATAGTCTCTCATGTTCCTTTACTGTAATTTGTATTTAAAGTGTAATGTTGGATAGTCTCTCATGTTCCTTTACTGTAATTTGTGTTTAAAGTGTAATGTTGGATAGTCTCTCATGTTCCTTTACTGTAATTTGTGTTTAAAGTGTAATGTTGAATAGTCTTTCATGTTCCTTTACTGTAATTTGTATTTAAAGTGTAATGTTGGATAGTCTCTCATGTTCCTTTACTGTAATTTGTATTTAAAGTGTAATGTTGGATAGTCTCTCATGTTGATTTACTGTAATTTGTATTTAAAGTGTAATGTTGGATAGTCTGTCATGTTGATTTACTGTAATTTGTGTTTAAAGTGTAATGTTGGATAGTCTCTCATGTTCCTTTACTGTAATTTATATTTAAAGTATAATGTTGGATAGTCTCTCATGTTCCTTTACTGTAATTTGTGTTTAAAGTGTAATGTTGGATAGTCTCTCATGTTTCTTTACTGTAATTTGTGCTTAAAGTGTAATGTTGGATAGTCTGTCATGTTGATTTACTGTAATTTGTGTTTAAAGTGTAATGTTGGATAGTCTCTCATGTTCCTTTACTGTAATTTGTATTTAAAGTGTAATGTTGGATAGTTTCTCATGTTCCTTTACTGCAATTTGTGTTTAAAGTGTAATGTTAGATAGTCTGTCATGTTGATTTACTGTAATTTGTGTTTAAAGTGTAATGTTGGATAGTCTCTCATGTTCCTTTACTGTAATTTGTATTTAAAGTGTAATGTTGGATAGTCTCTCATGTTCCTTTACTGTAATTTGTGTTTAAAGTGTAATGTTGGATAGTCTCTCATGTTCCTTTACTGTAATTTGTGCTTAAAGTGTAATGTTGGATAGTCTCTCATGTTCCTTTACTGTAATTTGTGCTTAAAGTGTAATGTTGGATAGTCTGTCATGTTGATTTACTGTAATTTGTGTTTAAAGTGTAATGTTGGATAGTCTCTCATGTTCCTTTACTGTAATTTGTATTTAAAGTGTAATGTTGGATAGTCTCTCATGTTCCTTTACTGTAATTTGTGTTTAAAGTGTAATGTTGGATAGTCTCTCATGTTCCTTTAGTGTAATTTGTATTTAAAGTGTAATGTTGGATATTCACTCATGTTCCTTTACTGTAATTTGTATTTAAAGTGTAATGTTGGATAGTCTCTCATGTTCCTTTACTGTAATTTGTGTTTAAAGTGTAATGTTGGATAGTCTCTCATGTTGATTTACTGTAATTTGTATTTAAAGTGTAATGTTGGATAGCCTCTCATGTTCCTTTACTGTAATTTGTATTTAAAGTGTAATGTTGGATAGTCTCTCATGTTCCTTTACTGTAATTTGTGTTTAAAGTGTAATATTCGATAGTCTCTCATGTTCCTTTACTGTAATTTGTATTTAAAGTGTAATGTTGGATAGTCTCTCATGTTGATTTACTGTAATTTGTGTTTAAAGTGTAATGTTGGATAGTTTCTCATGTTCCTTTACTGTAATTTGTGTTTAAAGTGTAATGTTGGATAGTCTGTCATGTTGATTTACTGTAATTTGTGTTTAAGGTGTAATGTTGGATAGTCTCTCATGTTCCTTTACTGTAATTTGTATTTAAAGTGTAATGTTGGATAGTCTCTCATGTTCCTTTACTGTAATTTGTGTTTAAAGTGTAATGTTGGATAGTCTCTCATGTTCCTTTACTGTAATTTGTGTTTAAAGTGTAATGTTGGATAGTCTCTCATGTTCCTTTACTGTAATTTGTGTTTAAAGTGTAATGTTGGATAGTCTCTCATGTTCCTTTACTGTAATTTGTGTTTAAAGTGTAATGTTGGATAGTCTCTCATGTTCCTTTACTGTAATTTGTATTTAAAGTGTAATGTTGGATAGTCTCTCATGTTCCTTTACTGTAATTTGTGTTTAAAGTGTAATGTTGGATAGTCTCTCATGTTCCTTTACTGTAATTTGTATTTAAAGTGTAATGTTGGATAGTCTCTCATGTTGATTTACTGTAATTTGTATTTAAAGTGTAATGTTGGATAGTCTCCTCATGTTCCTTTACTGTAATTTGTGTTTAAAGTGTAATGTTGGATAGTCTCTCATGTTCCTTTACTGTAATTTGTATTTAAAGTGTAATGTTGGATAGTCTCTCATGTTGATTTACTGTAATTTGTGTTTAAAGTGTAATGTTGGATAGTCTCTCATGTTGATTTACTGTAATTTATGTTTAAAGTGTAATGTTGGATAGTCTCTCATGTTGATTTACTGTAATTTGTGTTTAAAGTGTAATGTTGGATAGTCTCTCATGTTCCTTTACTGTAATTTGTATTTAAAGTGTAATGTTGGATAGTCTCTCATGTTCCTTTACTGTAATTTGTGTTTAAAGTGTAATGTTGGATAGTCTCTCATGTTCCTTTACTGTAATTTGTGTTTAAAGTGTAATGTTGGATAGTCTCTCATGTTGATTTATTGTAATTTGTATTTAAAGTGTAATGTTGGATAGTCTCTCATGTTCCTTTACTGTAATTTGTATTTAAAGTGTAATGTTGGATAGTCTTTCATGTTCCTTTACTGTAATTTGTGTTTAAAGTGTAATGTTGGATAGTCTGTCATGTTGATTTACTGTAATTTGTGTTTAAAGTGTAATGTTGGATAGTCTCTCATGTTCCTTTACTGTAATTTGTATTTAAAGTATAATGTTGGATAGTCTCTCATGTTCCTTTACTGTAATTTGTGTTTAAAGTGTAATGTTGGATAGTCTCTCATGTTCCTTTACTGTTATTTGTGCTTAAAGTGTAATGTTGGATAGTCTCTCATGTTCCTTTACTGTAATTTGTGCTTAAAGTGTAATGTTGGATAGTCTGTCATGTTGATTTACTGTAATTTGTGTTTAAAGTGTAATGTTGGATAGTCTCTCATGTTCCTTTACTGTAATTTGTATTTAAAGTGTAATGTTGGATAGTTTCTCATGTTCCTTTACTGTAATTTGTGTTTAAAGTGTAATGTTGGATAGTCTCTCATGTTCCTTTACTGTAATTTGTGTTTAAAGTGTAATGTTGGATAGTCTCTCATGTTCCTTTACTGTAATTTGTGTTTAAAGTGTAATGTTGGATAGTCTCTCATGTTGATTTACTGTAATTTGTGTTTAAAGTGTAATGTTGGATAGTCTCTCATGTTCCTTTACTGTAATTTGTATTTAAAGTGTAATGTTGGATAGTCTCTCATGTTCCTTTACTGTAATTTGTGTTTAAAGTGTAATGTTGGATAGTTTCTCATGTTCCTTTACTGTAATTTGTATTTAGAGTGTAATGTTGGATAGTCTCTCATGTTGATTTACTGTAATTTGTATTTAAAGTGTAATGTTGGATAGTCTCCTCATGTTCCTTTACTGTAATTTGTGTTTAAAGTGTAATGTTGGATAGTCTCTCATGTTCCTTTACTGTAATTTGTATTTAAAGTGTAATGTTGGATAGTCTCTCATGTTGTTTAAAGTGTAATGTTGGATAGTCTCTCATGTTGATTTACTGTAATTTATGTTTAAAGTGTAATGTTGGATAGTCTCTCATGTTGATTTACTGTAATTTGTGTTTAAAGTGTAATGTTGGATAGTCTCTCATGTTCCTTTACTGTAATTTGTATTTAAAGTGTAATGTTGGATAGTCTCTCATGTTCCTTTACTGTAATTTGTGTTTAAAGTGTAATGTTGGATAGTCTCTCATGTTCCTTTACTGTAATTTGTGTTTAAAGTGTAATGTTGGATAGTCTTTCATGTTCCTTTACTGTAATTTGTATTTAAAGTGTAATGTTGGATAGTCTCTCATGTTCCTTTACTGTAATTTGTATTTAAAGTGTAATGTTGGATAGTCTCTCATGTTGATTTACTGTAATTTGTATTTAAAGTGTAATGTTGGATAGTCTGTCATGTTGATTTACTGTAATTTGTGTTTAAAGTGTAATGTTGGATAGTCTCTCATGTTCCTTTACTGTAATTTGTATTTAAAGTATAATGTTGGATAGTCTCTCATGTTCCTTTACTGTAATTTGTGTTTAAAGTGTAATGTTGGATAGTCTCTCATGTTCCTTTACTCTAATTTGTGCTTAAAGTGTAACGTTGGATAGTCTCTCATGTTCCTTTACTGTAATTTGTGCTTAAAGTGTAATGTTGGATAGTCTGTCATGTTGATTTACTGTAATTTGTGTTTAAAGTGTAATGTTGGATAGTCTCTCATGTTCCTTTACTGTAATTTGTATTTAAAGTGTAATGTTGGATAGTTTCTCATGTTCCTTTACTGCAATTTGTGTTTAAAGTGTAATGTTGGATAGTCTGTCATGTTGATTTACTGTAATTTGTGTTTAAAGTGTAATGTTGGATAGTCTCTCATGTTCCTTTACTGTAATTTGTATTTAAAGTGTAATGTTGGATAGTCTCTCATGTTCCTTTACTGTAATTTGTGTTTAAAGTGTAATGTTGGATAGGCTCTCATGTTCCTTTACTGTAATTTGTGCTTAAAGTGTAATGTTGGATAGTCTCTCATGTTCCTTTACTGTAATTTGTGCTTAAAGTGTAATGTTGGATAGTCTGTCATGTTGATTTACTGTAATTTGTGTTTAAAGTGTAATGTTGGATAGTCTCTCATGTTCCTTTACTGTAATTTGTATTTAAAGTGTAATGTTGGATAGTCTCTCATGTTCCTTTACTGTAATTTGTGTTTAAAGTGTAATGTTGGATAGTCTCTCATGTTCCTTTAGTGTAATTTGTATTTAAAGTGTAATGTTGGATATTCACTCATGTTCCTTTACTGTAATTTGTATTTAAAGTGTAATGTTGGATAGTCTCTCATGTTCCTTTACTGTAATTTGTGTTTAAAGTGTAATGTTGGATAGTCTCTCATGTTGATTTACTGTAATTTGTATTTAAAGTGTAATGTTGGATAGCCTCTCATGTTCCTTTACTGTAATTTGTATTTAAAGTGTAATGTTGGATAGTCTCTCATGTTCCTTTACTGTAATTTGTGTTTAAAGTGTAATATTCGATAGTCTCTCATGTTCCTTTACTGTAATTTGTATTTAAAGTGTAATGTTGGATAGTCTCTCATGTTGATTTACTGTAATTTGTATTTAAAGTGTAATGTTGGATAGTCTGTCATGTTGATTTACTGTAATTTGTGTTTAAAGTGTAATGTTGGATAGTTTCTCATGTTCCTTTACTGTAATTTGTGTTTAAAGTGTAATGTTGGATAGTCTGTCATGTTGATTTACTGTAATTTGTGTTTAAGGTGTAATGTTGGATAGTCTCTCATGTTCCTTTACTGTAATTTGTATTTAAAGTGTAATGTTGGATAGTCTCTCATGTTCCTTTACTGTAATTTGTGTTTAAAGTGTAATGTTGGATAGTCTCTCATGTTCCTTTACTGTAATTTGTGTTTAAAGTGTAATGTTGGATAGTCTCTCATGTTCCTTTACTGTAATTTGTGTTTAAAGTGTAATGTTGGATAGTCTCTCATGTTCCTTTACTGTAATTTGTGTTTAAAGTGTAATGTTGGATAGTCTCTCATGTTCCTTTACTGTAATTTGTATTTAAAGTGTAATGTTGGATAGTCTCTCATGTTCCTTTACTGTAATTTGTGTTTAAAGTGTAATGTTGGATAGTCTCTCATGTTCCTTTACTGTAATTTGTATTTAAAGTGTAATGTTGGATAGTCTCTCATGTTGATTTACTGTAATTTGTATTTAAAGTGTAATGTTGGATAGTCTCCTCATGTTCCTTTACTGTAATTTGTGTTTAAAGTGTAATGTTGGATAGTCTCTCATGTTCCTTTACTGTAATTTGTATTTAAAGTGTAATGTTGGATAGTCTCTCATGTTGATTTACTGTAATTTGTGTTTAAAGTGTAATGTTGGATAGTCTCTCATGTTGATTTACTGTAATTTATGTTTAAAGTGTAATGTTGGATAGTCTCTCATGTTGATTTACTGTAATTTGTGTTTAAAGTGTAATGTTGGATAGTCTCTCATGTTCCTTTACTGTAATTTGTATTTAAAGTGTAATGTTGGATAGTCTCTCATGTTCCTTTACTGTAATTTGTGTTTAAAGTGTAATGTTGGATAGTCTCTCATGTTCCTTTACTGTAATTTGTGTTTAAAGTGTAATGTTGGATAGTCTCTCATGTTGATTTATTGTAATTTGTATTTAAAGTGTAATGTTGGATAGTCTCTCATGTTCCTTTACTGTAATTTGTATTTAAAGTGTAATGTTGGATAGTCTTTCATGTTCCTTTACTGTAATTTGTGTTTAAAGTGTAATGTTGGATAGTCTGTCATGTTGATTTACTGTAATTTGTGTTTAAAGTGTAATGTTGGATAGTCTCTCATGTTCCTTTACTGTAATTTGTATTTAAATATAATGTTGGATAGTCTCTCATGTTCCTTTACTGTAATTTGTGTTTAAAGTGTAATGTTGGATAGTCTCTCATGTTCCTTTACTGTTATTTGTGCTTAAAGTGTAATGTTGGATAGTCTCTCATGTTCCTTTACTGTAATTTGTGCTTAAAGTGTAATGTTGGATAGTCTGTCATGTTGATTTACTGTAATTTGTGTTTAAAGTGTAATGTTGGATAGTCTCTCATGTTCCTTTACTGTAATTTGTATTTAAAGTGTAATGTTGGATAGTTTCTCATGTTCCTTTACTGTAATTTGTGTTTAAAGTGTAATGTTGGATAGTCTCTCATGTTCCTTTACTGTAATTTGTGTTTAAAGTGTAATGTTGGATAGTCTCTCATGTTCCTTTACTGTAATTTGTGTTTAAAGTGTAATGTTGGATAGTCTCTCATGTTCCTTTACTGTAATTTGTGTTTAAAGTGTAATGTTGGATAGTCTCTCATGTTCCTTTACTGTAATTTGTATTTAAAGTGTAATGTTGGATAGTCTCTCATGTTCCTTTACTGTAATTTGTGTTTAAAGTGTAATGTTGGATAGTTTCTCATGTTCCTTTACTGTAATTTGTATTTAGAGTGTAATGTTGGATAGTCTCTCATGTTGATTTACTGTAATTTGTATTTAAAGTGTAATGTTGGATAGTCTCCTCATGTTCCTTTACTGTAATTTGTGTTTAAAGTGTAATGTTGGATAGTCTCTCATGTTCCTTTACTGTAATTTGTATTTAAAGTGTAATGTTGGATAGTCTCTCATGTTGTTTAAAGTGTAATGTTGGATAGTCTCTCATGTTGATTTACTGTAATTTATGTTTAAAGTGTAATGTTGGATAGTCTCTCATGTTGATTTACTGTAATTTGTGTTTAAAGTGTAATGTTGGATAGTCTCTCATGTTCCTTTACTGTAATTTGTATTTAAAGTGTAATGTTGGATAGTCTCTCATGTTCCTTTACTGTAATTTGTGTTTAAAGTGTAATGTTGGATAGTCTCTCATGTTCCTTTACTGTAATTTGTGTTTAAAGTGTAATGTTGGATAGTCTTTCATGTTCCTTTACTGTAATTTGTATTTAAAGTGTAATGTTGGATAGTCTCTCATGTTCCTTTACTGTAATTTGTATTTAAAGTGTAATGTTGGATAGTCTCTCATGTTGATTTACTGTAATTTGTATTTAAAGTGTAATGTTGGATAGTCTGTCATGTTGATTTACTGTAATTTGTGTTTAAAGTGTAATGTTGGATAGTCTCTCATGTTCCTTTACTGTAATTTGTATTTAAAGTATAATGTTGGATAGTCTCTCATGTTCCTTTACTGTAATTTGTGTTTAAAGTGTAATGTTGGATAGTCTCTCATGTTCCTTTACTGTAATTTGTGTTTAAAGTGTAATGTTGGATAGTCTCTCATGTTCCTTTACTGTAATTTGTATTTAAAGTATAATGTTGGATAGTCTCTCATGTTCCTTTACTGTAATTTGTGTTTAAAGTGTAATGTTGGATAGTCTCTCATGTTCCTTTACTCTAATTTGTGCTTAAAGTGTAACGTTGGATAGTCTCTCATGTTCCTTTACTGTAATTTGTGCTTAAAGTGTAATGTTGGATAGTCTGTCATGTTGATTTACTGTAATTTGTGTTTAAAGTGTAATGTTGGATAGTCTCTCATGTTCCTTTACTGTAATTTGTATTTAAAGTGTAATGTTGGATAGTTTCTCATGTTCCTTTACTGCAATTTGTGTTTAAAGTGTAATGTTGGATAGTCTGTCATGTTGATTTACTGTAATTTGTGTTTAAAGTGTAATGTTGGATAGTCTCTCATGTTCCTTTACTGTAATTTGTATTTAAAGTGTAATGTTGGATAGTCTCTCATGTTCCTTTACTGTAATTTGTGTTTAAAGTGTAATGTTGGATAGGCTCTCATGTTCCTTTACTGTAATTTGTGCTTAAAGTGTAATGTTGGATAGTCTCTCATGTTCCTTTACTGTAATTTGTGCTTAAAGTGTAATGTTGGATAGTCTGTCATGTTGATTTACTGTAATTTGTGTTTAAAGTGTAATGTTGGATAGTCTCTCATGTTCCTTTACTGTAATTTGTATTTAAAGTGTAATGTTGGATAGTCTCTCATGTTCCTTTACTGTAATTTGTGTTTAAAGTGTAATGTTGGATAGTCTCTCATGTTCCTTTACTGTAATTTGTATTTAAAGTGTAATGTTGGATATTCACTCATGTTCCTTTACTGTAATTTGTATTTAAAGTGTAATGTTGGATAGTCTCTCATGTTCCTTTACTGTAATTTGTGTTTAAAGTGTAATGTTGGATAGTCTCTCATGTTGATTTACTGTAATTTGTATTTAAAGTGTAATGTTGGATAGCCTCTCATGTTCCTTTACTGTAATTTGTATTTAAAGTGTAATGTTGGATAGTCTCTCATGTTCCTTTACTGTAATTTGTGTTTAAAGTGTAATATTCGATAGTCTCTCATGTTCCTTTACTGTAATTTGTATTTAAAGTGTAATGTTGGATAGTCTCTCATGTTGATTTACTGTAATTTGTATTTAAAGTGTAATGTTGGATAGTCTGTCATGTTGATTTACTGTAATTTGTGTTTAAAGTGTAATGTTGGATAGTTTCTCATGTTCCTTTACTGTAATTTGTGTTTAAAGTGTAATGTTGGATAGTCTGTCATGTTGATTTACTGTAATTTGTGTTTAAAGTGTAATGTTGGATAGTCTCTCATGTTCCTTTACTGTAATTTGTATTTAAAGTGTAATGTTGGATAGTCTCTCATGTTCCTTTACTGTAATTTGTGTTTAAAGTGTAATGTTGGATAGTCTCTCATGTTCCTTTACTGTAATTTGTGTTTAAAGTGTAATGTTGGATAGTCTCTCATGTTCCTTTACTGTAATTTGTGTTTAAAGTGTAATGTTGGATAGTCTCTCATGTTCCTTTACTGTAATTTGTGTTTAAAGTGTAATGTTGGATAGTCTCTCATGTTCCTTTACTGTAATTTGTATTTAAAGTGTAATGTTGGATAGTCTCTCATGTTCCTTTACTGTAATTTGTGTTTAAAGTGTAATGTTGGATAGTCTCTCATGTTCCTTTACTGTAATTTGTATTTAAAGTGTAATGTTGGATAGTCTCTCATGTTGATTTACTGTAATTTGTATTTAAAGTGTAATGTTGGATAGTCTCCTCATGTTCCTTTACTGTAATTTGTGTTTAAAGTGTAATGTTGGATAGTCTCTCATGTTCCTTTACTGTAATTTGTATTTAAAGTGTAATGTTGGATAGTCTCTCATGTTGATTTACTGTAATTTGTGTTTAAAGTGTAATGTTGGATAGTCTCTCATGTTGATTTACTGTAATTTATGTTTAAAGTGTAATGTTGGATAGTCTCTCATGTTGATTTACTGTAATTTGTGTTTAAAGTGTAATGTTGGATAGTCTCTCATGTTCCTTTACTGTAATTTGTATTTAAAGTGTAATGTTGGATAGTCTCTCATGTTCCTTTACTGTAATTTGTGTTTAAAGTGTAATGTTGGATAGTCTCTCATGTTCCTTTACTGTAATTTGTGTTTAAAGTGTAATGTTGGATAGTCTCTCATGTTGATTTATTGTAATTTGTATTTAAAGTGTAATGTTGGATAGTCTCTCATGTTCCTTTACTGTAATTTGTGTTTAAAGTGTAATGTTGGATAGTCTCTCATGTTCCTTTACTGTAATTTGTGTTTAAAGTGTAATGTTGGATAGTCTCTCATGTTCCTTTACTGTAATTTGTGTTTAAAGTGTAATGTTGGATAGTCTCTCATGTTCCTTTACTGTAATTTGTATTTAAAGTGTAATGTTGGATAGTCTCTCATGTTCCTTTACTGTAATTTGTGTTTAAAGTGTAATGTTGGATAGTCTCTCATGTTCCTTTACTGTAATTTGTATTTAAAGTGTAATGTTGGATAGTCTCTCATGTTGATTTACTGTAATTTGTATTTAAAGTGTAATGTTGGATAGTCTCCTCATGTTCCTTTACTGTAATTTGTGTTTAAAGTGTAATGTTGGATAGTCTCTCATGTTCCTTTACTGTAATTTGTATTTAAAGTGTAATGTTGGATAGTCTCTCATGTTGATTTACTGTAATTTGTGTTTAAAGTGTAATGTTGGATAGTCTCTCATGTTGATTTACTGTAATTTATGTTTAAAGTGTAATGTTGGATAGTCTCTCATGTTGATTTACTGTAATTTGTGTTTAAAGTGTAATGTTGGATAGTCTCTCATGTTCCTTTACTGTAATTTGTATTTAAAGTGTAATGTTGGATAGTCTCTCATGTTCCTTTACTGTAATTTGTGTTTAAAGTGTAATGTTGGATAGTCTCTCATGTTCCTTTACTGTAATTTGTGTTTAAAGTGTAATGTTGGATAGTCTCTCATGTTGATTTATTGTAATTTGTATTTAAAGTGTAATGTTGGATAGTCTCTCATGTTCCTTTACTGTAATTTGTATTTAAAGTTTAATGTTGGATAGTCTTTCATGTTCCTTTACTGTAATTTGTGTTTAAAGTGTAATATTCGATAGTCTCTCATGTTCCTTTACTGTAATTTGTATTTAAAGTGTTATGTTGGATAGTCTCTCATGTTGATTTACTGTAATTTGTATTTAAAGTGTAATGTTGGATAGTCTGTCATGTTGATTTACTGTAATTTGTGTTTAAAGTGTAATGTTGGATAGTCTCTCATGTTCCTTTACTGTAATTTGTTTTTAAAGTGTAATGTTGGATAGTCTCTCATGTTCCTTTACTGTAATATGTGTTTAAAGTGTAATGTTGGATAGTCTCTCATGTTCCTTTACTGTAATTTGTATTTAAAGTATAATGTTGGATAGTCTCTCATGTTCCTTTACTGTAATTTGTGTTTAAAGTGTAATGTTGGATAGTCTCTCATGTTCCTTTACTGTAATTTGTGCTTAAAGTGTAATGTTGGATAGTCTCTCATGTTCCTTTACTGTAATTTGTGCTTAAAGTGTAATGTTGGATAGTCTGTCATGTTGATTTACTGTAATTTGTGTTTAAAGTGTAATGTTGGATAGTCTCTCATGTTCCTTTACTGTAATTTGTATTTAAAGTGTAATGTTGGATAGTGTCTCATGTTCCTTTACTGTAATTTGTGTTTAAAGTGTAATGTTGGATAGTCTCTCATGTTGATTTATTGTAATTTGTATTTAAAATGTAATGTTGGATAGTCTCTCATGTTCCTTTACTGTAATTTGTATTTAAAGTGTAATGTTGGATAGTCTCTCATGTTCCTTTACTGTAATTTGTATTTAAAGTGTAATATTCGATAGTCTCTCATGTTCCTTTACTGTAATTTGTATTTAAAGTGTAATGTTGGATAGTCTCTCATGTTGATTTACTGTAATTTGTATTTAAAGTGTAATGTTGGATAGTCTGTCATGTTGATTTACTGTAATTTGTGTTTAAAGTGTAATGTTGGATAGTTTCTCATGTTCCTTTACTGCAATTTGTGTTTAAAGTGTAATATTGGATAGTCTGTCATGTTGATTTACTGTAATTTGTGTTTAAAGTGTAATGTTGGATAGTCTCTCATGTTCCTTTACTGTAATTTGTATTTAAAGTGTAATGTTGGATAGTCTCTCATGTTCCTTTACTGTAATTTGTGTTTAAAGTGTAATGTTGGATAGTCTCTCATGTTCCTTTACTGTAATTTGTGTTTAAAGTGTAATGTTGGATAGTCTTTCATGTTCCTTTACTGTAATTTGTATTTAAAGTGTAATGTTGGATAGTCTCTCATGTTCCTTTACTGTAATTTGTATTTAAAGTGTAATGTTGGATAGTCTCTCATGTTGATTTACTGTAATTTGTATTTAAAGTGTAATGTTGGATAGTCTGTCATGTTGATTTACTGTAATTTGTGTTTAAAGTGTAATGTTGGATAGTCTCTCATGTTCCTTTACTGTAATTTGTGTTTAAAGTATAATGTTGGATAGTCTCTCATGTTCCTTTACTGTAATTTGTGTTTAAAGTGTAATGTTGGATAGTCTCTCATGTTCCTTTACTGTAATTTGTGCTTAAAGTGTAATGTTGGATAGTCTCTCATGTTGCTTTACTGTAATTTGTATTTAAAGTGTAATGTTGGATAGTCTCTCATGTTCCTTTACTGTAATTTGTATTTAAAGTGTAATGTTGGATAGTCTCTCATGTTCCTTTACTGTAATTTGTGTTTAAAGTGTAATGTTGGATAGTCTCTCATGTTCCTTTACTGTAATTTGTGTTTAAAGTGTAATGTTGAATAGTCTTTCATGTTCCTTTACTGTAATTTGTATTTAAAGTGTAATGTTGGATAGTCTCTCATGTTCCTTTACTGTAATTTGTATTTAAAGTGTAATGTTGGATAGTCTCTCATGTTGATTTACTGTAATTTGTATTTAAAGTGTAATGTTGGATAGTCTGTCATGTTGATTTACTGTAATTTGTGTTTAAAGTGTAATGTTGGATAGTCTCTCATGTTCCTTTACTGTAATTTATATTTAAAGTATAATGTTGGATAGTCTCTCATGTTCCTTTACTGTAATTTGTGTTTAAAGTGTAATGTTGGATAGTCTCTCATGTTCCTTTACTGTAATTTGTGCTTAAAGTGTAATGTTGGATAGTCTCTCATGTTTCTTTACTGTAATTTGTGCTTAAAGTGTAATGTTGGATAGTCTGTCATGTTGATTTACTGTAATTTGTGTTTAAAGTGTAATGTTGGATAGTCTCTCATGTTCCTTTACTGTAATTTGTATTTAAAGTGTAATGTTGGATAGTTTCTCATGTTCCTTTACTGCAATTTGTGTTTAAAGTGTAATGTTGGATAGTCTGTCATGTTGATTTACTGTAATTTGTGTTTAAAGTGTAATGTTGGATAGTCTCTCATGTTCCTTTACTGTAATTTGTATTTAAAGTGTAATGTTGGATAGTCTCTCATGTTCCTTTACTGTAATTTGTGTTTAAAGTGTAATGTTGGATAGTCTCTCATGTTCCTTTACTGTAATTTGTGCTTAAAGTGTAATGTTGGATAGTCTCTCATGTTCCTTTACTGTAATTTGTGCTTAAAGTGTAATGTTGGATAGTCTGTCATGTTGATTTACTGTAATTTGTGTTTAAAGTGTAATGTTGGATAGTCTCTCATGTTCCTTTACTGTAATTTGTATTTAAAGTGTAATGTTGGATAGTCTCTCATGTTCCTTTACTGTAATTTGTGTTTAAAGTGTAATGTTGGATAGTCTCTCATGTTCCTTTAGTGTAATTTGTATTTAAAGTGTAATGTTGGATATTCACTCATGTTCCTTTACTGTAATTTGTATTTAAAGTGTAATGTTGGATAGTCTCTCATGTTCCTTTACTGTAATTTGTGTTTAAAGTGTAATGTTGGATAGTCTCTCATGTTGATTTACTGTAATTTGTATTTAAAGTGTAATGTTGGATAGCCTCTCATGTTCCTTTACTGTAATTTGTATTTAAAGTGTAATGTTGGATAGTCTCTCATGTTCCTTTACTGTAATTTGTGTTTAAAGTGTAATATTCGATAGTCTCTCATGTTCCTTTACTGTAATTTGTATTTAAAGTGTAATGTTGGATAGTCTCTCATGTTGATTTACTGTAATTTGTATTTAAAGTGTAATGTTGGATAGTCTGTCATGTTGATTTACTGTAATTTGTGTTTAAAGTGTAATGTTGGATAGTTTCTCATGTTCCTTTACTGTAATTTGTGTTTAAAGTGTAATGTTGGATAGTCTGTCATGTTGATTTACTGTAATTTGTGTTTAAGGTGTAATGTTGGATAGTCTCTCATGTTCCTTTACTGTAATTTGTATTTAAAGTGTAATGTTGGATGGTCTCTCATGTTCCTTTACTGTAATTTGTGTTTAAAGTGTAATGTTGGATAGTCTCTCATGTTCCTTTACTGTAATTTGTGTTTAAAGTGTAATGTTGGATAGTCTCTCATGTTCCTTTACTGTAATTTGTGTTTAAAGTGTAATGTTGGATAGTCTCTCATGTTCCTTTACTGTAATTTGTGTTTAAAGTGTAATGTTGGATAGTCTCTCATGTTCCTTTACTGTAATTTGTATTTAAAGTGTAATGTTGGATAGTCTCTCATGTTCCTTTACTGTAATTTGTGTTTAAAGTGTAATGTTGGATAGTCTCTCATGTTCCTTTACTGTAATTTGTATTTAAAGTGTAATGTTGGATAGTCTCCTCATGTTCCTTTACTGTAATTTGTGTTTAAAGTGTAATGTTGGATAGTCTCTCATGTTCCTTTACTGTAATTTGTATTTAAAGTGTAATGTTGGATAGTCTCTCATGTTGATTTACTGTAATTTGTGTTTAAAGTGTAATGTTGGATAGTCTCTCATGTTGATTTACTGTAATTTATGTTTAAAGTGTAATGTTGGATAGTCTCTCATGTTGATTTACTGTAATTTGTGTTTAAAGTGTAATGTTGGATAGTCTCTCATGTTCCTTTACTGTAATTTGTATTTAAAGTGTAATGTTGGATAGTCTCTCATGTTCCTTTACTGTAATTTGTGTTTAAAGTGTAATGTTGGATAGTCTCTCATGTTCCTTTACTGTAATTTGTGTTTAAAGTGTAATGTTGGATAGTCTCTCATGTTGATTTATTGTAATTTGTATTTAAAGTGTAATGTTGGATAGTCTCTCATGTTCCTTTACTGTAATTTGTATTTAAAGTGTAATGTTGGATAGTCTTTCATGTTCCTTTACTGTAATTTGTGTTTAAAGTGTAATGTTGGATAGTCTGTCATGTTGATTTACTGTAATTTGTGTTTAAAGTGTAATGTTGGATAGTCTCTCATGTTCCTTTACTGTAATTTGTATTTAAAGTATAATGTTGGATAGTCTCTCATGTTCCTTTACTGTAATTTGTGTTTAAAGTGTAATGTTGGATAGTCTCTCATGTTCCTTTACTGTTATTTGTGCTTAAAGTGTAATGTTGGATAGTCTCTCATGTTCCTTTACTGTAATTTGTGCTTAAAGTGTAATGTTGGATAGTCTGTCATGTTGATTTACTGTAATTTGTGTTTAAAGTGTAATGTTGGATAGTCTCTCATGTTCCTTTACTGTAATTTGTATTTAAAGTGTAATGTTGGATAGTTTCTCATGTTCCTTTACTGTAATTTGTGTTTAAAGTGTAATGTTGGATAGTCTCTCATGTTCCTTTACTGTAATTTGTGTTTAAAGTGTAATGTTGGATAGTCTCTCATGTTCCTTTACTGTAATTTGTGTTTAAAGTGTAATGTTGGATAGTCTCTCATGTTGATTTACTGTAATTTGTGTTTAAAGTGTAATGTTGGATAGTCTCTCATGTTCCTTTACTGTAATTTGTATTTAAAGTGTAATGTTGGATAGTCTCTCATGTTCCTTTACTGTAATTTGTGTTTAAAGTGTAATGTTGGATAGTTTCTCATGTTCCTTTACTGTAATTTGTATTTAGAGTGTAATGTTGGATAGTCTCTCATGTTGATTTACTGTAATTTGTATTTAAAGTGTAATGTTGGATAGTCTCCTCATGTTCCTTTACTGTAATTTGTGTTTAAAGTGTAATGTTGGATAGTCTCTCATGTTCCTTTACTGTAATTTGTGTTTAAAGTGTAATGTTGGATAGTCTCTCATGTTCCTTTACTGTAATTTGTGTTTAAAGTGTAATGTTGGATAGTCTCTCATGTTCCTTTACTGTAATTTGTATTTAAAGTGTAATGTTGGATAGTCTCTCATGTTCCTTTACTGTAATTTGTGTTTAAAGTGTAATGTTGGATAGTCTCTCATGTTCCTTTACTGTAATTTGTATTTAAAGTGTAATGTTGGATAGTCTCTCATGTTGATTTACTGTAATTTGTATTTAAAGTGTAATGTTGGATAGTCTCCTCATGTTCCTTTACTGTAATTTGTGTTTAAAGTGTAATGTTGGATAGTCTCTCATGTTCCTTTACTGTAATTTGTATTTAAAGTGTAATGTTGGATAGTCTCTCATGTTGATTTACTGTAATTTGTGTTTAAAGTGTAATGTTGGATAGTCTCTCATGTTGATTTACTGTAATTTATGTTTAAAGTGTAATGTTGGATAGTCTCTCATGTTGATTTACTGTAATTTGTGTTTAAAGTGTAATGTTGGATAGTCTCTCATGTTCCTTTACTGTAATTTGTATTTAAAGTGTAATGTTGGATAGTCTCTCATGTTCCTTTACTGTAATTTGTGTTTAAAGTGTAATGTTGGATAGTCTCTCATGTTCCTTTACTGTAATTTGTGTTTAAAGTGTAATGTTGGATAGTCTCTCATGTTGATTTATTGTAATTTGTATTTAAAGTGTAATGTTGGATAGTCTCTCATGTTCCTTTACTGTAATTTGTATTTAAAGTTTAATGTTGGATAGTCTTTCATGTTCCTTTACTGTAATTTGTGTTTAAAGTGTAATATTCGATAGTCTCTCATGTTCCTTTACTGTAATTTGTATTTAAAGTGTTATGTTGGATAGTCTCTCATGTTGATTTACTGTAATTTGTATTTAAAGTGTAATGTTGGATAGTCTGTCATGTTGATTTACTGTAATTTGTGTTTAAAGTGTAATGTTGGATAGTCTCTCATGTTCCTTTACTGTAATTTGTTTTTAAAGTGTAATGTTGGATAGTCTCTCATGTTCCTTTACTGTAATATGTGTTTAAAGTGTAATGTTGGATAGTCTCTCATGTTCCTTTACTGTAATTTGTATTTAAAGTATAATGTTGGATAGTCTCTCATGTTCCTTTACTGTAATTTGTGTTTAAAGTGTAATGTTGGATAGTCTCTCATGTTCCTTTACTGTAATTTGTGCTTAAAGTGTAATGTTGGATAGTCTCTCATGTTCCTTTACTGTAATTTGTGCTTAAAGTGTAATGTTGGATAGTCTGTCATGTTGATTTACTGTAATTTGTGTTTAAAGTGTAATGTTGGATAGTCTCTCATGTTCCTTTACTGTAATTTGTATTTAAAGTGTAATGTTGGATAGTGTCTCATGTTCCTTTACTGTAATTTGTGTTTAAAGTGTAATGTTGGATAGTCTCTCATGTTGATTTATTGTAATTTGTATTTAAAATGTAATGTTGGATAGTCTCTCATGTTCCTTTACTGTAATTTGTATTTAAAGTGTAATGTTGGATAGTCTCTCATGTTCCTTTACTGTAATTTGTATTTAAAGTGTAATATTCGATAGTCTCTCATGTTCCTTTACTGTAATTTGTATTTAAAGTGTAATGTTGGATAGTCTCTCATGTTGATTTACTGTAATTTGTATTTAAAGTGTAATGTTGGATAGTCTGTCATGTTGATTTACTGTAATTTGTGTTTAAAGTGTAATGTTGGATAGTTTCTCATGTTCCTTTACTGCAATTTGTGTTTAAAGTGTAATATTGGATAGTCTGTCATGTTGATTTACTGTAATTTGTGTTTAAAGTGTAATGTTGGATAGTCTCTCATGTTCCTTTACTGTAATTTGTATTTAAAGTGTAATGTTGGATAGTCTCTCATGTTCCTTTACTGTAATTTGTGTTTAAAGTGTAATGTTGGATAGTCTCTCATGTTCCTTTACTGTAATTTGTGTTTAAAGTGTAATGTTGGATAGTCTTTCATGTTCCTTTACTGTAATTTGTATTTAAAGTGTAATGTTGGATAGTCTCTCATGTTCCTTTACTGTAATTTGTATTTAAAGTGTAATGTTGGATAGTCTCTCATGTTGATTTACTGTAATTTGTATTTAAAGTGTAATGTTGGATAGTCTGTCATGTTGATTTACTGTAATTTGTGTTTAAAGTGTAATGTTGGATAGTCTCTCATGTTCCTTTACTGTAATTTGTGTTTAAAGTATAATGTTGGATAGTCTCTCATGTTCCTTTACTGTAATTTGTGTTTAAAGTGTAATGTTGGATAGTCTCTCATGTTCCTTTACTGTAATTTGTGCTTAAAGTGTAATGTTGGATAGTCTCTCATGTTGCTTTACTGTAATTTGTATTTAAAGTGTAATGTTGGATAGTCTCTCATGTTCCTTTACTGTAATTTGTATTTAAAGTGTAATGTTGGATAGTCTCTCATGTTCCTTTACTGTAATTTGTGTTTAAAGTGTAATGTTGGATAGTCTCTCATGTTCCTTTACTGTAATTTGTGTTTAAAGTGTAATGTTGAATAGTCTTTCATGTTCCTTTACTGTAATTTGTATTTAAAGTGTAATGTTGGATAGTCTCTCATGTTCCTTTACTGTAATTTGTATTTAAAGTGTAATGTTGGATAGTCTCTCATGTTGATTTACTGTAATTTGTATTTAAAGTGTAATGTTGGATAGTCTGTCATGTTGATTTACTGTAATTTGTGTTTAAAGTGTAATGTTGGATAGTCTCTCATGTTCCTTTACTGTAATTTATATTTAAAGTATAATGTTGGATAGTCTCTCATGTTCCTTTACTGTAATTTGTGTTTAAAGTGTAATGTTGGATAGTCTCTCATGTTCCTTTACTGTAATTTGTGCTTAAAGTGTAATGTTGGATAGTCTCTCATGTTTCTTTACTGTAATTTGTGCTTAAAGTGTAATGTTGGATAGTCTGTCATGTTGATTTACTGTAATTTGTGTTTAAAGTGTAATGTTGGATAGTCTCTCATGTTCCTTTACTGTAATTTGTATTTAAAGTGTAATGTTGGATAGTTTCTCATGTTCCTTTACTGCAATTTGTGTTTAAAGTGTAATGTTGGATAGTCTGTCATGTTGATTTACTGTAATTTGTGTTTAAAGTGTAATGTTGGATAGTCTCTCATGTTCCTTTACTGTAATTTGTATTTAAAGTGTAATGTTGGATAGTCTCTCATGTTCCTTTACTGTAATTTGTGTTTAAAGTGTAATGTTGGATAGTCTCTCATGTTCCTTTACTGTAATTTGTGCTTAAAGTGTAATGTTGGATAGTCTCTCATGTTCCTTTACTGTAATTTGTGCTTAAAGTGTAATGTTGGATAGTCTGTCATGTTGATTTACTGTAATTTGTGTTTAAAGTGTAATGTTGGATAGTCTCTCATGTTCCTTTACTGTAATTTGTATTTAAAGTGTAATGTTGGATAGTCTCTCATGTTCCTTTACTGTAATTTGTGTTTAAAGTGTAATGTTGGATAGTCTCTCATGTTCCTTTAGTGTAATTTGTATTTAAAGTGTAATGTTGGATATTCACTCATGTTCCTTTACTGTAATTTGTATTTAAAGTGTAATGTTGGATAGTCTCTCATGTTCCTTTACTGTAATTTGTGTTTAAAGTGTAATGTTGGATAGTCTCTCATGTTGATTTACTGTAATTTGTATTTAAAGTGTAATGTTGGATAGCCTCTCATGTTCCTTTACTGTAATTTGTATTTAAAGTGTAATGTTGGATAGTCTCTCATGTTCCTTTACTGTAATTTGTGTTTAAAGTGTAATATTCGATAGTCTCTCATGTTCCTTTACTGTAATTTGTATTTAAAGTGTAATGTTGGATAGTCTCTCATGTTGATTTACTGTAATTTGTATTTAAAGTGTAATGTTGGATAGTCTGTCATGTTGATTTACTGTAATTTGTGTTTAAAGTGTAATGTTGGATAGTTTCTCATGTTCCTTTACTGTAATTTGTGTTTAAAGTGTAATGTTGGATAGTCTGTCATGTTGATTTACTGTAATTTGTGTTTAAGGTGTAATGTTGGATAGTCTCTCATGTTCCTTTACTGTAATTTGTATTTAAAGTGTAATGTTGGATGGTCTCTCATGTTCCTTTACTGTAATTTGTGTTTAAAGTGTAATGTTGGATAGTCTCTCATGTTCCTTTACTGTAATTTGTGTTTAAAGTGTAATGTTGGATAGTCTCTCATGTTCCTTTACTGTAATTTGTGTTTAAAGTGTAATGTTGGATAGTCTCTCATGTTCCTTTACTGTAATTTGTGTTTAAAGTGTAATGTTGGATAGTCTCTCATGTTCCTTTACTGTAATTTGTATTTAAAGTGTAATGTTGGATAGTCTCTCATGTTCCTTTACTGTAATTTGTGTTTAAAGTGTAATGTTGGATAGTCTCTCATGTTCCTTTACTGTAATTTGTATTTAAAGTGTAATGTTGGATAGTCTCCTCATGTTCCTTTACTGTAATTTGTGTTTAAAGTGTAATGTTGGATAGTCTCTCATGTTCCTTTACTGTAATTTGTATTTAAAGTGTAATGTTGGATAGTCTCTCATGTTGATTTACTGTAATTTGTGTTTAAAGTGTAATGTTGGATAGTCTCTCATGTTGATTTACTGTAATTTATGTTTAAAGTGTAATGTTGGATAGTCTCTCATGTTGATTTACTGTAATTTGTGTTTAAAGTGTAATGTTGGATAGTCTCTCATGTTCCTTTACTGTAATTTGTATTTAAAGTGTAATGTTGGATAGTCTCTCATGTTCCTTTACTGTAATTTGTGTTTAAAGTGTAATGTTGGATAGTCTCTCATGTTCCTTTACTGTAATTTGTGTTTAAAGTGTAATGTTGGATAGTCTCTCATGTTGATTTATTGTAATTTGTATTTAAAGTGTAATGTTGGATAGTCTCTCATGTTCCTTTACTGTAATTTGTATTTAAAGTGTAATGTTGGATAGTCTTTCATGTTCCTTTACTGTAATTTGTGTTTAAAGTGTAATGTTGGATAGTCTGTCATGTTGATTTACTGTAATTTGTGTTTAAAGTGTAATGTTGGATAGTCTCTCATGTTCCTTTACTGTAATTTGTATTTAAAGTATAATGTTGGATAGTCTCTCATGTTCCTTTACTGTAATTTGTGTTTAAAGTGTAATGTTGGATAGTCTCTCATGTTCCTTTACTGTTATTTGTGCTTAAAGTGTAATGTTGGATAGTCTCTCATGTTCCTTTACTGTAATTTGTGCTTAAAGTGTAATGTTGGATAGTCTGTCATGTTGATTTACTGTAATTTGTGTTTAAAGTGTAATGTTGGATAGTCTCTCATGTTCCTTTACTGTAATTTGTATTTAAAGTGTAATGTTGGATAGTTTCTCATGTTCCTTTACTGTAATTTGTGTTTAAAGTGTAATGTTGGATAGTCTCTCATGTTCCTTTACTGTAATTTGTGTTTAAAGTGTAATGTTGGATAGTCTCTCATGTTCCTTTACTGTAATTTGTGTTTAAAGTGTAATGTTGGATAGTCTCTCATGTTGATTTACTGTAATTTGTGTTTAAAGTGTAATGTTGGATAGTCTCTCATGTTCCTTTACTGTAATTTGTATTTAAAGTGTAATGTTGGATAGTCTCTCATGTTCCTTTACTGTAATTTGTGTTTAAAGTGTAATGTTGGATAGTTTCTCATGTTCCTTTACTGTAATTTGTATTTAGAGTGTAATGTTGGATAGTCTCTCATGTTGATTTACTGTAATTTGTATTTAAAGTGTAATGTTGGATAGTCTCCTCATGTTCCTTTACTGTAATTTGTGTTTAAAGTGTAATGTTGGATAGTCTCTCATGTTCCTTTACTGTAATTTGTATTTAAAGTGTAATGTTGGATAGTCTCTCATGTTGTTTAAAGTGTAATGTTGGATAGTCTCTCATGTTGTTTAAAGTGTAATGTTGGATAGTCTCTCATGTTGATTTACTGTAATTTATGTTTAAAGTGTAATGTTGGATAGTCTCTCATGTTGATTTACTGTAATTTGTGTTTAAAGTGTAATGTTGGATAGTCTCTCATGTTCCTTTACTGTAATTTGTATTTAAAGTGTAATGTTGGATAGTCTCTCATGTTCCTTTACTGTAATTTGTGTTTAAAGTGTAATGTTGGATAGTCTCTCATGTTCCTTTACTGTAATTTGTGTTTAAAGTGTAATGTTGGATAGTCTTTCATGTTCCTTTACTGTAATTTGTATTTAAAGTGTAATGTTGGATAGTCTCTCATGTTCCTTTACTGTAATTTGTATTTAAAGTGTAATGTTGGATAGTCTCTCATGTTGATTTACTGTAATTTGTATTTAAAGTGTAATGTTGGATAGTCTGTCATGTTGATTTACTGTAATTTGTGTTTAAAGTGTAATGTTGGATAGTCTCTCATGTTCCTTTACTGTAATTTGTATTTAAAGTATAATGTTGGATAGTCTCTCATGTTCCTTTACTGTAATTTGTGTTTAAAGTGTAATGTTGGATAGTCTCTCATGTTCCTTTACTCTAATTTGTGCTTAAAGTGTAACGTTGGATAGTCTCTCATGTTCCTTTACTGTAATTTGTGCTTAAAGTGTAATGTTGGATAGTCTGTCATGTTGATTTACTGTAATTTGTGTTTAAAGTGTAATGTTGGATAGTCTCTCATGTTCCTTTACTGTAATTTGTATTTAAAGTGTAATGTTGGATAGTTTCTCATGTTCCTTTACTGCAATTTGTGTTTAAAGTGTAATGTTGGATAGTCTGTCATGTTGATTTACTGTAATTTGTGTTTAAAGTGTAATGTTGGATAGTCTCTCATGTTCCTTTACTGTAATTTGTATTTAAAGTGTAATGTTGGACAGTCTCTCATGTTCCTTTACTGTAATTTGTGTTTAAAGTGTAATGTTGGATAGGCTCTCATGTTCCTTTACTGTAATTTGTGCTTAAAGTGTAATGTTGGATAGTCTCTCATGTTCCTTTACTGTAATTTGTGCTTAAAGTGTAATGTTGGATAGTCTGTCATGTTGATTTACTGTAATTTGTGTTTAAAGTGTAATGTTGGATAGTCTCTCATGTTCCTTTACTGTAATTTGTATTTAAAGTGTAATGTTGGATAGTCTCTCATGTTCCTTTACTGTAATTTGTGTTTAAAGTGTAATGTTGGATAGTCTCTCATGTTCCTTTAGTGTAATTTGTATTTAAAGTGTAATGTTGGATATTCACTCATGTTCCTTTACTGTAATTTGTGTTTAAAGTGTAATGTTGGATAGTCTCTCATGTTGATTTACTGTAATTTGTGTTTAAAGTGTAATGTTGGATAGTCTCTCATGTTCCTTTACTGTAATTTGTATTTAAAGTGTAATGTTGGATAGTCTCTCATGTTCCTTTACTGTAATTTGTGTTTAAAGTGTAATGTTGGATAGTTTCTCATGTTCCTTTACTGTAATTTGTATTTAGAGTGTAATGTTGGATAGTCTCTCATGTTGATTTACTGTAATTTGTATTTAAAGTGTAATGTTGGATAGTCTCCTCATGTTCCTTTACTGTAATTTGTGTTTAAAGTGTAATGTTGGATAGTCTCTCATGTTCCTTTACTGTAATTTGTATTTAAAGTGTAATGTTGGATAGTCTCTCATGTTGTTTAAAGTGTAATGTTGGATAGTCTCTCATGTTGATTTACTGTAATTTATGTTTAAAGTGTAATGTTGGATAGTCTCTCATGTTGATTTACTGTAATTTGTGTTTAAAGTGTAATGTTGGATAGTCTCTCATGTTCCTTTACTGTAATTTGTATTTAAAGTGTAATGTTGGATAGTCTCTCATGTTCCTTTACTGTAATTTGTGTTTAAAGTGTAATGTTGGATAGTCTCTCATGTTCCTTTACTGTAATTTGTGTTTAAAGTGTAATGTTGGATAGTCTTTCATGTTCCTTTACTGTAATTTGTATTTAAAGTGTAATGTTGGATAGTCTCTCATGTTCCTTTACTGTAATTTGTATTTAAAGTGTAATGTTGGATAGTCTCTCATGTTGATTTACTGTAATTTGTATTTAAAGTGTAATGTTGGATAGTCTGTCATGTTGATTTACTGTAATTTGTGTTTAAAGTGTAATGTTGGATAGTCTCTCATGTTCCTTTACTGTAATTTGTATTTAAAGTATAATGTTGGATAGTCTCTCATGTTCCTTTACTGTAATTTGTGTTTAAAGTGTAATGTTGGATAGTCTCTCATGTTCCTTTACTGTAATTTGTGTTTAAAGTGTAATGTTGGATAGTCTCTCATGTTCCTTTACTGTAATTTGTATTTAAAGTATAATGTTGGATAGTCTCTCATGTTCCTTTACTGTAATTTGTGTTTAAAGTGTAATGTTGGATAGTCTCTCATGTTCCTTTACTCTAATTTGTGCTTAAAGTGTAACGTTGGATAGTCTCTCATGTTCCTTTACTGTAATTTGTGCTTAAAGTGTAATGTTGGATAGTCTGTCATGTTGATTTACTGTAATTTGTGTTTAAAGTGTAATGTTGGATAGTCTCTCATGTTCCTTTACTGTAATTTGTATTTAAAGTGTAATGTTGGATAGTTTCTCATGTTCCTTTACTGCAATTTGTGTTTAAAGTGTAATGTTGGATAGTCTGTCATGTTGATTTACTGTAATTTGTGTTTAAAGTGTAATGTTGGATAGTCTCTCATGTTCCTTTACTGTAATTTGTATTTAAAGTGTAATGTTGGATAGTCTCTCATGTTCCTTTACTGTAATTTGTGTTTAAAGTGTAATGTTGGATAGGCTCTCATGTTCCTTTACTGTAATTTGTGCTTAAAGTGTAATGTTGGATAGTCTCTCATGTTCCTTTACTGTAATTTGTGCTTAAAGTGTAATGTTGGATAGTCTGTCATGTTGATTTACTGTAATTTGTGTTTAAAGTGTAATGTTGGATAGTCTCTCATGTTCCTTTACTGTAATTTGTATTTAAAGTGTAATGTTGGATAGTCTCTCATGTTCCTTTACTGTAATTTGTGTTTAAAGTGTAATGTTGGATAGTCTCTCATGTTCCTTTACTGTAATTTGTATTTAAAGTGTAATGTTGGATATTCACTCATGTTCCTTTACTGTAATTTGTATTTAAAGTGTAATGTTGGATAGTCTCTCATGTTCCTTTACTGTAATTTGTGTTTAAAGTGTAATGTTGGATAGTCTCTCATGTTGATTTACTGTAATTTGTATTTAAAGTGTAATGTTGGATAGCCTCTCATGTTCCTTTACTGTAATTTGTATTTAAAGTGTAATGTTGGATAGTCTCTCATGTTCCTTTACTGTAATTTGTGTTTAAAGTGTAATATTCGATAGTCTCTCATGTTCCTTTACTGTAATTTGTATTTAAAGTGTAATGTTGGATAGTCTCTCATGTTGATTTACTGTAATTTGTATTTAAAGTGTAATGTTGGATAGTCTGTCATGTTGATTTACTGTAATTTGTGTTTAAAGTGTAATGTTGGATAGTTTCTCATGTTCCTTTACTGTAATTTGTGTTTAAAGTGTAATGTTGGATAGTCTGTCATGTTGATTTACTGTAATTTGTGTTTAAAGTGTAATGTTGGATAGTCTCTCATGTTCCTTTACTGTAATTTGTATTTAAAGTGTAATGTTGGATAGTCTCTCATGTTCCTTTACTGTAATTTGTGTTTAAAGTGTAATGTTGGATAGTCTCTCATGTTCCTTTACTGTAATTTGTGTTTAAAGTGTAATGTTGGATAGTCTCTCATGTTCCTTTACTGTAATTTGTGTTTAAAGTGTAATGTTGGATAGTCTCTCATGTTCCTTTACTGTAATTTGTGTTTAAAGTGTAATGTTGGATAGTCTCTCATGTTCCTTTACTGTAATTTGTATTTAAAGTGTAATGTTGGATAGTCTCTCATGTTCCTTTACTGTAATTTGTGTTTAAAGTGTAATGTTGGATAGTCTCTCATGTTCCTTTACTGTAATTTGTATTTAAAGTGTAATGTTGGATAGTCTCTCATGTTGATTTACTGTAATTTGTATTTAAAGTGTAATGTTGGATAGTCTCCTCATGTTCCTTTACTGTAATTTGTGTTTAAAGTGTAATGTTGGATAGTCTCTCATGTTCCTTTACTGTAATTTGTATTTAAAGTGTAATGTTGGATAGTCTCTCATGTTGATTTACTGTAATTTGTGTTTAAAGTGTAATGTTGGATAGTCTCTCATGTTGATTTACTGTAATTTATGTTTAAAGTGTAATGTTGGATAGTCTCTCATGTTGATTTACTGTAATTTGTGTTTAAAGTGTAATGTTGGATAGTCTCTCATGTTCCTTTACTGTAATTTGTATTTAAAGTGTAATGTTGGATAGTCTCTCATGTTCCTTTACTGTAATTTGTGTTTAAAGTGTAATGTTGGATAGTCTCTCATGTTCCTTTACTGTAATTTGTGTTTAAAGTGTAATGTTGGATAGTCTCTCATGTTGATTTATTGTAATTTGTATTTAAAGTGTAATGTTGGATAGTCTCTCATGTTCCTTTACTGTAATTTGTGTTTAAAGTGTAATGTTGGATAGTCTCTCATGTTCCTTTACTGTAATTTGTGTTTAAAGTGTAATGTTGGATAGTCTCTCATGTTCCTTTACTGTAATTTGTGTTTAAAGTGTAATGTTGGATAGTCTCTCATGTTCCTTTACTGTAATTTGTATTTAAAGTGTAATGTTGGATAGTCTCTCATGTTCCTTTACTGTAATTTGTGTTTAAAGTGTAATGTTGGATAGTCTCTCATGTTCCTTTACTGTAATTTGTATTTAAAGTGTAATGTTGGATAGTCTCTCATGTTGATTTACTGTAATTTGTATTTAAAGTGTAATGTTGGATAGTCTCCTCATGTTCCTTTACTGTAATTTGTGTTTAAAGTGTAATGTTGGATAGTCTCTCATGTTCCTTTACTGTAATTTGTATTTAAAGTGTAATGTTGGATAGTCTCTCATGTTGATTTACTGTAATTTGTGTTTAAAGTGTAATGTTGGATAGTCTCTCATGTTGATTTACTGTAATTTATGTTTAAAGTGTAATGTTGGATAGTCTCTCATGTTGATTTACTGTAATTTGTGTTTAAAGTGTAATGTTGGATAGTCTCTCATGTTCCTTTACTGTAATTTGTATTTAAAGTGTAATGTTGGATAGTCTCTCATGTTCCTTTACTGTAATTTGTGTTTAAAGTGTAATGTTGGATAGTCTCTCATGTTCCTTTACTGTAATTTGTGTTTAAAGTGTAATGTTGGATAGTCTCTCATGTTGATTTATTGTAATTTGTATTTAAAGTGTAATGTTGGATAGTCTCTCATGTTCCTTTACTGTAATTTGTATTTAAAGTTTAATGTTGGATAGTCTTTCATGTTCCTTTACTGTAATTTGTGTTTAAAGTGTAATATTCGATAGTCTCTCATGTTCCTTTACTGTAATTTGTATTTAAAGTGTTATGTTGGATAGTCTCTCATGTTGATTTACTGTAATTTGTATTTAAAGTGTAATGTTGGATAGTCTGTCATGTTGATTTACTGTAATTTGTGTTTAAAGTGTAATGTTGGATAGTCTCTCATGTTCCTTTACTGTAATTTGTTTTTAAAGTGTAATGTTGGATAGTCTCTCATGTTCCTTTACTGTAATATGTGTTTAAAGTGTAATGTTGGATAGTCTCTCATGTTCCTTTACTGTAATTTGTATTTAAAGTATAATGTTGGATAGTCTCTCATGTTCCTTTACTGTAATTTGTGTTTAAAGTGTAATGTTGGATAGTCTCTCATGTTCCTTTACTGTAATTTGTGCTTAAAGTGTAATGTTGGATAGTCTCTCATGTTCCTTTACTGTAATTTGTGCTTAAAGTGTAATGTTGGATAGTCTGTCATGTTGATTTACTGTAATTTGTGTTTAAAGTGTAATGTTGGATAGTCTCTCATGTTCCTTTACTGTAATTTGTATTTAAAGTGTAATGTTGGATAGTGTCTCATGTTCCTTTACTGTAATTTGTGTTTAAAGTGTAATGTTGGATAGTCTCTCATGTTGATTTATTGTAATTTGTATTTAAAATGTAATGTTGGATAGTCTCTCATGTTCCTTTACTGTAATTTGTATTTAAAGTGTAATGTTGGATAGTCTCTCATGTTCCTTTACTGTAATTTGTATTTAAAGTGTAATATTCGATAGTCTCTCATGTTCCTTTACTGTAATTTGTATTTAAAGTGTAATGTTGGATAGTCTCTCATGTTGATTTACTGTAATTTGTATTTAAAGTGTAATGTTGGATAGTCTGTCATGTTGATTTACTGTAATTCGTGTTTAAAGTGTAATGTTGGATAGTTTCTCATGTTCCTTTACTGCAATTTGTGTTTAAAGTGTAATATTGGATAGTCTGTCATGTTGATTTACTGTAATTTGTGTTTAAAGTGTAATGTTGGATAGTCTCTCATGTTCCTTTACTGTAATTTGTATTTAAAGTGTAATGTTGGATAGTCTCTCATGTTCCTTTACTGTAATTTGTGTTTAAAGTGTAATGTTGGATAGTCTCTCATGTTCCTTTACTGTAATTTGTGTTTAAAGTGTAATGTTGGATAGTCTTTCATGTTCCTTTACTGTAATTTGTATTTAAAGTGTAATGTTGGATAGTCTCTCATGTTCCTTTACTGTAATTTGTATTTAAAGTGTAATGTTGGATAGTCTCTCATGTTGATTTACTGTAATTTGTATTTAAAGTGTAATGTTGGATAGTCTGTCATGTTGATTTACTGTAATTTGTGTTTAAAGTGTAATGTTGGATAGTCTCTCATGTTCCTTTACTGTAATTTGTGTTTAAAGTATAATGTTGGATAGTCTCTCATGTTCCTTTACTGTAATTTGTGTTTAAAGTGTAATGTTGGATAGTCTCTCATGTTCCTTTACTGTAATTTGTGCTTAAAGTGTAATGTTGGATAGTCTCTCATGTTGCTTTACTGTAATTTGTATTTAAAGTGTAATGTTGGATAGTCTCTCATGTTCCTTTACTGTAATTTGTATTTAAAGTGTAATGTTGGATAGTCTCTCATGTTCCTTTACTGTAATTTGTGTTTAAAGTGTAATGTTGGATAGTCTCTCATGTTCCTTTACTGTAATTTGTGTTTAAAGTGTAATGTTGAATAGTCTTTCATGTTCCTTTACTGTAATTTGTATTTAAAGTGTAATGTTGGATAGTCTCTCATGTTCCTTTACTGTAATTTGTATTTAAAGTGTAATGTTGGATAGTCTCTCATGTTGATTTACTGTAATTTGTATTTAAAGTGTAATGTTGGATAGTCTGTCATGTTGATTTACTGTAATTTGTGTTTAAAGTGTAATGTTGGATAGTCTCTCATGTTCCTTTACTGTAATTTATATTTAAAGTATAATGTTGGATAGTCTCTCATGTTCCTTTACTGTAATTTGTGTTTAAAGTGTAATGTTGGATAGTCTCTCATGTTCCTTTACTGTAATTTGTGCTTAAAGTGTAATGTTGGATAGTCTCTCATGTTTCTTTACTGTAATTTGTGCTTAAAGTGTAATGTTGGATAGTCTGTCATGTTGATTTACTGTAATTTGTGTTTAAAGTGTAATGTTGGATAGTCTCTCATGTTCCTTTACTGTAATTTGTATTTAAAGTGTAATGTTGGATAGTTTCTCATGTTCCTTTACTGCAATTTGTGTTTAAAGTGTAATGTTGGATAGTCTGTCATGTTGATTTACTGTAATTTGTGTTTAAAGTGTAATGTTGGATAGTCTCTCATGTTCCTTTACTGTAATTTGTATTTAAAGTGTAATGTTGGATAGTCTCTCATGTTCCTTTACTGTAATTTGTGTTTAAAGTGTAATGTTGGATAGTCTCTCATGTTCCTTTACTGTAATTTGTGCTTAAAGTGTAATGTTGGATAGTCTCTCATGTTCCTTTACTGTAATTTGTGCTTAAAGTGTAATGTTGGATAGTCTGTCATGTTGATTTACTGTAATTTGTGTTTAAAGTGTAATGTTGGATAGTCTCTCATGTTCCTTTACTGTAATTTGTATTTAAAGTGTAATGTTGGATAGTCTCTCATGTTCCTTTACTGTAATTTGTGTTTAAAGTGTAATGTTGGATAGTCTCTCATGTTCCTTTAGTGTAATTTGTATTTAAAGTGTAATGTTGGATATTCACTCATGTTCCTTTACTGTAATTTGTATTTAAAGTGTAATGTTGGATAGTCTCTCATGTTCCTTTACTGTAATTTGTGTTTAAAGTGTAATGTTGGATAGTCTCTCATGTTGATTTACTGTAATTTGTATTTAAAGTGTAATGTTGGATAGCCTCTCATGTTCCTTTACTGTAATTTGTATTTAAAGTGTAATGTTGGATAGTCTCTCATGTTCCTTTACTGTAATTTGTGTTTAAAGTGTAATATTCGATAGTCTCTCATGTTCCTTTACTGTAATTTGTATTTAAAGTGTAATGTTGGATAGTCTCTCATGTTGATTTACTGTAATTTGTATTTAAAGTGTAATGTTGGATAGTCTGTCATGTTGATTTACTGTAATTTGTGTTTAAAGTGTAATGTTGGATAGTTTCTCATGTTCCTTTACTGTAATTTGTGTTTAAAGTGTAATGTTGGATAGTCTGTCATGTTGATTTACTGTAATTTGTGTTTAAGGTGTAATGTTGGATAGTCTCTCATGTTCCTTTACTGTAATTTGTATTTAAAGTGTAATGTTGGATGGTCTCTCATGTTCCTTTACTGTAATTTGTGTTTAAAGTGTAATGTTGGATAGTCTCTCATGTTCCTTTACTGTAATTTGTGTTTAAAGTGTAATGTTGGATAGTCTCTCATGTTCCTTTACTGTAATTTGTGTTTAAAGTGTAATGTTGGATAGTCTCTCATGTTCCTTTACTGTAATTTGTGTTTAAAGTGTAATGTTGGATAGTCTCTCATGTTCCTTTACTGTAATTTGTATTTAAAGTGTAATGTTGGATAGTCTCTCATGTTCCTTTACTGTAATTTGTGTTTAAAGTGTAATGTTGGATAGTCTCTCATGTTCCTTTACTGTAATTTGTATTTAAAGTGTAATGTTGGATAGTCTCCTCATGTTCCTTTACTGTAATTTGTGTTTAAAGTGTAATGTTGGATAGTCTCTCATGTTCCTTTACTGTAATTTGTATTTAAAGTGTAATGTTGGATAGTCTCTCATGTTGATTTACTGTAATTTGTGTTTAAAGTGTAATGTTGGATAGTCTCTCATGTTGATTTACTGTAATTTATGTTTAAAGTGTAATGTTGGATAGTCTCTCATGTTGATTTACTGTAATTTGTGTTTAAAGTGTAATGTTGGATAGTCTCTCATGTTCCTTTACTGTAATTTGTATTTAAAGTGTAATGTTGGATAGTCTCTCATGTTCCTTTACTGTAATTTGTGTTTAAAGTGTAATGTTGGATAGTCTCTCATGTTCCTTTACTGTAATTTGTGTTTAAAGTGTAATGTTGGATAGTCTCTCATGTTGATTTATTGTAATTTGTATTTAAAGTGTAATGTTGGATAGTCTCTCATGTTCCTTTACTGTAATTTGTATTTAAAGTGTAATGTTGGATAGTCTTTCATGTTCCTTTACTGTAATTTGTGTTTAAAGTGTAATGTTGGATAGTCTGTCATGTTGATTTACTGTAATTTGTGTTTAAAGTGTAATGTTGGATAGTCTCTCATGTTCCTTTACTGTAATTTGTATTTAAAGTATAATGTTGGATAGTCTCTCATGTTCCTTTACTGTAATTTGTGTTTAAAGTGTAATGTTGGATAGTCTCTCATGTTCCTTTACTGTTATTTGTGCTTAAAGTGTAATGTTGGATAGTCTCTCATGTTCCTTTACTGTAATTTGTGCTTAAAGTGTAATGTTGGATAGTCTGTCATGTTGATTTACTGTAATTTGTGTTTAAAGTGTAATGTTGGATAGTCTCTCATGTTCCTTTACTGTAATTTGTATTTAAAGTGTAATGTTGGATAGTTTCTCATGTTCCTTTACTGTAATTTGTGTTTAAAGTGTAATGTTGGATAGTCTCTCATGTTCCTTTACTGTAATTTGTGTTTAAAGTGTAATGTTGGATAGTCTCTCATGTTCCTTTACTGTAATTTGTGTTTAAAGTGTAATGTTGGATAGTCTCTCATGTTGATTTACTGTAATTTGTGTTTAAAGTGTAATGTTGGATAGTCTCTCATGTTCCTTTACTGTAATTTGTATTTAAAGTGTAATGTTGGATAGTCTCTCATGTTCCTTTACTGTAATTTGTGTTTAAAGTGTAATGTTGGATAGTTTCTCATGTTCCTTTACTGTAATTTGTATTTAGAGTGTAATGTTGGATAGTCTCTCATGTTGATTTACTGTAATTTGTATTTAAAGTGTAATGTTGGATAGTCTCCTCATGTTCCTTTACTGTAATTTGTGTTTAAAGTGTAATGTTGGATAGTCTCTCATGTTCCTTTACTGTAATTTGTATTTAAAGTGTAATGTTGGATAGTCTCTCATGTTGTTTAAAGTGTAATGTTGGATAGTCTCTCATGTTGTTTAAAGTGTAATGTTGGATAGTCTCTCATGTTGATTTACTGTAATTTATGTTTAAAGTGTAATGTTGGATAGTCTCTCATGTTGATTTACTGTAATTTGTGTTTAAAGTGTAATGTTGGATAGTCTCTCATGTTCCTTTACTGTAATTTGTATTTAAAGTGTAATGTTGGATAGTCTCTCATGTTCCTTTACTGTAATTTGTGTTTAAAGTGTAATGTTGGATAGTCTCTCATGTTCCTTTACTGTAATTTGTGTTTAAAGTGTAATGTTGGATAGTCTTTCATGTTCCTTTACTGTAATTTGTATTTAAAGTGTAATGTTGGATAGTCTCTCATGTTCCTTTACTGTAATTTGTATTTAAAGTGTAATGTTGGATAGTCTCTCATGTTGATTTACTGTAATTTGTATTTAAAGTGTAATGTTGGATAGTCTGTCATGTTGATTTACTGTAATTTGTGTTTAAAGTGTAATGTTGGATAGTCTCTCATGTTCCTTTACTGTAATTTGTATTTAAAGTATAATGTTGGATAGTCTCTCATGTTCCTTTACTGTAATTTGTGTTTAAAGTGTAATGTTGGATAGTCTCTCATGTTCCTTTACTCTAATTTGTGCTTAAAGTGTAACGTTGGATAGTCTCTCATGTTCCTTTACTGTAATTTGTGCTTAAAGTGTAATGTTGGATAGTCTGTCATGTTGATTTACTGTAATTTGTGTTTAAAGTGTAATGTTGGATAGTCTCTCATGTTCCTTTACTGTAATTTGTATTTAAAGTGTAATGTTGGATAGTTTCTCATGTTCCTTTACTGCAATTTGTGTTTAAAGTGTAATGTTGGATAGTCTGTCATGTTGATTTACTGTAATTTGTGTTTAAAGTGTAATGTTGGATAGTCTCTCATGTTCCTTTACTGTAATTTGTATTTAAAGTGTAATGTTGGATAGTCTCTCATGTTCCTTTACTGTAATTTGTGTTTAAAGTGTAATGTTGGATAGGCTCTCATGTTCCTTTACTGTAATTTGTGCTTAAAGTGTAATGTTGGATAGTCTCTCATGTTCCTTTACTGTAATTTGTGCTTAAAGTGTAATGTTGGATAGTCTGTCATGTTGATTTACTGTAATTTGTGTTTAAAGTGTAATGTTGGATAGTCTCTCATGTTCCTTTACTGTAATTTGTATTTAAAGTGTAATGTTGGATAGTCTCTCATGTTCCTTTACTGTAATTTGTGTTTAAAGTGTAATGTTGGATAGTCTCTCATGTTCCTTTAGTGTAATTTGTATTTAAAGTGTAATGTTGGATATTCACTCATGTTCCTTTACTGTAATTTGTATTTAAAGTGTAATGTTGGATAGTCTCTCATGTTCCTTTACTGTAATTTGTGTTTAAAGTGTAATGTTGGATAGTCTCTCATGTTGATTTACTGTAATTTGTATTTAAAGTGTAATGTTGGATAGCCTCTCATGTTCCTTTACTGTAATTTGTATTTAAAGTGTAATGTTGGATAGTCTCTCATGTTCCTTTACTGTAATTTGTGTTTAAAGTGTAATATTCGATAGTCTCTCATGTTCCTTTACTGTAATTTGTATTTAAAGTGTAATGTTGGATAGTCTCTCATTTTGATTTACTGTAATTTGTATTTAAAGTGTAATGTTGGATAGTCTGTCATGTTGATTTACTGTAATTTGTGTTTAAAGTGTAATGTTGGATAGTTTCTCATGTTCCTTTACTGTAATTTGTGTTTAAAGTGTAATGTTGGATAGTCTGTCATGTTGATTTACTGTAATTTGTGTTTAAGGTGTAATGTTGGATAGTCTCTCATGTTCCTTTACTGTAATTTGTATTTAAAGTGTAATGTTGGATAGTCTCTCATGTTCCTTTACTGTAATTTGTGTTTAAAGTGTAATGTTGGATAGTCTCTCATGTTCCTTTACTGTAATTTGTGTTTAAAGTGTAATGTTGGATAGTCTCTCATGTTCCTTTACTGTAATTTGTGTTTAAAGTGTAATGTTGGATAGTCTCTCATGTTCCTTTACTGTAATTTGTGTTTAAAGTGTAATGTTGGATAGTCTCTCATGTTCCTTTACTGTAATTTGTATTTAAAGTGTAATGTTGGATAGTCTCTCATGTTCCTTTACTGTAATTTGTGTTTAAAGTGTAATGTTGGATAGTCTCTCATGTTCCTTTACTGTAATTTGTATTTAAAGTGTAATGTTGGATAGTCTCTCATGTTGATTTACTGTAATTTGTATTTAAAGTGTAATGTTGGATAGTCTCCTCATGTTCCTTTACTGTAATTTGTGTTTAAAGTGTAATGTTGGATAGTCTCTCATGTTCCTTTACTGTAATTTGTATTTAAAGTGTAATGTTGGATAGTCTCTCATGTTGATTTACTGTAATTTGTGTTTAAAGTGTAATGTTGGATAGTCTCTCATGTTGATTTACTGTAATTTATGTTTAAAGTGTAATGTTGGATAGTCTCTCATGTTGATTTACTGTAATTTGTGTTTAAAGTGTAATGTTGGATAGTCTCTCATGTTCCTTTACTGTAATTTGTATTTAAAGTGTAATGTTGGATAGTCTCTCATGTTCCTTTACTGTAATTTGTGTTTAAAGTGTAATGTTGGATAGTCTCTCATGTTCCTTTACTGTAATTTGTGTTTAAAGTGTAATGTTGGATAGTCTCTCATGTTGATTTATTGTAATTTGTATTTAAAGTGTAATGTTGGATAGTCTCTCATGTTCCTTTACTGTAATTTGTATTTAAAGTGTAATGTTGGATAGTCTTTCATGTTCCTTTACTGTAATTTGTGTTTAAAGTGTAATGTTGGATAGTCTGTCATGTTGATTTACTGTAATTTGTGTTTAAAGTGTAATGTTGGATAGTCTCTCATGTTCCTTTGCTGTAATTTGTATTTAAAGTATAATGTTGGATAGTCTCTCATGTTCCTTTACTGTAATTTGTGTTTAAAGTGTAATGTTGGATAGTCTCTCATGTTCCTTTACTGTTATTTGTGCTTAAAGTGTAATGTTGGATAGTCTCTCATGTTCCTTTACTGTAAGTTGTGCTTAAAGTGTAATGTTGGATAGTCTGTCATGTTGATTTACTGTAATTTGTGTTTAAAGTGTAATGTTGGATAGTCTCTCATGTTCCTTTACTGTAATTTGTATTTAAAGTGTAATGTTGGATAGTTTCTCATGTTCCTTTACTGTAATTTGTGTTTAAAGTGTAATGTTGGATAGTCTCTCATGTTCCTTTACTGTAATTTGTGTTTAAAGTGTAATGTTGGATAGTCTCTCATGTTCCTTTACTGTAATTTGTGTTTAAAGTGTAATGTTGGATAGTCTCTCATGTTGATTTACTGTAATTTGTGTTTAAAGTGTAATGTTGGATAGTCTCTCATGTTCCTTTACTGTAATTTGTATTTAAAGTGTAATGTTGGATAGTCTCTCATGTTCCTTTACTGTAATTTGTGTTTAAAGTGTAATGTTGGATAGTTTCTCATGTTCCTTTACTGTAATTTGTATTTAGAGTGTAATGTTGGATAGTCTCTCATGTTGATTTACTGTAATTTGTATTTAAAGTGTAATGTTGGATAGTCTCCTCATGTTCCTTTACTGTAATTTGTGTTTAAAGTGTAATGTTGGATAGTCTCTCATGTTCCTTTACTGTAATTTGTATTTAAAGTGTAATGTTGGATAGTCTCTCATGTTGTTTAAAGTGTAATGTTGGATAGTCTCTCATGTTGATTTACTGTAATTTATGTTTAAAGTGTAATGTTGGATAGTCTCTCATGTTGATTTACTGTAATTTGTGTTTAAAGTGTAATGTTGGATAGTCTCTCATGTTCCTTTACTGTAATTTGTATTTAAAGTGTAATGTTGGATAGTCTCTCATGTTCCTTTACTGTAATTTGTGTTTAAAGTGTAATGTTGGATAGTCTCTCATGTTCCTTTACTGTAATTTGTGTTTAAAGTGTAATGTTGGATAGTCTTTCATGTTCCTTTACTGTAATTTGTATTTAAAGTGTAATGTTGGATAGTCTCTCATGTTCCTTTACTGTAATTTGTATTTAAAGTGTAATGTTGGATAGTCTCTCATGTTGATTTACTGTAATTTGTATTTAAAGTGTAATGTTGGATAGTCTGTCATGTTGATTTACTGTAATTTGTGTTTAAAGTGTAATGTTGGATAGTCTCTCATGTTCCTTTACTGTAATTTGTATTTAAAGTATAATGTTGGATAGTCTCTCATGTTCCTTTACTGTAATTTGTGTTTAAAGTGTAATGTTGGATAGTCTCTCATGTTCCTTTACTCTAATTTGTGCTTAAAGTGTAACGTTGGATAGTCTCTCATGTTCCTTTACTGTAATTTGTGCTTAAAGTGTAATGTTGGATAGTCTGTCATGTTGATTTACTGTAATTTGTGTTTAAAGTGTAATGTTGGATAGTCTGTCATGTTGATTTACTGTAATTTGTGTTTAAAGTGTAATGTTGGATAGTCTCTCATGTTCCTTTACTGTAATTTGTATTTAAAGTGTAATGTTGGATAGTTTCTCATGTTCCTTTACTGTAATTTGTGTTTAAAGTGTAATGTTGGATAGTCTCTCATGTTCCTTTACTGTAATTTGTGTTTAAAGTGTAATGTTGGATAGTCTCTCATGTTCCTTTACTGTAATTTGTGTTTAAAGTGTAATGTTGGATAGTCTCTCATGTTGATTTACTGTAATTTGTGTTTAAAGTGTAATGTTGGATAGTCTCTCATGTTCCTTTACTGTAATTTGTATTTAAAGTGTAATGTTGGATAGTCTCTCATGTTCCTTTACTGTAATTTGTGTTTAAAGTGTAATGTTGGATAGTTTCTCATGTTCCTTTACTGTAATTTGTATTTAGAGTGTAATGTTGGATAGTCTCTCATGTTGATTTACTGTAATTTGTATTTAAAGTGTAATGTTGGATAGTCTCCTCATGTTCCTTTACTGTAATTTGTGTTTAAAGTGTAATGTTGGATAGTCTCTCATGTTCCTTTACTGTAATTTGTATTTAAAGTGTAATGTTGGATAGTCTCTCATGTTGTTTAAAGTGTAATGTTGGATAGTCTCTCATGTTGATTTACTGTAATTTATGTTTAAAGTGTAATGTTGGATAGTCTCTCATGTTGATTTACTGTAATTTGTGTTTAAAGTGTAATGTTGGATAGTCTCTCATGTTCCTTTACTGTAATTTGTATTTAAAGTGTAATGTTGGATAGTCTCTCATGTTCCTTTACTGTAATTTGTGTTTAAAGTGTAATGTTGGATAGTCTCTCATGTTCCTTTACTGTAATTTGTGTTTAAAGTGTAATGTTGGATAGTCTTTCATGTTCCTTTACTGTAATTTGTATTTAAAGTGTAATGTTGGATAGTCTCTCATGTTCCTTTACTGTAATTTGTATTTAAAGTGTAATGTTGGATAGTCTCTCATGTTGATTTACTGTAATTTGTATTTAAAGTGTAATGTTGGATAGTCTGTCATGTTGATTTACTGTAATTTGTGTTTAAAGTGTAATGTTGGATAGTCTCTCATGTTCCTTTACTGTAATTTGTATTTAAAGTGTAATGTTGGATAGTTTCTCATGTTCCTTTACTGCAATTTGTGTTTAAAGTGTAATGTTGGATAGTCTGTCATGTTGATTTACTGTAATTTGTGTTTAAAGTGTAATGTTGGATAGTCTCTCATGTTCCTTTACTGTAATTTGTATTTAAAGTGTAATGTTGGATAGTCTCTCATGTTCCTTTACTGTAATTTGTGTTTAAAGTGTAATGTTGGATAGGCTCTCATGTTCCTTTACTGTAATTTGTGCTTAAAGTGTAATGTTGGATAGTCTCTCATGTTCCTTTACTGTAATTTGTGCTTAAAGTGTAATGTTGGATAGTCTGTCATGTTGATTTACTGTAATTTGTGTTTAAAGTGTAATGTTGGATAGTCTCTCATGTTCCTTTACTGTAATTTGTATTTAAAGTGTAATGTTGGATAGTCTCTCATGTTCCTTTACTGTAATTTGTGTTTAAAGTGTAATGTTGGATAGTCTCTCATGTTCCTTTACTGTAATTTGTATTTAAAGTGTAATGTTGGATATTCACTCATGTTCCTTTACTGTAATTTGTATTTAAAGTGTAATGTTGGATAGTCTCTCATGTTCCTTTACTGTAATTTGTGTTTAAAGTGTAATGTTGGATAGTCTCTCATGTTGATTTACTGTAATTTGTATTTAAAGTGTAATGTTGGATAGCCTCTCATGTTCCTTTACTGTAATTTGTATTTAAAGTGTAATGTTGGATAGTCTCTCATGTTCCTTTACTGTAATTTGTGTTTAAAGTGTAATATTCGATAGTCTCTCATGTTCCTTTACTGTAATTTGTATTTAAAGTGTAATGTTGGATAGTCTCTCATGTTGATTTACTGTAATTTGTATTTAAAGTGTAATGTTGGATAGTCTGTCATGTTGATTTACTGTAATTTGTGTTTAAAGTGTAATGTTGGATAGTTTCTCATGTTCCTTTACTGTAATTTGTGTTTAAAGTGTAATGTTGGATAGTCTGTCATGTTGATTTACTGTAATTTGTGTTTAAAGTGTAATGTTGGATAGTCTCTCATGTTCCTTTACTGTAATTTGTATTTAAAGTGTAATGTTGGATAGTCTCTCATGTTCCTTTACTGTAATTTGTGTTTAAAGTGTAATGTTGGATAGTCTCTCATGTTCCTTTACTGTAATTTGTGTTTAAAGTGTAATGTTGGATAGTCTCTCATGTTCCTTTACTGTAATTTGTGTTTAAAGTGTAATGTTGGATAGTCTCTCATGTTCCTTTACTGTAATTTGTGTTTAAAGTGTAATGTTGGATAGTCTCTCATGTTCCTTTACTGTAATTTGTATTTAAAGTGTAATGTTGGATAGTCTCTCATGTTCCTTTACTGTAATTTGTGTTTAAAGTGTAATGTTGGATAGTCTCTCATGTTCCTTTACTGTAATTTGTATTTAAAGTGTAATGTTGGATAGTCTCTCATGTTGATTTACTGTAATTTGTATTTAAAGTGTAATGTTGGATAGTCTCCTCATGTTCCTTTACTGTAATTTGTGTTTAAAGTGTAATGTTGGATAGTCTCTCATGTTCCTTTACTGTAATTTGTATTTAAAGTGTAATGTTGGATAGTCTCTCATGTTGATTTACTGTAATTTGTGTTTAAAGTGTAATGTTGGATAGTCTCTCATGTTGATTTACTGTAATTTATGTTTAAAGTGTAATGTTGGATAGTCTCTCATGTTCCTTTACTGTAATTTGTATTTAAAGTGTAATGTTGGATAGTCTCTCATGTTCCTTTACTGTAATATGTGTTTAAAGTGTAATGTTGGACAGTCTCTCATGTTCCTTTACTGTAATTTGTATTTAAAGTGTAATGTTGGATAGTCTCTCATGTTCCTTTACTGTAATATGTGTTTAAAGTGTAATGTTGGATAGTCTCTCATGTTCCTTTACTGTAATTTGTATTTAAAGTATAATGTTGGATAGTCTCTCATGTTCCTTTACTGTAATTTGTGTTTAAAGTGTAATGTTGGATAGTCTCTCATGTTCCTTTACTGTAATTTGTGCTTAAAGTGTAATGTTGGATAGTCTCTCATGTTCCTTTACTGTAATTTGTGCTTAAAGTGTAATGTTGGATAGTCTGTCATGTTGATTTACTGTAATTTGTGTTTAAAGTGTAATGTTGGATAGTCTCTCATGTTCCTTTACTGTAATTTGTATTTAAAGTGTAATGTTGGATAGTGTCTCATGTTCCTTTACCGTAATTTGTGTTTAAAGTGTAATGTTGGATAGTCTCTCATGTTGATTTATTGTAATTTGTATTTAAAATGTAATGTTGGATAGTCTCTCATGTTCCTTTACTGTAATTTGTATTTAAAGTGTAATGTTGGATAGTCTCTCATGTTCCTTTACTGTAATTTGTATTTAAAGTGTAATATTCGATAGTCTCTCATGTTCCTTTACTGTAATTTGTATTTAAAGTGTAATGTTGGATAGTCTCTCATGTTGATTTACTGTAATTTGTATTTAAAGTGTAATGTTGGATAGTCTGTCATGTTGATTTACTGTAATTTGTGTTTAAAGTGTAATGTTGGATAGTTTCTCATGTTCCTTTACTGCAATTTGTGTTTAAAGTGTAATATTGGATAGTCTGTCATGTTGATTTACTGTAATTTGTGTTTAAAGTGTAATGTTGGATAGTCTCTCATGTTCCTTTACTGTAATTTGTATTTAAAGTGTAATGTTGGATAGTCTCTCATGTTCCTTTACTGTAATTTGTGTTTAAAGTGTAATGTTGGATAGTCTCTCATGTTCCTTTACTGTAATTTGTGTTTAAAGTGTAATGTTGGATAGTCTTTCATGTTCCTTTACTGTAATTTGTATTTAAAGTGTAATGTTGGATAGTCTCTCATGTTCCTTTACTGTAATTTGTATTTAAAGTGTAATGTTGGATAGTCTCTCATGTTGATTTACTGTAATTTGTATTTAAAGTGTAATGTTGGATAGTCTGTCATGTTGATTTACTGTAATTTGTGTTTAAAGTGTAATGTTGGATAGTCTCTCATGTTCCTTTACTGTAATTTGTGTTTAAAGTATAATGTTGGATAGTCTCTCATGTTCCTTTACTGTAATTTGTGTTTAAAGTGTAATGTTGGATAGTCTCTCATGTTCCTTTACTGTAATTTGTGCTTAAAGTGTAATGTTGGATAGTCTCTCATGTTGCTTTACTGTAATTTGTATTTAAAGTGTAATGTTGGATAGTCTCTCATGTTCCTTTACTGTAATTTGTATTTAAAGTGTAATGTTGGATAGTCTCTCATGTTCCTTTACTGTAATTTGTGTTTAAAGTGTAATGTTGGATAGTCTCTCATGTTCCTTTACTGTAATTTGTGTTTAAAGTGTAATGTTGAATAGTCTTTCATGTTCCTTTACTGTAATTTGTATTTAAAGTGTAATGTTGGATAGTCTCTCATGTTCCTTTACTGTAATTTGTATTTAAAGTGTAATGTTGGATAGTCTCTCATGTTGATTTACTGTAATTTGTATTTAAAGTGTAATGTTGGATAGTCTGTCATGTTGATTTACTGTAATTTGTGTTTAAAGTGTAATGTTGGATAGTCTCTCATGTTCCTTTACTGTAATTTATATTTAAAGTATAATGTTGGATAGTCTCTCATGTTCCTTTACTGTAATTTGTGTTTAAAGTGTAATGTTGGATAGTCTCTCATGTTCCTTTACTGTAATTTGTGCTTAAAGTGTAATGTTGGATAGTCTCTCATGTTTCTTTACTGTAATTTGTGCTTAAAGTGTAATGTTGGATAGTCTGTCATGTTGATTTACTGTAATTTGTGTTTAAAGTGTAATGTTGGATAGTCTCTCATGTTCCTTTACTGTAATTTGTATTTAAAGTGTAATGTTGGATAGTTTCTCATGTTCCTTTACTGCAATTTGTGTTTAAAGTGTAATGTTGGATAGTCTGTCATGTTGATTTACTGTAATTTGTGTTTAAAGTGTAATGTTGGATAGTCTCTCATGTTCCTTTACTGTAATTTGTATTTAAAGTGTAATGTTGGATAGTCTCTCATGTTCCTTTACTGTAATTTGTGTTTAAAGTGTAATGTTGGATAGTCTCTCATGTTCCTTTACTGTAATTTGTGCTTAAAGTGTAATGTTGGATAGTCTCTCATGTTCCTTTACTGTAATTTGTGCTTAAAGTGTAATGTTGGATAGTCTGTCATGTTGATTTACTGTAATTTGTGTTTAAAGTGTAATGTTGGATAGTCTCTCATGTTCCTTTACTGTAATTTGTATTTAAAGTGTAATGTTGGATAGTCTCTCATGTTCCTTTACTGTAATTTGTGTTTAAAGTGTAATGTTGGATAGTCTCTCATGTTCCTTTAGTGTAATTTGTATTTAAAGTGTAATGTTGGATATTCACTCATGTTCCTTTACTGTAATTTGTATTTAAAGTGTAATGTTGGATAGTCTCTCATGTTCCTTTACTGTAATTTGTGTTTAAAGTGTAATGTTGGATAGTCTCTCATGTTGATTTACTGTAATTTGTATTTAAAGTGTAATGTTGGATAGCCTCTCATGTTCCTTTACTGTAATTTGTATTTAAAGTGTAATGTTGGATAGTCTCTCATGTTCCTTTACTGTAATTTGTGTTTAAAGTGTAATATTCGATAGTCTCTCATGTTCCTTTACTGTAATTTGTATTTAAAGTGTAATGTTGGATAGTCTCTCATGTTGATTTACTGTAATTTGTATTTAAAGTGTAATGTTGGATAGTCTGTCATGTTGATTTACTGTAATTTGTGTTTAAAGTGTAATGTTGGATAGTTTCTCATGTTCCTTTACTGTAATTTGTGTTTAAAGTGTAATGTTGGATAGTCTGTCATGTTGATTTACTGTAATTTGTGTTTAAGGTGTAATGTTGGATAGTCTCTCATGTTCCTTTACTGTAATTTGTATTTAAAGTGTAATGTTGGATAGTCTCTCATGTTCCTTTACTGTAATTTGTGTTTAAAGTGTAATGTTGGATAGTCTCTCATGTTCCTTTACTGTAATTTGTGTTTAAAGTGTAATGTTGGATAGTCTCTCATGTTCCTTTACTGTAATTTGTGTTTAAAGTGTAATGTTGGATAGTCTCTCATGTTCCTTTACTGTAATTTGTGTTTAAAGTGTAATGTTGGATAGTCTCTCATGTTCCTTTACTGTAATTTGTATTTAAAGTGTAATGTTGGATAGTCTCTCATGTTCCTTTACTGTAATTTGTGTTTAAAGTGTAATGTTGGATAGTCTCTCATGTTCCTTTACTGTAATTTGTATTTAAAGTGTAATGTTGGATAGTCTCCTCATGTTCCTTTACTGTAATTTGTGTTTAAAGTGTAATGTTGGATAGTCTCTCATGTTCCTTTACTGTAATTTGTATTTAAAGTGTAATGTTGGATAGTCTCTCATGTTGATTTACTGTAATTTGTGTTTAAAGTGTAATGTTGGATAGTCTCTCATGTTGATTTACTGTAATTTATGTTTAAAGTGTAATGTTGGATAGTCTCTCATGTTGATTTACTGTTATTTGTGTTTAAAGTGTAATGTTGGATAGTCTCTCATGTTCCTTTACTGTAATTTGTATTTAAAGTGTAATGTTGGATAGTCTCTCATGTTCCTTTACTGTAATTTGTGTTTAAAGTGTAATGTTGGATAGTCTCTCATGTTCCTTTACTGTAATTTGTGTTTAAAGTGTAATGTTGGATAGTCTCTCATGTTGATTTATTGTAATTTGTATTTAAAGTGTAATGTTGGATAGTCTCTCATGTTCCTTTACTGTAATTTGTATTTAAAGTGTAATGTTGGATAGTCTTTCATGTTCCTTTACTGTAATTTGTGTTTAAAGTGTAATGTTGGATAGTCTGTCATGTTGATTTACTGTAATTTGTGTTTAAAGTGTAATGTTGGATAGTCTCTCATGTTCCTTTACTGTAATTTGTATTTAAAGTATAATGTTGGATAGTCTCTCATGTTCCTTTACTGTAATTTGTGTTTAAAGTGTAATGTTGGATAGTCTCTCATGTTCCTTTACTGTTATTTGTGCTTAAAGTGTAATGTTGGATAGTCTCTCATGTTCCTTTACTGTAATTTGTGCTTAAAGTGTAATGTTGGATAGTCTGTCATGTTGATTTACTGTAATTTGTGTTTAAAGTGTAATGTTGGATAGTCTCTCATGTTCCTTTACTGTAATTTGTATTTAAAGTGTAATGTTGGATAGTTTCTCATGTTCCTTTACTGTAATTTGTGTTTAAAGTGTAATGTTGGATAGTCTCTCATGTTCCTTTACTGTAATTTGTGTTTAAAGTGTAATGTTGGATAGTCTCTCATGTTCCTTTACTGTAATTTGTGTTTAAAGTGTAATGTTGGATAGTCTCTCATGTTGATTTACTGTAATTTGTGTTTAAAGTGTAATGTTGGATAGTCTCTCATGTTCCTTTACTGTAATTTGTATTTAAAGTGTAATGTTGGATAGTCTCTCATGTTCCTTTACTGTAATTTGTGTTTAAAGTGTAATGTTGGATAGTTTCTCATGTTCCTTTACTGTAATTTGTATTTAGAGTGTAATGTTGGATAGTCTCTCATGTTGATTTACTGTAATTTGTATTTAAAGTGTAATGTTGGATAGTCTCCTCATGTTCCTTTACTGTAATTTGTGTTTAAAGTGTAATGTTGGATAGTCTCTCATGTTCCTTTACTGTAATTTGTATTTAAAGTGTAATGTTGGATAGTCTCTCATGTTGTTTAAAGTGTAATGTTGGATAGTCTCTCATGTTGATTTACTGTAATTTATGTTTAAAGTGTAATGTTGGATAGTCTCTCATGTTGATTTACTGTAATTTGTGTTTAAAGTGTAATGTTGGATAGTCTCTCATGTTCCTTTACTGTAATTTGTATTTAAAGTGTAATGTTGGATAGTCTCTCATGTTCCTTTACTGTAATTTGTGTTTAAAGTGTAATGTTGGATAGTCTCTCATGTTCCTTTACTGTAATTTGTGTTTAAAGTGTAATGTTGGATAGTCTTTCATGTTCCTTTACTGTAATTTGTATTTAAAGTGTAATGTTGGATAGTCTCTCATGTTCCTTTACTGTAATTTGTATTTAAAGTGTAATGTTGGATAGTCTCTCATGTTGATTTACTGTAATTTGTATTTAAAGTGTAATGTTGGATAGTCTGTCATGTTGATTTACTGTAATTTGTGTTTAAAGTGTAATGTTGGATAGTCTCTCATGTTCCTTTACTGTAATTTGTATTTAAAGTATAATGTTGGATAGTCTCTCATGTTCCTTTACTGTAATTTGTGTTTAAAGTGTAATGTTGGATAGTCTCTCATGTTCCTTTACTCTAATTTGTGCTTAAAGTGTAACGTTGGATAGTCTCTCATGTTCCTTTACTGTAATTTGTGCTTAAAGTGTAATGTTGGATAGTCTGTCATGTTGATTTACTGTAATTTGTGTTTAAAGTGTAATGTTGGATAGTCTCTCATGTTCCTTTACTGTAATTTGTATTTAAAGTGTAATGTTGGATAGTTTCTCATGTTCCTTTACTGCAATTTGTGTTTAAAGTGTAATGTTGGATAGTCTGTCATGTTGATTTACTGTAATTTGTGTTTAAAGTGTAATGTTGGATAGTCTCTCATGTTCCTTTACTGTAATTTGTATTTAAAGTGTAATGTTGGATAGTCTCTCATGTTCCTTTACTGTAATTTGTGTTTAAAGTGTAATGTTGGATAGGCTCTCATGTTCCTTTACTGTAATTTGTGCTTAAAGTGTAATGTTGGATAGTCTCTCATGTTCCTTTACTGTAATTTGTGCTTAAAGTGTAATGTTGGATAGTCTGTCATGTTGATTTACTGTAATTTGTGTTTAAAGTGTAATGTTGGATAGTCTCTCATGTTCCTTTACTGTAATTTGTATTTAAAGTGTAATGTTGGATAGTCTCTCATGTTCCTTTACTGTAATTTGTGTTTAAAGTGTAATGTTGGATAGTCTCTCATGTTCCTTTAGTGTAATTTGTATTTAAAGTGTAATGTTGGATATTCACTCATGTTCCTTTACTGTAATTTGTATTTAAAGTGTAATGTTGGATAGTCTCTCATGTTCCTTTACTGTAATTTGTGTTTAAAGTGTAATGTTGGATAGTCTCTCATGTTGATTTACTGTAATTTGTATTTAAAGTGTAATGTTGGATAGCCTCTCATGTTCCTTTACTGTAATTTGTATTTAAAGTGTAATGTTGGATAGTCTCTCATGTTCCTTTACTGTAATTTGTGTTTAAAGTGTAATATTCGATAGTCTCTCATGTTCCTTTACTGTAATTTGTATTTAAAGTGTAATGTTGGATAGTCTCTCATGTTGATTTACTGTAATTTGTATTTAAAGTGTAATGTTGGATAGTCTGTCATGTTGATTTACTGTAATTTGTGTTTAAAGTGTAATGTTGGATAGTTTCTCATGTTCCTTTACTGTAATTTGTGTTTAAAGTGTAATGTTGGATAGTCTGTCATGTTGATTTACTGTAATTTGTGTTTAAGGTGTAATGTTGGATAGTCTCTCATGTTCCTTTACTGTAATTTGTATTTAAAGTGTAATGTTGGATAGTCTCTCATGTTCCTTTACTGTAATTTGTGTTTAAAGTGTAATGTTGGATAGTCTCTCATGTTCCTTTACTGTAATTTGTGTTTAAAGTGTAATGTTGGATAGTCTCTCATGTTCCTTTACTGTAATTTGTGTTTAAAGTGTAATGTTGGATAGTCTCTCATGTTCCTTTACTGTAATTTGTGTTTAAAGTGTAATGTTGGATAGTCTCTCATGTTCCTTTACTGTAATTTGTATTTAAAGTGTAATGTTGGATAGTCTCTCATGTTCCTTTACTGTAATTTGTGTTTAAAGTGTAATGTTGGATAGTCTCTCATGTTCCTTTACTGTAATTTGTATTTAAAGTGTAATGTTGGATAGTCTCTCATGTTGATTTACTGTAATTTGTATTTAAAGTGTAATGTTGGATAGTCTCCTCATGTTCCTTTACTGTAATTTGTGTTTAAAGTGTAATGTTGGATAGTCTCTCATGTTCCTTTACTGTAATTTGTATTTAAAGTGTAATGTTGGATAGTCTCTCATGTTGATTTACTGTAATTTGTGTTTAAAGTGTAATGTTGGATAGTCTCTCATGTTGATTTACTGTAATTTATGTTTAAAGTGTAATGTTGGATAGTCTCTCATGTTGATTTACTGTAATTTGTGTTTAAAGTGTAATGTTGGATAGTCTCTCATGTTCCTTTACTGTAATTTGTATTTAAAGTGTAATGTTGGATAGTCTCTCATGTTCCTTTACTGTAATTTGTGTTTAAAGTGTAATGTTGGATAGTCTCTCATGTTCCTTTACTGTAATTTGTGTTTAAAGTGTAATGTTGGATAGTCTCTCATGTTGATTTATTGTAATTTGTATTTAAAGTGTAATGTTGGATAGTCTCTCATGTTCCTTTACTGTAATTTGTATTTAAAGTGTAATGTTGGATAGTCTTTCATGTTCCTTTACTGTAATTTGTGTTTAAAGTGTAATGTTGGATAGTCTGTCATGTTGATTTACTGTAATTTGTGTTTAAAGTGTAATGTTGGATAGTCTCTCATGTTCCTTTACTGTAATTTGTATTTAAAGTATAATGTTGGATAGTCTCTCATGTTCCTTTACTGTAATTTGTGTTTAAAGTGTAATGTTGGATAGTCTCTCATGTTCCTTTACTGTTATTTGTGCTTAAAGTGTAATGTTGGATAGTCTCTCATGTTCCTTTACTGTAATTTGTGCTTAAAGTGTAATGTTGGATAGTCTGTCATGTTGATTTACTGTAATTTGTGTTTAAAGTGTAATGTTGGATAGTCTCTCATGTTCCTTTACTGTAATTTGTATTTAAAGTGTAATGTTGGATAGTTTCTCATGTTCCTTTACTGTAATTTGTGTTTAAAGTGTAATGTTGGATAGTCTCTCATGTTCCTTTACTGTAATTTGTGTTTAAAGTGTAATGTTGGATAGTCTCTCATGTTCCTTTACTGTAATTTGTGTTTAAAGTGTAATGTTGGATAGTCTCTCATGTTGATTTACTGTAATTTGTGTTTAAAGTGTAATGTTGGATAGTCTCTCATGTTCCTTTACTGTAATTTGTATTTAAAGTGTAATGTTGGATAGTCTCTCATGTTCCTTTACTGTAATTTGTGTTTAAAGTGTAATGTTGGATAGTTTCTCATGTTCCTTTACTGTAATTTGTATTTAGAGTGTAATGTTGGATAGTCTCTCATGTTGATTTACTGTAATTTGTATTTAAAGTGTAATGTTGGATAGTCTCCTCATGTTCCTTTACTGTAATTTGTGTTTAAAGTGTAATGTTGGATAGTCTCTCATGTTCCTTTACTGTAATTTGTATTTAAAGTGTAATGTTGGATAGTCTCTCATGTTGTTTAAAGTGTAATGTTGGATAGTCTCTCATGTTGATTTACTGTAATTTATGTTTAAAGTGTAATGTTGGATAGTCTCTCATGTTGATTTACTGTAATTTGTGTTTAAAGTGTAATGTTGGATAGTCTCTCATGTTCCTTTACTGTAATTTGTATTTAAAGTGTAATGTTGGATAGTCTCTCATGTTCCTTTACTGTAATTTGTGTTTAAAGTGTAATGTTGGATAGTCTCTCATGTTCCTTTACTGTAATTTGTGTTTAAAGTGTAATGTTGGATAGTCTTTCATGTTCCTTTACTGTAATTTGTATTTAAAGTGTAATGTTGGATAGTCTCTCATGTTCCTTTACTGTAATTTGTATTTAAAGTGTAATGTTGGATAGTCTCTCATGTTGATTTACTGTAATTTGTATTTAAAGTGTAATGTTGGATAGTCTGTCATGTTGATTTACTGTAATTTGTGTTTAAAGTGTAATGTTGGATAGTCTCTCATGTTCCTTTACTGTAATTTGTATTTAAAGTATAATGTTGGATAGTCTCTCATGTTCCTTTACTGTAATTTGTGTTTAAAGTGTAATGTTGGATAGTCTCTCATGTTCCTTTACTCTAATTTGTGCTTAAAGTGTAACGTTGGATAGTCTCTCATGTTCCTTTACTGTAATTTGTGCTTAAAGTGTAATGTTGGATAGTCTGTCATGTTGATTTACTGTAATTTGTGTTTAAAGTGTAATGTTGGATAGTCTCTCATGTTCCTTTACTGTAATTTGTATTTAAAGTGTAATGTTGGATAGTTTCTCATGTTCCTTTACTGCAATTTGTGTTTAAAGTGTAATGTTGGATAGTCTGTCATGTTGATTTACTGTAATTTGTGTTTAAAGTGTAATGTTGGATAGTCTCTCATGTTCCTTTACTGTAATTTGTATTTAAAGTGTAATGTTGGATAGTCTCTCATGTTCCTTTACTGTAATTTGTGTTTAAAGTGTAATGTTGGATAGGCTCTCATGTTCCTTTACTGTAATTTGTGCTTAAAGTGTAATGTTGGATAGTCTCTCATGTTCCTTTACTGTAATTTGTGCTTAAAGTGTAATGTTGGATAGTCTGTCATGTTGATTTACTGTAATTTGTGTTTAAAGTGTAATGTTGGATAGTCTCTCATGTTCCTTTACTGTAATTTGTATTTAAAGTGTAATGTTGGATAGTCTCTCATGTTCCTTTACTGTAATTTGTGTTTAAAGTGTAATGTTGGATAGTCTCTCATGTTCCTTTACTGTAATTTGTATTTAAAGTGTAATGTTGGATATTCACTCATGTTCCTTTACTGTAATTTGTATTTAAAGTGTAATGTTGGATAGTCTCTCATGTTCCTTTACTGTAATTTGTGTTTAAAGTGTAATGTTGGATAGTCTCTCATGTTGATTTACTGTAATTTGTATTTAAAGTGTAATGTTGGATAGCCTCTCATGTTCCTTTACTGTAATTTGTATTTAAAGTGTAATGTTGGATAGTCTCTCATGTTCCTTTACTGTAATTTGTGTTTAAAGTGTAATATTCGATAGTCTCTCATGTTCCTTTACTGTAATTTGTATTTAAAGTGTAATGTTGGATAGTCTCTCATGTTGATTTACTGTAATTTGTATTTAAAGTGTAATGTTGGATAGTCTGTCATGTTGATTTACTGTAATTTGTGTTTAAAGTGTAATGTTGGATAGTTTCTCATGTTCCTTTACTGTAATTTGTGTTTAAAGTGTAATGTTGGATAGTCTGTCATGTTGATTTACTGTAATTTGTGTTTAAAGTGTAATGTTGGATAGTCTCTCATGTTCCTTTACTGTAATTTGTATTTAAAGTGTAATGTTGGATAGTCTCTCATGTTCCTTTACTGTAATTTGTGTTTAAAGTGTAATGTTGGATAGTCTCTCATGTTCCTTTACTGTAATTTGTGTTTAAAGTGTAATGTTGGATAGTCTCTCATGTTCCTTTACTGTAATTTGTGTTTAAAGTGTAATGTTGGATAGTCTCTCATGTTCCTTTACTGTAATTTGTGTTTAAAGTGTAATGTTGGATAGTCTCTCATGTTCCTTTACTGTAATTTGTATTTAAAGTGTAATGTTGGATAGTCTCTCATGTTCCTTTACTGTAATTTGTGTTTAAAGTGTAATGTTGGATAGTCTCTCATGTTCCTTTACTGTAATTTGTATTTAAAGTGTAATGTTGGATAGTCTCTCATGTTGATTTACTGTAATTTGTATTTAAAGTGTAATGTTGGATAGTCTCCTCATGTTCCTTTACTGTAATTTGTGTTTAAAGTGTAATGTTGGATAGTCTCTCATGTTCCTTTACTGTAATTTGTATTTAAAGTGTAATGTTGGATAGTCTCTCATGTTGATTTACTGTAATTTGTGTTTAAAGTGTAATGTTGGATAGTCTCTCATGTTGATTTACTGTAATTTATGTTTAAAGTGTAATGTTGGATAGTCTCTCATGTTGATTTACTGTAATTTGTGTTTAAAGTGTAATGTTGGATAGTCTCTCATGTTCCTTTACTGTAATTTGTATTTAAAGTGTAATGTTGGATAGTCTCTCATGTTCCTTTACTGTAATTTGTGTTTAAAGTGTAATGTTGGATAGTCTCTCATGTTCCTTTACTGTAATTTGTGTTTAAAGTGTAATGTTGGATAGTCTCTCATGTTGATTTATTGTAATTTGTATTTAAAGTGTAATGTTGGATAGTCTCTCATGTTCCTTTACTGTAATTTGTATTTAAAGTTTAATGTTGGATAGTCTTTCATGTTCCTTTACTGTAATTTGTGTTTAAAGTGTAATATTCGATAGTCTCTCATGTTCCTTTACTGTAATTTGTATTTAAAGTGTTATGTTGGATAGTCTCTCATGTTGATTTACTGTAATTTGTATTTAAAGTGTAATGTTGGATAGTCTGTCATGTTGATTTACTGTAATTTGTGTTTAAAGTGTAATGTTGGATAGTCTCTCATGTTCCTTTACTGTAATTTGTTTTTAAAGTGTAATGTTGGATAGTCTCTCATGTTCCTTTACTGTAATATGTGTTTAAAGTGTAATGTTGGATAGTCTCTCATGTTCCTTTACTGTAATTTGTATTTAAAGTATAATGTTGGATAGTCTCTCATGTTCCTTTACTGTAATTTGTGTTTAAAGTGTAATGTTGGATAGTCTCTCATGTTCCTTTACTGTAATTTGTGCTTAAAGTGTAATGTTGGATAGTCTCTCATGTTCCTTTACTGTAATTTGTGCTTAAAGTGTAATGTTGGATAGTCTGTCATGTTGATTTACTGTAATTTGTGTTTAAAGTGTAATGTTGGATAGTCTCTCATGTTCCTTTACTGTAATTTGTATTTAAAGTGTAATGTTGGATAGTGTCTCATGTTCCTTTACCGTAATTTGTGTTTAAAGTGTAATGTTGGATAGTCTCTCATGTTGATTTATTGTAATTTGTATTTAAAATGTAATGTTGGATAGTCTCTCATGTTCCTTTACTGTAATTTGTATTTAAAGTGTAATGTTGGATAGTCTCTCATGTTCCTTTACTGTAATTTGTATTTAAAGTGTAATATTCGATAGTCTCTCATGTTCCTTTACTGTAATTTGTATTTAAAGTGTAATGTTGGATAGTCTCTCATGTTGATTTACTGTAATTTGTATTTAAAGTGTAATGTTGGATAGTCTGTCATGTTGATTTACTGTAATTTGTGTTTAAAGTGTAATGTTGGATAGTTTCTCATGTTCCTTTACTGCAATTTGTGTTTAAAGTGTAATATTGGATAGTCTGTCATGTTGATTTACTGTAATTTGTGTTTAAAGTGTAATGTTGGATAGTCTCTCATGTTCCTTTACTGTAATTTGTATTTAAAGTGTAATGTTGGATAGTCTCTCATGTTCCTTTACTGTAATTTGTGTTTAAAGTGTAATGTTGGATAGTCTCTCATGTTCCTTTACTGTAATTTGTGTTTAAAGTGTAATGTTGGATAGTCTTTCATGTTCCTTTACTGTAATTTGTATTTAAAGTGTAATGTTGGATAGTCTCTCATGTTCCTTTACTGTAATTTGTATTTAAAGTGTAATGTTGGATAGTCTCTCATGTTGATTTACTGTAATTTGTATTTAAAGTGTAATGTTGGATAGTCTGTCATGTTGATTTACTGTAATTTGTGTTTAAAGTGTAATGTTGGATAGTCTCTCATGTTCCTTTACTGTAATTTGTATTTAAAGTATAATGTTGGATAGTCTCTCATGTTCCTTTACTGTAATTTGTGTTTAAAGTGTAATGTTGGATAGTCTCTCATGTTCCTTTACTGTAATTTGTGCTTAAAGTGTAATGTTGGATAGTCTCTCATGTTGCTTTACTGTAATTTGTATTTAAAGTGTAATGTTGGATAGTCTCTCATGTTCCTTTACTGTAATTTGTATTTAAAGTGTAATGTTGGATAGTCTCTCATGTTCCTTTACTGTAATTTGTGTTTAAAGTGTAATGTTGGATAGTCTCTCATGTTCCTTTACTGTAATTTGTGTTTAAAGTGTAATGTTGAATAGTCTTTCATGTTCCTTTACTGTAATTTGTATTTAAAGTGTAATGTTGGATAGTCTCTCATGTTCCTTTACTGTAATTTGTATTTAAAGTGTAATGTTGGATAGTCTCTCATGTTGATTTACTGTAATTTGTATTTAAAGTGTAATGTTGGATAGTCTGTCATGTTGATTTACTGTAATTTGTGTTTAAAGTGTAATGTTGGATAGTCTCTCATGTTCCTTTACTGTAATTTATATTTAAAGTATAATGTTGGATAGTCTCTCATGTTCCTTTACTGTAATTTGTGTTTAAAGTGTAATGTTGGATAGTCTCTCATGTTCCTTTACTGTAATTTGTGCTTAAAGTGTAATGTTGGATAGTCTCTCATGTTTCTTTACTGTAATTTGTGCTTAAAGTGTAATGTTGGATAGTCTGTCATGTTGATTTACTGTAATTTGTGTTTAAAGTGTAATGTTGGATAGTCTCTCATGTTCCTTTACTGTAATTTGTATTTAAAGTGTAATGTTGGATAGTTTCTCATGTTCCTTTACTGCAATTTGTGTTTAAAGTGTAATGTTGGATAGTCTGTCATGTTGATTTACTGTAATTTGTGTTTAAAGTGTAATGTTGGATAGTCTCTCATGTTCCTTTACTGTAATTTGTATTTAAAGTGTAATGTTGGATAGTCTCTCATGTTCCTTTACTGTAATTTGTGTTTAAAGTGTAATGTTGGATAGTCTCTCATGTTCCTTTACTGTAATTTGTGCTTAAAGTGTAATGTTGGATAGTCTCTCATGTTCCTTTACTGTAATTTGTGCTTAAAGTGTAATGTTGGATAGTCTGTCATGTTGATTTACTGTAATTTGTGTTTAAAGTGTAATGTTGGATAGTCTCTCATGTTCCTTTACTGTAATTTGTATTTAAAGTGTAATGTTGGATAGTCTCTCATGTTCCTTTACTGTAATTTGTGTTTAAAGTGTAATGTTGGATAGTCTCTCATGTTCCTTTAGTGTAATTTGTATTTAAAGTGTAATGTTGGATATTCACTCATGTTCCTTTACTGTAATTTGTATTTAAAGTGTAATGTTGGATAGTCTCTCATGTTCCTTTACTGTAATTTGTGTTTAAAGTGTAATGTTGGATAGTCTCTCATGTTGATTTACTGTAATTTGTATTTAAAGTGTAATGTTGGATAGCCTCTCATGTTCCTTTACTGTAATTTGTATTTAAAGTGTAATGTTGGATAGTCTCTCATGTTCCTTTACTGTAATTTGTGTTTAAAGTGTAATATTCGATAGTCTCTCATGTTCCTTTACTGTAATTTGTATTTAAAGTGTAATGTTGGATAGTCTCTCATGTTGATTTACTGTAATTTGTATTTAAAGTGTAATGTTGGATAGTCTGTCATGTTGATTTACTGTAATTTGTGTTTAAAGTGTAATGTTGGATAGTTTCTCATGTTCCTTTACTGTAATTTGTGTTTAAAGTGTAATGTTGGATAGTCTGTCATGTTGATTTACTGTAATTTGTGTTTAAGGTGTAATGTTGGATAGTCTCTCATGTTCCTTTACTGTAATTTGTATTTAAAGTGTAATGTTGGATAGTCTCTCATGTTCCTTTACTGTAATTTGTGTTTAAAGTGTAATGTTGGATAGTCTCTCATGTTCCTTTACTGTAATTTGTGTTTAAAGTGTAATGTTGGATAGTCTCTCATGTTCCTTTACTGTAATTTGTGTTTAAAGTGTAATGTTGGATAGTCTCTCATGTTCCTTTACTGTAATTTGTGTTTAAAGTGTAATGTTGGATAGTCTCTCATGTTCCTTTACTGTAATTTGTATTTAAAGTGTAATGTTGGATAGTCTCTCATGTTGATTTACTGTAATTTGTATTTAAAGTGTAATGTTGGATAGTCTCCTCATGTTCCTTTACTGTAATTTGTGTTTAAAGTGTAATGTTGGATAGTCTCTCATGTTCCTTTACTGTAATTTGTATTTAAAGTGTAATGTTGGATAGTCTCTCATGTTGATTTACTGTAATTTGTGTTTAAAGTGTAATGTTGGATAGTCTCTCATGTTGATTTACTGTAATTTATGTTTAAAGTGTAATGTTGGATAGTCTCTCATGTTGATTTACTGTAATTTGTGTTTAAAGTGTAATGTTGGATAGTCTCTCATGTTCCTTTACTGTAATTTGTATTTAAAGTGTAATGTTGGATAGTCTCTCATGTTCCTTTACTGTAATTTGTGTTTAAAGTGTAATGTTGGATAGTCTCTCATGTTCCTTTACTGTAATTTGTGTTTAAAGTGTAATGTTGGATAGTCTCTCATGTTGATTTATTGTAATTTGTATTTAAAGTGTAATGTTGGATAGTCTCTCATGTTCCTTTACTGTAATTTGTATTTAAAGTGTAATGTTGGATAGTCTTTCATGTTCCTTTACTGTAATTTGTGTTTAAAGTGTAATATTCGATAGTCTCTCATGTTCCTTTACTGTAATTTGTATTTAAAGTGTTATGTTGGATAGTCTCTCATGTTGATTTACTGTAACTTGTATTTAAAGTGTAATGTTGGATAGTCTGTCATGTTGATTTACTGTAATTTGTGTTTAAAGTGTAATGTTGGATAGTTTCTCATGTTCCTTTACTGCAATTTGTGTTTAAAGTGTAATGTTGGATAGTCTGTCATGTTGATTTACTGTAATTTGTGTTTAAAGTGTAATGTTGGATAGTCTCTCATGTTCCTTTACTGTAATTTGTATTTAAAGTGTAATGTTGGATAGTCTCTCATGTTCCTTTACTGTAATATGTGTTTAAAGTGTAATGTTGGATAGTCTCTCATGTTCCTTTACTGTAATTTGTATTTAAAGTATAATGTTGGATAGTCTCTCATGTTCCTTTACTGTAATTTGTGTTTAAAGTGTAATGTTGGATAGTCTCTCATGTTCCTTTACTGTAATTTGTGCTTAAAGTGTAATGTTGGATAGTCTCTCATGTTCCTTTACTGTAATTTGTGCTTAAAGTGTAATGTTGGATAGTCTGTCATGTTGATTTACTGTAATTTGTGTTTAAAGTGTAATGTTGGATAGTCTCTCATGTTCCTTTACTGTAATTTGTATTTAAAGTGTAATGTTGGATAGTGTCTCATGTTCCTTTACCGTAATTTGTGTTTAAAGTGTAATGTTGGATAGTCTCTCATGTTGATTTATTGTAATTAGTATTTAAAATGTAATGTTGGATAGTCTCTCATGTTCCTTTACTGTAATTTGTATTTAAAGTGTAATGTTGGATAGTCTCTCATGTTCCTTTACTGTAATTTGTATTTAAAGTGTAATATTCGATAGTCTCTCATGTTCCTTTACTGTAATTTGTATTTAAAGTGTAATGTTGGATAGTCTCTCATGTTGATTTACTGTAATTTGTATTTAAAGTGTAATGTTGGATAGTCTGTCATGTTGATTTACTGTAATTTGTGTTTAAAGTGTAATGTTGGATAGTTTCTCATGTTCCTTTACTGCAATTTGTGTTTAAAGTGTAATGTTGGATAGTCTGTCATGTTGATTTACTGTAATTTGTGTTTAAAGTGTAATGTTGGATAGTCTCTCATGTTCCTTTACTGTAATTTGTATTTAAAGTGTAATGTTGGATAGTCTCTCATGTTCCTTTACTGTAATTTGTGTTTAAAGTGTAATGTTGGATAGTCTCTCATGTTCCTTTACTGTAATTTGTGTTTAAAGTGTAATGTTGGATAGTCTTTCATGTTCCTTTACTGTAATTTGTATTTAAAGTGTAATGTTGGATAGTCTCTCATGTTCCTTTACTGTAATTTGTATTTAAAGTGTAATGTTGGATAGTCTCTCATGTTGATTTACTGTAATTTGTATTTAAAGTGTAATGTTGGATAGTCTGTCATGTTGATTTACTGTAATTTGTGTTTAAAGTGTAATGTTGGATAGTCTCTCATGTTCCTTTACTGTAATTTGTATTTAAAGTATAATGTTGGATAGTCTCTCATGTTCCTTTACTGTAATTTGTGTTTAAAGTGTAATGTTGGATAGTCTCTCATGTTCCTTTACTGTAATTTGTGCTTAAAGTGTAATGTTGGATAGTCTCTCATGTTCCTTTACTGTAATTTGTGCTTAAAGTGTAATGTTGGATAGTCTGTCATGTTGATTTACTGTAATTTGTGTTTAAAGTGTAATGTTGGATAGTCTCTCATGTTCCTTTACTGTAATTTGTATTTAAAGTGTAATGTTGGATAGTTTCTCATGTTCCTTTACTGCAATTTGTGTTTAAAGTGTAATGTTGGATAGTCTGTCATGTTGATTTACTGTAATTTGTGTTTAAAGTGTAATGTTGGATAGTCTCTCATGTTCCTTTACTGTAATTTGTATTTAAAGTATAATGTTGGATAGTCTCTCATGTTCCTTTACTGTAATTTGTGTTTAAAGTGTAATGTTGGATAGTCTCTCATGTTCCTTTACTGTAATTTGTGTTTAAAGTGTAATGTTGGATAGTCTCTCATGTTCCTTTACTGTAATTTGTATTTAAAGTGTAATGTTGGATAGTCTCTCATGTTGATTTACTGTAATTTGTATTTAAAGTGTAATGTTGGATAGTCTCCTCATGTTCCTTTACTGTAATTTGTGTTTAAAGTGTAATGTTGGATAGTCTCTCATGTTCCTTTACTGTAATTTGTATTTAAAGTGTAATGTTGGATAGTCTCTCATGTTGATTTACTGTAATTTGTGTTTAAAGTGTAATGTTGGATAGTCTCTCATGTTGATTTACTGTAATTTATGTTTAAAGTGTAATGTTGGATAGTCTCTCATGTTGATTTACTGTAATTTGTGTTTAAAGTGTAATGTTGGATAGTCTCTCATGTTCCTTTACTGTAATTTGTATTTAAAGTGTAATGTTGGATAGTCTCTCATGTTCCTTTACTGTAATTTGTGTTTAAAGTGTAATGTTGGATAGTCTCTCATGTTCCTTTACTGTAATTTGTGTTTAAAGTGTAATGTTGGATAGTCTCTCATGTTGATTTATTGTAATTTGTATTTAAAGTGTAATGTTGGATAGTCTCTCATGTTCCTTTACTGTAATTTGTATTTAAAGTGTAATGTTGGATAGTCTTTCATGTTCCTTTACTGTAATTTGTGTTTAAAGTGTAATATTCGATAGTCTCTCATGTTCCTTTACTGTAATTTGTATTTAAAGTGTAATGTTGGATAGTCTCTCATGTTGATTTACTGTAATTTGTATTTAAAGTGTAATGTTGGATAGTCTGTCATGTTGATTTACTGTAATTTGTGTTTAAAGTGTAATGTTGGATAGTCTCTCATGTTCCTTTACTGTAATTTGTTTTTAAAGTGTAATGTTGGATAGTCTCTCATGTTCCTTTACTGTAATATGTGTTTAAAGTGTAATGTTGGATAGTCTCTCATGTTCCTTTACTGTAATTTGTATTTAAAGTATAATGTTGGATAGTCTCTCATGTTCCTTTACTGTAATTTGTGTTTAAAGTGTAATGTTGGATAGTCTCTCATGTTCCTTTACTGTAATTTGTGCTTAAAGTGTAATGTTGGATAGTCTCTCATGTTCCTTTACTGTAATTTGTGCTTAAAGTGTAATGTTGGATAGTCTGTCATGTTGATTTACTGTAATTTGTGTTTAAAGTGTAATGTTGGATAGTCTCTCATGTTCCTTTACTGTAATTTGTATTTAAAGTGTAATGTTGGATAGTGTCTCATGTTCCTTTACCGTAATTTGTGTTTAAAGTGTAATGTTGGATAGTCTCTCATGTTGATTTATTGTAATTTGTATTTAAAATGTAATGTTGGATAGTCTCTCATGTTCCTTTACTGTAATTTGTATTTAAAGTGTAATGTTGGATAGTCTCTCATGTTCCTTTACTGTAATTTGTATTTAAAGTGTAATATTCGATAGTCTCTCATGTTCCTTTACTGTAATTTGTATTTAAAGTGTAATGTTGGATAGTCTCTCATGTTGATTTACTGTAATTTGTATTTAAAGTGTAATGTTGGATAGTCTGTCATGTTGATTTACTGTAATTTGTGTTTAAAGTGTAATGTTGGATAGTTTCTCATGTTCCTTTACTGCAATTTGTGTTTAAAGTGTAATATTGGATAGTCTGTCATGTTGATTTACTGTAATTTGTGTTTAAAGTGTAATGTTGGATAGTCTCTCATGTTCCTTTACTGTAATTTGTATTTAAAGTGTAATGTTGGATAGTCTCTCATGTTCCTTTACTGTAATTTGTGTTTAAAGTGTAATGTTGGATAGTCTCTCATGTTCCTTTACTGTAATTTGTGTTTAAAGTGTAATGTTGGATAGTCTTTCATGTTCCTTTACTGTAATTTGTATTTAAAGTGTAATGTTGGATAGTCTCTCATGTTCCTTTACTGTAATTTGTATTTAAAGTGTAATGTTGGATAGTCTCTCATGTTGATTTACTGTAATTTGTATTTAAAGTGTAATGTTGGATAGTCTGTCATGTTGATTTACTGTAATTTGTGTTTAAAGTGTAATGTTGGATAGTCTCTCATGTTCCTTTACTGTAATTTGTATTTAAAGTATAATGTTGGATAGTCTCTCATGTTCCTTTACTGTAATTTGTGTTTAAAGTGTAATGTTGGATAGTCTCTCATGTTCCTTTACTGTAATTTGTGCTTAAAGTGTAATGTTGGATAGTCTCTCATGTTGCTTTACTGTAATTTGTATTTAAAGTGTAATGTTGGATAGTCTCTCATGTTCCTTTACTGTAATTTGTATTTAAAGTGTAATGTTGGATAGTCTCTCATGTTCCTTTACTGTAATTTGTGTTTAAAGTGTAATGTTGGATAGTCTCTCATGTTCCTTTACTGTAATTTGTGTTTAAAGTGTAATGTTGAATAGTCTTTCATGTTCCTTTACTGTAATTTGTATTTAAAGTGTAATGTTGGATAGTCTCTCATGTTCCTTTACTGTAATTTGTATTTAAAGTGTAATGTTGGATAGTCTCTCATGTTGATTTACTGTAATTTATGTTTAAAGTGTAATGTTGGATAGTCTCTCATGTTGATTTACTGTAATTTGTGTTTAAAGTGTAATGTTGGATAGTCTCTCATGTTCCTTTACTGTAATTTGTATTTAAAGTGTAATGTTGGATAGTCTCTCATGTTCCTTTACTGTAATTTGTGTTTAAAGTGTAATGTTGGATAGTCTCTCATGTTCCTTTACTGTAATTTGTGTTTAAAGTGTAATGTTGGATAGTCTCTCATGTTGATTTATTGTAATTTGTATTTAAAGTGTAATGTTGGATAGTCTCTCATGTTCCTTTACTGTAATTTGTATTTAAAGTGTAATGTTGGATAGTCTTTCATGTTCCTTTACTGTAATTTGTGTTTAAAGTGTAATATTCGATAGTCTCTCATGTTCCTTTACTGTAATTTGTATTTAAAGTGTAATGTTGGATAGTCTCTCATGTTGATTTACTGTAATTTGTATTTAAAGTGTAATGTTGGATAGTCTGTCATGTTGATTTACTGTAATTTGTGTTTAAAGTGTAATGTTGGATAGTTTCTCATGTTCCTTTACTGCAATTTGTGTTTAAAGTGTAATGTTGGATAGTCTGTCATGTTGATTTACTGTAATTTGTGTTTAAAGTGTAATGTTGGATAGTCTCTCATGTTCCTTTACTGTAATTTGTATTTAAAGTATAATGTTGGATAGTCTCTCATGTTCCTTTACTGTAATTTGTGTTTAAAGTGTAATGTTTGATAGTCTCTCATGTTCCTTTACTGTTATTTGTGCTTAAAGTGTAATGTTGGATAGTCTCTCATGTTCCTTTACTGTAATTTGTGCTTAAAGTGTAATGTTGGATAGTCTGTCATGTTGATTTACTGTAATTTGTGTTTAAAGTGTAATGTTGGATAGTCTCTCATGTTCCTTTACTGTAATTTGTATTTAAAGTGTAATGTTGGATAGTTTCTCATGTTCCTTTACTGTAATTTGTGTTTAAAGTGTAATGTTGGATAGTCTCTCATGTTCCTTTACTGTAATTTGTGTTTAAAGTGTAATGTTGGATAGTCTCTCATGTTCCTTTACTGTAATTTGTGTTTAAAGTGTAATGTTGGATAGTCTCTCATGTTGATTTACTGTAATTTGTGTTTAAAGTGTAATGTTGGATAGTCTCTCATGTTCCTTTACTGTAATTTGTATTTAAAGTGTAATGTTGGATAGTCTCTCATGTTCCTTTACTGTAATTTGTGTTTAAAGTGTAATGTTGGATAGTTTCTCATGTTCCTTTACTGTAATTTGAATTTAGAGTGTAATGTTGGATAGTCTCTCATGTTGATTTACTGTAATTTGTATTTAAAGTGTAATGTTGGATAGTCTCCTCATGTTCCTTTACTGTAATTTGTGTTTAAAGTGTAATGTTGGATAGTCTCTCATGTTCTTTTACTGTAATTTGTATTTAAAGTGTAATGTTGGATAGTCTCTCTTGTTGTTTAAAGTGTAATGTTGGATAGTCTCTCATGTTGATTTACTGTAATTTATGTTTAAAGTGTAATGTTGGATAGTCTCTCATGTTGATTTACTGTAATTTGTGTTTAAAGTGTAATGTTGGATAGTCTCTCATGTTCCTTTACTGTAATTTGTATTTAAAGTGTAATGTTGGATAGTCTCTCATGTTCCTTTACTGTAATTTGTGTTTAAAGTGTAATGTTGGATAGTCTCTCATGTTCCTTTACTGTAATTTGTGTTTAAAGTGTAATGTTGGATAGTCTTTCATGTTCCTTTACTGTAATTTGTATTTAAAGTGTAATGTTGGATAGTCTCTCATGTTCCTTTACTGTAATTTGTATTTAAAGTGTAATGTTGGATAGTCTCTCATGTTGATTTACTGTAATTTGTATTTAAAGTGTAATGTTGGATAGTCTGTCATGTTGATTTACTGTAATTTGTGTTTAAAGTGTAATGTTGGATAGTCTCTCATGTTCCTTTACTGTAATTTGTATTTAAAGTATAATGTTGGATAGTCTCTCATGTTCCTTTACTGTAATTTGTGTTTAAAGTGTAATGTTGGATAGTCTCTCATGTTCCTTTACTCTAATTTGTGCTTAAAGTGTAACGTTGGATAGTCTCTCATGTTCCTTTACTGTAATTTGTGCTTAAAGTGTAATGTTGGATAGTCTGTCATGTTGATTTACTGTAATTTGTGTTTAAAGTGTAATGTTGGATAGTCTCTCATGTTCCTTTACTGTAATTTGTATTTAAAGTGTAATGTTGGATAGTTTCTCATGTTCCTTTACTGCAATTTGTGTTTAAAGTGTAATGTTGGATAGTCTGTCATGTTGATTTACTGTAATTTGTGTTTAAAGTGTAATGTTGGATAGTCTCTCATGTTCCTTTACTGTAATTTGTATTTAAAGTGTAATGTTGGATAGTCTCTCATGTTCCTTTACTGTAATTTGTGTTTAAAGTGTAATGTTGGATAGGCTCTCATGTTCCTTTACTGTAATTTGTGCTTAAAGTGTAATGTTGGATAGTCTCTCATGTTCCTTTACTGTAATTTGTGCTTAAAGTGTAATGTTGGATAGTCTGTCATGTTGATTTACTGTAATTTGTGTTTAAAGTGTAATGTTGGATAGTCTCTCATGTTCCTTTACTGTAATTTGTATTTAAAGTGTAATGTTGGATAGTCTCTCATGTTCCTTTACTGTAATTTGTGTTTAAAGTGTAATGTTGGATAGTCTCTCATGTTCCTTTACTGTAATTTGTATTTAAAGTGTAATGTTGGATATTCACTCATGTTCCTTTACTGTAATTTGTATTTAAAGTGTAATGTTGGATAGTCTCTCATGTTCCTTTACTGTAATTTGTGTTTAAAGTGTAATGTTGGATAGTCTCTCATGTTGATTTACTGTAATTTGTATTTAAAGTGTAATGTTGGATAGCCTCTCATGTTCCTTTACTGTAATTTGTATTTAAAGTGTAATGTTGGATAGTCTCTCATGTTCCTTTACTGTAATTTGTGTTTAAAGTGTAATATTCGATAGTCTCTCATGTTCCTTTACTGTAATTTGTATTTAAAGTGTAATGTTGGATAGTCTCTCATGTTGATTTACTGTAATTTGTATTTAAAGTGTAATGTTGGATAGTCTGTCATGTTGATTTACTGTAATTTGTGTTTAAAGTGTAATGTTGGATAGTTTCTCATGTTCCTTTACTGTAATTTGTGTTTAAAGTGTAATGTTGGATAGTCTGTCATGTTGATTTACTGTAATTTGTGTTTAAAGTGTAATGTTGGATAGTCTCTCACGTTCCTTTACTGTAATTTGTATTTAAAGTGTAATGTTGGATAGTCTCTCATGTTCCTTTACTGTAATTTGTGTTTAAAGTGTAATGTTGGATAGTCTCTCATGTTCCTTTACTGTAATTTGTGTTTAAAGTGTAATGTTGGATAGTCTCTCATGTTCCTTTACTGTAATTTGTGTTTAAAGTGTAATGTTGGATAGTCTCTCATGTTCCTTTACTGTAATTTGTGTTTAAAGTGTAATGTTGGATAGTCTCTCATGTTCCTTTACTGTAATTTGTATTTAAAGTGTAATGTTGGATAGTCTCTCACGTTCCTTTACTGTAATTTGTGTTTAAAGTGTAATGTTGGATAGTCTCTCATGTTCCTTTACTGTAATTTGTATTTAAAGTGTAATGTTGGATAGTCTCTCATGTTGATTTACTGTAATTTGTATTTAAAGTGTAATGTTGGATAGTCTCCTCATGTTCCTTTACTGTAATTTGTGTTTAAAGTGTAATGTTGGATAGTCTCTCATGTTCCTTTACTGTAATTTGTATTTAAAGTGTAATGTTGGATAGTCTCTCATGTTGATTTACTGTAATTTGTGTTTAAAGTGTAATGTTGGATAGTCTCTCATGTTGATTTACTGTAATTTATGTTTAAAGTGTAATGTTGGATAGTCTCTCATGTTGATTTACTGTAATTTGTGTTTAAAGTGTAATGTTGGATAGTCTCTCATGTTCCTTTACTGTAATTTGTATTTAAAGTGTAATGTTGGATAGTCTCTCATGTTCCTTTACTGTAATTTGTGTTTAAAGTGTAATGTTGGATAGTCTCTCATGTTCCTTTACTGTAATTTGTGTTTAAAGTGTAATGTTGGATAGTCTCTCATGTTGATTTATTGTAATTTGTATTTAAAGTGTAATGTTGGATAGTCTCTCATGTTCCTTTACTGTAATTTGTATTTAAAGTTTAATGTTGGATAGTCTTTCATGTTCCTTTACTGTAATTTGTGTTTAAAGTGTAATATTCGATAGTCTCTCATGTTCCTTTACTGTAATTTGTATTTAAAGTGTTATGTTGGATAGTCTCTCATGTTGATTTACTGTAATTTGTATTTAAAGTGTAATGTTGGATAGTCTGTCATGTTGATTTACTGTAATTTGTGTTTAAAGTGTAATGTTGGATAGTCTCTCATGTTCCTTTACTGTAATTTGTTTTTAAAGTGTAATGTTGGATAGTCTCTCATGTTCCTTTACTGTAATATGTGTTTAAAGTGTAATGTTGGATAGTCTCTCATGTTCCTTTACTGTAATTTGTATTTAAAGTATAATGTTGGATAGTCTCTCATGTTCCTTTACTGTAATTTGTGTTTAAAGTGTAATGTTGGATAGTCTCTCATGTTCCTTTACTGTAATTTGTGCTTAAAGTGTAATGTTGGATAGTCTCTCATGTTCCTTTACTGTAATTTGTGCTTAAAGTGTAATGTTGGATAGTCTGTCATGTTGATTTACTGTAATTTGTGTTTAAAGTGTAATGTTGGATAGTCTCTCATGTTCCTTTACTGTAATTTGTATTTAAAGTGTAATGTTGGATAGTGTCTCATGTTCCTTTACCGTAATTTGTGTTTAAAGTGTAATGTTGGATAGTCTCTCATGTTGATTTATTGTAATTTGTATTTAAAATGTAATGTTGGATAGTCTCTCATGTTCCTTTACTGTAATTTGTATTTAAAGTGTAATGTTGGATAGTCTCTCATGTTCCTTTACTGTAATTTGTATTTAAAGTGTAATATTCGATAGTCTCTCATGTTCCTTTACTGTAATTTGTATTTAAAGTGTAATGTTGGATAGTCTCTCATGTTGATTTACTGTAATTTGTATTTAAAGTGTAATGTTGGATAGTCTGTCATGTTGATTTACTGTAATTTGTGTTTAAAGTGTAATGTTGGATAGTTTCTCATGTTCCTTTACTGCAATTTGTGTTTAAAGTGTAATATTGGATAGTCTGTCATGTTGATTTACTGTAATTTGTGTTTAAAGTGTAATGTTGGATAGTCTCTCATGTTCCTTTACTGTAATTTGTATTTAAAGTGTAATGTTGGATAGTCTCTCATGTTCCTTTACTGTAATTTGTGTTTAAAGTGTAATGTTGGATAGTCTCTCATGTTCCTTTACTGTAATTTGTGTTTAAAGTGTAATGTTGGATAGTCTTTCATGTTCCTTTACTGTAATTTGTATTTAAAGTGTAATGTTGGATAGTCTCTCATGTTCCTTTACTGTAATTTGTATTTAAAGTGTAATGTTGGATAGTCTCTCATGTTGATTTACTGTAATTTGTATTTAAAGTGTAATGTTGGATAGTCTGTCATGTTGATTTACTGTAATTTGTGTTTAAAGTGTAATGTTGGATAGTCTCTCATGTTCCTTTACTGTAATTTGTATTTAAAGTATAATGTTGGATAGTCTCTCATGTTCCTTTACTGTAATTTGTGTTTAAAGTGTAATGTTGGATAGTCTCTCATGTTCCTTTACTGTAATTTGTGCTTAAAGTGTAATGTTGGATAGTCTCTCATGTTGCTTTACTGTAATTTGTATTTAAAGTGTAATGTTGGATAGTCTCTCATGTTCCTTTACTGTAATTTGTATTTAAAGTGTAATGTTGGATAGTCTCTCATGTTCCTTTACTGTAATTTGTGTTTAAAGTGTAATGTTGGATAGTCTCTCATGTTCCTTTACTGTAATTTGTGTTTAAAGTGTAATGTTGAATAGTCTTTCATGTTCCTTTACTGTAATTTGTATTTAAAGTGTAATGTTGGATAGTCTCTCATGTTCCTTTACTGTAATTTGTATTTAAAGTGTAATGTTGGATAGTCTCTCATGTTGATTTACTGTAATTTGTATTTAAAGTGTAATGTTGGATAGTCTGTCATGTTGATTTACTGTAATTTGTGTTTAAAGTGTAATGTTGGATAGTCTCTCATGTTCCTTTACTGTAATTTATATTTAAAGTATAATGTTGGATAGTCTCTCATGTTCCTTTACTGTAATTTGTGTTTAAAGTGTAATGTTGGATAGTCTCTCATGTTCCTTTACTGTAATTTGTGCTTAAAGTGTAATGTTGGATAGTCTCTCATGTTTCTTTACTGTAATTTGTGCTTAAAGTGTAATGTTGGATAGTCTGTCATGTTGATTTACTGTAATTTGTGTTTAAAGTGTAATGTTGGATAGTCTCTCATGTTCCTTTACTGTAATTTGTATTTAAAGTGTAATGTTGGATAGTTTCTCATGTTCCTTTACTGCAATTTGTGTTTAAAGTGTAATGTTGGATAGTCTGTCATGTTGATTTACTGTAATTTGTGTTTAAAGTGTAATGTTGGATAGTCTCTCATGTTCCTTTACTGTAATTTGTATTTAAAGTGTAATGTTGGATAGTCTCTCATGTTCCTTTACTGTAATTTGTGTTTAAAGTGTAATGTTGGATAGTCTCTCATGTTCCTTTACTGTAATTTGTGCTTAAAGTGTAATGTTGGATAGTCTCTCATGTTCCTTTACTGTAATTTGTGCTTAAAGTGTAATGTTGGATAGTCTGTCATGTTGATTTACTGTAATTTGTGTTTAAAGTGTAATGTTGGATAGTCTCTCATGTTCCTTTACTGTAATTTGTATTTAAAGTGTAATGTTGGATAGTCTCTCATGTTCCTTTACTGTAATTTGTGTTTAAAGTGTAATGTTGGATAGTCTCTCATGTTCCTTTAGTGTAATTTGTATTTAAAGTGTAATGTTGGATATTCACTCATGTTCCTTTACTGTAATTTGTATTTAAAGTGTAATGTTGGATAGTCTCTCATGTTCCTTTACTGTAATTTGTGTTTAAAGTGTAATGTTGGATAGTCTCTCATGTTGATTTACTGTAATTTGTATTTAAAGTGTAATGTTGGATAGCCTCTCATGTTCCTTTACTGTAATTTGTATTTAAAGTGTAATGTTGGATAGTCTCTCATGTTCCTTTACTGTAATTTGTGTTTAAAGTGTAATATTCGATAGTCTCTCATGTTCCTTTACTGTAATTTGTATTTAAAGTGTAATGTTGGATAGTCTCTCATGTTGATTTACTGTAATTTGTATTTAAAGTGTAATGTTGGATAGTCTGTCATGTTGATTTACTGTAATTTGTGTTTAAAGTGTAATGTTGGATAGTTTCTCATGTTCCTTTACTGTAATTTGTGTTTAAAGTGTAATGTTGGATAGTCTGTCATGTTGATTTACTGTAATTTGTGTTTAAGGTGTAATGTTGGATAGTCTCTCATGTTCCTTTACTGTAATTTGTATTTAAAGTGTAATGTTGGATAGTCTCTCATGTTCCTTTACTGTAATTTGTGTTTAAAGTGTAATGTTGGATAGTCTCTCATGTTCCTTTACTGTAATTTGTGTTTAAAGTGTAATGTTGGATAGTCTCTCATGTTCCTTTACTGTAATTTGTGTTTAAAGTGTAATGTTGGATAGTCTCTCATGTTCCTTTACTGTAATTTGTGTTTAAAGTGTAATGTTGGATAGTCTCTCATGTTCCTTTACTGTAATTTGTATTTAAAGTGTAATGTTGGATAGTCTCTCATGTTCCTTTACTGTAATTTGTGTTTAAAGTGTAATGTTGGATAGTCTCTCATGTTCCTTTACTGTAATTTGTATTTAAAGTGTAATGTTGGATAGTCTCTCATGTTGATTTACTGTAATTTGTATTTAAAGTGTAATGTTGGATAGTCTCCTCATGTTCCTTTACTGTAATTTGTGTTTAAAGTGTAATGTTGGATAGTCTCTCATGTTCCTTTACTGTAATTTGTATTTAAAGTGTAATGTTGGATAGTCTCTCATGTTGATTTACTGTAATTTGTGTTTAAAGTGTAATGTTGGATAGTCTCTCATGTTGATTTACTGTAATTTATGTTTAAAGTGTAATGTTGGATAGTCTCTCATGTTGATTTACTGTAATTTGTGTTTAAAGTGTAATGTTGGATAGTCTCTCATGTTCCTTTACTGTAATTTGTATTTAAAGTGTAATGTTGGATAGTCTCTCATGTTCCTTTACTGTAATTTGTGTTTAAAGTGTAATGTTGGATAGTCTCTCATGTTCCTTTACTGTAATTTGTGTTTAAAGTGTAATGTTGGATAGTCTCTCATGTTGATTTATTGTAATTTGTATTTAAAGTGTAATGTTGGATAGTCTCTCATGTTCCTTTACTGTAATTTGTATTTAAAGTGTAATGTTGGATAGTCTTTCATGTTCCTTTACTGTAATTTGTGTTTAAAGTGTAATATTCGATAGTCTCTCATGTTCCTTTACTGTAATTTGTATTTAAAGTGTTATGTTGGATAGTCTCTCATGTTGATTTACTGTAACTTGTATTTAAAGTGTAATGTTGGATAGTCTGTCATGTTGATTTACTGTAATTTGTGTTTAAAGTGTAATGTTGGATAGTTTCTCATGTTCCTTTACTGCAATTTGTGTTTAAAGTGTAATGTTGGATAGTCTGTCATGTTGATTTACTGTAATTTGTGTTTAAAGTGTAATGTTGGATAGTCTCTCATGTTCCTTTACTGTAATTTGTATTTAAAGTGTAATGTTGGATAGTCTCTCATGTTCCTTTACTGTAATATGTGTTTAAAGTGTAATGTTGGATAGTCTCTCATGTTCCTTTACTGTAATTTGTATTTAAAGTATAATGTTGGATAGTCTCTCATGTTCCTTTACTGTAATTTGTGTTTAAAGTGTAATGTTGGATAGTCTCTCATGTTCCTTTACTGTAATTTGTGCTTAAAGTGTAATGTTGGATAGTCTCTCATGTTCCTTTACTGTAATTTGTGCTTAAAGTGTAATGTTGGATAGTCTGTCATGTTGATTTACTGTAATTTGTGTTTAAAGTGTAATGTTGGATAGTCTCTCATGTTCCTTTACTGTAATTTGTATTTAAAGTGTAATGTTGGATAGTGTCTCATGTTCCTTTACCGTAATTTGTGTTTAAAGTGTAATGTTGGATAGTCTCTCATGTTGATTTATTGTAATTTGTATTTAAAATGTAATGTTGGATAGTCTCTCATGTTCCTTTACTGTAATTTGTATTTAAAGTGTAATGTTGGATAGTCTCTCATGTTCCTTTACTGTAATTTGTATTTAAAGTGTAGTATTCGATAGTCTCTCATGTTCCTTTACTGTAATTTGTATTTAAAGTGTAATGTTGGATAGTCTCTCATGTTGATTTACTGTAATTTGTATTTAAAGTGTAATGTTGGATAGTCTGTCATGTTGATTTACTGTAATTTGTGTTTAAAGTGTAATGTTGGATAGTTTCTCATGTTCCTTTACTGCAATTTGTGTTTAAAGTGTAATGTTGGATAGTCTGTCATGTTGATTTACTGTAATTTGTGTTTAAAGTGTAATGTTGGATAGTCTCTCATGTTCCTTTACTGTAATTTGTATTTAAAGTGTAATGTTGGATAGTCTCTCATGTTCCTTTACTGTAATTTGTGTTTAAAGTGTAATGTTGGATAGTCTCTCATGTTCCTTTACTGTAATTTGTGTTTAAAGTGTAATGTTGGATAGTCTTTCATGTTCCTTTACTGTAATTTGTATTTAAAGTGTAATGTTGGATAGTCTCTCATGTTCCTTTACTGTAATTTGTATTTAAAGTGTAATGTTGGATAGTCTCTCATGTTGATTTACTGTAATTTGTATTTAAAGTGTAATGTTGGATAGTCTGTCATGATGATTTACTGTAATTTGTGTTTAAAGTGTAATGTTGGATAGTCTCTCATGTTCCTTTACTGTAATTTGTATTTAAAGTATAATGTTGGATAGTCTCTCATGTTCCTTTACTGTAATTTGTGTTTAATGTGTAATGTTGGATAGTCTCTCATGTTCCTTTACTGTAATTTGTGCTTAAAGTGTAATGTTGGATAGTCTCTCATGTTCCTTTACTGTAATTTGTGCTTAAAGTGTAATGTTGGATAGTCTGTCATGTTGATTTACTGTAATTTGTGTTTAAAGTGTAATGTTGGATAGTCTCTCATGTTCCTTTACTGTAATTTGTATTTAAAGTGTAATGTTGGATAGTTTCTCATGTTCCTTTACTGCAATTTGTGTTTAAAGTGTAATGTTGGATAGTCTGTCATGTTGATTTACTGTAATTTGTGTTTAAAGTGTAATGTTGGATAGTCTCTCATGTTCCTTTACTGTAATTTGTATTTAAAGTATAATGTTGGATAGTCTCTCATGTTCCTTTACTGTAATTTGTGTTTAAAGTGTAATGTTGGATAGTCTCTCATGTTCCTTTACTGTAATTTGTGTTTAAAGTGTAATGTTGGATAGTCTCTCATGTTCCTTTACTGTAATTTGTATTTAAAGTGTAATGTTGGATAGTCTCTCATGTTGATTTACTGTAATTTGTATTTAAAGTGTAATGTTGGATAGTCTCCTCATGTTCCTTTACTGTAATTTGTGTTTAAAGTGTAATGTTGGATAGTCTCTCATGTTCCTTTACTGTAATTTGTATTTAAAGTGTAATGTTGGATAGTCTCTCATGTTGATTTACTGTAATTTGTGTTTAAAGTGTAATGTTGGATAGTCTCTCATGTTGATTTACTGTAATTTATGTTTAAAGTGTAATGTTGGATAGTCTCTCATGTTGATTTACTGTAATTTGTGTTTAAAGTGTAATGTTGGATAGTCTCTCATGTTCCTTTACTGTAATTTGTATTTAAAGTGTAATGTTGGATAGTCTCTCATGTTCCTTTACTGTAATTTGTGTTTAAAGTGTAATGTTGGATAGTCTCTCATGTTCTTTTACTGTAATTTGTGTTTAAAGTGTAATGTTGGATAGTCTCTCATGTTGATTTATTGTAATTTGTATTTAAAGTGTAATGTTGGATAGTCTCTCATGTTCCTTTACTGTAATTTGTATTTAAAGTGTAATGTTGGATAGTCTTTCATGTTCCTTTACTGTAATTTGTGTTTAAAGTGTAATATTCGATAGTCTCTCATGTTCCTTTACTGTAATTTGTATTTAAAGTGTAATGTTGGATAGTCTCTCATGTTGATTTACTGTAATTTGTATTTAAAGTGTAATGTTGGATAGTCTGTCATGTTGATTTACTGTAATTTGTGTTTAAAGTGTAATGTTGGATAGTTTCTCATGTTCCTTTACTGCAATTTGTGTTTAAAGTGTAATGTTGGATAGTCTGTCATGTTGAATTACTGTAATTTGTGTTTAAAGTGTAATGTTGGATAGTCTCTCATGTTCCTTTACTGTAATTTGTATTTAAAGTATAATGTTGGATAGTCTCTCATGTTCCTTTACTGTAATTTGTGTTTAAAGTGTAATGTTGGATAGTCTCTCATGTTCCTTTACTGTAATTTGTGCTTAAAGTGTAATGTTGGATAGTCTCTCATGTTCCTTTACTGTAATTTGTGCTTAAAGTGTAATGTTGGATAGTCTGTCATGTTGATTTACTGTAATTTGTGTTTAAAGTGTAATGTTGGATAGTCTCTCATGTTCCTTTACTGTAATTTGTATTTAAAGTGTAATGTTGGATAGTTTCTCATGTTCCTTTACTGTAATTTGTGTTTAAAGTGTAATGTTGGATAGTCTCTCATGTTCCTTTACTGTAATTTGTGTTTAAAGTGTAATGTTGGATAGTCTCTCATGTTCCTTTACTGTAATTTGTGTTTAAAGTGTAATGTTGGATAGTCTCTCATGTTCCTTTACTGTAATTTGTGTTTAAAGTGTAATGTTGGATAGTCTCTCATGTTCCTTTACTGTAATTTGTATTTAAAGTGTAATGTTGGATAGTCTCTCATGTTCCTTTACTGTAATTTGTGTTTAAAGTGTAATGTTGGATAGTTTCTCATGTTCCTTTACTGTAATTTGTATTTAGAGTGTAATGTTGGATAGTCTCTCATGTTGATTTACTGTAATTTGTATTTAAAGTGTAATGTTGGATAGTCTCCTCATGTTCCTTTACTGTAATTTGTGTTTAAAGTGTAATGTTGGATAGTCTCTCATGTTCCTTTACTGTAATTTGTATTTAAAGTGTAATGTTGGATAGTCTCTCATGTTGTTTAAAGTGTAATGTTGGATAGTCTCTCATGTTGATTTACTGTAATTTATGTTTAAAGTGTAATGTTGGATAGTCTCTCATGTTGATTTACTGTAATTTGTGTTTAAAGTGTAATGTTGGATAGTCTCTCATGTTCCTTTACTGTAATTTGTATTTAAAGTGTAATGTTGGATAGTCTCTCATGTTCCTTTACTGTAATTTGTGTTTAAGGTGTAATGTTGGATAGTCTCTCATGTTCCTTTACTGTAATTTGTGTTTAAAGTGTAATGTTGGATAGTCTTTCATGTTCCTTTACTGTAATTTGTATTTAAAGTGTAATGTTGGATAGTCTCTCATGTTCCTTTACTGTAATTTGTATTTAAAGTGTAATGTTGGATAGTCTCTCATGTTGATTTACCGTAATTTGTATTTAAAGTGTAATGTTGGATAGTCTGTCATGTTGATTTACTGTAATTTGTGTTTAAAGTGTAATGTTGGATAGTCTCTCATGTTCCTTTACTGTAATTTGTATTTAAAGTATAATGTTGGATAGTCTCTCATGTTCCTTTACTGTAATTTGTGTTTAAAGTGTAATGTTGGATAGTCTCTCATGTTCCTTTACTCTAATTTGTGCTTAAAGTGTAATGTTGGATAGTCTCTCATGTTCCTTTACTGTAATTTGTGCTTAAAGTGTAATGTTGGATAGTCTGTCATGTTGATTTACTGTAATTTGTGTTTAAAGTGTAATGTTGGATAGTCTCTCATGTTCCTTTACTGTAATTTGTATTTAAAGTGTAATGTTGGATAGTTTCTCATGTTCCTTTACTGCAATTTGTGTTTAAAGTGTAATGTTGGATAGTCTGTCATGTTGATTTACTGTAATTTGTGTTTAAAGTGTAATGTTGGATAGTCTCTCATGTTCCTTTACTGTAATTTGTATTTAAAGTGTAATGTTGGATAGTCTCTCATGTTCCTTTACTGTAATTTGTGTTTAAAGTGTAATGTTGGATAGTCTCTCATGTTCCTTTACTGTAATTTGTGCTTAAAGTGTAATGTTGGATAGTCTCTCATGTTCCTTTACTGTAATTTGTGCTTAAAGTGTAATGTTGGATAGTCTGTCATGTTGATTTACTGTAATTTGTGTTTAAAGTGTAATGTTGGATAGTCTCTCATGTTCCTTTACTGTAATTTGTATTTAAAGTGTAATGTTGGATAGTCTCTCATGTTCCTTTACTGTAATTTGTGTTTAAAGTGTAATGTTGGATAGTCTCTCATGTTCCTTTACTGTAATTTGTATTTAAAGTGTAATGTTGGATATTCACTCATGTTCCTTTACTGTAATTTGTATTTAAAGTGTAATGTTGGATAGTCTCTCATGTTCCTTTACTGTAATTTGTGTTTAAAGTGTAATGTTGGATAGTCTCTCATGTTGATTTACTGTAATTTGTATTTAAAGTGTAATGTTGGATAGCCTCTCATGTTCCTTTACTGTAATTTGTATTTAAAGTGTAATGTTGGATAGTCTCTCATGTTCCTTTACTGTAATTTGTGTTTAAAGTGTAATATTCGATAGTCTCTCATGTTCCTTTACTGTAATTTGTATTTAAAGTGTAATGTTGGATAGTCTCTCATGTTGATTTACTGTAATTTGTATTTAAAGTGTAATGTTGGATAGTCTGTCATGTTGATTTACTGTAATTTGTGTTTAAAGTGTAATGTTGGATAGTTTCTCATGTTCCTTTACTGTAATTTGTGTTTAAAGTGTAATGTTGGATAGTCTGTCATGTTGATTTACTGTAATTTGTGTTTAAAGTGTAATGTTGGATAGTCTCTCATGTTCCTTTACTGTAATTTGTATTTAAAGTGTAATGTTGGATAGTCTCTCATGTTCCTTTACTGTAATTTGTGTTTAAAGTGTAATGTTGGATAGTCTCTCATGTTCCTTTACTGTAATTTGTGTTTAAAGTGTAATGTTGGATAGTCTCTCATGTTCCTTTACTGTAATTTGTGTTTAAAGTGTAATGTTGGATAGTCTCTCATGTTCCTTTACTGTAATTTGTGTTTAAAGTGTAATGTTGGATAGTCTCTCATGTTCCTTTACTGTAATTTGTATTTAAAGTGTAATGTTGGATAGTCTCTCATGTTCCTTTACTGTAATTTGTGTTTAAAGTGTAATGTTGGATAGTCTCTCATGTTGATTTATTGTAATTTGTATTTAAAGTGTAATGTTGGATAGTCTCTCATGTTCCTTTACTGTAATTTGTATTTAAAGTTTAATGTTGGATAGTCTTTCATGTTCCTTTACTGTAATTTGTGTTTAAAGTGTAATATTCGATAGTCTCTCATGTTCCTTTACTGTAATTTGTATTTAAAGTGTTATGTTGGATAGTCTCTCATGTTGATTTACTGTAATTTGTATTTAAAGTGTAATGTTGGATAGTCTGTCATGTTGATTTACTGTAATTTGTGTTTAAAGTGTAATGTTGGATAGTCTCTCATGTTCCTTTACTGTAATTTGTTTTTAAAGTGTAATGTTGGATAGTCTCTCATGTTCCTTTACTGTAATATGTGTTTAAAGTGTAATGTTGGATAGTCTCTCATGTTCCTTTACTGTAATTTGTATTTAAAGTATAATGTTGGATAGTCTCTCATGTTCCTTTACTGTAATTTGTGTTTAAAGTGTAATGTTGGATAGTCTCTCATGTTCCTTTACTGTAATTTGTGCTTAAAGTGTAATGTTGGATAGTCTCTCATGTTCCTTTACTGTAATTTGTGCTTAAAGTGTAATGTTGGATAGTCTCTCATGTTGATTTACTGTAATTTGTGTTTAAAGTGTAATGTTGGATAGTCTCTCATGTTCCTTTACTGTAATTTGTATTTAAAGTGTAATGTTGGATAGTGTCTCATGTTCCTTTACCGTAATTTGTGTTTAAAGTGTAATGTTGGATAGTCTCTCATGTTGATTTATTGTAATTTGTATTTAAAATGTAATGTTGGATAGTCTCTCATGTTCCTTTACTGTAATTTGTATTTAAAGTGTAATGTTGGATAGTCTCTCATGTTCCTTTACTGTAATTTGTATTTAAAGTGTAATATTCGATAGTCTCTCATGTTCCTTTACTGTAATTTGTATTTAAAGTGTAATGTTGGATAGTCTCTCATGTTGATTTACTGTAATTTGTATTTAAAGTGTAATGTTGGATAGTCTGTCATGTTGATTTACTGTAATTTGTGTTTAAAGTGTAATGTTGGATAGTTTCTCATGTTCCTTTACTGCAATTTGTGTTTAAAGTGTAATGTTGGATAGTCTGTCATGTTGATTTACTGTAATTTGTGTTTAAAGTGTAATGTTGGATAGTCTCTCATGTTCCTTTACTGTAATTTGTATTTAAAGTGTAATGTTGGATAGTCTCTCATGTTCCTTTACTGTAATTTGTGTTTAAAGTGTAATGTTGGATAGTCTCTCATGTTCCTTTACTGTAATTTGTGTTTAAAGTGTAATGTTGGATAGTCTTTCATGTTCCTTTACTGTAATTTGTATTTAAAGTGTAATGTTGGATAGTCTCTCATGTTCCTTTACTGTAATTTGTATTTAAAGTGTAATGTTGGATAGTCTCTCATGTTGATTTACTGTAATTTGTATTTAAAGTGTAATGTTGGATAGTCTGTCATGTTGATTTACTGTAATTTGTGTTTAAAGTGTAATGTTGGATAGTATCTCATGTTCCTTTACTGTAATTTGTATTTAAAGTATAATGTTGGATAGTCTCTCATGTTCCTTTACTGTAATTTGTGTTTAAAGTGTAATGTTGGATAGTCTCTCATGTTCCTTTACTGTAATTTGTGCTTAAAGTGTAATGTTGGATAGTCTCTCATGTTCCTTTACTGTAATTTGTGCTTAAAGTGTAATGTTGGATAGTCTGTCATGTTGATTTACTGTAATTTGTGTTTAAAGTGTAATGTTGGATAGTCTCTCATGTTCCTTTACTGTAATTTGTATTTAAAGTGTAATGTTGGATAGTTTCTCATGTTCCTTTACTGCAATTTGTGTTTAAAGTGTAATGTTGGATAGTCTGTCATGTTGATTTACTGTAATTTGTGTTTAAAGTGTAATGTTGGATAGTCTCTCATGTTCCTTTACTGTAATTTGTATTTAAAGTATAATGTTGGATAGTCTCTCATGTTCCTTTACTGTAATTTGTGTTTAAAGTGTAATGTTGGATAGTCTCTCATGTTCCTTTACTGTAATTTGTGTTTAAAGTGTAATGTTGGATAGTCTCTCATGTTCCTTTACTGTAATTTGTATTTAAAGTGTAATGTTGGATAGTCTCTCATGTTGATTTACTGTAATTTGTATTTAAAGTGTAATGTTGGATAGTCTCCTCATGTTCCTTTACTGAAATTTGTGTTTAAAGTGTAATGTTGGATAGTCTCTCATGTTCCTTTACTGTAATTTGTATTTAAAGTGTAATGTTGGATAGTCTCTCATGTTGATTTACTGTAATTTGTGTTTAAAGTGTAATGTTGGATAGTCTCTCATGTTGATTTACTGTAATTTATGTTTAAAGTGTAATGTTGGATAGTCTCTCATGTTGATTTACTGTAATTTGTGTTTAAAGTGTAATGTTGGATAGTCTCTCATGTTCCTTTACTGTAATTTGTATTTAAAGTGTAATGTTGGATAGTCTCTCATGTTCCTTTACTGTAATTTGTGTTTAAAGTGTAATGTTGGATAGTCTCTCATGTTCCTTTACTGTAATTTGTGTTTAAAGTGTAATGTTGGATAGTCTCTCATGTTGATTTATTGTAATTTGTATTTAAAGTGTAATGTTGGATAGTCTCTCATGTTCCTTTACTGTAATTTGTATTTAAAGTGTAATGTTGGATAGTCTTTCATGTTCCTTTACTGTAATTTGTGTTTAAAGTGTAATATTCGATAGTCTCTCATGTTCCTTTACTGTAATTTGTATTTAAAGTATAATGTTGGATAGTCTCTCATGTTGATTTACTGTAATTTGTATTTAAAGTGTAATGTTGGATAGTCTGTCATGTTGATTTACTGTAATTTGTGTTTAAAGTGTAATGTTGGATAGTTTCTCATGTTCCTTTACTGCAATTTGTGTTTAAAGTGTAATGTTGGATAGTCTGTCATGTTGATTTACTGTAATTTGTGTTTAAAGTGTAATGTTGGATAGTCTCTCATGTTCCTTTACTGTAATTTGTATTTAAAGTGTAATGTTGGATAGTCTCTCATGTTCCTTTACTGTAATATGTGTTTAAAGTGTAATGTTGGATAGTCTCTCATGTTCCTTTACTGTAATTTGTATTTAAAGTATAATGTTGGATATTCTCTCATGTTCCTTTACTGTAATTTGTGTTTAAAGTGTAATGTTGGATAGTCTCTCATGTTCCTTTACTGTAATTTGTGCTTAAAGTGTAATGTTGGATAGTCTCTCATGTTCCTTTACTGTAATTTGTGCTTAAAGTGTAATGTTGGATAGTCTGTCATGTTGATTTACTGTAATTTGTGTTTAAAGTGTAATGTTGGATAGTCTCTCATGTTCCTTTACTGTAATTTGTATTTAAGGTGTAATGTTGGATAGTGTCTCATGTTCCTTTACCGTAATTTGTGTTTAAAGTGTAATGTTGGATAGTCTCTCATGTTGATTTATTGTAATTTGTATTTAAAATGTAATGTTGGATAGTCTCTCATGTTCCTTTACTGTAATTTGTATTTAAAGTGTAATGTTGGATAGTCTCTCATGTTCCTTTACTGTAATTTGTATTTAAAGTGTAATATTCGATAGTCTCTCATGTTCCTTTACTGTAATTTGTATTTAAAGTGTAATGTTGGATAGTCTCTCATGTTGATTTACTGTAATTTGTATTTAAAGTGTAATGTTGGATAGTCTGTCATGTTGATTTACTGTAATTTGTGTTTAAAGTGTAATGTTGGATAGTTTCTCATGTTCCTTTACTGCAATTTGTGTTTAAAGTGTAATGTTGGATAGTCTGTCATGTTGATTTACTGTAATTTGTGTTTAAAGTGTAATGTTGGATAGTCTCTCATGTTCCTTTACTGTAATTTGTATTTAAAGTGTAATGTTGGATAGTCTCTCATGTTCCTTTACTGTAATTTGTGTTTAAAGTGTAATGTTGGATAGTCTCTCATGTTCCTTTACTGTAATTTGTGTTTAAAGTGTAATGTTGGATAGTCTTTCATGTTCCTTTACTGTAATTTGTATTTAAAGTGTAATGTTGGATAGTCTCTCATGTTCCTTTACTGTAATTTGTATTTAAAGTGTAATGTTGGATAGTCTCTCATGTTGATTTACTGTAATTTGTATTTAAAGTGTAATGTTGGATAGTCTGTCATGTTGATTTACTGTAATTTGTGTTTAAAGTGTAATGTTGGATAGTCTCTCATGTTCCTTTACTGTAATTTGTATTTAAAGTATAATGTTGGATAGTCTCTCATGTTCCTTTACTGTAATTTGTGTTTAAAGTGTAATGTTGGATAGTCTCTCATGTTCCTTTACTGTAATTTGTGCTTAAAGTGTAATGTTGGATAGTCTCTCATGTTCCTTTACTGTAATTTGTGCTTAAAGTGTAATGTTGGATAGTCTGTCATGTTGATTTACTGTAATTTGTGTTTAAAGTGTAATGTTGGATAGTCTCTCATGTTCCTTTACTGTAATTTGTATTTAAAGTGTAATATTGGATAGTTTCTCAAGTTCCTTTACTGCAATTTGTGTTTAAAGTGTAATGTTGGATAGTCTGTCATGTTGATTTACTGTAATTTGTGTTTAAAGTGTAATGTTGGATAGTCTCTCATGTTCCTTTACTGTAATTTGTATTTAAAGTATAATGTTGGATAGTCTCTCATGTTCCTTTACTGTAATTTGTGTTTAAAGTGTAATGTTGGATAGTCTCTCATGTTCCTTTACTGTAATTTGTGCTTAAAGTGTAATGTTGGATAGTCTCTCATGTTCCTTTACTGTAATTTGTGCTTAAAGTGTAATGTTGGATAGTCTGTCATGTTGATTTACTGTAATTTGTGTTTAAAGTGTAATGTTGGATAGTCTCTCATGTTCCTTTACTGTAATTTGTATTTAAAGTGTAATGTTGGATAGTCTCTCATGTTCCTTTACTGTAATTTGTGTTTAAAGTGTAATGTTGGATAGTCTCTCATGTTCCTTTAGTGTAATTTGTATTTAAAGTGTAATGTTGGATATTCACTCATGTTCCTTTACTGTAATTTGTATTTAAAGTGTAATGTTGGATAGTCTCTCATGTTCCTTTACTGTAATTTGTGTTTAAAGTGTAATGTTGGATAGTCTCTCATGTTGATTTACTGTAATTTGTATTTAAAGTGTAATGTTGGATAGCCTCTCATGTTCCTTTACTGTAATTTGTATTTAAAGTGTAATGTTGGATAGTCTCTCATGTTCCTTTACTGTAATTTGTGTTTAAAGTGTAATATTCGATAGTCTCTCATGTTCCTTTACTGTAATTTGTATTTAAAGTGTAATGTTGGATAGTCTCTCATGTTGATTTACTGTAATTTGTATTTAAAGTGTAATGTTGGATAGTCTGTCATGTTGATTTACTGTAATTTGTGTTTAAAGTGTAATGTTGGATAGTTTCTCATGTTCCTTTACTGTAATTTGTGTTTAAAGTGTAATGTTGGATAGTCTGTCATGTTGATTTACTGTAATTTGTGTTTAAAGTGTAATGTTGGATAGTCTCTCATGTTCCTTTACTGTAATTTGTATTTAAAGTGTAATGTTGGATAGTCTCTCATGTTCCTTTACTGTAATTTGTGTTTAAAGTGTAATGTTGGATAGTCTCTCATGTTCCTTTACTGTAATTTGTGTTTAAAGTGTAATGTTGGATAGTCTCTCATGTTCCTTTACTGTAATTTGTGTTTAAAGTGTAATGTTGGATAGTCTCTCATGTTCCTTTACTGTAATTTGTGTTTAAAGTGTAATGTTGGATAGTCTCTCATGTTCCTTTACTGTAATTTGTATTTAAAGTGTAATGTTGGATAGTCTCTCATGTTCCTTTACTGTAATTTGTGTTTAAAGTGTAATGTTGGATAGTCTCTCATGTTCCTTTACTGTAATTTGTATTTAAAGTGTAATGTTGGATAGTCTCTCATGTTGATTTACTGTAATTTGTATTTAAAGTGTAATGTTGGATAGTCTCCTCATGTTCCTTTACTGTAATTTGTGTTTAAAGTGTAATGTTGGATAGTCTCTCATGTTCCTTTACTGTAATTTGTATTTAAAGTGTAATGTTGGATAGTCTCTCATGTTGATTTACTGTAATTTATGTTTAAAGTGTAATGTTGGATAGTCTCTCATGTTGATTTACTGTAATTTGTGTTTAAAGTGTAATGTTGGATAGTCTCTCATGTTCCTTTACTGTAATTTGTATTTAAAGTGTAATGTTGGATAGTCTCTCATGTTCCTTTACTGTAATTTGTGTTTAAAGTGTAATGTTGGATAGTCTCTCATGTTCCTTTACTGTAATTTGTGTTTAAAGTGTAATGTTGGATAGTCTCTCATGTTGATTTATTGTAATTGTATTTAAAGTGTAATGTTGGATAGTCTCTCATGTTCCTTTACTGTAATTTGTATTTAAAGTGTAATGTTGGATAGTCTTTCATGTTCCTTTACTGTAATTTGTGTTTAAAGTGTAATATTCGATAGTCTCTCATGTTCCTTTACTGTAATTTGTATTTAAAGTGTAATGTTGGATAGTCTCTCATGTTGATTTACTGTAATTTGTATTTAAAGTGTAATGTTGGATAGTCTGTCATGTTGATTTACTGTAATTTGTGTTTAAAGTGTAATGTTGGATAGTTTCTCATGTTCCTTTACTGCAATTTGTGTTTAAAGTGTAATGTTGGATAATCTGTCATGTTGATTTACTGTAATTTGTGTTTAAAGTGTAATGTTGGATAGTCTCTCATGTTCCTTTACTGTAATTTGTATTTAAAGTGTAATGTTGGATAGTCTCTCATGTTCCTTTACTGTAATATGTGTTTAAAGTGTAATGTTGGATAGTCTCTCATGTTCCTTTACTGTAATTTGTATTTAAAGTATAATGTTGGATAGTCTCTCATGTTCCTTTACTGTAATTTGTGTTTAAAGTGTAATGTTGGATAGTCTCTCATGTTCCTTTACTGTAATTTGTGCTTAAAGTGTAATGTTGGATAGTCTCTCATGTTCCTTTACTGTAATTTGTGCTTAAAGTGTAATGTTGGATAGTCTGTCATGTTGATTTACTGTAATTTGTGTTTAAAGTGTAATGTTGGATAGTCTCTCATGTTCCTTTACTGTAATTTGTATTTAAAGTGTAATGTTGGATAGTGTCTCATGTTCCTTTACCGTAATTTGTGTTTAAAGTGTAATGTTGGATAGTCTCTCATGTTGATTTATTGTAATTTGTATTTAAAATGTAATGTTGGATAGTCTCTCATGTTCCTTTACTGTAATTTGTATTTAAAGTGTAATGTTGGATAGTCTCTCATGTTCCTTTACTGTAATTTGTATTTAAAGTGTAATATTCGATAGTCTCTCATGTTCCTTTACTGTAATTTGTATTTAAAGTGTAATGTTGGATAGTCTCTCATGTTGATTTACTGTAATTTGTATTTAAAGTGTAATGTTGGATAGTCTGTCATGTTGATTTACTGTAATTTGTGTTTAAAGTGTAATGTTGGATAGTTTCTCATGTTCCTTTACTGCAATTTGTGTTTAAAGTGTAATGTTGGATAGTCTGTCATGTTGATTTACTGTAATTTGTGTTTAAAGTGTAATGTTGGATAGTCTCTCATGTTCCTTTACTGTAATTTGTATTTAAAGTGTAATGTTGGATAGTCTCTCATGTTCCTTTACTGTAATTTGTGTTTAAAGTGTAATGTTGGATAGTCTCTCATGTTCCTTTACTGTAATTTGTATTTAAAGTATAATGTTGGATAGTCTCTCATGTTCCTTTACTGTAATTTGTGTTTAAAGTGTAATGTTGGATAGTCTCTCATGTTCCTTTACTGTAATTTGTGCTTAAAGTGTAATGTTGGATAGTCTCTCATGTTCCTTTACTGTAATTTGTGCTTAAAGTGTAATGTTGGATAGTCTGTCATGTTGATTTACTGTAATTTGTGTTTAAAGTGTAATGTTGGATAGTCTCTCATGTTCCTTTACTGTAATTTGTATTTAAAGTGTAATGTTGGATAGTCTCTCATGTTCCTTTACTGTAATTTGTGTTTAAAGTGTAATGTTGGATAGTCTCTCATGTTCCTTTAGTGTAATTTGTATTTAAAGTGTAATGTTGGATATTCACTCATGTTCCTTTACTGTAATTTGTATTTAAAGTGTAATGTTGGATAGTCTCTCATGTTCCTTTACTGTAATTTGTGTTTAAAGTGTAATGTTGGATAGTCTCTCATGTTGATTTACTGTAATTTGTATTTAAAGTGTAATGTTGGATAGTCTCTCATGTTCCTTTACTGTAATTTGTATTTAAAGTGTAATGTTGGATAGTCTCTCATGTTCCTTTACTGTAATTTGTATTTAAAGTGTAATATTCGATAGTCTCTCATGTTCCTTTACTGTAATTTGTATTTAAAGTGTAATGTTGGATAGTCTCTCATGTTGATTTACTGTAATTTGTATTTAAAGTGTAATGTTGGATAGTCTGTCATGTTGATTTACTGTAATTTGTGTTTAAAGTGTAATGTTGGATAGTCTCTCATGTTGATTTATTGTAATTTGTATTTAAAATGTAATGTTGGATAGTCTCTCATGTTCCTTTAGTGTAATTTGTATTTAAAGTGTAATGTTGGATAGTCTCTCATGTTCCTTTACTGTAATTTGTATTTAAAGTGTAATATTCGATAGTCTCTCATGTTCCTTTACTGTAATTTGTATTTAAAGTGTAATGTTGGATAGTCTCTCATGTTGATTTACTGTAATTTGTATTTAAAGTGTAATGTTGGATAGTCTGTCATGTTGATTTACTGTAATTTGTGTTTAAAGTGTAATGTTGGATAGTTTCTCATGTTCCTTTACTGCAATTTGTGTTTAAAGTGTAATGTTGGATAGTCTGTCATGTTGATTTACTGTAATTTGTGTTTAAAGTGTAATGTTGGATAGTCTCTCATGTTCCTTTACTGTAATTTGTATTTAAAGTGTAATGTTGGATAGTCTCTCATGTTCCTTTACTGTAATTTGTATTTAAAGTGTAATGTTGGATAGTCTCTCATGTTCCTTTACTGTAATTTGTATTTAAAGTATAATGTTGGATAGTCTCTCATGTTCCTTTACTGTAATTTGTGTTTAAAGTGTAATGTTGGATAGTCTCTCATGTTCCTTTACTGTAATTTGTGCTTAAAGTGTAATGTTGGATAGTCTCTCATGTTCCTTTACTGTAATTTGTGCTTAAAGTGTAATGTTGGATAGTCTGTCATGTTGATTTACTGTAATTTGTGTTTAAAGTGTAATGTTGGATAGTCTCTCATGTTCCTTTACTGTAATTTGTATTTAAAGTGTAATGTTGGATAGTCTCTCATGTTCCTTTACTGTAATTTGTGTTTAAAGTGTAATGTTGGATAGTCTCTCATGTTCCTTTAGTGTAATTTGTATTTAAAGTGTAATGTTGGATATTCACTCATGTTCCTCTACTGTAATTTGTATTTAAAGTGTAATGTTGGATAGTCTCTCATGTTCCTTTACTGTAATTTGTGTTTAAAGTGTAATGTTGGATAGTCTCTCATGTTGATTTACTGTAATTTGTATTTAAAGTGTAATGTTGGATAGTCTCTCATGTTCCTTTACTGTAATTTGTATTTAAAGTGTAATGTTGGATAGTCTCTCATGTTCCTTTACTGTAATTTGTGTTTAAAGTGTAATATTCGATAGTCTCTCATGTTCCTTTACTGTAATTTGTATTTAAAGTGTAATGTTGGATAGTCTCTCATGTTGATTTACTGTAATTTGTATTTAAAGTGTAATGTTGGATAGTCTGTCATGTTGATTTACTGTAATTTGTGTTTAAAGTGTAATGTTGGATAGTTTCTCATGTTCCTTTACTGCAATTTGTGTTTAAAGTGTAATGTTGGATAGTCTGTCATGTTGATTTACTGTAATTTGTGTTTAAAGTGTAATGTTGGATAGTCTCTCATGTTCCTTTACTGTAATTTGTATTTAAAGTGTAATGTTGGATAGTCTCTCATGTTCCTTTACTGTAATTTGTATTTAAAGTGTAATGTTGGATAGTCTCTCATGTTCCTTTACTGTAATTTGTATTTAAAGTATAATGTTGGATAGTCTCTCATGTTCCTTTACTGTAATTTGTGTTTAAAGTGTAATGTTGGATAGTCTCTCATGTTCCTTTACTGTAATTTGTGCTTAAAGTGTAATGTTGGATAGTCTCTCATGTTCCTTTACTGTAATTTGTGTTTAAAGTGTAATGTTGGATAGTCTGTCATGTTGATTTACTGTAATTTGTGTTTAAAGTGTAATGTTGGATAGTCTCATGTTCCTTTACTGTAATTTGTATTTAAAGTGTAATGTTGGATAGTCTCTCATGTTCCTTTACTGTAATTTGTGTTTAAAGTGTAATGTTGGATAGTCTCTCATGTTCCTTTAGTGTAATTTGTATTTAAAGTGTAATGTTGGATATTCACTCATGTTCCTTTACTGTAATTTGTATTTAAAGTGTACTGTTGGATAGTCTCTCATGTTCCTTTACTGTAATTTGTATTTAAAGTGTAATGTTGGATAGTCTCTCATGTTCCTTTACTGTAATTTGTATTTAAAGTGTAATGTTGGATAGTCTCTCATGTTCCTTTACTGTAATTTGTGTTTAAAGTGTAATGTTGGATAGTCTCTCATGTTCCTTTACTGTAATTTGTGTTTAAAGTGTAATGTTGGATAGTCTCTCATGTTCCTTTACTGTAATTTGTATTTAAAGTGTAATGTTGGATAGTCTCTCATGTTCCTTTACTGTAATTTGTATTTAAAGTGTAATGTTGGATAGTCTCTCATGTTGATTTACATATATATCCTTTCTTACTATTTGTTTCTATTTGATATAAAATAACAATATGAAATATTAAGTAAAGGGGATGTTATCGCCACATTTCATATGAGAATTGGATTTACACACTGTAGCTGTGTAGCAGCTATGAATCCTAAAGCTAGGGGTTCGATTCCTATAGCTTTATGTGACTAAGTCTGCCAGTTACTTGCGGGAGGTCGGTGGGTTTCTCTGGGTACTCCTGTTCAGTTACTCTGATGACCTTTATAATAAAAAAAACTGACTGCCACAATAAAACTGTATTTAAGTGAATTTAAAATTTTATCTAGATTTTGCAACATCTAGGATACGTCTTTGTAATTTGATATTATGATGCTATAGCATTGACAAAAGTATCCTTATATCTATATATAAGTCAGGTTTGTTTCGGTTATGGTGTTTAATGGCACTTTCAACAGTATTATTGGTGGAGGAAACCGGAGTAACCAGAGAAAACCACCTTCCTGTCGCAAATCACAGACAAACTAAGTTTTCCTTAAGCAAATCATTTGAAATTTATACACAAGGTCAGGAATCCTAAAAGGCAGGCCAGGTTTGTTTCCAGTCTTTACCACTTTCCCTGTTCTGGAGTTGTCTTTCTTAAATTGTCGAAAAATGACTTAACTTCTGCTGATGGAAGTCATTTGAAATTTATTTTCCACAATACAAAAGCCTCAATTTGGTAAAAAAAATATGTTCATGACTTCAGAGTTATCCCCTTTACTATAGCTAGAAGCGGGGGAATGTGTGTCCTATGTATATATATTGTCGATAAAGTGTGAAGTAAATAAAAAAAATGAAAAAAAAATGTCGATCTGTGAGTAGAATGGTTTTAACTTTTTCATGTTTTTAAAAAAGACTTTCTTGTCTTATAAAGGGAAGAAATGAAATACAAAGCCCTTGAATCAGAGGTTAACAGATACAAAGCTGAAATAAATGATCTTGTGCATAGGTAAGTAAATGCTAAAGAATACCGAAGGGACAATACAAAATGAATAATCCAGAGAAAATGGCAACATAGGATACACAAGACGAAGAAAAACACAACACAATATGTGTTGGACACCACTACATGTATCTGCAAACAAACACAAAAAAACATCAGATTGACATGAGCCCTCCTACAAACAACTGAAAGTAATGCACACATATATATATGATATTATCAGAATAAAGTAGATAAATGTTTGAAATGTTTGTGGAGGAGGAAACTGTTTAACCTTCCAGTAAGACCTGAGTTTACCTCCCATTGTTAGTGAGGTTCATGTTGTTCAATCTTTAGTTTAATGAGTAGAGTTTTGTAGATCATTGTTTGTCTTTTTGGCATTTTTCGTTTCTTCAAACTTTTCTTACAAGAATAATTGATGATACAAAACTATAAAATATAATGGACCACAATAGAATGGTCTTATGTTCAAAATGTTGATAAAAGTTCAATATAATATGCTTTCACGTTTTATGGTTGAATTCGATATATATTTTATGGTTGAATTCGATATCAATCAACGGTGACGAGCTGTAGGTACAGTGCCTGTGTTTGGACGTTGAAATCTCATGCTATTGCGCTATATAATTGGTGGTCAATCGATAACGGACAGTTTAATCACTTATTGGTCACTGGTGAGCCCCAATTGTATATTGAGCTATTTTGGATTCTTTGGTGAATTGAAAGTACTGTCTAAGTGTGTACTTATCCTGATGTGGAATTGAAACTTTAAGGCTAGCACTACGTGGACGGTAATTAATAAGGTTGATTACATTGTAACGTTCCTGCACAAAATAATACTGACAGCCTATGTATCTGTAACCAAATAATAATGACACAACATATTATCCCTTTAGTATAGACTGCTTGGGTGGTGTAATGGTTAACATGTTGGAGCCCCGATCAGGTCAAATCAAAGACTATAAAATTGGTATTTTTTGCTTCTCTGCTAAGCATGCAGCATTAAGGAGAAAGAGCAAAGACTGGTTGGCCCGTAATCAGGATAATGTGTCTGAGTGGGGCGAAATTTCTATTCGTGAACTGTTGTTTCAGTGAGCTAGCACTATAAAGATCCAACTAAGTGTGTTAGTAAAGTACAAAGCGGACCTCATCATCATCTCATTAAAAATTAACTTGTTCTTGCCATGATATAGATATAAAATTGCTGAGTTGGTGTTAAACAACAATCACTTACTCACTCTCTCCATTTGGTATCTACAAACTTTTATATTTTTTACCTTTAAGCTCAATACTTCACACTATTGCCTGTGTTTTATTAAGATCATGTATATACCTGTAATAACATCATTGTAGGGACAGTAACAATAATCACAGAGTGAAGGCTAATAGATATAGATCTGAACGGGATTTGGCACGTTGTGAAAACAAAGAACTTAAAACAGAATTGGAGAAGTATGTACATCTACTTTATAATATTGAATATCAATATGTTAATGTTGGCATTTTACTCACATGTGGAAAGCACTTGCCTGAATGAAGGTTTTGCTCATAAAACTAATTAAACCAGCCACTTTTTTTCCAGCTATATCATGGCGAGAACAAGTTAATTTTCAATAAGATGATGATGAGTTCCGCTTTGTTCTAGATCAACACGCTGAGTTGGAATTTGTATAGTGCTGCTCACTGAAACAACATGTTGCCCCACTCGGACACATTATCCTGATTCCGAGTCAACCAGTCCCTGCTCTTTCTCCTTAATGCTGCGTACTTAGTGGAGAAGCAACAAATACCAATTTTATCGTCTTTGGTTTTACCTGACCAAGGCTCGAACCCACAATCTACTACACTCACGGGGAGCATGCTAAGCATTACACCACCGATGCAGTTGAAAATTTATTCGGAAGTATAATAAATGTAAATAAATTCAATATGTACTATATATACAATGTCATTATCTGATATATTCCTTTAAATTACAGACGAAAAGATAATAGTTTACAATCAGATCTGGAATATTTGAAGAAAACGTAAGATAATTCAATTTTTTAATAAGACACAAAACTAGCCTTGTCAGAGCCTTCCTATAGTTGATTTAGCTCATACCAAGTATCATATGTCGATGATACAATTAAAACGTAGATATCAACTTTAGTGTGCACGACATGTTTCTATAATAACCTTTATCAAGTTAAAATCGAAAAATTGGAAAGCCAAATAATTTAAAGTTTTGGGAGCAATAAAACCAAAGGGCCTTGACAGGATTGTGGGCCATATAGTAGAAATCTAGTTTAATATGTTGCATCTGGTGTCGTCTCGCTGCCATTTTCTACCAATAATACAATAATTTATTTTTATCACAAACGTATTACATTAGTCTTTTTATGGAGGTATCTCCTCCATGTCAGTTGGCTACTAAGTAAGTGTACTATATCTTTTGACTTTTAGCATACAGGTACCTCATTGAGGTTATTCCAGAAACACATTGTGTACACTTAATTTAATATCTACGGTTTTGTAATTATCACTGGGTCAGTACTACTGCTGGTGGACTATAAGTCCCTGATGCTGTCATCTGCCTAGTATTCAGTGTTTCAACACGACGTGGTTTATTATTTATATCTACGTTCGACATTTACAGTTCCTAAGTAATGTAATATATTGAAACTAAGGTCAATCTCCCTTTGGCATAGGTAACATTAGTCGATTTTTGTTATCTTATTTTAGTCCCTTTGACTTGCTTGTTCACAAAGACGTTTAAATTCTTTGGCTTTCCAATCTTTGGACTATCACCTGTTGAAGGTTATTACAGATGCATGTCTTGTGCACTAAGTTGGATGCGGTCTACGTTTTTTATTATATAAATGTTTTACATACCATTGTATTAATTTCAACCATTGCTTTAGAAAAGTTTGATTGAGTTTAAGGTTTAGGTTTATGGTGTTTAACACCACTTTCAACAATATTTCAGCTATATCGTGGCGGTCAGTTATATTGGTGGGAGAAACCGGAGTACCTGGAGAAAACCACCGACCTGTCCCAAGTCACTGGCAAAAATTATCACATAATGTTGTGTCGAGCACACCTCACCATGAATTGCACAGGTAGTTGTAAATCCAACTACCATACGATCACGGCCACAACGGCCCCCTGGTTTGATTGAAGATTATAACATATTTGTATTTACACTAATAGTCCAACACTGAAGACCAATTCAATATCATGGTTTCCACTTACAAAAGAAACAACCATATTCTTATTATTTGATCAGATAATGGTCTGTGATAATTTACCACACAATTGATTTATTTAAATGAGAAGCCATGATATAATTGAAATATTGTTGAAAGTGGCGTTAAACACCATAAACCAACCAAATCTAAATAAGAAACAGATACCCAAAGACTTTAAATAGTTGCATTCTGCAAACACTTTCCAAATGATTCTTTGTGGTTCAATTACAGTTCAATTTCAATTAATTTCAGTTCATGTGTTATTTATGTTATTTGTATTTATGTACGTACGGCGTACTGATGTGTAACACAATATCCATTCAGTTGATGTTCTTGTCGTTTAACAGTAACACGACGAGCACCTGAATTTATCCCCTGTTTTTAGTGAGATTCATGTTGCTCAATCGTTTGTTTTTTGTGTAGTGTTTTGTAGATCATTGTATGCATGTACAATTGTCCTTTTTCGTTTGACCATTGTATTATCCATCCTTCGATTTACAGCCTATGATTACCCCTTTGGAATCCTCAAACTTGTCTCATTAAATATTGAATATTATCATAATGCTAAGGATGTTATTAGTAATGAAAAGCGAAAATATTGTACATTGCTGAAATGATTTCACACAAATTATGTTAACCTGTATGTTTTTAGATTGAGGAGAACTGAGGCAGAACTGAAAAGTGTCAAGGACGAAAACACAGCCTTACGACATGCAAATGAGAATAAAACGAAAATGATTGAAGAAATTAAAAACAGGTAAGATCATTTTAAAATTTTAGTATTGGTTTTGTTTGCTATAATACATATGTTATATATCAATACTTCATTTGGTGTCTGTACATATTTACATTATATCAATGTTCTCCAATTTTATCTTGCAAGCAAGTGAGGGGGGAGTGAAGGGGTGAAGGTCGGAGTATTTACAATAGAAATGTAGTTCAAATTTGATTCTTCACATTTTTAAGAATGAAAAATTCAATTTGACAATGACGGGCCATCGTGGTCATGATTTTATGGTGGTTGGATTTACAACTACTTATGTAATCAGTGCATATTACCACTAAAGTTGTTAGTTAGAAACCCGTTCATGGAGAGGTGTACTCGATTCAACATTATGTTGTAAAGTTTGTCAGTGACTTGCTACAGGTCAGTGGTTTTCTCCGTGTACTCTGGTTTTCACCACCAATAAAACTGACTGCCACGATATAGCTGCAATATTGTTGAAAGTGGCATTAAACACCATAAAGTCAAAGCAATTTTTATCTTACAAGTAAGTGGGGGAGGGGGGTGTCATAGTAACTATAATGGAAATGTAGTTCACATTTGATTCCTCACATTTCTAAGAATGAAAAATTCAGTTTGTAAATGAATATAAAGTAGTCTTCAAAATACAACAAAAGAAACAAGGAGAAGGGAGGAGTTTTTAATTCATTGTAGTGTGATGCAAATTATTGTTAGGACAAATAAATTGTTAGTGGTACTCAAGGCTTGAATGATAGGAAATGGTAAGCACACCATATTTGACAGACACCATAGATACAGAACAGTAATTTTTTTTGGAGTAAATAATAGTGTTACTATGACACCCAATCAACAATTATTGTATTATACAATCATAAACAGTTTAGAGAATGTGTGTTTCTTATCAAAACAAATTGAAATTTCATGTTTATGATGTCAACAAACTGTCTTGAATGAACTTAGAATAAAACAGATGAAATTCGAAATCTTATTCTTCAATAGAATTTCTGGTGAGCAAAAATTATTTAAACAACATTATTAAGAAAAAACTGGTGGAATGCGCTAATCGGGGTCACGGGTCACTGTAATCGGGCGGCTGTATCGAGAAACAGATACGGTGTTGAAAAAACTGTTGATACTCATGTTTGTCTTCAAGAAATATGATAGACAAAACCATGTGTGAAGTTTTATGATGAAATATCTCCGATTTCTATGTAAATTTACGAGTTGAAGTGGGGAAACACCCACAGGTAATTTTAGCGATGTATTTTTTATCTTGGACAAGAATAATGAGCGTCCTGATTGGATGACCGATTTAAAACACTGACTCTGGATGGTAAAAAGATGCATGTAAAAGAAATCTATGTTATAATTATTCATTTATTTGATTCTGGAATATTGTTGATCATTGATTTAAACAAGAAAAAAGGGAAAAAGGGGGGGGGGGTGAATTTTATTTGTGAATTTTACAGTTAAATAAATGTTATGTTTCGACAGTTTAAAGAGAAAAATAAAAATTTGTTGCGACTAAAGCTTAAATCAGTGTTAAAAATTGAACAAATATCAGTGGTTTTGTAAATGAGATTTATTTTAAATAGAAAATCTGAATTTATTATTTATTAATTTATTATTAATGATACAATTTTATATCCCTTGGGATAAAAAAATCCAGGAACCCTGTGTCCATGATTTTTTTTTTTTAAAGTTAATGATATGAAATATTGACATCCACACTTGCCTTTTGGACAGCACATTTCTGTGTCCACACTTGTATTGTGTAAAAAAGACATTTTTGTCTGGATTGATTTCTTCCAAATGCATGTATATATTAATATAAATCTTCGTCAATGCTGAAGATGGTATGAATGGCTTCAGTACTAAAAAGGATCTAAATGCATGAATGTTGACTTGCATGATTATAATTGTTGTATTGCTCTAACAAATATCAATCTTGTTACAAATTTAAAGTTTCATTTACTTCTGTTATCGTACATACCGCTAACATCAAACAACATATCGAAATCGTACATGTCCAAGTTCAAACTCCAAACATTTTCAGCATCAGCGATGATAATCTTGAACATAATTCTATAGGGGTTTAATGAAGGGATAGAGAGCTGATGAATGTTCTGTAAGTTAACTTACGTGAGCTGATAGTCAGTCAGGTTTTTCTTGTGATGAAACTTGGTAGTCCTGCAGTTAAAAATGGTAGCCCCAGGCTTCAGGCTAGTGCTATTTTCAACCCCTGCCTTATATTTGTTGCCATTGTGGAGATATGCATTGCACATTTATGTGATGCGTTTTTCTTTTTATTATGATTTATAAGCTTTCTGAGACCAACTGCAAGGGAGGCATGTTTTCTAGTTTTAGTAAAATACTGCATGTTCCTATCTATAGTAATACTCAGAAATATACTCTACAGAGCTGATGAAGAAATAAAGGATGCGAATGATGCTATAGTATATTACAAAGAGGAACAACAAAGATATAAAAAAGCAAAAGACGATAATAATGCACAAATAATCAAACTAAGGACAGCAAAAGAGGACGCTAATGGGAGATTAGCAAAACTGACAAACGAAAGAGATGATGCTAATAGGAGATTAGCAAAACTGACAAGCGAAAGAGATGATGCTAATAGGAGATTAGCAAAGCTGAAAACAGAAAGGGATCAATCAAACTCAGATGCAGCTAGGCTTAAAGTGGAGAAGGATGAACTATTGAACATGTTACAAAAGCAAAAATCAAGTAACGATGCTGGACGACATTGTGAAGATGCACTAAACAATCAATTACATGAAAAAGACATGGAATGTAAACAAAGTAAAAAAATAGTAGAAAATCTGAACAGAAAGTTAGATGAAATTCAAAGTCAACAGAAAGAATTCCTAAAGCCAAGGTAATCATATCTTTTTGTGTCATTTAGACCAATACATGTACTAAAACACATTATGTACTGTAGAAATAACCCAATAAAGCATATATATATATATAGGGGGGGGGGGACAGACTTTTTGTACACGTGTGCTGTAACTGTCAATATTCTTTCGAAATCCAATGAGAATTTTTCTTTTGAAGAACTTAATTAGCGTTATATTTTTGACAAGGTAACACTACGACTATTGAAGCTCCTTTTTTAGGGAGTGGATGTAGTCGAGTGGTCTAGGGCGCTGGACGTAAGGCTAAGCGAATGGTGCTGCAGTGTAACAATGGTGTGGGTTCAAATCCCGTCGAGGGAAGAACAAAAATTTGACAGCTATATAAAATCTAATTCTAACACTGTTTGGTTTAATTTTCAGACTTATATAATATTTAGTATTAACCTAGTATCCTTTAAAGTAACTTTGAGATCCAGTGGGACAGATATATTGTATGGTTGTCACTTGCTTCTAGACGTTTGTATAATATACTTTATTTCCTGTGACTGTATAATGAATTCTTCATTATCCTATCCAATATATTAAAAATTGCTGAGTTAGATTGCTGTCAAATTATAATATTAAGTATATATGTACCATCTACACACGCTAAAACACATGTCTTAGGTCTATCCCTAGATTTTCCTTACGAGACAAGGTAACACTACGACTATTGAAGCTCCTTTTTTAGGGAGTGGATGTAGTCGAGTGGTCTAGGGCGCTGGACGTAAGGCTAAGCGAATGGTGCTGCAGTGTAACAATGGTGTGGGTTCAAATCCCGTCGAGGGAAGAACAAAAATTTGACAGCTATATAAAATCTAATTCTAACACTGTTTGGTTTAATTTTCAGACTTATATAATATTTAGTATTAACCTAGTATCCTTTAAAGTAACTTTGAGATCCAGTGGGACAGATATATTGTATGGTTGTCACTTGCTTCTAGACGTTTGTATAATATACTTTATTTCCTGTGACTGTATAATGAATTCTTCATTATCCTATCCAATATATTAAAAATTGCTGAGTTAGATTGCTGTCAAATTATAATATTAAGTATATATGTACCATCTACACACGCTAAAACACATGTCTTAGGTCTATCCCTAGATTTTCCTTACGAGACAAGGTAACACTACGACTATTGAAGCTCCTTTTTTAGGGAGTGGATGTAGTCGAGTGGTCTAGGGCGCTGGACGTAAGGCTAAGCGAATGGTGCTGCAGTGTAACAATGGTGTGGGTTCAAATCCCGTCGAGGGAAGAACAAAAATTTGACAGCTATATAAAATCTAATTCTAACACTGTTTGGTTTAATTTTCAGACTTATATAATATTTAGTATTAACCTAGTATCCTTTAAAGTAACTTTGAGATCCAGTGGGACAGATATATTGTATGGTTGTCACTTGCTTCTAGACGTTTGTATAATATACTTTATTTCCTGTGACTGTATAATGAATTCTTCATTATCCTATCCAATATATTAAAAATTGCTGAGTTAGATTGCTGTCAAATTATAATATTAAGTATATATGTACCATCTACACACGCTAAAACACATGTCTTAGGTCTATCCCTAGATTTTCCTTACGAGACAAGGTAACACTACGACTATTGAAGCTCCTTTTTTAGGGAGTGGATGTAGTCGAGTGGTCTAGGGCGCTGGACGTAAGGCTAAGCGAATGGTGCTGCAGTGTAACAATGGTGTGGGTTCAAATCCCGTCGAGGGAAGAACAAAAATTTGACAGCTATATAAAATCTAATTCTAACACTGTTTGGTTTAATTTTCAGACTTATATAATATTTAGTATTAACCTAGTATCCTTTAAAGTAACTTTGAGATCCAGTGGGACAGATATATTGTATGGTTGTCACTTGCTTCTAGACGTTTGTATAATATACTTTATTTCCTGTGACTGTATAATGAATTCTTCATTATCCTATCCAATATATTAAAAATTGCTGAGTTAGATTGCTGTCAAATTATAATATTAAGTATATATGTACCATCTACACACGCTAAAACACATGTCTTAGGTCTATCCCTAGATTTTCCTTACGAGACAAGGTAACACTACGACTATTGAAGCTCCTTTTTTAGGGAGTGGATGTAGTCGAGTGGTCTAGGGCGCTGGACGTAAGGCTAAGCGAATGGTGCTGCAGTGTAACAATGGTGTGGGTTCAAATCCCGTCGAGGGAAGAACAAAAATTTGACAGCTATATAAAATCTAATTCTAACACTGTTTGGTTTAATTTTCAGACTTATATATATATATATATATATATATATATATGCATATATGACATAAATATATCATATAGCTGTTATATTGTTAAAGGTAGGATTAAACACCAAAATCCAATAAACAGTTCATACATATTAGTGAAATGAAGTAGCTAATCGGTCATCTGGATTGATTTTAGGACAATAATTTTCCTATTTATAACTTTAATAAAAGAGATCGTAACATTTTTGCTGATTTTGTTTTATTTGTATATACTCTAACTAATAGTCCTTAATGCATGGAACACAGTAATATATAACATCTATATGTATTACTAATTATTACACACTAGCTGATATTAAAAAAAAGGTGCACTATCTTAAATCCACAATCCACAGCAATATGCACAACGCTTAAATCCACAATCCACCGGAAGGTGAACAACTCTTAAAATACATAATCCACAGCAATATGCACAACTAATACATAATGACGACATCTATTCCTTTCCCCCTGCCTACAAATGGTAAAATATATTGATTAATACTTGTTCTTAAAGCTGACAAATGTAAACAGCTTTGATTAATACTTTTTCTTTTGCCTGATAATGGAAAAAATGGACAAATTTCTTTGATTGATACCTGCTCTCTTTTCCTATAATGGTAAAATGCTTTGATCAATACATATTCTAACGGTTCTTTGTTTTTGCTCAATTTTTAGTTTTTTGTCATATTTATCGACCATTGTTTGTTTGTTTGCCCTTTTTCATTTGGCCTTGATAGTGTCTGTCATTCATCGATTTATGGCTTCTGATATCTCTTGTGATATCTTCAAATTTGTCAGCATACCAGATAAAGATGAAATGTTGATTAACTGTACAGCTAAGAATAAACTTTAAGATTAATAACACCACAAGATATTCGAAAACAAGAACAGGTACAATGTATGGAACCCATCAACTGACAAACTATTTAAATACAAATTATAACATGCTGCACGCTGTTACGTAGTTTATGGATGCATGGAATGGTGATTGTCTTATATAATAATACTTAGTAATGCTTTAATATGAATGAAATTAAGTAACTTGCATGGCTTGTTTATCTGAAATTTACTTTTAATGAGTTCTTGCTTTTTATGATGTATGACATTTTATAAAATAGGGACAGAGAAGATTTAAAGAGGGAGAACAATTCTAATTGGAAACTGGTAGAGGAAAATGAAGAACTAAGGAACACTGTTTTTGAAATGGAACAGAAGTAAGATTTGTTTATTTTAGCAAATTATTCCCAGAGTTTCCTTATATGGCAGAAAGAGCCAGAACTAGCTAATTATCATGATCTCCTACACCTGTCATATGTTAAGGGTCAAATTCTTAAAATTTCAGATATAGTTTTAGGAAGCACAGTTTTTCTTCCTAAAAGAAAGATATGTACTAATGGAAAAAAGAAACTGTGCATTCTAAAAATTTATATATATTTTTTTAATGACCGGGTATTTAATTTTTTATTAGTCATGACTAGTTGAAATATTTATTTTTATGCTATCGACCAGTCATGGGAAACTTGCACGGACTTTGACATGCTCTATGAGTACACCTCGTGTATTTGGCCTTCTTTTGTTTATCATTCTCGTTTAACGATTTGTGATTGTTTGAGGTTTACTAAGGTTTGTTTTTGCCCCTACACATCAGAAAAACAGTTTTGTTTGAATGACATTAATTCCATTGTTATGCCACGTCTCGACGAGAATCAGCGTCTTCATGCTATCGGTATGCTCCAAGCTGGACTGGCACAGAATGCTGTTGCTAGACATTTTGGCTGTCATCGCAACACAATACTATCATTATGGAGACGATTTAGACAATCTGGCAACACTAGAGACCACAGACGTTCAGGTCATTCACGTGTAAGGTCACGTCGTCAAGATAACCACATAATGCTGGTGCATCTGCGAAATCGATTCCAGACGTCAAGTGTCACTGCAAGAAGTATCCCTGGATTACGACCAATCAGCTCTAGAACAGACTTCATGAACATAACATCAGGCCAAGACGTCCCGCAATCCGTCCAATTTTGCTGCCTAGACACCGTGCAGCTAGGCTGATGTGGTGTAGACATTATTTAAGATTCAGAATACAGGATTGGGCCAACATCCTGTTTACAGATGAATCCCGATTTCACCTAGACAGCAGTGATGACCGTTCTCGTGTTTACTGCTGTGTAGGAGAACGATATGTAGACGCCTGCATCATTCAACATCAATCGTTTGGTGGGGCAGTGTTATGATGTGGGGAGGCATAACAGCACATGGCAGAACACCATTGGTTGTTGTCGCCGGAAATCTGACCGGTATACGCTATCGGGATGAAATTGTTCAGCCTTATGTCATTCCGTTCATCCAAGCTCAGGCCAACAACGTCACATTTCAACAGGACAACGCTCGACCACATGTTGCGCGAGTAGTGCGTGACTATCTGACACAGCAAAATGTTGATTTGTTACCATGACCAGCAGTTTAACCCGATCTTTCACCCATTGAACATGTTTGGGATGAAATGGAACGACGGTTACGCCATCTGCCAAATCAGCCAGTGACGTTAGCGGAAATGGGTCCGGCATTGATCCGCATTTGGAACAATATCCCACAAGCATTTTTCAACAACTTGGTTAGATCAATGCGTCGCCATTGCCAAGCATGCATTAATGCAAATGTGGACACACACCCTACTGACTTTGTTAATGTCTAAAGAGTCTTGTGTTGTTTATAACGTTTACCAAATTAATTCAAGTGACATTAAATGTTATTGGTCTGATGGTTTGGTGAAAAATGCATTATTCGACAATATACTGTACACAATTAATAAATTTTATTTTGATATTGGTCTTTAATTGATTTTTTAGTAATGCAGAGTTTCTTTTTTCCACTAGTATATATGTATGGGTGAAGGAGTATTATGCTTCAAATAGGTGTTTATTATTTAATGTTGTATATAACTTAATTTATTTCCAAGACAAAAATATAAACTCTTTGTTCATACATGTAGCACTTTATTTGATTTATATGTACATATTTAAAGATTTTGAATGTTTGAATGGAAATGAGAATTAACTTTATAGATTAGTAGTTCACCTGGACAAAGGCCACTTTAAATAACTTCTCAAAAACTTCTAGTCGGTATAACATTTAACTTATTTGGTAGATACAAGATTCCTCATTTAACTTTGTTCAAGTGAAAAATATGAAATGTCTAAGAATCGACAAATTCCATGAATAAGCAGGTGAGCAAATCAGGCTCATATTAGCCACTAGCTATTGTTTTAAATGTAGGGTATGAAAAATTGAAATGCTAAGAATAGCAAGATTTTGTTATGTATTGTAATGTTACTGACATATGCTATAGTTGTGTTATGCACCTTTTCTCCGGTGAGCCTTTATTGTTTTATATAGTGAAGGACCAAGCCGCATGTCTGAATGGAAAGTCAGACATGTTACATTTCTAGCGAAATGAAGAGAAGAATACGACCAGAATCTGTTTTTGTTTTTCATCATTGTTTTCTAGTATAACCTTAGTACTGTAAATGTTTCTTGTGTTTCTTGTAGAATTGCAGGACAAAATCGGGAGCACATTGACACTGAACATCAATATAGAAGTGACACTGAACGTTACAGACAGGAAAGAAACAGAGCCTGTTCAAAATTGAACACATTGCAAGAGCAGATGAAGAATAAAACGGCTAAGCTCAAGGAACAAGAAGCTTTATATTATGAGGATAGAAAACAGTTAGAGAATTGTATACAGGATCTAGAGGATCAGATACCAGATAGATTGGGCAAACTAAGGTGAACAGCCAATACACATTCCTTGATGAAACTACTATTTTATAGTTGGATTTACAACTATCTATGCAATCAGTACCTATCACCTATGATGTTGTGAGTTCGATTCTCGATCAGAGCGAGGTGTACAACATTATGTGATAAAGTTTATCAATAACTTGCGACAGGTCTGTGGTTTTCTCTGGATCCTTCAGTTTCCTGCACCAGTAAAATTGACCGCTACGATATAACTGAAATATTGTTGAAAGTGGTGTTAAACACCATTTAACAAACAAACAAACAATATACTGATTAATGGGCATTTTGTTTTGCTTTGTGTAATAAAATGTATTCATATTTATTAAGTTAGATAAAAAGAGATTAAAGTAAACAAGATTAAGCCTACACTTTCATACATTATTTTGAAATATATCCAGAGTAAATGAGGATTAAGCATAACTGTTCATACAAGGTTTTAAAATATATTCAGAATAAATAGAACAAATTCAATGATATCTAAACTATAGAATTGACACAAATGACCAAATGGGACTGGTTTTCATACTTGTCTGGTATATTGTTCTTAGAATTCAATAACAAAGTATATTATTTGTATTCATACTTAATTTATACATTCTACAGTCAACAAGAACAACTGGACCCAGTGAGGGATGAACTATCTGTTATGAAGATAAAACTGTCATCGTTAGAGGACGAGTGAGTATAGCATTCTCACTTATTCTTTTATATACCTGTATAAGAAGTGGGATTCAATGTTCATTTGAGAAGAAAACTAAGCATAAGCCATCTCTTCAGAAATTATATGGTCGCTACCAAAGCCATCTTTACAGCATTACAGGCCCCCGGTCAAATCAGTGCACTGGGGCACCTACCTATAAGCAACAACTCGCAGGAATAAAAATGTAAATGTCGATCAAAATAAACATATATTTATTGTATTGGTATTTCTAATGAAATCAGCGTTTAAACATTAAAAAAAACATGCTGTACACAACATACATTGGACCCCTATGCTCCTGGTACATCCGGGCAACTGCCCAGCATGCCCATGCATTAAGATGGCACTGCTCGCTACTGTGTATTGGTTTATCCATATTAAATTCAAATCTCTCAATATACTACATACATTTCTCTAATTGTGTAAATATTATAATATTTGTTGTCTTATCCGGCTTTGGAACTTAGGCCTTCATAACAGGTGCCAGTAACAGGACAGAATGGAGATGCCTTACCCTACCGGACCACACGATCGTACTCCTGTCTGTTTATTGTGGGAGTTTTCTAAGTGTTTGCTGGTTGTTATTGTTTTTTGTTTGTTTGTTTCTCTTTACTTTTATGTTTATTTATTCCGATCGTCCTGCCCGTCAGACATGGCTACACTACATTATTCTGGTATTTCAGTGGAGCGGTTGATGATGTCATTATAGTAGAATTAATATGCTTTTAATTTAACATGATTTATTTTGGGTTAATAAAGAAAAGATACTAACTTTCAAGATACCTTTTTTTCAAATTTGAATTTTAAAAAAAAAGTAGAATAAAAAGAAAAAGATTAACTACATTTGAAACAATGATTATGTTCCATGTAGGATAAAATTAATACAAATTATAATTTACAGGTTAAGAATCAACAAAGACAGAAAATATGTACTTGAAAATGAAAATGAAGAACTGAGTAATACATATCAGGATGTTTTAAAGAAACATCGGGAGTCGGAGAGCAGGTATATAGCTTAACATATATGAATAGTGGAAAATGCTTGCTTGACCACATCATTTCACTAACAGGAGAGGGTCTATAAAATCATATTAATGCCGCCACCTCTTATTGAAGTACATGTAACAAGACCAAAAAGTTTATTTTTATTTGCGTGTTCTGGATATCGATTTCCTCTCTTTCTATGATTTTTCTATTGAATGTTGTAACTGTTTCTGTTTTTCATTTTATTACAATCATTCATCACTTCTGATAAAGTATGTGTTGTATTACTAATCTATTCCAAGATGGAGGTATGTGTAATGGTTATTGTATCTACTGATGTACCCATGTATGATGATTCCAAACCAACAAGTTGTTTTGCTCTTTGTCCTTGATGCTGCATACTTAGTGGAGAAGCAGCAATTATACCAATTTTATTGTGTGTGATATAAAATGACTAAATCGAACTGACGATCGTACACGCTCGTTGTGATCATATGAACTGTTACATCACCAAGGACATCCAAGGCAGCAAAGGATATTTGTAGATTTGTGAAGGTTGAATTTTTATTTTAAATTTGTCATCTTGAATTCCGACAAAACTAGAACAAATTGATGTATTATTTATTTTTGGTGTTGGGGTTTGTGTTGCTCATCTTTTTAGTTTTCTGTGTTGTGTTTGTTTGTGTCTTCGTCGTGTGTCTTGTGTACCCAATGTTTCAAGTTTCTCTGGATTGTCCTTTCTTGATTGCCCCTTCAGTTTATTTATTTTTCTAATAGCTAGTCAGAGTTCATGTTGTTTTGATTTAACTTTAGCATGTTTCGTAATAATGATATATATGTAGATTTGTTTAAATACAAACATGTAGAAATAAATAATAAATTGTCAGATATAAATCCAGTTACATTGTAGTCAGATGTTAAAATATTGGCCTTCCATTGTAGTCAGATGTTAAAATATTGGCCTCCCCTTGTAGTCAGATGTTAAAACATTGGCCTCCCATTGTAGTCAGATGTTAAAATATTGACCTCTCATTGTAGTCAGGTATTAAAATATTGGCCTCCCATTGTAGTCAGGTGTCAAAATATTGGCCTACCATTGTAGTCAGATGTTAGAAAATTAAACTCTCATTGTAGTCAGATGTTAACATATTGGACTCTCATTTGTTCTCTTGCCATCCAGGTACATATGCATGTATTTTCAATTTTCAAGAACATTTATGTATTATTGTTTGTTCAGCATGCTTTTTTATGTTCAACCATAGGTTTGAAAATATATGCATACATAATATGATCAGTAGTATGTCTCTCAATTAATCTTAGTAAATGTAATGCTGGTTATGAAATAACATGTTCTCTTGTCTTATGCAACACATGTGCATTGTTTCTAATGATTTAATCATATTTTATTGTCAAATACATACAATAGCATTGAATACAAGTTTTATAACACATTGTTTCTGTTAATAATATTACACAAAACATTAGCATCAAATGAAAACTTGGCAAAACATATTGTTGGTTTATCACTAAGAATTAAAAAAACGAAACATGTAGCATGTAATTAATCAAGTATGACATAGAAATGAAATTAAGTGAGCGAATGAGTGAGTGATTGTTGTTTAACGCCATCTCAGAAATTGTTCAGCTATTTCATGGAGAGTACACATTAATTCTCAATGAGATGATAATGAGGTCCGCTTTGTACTAGACCAGTAAGCTTAGTTGAATTTGTATAGTGCTAGCCCCATTGAAACGACAGTCCGTGGATAGACATGTCACCCCACTCAGACACATTATCCAAATACCAATTTTACAGTCTTTGGTTTGACCTGATTGGGTCTCGAACCGACTATCTACCCCACTAGAGATGAGCACGCTAACAATTACACCACTGAGGCGCTGCAATTAAGTAAGTATTATTTACTAATACAGTATTAGTTGATAATGAAGATTGTTTTTTATTTGACAGATACAGCAGTCAATCTGATATTGAAAAAGAAAATGAAAGTTTGAAACATGAACTCACAATGAGTTTAATGAATATTGAGAAAATAAAACAGGACTATAAAGATCTGGAGAAAAGGTGAGTACAATTATTACCTGAATGTAAAATTGGGAGAAAAAGTGAGTACAATTATTACCTGAATGTAAAATTAGGAGAAAAGGTGAGTACAATTATTACCTGAATGTAAGATTAGGAGAAACGGTGAGTACAATTATTACCTGAATGTAAGATTAGGAGAAAAGGTGAGTACAATAATTACCTGAATGTAAGATTACGAGAAAAGGTGAGTACAGTTATTACCTGAATGTAAGATTAGGAGAAAAGGTGAGTACAATTATTTCTTGAATGTAAAATTTTGGCAAGAACTATTTACATGTATGTCTGTGTTCGTGCTATTTTCATTTCTACATCCAAAGGGAGTTGGCGTTAAACACCAATCAACCAACCAACCAACCAAAAGGGAATCAGGACCCGTAAATCAATATTTTACTTCACACATAGGAAAACACCAGCTTACCTTTTTACAGTTACTAACAAAATATACATGTGCTTACATTGAAGTGCACAAGCAAAATAAATATACATTTACATTAATAAAATGATGTTGTGTATCATAAGGAATGTAAATTTCAATTAATAAACGATATTTATTTTGTGATCTGCTCTCACAAACATGTGACAGTACTGTTGATATAAAGGTGACATATTAAAATGAAAAACAACAAATACCAGAATGTCTGAACAGTGCCAAGATACAATCAATAAATTATAGAAAGAGTCAAAATCGATACCTCTAGTATAATATACATGACTGCTTATTGTCTTGCCTTGATACCAGCACTTCACAATAATAAGTGGAGGTGTTAAATTAGTTATGGAATATGTTGATCAGCTATTTGGTTAAAAACCACAGCATTGTTGATCATACTATTTTTCTTCTGTTACTTAAAAACAGACAGGATACAGAGATGACAAGGAACAAAGAAACAACATATAGATTACAAAATGACTTGGACCATTTGAAGTCACAAGAAAACCTACAGAAACAGACATCAAGGAGGGAGCTGGACAGCTTAAAAGAGCAAAGAGCAAAATTAGAAAGAGATAAACAGATTTTGAGAACGAAAATATATTCGTTAGAGAATGACAAAATTGGACTAGAAGAAAGGTATTTAAGTAAATATATAGTTAACAACAACATAGGCAGTGCTATGTATTAGCTGTGTTTCCTAGAACTTCATAGACAGGAAACTACATCTGTAACATACATTAATTGTTCAGGAATACCAACCAGTAACCTAGACATCTTTAAAATATGTAATACAAAAATGTATGTAGTTGTCATCATTAATTATTAGACCTTTGTGGGATTTATGTTGGGATTGTTTTGCTGGGTTGGGTTGGACTGGGCTGGGTTGGGTTGGGTTGGACTGTGTTTGGTTGGGATGTGTTGAGTTGGACTGGGCTGGGTTGGGATGGGTTGGGTTGGGCTGGATTTTGTTGGGATGGGTTGGGTTTTGCTGGGTTTTGCTGGATTGGGTTATTGGTGTTTATCATCACTATCAGATTTTATTTGGCTATTTTGTGACTACCAGATTTAATGGTAGAGAAAATACAGACAGTTATACATTTTCTGTACTGAACTGACTGGGTGAATCTCCCGGCAATTGGTAAGAGCTAAATATACAATACTTGTGCACTGTCGAAGCATATAGGTAATATGTGTATGAGGCTTAGAAACGCGGGAAAAGGCGAGGCTTTGCCGAGCCTTTTCCCGCGTTTCGCACCGAATACACATATTTACCTATATGCTTCGACAGTGCACATGTATTGTATTTATCCTGCAATTTTAAATCGTAAATAAATGTTTACTGGACGATGATAAAAGTATTTGAAATAATTTTGTGTATGTATTTGAAAACAATATCCCCCGATGTGCCCCGTTTTACATTTGTATGTTCTATTCATAACTGACCAATATCAAAAAATGTTCTATTTATAACTGACCAATATCAAAAAAATTATTGGGCAGGCTATATTGGTCGGTAAATGCTGTCATTGTGGGATAAAATAGTTTATTGGGGAGTGAACCTATGTCAATGTTGTAAGACTAGTGATCACATGTCAATGTATTACCTTAATGAATCAGACTCCCATGCCAATTTCTGTCTCTCACTTGCTTAAAGACATGTTACCAATGTTGCTATTAGAAAATTTCCTTCCTTGAGTCTATTATTTTATTATCATTATTAAATGTTGACTTTTGAACGAACTTCCTAAAAAGAATGATTTTGACTTGCAGCTACAGAAGAAATTTGTTATGATCTTTGTCTATAAAATGTAAGGTCAAATTTGAGGTTGTTTCAAAGACAAGTTTGAAGATACCAAAGGGGTAGTCAAAAGCCGTAAATCGAAGAAGGACAGACAATACAATGGGCATATTACAATTTTCACTTCGTTGAAGTAACAATGAGACAATTTTGATTAAATAAACGTGAGATAATACCGAAGGGGCAATCACAAATGGATAATCCAGAGAAACTGGCAACATAGGGTACACAATACGACATCGGTTTTATATGGAAATCGTAATGGACATCACAACACGGAACTCAGAACATAAAGACACATAATAGGACAATTTAAACAGATTCACATTTTCTGATAAGATTTATTCCCAAGTAATAAAATGAAAAACTAAATTGTCTGAACAGTTCCAAACACAAATAGAAAAATCGTAGAAAAAGGCAAAATCTACACCCGTAACAGGCCTCAACATTAACATTTGTCCGATACCAGTGAAAACTGACGTCGGACAAGTAAATCTTGTATTACGGTTGTCCGACGGGACAAGTGAAAAAATCAGAGATTCACAAGCGTGCCGGTATGATGGACAAATCTATTTCCACTGGTATAAAATACTGGGTTTGTTGTATTAAAGAGCCCTGTTTGATCTCCAATTTGTCCATAATTTATTTTGATTAAAACTAAAGTGAAATGCCAGATTAAAACTCATGCTTTGATGAAGTTCAAGGACATTGACAAAATTAAAGTCGCAATCTCAGAAACGCTTTAATGAATGGAAATATCAATATTTGAAATATAAGAACAAGAATCACTCCGGAACGGACACATACAAATTATCGGATATCAATTTGGCGCCAAATTTAAACTTGTCTTTTGTGCAAAATACGATAGAGGACTTGATTTAGGCTTTTTGGAAATATTGAAACCTTTGAAATGGACAAATATTACAACCTTTTTCCTGATCTGGTTGAAAAGATCCACTAAAATTTTTATTTCTCTGTGAATTTAAATAAAATACATGTACTTTGCTTTATTTATATCACAGGCACTTGTTTCTGGTAAAAAAATATACCTAGATACTGGTATATATAGTATCTAGGTATATTTTTCTTACCAGAAACAAGGATTTATATAACACAAATATGAGTTATTACAATTTGTGTGGTATTTGATCACAACATAGTAATATTTGAAAAGGAAAAAGGGGGGGTACATATAAAAATCACTGGTATGCAAGACTCCAATCAAGGTAGACAGAAATAAAAATGTGACATTGAATATATGTCCTTAAGGTAGATATGAATTAAAAAACCCCAGAACAAATCAGTTCAGGCAGCTTTAACTATTTACTAAATTTGGGCAGGGTAACGTCAGAGGGGTCGCGAAACAATGTTTCGATTAATCGCAATTGACTTCTCCCAGAAGTCTCCCCACTTCTCTCTGTTGTCTCCCACTTCTCCCTGTGAGCTCTCTGAAAGAGAAGTGACTTCTCCCTCTAATTTGAAAGTAGTGGCAGCCCTGGATAATTATTCTCTAGTTTTTGTAATTTTTATTAATTTTTTCAGACAACTAAAAGTTTGAGTCGGACAAGTAATTTTTTTGGTTAGTTGTCCGAAGGGACAAGTTGAAAAATATGTTAATGTAGAGGCCTGCGTAACACACATATATATGACCGCTCACTTTCACTTTCCTTCATTAATATAATTACAGTAACAGTTAACATACAGTAAAACATGTCTACATTGAACATCCTTAAACCGGGACCGGTGGTATAAATAGCTGTGGGCGGAGCAAACATTCAGATTGTTCATTATTTTGACCATGGTTATCTCGAAGAGGAAAAATCAGTGATACATAGTTTCACAGTAACTTTTGGAGCAAAATATTTGACAGGCATGGTCACTAGTGTTCCTCCCTACGAAAATGTCAGTCTTATTAAAAATAATATTCTTCATCAGTCTAAAAACTACAAAAATCACTTCGAAAATTCAAATTTCTGAGGTATGTGACCTTTACTGACTTTACTGGTCACGTTGGTCATGTGACATACAGTTTCATAAATATGCTGTTCATATCAATGATAATTTTTGTTTATCATTCTATTAATAAAGCAATATCCTTAGTGATCTGACGATATGCTCTGCCCACAAATTTTGTCGGAAGGCACTACCACAAATGCCGGTTTAAAACCAATAGGGTTGTTCTGATAAACATGTGGTCTTATTAGACAGGTCAAATGAGCAACAGTTCTACAGACATTATGAATTTTTGTTATATTTGTTTTGCTGAGTTCTGATTGGTTTATATAGATTTCACTGTACTGAGAGTAAACAGCACAGTATCATAAGTAGTCATGGTGTATGAAGTTAGGATTTTAATCATTCTTTTATATTTCCAGAATTGATAAAGCAGAATTAATTCTGGAAAATCTGCAAACTTTGAGAGAAGAAAATTCCGATCTGAAAGAATCATTAGAAACAATAATAAAAGAAATGGAAAATATGGAAGAAAAGTAAGTTGAATAGTGAAAAGATATGGAAGAAAAGTGAGTTAAATAGTGAAAAGATATGGAAAATATGAAAGAAAAGTGAGTTGAATAGTGAAAAGATAGGGAAAATATGGAAGAAAAGTGAGTTGAATAGTGAAAAGATATGGAAAATGTGGAAGAAAAGAAAAGTTGAATAGTGAAAAGATAGGGAAAATATGGAAGAAAAGTGAGTTGAATAGTGAAAAGATAGGGAGAATATGGAAGAAAAGTTAAGTTGAATTAGTCAAACTTATATCTCTAAATAAGTTGATGTTTTTAGCTGTATTTCTTCCTATCTGTTCAAAAAATAAAATACATACAAAATTGAGATACCAAATTCAAAGGATACAAAATATGAAGAAATGATATATTCTTTTGATAAACATTTCAAATATACTTTGTTTTCTATTTAAAAAAGGTGAATTGTGTGGAGTTTAATAAGTAAATAAAATGATTACATATGTTTAACTAAAGAGTTTGACGTAATACACTTCTTCTAGTGATTAAGGTCGGTGATTTCTGACTACAAGTGTAACATCGCTGACGTAAGTCTGAGCCTCTATACCGTGTTGAGGTCTACAAACACAGTTGAGAGTTCCAACCATCAGTTACTTATAAATGTCTGAAATTCTTCTCCCATAATGTATGGAGTCATGTGATACCTGACAAAATTGTCAAAGTTGACGAATAATACCCATAAATCAATAACTCTGGATAACTTAGATATGACTTTTAAAAATAACAAGTATTAAAAACATAGATAACGTTGTAAGTTCGAATAACGCCGATGACGAGGTGTACTCGATACAATATTATGTGATGAAGTTTGTCAGTGACTTGCAACAGATCAGTAGTTTTTCTCCTGGTCCTCTGGTTTCCTCCACCAATAAAGCTAACCGCCACGATTTAACTGAAATATTGTTGAAAGTGGTGATAAACGCCATTATACTCTAACCCAAATCAGAATTTAGTATGCACAACATGTTTCTAGAATAACATTTATCAGTTTAGTGGTAATAGATTAGAAAGCTGAATAATTTAATAAGTCTTTAGAAGCAAGTAAACTAAAGAGGAGAGCTAAAATCTGCTAAGATAACCTATGTCTGAATTAAGGAGATTGACCTTAGTTTTTAATATATTATATACCGGTACTAACATTATTTATGAACTGAGGGGTGGTCGTGGCCGTGATCGTATGGTAAATGGTAAACTACCTATACAACCAGTTCCTATCACCACTAAAGTTGTGAGTTCGAATCTGTGAGTTCGAATCTCGATCAGGGTGAGGTGTACAACATTATGTGATAAAGTTTGTCAGCGACTTGCGACAGGTCAGTGGTTTTCTCCGGGTCCTCTGGTTTCCTCCACCAATAAAACTCACCGCCACGATATAACTGAAATATTGTTGAAAGTGGCGTTAAACACAATCAAACAAGCAAAAAATATTTATGAACTGTAAATTTCAAACATTATTATGATTTGATTTGATTTATGGTGTTTAACGTCACTTTCAGGAATATTTCAGCTATATCATGGTGGCAAGTTTTAGTGGTGGAAGAAGCCTGAGTACCCGGAGAGAACCACCAACCATGAGCAAGCAACTGGTGAACTTTATCACTTGCGGCTGTGAGTCGAGTGCACCCTTTTTGTAATTTACAAAGCTGGGCGTGGACCCACGCCGTATTGGTGATAGGCTTGTATAAGTTGTTAGGTAATCCAACTACCTAACTCATTGAGCTATCCGGGCCCTCCAAACATTACTATTTAATGATGTTACCTTAGGCTGGAAATCAATGCTTAGTTTTTTGTATGTGGATTTAGATATAAAAAAGAGACAGCAATAAGAATATGCACAGATGGTACCACAACAAAACTGAAAGATGAAAATGACAGACTGCAGAAAGAGAGAAATAAAGCAAAATACGACGTGGATAGGATCATGAGGGAAAAGGAAGAACTTGCACACGAACTACGAAATGAAATTGATGCAGCAAAAGTAGAACATGACAACTTGAAGAAGGACAAAAATGAGCTCGCCTCTATATATGAACAGAAGGGTAAAAGAGATAAAGAGAAAATTGATCAGTTGGAAAAAGAACTTAAAACATTAGTTGCAAGGTAACAAACTTTAACTTATTTCACCACAATTATTGTTATTTTAAGGGACCGACCATTTAACTTGAAGGGGGGGAGGTTATGGTTTTTTTTTCTCGGACAACACGAGAGTTAGAATATTTATTTTTTTTGTCGCGCTAAGCGCGAAATTTTTTCTCCAGAATTCCACATTAGGTTATATGACAAAAACTCTGAATCAGATTATTTTTTTTTTCCTCCACCAATATCAGAATATTTTTTTCAGCAACATTGGGAATCAGAATATTTTTTTTAGAAAAAAAACCATAACCCCCCCCCCCCTTTCAAGTTAAATGGTTGATCCCTAAGTTGTCACAAGTCTTTTGAAGACTTTGTCAGTGATTACTTGTGGTAATTCATCTGTTGTATTATCATGTCATCTTTTTTTCAATCAGAATTTTAACTATCTACAGGGCATTCGACAGTAGCCGGGCACCAGGCAAAGTGCCTGTCTAATTGCATTTTTTCCCCAGTTACTTTGTTTTCAAGAATGAAAATGTCAAAGTGAAAGTAAAGTGCAGCATTGTTTTGCTGGTGGTTTTGCAACCCCCCCCCCCCTCTTTTCTACTTTAGGATTTTTATTTCCGTTTTTAAAAAGGTGGGGAATGCCCTGATCTACCATTCCTTATGTAATTATGCAACGGAGACAATCAGATAAGCCAAAACATTGGCATGGCAAATATAAAGATTCTACCTTAGCAAGTAGAGTGTTAATATGAGCATTCACAGACCCTGATTTTGTCTTGTCAGTAATTATTTTGTAGTTATTTCTATGAAAATATTTGGTGTTGAGTTGAAATGAATTTAGTAAAGTTGTTATTTTTTGTCGTTTCATTATCCCTTATCACAGGGTTACCGCAATCAAAACATTTTTATACAGGCCCAACTAAGTGCCTGTCATTTATCTGTACGAGTTATTTTTGGTGATTTTTACTCTCGTCATAAATACAACTGAAATATGTCCTATTCAACCTTTCTATTTCAAACAAAAATGTGTGTCCCAATTGTGATCGGTTTAGACAGGTTTCACTGCAACGTTTCAATAGACCAATTTCATGTTGCCGCCGCCATTATGGTTCAAAGGTCAATTGGAGTAAAAAAACGTAAACAAGACGTCATTTGCATTTGTAAACACGGTGACGCAATTTATTTATCGTGGCAGTTATGCACATATCGTCACATAAGAAAGATTTCATAAATTTGTTGGTTAGGAAGATGATTTATGATTACATTTATCCTGTAGATCTTGAAAATAATGAAAGATCGTGTCAATATTCAGCTATAGACATTAGGTTCAAAATGAAGTGTTAGTTGAAAATCAGCGTATCGCCATGAAATAAACCAAACAGTAAGGCCGCTTACCACCGGGACTTTGGATTAAGGCCTCTTACAACAAAGAATAGGTTAATGTGAAATTGGTCTATTAAAAACTTTTGTTTATTCTAGGAATACATCTGGTGAAAAGACAACACAACACAATGCATATGAACTTTTGCATTTGAAAAACGATTATGCAGTATGTAAACAACAAAAGATACTTTTAGAAGAAGATCTTCGTGGTCAGAGACAAGAAATTACAGAACTTGAAAAGAGAATAAAGTAATTTTTATTAGATATATTGACAGAATTATCACAATTTAATGTTTAAAACCGCATTGGTGGCGACGCGTAATGGTTAGCGACCTCGCCTCGAGTATAGTAGATCGTGGGTTAGAGCCCCGGTCGGGTCAAACCAAAGTCTATAAAATTGGTATTTGTTGCTTCTCTGCTAAGCACGCAGCATTAAGGAGAAAGAGCAAAGATTGGTTGGCTCGGAATCAGAATAATGTGTCCGCGGACTGTTGTTTCACTATGAAATCAATCTCAGCGTGTTGGTTTAGTACAAAGCAGACCTCATCATCATCATCATCTCATTGAAAATTAACTTGTTCTCGCCATGATATTGCTGAAAAATTGCTGAATTGGCATAAACAACAATGACTCACTCACTTAATGTTTAGATCATTGAAATTTAGCACTCTAAGTAATAAAACAATTACATTTGATTTGATCACTGATAGAATTTTCGTAATTTTAAATAGTTGAAATTGAACAATAAAATGAGAAATAATAAAATTACGATACTGTCGGAACAATTCCAAAATGCAATATCAGAATGGCAGAAAGAAGCAAAATCAATACCCCTAGTAAACAAATATGTGACTGCTTACTTTCCTGGCTTGGTACAGGCACTTAAATAAAAAGTGGCAGAGTTAAACTGCTTTTATGGGTTCAAACAATATAAGTAATGAAACAATGGAAATTGATTTGATCACTGATATCAATACAGTATTGAGACATCACTGAGGCTCTAATCATTACAGGCTCTACAGACATCACCGAGGGTCTACAAGTAAAGTTATGAGTAGCATTTAAGTATACATAACACAACTGTTACAATTATTCAGTTATATTGTTACGGTCATGTTGTATCGAGTACATCATCCAATAGTTGAGAATTGAACCCTGAACTTATTTGGTGATAATCACTGATTACATTAGGTAGATTTACTTTAAACTACCGGGGGTACCATCCGATCGTGTCCTCGCTGGATTCTGAAGTACATGTATAACAGGCTCATGATAGCAATACATGATAATTTAAACTCGTTTGAGGTCACCATTATATAGAAAAAAAACCTTGTAATGAAGTCTCTCTTTGTCTTTCTAAAGATCAATTGATGTATGTCCCGCGAAAGTTTGCAAGTCTGCAATAATGCTCTATTTAATGTATGGCTAAAATTCAATGTGAGTTGTTATTAGAAAAAATGTGATTACATTGAAATGCACAAAAGAAGAGAATGTAATAAATGACTAGTAATTTATTGTGCAGGGAGGGTTGCTTTTCGTGTGCATTGATTGTACATTATATTGGCACTTTTGTCGTAATGTTGGTTATTGAAACAAATATATGTAATGATATTCATGAATTAATTATCACTGCCACTTATAATGGTATTGTTCTCTGTTTTAGAGATTTAGAATCTAGGGACCAAAGATGTACAAAGTGTGATCAGTATGAGAGAGCCCTGGCAAAATTAAAGAAGGAAAATCAAGAACTACAAGACAGGTATTATATATTACATACAATATTGATAAAAATCTAACGGTATTGTGTTCTCTGTTTTTAGAGATTTAGATATAACAGTAGTGTGTTCTCTGTTTTTAGAGATTTAGAATCTAAGAACCAAAGATGTACAAAGTGTGATCAGTATGAGAGAACCCTAGCAAAATTAAAGAAGGAAAATCAAGAACTACAAGACAGGTATTATATATCCCCGTGTGACAATAAGTCGGCAAGTCATTGGATAATGTTTGATTATTTTTTTCATGTTTGAAAAGTAAACATTTTTTCTTTTTAATTATGTTCCTCATCTATTCGTGATCACATGTGTAAAGTTCCATGGAAAAAAGATCGATAATAATAACACACTGACCCATATTTGTTGACTACCCTTTTTCCAAATGGCGTCCTATTACGTCACATAAGGCCGGTCAAGGGTCAATAAATCACATGATTTTGTCATAGGCCAACCAAACTTAAAAAGTAAACCAGATTAAGAAAGTATAGTATTTTAGCTTTTTCTGTGTAATTGTTGTCTGAAAAATTTCAAAAGACGTTTTATTTTCAATAATTTGAAATTGAATGCAAACATTGAACTTGCTTACCCATATAATAGAGTATTTAATCCAGTGAATTTTGTGTTTTTATTTTTGTCAGTGATTATATATTAAATATTAGACTGACTACGTACTGCCATATTTTTAGTAAAACAATTAATGACTGATTTCTGTTTATTTCAATCACATTTATTATCACAGAGTGGTAACAATACAGTTTTGTTGATGCTATTTGTAATAATGGCAGTTTTTTTCCCTCCAGATAATCTCATTTTTCTGTCTGGTTTAATTTAATTCTCTGTTCAATTTATGTTATCAATTTTGATTATTGCTGTTGATTAATTCTTTTCTATCTTCTCTGTGAATATCATTTCATTACCCCAAGAAGTAAGGGGTATATTTGTTATTAAAGCAGCAGTGGAAATGCAAAATAATCTGCCATTTTGTGACTAATGGAGAGCACTTGTATGTATTTTCCCGGTAAAATCAGCCATTTTCTAGAAAATGGTGGAATCTGAATGATCAATCATCAAATTTTCAAAGTATTTTAAAATACAATTTGCTTGGCCTACATTCTAGAAAAGGTCATGAACTATGATGACGATTACATCAACAAACCGGAAAGTTAAAAATGCTTGGGAAATATCATCGCTTAAAACATACTTAACAAGTATAATGATCAGGAAAAAAAGACATTAGTAAAAAGGATCTTTTCTACTTGCATGGAATTTATTAAATTCAATCTTATCTGTTTTAATCTCATCTTGTAATTTTGCAGTTTAAAAGAATTCCCTCTGTGTTTGTGTACGCTATGAATATACAGAATGACATCATTGGTCTCGTGCTGCACGAGAATTGTAAATCAAAACAAGTGACCGACTTTATTGCATGACCAAGCAGATGTCACGACATGATATTACATACAATATTGATAAAAATCTAACACCAATATTTTCTGTCATTTTTCTGGGTTCTTTTAAGAAACTATGCTGGACCGACTACCTGTTTAACTCCTCTTTTAGAATCATATGTTTTTTTTAGAGAGAATGCTAATTCCCTCTATTGTACTCCTCTGTCTTTTTCGTAAATAACAATATAATCGTGAGTATGTTCTTCAACTCTATACAGAAATAATTATTTTTTTCCCTGTAAGTTTTGTAGTTGACACTTTGATTAGAATTTTTTTTTCTCAATAATATTTCTCTTTAAAAGTATATACTTTGGAAAGGTGATTTAAAAAAAACGGGAATAAAAATTGTCAAGAAGATCTTCAGAGTTTTTCAAAATCAACATTTCATTGCAACTACTACGTGGATAGACTTGTCACAGTATGATTTTAGTCCCTCTTTAACTACTGAAACATAAATAAGTCATGGTCATAGACAATTATTGTTTGGAACTATCATATACCTTTCTCTATATAGAGTCTTGTGAAGATTAGATATCCAATATAAAATAGGCAAGTCATCATTTTCCTGATTTATTAGAATATTCAATGATGACAGGGATGACTTATAATATTCCAAAATGTCTTCTTGGTCCAAACTAGTATTTTTGTAAGTGTGATAATCAGAGTTCTTGCAAATGTTAAGTTCTTCGATTATACACCCATAATAATAATATTTACAAACAAAAACAATATTATTTGAAGCCTTGTCTGCAGGAACTACAACATATTAAGGTTTCCAGCCAATTGGATTTACCGTATCTAATTTATTTCATAAATAGGTACAATATTGTTATAACGGAGTTGCATAATGCTGAGAAAAAAATCCTTGATCTTAAAAAAAAGAGCAAAGAACGAAAAAAGCAAAATGAGGAAGTAACTGGGATTGTGAAAAATCTACTGCAATAAAAATATTCTTCTATAGGCCCAACTAAGTTCCTCCCATTTATCTGTACAAGTTATTTTTGGTGATTTTTACTCTCGTCATAAATACAGCTTTCTATTTCAAACAAAAATGTGTGTCCCAATTGTGCTCGGTTTAGACAAGTTTCACTGCAATGTTTCAATAGACCAATTTCATGTTTCATGCCACCATTATGGTTCAAAGGTCAATTGGAGTAAAAAAAAAAAACGTAAACAAGACGTTATTTGCATTTGTAAACACGGTGACACAATTTATTTATCGTGGCAGTTATGCACATATCGTCACATAAGGAAGTTTTCATAAGTTTGTTGGTTAGGAAGATGATTTATGATTACATTTATGCCATAGATCTTGAAAATAATCTCGGACTTTGGACTAAGGCCACTTACAACAAAGAATAGGTTAATGTGAAATTGGTCTATTAAAAAAAAATGTTTGTTCTAGGAATACATCTGGTGAAAAGGCAACACAACACAATGCATATGAACTTTTACAATTGAAAAATGATTATGCTGTGTGTAAACAACAAAAGACACTTTTAGAAGAAGATCTTCTTGATCAGGGACAAGACATTACAGAACTTGAAAAGAAAATAAAGTAATTGTATTAGATGTATTAACAGAATTATCATAACTTAATGTTTAAATCATTGAAATTGAATAATCTAAGTAATAAAACAATCACGTTTGATTTGATCACTGATAGAATTTTCGTAATTTTAAATAGTTGAAATTGAACAATAAAATGAAAAATAATATATAAAAATACAACACTGTCGGGACAATTCCAAAATACAATATTAAATGGCAGAAAGAAGCAAAATTGACACCCCTAGTAAACAAATACGTGACTGCTTACTTTCCTGGCTTGGCACAGGCACTTCAATAAAAAGTTAAACTGCTTTTTGGGTTCAAACAATATAAGTAATGAAACAATCAACATTAATTTGATCACTGATATCAATACAGTATTAAGACATCACTGAGGCTATACAGACATCACTGAGGGTCTACAAACACAAGTAGGATTATGAGTAGCATTTAAGTGTGTATAACGCCACTGTTAACAATGATTCAGTTATATTGTTGTGGTCATGTTGTATCGAGTACACATCACCACGATCGGGAATCAAGCTTTCAGCTTTAGTGGTGGTGGTCTCTGGTTACATTAGGTAGATTTACTTTAAACTAATGGGGATACCATCCGATAGTGTCTTCGATGAATACTGAAGTACAAGTATAGCATACTCATGATAGCAATACACAAGACTTTAAACTTGTTAGAGCTACCCATGGCCATTATATAAAAATCTTGTAATTAAGTCTTTCTATGTCTTTCAATTAGTGATGTATGTCCAGCGAAACCCTGCAATAATGTTCTATTTAGTGTATGTCTAAAATTCAATGTGAGTTGTTATTAGAGAAAATGTGATTACATTGAAATGTGCAAAAGAAGAAGAGATAGTAAATGGCTAGTAATTTAGTGTGCATGGATGGTTGCTTTTCATGTGCATTGTATGTTTTCAATATATTTCCAACATTTATATTGGCACTTATGTAGTTATATTAATCATTGTAACAAATACAGTGTAACCTGTCTAAACTGAACCTCTCAGAGACCAACTTTTGTGTTCAGAATAGACAGGGGTTTGGTTTATACGGGTTAAATTAACAAAGATTTCATATATTGGGAATTTATTTAAAGTTTAAGATATTCAGATTTTGGTTTAGACTTGTTTCACTGTATATGTATTGATTCGTGAATTAATGAACACGACCACTTATAACAGTATGTTGTTTTCTGTTTTTAGAGATTTAGATATAACAGTATGTTGTTCTCTGTTTTTAGAGATTTAGAATCTAGGGACCAAAGATGTACAAAGTGTGATCAGTATGAGAGAACCCTGGCAAAATTAAAAAAGGAAAATCAAGAACTACAAGACAGGTATTATATATCCCCGTGTGACAATAAGTCGGCAAGTCATTGGATAATGTTTGATTGTTTTTTTCATGTTTGAAAAGTAAAATTTTTTTCTTTTTAATTATGTTCCTCATCTATTCTTGCTCACACGTGTAAATTTCCATGCAAAAAAGATCGATAATAATAACACACTGACCCATATTTGTTTACTACCCTTTTTCCAAATGGTGTCCTATTACGTCACATAAGGCCGGTCAAGGGTCCATAAATCAACAGCAAGTTGTTCTCTGTTTTTAGACATTTAGACATAACGGTATTGTTTTCTCTGTTTTTAGAGAATTAGAATCTAAGAACCAAAGATGTACAAAGTGTGATCAGTATGAGAGAGCCCTAGCAAAATTAAAGAAGGAAAATCAAGAACTACAAGACAGGTATTATATATTACATACAATTGTGATAAATCTGACAATGTTTTTCTGTCATTTTTCATGGTTCTTTTAACAAACTATGCTGGACCCACTACCTGTTTAACTGATTTTTTGTTTTAATGTTTTTTTAGGGAGAGTACTGATTCCCTACATTGTACTCTTCTGTCTTTTTTGTAGATAACATTATAATCATGAGTATTCTTTTCAACTCTACACAGACATATTTCACTTTTTATTGGTCAGTTTTATGGTTGGCACTTTGATTAGAAAATTTGTTTTCAATAATATGTCCCTTAAAAGTATATACTTTAGAAAGTTGATTTAAAACAATTCAATGTGAGTTGTTATTATAAAAAATGTGATTACATTTTAATGTACAAAAGAAGAAGAGGTAGTAAATGACTAGTAATTTAATGTGCAGGGAGGGTTGCTTTTCATGTGCATTTTACGTCATAGCCATTTATATAGGCACTTTTGTCGTAATGTTGGATATCGAAGCAAATATATGTAATGATATTCGTGAATTAATTGCAAACTAAAGCAAATTATAGTTCTTGTATAGGTGGCGCCATATTAGCCGGTCCCATATTCGCTTCCGTTTTCTATTGTTTACAAGTGTATCAGTTATCGTATTTATAATTTAACAACAAATATTTTAAACAACAATGCCTGGAACTTGTTGTTGTGTACCCGGTTGTCACATGAGAGGTGGACATGAATTTCCTAATAATGCAGATCGACGAAAAAGGTGGATTAATGCAATAAGACGACTAGATCAAACGACGATGAAATCGTGGGTCCCATCACAGTCAGCTGTTGTTTGTAAGGCACATTTTACAGAAAAAGATTACGTACAAGAAACTATTTATGGTAAGTTGGTTATAATGACATAAAAATAAACAAGGGGCTTTGTTACAAGATCGTGATAATGTCCAAATATCAATGGTTTTTCTCACAACGCTAGTTAAAAAAGGGGTGTGTGATCTGTACGCAAACGTAGTATTTCCCTCTTGTATAGAATGTCATTAAGATACTGTATTCAACTCTTTAATTTGTTTTTCTTACTGGGAAGAGCTATTGCTTGCTTGTTACTTGGTTATTGTCAAATATTACATGTATGTCAAGAAACCAAGAAGAATATGTAAATAAGTTGAAAAGAGTAGCCACAACAAAAGAAAAACTATGTAATAATACAGGTATTATGCATATGTATAATATGAATGGTGACGTTAACTTCTACTGTATAAGTGGTCGCCTTCAACTAATTAAGAAGGGGTTATTATCTTATTTAATTCAAACAAAACCAGAATTTTAACATTTTTTACTTGAAGTAAAAATAACTTGTGTTTGTATATTTTAAAAATGAGATTCTCATTTTCAGGGAAAAAAACAGCTATTGCCAGATTGCTTCCTACTGCTGTACCACATATTTGTTCCTGGACCAAACAAGAGACAGAGTCTTCTGTTAAACGAAAATGTAGATTCACTGCATGCCATGACAAAAAAATAAAATCAGATCAAAGTTGCAGAAATAATCTAGAGGAGAGTTTTCAGTGTGAGGTTGAATGTGCAGAAGAAATAATTTATACCCCAGAAAGAATTGTAGAAAATACTGAACAGGTGATTGAACCGACATTTTCAAATATGATGACCCAAACTCCTGTCCAGCCTATGTTTTCAGTAGAAAATTTTGCAAGTGACAACATAGCAATGCATTTTTATACTGGGTTGGAATCGTATGCCAAATTTTTATTTGTTTTAAACACACTTGGACCAGCTGTATATTGTCTTCGTTACATTTATTTTCAAATTGATAGTGTGTCAGTCGAAAATCAACTTTTTATGTCATTGATGAAGTTAAGGAGTTACACAACAAATTTTGAATTATCAAGATTTTTTTCACTATCTGAAGCAAGTGTAAAACATATTGTTTATACGTGAATACTTTTCATGTCAAGGCAGTGGAGAGAAGCAAATATTTGGCCTCCTGGCAACTTGGTCAGATACTTTGCTCCTACTGACTTCAAGGCAAAATTTCCAACAACAAGGATAATAGTCGATGGAACTGAATGTCCAATTAAGCAACCTAAGGCACCACGAGCACAACAAGCAACATTATCATCCTACAAAAATAGGAACACTGTAAAAATACTTGTTGGATCAACTCCAGGTGGACTAGTAAATTGTGTATCAGATGCCTATGGTGGATGCACAAGTGATCGACATATAGTGGAGCACAGTAACATAGTTCAGTTGTGTGAACCTGGTGACAGTGTAATGGCAGACAAAGGTTTTAATGTACAGGATTTGTTTGCATGGATGGACGTTACAGTCAACATACCAACATTTTTCAAAAAGAGAAATAGAATTAGTGGCAAAATAATTTTAAGGGATCGTAAAGTGTCCAGCAAACGTGTACACATTGAACGCATCATTGGTCTTGGTAAAACATACATATAAATTATTGACAAATCCACTTAACAGTACTGAAACTAAATTGTCCTTAGATATAACCTATTGTTGTTTTATGCTCTGTAACTTTAGAACATGTATTGTTCCAAAAGATGCTTGAATGAATGAATCATGATTTGTTGTTTATTCTAAAATCTATCCTTATGAAAACAAAGTTTAACACAGTGATGGTAAATATTTCACCAATATTAACAAAATGAAAAATCACCTTTTCCATGGAACATACAAAAAAAAAACATGGCATACAATGCATGACATTGGAATCCAGGTCCTGGCTTTGGAAACGCACAAAAAAGTGGCAGGGTTAAACCAGTTAATTGGATCCCAACTCTCCCTTCTTCATAATTGGATGTCCAATGGCAATACATATATAAAATGTGGAGCACAGCAGAGATATTTTGATTGGTTTCAAGCCTACTTTGCCAATAGGGGCCATTGTGGCCATGATCGTATGGTAGTTGGATGTTGTGAGTTTGAATCTCGATCAGGGTGAGGTGTACAACGTTATGTCATAAAGTTTGTCAGTGACTTCGACAGGCTGGTGGTTTTCTCCGGGTCCTCCGGTTTCCTCCACCAAAAAAACTGACCGTCACATACACGATATAACTGAAATATTTGTTTCAAGTGGTGTTAAACACCATCCAGCAAACAAACAACTTAATTTACTATTGTTGGAATTACGGAAGTGAAACCCAAAAACTTTAGATATGACATTGAAGATGCAGAAATTGCATTAGATGGATATGATATGTTCGGATGTAACTTACACAATAAAACAGGTAGAGGATGTGCAGTATATGTAAAAAACAATGTACAGGCTAACCCTGTTGAATTTAGCAGTAAATTTCAGGAATCTGTGTGGATCAGTGTTAAATTAGTGGGAGGAGGCGAACTCCTTGTTGGTTGTATATACAGGAGTAATAGTGGAACCGATGAAAATAACGACTGTTTACTGAAACTGTTAAACGAAGTTAATGACGCAAAATATAGCCATGTCCTAATTATGGGTGATTTTAATATTGAAAAGATTAACTGGAATACATGGAGTACTTCGTCTCCAGAAACTCATATAGACTTTAAATTTATAGAAAAAGTAAGAGATTGTTACCTCTATCAACATGTGAATAAACCAACACGTGCACGTATTGATCATGAACCTCACGTTCTTGATTTGCTGTTGTCAAATGAAGATGGAATGATTTCCAATATTGAATATTGTAGTCCTCTGGGAAAAAGTGACCATTCTTTAATAAACTTTAATTTTAATTGTTATATCCAACATGAAAACACTGAAAGAGTGAAATATTATTATGACAAGGCAGATCTTGCAGGTATGAAACAAGAACTATCTACAATAGATTGGGAAGAGAAGTTATCTACACAAGATGAGAATAAACAGTGGAAATTTTTTAAAGATACAGTACTATGTATTCAAGATAAGTACACACCGAAACGTAAGCCAAGAGCAGCTACTGATAGGAAAGGTAAAACTAACATTGACTTGAACACTTTAAAGGTTATACGTAAAAAACACCGATGTTGGTCTAGATTTATAGAAACACGGGATGGCGAAAGATATAAAGAGTATTGTAAACTACGCAACAAAGTGAAAAGTCTAACTCGAAAAGCAGTGAAGAATAAGGAAATAGAAATAGTCAAAGACGTTAAGAATAATCCGAAAAAGTTTTGGCAGTATACGAAATCCAAGACAAAGACTAGAATTGGTATATCTGACTTGATAATGAACAAGGAGAATGGAGTTGAAACCCTAACCAATAACGACAAAGACAAAGCAAATACCCTGTCTGACTCTAGTGTATTCACTACGGAAACTACAGATAACTATCCGTCTTTAGAAGATATCAACATAAGTTACAATATGGGCACTCTGGTCATAGATGAAGAAAAGGTGAAGAAAAGGTTACATGAGTTGAATATAAGTAAATCTCCTGGTCCAGATGGCTTACATCCCAGAATTCTACACGATTTGTATGAGGAACTCGGAAAACCAATAGCTATTATATTTAAGAATTCAATAGAGAATAAGAACATACCGAACGAGTGGAGAGAAGGATGCATAACAGCTTTATTCAAAAAGGGAAGTAGAAAAATGGCTTCAAACTACAGACCAATTAGTCTTACGTGTATACTCTGTAAAGTGCTAGAAAAATTTATACGAGACCATATTGTAAACCATATGAAGAAAAATACTTTATTTTCACCAAAACAGTTTGGTTTCATTTCTGGACGATCTACATCACTCCAGTTGCTATATGTATTAGAAAAATGGACCAAAATACTAGATGAAGGAGGAAGTCTAGATTGTATCTACCTCGACTTTATGAAGGCCTTCGATAAGGTGCCGCATCAACGTCTGTTATACAAACTACAACGATATGGTATATCCCCAGAAATAACCAGTTGGATTCAATCATGAACAGGAAACAAAGAGTCAGAGTCATGAATAGTTATTCAGAATGGGCACCTGTCACCAGTGGTATACCGCAAGGTAGCGTGTTAGGACCTATCCTGTTTGTCATTTATATCAACGACTTACCAGATAACCTTAAGTCAGAATGCTATATGTTTGCAGACGACACCAAAGTTTTTAAAGACATAAATGATATAGAAGATAATAAAATACTACAAAACGACATACAAGAGCTTGAAAACTGGTCTGATAAGTGGTTATTAAGATTTCACCCCGATAAATGTAAAGTCCTTTCAGCTCACAGCTGGCAAACAGAAGACTCAATAGTTCAAGTATACGCTATGCAACACAGAGCTACAATACTCCAACAAGGAAAAGGACATTGGCGTCGTAATTGACAACCAACTTAATTTTGAAGATCATATGAATGAAAAAATAAACAAGTCAAACAGTATTATGGGACTAATTCGCCGCACCTTCACGTATATAGATACACCAACCTTTCTTATGTTATACAAAGCACTAGTACGACCCCATCTTGAGTATGCCAATTCAGTCTGGGACCCATATAAGAAAAAACATATTACAGCATTAGAAAATGTCCAACGTAGGGCAACCAAACTGATACCAGGATTCAAAGATATGACATATGAAAATCGTCTAAGGAAACTCAAACTACCAACATTAGCTTATAGGAGGAAGAGAGGGGATATGATTGAAGCATTCAAATTAACATCAGGTTTATACGACACTGCTCTACCGTCTCTATTGGAAATACAGAAGAATACCAGAACTAGAGGTCATAGTAAAAAGTTATACCAGCATAGATCCAACAAAGACATAAGAAAGAACTTTTTCACTAACAGAATAATAAACATCTGGAATAGTCTACCTGAAAACGTCATAAGTGATAAAAATACGAAAATCTTCGAACACAGGCTAGACAATTACTGGAAGGATCAGGATTTGCTATATAATAAAGTTTTCGCGGAACCTCAAACATTCACGTGTGAATCCGGTTCCTAAATTGGAAGAAGAAGAAGAAGAATTATGAATCCAACCTCACAACCGGAGAAGAAATTGAAATCGACGAAGAGAAGGAACTGAGCATAGTGGTCGACGGCCAGCGCTCAGAAACAGACCTGTAAGTACCTGTAAGTATGCAGCTAACCGTCGGCCCTGTCGGACCTAGGAGGCAGAATTTTAGAGGGTCCGGCAAATGACGTCTTTTGTGTCAGACCTAATGACCGGCAAACATTTTTACTGCTTGGGGCTGTCAAAAATCAAATTTCTGTCGGTCCTGGTTACCTCTTAGACCCCTAAGCGAAGGATCTTTGATTATCGTTAATAAAGTCAAAAGTCGTAAACAAATCGGTAAAAATTTCTGTTCCATTCTGTTTATGCTAAATTTCGGGAACCAGTTCCCATTCCGGATTTTATTTCGTATCCTATCGGTAATCGTTGTAAATTGTAATTTGATCATTTCCGTTATGGCTGCATGGCCAGTTAAGTTTACGGAGGGGTCTAAATCTGGAAAAAAGCACCCACTACCTATCGATTTATCTACAGAGAATAAAAAAGCCAAAAGGTCGGTATATGAAAAGGAGAGGCGACCGGGACGGTCCTTTAATCTAAAATGGAAGGACAAAATGAACAAACAAATGACGACTTGATATCAAAATTAAAGTTTGTTTTTGCGGGTACCTCGAATTACCGAAATCCCCAAATTTTACCGAAATCACCCTAGATATTACCGAAATCCCCATCAGATCTTCTGAAATTCCTTCCAGAAGGAAAGATATAACATTGTTTTAGTGTATTCTCTGAATATAATATCAAGCACGGTGCTTTCCCTTGATCTCTTATTATCGATTTGACAATGGAGCCAACATCTTGTCGATTTCATTTATGTGGTCTGCTATGTTTGCTCTGCTCAAATAGTGTCCGATCTCATCTTTACGTTCCTTTTTCTTATCATTGTATTTTTTGTCGTGTACCTGCTTTCGACTGCTGGGGCCACTAAGTTCGTCATGTTTCAGTACTAGTTTGTTGTAAACTTTTAATGGATTTTCACGTTTTAGCATATCAGACATTTCGGTCATCACACTTGCTGGTGTTCTTATATATTCTGTCCCTTCTTTTCCATTTCCATGTTGTGACAATCCAGGAAATTTGCCAAAATATTCAACTAATGCAATACTTTCACGTGCTCCAATTCCTAACCAGGATACGTGCTTCCTATAAGTTGCATCTTTTTTCAAAATGGAATAATTTCGTACAAGTTCAATAACATTTTCAGGTTGAGACTCAATAGGTGTGAATGTTTTTTTGCCTTTCACTTTCTTTGCATCACAGAATTTATCACCTTTCTTGTACACTGCTTTCAAATTGCCGTCGCGTAAAGTCATAAAATAAGTCCGTGGTGAAGATCCTTTACTAGAGTCCCATATTCCACAATCGTCAGAAAAACTACTGCGTTGACCTTTATCTCTACAGACCAAGTTCCTGTCGTTTTTAACCATAAAAAATACATCACTTTTTGTCCCTTCTGGTATTTTGTTGTGTGACTCCGAATATTTATAGGTTGTCAATAAATCGATTACGTATTCAATTCGAATTGTTTCGAAAGGCATCCGTTTGATAATGGGTGAACGTCGTCGGTTGTGTCTATGAAATTTGTAATGGATCCGTCATCACTTGCGTCATCTATGTCTGATTAAGGTTGCTCATTATGATGTTCCTCAAGATCTACAACAAATACATCGGGTTCGTTTTCAGTTTTTTTCTTCAATAATGGCACAAAATGGTTTGGAACAAATGCTGATCCTACTAACTTAGCACACTGAGTCCACATAACAGTGCATAGTGGTATACCAGAAACATTCACACCACGCCCACAAATTTTCCTAGAATGTGGCTGTGAAACAAATTCTGCTGCCAGTTGTGGTGGGTAATATGAGCGAATTGGCACCTTTAACACTGCACTCAATGCATACATATGCATCATATCTGCATATCTGCATCTGCATATGCACCCATCTTTGGCCAACTGAATATATGTTGACACCACGATTCTGTTGTCTGATATTAAATCCACAAATCTCTTGTGATCACAATCATAAAACATGGGATATGATAAGATTTCCAATAATGTGAAAATACGTAACAGTATAAACAATGCCTCATTTCCACAGATGACTTTGGAAATAGCACGGTACAAACAATTACCATCAGCTGCTACCCTGGCAGGATAAACATCCTCCAACACTACAGGTTGAAATTTCTTCAAAATATCAACAGACACACTATCCACTTCACCATTTACTTCATCTCCAACAGGGTTTGGTATATCAGCTCCATATGTTTTAAGCAGCAATGCTTCTGATCTAGCAACAACCCTTACATCTCTTGGATTACCACCAATAACTGACTCCAGCCTAAAATTAACAGAAAGTACATCAACTTGATAAATACTTCTGTTACTTTGTAATTTATTAATTGCATACACAGCAGATTTAAACCTTAAATTTTATTTTAATCTTTATATTTATTAAAATTAACTATAAAAATAAATAAGTGTTTTACTAAATGTAATACCTAAATACATTTGTTCAAATATTTGGTATAATTTCCCAAAAACGTAAACACATATTTTACCTTTTTTCAATATTAAACCAATATGATTTGATTGAAAACTAAATTATCAACACTCTTTTTCTTTAATATTAAATGCAATTAACTTAGGGAACGACCAGTTAACTTGAAGGGGGGGGGGGGATTTTCTGAACAAAACAAAAAACCGTAACCCCCCCTTCAAGTTAAATGGTCAGTCCCTTATTACTGTTATGTTTCATATATATAAATATTTCAATTCTAAATAAAATGCTATTGCCAATGTAATATTGTCAAAATATTTGAAATAATTTCCATTTTGTGAACTATAAAAATTAATACAATAATAAAAAAGGGCAATGTCCCAGTAATAATCAATTATTCCAAGTTATAAAAGGTATAGAAATAAAAAAGTATTCGACAAGGTTTATATTAAAGTTAATTATTCAAATTTTAAATGAAAATTTAACTGTTTAATCAAAATTTAATTACAGGTATAATTTGTTTATATTGCAATTGATGGGATGACAATTGTTGACATCTAAGCATATTACACAGATTTCTGTAGACATGAAATTTAAATATAGCTATTACTAACAATCAAACAGTTCTTGTGACAACTGAAAAATTAAAAAACATTATTTTTTAAGCAAATTTAATTGAAAACTAAATTATTAACACTCTTGAAGTATTAGAGAAAACGATGGAATTAAAATATATTTGACAAAATTATTTAGTTATTTACAATTTTTAACATGTTTTATTTCAAATATAATAGTTACCTGACACTAGTTTATTCAATAATTGAGATTAAGTGGTTAAGGGTTATGGAGTGTTTTATATATTAACTAATATTCTTCTAAGATGGACCATTCCTTCAACTTTGCATTCAAAATTTCCATTAAGTTTCTAAAATATCTGAAATTCAATTAAGTAAATGTCCCTTCGACAAAATCAAAAGTTATATGCTGTCATTGTTCTGCATCTTGAAGTCAATATAAGGCTTTAAAATATATGTTATAAATACATGCATATTTATCAATGTTCAAATACCCAAAAAAATACTGACCTTTGCAGTGACTCGCCCCACAAACTGTAGTCATAGGTAAAAAATCTATTTGGGTAACAAATAAAATTAAGCTTCAACGAATAACAAAAAAAAGTGTTTTTAATCCACGAAACACAAAAATAAATTCATCAAAAGTGCTAAAGCAAGGGTTACAGATACTATTCCATATTGTCATGGCAAAGTTCCCCATTCCAGAAAATTGCTCAGACCATGTTCCAATGATTTTAAAGGAGTTTTGTTCTTCTAAAATCAATGGATTGGTGATGAAAACTTTTTCAGGGAAATAGTGACATTATGATAGACTCTTCAGTCTTGTACATATATATATATATAGATATACAAGTGTCAGTAAGGGATATTACACTAGAGTGTTTGCAAATACCTTCCACAAAATTTAGGGGATCAACATTTCCTGGTAATATGCACAACTACATATGGTGTCCTCATACTACCTACCAAATTTCATGAAATTCTGTTCAGTAGTTTCAGAGGAGTTGTGCTGACAAGCTGCTTCAGAAGTATATTTCGGGAAATTTTAAGTTCAAAGGGGCATAACTCCCACAAAATATAGGGATCAACATTTCCTGGTAATATGCACAACTACATATGGTGTCCTTACTACCTACCAAGTTTCATGAAATTCTGTTCAGTAGTTTCAGAGTTGTGCTGACAAGCTGCTTCAGAAGTATATTTCGGGAAATTTTAAGTTCAAAGGGGCATAACTCCCACAAAATATAGGGATCAACATTTCCTGGTAATATGCACAACTACATATGGTGTCCTTACTACCTACCAAGTTTCATGAAATTCTGTTCAGTAGTTTCAGAGTTGTGCTGACAAGCTGCTTCAGAAGTATATTTCGGGAAATTTTAAGTTCAAAGGGGCATAACTCCCACAAAATATAGGGATCAACATTTCCTGGTAATATGCACAACTACATATGGTGTCCTTACTACCTACCAAGTTTCATGAAATTCTGTTCAGTAGTTTCAGAGTTGTGCTGACAAGCTGCTTCAGAAGTATATTTCGGGAAATTTTAAGTTCAAAGGGGCATAACTCCCACAAAATATAGGGATCAACATTTCCTGGTAATATGCACAACTACATATGGTGTCCTTACTACCTACCAAGTTTCATGAAATTCTGTTCAGTAGTTTCAGAGTTGTGCTGACAAGCTGCTTCAGAAGTATATTTCGGGAAATTTTAAGTTCAAAGGGGCATAACTCCCACAAAATATAGGGATCAACATTTCCTGGTAATATGCACAACTACATATGGTGTCCTTACTACCTACCAAGTTTCATGAAATTCTGTTCAGTAGTTTCAGAGTTGTGCTGACAAGCTGCTTCAGAAGTATATTTCGGGAAATTTTAAGTTCAAAGGGGCATAACTCCCACAAAATATAGGGATCAACATTTCCTGGTAATATGCACAACTACATATGGTGTCCTTACTACCTACCAAGTTTCATGAAATTCTGTTCAGTAGTTTCAGAGTTGTGCTGACAAGCTGCTTCAGAAGTATATTTCGGGAAATTTTAAGTTCAAAGGGGCATAACTCCCACAAAATATAGGGATCAACATTTCCTGGTAATATGCACAACTACATATGGTGTCCTTACTACCTACCAAGTTTCATGAAATTCTGTTCAGTAGTTTCAGAGTTGTGCTGACAAGCTGCTTCAGAAGTATATTTCGGGAAATTTTAAGTTCAAAGGGGCATAACTCCCACAAAATATAGGGATCAACATTTCCTGGTAATATGCACAACTACATATGGTGTCCTTACTACCTACCAAGTTTCATGAAATTCTGTTCAGTAGTTTCAGAGTTGTGCTGACAAGCTGCTTCAGAAGTATATTTCGGGAAATTTTAAGTTCAAAGGGGCATAACTCCCACAAAATATAGGGATCAACATTTCCTGGTAATATGCACAACTACATATGGTGTCCTTACTACCTACCAAGTTTCATGAAATTCTGTTCAGTAGTTTCAGAGTTGTGCTGACAAGCTGCTTCAGAAGTATATTTCGGGAAATTTTAAGTTCAAAGGGGCATAACTCCCACAAAATTTAGGGGATCAACATTTCCTGGTAATATGCACAACTACATATGGTGTCCTTACTACCTACCAAGTTTCATGAAATTCTGTTCAGTTGTTTCAGAGGAGTTGCGCTGACAAGCCGCTTCAGAAGTATATTTGGGGAAATTTCTAAGTTCAAAAGGGGCATAACTCCCACAAAATTTAGGGGATCAAAATTTACTGGTAATATGCACAACTACATATGGTGTACTTACTACCTACCAAGTTTCATGAAATTCTGTTCAGTAGTTTCAGAGGAGTTGCGCTGACAAACTGTGTGACGGACAGAACAAAAATAATATGTCTCCCCACAAAAGTGGGGGGGAGACATAATACTCATTAGAGGATTAATAAAATCTTGCTAATATGAAGTATTGATTATTCGATGTTGCAGGGCTATCTAAATTGAATGTGGTCTCAGTCACTAACCCCCCTTTGGCAATATCCTTAATCTGATTCTGGTCATAGTAGTCGTTAGCTGTGTCAAGGCTTTTAGATTGTCCCTTTAATCATACTGTATTGAAAGTGAAATATTAAAAAATTTCTAAAAAAAAAAGTAGGTCTGGCAAAAAGTTGATAGCAGATAGGTCTGGCAAAACTCTCTTACTTGCAGGACCCAATGTTTGACAGGAATTTTTTTTTATCTGCAACTCTGAACTTTGCCAATATTTCATCCATATCGTGGCGGTCATAGATTCAAAGATTTATTTTGATGTAGACTGTAGTGAATATAGCATGAAGAAGAAATCAAATACTGAACAATTATTTATCAAAGATTTACACATTTTAATAACACTTCATTGTCAAAATGCACTTATAAACATGAATAAATGTTTACAGATATTATGTATAATATGGTTTATAAAATAATTTGCTTAATAGCTCTGGTTTAAAATAATTGAAAAATTCATTTGGTCCATTCACCATGCAAGCAATGAAGTCATCATTTCTGGGTACAGTTACATACTTAATGTCATTCACTTTTAAGTGATCTGCATGGCAAACAATTAGTGTGCAATCTTTTGTTCCAGTACAGAGAAGTTGACCCTGGATTTGATAATAATAGTTGTGTGTTGGTTCTAAATAATATTGCTCTTTTGTATTACATTGAAGAGAGCAATCGCTTTGTCTTTCTAGTTTCCATGTAATGTTTTTGGCCTGACCTCTAGTTCTCTCCTCAATTGCAGTAATTTTTTCCCAAGTTATATTCAATACAGATATCCTTTCCAAGAAACGGTCTTTGGGTGTTAGCCTTAGATAATCGTGATCATGTGCAACAGCCAAGGTATTTGCAGGTTCAAATGTTTGGAAAATTGGCATTTCAGAAATACCTGAAAAATTCAGACATGTATTCCTGAAATGATCCTGATACCCTGGCATGTTTCTTAGATGTTGTGGTCTTGGGTCAAACTCCATGTTTGTGAATTTGTCAGCACCTGGCATGTCCAAGCTTTGCGTTTTGAGGGGACTGCCCAGAAATCGCTTACATTTATGAAAGCTTTGCAACTTTTGAGTGCATGTTTCTTCAACATTTATGGCCTTGTTTTTTGTAAGCATAATGGCCCCATACATGACTATGCACACATGTTTACAATGGGCAGAAGGTCCTTCTCCTGCTGAGCATTCACACTGAGCCTCCAATACAGATGCATTTTTATACACCTGTCTTTAAGACGGGACGTATTATGGTATACCAATGTCTGACTCCATCTGTACGTACGTTTCACATGTTGCACTCTAACTTAAGAACCCCTTGGCCAATTCACTTCAAATTTCACAGAGTTATTGGAATTGATGGTCTTACTACATGTATATACTTTATGGTGAAATTTCGAATTTTCATTCCAGAGTTATGGGACTTTATTCATCAAATTGTAGGCGATTTTTCGTATGTCGCACTGTAAATTGAGAACCCCTTGGCCAATTCACTTCAAACTTCGCATAGTTATTGGAATTGATAGTCTTATGGTCTGTATACTTTTTGGTGAAATTTCAAATTTTCATTCCAGAGTTATGGGACTTTATTCATCAAATTGTAGGCGATTTTTCATATGTCACGCTGTAAATTGAGAACCCCTTGGCCAATTCACTTCAAACTTCGCACAGTTATTGGAATTGATAGTCTTACGGTCTGTATACTTTTTGGTGAAATTTAGATTTTTCATTCAAGAGTTATGTGAAAGAAAATCTTTACAAATATTGTATGAATGTTGACGACGGGCGTATCATGCACTCTTGGTGCAGCTGTTTATTATCAATGAGTAGGTCAACGTCGTAGGAAATACCTTTCCTGTACTCTGCATAGCAACTAGAATCAATGTAGGTATTATCATTCTGATGGGACAGTCTGAAGTATCTTATAGTTCTTTCATTGTAAAATATTTGTACAGTTTGCTTATCCAGCTCCTTGTTGTATTGTGCTAAATAATCTACTAAATTGTCCAGAGCTGTACCAGTAAAAGCTGAATCAGCATTGACATCAAAGTAAGTTGATGGATCTGGGAGACTCATCTTGAACTCAGGTTCTAATTGCTCAGTTGGTCCAAAGTTCTGATTCTTGTCATATGCCACCAATCTATAAAATATAATTTCAGGAGTTGAACGTAAGAAATGAGATATAGAGTTCTATAAATGTAACACAGAAAATTAATCATAAGGATATGAACAACCGTTTGATTTTGGTGTGTGTGAAAATGTCATATAAATAATTTTACACAATTTATTTAACTCTAAATGAATAATTCAGTTGCAAAAAATGTTATGAAATAAATATTGAATGCCAGAAATTCTTCAAACCATAACACCTTAAAATGAAGTCGTCCGTGAAACCTAAAAAAAAATGTGCATGTTGCTGATGTTGCCGTATCCCTTCCTCTCCTATTTCATTTTTTATGTTCTATTTACCGGTATATATTCCTTTGAAGAAATTATGTTTGTCTTCACTTTCTACCGAAATATGATCTACGCATTTTGTAATAATGATGCATGGGTAAACAAGGTAAATATTCTCGTGTATGGTGCATGAACGGCATTGGAATTTTCCGGTCATTGATAACAATTTATGATTTTAATTTTCTCTCAGTACGATTGCTGTTTTTATTTTGAATGTAAGAATATGACTATAATTCTTGCAAAATTAAAACTGTTTTATTATCGGAGAGGTGTAAAGTTTTTCTCAGTCCAGACTTTCATCTGACATCGCCATCGGTGGCGCCGTATATCTTTGTTAATTACTTTAAAATAACTTTATTAAAACAACAAACCTTTCAATTAACTCTTTTTTCCGACCAGACAGTCTTGCATTTCTTTTCTTACGTTCTGTATTCAAAGCAGGAATAGTTTAGCTAGCGTATTTATCGTAAGACGAATCCATATTCATAATATAAATTTACACATGTATTAGTTTGTAAACAAAAGATGCTGGGCCGGGAATTGTGCTGCCACCTCAGGCGAGTTGCAGGCAAAGATAAATCACTACTGTTTGCCATTATCACTGCCACTTATAATGGTATTGTTCTCGGTTTTAGAGATTTAGAATCTAAGGACCAGAGATGTACAAAGTGTGATCAGTATGAGAGAACTCTGGCAAAATTAAAGAAGGAAAATCAAGAACTACAAGACAGGTATAACATATTGCATACAATAGTGATAAATCTTACATAGATGATTTTCTGTCATTTTTCTGGGTTCTTTTAACAAACTATGCTGGACCCACTACTTGTTTATCTGCTTTTTTGTCTAAATTATTATGTTCTTTTGGGGAGAGTGCTGATTCTCTTTTTTGTACTCCTCTGTCTTTTTCATAGATAACATTATAATCCTGAGTATGCTTTTCAGCTCGGCACAGACATAAATAACCTTTTTTCTCAGTTGTGTAGTTGACTTTTTGATTAGAGTGAGTGAGTGAGTGATTGTTGTTTAATGCCAATTCAGCACTTTGATTAGAAATTTTTTTTTCAATGATATGTCTCATTAAAAGTAAAAGGTGATTTTAAAAAAAACAGGAGTTTAAATTTTCTAGAAGATCTTTAGAGTTTTTCAAAATCCACATTTCATTGCTGCTATTACGTGAATAGACTTTGTCACAGTATGATTTTAGTCCCTCTTTAACTACTGAAGCAAAAATAAGTCATGGTCATAGACAATTATTGTTTGGAACCATCATACACCTTTCTCTATATAGAGGCTTGTGAAGATTAGATATCCAATATAGAATAGGCAAGTCATCATTTTATTAGAATATTCATATATGACAGGAATGACTTATAATGTTCCAAAATGTCTTCTTTGTCAAAACTAATATTTTTGTAAGTATGATTACCGTAGTTCTTGTAAATGCCAAGTTCTTCAACACCCATAATAATAATATTTATAAACAAAACAATATTATTGGAAGCCTTGTCTGCAGGTACTACAACAAATTAAGATTTCCATGCAATTTGATATACCATGTATGATTATGTGCACATTAAATTTGATATCTACGTTTTTATTATTTCATAAATAGGTACAATATTGTTACAACGAAGTTGCATAATGTCGAGAAAAAAATTCTAGATCTTGAGGAAGAAAACAAAGAACAAAAAAGGCAAAATGGGGAAGTAACTGGGATTGTGAAAAAGCTAGTACAAGAAAAACGGGAACTTGAAAATCAGCTGAGGTAATCTTACTTGAACATACCTTATATTTAATACATTGCTGCTTTTCGTCTATAAAATTTCTAAAAAAAATTAAAAACTGCAAATTTAATGTAATTCAAAATGAGCTAGTTGACTATCTTATAGTAGGGAAATTTTTATAAATATATTTTTTATATTATCGATTTTCAAAGAATATGCAAACTATGTTTAATTTTGCCAAACACAATGATTTAAAAATTACATAAATGAAGGCATGGTCCCCCTCCAAATATATGTATAGCATGTACAACATGTATGCTTCTTGATCGGTTACCTTTGACTTATCAAATCATATACTTTTAAAACTTTTATTTAAGGCATGTCAATAATCTAGATTATCTAGCAACGAGACATTTATTTTTTCTTCCTCTTCACTGTATTTAAATTTACTTAAGATGTCTAGGGTTGGCAGATAGCCAAGCCATTTAGTACAATGTATAACTATCAAATTGTTTTGTGCCTTTATTTTTTATTGAAAATATATTTCTTTCATATTTAAATGTAATGGAGGTACATAATATAAAGATGGTATATGTTTAAAAAGTTAATTCATTCTTTTGAAAATATAACACAATCACCTTTTTGTGTCCGGGTATATACAACACTTTTTCAGGTGTTGCTTAAAAAAAAACTTCATGACTTAAGCATTGAATGAGTGAGTGAGTGTTGTTTTATGGCAAAGGAGCAATTTTTTGCAGCTATATCATGTCTGGAACAGGTACTTATGATGAGATGATGATGTCAAATTCTTATAAGACCAACTCGTTCAGTTTCATTTGTCGCTCCAGTCGGACACATTATCCTGAATCCAAACCAACCAGTCTTTTATCTTTACTCCTTAATACTGTGTGCTTTGCAGGAGAGCAGCGAATATCAATTTTACAGTTTTAAGATCAGGAATTGAACCCAAGATATCACTCGAGGCGAGCACGCTTTAACCAGTCTTCGCGCTAACCCACTTGCCCGAAGCGCGGAACAAGTAAAACTGGATTCGGACAAGTGAAAATTATAATAGAATTTGTTTGAATAAATAATTTTTTTTTTCTAAATTCGGCTTTCGGGCAAATAGGTGAACAAAATTAAGTCAAAGACTGAATAACCATTATGTCACAGAGGCTGTCACAAGTTTTGAAATTATACCACACTTGTTATGTATAGGCATTTAATCTTAACTTTTAAAAACAAGTTGTAAGATATCGGAAGCGGTAATTCGAAGGTATAAGTTGTGTATGACAGCTCTTCCATTCCGCTGATAAGGCAGCTGTGTAAATAATATATAATTTACTATACACTTGAATATTTACTTTATAATGGATTAGGTCATTATGATAACAAATTGTTTAACCTTTATTTCAGATTTTTTTTGGTTTAATATGTGGGTTTTGGATGCTTCTGTCGATTATCCAAAATATGTATATTTTGATAAATATAAAATAATAAAGTTACACTTCAGATATTCAATATATGACAGTAACATGTTCATATTAACTGGAGCTACTTATGTATTGCTCCTTACTCTCATTCTAAGAAAAGTTTGAGGATATCAAAAGGGGTAATCAGAAGCCGTAAATCAAATCAGGACAGACAAGGAAAAAAGACAAACGACAAACAATGATATACAAAGCACTAAACAGAAAACTAAAGATCGAACAACATGAACACAACTAAAAATCAGGGTGAACTCATGTGCTCCGAAAGGCAGTTCCTGCTCCACTAGTGACTCCTGTCATGTTACTGTTAAGAAACACGAATATGTGTTATGCGACATGGAAATCGTGTTGAACACCAGTATATTTAAATAAGTTGACAGATATAAACAGGAATGTGACATTGTAATTTCATTTAATATAATTAATTCATTTGTTATGTCAAAGGTCACAAGAAACTTCACGAGAAACTAAAGAAAGTGGAGAGGTAATTTCCCTCCTAGCGAAGCAACACTTTATAATACCGGAGTTAGTCATATTTAATAAGACTCTAAAATAGAATTCAGTATATTTAATTAAAATTAAAATTCAGTACATTTAATTAAAATTAAAATTCAGTATATTTAATTAAAAGAAATGAAAATTAAGTATATTTTATAAAAAAATCAAAAAAAAATCAGTATATTTGAAGAAAAAATCATATTTAATAAAATATAAAATTCATTATATTGAATGGAAAATAAAATTCAGTAGATTTAATTAAAGATAAAATTCAGTGTATTTAATAAACACACAAAATCAGTGTATTTAGTAAAAATAAAATTCTGTATATTGGTAAAAAAAAATGCAGTATACTTAATAAAAAAATCAAAAAAAATCAGTACATTTAATAATAAAAAAAAAAAAAAAAATAAAAAAAATCAGTATATTTAATAAAGAAAAAAAAATCAGTATATTTACTTTAAAAAAAATCTTTATATCTAATAAAAATAATAAAATTCGGTGCATATTCAATAACCTATCTACCCTTCATATTATGTCGGGTTTACTTTGTTTATCTTTAATGATATTATTGTTTATCATCCTTGCCTCCCGCTATATCTACCTGCTGACTCCATAAGCAAAACTCGTATCAAAGTTTGTGTGAGCTGAGCTGGACTTATCAACAGTGAGCAGGAGTTATCACCAAATTCTCCCAACATTTAAACGATAATTCCTGTGAAGATGACAAAAGTAAATAAAATTCAGCAACACCATTAGCTAGTTAACATTTTATTTTTTAAGCATATATCAAATTAGGAACTGTCGTGTCAGCAATATCAACAAACATCGTCCTACAAAAATGTACTTGTCACAATTCTTGATAACCTCTGCTGATACGTCATAAGCGAGGTCGTGATCTTTATGTTTTCTAAAAACAGAACGGCATTGGTAAACAAAACCGGTGAATTTGTAATAAAAAAACCCAATGAATATCACCATTAAAGGGAAAATTCAACAATCTTAACATTCATATAAACCTGTAAAAATTAATGGTATATTTGCAAACTACTTGTTTTGGGGAAGCGTATTTTGAATATTTTGAATCATGTGATTTTTCCCGCGAAAATACAAATATAGATGTATCCGTGTTTATGTTTGATTTAAGGATGATAAACATGTCATCTGAATGTGAATATGATTGATACTGAAAAATATCAGCCTGCTCGACAGAATGTGAAGTTTGTGACTCGTTCGCTTCGCTCACTCGCCACCAAGCTTCATATTCTGGCTCGGAAGGCTGATATTTTCGGTATCAATCAATTCACATCCAGATAACATATACATCTTTATTTTGTGTCAGGTATACTTTGTTTATCTTTAATGATATGTATACCGGTATATTATCTGGATGTGAATTGATTGATACCGAAAATATCAGCCTTCCGAGCCAGAATATGAAGTTTGTTGGCGAGTGAGCGAAGCGAACGAGTCACAAACTTCATATTCTGTCGAGCAGGCTGATATTTTTCAGTATCAATCATATTCACATTCAGATGACATGTTTATCATCCTTAAATCAAACATAAACACGAATACATCTATATTTGTATTTTTGCGGGAAAAATCACATGATTCAAAGTATTCAAAATACGCTTCCCCAAAACATAGTTCATAAGTAGTTTGCAAATATACCATTCATTTTTACAGGTTTATATAAATGTTAAGATTGTTGAATTTTTCCTTTAATGGTGATATTCATTGTTTTTTTTTATTGCAAATATCAAAGTCGGCAATTCACCGGTTTTGCTTACCAATGCCATTCCGCTTTAGAAAACATAAAGGTCACGACCTCGCTTATGACGTAAAAATTATGACGTCTCAGCAGAGGTTATCAAGAATTGTGACAAGTACATTTTTGTTGGACATTGTTTGTTGATATTGTTGACACGACAGTTTCTAATTTGATATATGTTTAAAAAATAAAATGTTAACTAGCTAATGGTGTTGCTGAATTTTATTTACTTTTGTCATCCTCACAGGAATTATCATTTAAATGTTGGGAGAATTTGGTGATAACTCCTGCTCACTGTTGATAAGTCCAGCTTAGCTCACATGAACTTTGATACGAGTTTTGCTTATGGAGTCAGCAGGTAGATATAGCGGGAGGGAAGGATGATAATATAGGGTTATTGCATGAGCTTGCAAGTGCAATATGATATATTGTGAGGGACAATATTCACCAATATTCATGCAATAACCCTTTTATTATATAGTAATAAATATTTTTAGTAATAAGTTTTGAAATTTTGAAAAAAAATTGAAAATTTTGAAATTTTAAGAAAAATTTGAAAGTTTTAAAATTTAGTGAAATTTTTGATATTTTTTTGAAATTTGTGAAAATTTTGAATTGAAAATTTTCTGAAATTTTGAAAGTTAAAATTTTATGAAAAATTTTGAAATTTTTGAGATGGTGCAATATACAAATAGCGTGCAAATACAAGGATTTATCCTGCAATCAGTACATTTGCTGTACAAATGTGCCATACGAATAAATTTTTGCTTTATTCGTACTAGACGAATAAACTTTTCAGCCTACGAATAAACTTTCCTGGTACCCCGTAGCTATGTACAGCGGAGGGCGCAGACAAGTATGAAACTGGTACTAATGTAACGCGGACCACGAAGAAGACACCCTTGACAACTTTTATGAAAGGCGAGGAATGACGCTTGTTTCTGTCCTTTTTGTTTAAATCTGACAAGTTTTCCGACTTTTTCACATTGCAGGATAAACACAATATACATACATTGTCGTTAAATATAAAATTCATTTGTACTCGCTGCAAAACAGACCTGAAAAACTCGCCGAAGGCTCGCTATTCTGCCTGTTTCTAAAGCTCGTACAAATAAATTTTATATTTACCGACAATGTACGTATATTGTATATTTATCCTGCAATCAGTACATTTGCTGTACAAATATGCTATGCGAATAAATTTTTGCTTTATTCGTACTAGACGAATAAACTTTTCAGCCTACGAATAAATTTTTAAACCTACGAATAAACCATTGAAATTAATAGGAAAATATTTATTTCTATATACATTTGTAATAATATTGTATCTTTATTTAGTGTCAGGTATACTTTGTTTATCTTTATTGATATTATTGTATCTTTATTTTGAAGATGTAAGCATAAAGATGGACTACAAGAGAAATCAGACAAAGATCTCCGACAGTTGAAGACAGTTATTAGTAACCTACAGTCAGACATTGTTGAGCATAAACAAACTAATGATACCTTGAGTAACAGACTTGAAATTCTAAGAGAAGAGAAACTGGAGCTAGAGGAGAGAATGAGGTTGATCAATATGAATTTTACTTTCAATAAATAATTATTTTTTTTTACGGTCGCCACCATGACTTGGTTGACCGTTATGGAATATCTGTGTCACATATGACCATGGATATGTTCCACTTGTCGTAATCACTTCCCGGTCCTTTCCTCATTCATGACTTATCACCGGGTTTGTAACTAGATTAACACCTTTCGGAGCGCCTGAGTTGAATCCCGGTTTTAAGTGAGGTTCGTGTTACTCGATCTTTAGTTTTATGTGTATGTTTTGAAGATCATTGTTTGTCCTTTTGTCCTTTATTGAGGGGCCCAGGTGGCTCAATGAGCTAGGTAGTTGGATTACTTAACAACTCATACAAGCCTATCACCAATACAGCGTAAATTACAAAATAGGGTGCACTCGACTCGCAGTCGCAAGTGATAAAGTTTACCATTTGCTTGCCCATGGTCGGTGGTTCTCTCCGGGTACTCCGGCTTCTTCCACCACTAAAACTGGTTGCCATGATATAGCTGAAATATTGCTGAAAGTGGCATTAAACACAATAAATAAATCAATCAATCTTTTGACCATTGTGTTGTCCGTTCTTCTTCGATATATGGATTAAAGTTTTTTACACAATTAGGAACACATGTCATATCATCATTTGCTTATCTAAATCTTTTTAATCATTAATTACTGTTATTCAAAGTAGTCTTGATTATGCTTTTTGTATTGAAATTATTTAGATATGACAGATGTTAATAAGTTAATTATATTTTATTGTGTTAATTAGAGTAATTCTTGTATGACATTTTAATCTGAGTATTTTTATAATTTGATTTAAATAGATTAGTAGTTTTAGGTTAGGGGTCAGTGTTTGGGAATCATATTTGATCACATTTACCCTGTAGAAGTAGTTGGCCTACAAGGACTGTCTATCAGTCAACCACTATGATGGACAGAAACACTGATGCAAAATTTGGGTTATTTTGTTTATCTTTGGCATTTTAATTTATTTGGAATCTTTATTTAAATTTTTAGTTACCGTACTTTTAAAATTGGAAATTAACTTATATTTAGTATTTGAACTTTGCAAACTATTATTCTTTTTATTTTGGAACTTGTTTTGAAATTGATATTATAATTTGAATATATTTGATACAATGTATGTAAAATAAATTTTTAAAACTTCTTGCATTTTAGCTATGTCTACTGGTAATTTGAGTCTAGCGATAGACTGACCCTTTGTCCCGTTGTTTGTGATTGATTGATTGGTGTTTAACTCCAAATTTAGCAATATTTCACCTATATCGTTGTATGAACACATTTTAATATTAAACTTAGCCATTCTTTGTGTACACAGCTAGTTCCCTTTTCTCAACATGCACTGGACTTCGGTGACACTTCTGTGTTCACCATTCTCTACAGCTGACAATAAAACAAATTGTTGACATAGACCAGAAAATGTCATAACTCTGAATAAAATTATATATAGTATATATATTTTTAATTTGGCAAAACATTGTAAGACCTGTTTTTTTTCTCTTTAGAAGAAGATCACCACAAGTTGTATCAGATCCAAGGAACTGCCAAAATTGCTGGAAACAGAGAAATGAAATTTCAGAGTTGAAAAGAGATATAAATCATTTAAGAGACAGGTAATATGTGTTATATTTCAAGTGGATTCGTACAAACTAGTGTGATTCGAAAATTTCTGTTTGATGCTACGCTTACATGATTCACAATGATAGGATACATGATCCACAATGTTAGGTTTACATGATCCACAATGTTAGGTTTACATGATACACAATAATAGGATACATGATCCACAATGTTAGGTTTACATGATTCACAATGCTAGGTTTACATGACCTACAATGTTAGATTTACATGATTCACAATGATAGGTTTACATGATCCACAATGATAGGATACATGATTCACAATGTTAGGTTGACATGATCCACAATGTTAGGTTTACATGATCCACAATGTTAGGTTAGCATGATCCACAATGCTAAGTTTGCATGATCCACAATATTAGGTTTACATGATTCACAATGATAGGTTTACATGATCCACAATGTTAGGTTTACATGATCCACAATATTAGATTTAAATGATCCACAATGTTAGGCTGACATGATCCACAATGTTAGGTTTACATGATCCACAATGTTAGGTTGACATGATCCACAATGTTAGGTTTACATGATCCACAATGTTAGGTTTACATGGTCCACAATGTAAGGTTTACATGATCCACAATGTTAGGTTTACATGATCCACAATGTTAGGTTTACATGATCCACAATGTAAGGTTTACATGATCCACAATGTTAGGTTTACATGATCCACAATGTAAGGTTTACATGATCCACAATGTTAGGTTTACATGATCCACAATGTAAGGTTTACATGATCTACAATGTAAGGTTTACATGATCCACAATGTTAGGTTTACATGATCCACAATGTAAGGTTTACATGATCCACAATGTTAGGTTTACATGATCCACAATGTAAGGTTTACATGATCTACAATGTTAGGTTGACATGATCTACAATGCTAGGTTTACATGATCCACAATGTTAGGTTTACATGATCTACAATGTTAGGTTGACATGATCTACAATGCTAGGTTTACATGATCCACAATGTTAGGTTTACATGATCCACAATGTTAGGTTAACATGATCTACAATGTTAGGTTTACATGATCTACAATGTTAGGATTACATGATCTACAATGTTAGGTTTACATGATCTACAATGTAAGGTTTACATGATCCACAATGTTAGGTTTACATGATCCACAATTTTAAGTTTACATGATCTACAATGTTAGGTTTACATGATCCACAATGTTAGGTTTACATGATCTATATGTACAATGTTAGGTTTACATGATCTACAATATTAGGTTTACATGATCCACAATGTTAGGTTTACATGATCTACAATGTTAGGTTTACATGATCCACAATGTTAGGTTTACATGATCCACAATGCTAGGTTTACATGATCCACAATATTAGGTTTACATGATTCACAATGATAGGTTTATATGATCCACAATGATAGGATACATGATTTACAATGCTAGGTTTACATGATCCACAATGTTAGGTTTACATGATCTACAATGTTAGGTTTACATGATCCACAATGTTAGGTTTACATGATCTACAATGTTAGGTTTACATGGTCCACAATGTTAGGTTTACATGATCCACAATATTAGGTTTACATGATCCACAATGTTAGGTTTACATGATCCACAATGTTAGGTTAGCATGATCCACAATGCTAAGTTTGCATGATCCACAATATTAGGTTTACATGATTCACAATGATAGGTTTACATGATCCACAATGTTAGGTTTACATGATCCACAATATTAGATTTAAATGATCCACAATGTTAGGCTGACATGATCCACAATGTTAGGTTTACATGATCCACAATGTTAGGTTGACATGATCCACAATGTTAGGTTTACATGATCCACAATGTTAGGTTTACATGGTCCACAATGTAAGGTTTACATGATCCACAATGTTAGGTTTACATGATCCACAATGTTAGGTTTACATGATCCACAATGTAAGGTTTACATGATCCACAATGTTAGGTTTACATGATCCACAATGTAAGGTTTACATGATCCACAATGTTAGGTTTACATGATCCACAATGTAAGGTTTACATGATCTACAATGTAAGGTTTACATGATCCACAATGTTAGGTTTACATGATCCACAATGTAAGGTTTACATGATCCACAATGTTAGGTTTACATGATCCACAATGTAAGGTTTACATGATCTACAATGTTAGGTTGACATGATCTACAATGCTAGGTTTACATGATCCACAATGTTAGGTTTACATGATCTACAATGTTAGGTTGACATGATCTACAATGCTAGGTTTACATGATCCACAATGTTAGGTTTACATGATCCACAATGTTAGGTTAACATGATCTACAATGTTAGGTTTACATGATCTACAATGTTAGGATTACATGATCTACAATGTTAGGTTTACATGATCTACAATGTAAGGTTTACATGATCCACAATGTTAGGTTTACATGATCCACAATTTTAAGTTTACATGATCTACAATGTTAGGTTTACATGATCCACAATGTTAGGTTTACATGATCTATATGTACAATGTTAGGTTTACATGATCTACAATATTAGGTTTACATGATCCACAATGTTAGGTTTACATGATCTACAATGTTAGGTTTACATGATCCACAATGTTAGGTTTACATGATCCACAATGCTAGGTTTACATGATCCACAATATTAGGTTTACATGATTCACAATGATAGGTTTATATGATCCACAATGATAGGATACATGATTTACAATGCTAGGTTTACATGATCCACAATGTTAGGTTTACATGATCTACAATGTTAGGTTTACATGATCCACAATGTTAGGTTTACATGATCTACAATGTTAGGTTTACATGGTCCACAATGTTAGGTTTACATGATCCACAATATTAGGTTTACATGATCCACAATGTTAGGTTTACATGATCCACAATGTTAGGCTTACATGGTCCACAATGTTAGGTTTACATGATCCACAATGCTAGGTTTACATGATCTACAATGTTAGGTTTACATGATCCACAATGTTAGGTTTACATGATCCACAATGTAAGGTTTACATGATCCACAATGTTAGGTTTATATGATCCACAATGTTAAGTTTACATGATCCACAATGTAAGGTTTACATGATCCACAATGTTAGGTTTACATGATCTACAATGTTAGGTTTACATGATCCACAATGTTAGGTTTACATGATCCAAAATATTAGGTTTACATGATCCACAATGCTAGGTTTACATGATTCACAATGATAGGATACATGATTTACAATGTTAGGTTTACATGATCCACAATATTAGGTTTACATGATCCACAATGTTAGGTTTACATGATCCACAATGTTAGGTTTACATGATCCACAATGTTAGGTTTACATGGTCCACAATGTTAGGTTTACATGATCCACAATGCTAGGTTTACATGATCTACAATGTTAGGTTTACATGATCCACAATGTTAGGTTTACATGATCCACAATGATAGGTTTACATGATTCACAATGCTAGGTTTACATGATCTACAATGTTAGGTTTACATGATCTACAATGTTAGGTTTACATGATCCACAATGTTAGGTTTACATGATCTACAATGTTAGGTTTACATGATCTACAATGTTAGGTTTACATGATCCACAATGTTAGGTTTACATGATCCACAATGATAGGTTTACATGATTCACAATGTTAGGTTTACATGATCCACAATGCTAGGTTTACATGCTTTAGCATTACACTAATGCATAATGATAAAACACAATATTAAATGCTAGGCTTTCAATATTTTTCAAATCTACCAGTACTTCACTATTTGATTAAAATTGGAAATATTTTCCTGAATATCTTATACAACACTATAAAATCAGGAGGTACCAAAGACCATTTTAGATGGGTAAATGTACCTGGTACCACCCGTTATTGAAAGGTCTGTATGGTATTTTTTTTTAAAGATGAACACAAATTACTCATGTACCAAGATATTTTAGAGTAATTGGAGTAAGTGATTGATTTTGTCAGCTCCAATCAGCTGTAACACAGTGAAAACAAATAACATTTTTGTAAGATCCTGATGCCTTCTTTGTACTTTACTAACACACTGAGTTGTATTTATTGTTTTTTTTATAGTTGCTAACTCACTGAATCAACAAATTCCAAAAGTATACTTGTTGCTCCACTTGAACACATTATAATTACTCTGCTCTCACTCCTTATGTCTTGTATTCAATGGAGAAACAACAAATACCTATTCTATAGTTACACGGTATCAAACTCACAATTTTCCTCCTTGGAGGGACCACATCAACACCACCACGGCCGGGACAGTCTGGTGTAAACGGACGATACGGATACAAAATGGAAGAACAACACAAACACAAACTTAAATACAATACAAACAAACAAAAATGTAGAGCAAGTCCCTAACGAAAGAGAATTAAGAAAAATCATACAAATGGACACAACATGGAATAACAGGCTTCAGAATTTTACAAAAATAATTACAATCAAACCTGTATATAAAGGGAACTAAATGGAACCTGCAAATCTGCTCTTTATGAGCAGTTGCCCTTTTATAGATTAAAATTATATGCACTGTTCATTTATTGGAACAATGGGTCTGTCATTTATTAACAGTGATCTGTTTTATAGAGATGCCCTTTAAGGCAGGTTTGACTATATTATTAAATTCGAGAAATATATAAATAATTTTTAGATTGAGTGAAGCAGCAGGAAACAAACTACGAGAAAACAATCCTAACATAGCTGACCTGAGTGATATGAATCGCCCAACGTCATTGGCGGACAAATTTAATTCACTTTATACAGATGAATACACTGATGCTATGGAGGTGTTTGAGAGGAGTATGGATGAAGCAGGTGCTGTAAAAGTGATGTTAGAATGGTTAAAGGTATGTAAAACTAAGGCTATGGAGGTGATTGAGATGAGTATGGATGAAGCAGATGTTGTACATGTGATGTTAGAATGGTTAAAGATATGTATTACTAAGGCTATGGAGGTGATTGAGAGGAGTATGGATGAAGCAGGTGTTGTACATGTGATGTTAGAATGGTTAAAGATATGTATTACTAAGGCTATGGAGGTGATTGAGAGGAGTATGAATGAAGCAGGTGCTGTACATGTGATGTTAGAATGGTTAAAGGTATGTATTACTAAGGTTATGGAGGTGATTGAGAGGAGTATGGATGAAGCAGGTGCTGTACATGTGATGTTAGAATGGTTAAAGGTATGTATTACTAAGGTTATGGAGGTGATTGAGAGGAGTATGGATGAAGCAGGTGCTGTACATGTGATGTTAGAATGGTTAAAGGTATGTATTACTAAGGTTATGGAGGTGATTGAGAGGAGTATGGATGAAGCAGGTGCTGTACATGTGATGTTAGAATGGTTAAAGGTATGTATTACTAAGGTTATGGAGGTGATTGAGAGGAGTATGGATGAAGCAGGTGCTGTACATGTGATGTTAGAATGGTTAAAGGTATGTATTACTAAGGTTATGGAGGTGATTGAGAGGAATATGGATGAAGCAGGTGCTGTACATGTGATGTTAGAATGGTTAAAGGTATGTATTACTAAGGCTATGGAGGTGATTGAGAGGAGTATGGATGAAGCAGGTGCTGTACATGTGATGTTAGAATGGTTAAAGGTATGTATTACTAATGCTATGGAGGTGATTGAGAGGAGTATGGATGAAGCAGGTGCTGTACATGTGATGTTAGAATGGTTAAAGGTATGTATTACTAAGGTTATGGAGGTGATTGAGAGGAGTATGGATGAAGCAGGTGCTGTACATGTGATGTTAGAATGGTTAAAGGTATGTATTACTAATGCTATGGAGGTGATTGAGAGGAGTATGGATGAAGCAGGTGCTGTACATGTGATGTTAGAATGGTTAAAGGTATGTATTACTAATGCTATGGAGGTGATTGAGAGGAGTATGGATGAAGCAGGTGTTGTACATGTGATGTTAGAATGGTTAAAGGTATGTATTACTAATGCTATGGAGGTGATTGAGAGGAGTATGGATGAAGCAGGTGCTGTACATGTGATGTTAGAATGGTTAAAGGTATGTATTACTAAGGTTATGGAGGTGATTGAGAGGAGTATGGATGAAGCAGGTGCTGTACATGTGATGTTAGAATGGTTAAAGGTATGTATTACTAAGGTTATGGAGGTGATTGAGAGGAGTATGGATGAAGCAGGTGCTGTACATGTGATGTTAGAATGGTTAAAGGTATGTATTACTAAGGTTATGGAGGTGATTGAGAGGAGTATGGATGAAGCGGGTGCTGTACATGTGATGTTAGAATGGTTAAAGGTATGTATTACTAAGGCTATGTAGGTGATTGAGAGGAGTATGGATGAAGCAGGTGCTGTACATGTGATGTTAGAATGGTTAAAGGTATGTATTACTAAGGTTATGGAGGTGATTGAGAGGAGTATGGATGAAGCAGGTGCTGTACATGTGATGTTAGAATGGTTAAAGGTATGTATTACTAAGGTTATGGAGGTGATTGAGAGGAGTATGGATGAAGCAGGTGCTGTACATGTGATGTTAGAATGGTTAAAGGTATATATTACTAAGGCTATGGAGGTGATTGAGAGGAGTATGGATGAAGCAGGTGCTGTACATGTGATGTTAGAATGGTTAAAGGTATGTATTACTAAGGTTATGGAGGTGATTGAGAGGAGTATGGATGAAGCAGGTGCTGTACATGTGATGTTAGAATGGTTAAAGGTATGTATTACTAAGGCTATGGAGGTGATTGAGAGGAGTATGGATGAAGCAGGTGCTGTACATGTGATGTTAGAATGGTTAAAGGTATGTATTACTAAGGTTATGGAGGTGATTGAGAGGAGTATGGATGAAGCAGGTGCTGTACATGTGATGTTAGAATGGTTAAAGGTATGTATTACTAAGGTTATGGAGGTGATTGAGAGGAGTATGGATGAAGCAGGTGCTGTACATGTGATGTTAGAATGGTTAAAGGTATGTATTACTAAGGTTATGGAGGTGATTGAGAGGAGTATGGATGAAGCAGGTGCTGTACATGTGATGTTAGAATGGTTAATGGTATGATTGTTTCTATTTCTATTTCATTAAATGCTGTGTTACAAATGGTGTACAAATGGTTAACTATATGATTGATTGATTGATTATGGCTTTAAGTCCGACGAGCAGTATTTCAGATATATTCAGTACGAGAACAAGTTCAATAATACTTAAAAAAAATATATAGAAATGAGGGAAGGGATGGGTCAACCAGGTCAACGACTTTTTGACTGCCACTGACACAGTATGGACTATGGAGAGTTGGGTAGGGTCGAAAAAAAATTGGCTTTTATAGTTGCTACAAAGTACAATGCGCCTACTCCTTTTCAAAATCTACAAAAAAGTATTTATCATGAAAGGAGGATAGCACTATTCAAACACGTTGCTCACTATAATCTACGGTCAGGCTTTTCGTATTATAACCTGACAAACCCAATACTATTTCAACTTGCCTTTTTGGGGGGGGATGGGAGTACTTTTTTGTTTTACCCGAGTCAGAATGACCCACATTTTCCTGTCTTGTGACATATAATAAGGGAATTAGCTTTTGATGTGATATTATAAACTAAATGAAAACTTGTTTATCAATATAGATTATATTATATTTACAATTCAGACTTGTTATAATTGGTGTGAACAGCTCGCCAGAGAACAGAGAGATCTACTTACTACAGAATCTATAGGATTTATGAAGAAATATCATGTATGTATTACATTACTAGCTTAGTTCAAATGGCGATGACCACCATCCTGAACGTTGTCATCAACATAGTCAAATCTGTATATAAAGTGCACTGAGTGGAACCTGCAAATGTGCACTTTATGTGTATTTACCCTTTTTATACAGATTAAAATTATATAAACTATTCATTGATGGGAAAAATTAGGCTGCCCTTTATAGACAGTGATTTGTTATATAGAGGTGCCCTGTATAGACAGTGATTTGCTATGTAGAGGTGCCCTTTATAGACTGTGATTTGTTATATAGAGATGCCCTGTATAGACAGTGATTTGCTATGTAGAGGTGCCCTTTATAGAGAGTGATTTGTTATATAGAGGTGCCCTGTATAGACAGTGATTTGCTATGTAGAGGTGCCCTTTATAGACAGTGATTTGCTATATAGAGGTGCCCTGTATAGACAATTATTTGCTATATAGAGGTGCCCTGTATAGACAGTGATTTGCTATGTAGAGGTGCCCTGTATAGACAGTGATTTGTTATATAGAGGTGCCCTGTATGGACAGTGATTTGTTATATAGAGGTGCCCTGTATAGACAGTGATTTGTTATATAGAGGTGGCCTGTATAGACAATGATTTGTTATATAGAGGTGGCCTGTATAGACAATAATTTGTTATATAGAGGTGGCCTGTATAGACAATAATTTGTTATATAGAGGTGGCCTGTATAGACAATAATTTGTTATATAGAGGTGGCCTGTGTGAATGCCAGACGACTCGGCCCGCGGACAACTCGGACCGAGACAAGTCAGCCCGTATGTTAAGACAACTCGGACCGTATTATTGTTTTATAATATTGTTCAATATTTATATGTGTATAATTATTTATTTATTTAAAAGACAATTATTATCTTTTAGTGAAAATGAATTATTTATTAAATGATAATATTAAGTGACCAAAAATGTGATGAGGACATGATTTTGTTCTCATAACATGGTCTATTACGTATCATTTACAGGAATAAAATTAATATCAAAAATTAAAAATAAATAATTTAAGAAAAAAATATTTAGAGCTTATAAATTATGAAATTTCATATAAACATTATGTATTATTTTTGTTTGTATAAGCTTCATGGTTGTTGGAAAAGTTGCAAATGGGTGTCATTAAACAAAACATAAATTAAAAAAAAATATATCTTAAAGATGACAATATGTAATATCAAGTTGTCTTTGATAAATATAAAAATATAAAAAAAATTAAAGTTTGTTTTTGCCCACAAAAACGTATGTCTCCCCCCGTCCCACAAACTGTAGTCATAGGTAAAAAATCTATTTGGGTAACAAATAAAATTAAGCTTCAATGAATAAAAAAAACAACCTGTTTTTAATCCATGAAACACAAAAAAAAATTGATCAAAAGTGCTAAAGCAAGGGTTACAGGTACTATTCCATATTGTCATGGCAAAGTTCCCCATTCCAGAAAATTGCTCAGCCTATGTTCCAATGATTTTAAAGGAGTTTTGTTCTTCTAAAATCAATGGATTGGTGATGAAAACTTTTTCAGGGAAATAGTGACATTATGATAGACTCTTGTACATATATACATTTATATATACAAGTATCATTAAGGGATATTACACTAGAATGTTTGCAAATAACTCCCACAAAATTTAGGGGATCAACATTTCCTGGTAATATGCACAACTACATTTGGTGTCCTTACTACCTACCAAGTTTCATGAAATTCTGTCCAGTAGTTTCAGAGGAGTTGTGCTGACAAGCTGCTTCAGAAGTATATTTCGGGAAATTTTAAGTTCAAAGGGGCATAACTCCCACAAAATTAAGGGGATCACAATTTCCTGGTAATATGCACAACTACATATGGTGTCCTTACTACCTACCAAGTTTCATGAAATTCTGTTCAGTAGTTTCAGAGGAGTTGCGCTGACAAGCTGCTTCAATAGTAAATTTCGGGAAATTTCCAAGTTCAAAGGGGCATAGCTCCCACAAAATTCAGGCGATCAAAATTTCCTGGTAATATGCACAACTACATATGGTGTCCTTACTACCTACCAAGTTTCATGAAATTCTGTCCAGTAGTTTCAGAGGAGTTGCGCTGACAAGCTGCTTCAGAAGTATATTTCGGGAAATTTTAAGTTCAAAGGGGCATAACTCCCACAAAATTTAGGGGATCACAATTTCCTGGTAATATGCACAACTACATATGGTGTCCTTACTACCTACCAAGTTTCATGAAATTCTGTTCAGTAGTTTCAGAGGAGTTGCGCTGACAAGCTGCTTCAATAGTAAATTTCGGGAAATTTCCAAGTTCAAAGGGGCATAGCTCCCACAAAATTCAGGCGATCAAAATTTCCTGGTAATATGCACAACTACATATGGTGTCCTTACTATCTACCAAGTTTCATGAAATTGTGTTTAGTAGTTTCAGAGGAGTTGCGCTGACAAGCTGCTTCAGAAGTATGTTTGAGGAAATTTTTAAGTTCAAAGGGGCATAACTCCCACAAAATTTAGGGGATCAAAATTTCCTGGTAATCTGCACAACTACATATGGTGTCCTTACTATCTATCAAGTTTCATGAAATTCTATTCAGTAGTTTCAGAGGAGTTGCATTGACAAACTGTGTGACGGACAGACGGACAGGACAAAAACAATATGTCTCCCCACCAAAGTGGGGTGAGACATAATTAAACTGTTAACAGGATTTTGTCAAAATTGGGCTTTGTTGCCATTAATTCAAAGTTTTTATACATTGTATTTTTGCGGCTACATAATTTCTTTTGAATGCATGCCTGTCAAATTATTTTTAGTTGTTGAAGTAATAAGATATTTTTAATCATTTATTTAAAATTTGGTTCATTAATTTTCTAATTTTATTTTTGTTTTGAAAATCATTTTATCCACAACTAGGATTTTTTGTTGGAAAGTTCCATCGAACAGATCATCAGTTGAAACATCAGTTATTGTCATTATAATTAACTCATGAATGTTTTTTAAACCAATTTAATACACACCTACTAATGGGGTATATATATTTGTTAACAAATAGCAATGACCAGATGACCACTATTGCTCAATTACACACAGACAGGAAACACAAAAATTCAAAAGAAGTCATACCACACTTTTTGACATTTTAAAGATTTCTCAAGTTTTCCATATAACAATTGCAAACTGAGACCATAAATTACTGAAATGACAGGTATTTCCTGTATATTGGACAACATTTTATTTCCTGTAGATATCATTGGACAGTATTTTATTTCTTGTTAAATTGGTCAAATTCACGATTGGTTCCTGAAACTAGATAGAATTACAAAAAGTTATAAATCGCTCTTACATTGTTAAATATATCTGATTCAACCCACCATTTCTTTAGAAATGCCTGTACCAAGTCAGGGTCATTACGGTTTTCACAGTTTTCCGGTTGTTGACCGATTTTGTCTGTTTATATACTTATGAGTTTTGACTTTCCCTTTGTAAGATTGTTCGGACTTCGGTAATTTTGTTATTACCCTTATTCCTTATAACCACTAAAATGCAAAATTTCATACTTAAAAAGGTCCGTTTTCTGGCCTTGTGGTGAGTGCAGACAGATTTGTAACAAGAACTCAGTACAGTGTGACTCCTGTAATTCATGGTATCGCTATGATCATTGTCAACAACTTTCCCTGTCCGACATAGACGTCTTGGTTAATACCAAGTTCTGCTCTCACTCCTATATTTGAGGAAATCTTCTTTGTTCCCAGGAGATGCTTACAAAAAATCAAGTGAACTTTTTCGAAGGGGGTTCTATCAAGAAAGGTGAAATGGTCCATGTTTCTTAGTATAGCTCTTTGCTTTGCCCTATGGTAAACAAGAACATAATCCATAAAAGATATTTCAGAATTGTAGGTCAAAATAGGTCTAACCAAACATATTAAGTTTATTAACACTAGACTATCTATCAAGATCCTTGAAATGAAGTTCTTAGTTGCACATACAGTCATCTGTCAAAAGTATTGGGAAATGTAAAAAAAAAACATTTTATCAAAAAATTATTGTGAAGTCATTTCTTGATAGATTTTAACAAATTTTACACCAAAACATTCGGAATTATCTATATTTTGTTTGTTTATTTGCTCATTATGTTTATATGAGCGGTTTTTATTTGTACATAATTTTTCCATTATTATCAATTTTTAGGATTTATTTTTAGTTGAAATACATAGGAAAATCAAATTTTATTTGTTGTATTTAAATTATGTACAAATAAAAATCACTCATAACAATATAATGAGTAAATAACCAATCAAAATATAGACAATTCCGAATGTTTTGGTGTAACATTTGTTAAAATCTATCCAGAAATGACTTTACAATAATTTTTGGATAAATTTTTTTTTTTTTTACGTTTCCCATATGTAACGTTTAATATGGTTTTGGTTGATTATATAGGGATTTTTTTTTTACATTTCCCAATACTTTTGACAGATGTCAGACTGTATCTTTATGATTTCCGTCAATTTTATTAAAAAATAAGTAAGACAACAATAATTATTGATGGTCCGAGTAGTCTTTTCATGCGGTCCGAGTTGTCTTAGCATACGGGGCGAGTTGTCTGCAGGCTGAGTTGTCTGGTACCCGCCTGTATAAACAATGATTTGTTATATAGAGGTGCCCTGTATAGACAATAATTTGTTATATAGAGGTAGCTTGTACATATATAGACAGTGATTTGTTATGTAGAGGTGCCCTGTACATGTATAGACAATGACTTGTTATATAGAGGTGGCCTGTATAGACAATGATTTGTTATATAGAGGTGCCCTGTACATGTATAGACAATGATTTGTTATATAGAGGTGCCCTGTACATGTATAGACAATGATTTGTTATATAGAGGTGCCCTGTACATGCATAGACAATGCTTTGTTATATAGAGGTGCACTGTACATGTAGACAATGATTTGTTATATAAAGGTGCCCTGTACATGTATGGACAATGATTTGTTATATAAAGGTGCCCTTACATGTATAGACAATGATTTGTTATATAAAGGTGCCCTGTACATGTATAGACAATGATTTGTTATATAGAGATGCCCTGTACATGTATAGACAATGATTTGTTATATGGGTCATTCTACAGAAAGTGGCAATTTTCATTTTTCAGATTCAGAAAAAAAAAAAAGTTATTGGAACATCTTTATTGAATTCAAAACACTCAAATAACATTAAAGAATCAGAAAAAAACATGTACTTCAAAAAATTCAACCAATACATGCTCACCTATGTCATAATATATGACCTAGTCCTCTTGTTTGTCATTCCTGTTACCTTATTATTTTTCTTTGTACCAAAAATTCCAAAAAGATAACACTGAGAAAAAATGTTTCCATACGATCAAACACAAAAAATACATACTATAGTGAATTTTTTACATTTGCATTGCAATTTGTTTGGTAGAAATAGCAAATTTTATTACTTTTTCTTAATTTTTGCCTAAAATCAAACTTTTTTTGGCTGTTGTAAATTAATTAAATCCATTATTGAATAACAATTTCATTTTTTATGATAACACAATCAAACTCAATATTTTTTTTATAATAGATGAGCATCATATGATTTAAATAAATAACTATTGATTGAAATTGAACTAGGTAACAGGAATGACACTTCGATAACAGGAATGACACATTTGGTAACAGGAATTTGTTTCTTTTCACCCATGTTAATCTATTAATTTTTGGACATTTATTTAGCAAGTAAAGGTATACTAAAATAATTCACAAATTTTAAAACAAATAAAAAAGCCAAAATGAAACTCTTAATAAACAATTAATAACAAAGTAGTAACAGGAATGACATTTTGAAAATGTTTTTTAGATTTCATGTCTTTACTCTATACTATATTTATTATTGCCTATTTTCTTTATGTTGGAATTTGGAATGATTTTAACAATGTCCTCATTGAAATACCAACACATATCTTTATGTTTTGGCCACTGGTATTCGCTGGCAGATTGTTGGGTATGTTCCATACATTGTACTTGAACTTCGCTTCTTTTTGTTTTTACGATAAGTCCTGGATATTTGATATGGTCATAATACAACTACATTCCAACAGTCAATTCATCATTTTGTAATATCTCTCTCAGTTCTGACCTCAGACTGTAGACCTCCACATCTTTCTGTCATTTGATCATCCTGCTTCTCAATTCCACAGACTAATCCCTCTCCCTGAGTCCCTCCAATATCAGATCTCTCGGTCTCCTTGTTCACCTGCCTCTTGCTTCCACTAATTAATCCCTTTTCCGTAGTCACTCCAACATCACACCCCACTATCTCTTTATCAACCTGCCTCTCAGATCTACCAACTAGATCATCTTCCTTAGTCACTCCAACATCACACCCCACCATCTCTTTATCAACCTGCCTCTCAGATCTACCAACTAGATCATCTTCCTTAGTCACTCCAACATCACACTCCACTGTCTCGTTATCAACCTGCCTCTCAGATCCACCAACTAGATCATCTTCCTTAGTCACTCCAACATCACACCCCACTGTCTCTTTATCCACCTGCCTCTCAGATCCACCAACTAGATCATCTTCCTTAGTCACTCCAACATCACACCCCACTGTCTCTTTATCAACCTGTCTCTCAGATCCACCAACTAGATCATCTTCCTTAGTCACTCCAACATCACACCCCACTGTCTCTTTATCAACCTGTCTCTCAGATCCACCAACTAGATCATATTCCTTAGTCACTCCAACATCACACTCACTGTCTCTTTATCAACCTGTCTCTCAGATCCACCAACTAGATCATCTTCCTTAGTCACTCCAACATCACACCCCACTGTCTCTTTATCAACCTGTCTCTCAGATCCATGAACTAGATCATCTTCCTTAGTCACTCCAACATCACACCCCACTGTCTCTTTATCAACCTGTCTCTCAGATCCATGAACTAGATCATCTTCCTTAGTCACTCCAACATCACACCCCACTGTCTCTTTATCAACCTGTCTCTCAGATCCATGAACTAGATCATCTTCCTTAGTCACTCCAACATCACACTCACTGTCTCTTTATCAACCTGTCTCTCAGATCCATGAACTAGATCATCTTCCTTAGTCACTCCAACATCACACCCCACTGTCTCTTTATCAACCTGTCTCTCAGATCCACCAACTAGATCATCTTCCTTAGTCCCTCCAGTATCACCTGTCCCCTTATCTACATGCCTCATAGCTTCATCAACTACTCCCTCTTCAACAGCCACTCCTTCACATCTCTCTGAATCACTAGCTGCTGACATAGTTCCATCATCAACATCTGCAATTGTCTCATTGTATTCATCTTTCATATCCTCTTTAGAAACATTGCTTTCATCTATCTCATTTTCTTGTCTAATGCATTTGCTCGCAACTGCAATTAAGGGCACAAAGTGATTTTAACTTTTTAAAATTTCATAGGATATTTTGTCATGTAAGGAGAAATCAACATCACAACATTTATTTCTTTTTATTTGTAATAAGAGGACAGTAATGAAAAGCTTATCTGATTCATTTATCAAATTATTGTCATTCCTGTTACCATTTGCATCAGTCCTGTTACCTTTGAGGTAAACATGCGTATCATGGAATATTTCAGTTTATTTTACTTGAAATCACATGAAAATATCCCTCTAAAGAATTACAACTAGTATAAATGATCAAGAAATGGTTTGTATTAAAAAAAAAAGAAACCTTAATATAAAAAAACTTGTTTTTAGTTATATTTTCTGTCATTCCTGTTATCAAATATGTCATTCCTGTCCCCTTTTGCAAAATATGATCTTAAATTGGCATAATAATTAGATTACTAAATTAAATTATTTGTATTTTTGTTCAAACATAATTAAAAAAATGAGAAATAACCTTTAAATGTTTTCCTGTGTAACCATTATGAATTTTACTCATAAAAATGTTTTATCTTACAAGAAAAACTGTCATTCCTGTTACAAACTATGTCAATTCTGTTATCAAAACAAAATATATAACACTTTTGAATCAAAAAGTTACTTCTTTGACAGAGAAATGTTTTTTTTAATATACTGATTCTAATTTATAAATGCTTCAATAAATTTAATTTATTCATTTGTATCAAAATACCTTTGTTACAGATTAGAATCTAAAAAAAATCATTCCTGTTACCAAGCCCAGTCATTCCTGTTAATTTTACCCTGGAACAGGAATGACAGGAACAGGGATGACGGACCTTAATCAATTTAAAACTTTTCAAGGTCACTTTACTGACTAAGGCTATAAAATGACATTTCTTTTAAAAGGGGCCACTGTTATTTTTTTTCTTCATATATTGTGTTTCCTGAATATGAATAGGATCAATACTAAAAATGTGGAACAGTATATGACAGATAAAAAGTGAATTCTCTACTTTTACCTTCATTTATTCTTCAAAATCTCCACATGTTTACTTACCATGGATGACTTCTACATTTTTAAATACAGGAAGTTCATATCTGCCATCAAGTATCCTATATTCAGTATTATGGGAGGTAACTCTTACTCAGGGATCAATTGAAATTTGGTAACAGGGTTGACACCAAATTGTGGGACAGTCCTTCTGTGCCTTGGAAATCAATATTCAGGGAGTTTCCGTTACTTAAAAATGTCATTTTTTTAAAATTTTAGTGGAAATCTACTAAATAAGCCATAACATTTTGTAAAGTTCAAGGGATAAGTGGAAGAAATTTTTGATTGAAGTAAGGATTAGAATCAGTGGGACAAGCAAATTTTCCCGTTTTGGGGCCTTTAAAGCCCCAAAAACATATGATTTGGTGTACCTATATTGGTAAAACTTTTTGTCAAGTTTGGACCAATCACAAATTAGTAAATACTACTCAGAAATTACAATTTGGAGTTATGGTTACAGAAAAATCTTTCTGGGACAAAAAATTGCCACTTTTTGTAGAATCACCCATATAGAGGTGCCCTGTACATGTATAGACAATGATTTGTTATATAGAGGTATCTGTTACTGTAGGTTTGACTGTATTTCAATTTTGATAATCTATAGGAAAAGAGATGTTCGTCAAATTAAGTCATATCTTGCAGGAGCGAGGAGAATCAAACTTGTAGGATGGGGTGTAGGGTCATCAAGGGAGATAATTAAGTAACCTTTTACATTTGTTTTCTCAGGAATCATCTTGACATAAGGAAACACTGAGGTAGTTTGTTTGAATTTGTAAACTTCAATGTCCCTGTTTATATCATTCAAAGATGACAGTTATTTTGTGTTGCATCATTGTGGTCATGATCATATGGTAGCTGGATTTACAACTACCTTGAACTAACTGAATGTTGTCAGTTCGTACCCCATTCATTGCCAAGTGTACTTGATACAACATTATGTGGAAAAGTTTATCAGTGACGTGCGACAGGTCAGTGGTTTTCTTCACCAATAAAACTGACCGCCAACATGTAACTGAAATATTGTTGAAAGTGGCGTTAAGCACCATAAACCAAACCAAACCAGCTATTTTGTTGTAAGAACCAATTATAAGATTGTAACTGTATTCGAATGAAGCATTATTATGGTATGCAGATTCACACCTCAACATATTAAGGCATCAGAAAAGATAGAGAGAGTTCAAAGTTTAACATAAGCTACATTAGTGTTGTTCAGAAGTCACAGAGGATCATTCTAGCTCATCTATATTTAAAGACATCGATTATTTTACATACCTGTGCATTCATCGATTGTTTTGCTATGAATTAGAGTAGGTAATTTGATTTAATCGTGTTGTGATGGCTTATCTGTCCGGTTGATGATATTGCCATAGTGACATTTTATTTTATATTATTGAAGACATTTTATTTGACAATTGTGTAAATTTCCATATTTTATAAAACTTGTATTGTATTTGATTATATTTTGTTAGGTGGTTGGGTTATGGTGTTTCACGCCAATTTCAACAATATTTCTGTTATATCGTGACGTCAGTTTTATTGGTGGAGAAAACCACTGACCTGTCGCAAGTCACTTACAAACTTTATCACATAATGTTGTATCAAGTACACCTCGTCATGAACACGGTTTGGACCTGACAATTGTAGTGGTGATAGGCACTGATTGCACAGGTAGTTGTGAATCCATCTACCATACGATCACGACCATGACAGCCCCTATTAGATGGATGAAAGTAAATAAGGTTACCAATAAAGCTAAGTGTGTATTATCTGAATATTTTACTATAAAGTGTGTTGTTTTGGTTTTATTGTAAGGTAAATTTATTATTTACGTTTGTGATTTTTATTTACAAGGGGCAGAAAATAGATTGTGTCGTATCAGACAATTGCCTTATCCATGTAAAAGAGTTTCAGAAGAAAATAGCAGGCGATACCTTAACAGCTGTTAGAGAGGTTAGTAAACAATATAGGTATGAAACCAGTACCGTCCTAATGCATGGGCATGCTGGGTAGTTGCCCGGGGGCCCCACGAACATAGGGTCCCCATGCTAATCTATGTATGTTGTGTAAGACATGTTTTTTAATGTTTAAACATTGATTTTGTTGGAAATTTACCATTACAATGAATATATGTTTAATTTTATCGACATTCACAGTTTTATTCCTGTGAGTAGTTGTGTAGATATGGGCCCCCGTGCACTGCTTTACCAAGGGTTCCGTTATGCTGTTAGGATGGCCCTGTTTGAGACACCACAAAATCAGTTACATGTATATGTGGTCACATGACACTTGTAAAAAGAGGTTAATATTAAGCCCATTGTTCTGTTTTATCGGTTGCATGGTTTCATCTTGGTGATCAGTGTTTATTTCAGTTTTTTCAGTACAGTAGACCCACTCTGATAAGATCACCTCTTGTGCTATAGAAATGGGAGGCAGAGAATAGAGTCTACAATTTCTGTCTTGCTATGGGTCAATAACAATGAGTGTGTGAGTGATTGTTGTTTAATGCCAATTAAGCAATTTTTCCACTATATCAGGGGAAGAACAAGTTAATTTTCAATTAGATGATGATGAGATCCACCTTGTTCAAGACGAACACGCTGAGTTAGATTTTTATAGTGCTAGCTCACTGGAACAAAAATCCGCGGGTATATGTGTCGCTTCACTCGGACACATTATTATGACTCTGAGCCAACCAGTCTTTGCTCTTTCTCCTTAATGCTGTGTGCTTAGCGGAGAAGCAACAAATACCAATTTTATAGTCCTTGGTTTGACCTGAGCAGGGCTCCAACTGGAGGTAAAGACGAACCGATCATTTAAATTTATAGAAAAGCTGTATTTATCCATACCCTTTCTGATTAAAGATATAAATGTGTCACATTTTGGTACAAGGATAGTTTTATCAAATTGTAATTAACTTATTACAAGTATATTAAAATAATTCATATATTTAGTAAATTTAGTATTGTATGATATATGACCTCCTTTTCTTTACAGATATGTCATGTGAAGAGTGTGACGCAGGAAAATTTAATACATAACAGTTATATTGTAAAATATATCCAGAAATGTTCCGAACTTTGTTGGAGGATGCAGATTACAGATCCACCTCTATGTCTAAAATTTGATGTCAAGAATGGTGAAAATCTTGACAAGAATCTTTACAATGCTTTTACTAAAAATGGCAGCAGAATAGAATATTTAGTATGGCCAATTCTCTTCCTTCATAAATCAGGACCATTGATGGCCAAAGGTGTGGCGCAAGGAACCTGAACATTAGCAGGAATTACGAGAACAACATACGAGTCATTTTAAATAGTATGAGACAGGGGTTTCAATCTGACTGATATTTTTCATTATACAGTGTACTTTATCATATATACTATAGCAAGTTTTTTTTTTTATCATTTTAATGACTGACTTAATAAATATGTGAGACTCAGATCGACGTCCAGCCTCTATTCGATGTCCAATCCTCAAATCCATGTCCTCTTGTAAAATTCTCAAATCTATGTTTTTTTTTCAAATTCTCAAATTGACATCCAATTCTCAAATCTATGGCCGTTTCTCACTTTCTCAAATTGCCGTACAATAACGTCACTGACGTATACTGTAACCCTAACCAATCAATTGGCCATAGATCTGAGAATTTGGAAAGGACACCAATTTGAGAATACCCTTAAATCGGACCATGATTTGAGATAATGATGTCGGTGGATGCAGATTTGAGGAGTGGGTGCAGATTCAAGTCTGGACGCTGATCTGCGTCTATCATATATCTTAGTTGATTATATTTGCAATTAACCATTATTTACACAAAACTTCTTTAATGTTGTGAAATTGAATTAATACGTTGAAAGCATAGGGAATATATTTCTGTTCAGTGACACAGAATATTGTAGTGATAACATAGAACTGTTTTCTGATTAATTTTGTGTTGATTTTCATTATTAATTATGATGAAAAATATATAATCTTATTGAAATAGGGTGGTTTTTTGGTATATTTTTGTTCATCCACTCAAGCATTGACAACCAACACCATCCTGTATCGAATGACATCCAGTAATAAAAATGTAGATATCAAATTTAGTGTGCATGACACGTTTCTGGAATAACCATTCATCAGGTGTCCTGGATAGCCAAATTCGGCTAAGGTCACCTATGCCTGAGGGAGGAGAACCTTAGTTTTGACAATAATTACTTGATTTAGGAACTGTGTATTTCAATAAAAATATATCTAATAAACCATGTCAGCACTGAAACACTGACAACTGGGCGAATGATACCCTGGGGAACTAATAGCAACCTTTCATTTACATTCGACCATTCTCAACTCTTTCATAAAACACTATACTGTACAATATTTTTTTATCCATTTGTGTTAAGGTGTTCCTGACAATTGGTTTGTCTTGTTTGTCTATTAGTTTCCATGACAATGAATACTATCTCCATTCATATACAATTTTGATAGATTTATGGTTTTACGTCAAATGAACAGTATTTCAGCTGTGTTTAGGACAATGGACATAATGTAATGACTTATGTATATGTTAATGTATTTTTAATTATCACTAAGGTAAAGTAAAAATAAAGTAAATTTTATTTAAAGTTTGCACATATATACATTTAACAAATTACATGATCTACACGAAGCTCTTAAAACAGACTATAACATATATACAAGCAAACGTAAAATTTGTTCAAACAGGCAAGCACAGATAAATCAAGTATGAGCACATAAAAAGAAAGTATAAGACTGCATAAAAAGCAAATAAGAGCACATAAAAAACAAAGATAAGCACAAATTTAGCAAATAAAGTCTGTGATATATATTGCAAACAAAATGACAGATAAAACAGTAAGACTATTCATGCATGAAGTAGCACGGCGTGATATTTACAGGAACTGCAAAAACATTTTTCCCCACCACACCAATTGGAAATATAATTTTTAAACTGATCAAATGAGGACATATTTCTGACCTCACTTGGCAGTGTATTCCATAATCTTGCTGCCACGTACTTTGTTGTTCTCGGTCTGGTAATATCAGCTGTATTTATATTCCTAAAATTATATATACATGTATATTATTTTTAATAGTTACAAGGTCTTATTAAAATTTTGGACTTTTCTTATGTATAAAGTAAGTAAGTAAGTAAGTAAGTAATCTTTATTTAAAGTCGGGTTTATATACATTAACAAATAACATAAGCTCGCTTTTATACCGACTACACATGCATATACATATATCATACACAAACATGCAAGTTATTACACATAGCATAAAGATAATACAATACATAAGACAAAGACAATAGCATACACATACATAAAATGTAACTATAGTACAATAATACAGGTCATGCATTACAAATACATATCCATCTAAGATTTGATGCATACATTTCTATGTTTTGATCTCGGGACCTCCACAGTCAGTGCACATGTGGCAAGTGCCTCTCTGTACACTAACTGTTATAGGACCAGAAATCAACATAGAAGTAGATGTCAACATACATAGCACACACTAAGCATACAACATTTAAAAGACTAAGCACACAAACTTGTGTGGCAGGCTAGGCAATAAATAATAAGAATAGTAGATTGTCATTCTGCTTAGACAATTAAGATGATAGCCAATACGTTTAAGAACATTTAGTTGTCTATCTGCTTTTCTACACATATTTGTTATATGAATATTGAAATCTAACATAAAATCTATGGTTACACCAAGCAATTTAACCTTTTTTTCACACTCTAGTACTGTTCCCCCAGATCAAAAGTTAAATTCAGACTGTTTGCTTTTTTACCTATGGCAATTGCCTGAAATTTATCAGGATTTGCTTTCATTTTTATTAAGATGAAACCAATTAATAAAAGATTTACTGTTTGTTTCAAGTGAAGTCTTCAGAACTGTTACATCGTGATGTGCATGAGAGACAGTATTGTCATCTCCATAATAATATAATGTAGAATGTTTTACAAATAAGGGTAATAACAAAATTACCGAACTCCGAGCAATCTTACAAAGGGAAAGTCAAAACCCATAAGTATATAAACAGACAAAATCAGTCAACAACCGGAAAACTGTGAAAACCGTAATGACCCTGACTTGGTACAGGCATTTCTAAAGAAATCGTGGGTTGAATCAGATTTTAAAGTGCCAAACCTCCCCCTTTCATTATGGCTCAAAGTTTCCGGCTGTCACTATAACAGTATTTATAACAATACTTGAACAAAACAGGTAAAACAGTTGTCATAACAGCACCAAACTCAGTGAAGTGAATGTCAAAAACATTTTTACGTCACACATTGATAAAAAAATATTTTTGACATTTTTGTTTTTGACCACTTATATTTATACATTTTCACTATATGAAAATCCATCGTTTATAATCTTTTCTGCAGAGACGGAATATATTTCGACAAGATCTTGGTATCGGAATATAAACTTTTTAAGAGATCGAATAAGGCGATTCTTTTTATAGCCCTGGTCCAGTAGCCTGTTTCTCAGATGAAGATGACGTTTCAGGAAATCAGAATAATTGCTACTGGCCCTTGCATAACGAATCAATTGCCAGATGTAAACACCATATGCAGGAGAAGCTTGTATATTGCTGCACATATTTGGAAAATTTATGATTTTAAAATTGAAGTCGTCCCGTTTATCATATATTTTAGTACTGATTTGACCACTGTCGTCAAATTCGAGGTATAAGTCCAAAAATGATGCGGACGAAGCGGTATCTGTGGTCTCTTTAACTTCCAGCTCTGGAGGATATATCAATGGAAGAAATTCTGCAAATCTAGAATTATTGATAGATAAAACGTCATCAATATACATGTATGTGAAATTAAAGGCTCTAGCCTCATGAATCTTCTTATCTTTTACAAGCTTTTGAAGAAACTCCGACTCGTATGAGTATAAAAATAAATCGGCTAGAAGAGGGGCACAATTCGTACCCATTGGTATGCCGACGACCTGCTGAAACAGTATCCCTCCAAAACCAAAGATATCATTGAGAAATACATTGAATAAAACATGTCCAAGAATAGATCCTTGAGGCACACATTTAAAAATATTTTGAAAAGTACTAGTATATTGTCCTACTTTTACACATTGTTTTATGTCACTTATATAACTAACAAGAAGATTTAATGCACTATCGCTAACACCATATTGTTTTAATTTCAAGAGTAATAGATCATGGGGCAAGCAATCGAAGACTTTGGATAAGTCCATTAATATAGCCCCTACATACATATTGTTATCAAGTGCTGATTTCCAGTCCTCTACTATTCTAATTAAAGTGGATTGACAGCTAAAGCCTGCTCTGAATGCTGCTAAAAAAGGATTAAAAATATGATTAAAGTGTTCATTTACCTGTAAATGTATAGCTCTTTCAAAAAGTTTTGAAACTGTTGGCAAAACACTAACCGGTCTATAGTTTCCTTTGTCTAACAAACTGTTGTTCTTGTGTATCAGGCAGACTTTAGCTGTCTTCAGATCATCTGGGAAAATAGATTGTTGCATAAATTTATTTATTAACTTTGTAAGTGGTTGAGCTATAATTGATGATGCCTGCTTTAATAAAATTCTAGATCAACCCCTGTAGCTTTTTTTTAACATTAATGCTGTTTATTTGTTTCTTAACAAAGTTGTCATCTACAGATTTAAAATGTAATGCAGGTATTTCCTTATCCACCATTATTTGATCAATCTGTAAAATACTAAGATGGTTTGTATCTACTACAACATTTGGGTCACCAATATCATTGGCAAAATTGACAAAATAGTTATTAAAAATGAGGGGGCCCTCCCAATAGTCCGACGGCCCATTTGTCCGACGGCCCATTAGTCCGAAAACCCATTAGTCCGACAGCCCATTACTCCGACAACCTATAAATGCAAGAGGCATACCAAGTCTCATTAATATCCTTCAAGGCATTCCCGACAGACCATGAGGGTGGTTCCTATATACATGTACCCTATATAACTGAACGTCGTCCATACATGTCAACTCACCCGTTTTTTTGCGGGTCACACCGGTCATGAATTTGCCGAAATGTGTCCTCTCACCCGAGATTTTTCAATCACCCGACGGGTCCCGGGAATTCGGTAAATGACCCGTTTTCACCCGTCTTCTTGTCATGGATTGTATCCAGTTTTTAGAATGGAAATATATTGAAACAATTTCCCAATAATGCAATTTGATTAACCGGTTTGGCTATGAGACAAACGCAACCAATCCGTTAAACAGGAAATCGAAAATCAAGGAACACATGACAAATCCGTTACACATAAAACTAAAAAGAACAGACAACACGAACTCCACTAAAAAACGGGAGTGATTTCAGGTGCCCCGGAAAGGTAAACAAGTCCTGCCTTGTTAACAACACCCGTCGTGTAAAATGACGACACGAACATCGATATCGTTTTGACACGGATATATATATTAACCTAACTGCCATTAGCTCATTTGTTCACGACACAGGTACTTGGGCTCAACACCTCTCCTTTTTGCTTAAAGCGACACCATGGATTTTATCATTATCTTAATTTTCTCCCTTTTTCAACTAACAATATGCGAAACTGATCAAATTAGAGCTCTCTTATTACATGTATATAGGATGGGCCCCATGGGGCTATTTCAAACAGTTATTAGTGGTTTAATATATTTTCAGATTCAGACGCTATCAAATGTTAATCTCGACAAAACCTGTCCTTTTGAGAAACCTGCCATTTTAAACCCACTGTCTTGAGGGGCCTAATAAGGGGTCGAGCTAGGGTAACAAGGTGTCGAGCTCGGCTGACGAGGGATCAAACTCGTTTGACGCGATCGCTGGAAGAAAGCAGACCCCCTCTGGATCCGCTACTTTAAACCAAAAACATGGATTGTTTACTTGCTAATTCAATAAACGAAACGGAACCGTAAAGTCTTTAAAGTGAAGAGAAACAAACCGTTTCGCTTCGTTTTGTTCCTTGTAATAGTAGTCCCCATTCCTAACTGACCCAAAAGGTAATTAAGCATGCATGTACACATGTATGTACCACCCGAGCTTACGATTTTTCTATTTCCCAACTAACTGACATCCAGAAGACTTCCATAAAGACGGGGACTACTATTACAAGGAAAGAAACTAAACCAGAAAAAGAAACTAATAGTAAAAATGGTAATGCGATGTATAATTTAGTCCCTCACCGTGACGAATTGACATGTTGGACTAATGGGTTGTCGTACTAATGGGCTGTCGGACTAATGGGCCGTCGGACTAATGGGTTGTCGGACAAATGGGCCGTCGGACTAATGGGCCGTCCCCAAAAATTTCACAAGCTTGTTTTTGATTCGTAATTAAATTTGCATTTTCTGTTAAGATTGTGTCTTTTGAGGTATTACATCCTTTATTTGATAAAAAAAAAAAGGCTTAATTGTGGGCCAGAAATCTTTAGATTTTGGCCCACCGACACATCTTTCTACAAAATATTGATTTAATGACTTTCTTTTCAATTTAGTAAGGGAACGACCATTTAACATGAAAGGGGGGGGGTATGTTTTTTTCTAAAAAAATATTCTGATTCACAATGTTGCTGAAAAAAATATTCTGAATTTGGTGGAGGAAAAAAAATAATCTGATTCAGAGTTTTTGTCATATAACCTAATTTTAAATTCTGGAAAAAAAGTAAATATTCTAACTCTTGTGTTGTCCGAAAAAAAATTTCTGAACGAAACAAAAAACCATAACCCCCTCTTCAAGTTAAATGGTCGGTCCCTAACATAATTTCTCTGAGTGGTATAATTTTTCCAGTTTTCAGATGTTCTACATTTTTGGTATTTATGACATAACATTTTTTTCTTATAAATTGCTTTTCTACGAGTCACATTCATATAAGGTACCTGATTTGGTAAAACTCGCCTTTGTTTAAAAGGTGCATGTTTGTCTGCAACTTGTAAAAATTCTCTACTAAAATTTACATTTTAAAGCTTTATTTACACCTTCACAATTTGTTATGGTTTCAAAATCTACCTTTTCCAAGTCTTGAATAAAATTCCCGGAGTCAAAATATTTAAAACTTCTACAAAGTCTTGTTTGCTTTTTATGTGAATTTACAGTGCAGTTTACCTGTACTGCAATACAATTGTGAAAGTCGCTCAGACCAGAACTACTTTTTATGTGAATTTACAGTGCAGTTTACCTGTACTGCAATACAATTGTGAAAGTCGCTCAGACCAGAACTAAAATTTAAAGTTTTATTTACAAGTTTTGACTTATTTGTCAGGATAACATCCAGTAAGTTGGGTTTAGAAGTACCCATAAAACATGTTGGTGCTCTTATATGGTTTCTAATATCATATATATCACATACATCTACCTAAGAGGGAGAGGCGTTAAGGTGCAAAATTGGCCCTACATTTTATCAAAAAATAATGCTTCACATAGAATAAAAACAATTTACTAATTTAATTGTTATATTTACAAATTTTCAAAAAATATATCTTTCCGTGAGATTGGGTGCGCTATGACGTCATAATGACATGATTAGACGGATAATGCTAAAAATGGACTATAAACGACATATTCAATGTACATTTTAGCTATTTTATATACCTCCACAGTCTTCCACCAACACCAAATTGAGCAGTTAGTGTAAACAATATTTATTGAATAAATTGCATGAGTTATAACAATAGTACATACATAGGGATCAGAAAACAAGTGACGCAGCACTTATATAAATTCTTCTCCCAGATACCAAAAAAGAAAAGAAAAGAAAAATACATGTAAGATGGTTAGGACATGCACATTAATAATACACACATTTGTTTAAATAAGCATATGAAGTGAAAGGGTGACAATTCTTACAATGAACAATAAAATGACAGATCTAATATTTTGCAACAAGTAAAAGCATGGTACATTTATATTCTAGGTGTAAAACGTTTAGATTTTATTATAAAATCTTGAATTACAAGGAAATTACTTTCATTTTCACAATCTGGGAGGTTAGAATCGCCAAAGAGTAGATTATTGATATTCAAATGAGAAGACAGGTTAACAAATACATCATTTCTTAACCTTTCATACAGAGAACATTTTAGTAAAAAAATGCTCGGACGTTTCTACCAGTTTACAACTACAGTAGGGATTAGCTTCGATATTTTTCTTATAAAGATGATCCTTGAGCGCACTACTCTCAGTTCGAATTCTAGTATGTAGTATTTGACCAATTCTAGAACCTGCATAGAAGTAAGATGGGACAGGATTTATTGTGTTGTTCAAAAATATTTTCATGGAATTGACTGAAACATTACTTTTGATATTCGCTGGAAGTTCTTTCCAGAGTCGAACGGTTGAAGGTAAAAAGCTATTATTATAATAAGCTGTACGAGAATGTACATGAACTAGATTAGAATGGTTCCGGGTGCTATATTGATGAGTTTGTCCGAAGGAGGATGGAACTAAATTGGATAAATATTCGGGAACTGTTTTGTTAACCATTTTGTGAAATAATAAAATGTTATGTTTGTTTCTTCGTTCCTCTAAGGTTTCCCATCCACATTCTTGTAAAAGTATACGTATACTTGTCAATTTTGTAGCACCAGTTATTATACGTGCGGCTTCATAGTTAATGTGTTCTAGTTTTTCCTTTATATAATTTGGACAGTTATCCCAGACTACATTCGCATATTCTAGAATAGGGCGGACATAACTGAAGTACATATGCTCAAGCGATTTATGGTCTACTTTAAATTTCAACTTACGAATAATATTTAATCTAGAAGACGCCTTTGTTATAATTTCGTTAATATGTTTGGTTCAAGATCCATCATTAGAAAAAGTGAGACCAAGATGTTTATGTGTAATTACATTGTTAATGGGAACATTATTAAAATAAAGTGGAGGATGGAATTGAGGCTCGACCTTTCGTGAAATAATCATCGATTCGGTCTTCTTGGGATTGAAATTAACCAACCATCTGTTTGACCAGTTTTGAACCTTTTGCAAGTCTGAATTTAAAGAAAGAGAAGTAATCAATGGGTTATCGACGATTGCATAAATACTGGTGTCATCTGCGAAAAGTTTGATAGGACAATTTACTTCGTCAACGATATCATTGATAAATATAAGAAATAATAAGGGGCCTAAGATGGACCCTTGTGGAACACCAAGACGATTCTGTCCCATTTATAACGACACTGTGTTTCCTATTGGTTAAATAGTCTTTAAACCATAAAAGCAAATTCCCAACAATTCCCATTTTTTTTAATTCAAAAAGAAGACCCCTATGCCATACTCTATCAAAGGCTTTGCTAATATAAAAAAAGATTACTCTTATTTCCTTTCCCTCATCCAGAGCTTTGCTAAACATATTCGCAATATACAGAAGTTGATTCCTAGTCGAGTCATTTATTGTAAAACCAGACTGATGTTCGGTGATTAAGTCCCTGATAAAATTAAAAATATGTTTGTAAATACATTTTTCGAAAACTTTACTAGAAATAGGGAGCAAAGAAATATGTCGATAATTTCCAATTATATTTTTATCCTCTTTTTTGTGGACAGGGGTGACGTTTGCCACTTTCCATTTATTTGGAAAATGTTTAGTTATCAGACTAATGTTAAAAATAGCACACAATGGTTTTGAAATAATATCGTAAGCCACTTTTAGCAGTTTGGCATGAATAGTATCTGAACAGTTGTTTTGAGTATAGAGGGTTAATGATTGCATCAAAATATTTTGTTGGTGGAGGATTGTGGAGGTTGTTAAATATTAATTTATTTATAACCTCGGCCAGACCCTTAAAATCAATATTTTCACTCTTCTGGTTGTATATATGATACCATTATGTATATATACACAATCTCTGTACATTTTATGATTCATTTCAAGTAATGAAATTCATCAGTAAATAACTTGTTTCTGTAAATAATTGTATTTATTTTAAATACAGTTTGTATACATTGAAACCAGGAGAAAAACTCAGTGCATGCAGTCCGGCATCAACGCGATAAAAAGAACTGGGGACTATAAGTTCAATATATGGCCCCATATTTAATGAATCGTTATCTTAGAAAATACTTGATTAAAATTTGATGTGTTTTATTTTATAGACGACATCATACTTTTGATGTTAAAGCTTGTTTCCAACAAAATCGATACGTATTTGACGTCATTGTGACGTCATGAGCGTTATTTGTTTTCTGTATTTCGTGGAATTTTGCCCGCGATATTTCGACGGTTTTCGAAGAAATTAAGCACCTCCGTAGTCGTGCACCAGACAATATTTTACCAGATTATTAAAATAAATAAAACACAACTACTGTTAAAGTATTTTTTTGGTTTCACGAGGTGTTAAATTTCTTGAAAAACGACGGGAAAATGTTCAAATATTACAAGCGCTTAGATGACGTTTTGATGTCTGAGAAGTTGCCGTAAAAAACGATGGTATGTCGGCACGTAACAATTATATAACATAAAAATAAAATAAACACCACTTCATCCAAAATAGTTTTTTTCATAAGCCCCCAATTATTGATTATATATTTTCTTCCGGGATACTGAAATAGTTATTACTACCGTGATACTGAGGTAGGTTTATTGGTCTATCGATGCTACTTCTAAAATGAATTAAAATAGTTTGATCCAAAAAGAGTAGATATGTTTGGGCACAATCCAACATATCCTTAAGAAGAGTTTGAAGATACCACAGGGGCAATCAGAATCCGTATATGCGTTCTGTCATGTGCATAAGTTATTGTTTGCATGATTGACAGAAATATTCATCATATTGTTTTCTAGCTTCTGAACTGTCGATCGAGAAAAAAATAAAATATTCTAGACATGCAGCATATAGCCAGTCAATGGGGTTTGCAATTAATATTTCGCATGTACAATAGCGACCCACCACCACAAGGTGTGGAAAATAGAAATATTCTTCTGTGGTTTAAATGCGTATTAACTGCATTACATGTAAACTGTATTATTCTGTTTGATAAAGTACTTTAACTAGAACAGAATTTTTTTTACCCTTGGTATATTTTAAATGAGGTTGAAACATGTCGCCATTTGATATCAATTCGGTTGTATTTCATTTTGACGATTTTAATTACGGAAGACGATCACAACCAATTTTTTTTTTAACAATTGCAACTCAGCTGTTTTTTTTCATAGCGTATAATAAAATGAAAAAAATATATATCACACTGTCGGAACAGTTCCAACATTCAATAGAAAAATCATTTAGTGTCCATCGTCTGTTATCCATAACTTTTCATATTAATATTTAATCTTTTTCTTAAAAACTGCAAAACCAAATGTTTTATTTTACGTTATCAAGTTCTCTCAACCCGCACCTTGGCATTTTTTTTTTTATAGATTTATGATGGTTTTCCCTAAAAATGTACTGGAATATATCATAACATTGGTTGTCGTTAAGAATAAAGTACGGTTAAAAAAGTGTTTAAAAAAATTTCAAATATGAAAAAGTTCTATTCCTCAAATAAATCTATCTATTACTTCTTTAAGGTTAGTACCAAAATTTCGACCAGTTTTCGACAATCAATGTTAATAAGTTTCTGAATTGATATGATCTCAATATGTACATTATCAATGTCATAGCAGACGATGAAACCAAAATTGGTCTGTATGAGATATATTTTTTAAATGATTAAATCTTTGTTAAGGTGACGAAAAAATGAATTACGAAAAAATACAATTTGAACGTGAAATAATAGATGTGGTACGTAGTTCTTACATTTAAAGATGACATTTTTAGATCAGATTTCTTGAGATCATTCATACAATTTCAGCATCATAATATAACCTCTGACAAATAAAGCGATCAAAATAATGAGAGATTTTATCACGTGAAACAAACCGTCGAAAACAGGAGACCGTCGAAAATGGGTGATGTTGTGACATTACTATTCGTTCACTTTAATTTCATAATACAGTTTCAGAACATGTTTTTATTCCTGAAATCAATCCACATTGCATATTAAGTCAAATTTATGCTGTGTTTATTGAGTTTTATTATGCTTTGTTTTTTTTTTTTTTTTTTTTTTAAGATATGCATTATAATACAATGATACGTACGTTCTGTATTCTGAAAAAAGTGACGTTCAGTGGTTTTCATTACCTGACTTTGTCGGTCCGCTGTGAGGAATTAGATGCACATATTAACTAACTGTATTTATTTATGAAAAGCACATATTGTGAATACATTTTGGAGAACATTTTATCGACATCTGAGGTGGGACCGATTTTGGCTCTTATAGCTCCCAGATGATTTATCTTTATCGAGCATATCATAGTTTAAATCACCTAAAGTAAACAGGTTGTCATAACGAGATAATACATTTTCACGGGCATTTGAAAAATCTGTTTTGAAAACATCATGTTTCATTGATGGTGGCTTGTACACCCCTGCAAAACAAAGTCTATCTGTTTCAGTTCTTACTTCAGTAGTTATGGATTCAATATTTTTAAAACCAAGGTTTATTTGGTATAATTTTGAAGGTCTCCAATTCATCTGTTTTCATTGTCCGGGTTTTAAGTGAGGGTAATTAAGAATTTTGGGGTAGAGTTTCGTACGAGCAGATATATTAATTATAATTAACTGTGGTTTGTAAATATTGTAAATTGACTTGCACGAGCGCTAGCGGTCAATCATCTTGAACACTAGTTATTTTTTTATTTGAAAATGTTTTGCACCTCCTCAGTATTTTCAGTTATGAAAACAGGAACACTTTAGTTTTATGTGCAGTTCTGGTAAAGGGGAAATTGTGGGCGACCCTTTAGCACGTTTTTACCACAAAACTTTGCCTCGTGAGAACAGTTTGAGTAAATATGTTTTGACAATATAATAATAACGGCCACAACTGTTGGTTTTAGACGATTTTATAGATATGAAAGGGGTAATCAGAATTCCTAAATCGAAGAAGGGCAGACAACACAATGGTCAAAGAAAAAGTACAAAAAGATAAACAACGATCTACAAAACATTACACATAAAACTAAAGATCTAGTAACACGTACACCACTAAAGACAAACAACGATCTACAAAACATACATAAAACTAAAGATCTAGTAACACGTACACCACTAAAGACAAACAACGATCTACAAAACATACATATAAACTAAAGATCTAGTAACACGTACACCACTAAAAACAAACAACGATCTACAAAACATACATATAAACTAAAGATCGAGTAACACGTACACCACTAAAGACAAACAACGATCTACAAAACATACATATAAACTAAAGATCTAGTAACACGTACACCACTAAAGACAAACAACGATCTACAAAACATACATATAAACTAAAGATCTAGTAACACGAACCTCACTAAAGACAAACAACGATCTACAAAACATACATATAAACTAAAGATCTAGTAACACGTACACCACTAAAGACAAACAACGATCTACAAAACATACATATAAACTAAAGATCTAGTAACACGTACACCACTAAAGACAAACAACGATCTACAAAACATACATATAAACTAAAGATCTAGTAACACGTACACCACTAAAGACAAACAACGATCTACAAAACATACATATAAACTAAAGATCTAGTAACACGAACACCACTAAAGACAAACAACGATCTACAAAACATACATATAAACTAAAGATCTAGTAACACGTACACCACTAAAGACAAACAACGATCTACAAAACATACATATAAACTAAAGATCTAGTAACACGTACACCACTAAAAACAAACAACGATCTACAAAACATACATATAAACTAAAGATCTAGTAACACGTACACCACTAAAGACAAACAACGATCTACAAAACATACATATAAACTAAAGATCTAGTAACACGTACACCACTAAAGACAAACAACGATCTACAAAACATACATATAAACTAAAGATCTAGTAACACGTACACCACTAAAGACAAACAACGATCTACAAAACATACATATAAACTAAAGATCTAGTAACACGTACACCACTAAAATCAAACAACGATCTACAAAACATACATATAAACTAAAGATCTAGTAACACGTACACCACTAAAGACAAACAATGATCTACAAAACATACACATAAAACTAAAGATCAAGTAACACGTACACCACTAAAAACAAACAACGATCTACAAAACATACATATAAACTAAAGATCTAGTAACACGTACACCACTAAAAACAAACAACGATCTACAAAACATACATATAAAACTAAAGATCTAGTAACACGAACACCACTAAAAACAAACAACGATCTACTAAACATACATATAAAACTAAAGATCTAGTAACACGAACACCACTAAAGACAAACAACGATCTACAAAACATACACATAAAACTAAAGATCAAGTAACACGTACACCACTAAAAACAAACAACGATCTACAAAACATACATATAAACTAAAGATCTAGTAACACGTACACCACTAAAGACAAACAATGATCTACAAAACATACATATAAACTAAAGATCTAGTAACACGAACACCACTAAAAACAAACAATGATCTACAAAACATACATATAAACTAAAGATCAAGTAACACGAACACCACTAAAGACAAACAATGATCTACAAAACATACACATAAAACTAAAGATCAAGTAACACGTACACCACTAAAAACAAACAACGATCTACAAAACATACACATAAAACTAAAGATCTAGTAACACGAACACCACTAAAAACAAACAACGATCTACAAAACATACATATAAACTAAAGATCTAGTAACACGAACACCACTAAAAACAAACAACGATCTACAAAACATACATATAAACTAAAGATCAAGTAACACGTACACCACTAAAAACAAACAACGATCTACAAAACATACATATAAACTAAAGATCTAGTAACACGTACACCACTAAAGACAAACAACGATCTACAAAACATACATATAAACTAAAGATCTAGTAACACGTACACCACTAAAAACAAACAACGATCTACAAAACATACATATAAACTAAAGATCTAGTAACACGTACACCACTAAAGACAAACAATGATCTACAAAACATACACATAAAACTAAAGATCAAGTAACACGTACACCACTAAAAACAAACAACGATCTACAAAACATACATATAAACTAAAGATCAAGTAACACGTACACCACTAAAAACAAACAACGATCTACAAAACATACATATAAAACTAAAGATCTAGTAACACGAACACCACTAAAAACAAACAACGATCTACAAAACATACATATAAAACTAAAGATCTAGTAACACGAACACCACTAAAGACAAACAACGATCTACAAAACATACACATAAAACTAAAGATCAAGTAACACGTACACCACTAAAAACAAACAACGATCTACAAAACATACATATAAACTAAAGATCTAGTAACACGTACACCACTAAAGACAAACAATGATCTACAAAACATACATATAAACTAAAGATCTAGTAACACGAACACCACTAAAAACAAACAATGATCTACAAAACATACATATAAACTAAAGATCAAGTAACAGGAACACCACTAAAGACAAACAACGATCTACAAAACATACATATAAACTAAAGATCTAGTAACACGAACACCACTAAAAACAAACAACGATCTACAAAACATACATATAAACTAAAGATCTAGTAACACGAACACCACTAAAGACAAACAACGATCTACAAAACATACATATAAAACTAAAGATCAAGTATCACGAACACCACTAAAAACAAACAACGATCTACAAAACATACATATAAACTAAAGATCAAGTAACACGAACACCACTAAAAACAAACAACGATCTACAAAACATACATATAAACTAAAGATCTAGTAACACGAACACCACTAAAAACAAACAACGATCTACAAAACATACATATAAACTAAAGATCTAGTAACACGTACACCACTAAAAACAAACAACGATCTACAAAACATACATATAAACTAAAGATCTAGTAACACGAACACCACTAAAAACAAACAATGATCTACAAAACATACATATAAACTAAAGATCAAGTAACAGGAACACCACTAAAGACAAACAATGATCTACAAAACATACACATAAAACTAAAGATCAAGTAACACGTACACCACTAAAAACAAACAACGATCTACAAAACATACACATAAAACTAAAGATCAAGTAACACGAACACCACTAAAAACAAACAACGATCTACAAAACATACACATAAAACTAAAGATCTAGTAACACGAACACCACTAAAAACAAACAACGATCTACAAAACATACATATAAACTAAAGATCTAGTAACACGAACACCACTAAAAACAAACAACGATCTACAAAACATACATATAAACTAAAGATCAAGTAACACGAACACCACTAAAGACAAACAACGATCTACAAAACATACATATAAACTAAAGATCTAGTAACACGAACACCACTAAAAACAAACAACGATCTACAAAACATACATATAAACTAAAGATCTAGTAACACGAACACCACTAAAGACAAACAATGATCTACAAAACATACACATAAACAAAAGATCAAGTAACACGAACACCACTAAAAACAAACAACGATCTACAAAACATACATATAAACTAAAGATCGAGTAACACGAACACCACTAAAGACAAACAACGATCTACAAAACATACACATAAACTAAAGATCTAGTAACACGAACACCACTAAAAACAAACAACGATCTACAAAACATACATATAAACTAAAGATCTAGTAACACGAACACCACTAAAAACAAACAACGATCTACAAAACATACATATAAACTAAAGATCTAGTAACACGAACACCACTAAAGACAAACAATGATCTACAAAACATACACATAAACTAAAGATCAAGTAACACGAACACCACTAAAAACAAACAACGATCTACAAAACATACATATAAACTAAAGATCGAGTAACACGAACACCACTAAAGACAAACAACGATCTACAAAACATACACATAAACTAAAGATCGAGTAACACGAACACCACTAAAAACAAACAACGATCTACAAAACATACATATAAACTAAAGATCTAGTAACACGAACACCACTAAAGACAAACAACGATCTACAAAACATACATATAAACTAAAGATCTAGTAACACGAACACCACTAAAAACAAACAACGATCTACAAAACATACATATAAACTAAAGATCTAGTAACACGAACACCACTAAAGACAAACAACGATCTACAAAACATACACATAAACTAAAGATCAAGTAACACGAACACCACTAAAAACAAACAACGATCTACAAAACATACATATAAACTAAAGATCTAGTAACACGTACACCACTAAAGACAAACAATGATCTACAAAACATACACATAAAACTAAAGATCAAGTAACACGTACACCACTAAAAACAAACAACGATCTACAAAACATACATATAAACTAAAGATCAAGTAACACGTACACCACTAAAAACAAACAACGATCTACAAAACATACATATAAAACTAAAGATCTAGTAACACGAACACCACTAAAAACAAACAACGATCTACAAAACATACATATAAAACTAAAGATCTAGTAACACGAACACCACTAAAGACAAACAACGATCTACAAAACATACACATAAAACTAAAGATCAAGTAACACGTACACCACTAAAAACAAACAACGATCTACAAAACATACATATAAACTAAAGATCAAGTAACACGTACACCACTAAAAACAAACAACGATCTACAAAACATACATATAAAACTAAAGATCTAGTAACACGAACACCACTAAAAACAAACAACGATCTACAAAACATACATATAAAACTAAAGATCTAGTAACACGAACACCACTAAAGACAAACAACGATCTACAAAACATACACATAAAACTAAAGATCAAGTAACACGTACACCACTAAAAACAAACAACGATCTACAAAACATACATATAAACTAAAGATCTAGTAACACGTACACCACTAAAGACAAACAATGATCTACAAAACATACATATAAACTAAAGATCTAGTAACACGAACACCACTAAAAACAAACAATGATCTACAAAACATACATATAAACTAAAGATCAAGTAACAGGAACACCACTAAAGACAAACAACGATCTACAAAACATACATATAAACTAAAGATCTAGTAACACGAACACCACTAAAAACAAACAACGATCTACAAAACATACAAATAAACTAAAGATCTAGTAACACGAACACCACTAAAGACAAACAACGATCTACAAAACATACATATAAAACTAAAGATCAAGTAACACGAACACCACTAAAAACAAACAACGATCTACAAAACATACATATAAACTAAAGATCAAGTAACACGAACACCACTAAAAACAAACAACGATCTACAAAACATACATATAAACTAAAGATCTAGTAACACGAACACCACTAAAAACAAACAACGATCTACAAAACATACATATAAACTAAAGATCTAGTAACACGTACACCACTAAAAACAAACAACGATCTACAAAACATACATATAAACTAAAGATCTAGTAACACGTACACCACTAAAGACAAACAATGATCTACAAAACATACATATAAACTAAAGATCTAGTAACACGAACACCACTAAAAACAAACAATGATCTACAAAACATACATATAAACTAAAGATCAAGTAACAGGAACACCACTAAAGACAAACAATGATCTACAAAACATACACATAAAACTAAAGATCAAGTAACACGTACACCACTAAAAACAAACAACGATCTACAAAACATACACATAAAACTAAAGATCAAGTAACACGAACACCACTAAAAACAAACAACGATCTACAAAACATACACATAAAACTAAAGATCTAGTAACACGAACACCACTAAAAACAAACAACGATCTACAAAACATACATATAAACTAAAGATCTAGTAACACGAACACCACTAAAAACAAACAACGATCTACAAAACATACATATAAACTAAAGATCAAGTAACACGAACACCACTAAAGACAAACAACGATCTACAAAACATACATATAAACTAAAGATCTAGTAACACGAACACCACTAAAAACAAACATCGATCTACAAAACATACATATAAACTAAAGATCTAGTAACACGAACACCACTAAAGACAAACAATGATCTACAAAACATACACATAAACAAAAGATCAAGTAACACGAACACCACTAAAAACAAACAACGATCTACAAAACATACATATAAACTAAAGATCGAGTAACACGAACACCACTAAAGACAAACAACGATCTACAAAACATACACATAAACTAAAGATCTAGTAACACGAACACCACTAAAAACAAACAACGATCTACAAAACATACATATAAACTAAAGATCTAGTAACACGAACACCACTAAAAACAAACAACGATCTACAAAACATACATATAAACTAAAGATCTAGTAACACGAACACCACTAAAGACAAACAATGATCTACAAAACATACACATAAACTAAAGATCAAGTAACACGAACACCACTAAAAACAAACAACGATCTACAAAACATACATATAAACTAAAGATCGAGTAACACGAACACCACTAAAGACAAACAACGATCTACAAAACATACACATAAACAAAAGATCGAGTAACACGAACACCACTAAAAACAAACAACGATCTACAAAACATACATATAAACTAAAGATCTAGTAACACGAACACCACTAAAGACAAACAACGATCTACAAAACATACATATAAACTAAAGATCTAGTAACACGAACACCACTAAAAACAAACAACGATCTACAAAACATACATATAAACTAAAGATCTAGTAACACGAACACCACTAAAGACAAACAACGATCTACAAAACATACACATAAACTAAAGATCAAGTAACACGAACACCACTAAAAACAAACAACGATCTACAAAACATACATATAAACTAAAGATCGAGTAACACGAACACCACTAAAGACAAACAACGATCTACAAAACATACACATAAACTAAAGATCGAGTAACACGAACACCACTAAAAACAAACAACATTCTACAAAACATACATATAAACTAAAGATCTAGTAACACGTACACCACTAAAAACAAACAACGATCTACAAAACATACATATAAACTAAAGATCGAGTAACACGTACACCACTAAAAACAAACAACGATCTACAAAACATACATATAAACTAAAGATCGAGTAACACGTACACCATTAAAAACAAACAATGATCTACAAAACATACATATAAATTATAGATCGAGTAACACGTACACCACTAAAAACAAACAACGATCTACAAAACATACATATAAACTAAAGATCGAGTAACACGTACACCACTAAAAACAAACAACGATCTACAAAACATACATATAAACTAAAGATCAAGTAACACGAACACCACTAAAAACAAACAACGATCTACAAAACATACATATAAACTAAAGATCTAGTAACACGAACACCACTAAAGACAAACAACGATCTACAAAACATACACATAAACTAAAGATCAAGTAACACGAACACCACTAAAAACAAACAACGATCTACAAAACATACATATAAACTAAAGATCGAGTAACACGTACACCACTAAAAACAAACAACGATCTACAAAACATACATATAAACTAAAGATCTAGTAACACGAACACCACTAAAGACAAACAACGATCTACAAAACATACACATAAACTAAAGATCAAGTAACACGAACACCACTAAAAACAAACAACGATCTACAAAACATACATATAAACTAAAGATCGAGTAACACGAACACCACTAAAGACAAACAACGATCTACAAAACATACACATAAACTAAAGATCGAGTAACACGAACACCACTAAAAACAAACAATGATCTACAAAACATACATATAAACTAAAAATCGAGTAACACGTACACCACTAAAGACAAACAATGATCTACAAAACATACATATAAACTAAAGATCTAGTAACACGAACACCACTAAAAACAAACAATGATCTACAAAACATACATATAAACTAAAGATCAAGTAACAGGAACACCACTAAAGACAAACAATGATCTACAAAACATACACATAAAACTAAAGATCAAGTAACACGTACACCACTAAAAACAAACAACGATCTACAAAACATACACATAAAACTAAAGATCAAGTAACACGAACACCACTAAAAACAAACAACGATCTACAAAACATACACATAAAACTAAAGATCGAGTAACACGAACACCACTAAAAACAAACAACGATCTACAAAACATACATATAAACTAAAGATCTAGTAACACGAACACCACTAAAAACAAACAACGATCTACAAAACATACATATAAACTAAAGATCAAGTAACACGAACACCACTAAAGACAAACAACGATCTACAAAACATACATATAAACTAAAGATCGAGTAACACGAACACCACTAAAAACAAACAACGATCTACAAAACATACATATAAACTAAAGATCTAGTAACACGAACACCACTAAAGACAAACAATGATCTACAAAACATACACATAAACTAAAGATCAAGTAACACGAACACCACTAAAAACAAACAACGATCTACAAAACATACATATAAACTAAAGATCGAGTAACACGAACACCACTAAAGACAAACAACGATCTACAAAACATACACATAAACTAAAGATCGAGTAACACGAACACCACTAAAAACAAACAACGATCTACAAAACATACATATAAACTAAAGATCTAGTAACACGAACACCACTAAAGACAAACAACGATCTACAAAACATACATATAAACTAAAGATCTAGTAACACGAACACCACTAAAAACAAACAACGATCTACAAAACATACGTATAAACTAAAGATCTAGTAACACGAACACCACTAAAGACAAACAACGATCTACAAAACATACACATAAACTAAAGATCAAGTAACACGAACACCACTAAAAACAAACAACGATCTACAAAACATACATATAAACTAAAGATCGAGTAACACGAACACCACTAAAGACAAACAACGATCTACAAAACATACACATAAACTAAAGATCGAGTAACACGAACACCACTAAAAACAAACAACATTCTACAAAACATACATATAAACTAAAGATCTAGTAACACGAACACCACTAAAGACAAACAACGATCTACAAAACATACACATAAACTAAAGATCAAGTAACACGAACACCACTAAAAACAAACAACGATCTACAAAACATACATATAAACAAAAGATCGAGTAACACGTACACCACTAAAAACAAACAACGATCTACAAAACATACATATAAACTAAAGATCTAGTAACACGAACACCACTAAAGACAAACAACGATCTACAAAACATACACATAAACTAAAGATCAAGTAACACGAACACCACTAAAAACAAACAACGATCTACAAAACATACATATAAACTAAAGATCGAGTAACATGAACACCACTAAAGACAAACAACGATCTACAAAACATACACATAAACTAAAGATCGAGTAACACGAACACCACTAAAAACAAACAACGATCTACAAAACATACATATAAACTAAAGATCTAGTAACACGTACACCACTAAAAACAAACAACGATCTACAAAACATACATATAAACTAAAGATCGAGTAACACGTACACCACTAAAAACAAACAACGATCTACAAAACATACATATAAACTAAAGATCTAGTAACACGTACACCACTAAAAACAAACAACGATCTACAAAACATACATATAAACTAAAGATCGAGTAACACGTACACCACTAAAAACAAACAATGATCTACAAAACATACATATAAACTAAAGATCGAGTAACACGTACACCACTAAAAACAAACAACGATCTACAAAACATACATATAAAACTAAAGATCGAGTAACACGTACACCACTAAAAACAAACAACGATCTACAAAACATACATATAAACTAAAGATCGAGTAACACGTACACCACTAAAAACAAACAACGATCTACAAAACATACATATAAACTAAAGATCAAGTAACACGAACACCACTAAAAACAAACAACGATCTACAAAACATACATATAAACTAAAGATCGAGTAACACGTACACCACTAAAAACTAACAACGATCTACAAAACATACATATAAACTAAAGATCGAGTAACACGTACACCACTAAAAACAAACAACGATCTACAAAACATACATATAAACTAAAGATCGAGTAACACGTACACCACTAAAAACAAACAACGATCTACAAAACATACATATAAACTAAAGATCGAGTAACACGTACACCATTAAAAACAAACAATGATCTACAAAACATACATATAAACTAAAGATCGAGTAACACGTACACCACTAAAAACAAACAACGATCTACAAAACATACATATAAACTAAAGATCGAGTAACACGTACACCACTAAAAACAAACAACGATCTACAAAACATACATATAAACTAAAGATCAAGTAACACGAACACCACTAAAAACAAACAACGATCTACAAAACATACATATAAACTAAAGATCTAGTAACACGTACACCACTAAAAACAAACAACGATCTACAAAACATACATATAAACTAAAGATCTAGTAACACGAACACCACTAAAGACAAACAACGATCTACAAAACATACACATAAACTAAAGATCAAGTAACACGAACACCACTAAAAACAAACAACGATCTACAAAACATACATATAAACTAAAGATCGAGTAACACGAACACCACTAAAGACAAACAACGATCTACAAAACATACACATAAACTAAAGATCGAGTAACACGAACACCACTAAAAACAGACAACGATCTACAAAACATACATATAAACTAAAGATCTAGTAACACGTACACCACTAAAAACAAACAACGATCTACAAAACATACATATAAACTAAAGATCGAGTAACACGTACACCACTAAAAACAAACAACGATCTACAAAACATACATATAAACTAAAGATCGAGTAACACGTACACCACTAAAAACAAACAATGATCTACAAAACATACATATAAACAAAAGATCGAGTAACACGTACACCACTAAAAACAAACAACGATCTACAAAACATACATATAAACTAAAGATCGAGTAACACGTACACCACTAAAAACAAACAACGATCTACAAAACATACATATAAACTAAAGATCGAGTAACACGTACACCATTAAAAACAAACAATGATCTACAAAACATACATATAGACTAAAGATTGAGTAACACGTACACCACTAAAAACAAACAACGATCTACAAAACATACATATAAACTAAAGATCGAGTAACACGTACACCACTAAAAACAAACAACGATCTACAAAACATACATATAAACTAAAGATCAGGTAACACGAACAGCACTAAAAACAAACAACGATCTACAAAACATACATATAAACTAAAGATCTAGTAACACGAACACCACTAAAGACAAACAACGATCTACAAAACATACACATAAACTAAAGATCAAGTAACACGAACACCACTAAAAACAAACAACGATCTACAAAACATACATATAAACTAAAGATCGAGTAACACGTACACCACTAAAAACAAACAACGATCTACAAAACATACATATAAACTAAAGATCTAGTAACACGAACACCACTAAAGACAAACAACGATCTACAAAACATACACATAAACTAAAGATCAAGTAACACGAACACCACAAAAAACAAACAACGATCTACAAAACATACATATAAACTAAAGATCGAGTAACACGAACACCACTAAAGACAAACAACGATCTACAAAACATACACATAAACTAAAGATCGAGTAACACGAACACCACTAAAAACAAACAACGATCTACAAAACATACATATAAACTAAAGATCTAGTAACACGTACACCACTAAAAACAAACAACGATCTACAAAACATACATATAAACTAAAGATCGAGTAACACGTACACCACTAAGAACAAACAACGATCTACAAAACATACATATAAACTAAAGATCGAGTAACACGTACACCACTAAAAACAAACAATGATCTACAAAACATACATATAAACTAAAGATCGAGTAACACGTACACCACTAAAAACAAACAACGATCTACAAAACATACATATAAAACTAAAGATCGAGTAACACGTACACCACTAAAAACAAACAACGATCTACAAAACATACATATAAACTAAAGATCGAGTAACACGTACACCACTAAAAACAAACAACGATCTACAAAACATACATATAAACTAAAGATCAAGTAACACGAACACCACTAAAAACAAACAACGATCTACAAAACATACATATAAACTAAAGATCGAGTAACACGTACACCACTAAAAACTAACAACGATCTACAAAACATACATATAAAACTAAAGATCTAGTAACACGAACACCACTAAAAACAAACAACGACCTACAAAACATACATATAAACTAAAGATCAAGTAACACGTACACCACTGAAGACAAACAACGATCTACAAAACATACACATAAACAAAAGATCGAGTAACACGTACACCACTAAAGACAAACAACGATCTACAAAACATAAACATAAACTAAAGATCGAGTAACACGAACACTACTAAAGACAAACAACGATCTACAAAACATACACATAAACTAAAGATCTAGTAACACGAACACCACTAAAGACAAACAACGATCTACAAAACATACATATAAACTAAAGATCGAGTAACACGTACACCACTAAAGATAAACAACGATCTACAAAACATACACATAAACTAAAGATCAAGTAACACGTACACCACTAAAGACAAACAACGATCTACAAAACATACACATAAACTAAAGATCGAGTAACACGTACACCACTAAAGATAAACAACGATCTACAAAACATACACATAAACTAAAGATCGAGTAACACGTACACCACTAAAGACAAACAACGATCTACAAAACATACACATAAACTAAAGATCTAGTAACACGAACACCACTAAAGACAAACAACGATCTACAAAACATACATATAAACTAAAGATCTAGTAACACGTACACCACTAAAGACAAACAACGATCTACAAAACATACACATAAACTAAAGATCTAGTAACACGTACACCACTAAAGACAAACAACGATCTACAAAACATACACATAAACTAAAGATCTAGTAACACGTACACCACTAAAGACAAACAACGATCTACAAAACATACACATAAACTAAAGATCTAGTAACACGTACACCACTAAAGACAAACAACGATCTACAAAACATAAACATAAACTAAAGATCGAGTAACACAAACACCACTAAAGACAAACAACGATCTACAAAACATATACATAAACTAAAGATCGAGTAACACGAACACCACTAAAGACAAACAACGATCTACAAAACATACATATAAACTAAAGATCGAGTAACACGTACACCACTAAAGATAAACAACGATCTACAAAACATACACATAAACTAAAGATCAAGTAACACGTACACCACTAAAGACAAACAACGATCTACAAAACATACACATAAACTAAAGATCGAGTAACACGTACACCACTAAAGACAAACAACGATCTACAAAACATACACATAAACTAAAGATCTAGTAACACGAACACCACTAAAGACAAACAACGATCTACAAAACATACATATAAACTAAAGATCTAGTAACACGTACACCACTAAAGACAAACAACGATCTACAAAACATACACATAAACTAAAGATCTAGTAACACGTACACCACCAAAGACAAACAACGATCTACAAAACATACACATAAACTAAAGATCTAGTAACACGAACACCACTAAAGACAAACAACGATCTACAAAACATACACATAAACTAAAGATCGAGTAACACGTACACCACTAAAGACAAACAACGATCTACAAAACATACACATAAACTAAAGATCTAGTAACACGTACACCACTAAAAACAAACAACGATCTACAAAACATACATATAAACTAAAGATCTAGTAACACGAACACCACTAAGAACAAACAACGATCTACAAAACATTACACATAAGACTAAAGATCTAGTAACACGTACACCACTAAAAACAAACAACGATCTACAAAACATACACATAAAACTAAAGATCGAGTAACACGAACACCACTAAAGACAAACAACGATCTACAAAACATACATATAAACTAAAGATCTAGTAACACGAACACCACTAAAGACAAACAACGATCTACAAAACATACATATAAACTAAAGATCGAGTAACACGTACACCACTAAAAACAAACAACGATCTACAAAACATACATATAAACTAAAGATCAAGTAACACGAACACCACTAAAAACAAACAACGATCTACAAAACATACATATAAACTAAAGATCGAGTAACACGTACACCACTAAAAACTAACAACGATCTACAAAACATACATATAAAACTAAAGATCTAGTAACACGAACACCACTAAAAACAAACAACGACCTACAAAACATACATATAAACTAAAGATCAAGTAACACGTACACCACTAAAGACAAACAACGATCTACAAAACATACACATAAACTAAAGATCGAGTAACACGTACACTACTAAAGACAAACAACGATCTACAAAACATACACATAAACTAAAGATCGAGTAACACGTACACCACTAAAGACAAACAACGATCTACAAAACATACACATAAACTAAAGATCTAGTAACACGAACACCACTAAAGACAAACAACGATCTACAAAACATACATATAAACTAAAGATCAAGTAACACGTACACCACTAAAGACAAACAACGATCTACAAAACATACACATAAACTAAAGATCGAGTAACACGTACACCACTAAAGACAAACAACGATCTACAAAACATACACATAAACTAAAGATCGAGTAACACGTACACCACTAAAGACAAACAACGATCTACAAAACATACACATAAACTAAAGATCTAGTAACACGAACACCACTAAAGACAAACAACGATCTACAAAACATACATATAAACTAAAGATCTAGTAACACGTACACCACTAAAGACAAACAACGATCTACAAAACATACACATAAACTAAAGATCTAGTAACACGTACACCACTAAAGACAAACAACGATCTACAAAACATACACATAAACTAAAGATCTAGTAACACGAACACCACTAAAGACAAACAACGATCTACAAAACATACATATAAACTAAAGATCTAGTAACACGTACACCACTAAAAACAAACAACGATCTACAAAACATACATATAAACTAAAGATCGAGTAACACGTACACCACTAAAAACAAACAACGATCTACAAAACATACATATAAACTAAAGATCGAGTAACACGTACACCACTAAAAACAAACAATGATCTACAAAATATACATATAAACTAAAGATCGAGTAACACGTACACCACTAAAAACAAACAACGATCTACAAAACATACATATAAACTAAAGATCGAGTAACACGTACACCACTAAAAACAAACAACGATCTACAAAACATACATATAAAACTAAAGATCGAGTAACACGAACACCACTAAAGACAAACAACGATCTACAAAACATACATATAAACTAAAGATCAAGTAACACGTACACCACTAAAGACAAACAACGATCTACAAAACATACACATAAACTAAAGATCGAGTAACACGTACACCACTAAAGACAAACAACGATCTACAAAACATACACATAAACTAAAGATCGAGTAACACGTACACCACTAAAGACAAACAACGATCTACAAAACATACACATAAACTAAAGATCTAGTAACACGAACACCACTAAAGACAAACAACGATCTACAAAACATACATATAAACTAAAGATCTAGTAACACGTACACCACTAAAGACAAACAACGATCTACAAAACATACACATAAACTAAAGATCTAGTAACACGTACACCACTAAAGACAAACAACGATCTACAAAACATACACATAAACTAAAGATCTAGTAACACGAACACCACTAAAGACAAACAACGATCTACAAAACATACACATAAACTAAAGATCGAGTAACACGTACACCACTAAAGACAAACAACGATCTACAAAACATACACATAAACTAAAGATCTAGTAACACGTACACCACTAAAAACAAACAACGATCTACAAAACATACATATAAACTAAAGATCTAGTAACACGAACACCACTAAAAACAAACAACGATCTACAAAACATTACACATAAAACTAAAGATCTAGTAACACGTACACCACTAAAAACAAACAACGATCTACAAAACATACACATAAAACTAAAGATCGAGTAACACGAACACCACTAAAGACAAACAACGATCTACAAAACATACATATAAACTAAAGATCTAGTAACACGAACACCACTAAAGACAAACAACGATCTACAAAACATACATATAAACTAAAAATCGAGTAACACGTACACCACTAAAAACAAACAACGATCTACAAAACATACATATAAACTAAAGATCAAGTAACACGAACACCACTAAAAACAAACAACGATCTACAAAACATACATATAAACTAAAGATCGAGTAACACGTACACCACTAAAAACTAACAACGATCTACAAAACATACATATAAAATTAAAGATCTAGTAACACGAACACCACTAAAAACAAACAACGACCTACAAAACATACATATAAACTAAAGATCAAGTAACACGTACACCACTAAAGACAAACAACGATCTACAAAACATACACATAAACTAAAGATCGAGTAACACGTACACCACTAAAGACAAACAACGATCTACAAAACATACACATAAACTAAAGATCGAGTAACACGTACACCACTAAAGACAAACAACGATCTACAAAACATACACATAAACTAAAGATCTAGTAACACGAACACCACTAAAGACAAACAACGATCTACAAAACATACATATAAACAAAAGATCAAGTAACACGTACACCACTAAAGACAAACAACGATCTACAAAACATACACATAAACTAAAGATCGAGTAACACGTACACCACTAAAGACAAACAACGATCTACAAAACATACACATAAACTAAAGATCGAGTAACACGTACACCACTAAAGACAAACAACGATCTACAAAACATACACATAAACTAAAGATCTAGTAACACGAACACCACTAAAGACAAACAACGATCTACAAAACATACATATAAACTAAAGATCGAGTAACACGTACACCACTAAAGACAAACAACGATCTACAAAACATACACATAAACTAAAGATCTAGTAACACGTACACCACTAAAGACAAACAACGATCTACAAAACATACACATAAACTAAAGATCTAGTAACACGAACACCACTAAAGACAAACAACGATCTACAAAACATACACATAAACTAAAGATCGAGTAACACGTACACCACTAAAGACAAACAACGATCTACAAAACATACACATAAACTAAAGATCTAGTAACACGTACACCACTAAAAACAAACAACGATCTACAAAACATACATATAAACTAAAGATCTAGTAACACGAACACCACTAAAAACAAACAACGATCTACAAAACATTACACATAAAACTAAAGATCTAGTAACACGTACACCACTAAAAACAAACAACGATCTACAAAACATACACATAAAACTAAAGATCGAGTAACACGAACACCACTAAAGACAAACAACGATCTACAAAACATACATATAAACTAAAGATCTAGTAACACGAACACCACTAAAGACAAACAACGATCTACAAAACATACATATAAACTAAAGATCTAGTAACACGAACTCCACTAAAGACAAACAACGATCTACAAAACATACATATAAACTAAAGATCTAGTAACACGAACACCACTAAAGACAAACAACGATCTACAAAACATACATATAAACTAAAGATCGAGTAACACGAACACCACTAAAGACAAACAACGATCTACAAAACACACATATAAACTAAAGATCGAGTAACACGAACACCAATAAAGACAAACAACGATCTACAAAACACACATATAAACTAAAGATCTAGTAACACGAACACCACTAAAGACAAACAACGATCTACAAAACATACATATAAACTAAAGATCTAGTAACACGTACACCACTAAAGACAAACAACGATCTACAAAACATACATATAAACTAAAGATCTAGTAACACGTACACCACTAAAGACAAACAACGATCTACAAAACATACATATAAACTAAAGATCTAGTAACACGAACACCACTAAAAACAAACAACGATCTACAAAACATTACACATATAGACTAAAGATCGAGTAACACGAACACCACTAAAGACAAACAACGATCTACAAAACATACATATAAAACTAAAGAACTAGTAACACGTACACCACTAAAAACAAACAACGATCTACAAAACATAGATATAAACTAAAGATCGAGTAACACGAACACCACTAAAAACAAACAACGATCTACAAAACATACATATAAACTAAAGATCTAGTAACACGAACACCACTAAAAACAAACAACGATCTACAAAACATACATATAAACTAAAGATCTAGTAACACGAACACCACTAAAAACAAACAACGATCTACAAAACATACATATAAATTAAAGATCGAGTAACGCGAACACCACTAAAAACAAACAATGATCTACAAAACATACATATAAACTAAAGATCGAGTAACGCGAACACCACTAAAAACAAACAATGATCTACAAAACATACATATAAACTAAAGATCTAGTAACACGAACACCACTAAAAACAAACAACGATCTACAAAACATACATATAAACTAAAGATCGAGTAACGCGAACACCACTAAAAACAAACAATGATCTACAAAACATACATATAAACTAAAGATCGAGTAACGCGAACACCACTAAAAACAAACAATGATCTACAAAACATACATATAAACTAAAGATCTAGTAACACGAACACCACTAAAAACAAACAATGATCTACAAAACATACATATAAACTAAAGATCTAGTAACACGAACACCACTAAAAACAAACAACGATCTACAAAACATACATATAAACTAAAGATCGAGTAACGCGAACACCACTAAAAAAAACCAATGATCTACAAAACATACATATAAACTAAAGATCGAGTAACGCGAACACCACTAAAAACAAACAATGATCTACAAAACATACATATAAACTAAAGATCGAGTAACGCGAACACCACTAAAAACAAACAATGATCTACAAAACATACATAAAACTAAAGATCTAGTAACACGAACACCACTAAAAACAAACAACGATCTACAAAACACACATATAAACTAAAGATCGAGTAACACGAACACCACTAAAAACAAACAACGATCTACAAAACATACATATAAACTAAAGATCAAGTAACACGTACAATACTAAAGACAAACAACGATCTACAAAACATACACATAAACTAAAGATCGAGTAACACGTACACCACTAAAGACAAACAACGATCTACAAAACATACACATAAACTAAAGATCGAGTAACACGTACACCACTAAAGACAAACAACGATCTACAAAACATACACATAAACTAAAGATCTAGTAACACGAACACCACTAAAGACAAACAACGATCTACAAAACATACATATAAACTAAAGATTTAGTAACACGTACACCACTAAAGACAAACAACGATCTACAAAACATACACATAAACTAAAGATCTAGTAACACGAACACCACTAAAGACAAACAACGATCTACAAAACATACACATAAACTAAAGATCTAGTAACACGAACACCACTAAAGACAAACAACGATCTACAAAACATACACATAAACTAAAGATCGAGTAACACGTACACCACTAAAGACAAACAACGATCTACAAAACATACACATAAACTAAAGATCTAGTAACACGTACACCACTAAAAACAAACAACGATCTACAAAACATACATATAAACTAAAGATCTAGTAACACGAACACCACTAAAAACTAACAACGATCTACAAAACATTACACATAAAACTAAAGATCTAGTAACACGTACACCACTAAAAACAAACAACGATCTACAAAACATACACATAAAACTAAAGATCGAGTAACACGAACACCACTAAAGACAAACAACGATCTACAAAACATACATATAAACTAAAGATCTAGTAACACGAACACCACTAAAGACAAACAACGATCTACAAAACATACATATAAACTAAAGATCAAGTAACACGTACACCACTAAAGACAAACAACGATCTACAAAACATACATATAAACTAAAGATCTAGTAACACGAACTCCACTAAAGACAAACAACGATCTACAAAACATACATATAAACTAAAGATCTAGTAACACGAACACCACTAAAGACAAACAACGATCTACAAAACATACATATAAACTAAAGATCGAGTAACACGAACACCACTAAAGACAAACAACGATCTACAAAACACACATATAAACTAAAGATCGAGTAACACGAACACCACTAAAGACAAACAACGATCTACAAAACACACATATAAACTAAAGATCTAGTAACACGAACACCACTAAAGACAAACAACGATCTACAAAACATACATATAAACTAAAGATCTAGTAACACGTACACCACTAAAGACAAACAACGATCTACAAAACATACATATAAACTAAAGATCTAGTAACACGAACACCACTAAAGACAAACAACGATCTACAAAACATACATATAAACTAAAGATCTAGTAACACGAACACCACTAAAGACAAACAACGATCTACAAAACATACATATAAAACTAAAGAACTAGTAACACGTACACCACTAAAAACAAACAACGATCTACAAAACATACATATAAACTAAAGTTCGAGTAACACGAACACCACTAAAAACAAACAACGATCTACAAAACATACATATAAACTAAAGATCTAGTAACACGAACACCACTAAAAACAAACAACGATCTACAAAACATACATATAAACTAAAGATCTAGTAACACGAACACCACTAAAAACAAACAACGATCTACAAAACATACATATAAATTAAAGATCGAGTAACGCGAACACCACTAAAAACAAACAATGATCTACAAAACATACATATAAATTAAAGATCGAGTAACGCGAACACCACTAAAAACAAACAATGATCTACAAAACATACATATAAACTAAAGATCGAGTAACGCGAACACCACTAAAAACAAACAATGATCTACAAAACATACATATAAACTAAAGATCTAGTAACACGAACACCACTAAAAACAAACAACGATCTACAAAACATACATATAAACTAAAGATCAAGTAACACGAACACCACTAAAAACAAACAACGATCTACAAAACATACATATAAACTAAAGATCGAGTAACGCGAACACCACTAAAAACAAACAATGATCTACAAAACATACATATAAACTAAAGATCGAGTAACGCGAACACCACTAAAAACAAACAATGATCTACAAAACATACATATAAACTAAAGATCTAGTAACACGAACACCACTAAAAACAAACAACGATCTACAAAACATACATATAAACTAAAGATCTAGTAACACGAACACCACTAAAAACAAACAACGATCTACAAAACATACATATAAACTAAAGATCTAGTAACACGAACACCACTAAAAACAAACAACGATCTACAAAACATACATATAAACTAAAGATCGAGTAACGCGAACACCACTAAAAACAAACAATGATCTACAAAACATACATATAAACTAAAGATCGAGTAACGCGAACACCACTAAAAACAAACAATGATCTACAAAACATACATATAAACTAAAGATCGAGTAACGCGAACACCAGTAAAAACAAACAATGATCTACAAAACATACATAAAACTAAAGATCTAGTAACACGAACACCACTAAAAACAAACAACGATCTACAAAACATACATATAAACTAAAGATCTAGTAACACGAACACCACTAAAAACAAACAACGATCTACAAAACATACATATAAACTAAAAATCGAGTAACGCGAACACCACTAAAAACAAACAATGATCTACAAAACATACATAAAACTAAAGATCTAGTAACACGAACACCACTAAAAACAAACAACGATCTACAAAACATACATATAAACTAAAGATCTAGTAACACGAACACCACTAAAAACAAACAACGATCTACAAAACATACATATAAACTAAAGATCGAGTAACGCGAACACCACTAAAAACAAACAATGATCTACAAAACATACATATAAACTAAAGATCGAGTAACGCGAACACCACTAAAAACAAACAATGATCTACAAAACATACATATAAACTAAAGATCGAGTAACGCGAACACCACTAAAAACAAACAATGATCTACAAAACATACATAAAACTAAAGATCTAGTAACACGAACACCACTAAAAACAAACAACGATCTACAAAACACACATATAAACTAAAGATCTAGTAACACGAACACCACTAAAAACAAACAACGATCTACAAAACATACATATAAAACTAAAGAACTAGTAACACGAACACCACTAAAAACAAACAATGATCTACAAAACATACATATAAACTAAAGATCTAGTAACACGAACACCACTAAAAACAAACAACGATCTACAAAACATACATATAAACTAAAGATCAAGTAACACAAACACCACTAAAAACAAACAACGATCTACAAAACATACATATAAACTAAAGATCGAGTAACACGAACACCACTAAAAACAAACAACGATCTACAAAACATACATATAAACTAAAGATCAAGTAACACGAACACCACTAAAAACAAACAACGATCTACAAAACATACATATAAACTAAAGATCAAGTAACACGAACACCACTAAAAACAAACAACGATCTACAAAACATACATATAAACTAAAGATCAAGTAACACGAACACCACTAAAAACAAACAACGATCTACAAAACATACATATAAACTAAAGATCAAGTAACACGAACACCACTAAAAACAAACAACGATCTACAAAACATACATATAAAACTAAAGATCAAGTAACACGAACACCACTAAAAACAAACAACGATCTACAAAACATACATATAAACTAAAGATCAAGTAACACGAACACCACTAAAAACAAACAACGATCTACAAAACATACATATAAACTAAAGATCAAGTAACACGAACTCCACTAAAAACAAACAACGATCTACAAAAGATACATATAAACTAAAGATCGAGTAACACGAACACCACTAAAAACAAACAACGATCTACAAAACATACATATAAACTAAAGATCAAGTAACACGAACACCACTAAAAACAAACAACGATATACAAAACATACATATAAACTAAAGATCGAGTAACGCGAACACCACTAAAAACAAACAATGATCTACAAAACATACATATAAACTAAAGATCGAGTAACGCGAACACCACTAAAAACAAACAATGATCTACAAAACATACATATAAACTAAAGATCGAGTAACGCGAACACCACTAAAAACAAACAATGATCTACAAAACATACATAAAACTAAAGATCTAGTAACACGAACACCACTAAAAACAAACAACGATCTACAAAACACACATATAAACTAAAGATCTAGTAACACGAACACCACTAAAAACAAACAACGATCTACAAAACATACATATAAACTAAAGATCTAGTAACACGAACACCACTAAAAACAAACAACGATCTACAAAACATACATATAAACTAAAGATCAAGTAACACGTACACCACTAAAAACAAACAACAATCTACAAAACATACATATAAACTAAAGATCTAGTAACACGAACACCACTAAAGACAAACAACGATCTACAAAACATACATATAAACTAAAGATCTAGTAACACGTACACCACTAAAGACAAACAACGATCTACAAAACATACATATAAACTAAAGATCTAGTAACACGTACACCACTAAAGACAAACAACGATCTACAAAACATACATATAAACTAAAGATCTAGTAACACGAACACCACTAAAAACAAACAACGATCTACAAAACATTACACATATAAACTAAAGATCGAGTAACACGAACACCACTAAAGACAAACAACGATCTACAAAACATACATATAAAACTAAAGAACTAGTAACACGTACACCACTAAAAACAAACAACGATCTACAAAACATACATATAAACTAAAGATCGAGTAACACGAACACCACTAAAAACAAACAATGATCTACAAAACATACATATAAACTAAAGATCTAGTAACACGAACACCACTAAAAACAAACAACGATCTACAAAACATACATATAAACTAAAGATCTAGTAACACGAACACCACTAAAAAAAAACAACGATCTACAAAACATACATATAAATTAAAGATCGAGTAACGCGAACACCACAAAAAAAACAAACAATGATCTACAAAACATACATATAAACTAAAGATCGAGTAACGCGAACACCACTAAAAACAAACAATGATCTACAAAACATACATATAAACTAAAGATCTAGTAACACGAACACCACTAAAAACAAACAACGATCTACAAAACATACATATAAACTAAAGATCTAGTAACACGAACACCACTAAAAACAAGCAACGATCTACAAAACATACATATAAACTAAAGACCGAGTAACGCGAACACCACTAAAAACAAACAATGATCTACAAAACATACATATAAACTAAAGATCGAGTAACGCGAACACCACTAAAAACAAACAATGATCTACAAAACATACATATAAACAAAAGATCTAGTAACACGAACACCACTAAAAACAAACAACGATCTACAAAACATACATATAAACTAAAGATCTAGTAACACGAACACCACTAAAAACAAACAACGATCTACAAAACATACATATAAACTAAAGATCGAGTAACGCGAACACCACTAAAAACAAACAATGATCTACAAAACATACATATAAACTAAAGATCGAGTAACGCGAACACCACTAAAAACAAACAATGATCTACAAAACATACATATAAACTAAAGATCGAGTAACGCGAACACCACTAAAAACAAACAATGATCTACAAAACATACATAAAACTAAAGATCTAGTAACACGAACACCACTAAAAACAAACAACGATCTTCAAAACATACATATAAACTAAAGATCTAGTAACACGAACACCACTAAAAACAAACAACGATCTACAAAACATACATATAAACTAAAGATCGAGTAACGCGAACACCACTAAAAACAAACAATGATCTACAAAACATACATAAAACTAAAGATCTAGTAACACGAACACCACTAAAAACAAACAACGATCTACAAAACATACATATAAACTAAAGATCTAGTAACACGAACACCACTAAAAACAAACAACGATCTACAAAACATACATATAAACTAAAGATCGAGTAACGCGAACACCACTAAAAACAAAAAATGATCTACAAAACATACATATAAACTAAAGATCGAGTAACGCGAACACCACTAAAAACAAACAATGATCTACAAAACATACATATAAACTAAAGATCTAGTAACACGAACACCACTAAAAACAAACAACGATCTACAAAACATACATATAAACTAAAGATCGAGTAACGCGAACACCACTAAAAACAAACAACGATCTACAAAACATACATATAAACTAAAGATCTAGTAACACGAACACCACTAAAAACAAACAACGATCTACAAAACATACATATAAACTAAAGATCGAGTAACGCGAACACCACTAAAAACAAACAATGATCTACAAAACATACATATAAACTAAAGATCGAGTAACGCGAACACCACTAAAAACAAACAATGATCTACAAAACATACATAAAACTAAAGATCTAGTAACACGAACACCACTAAAAACAAACAACGATCTACAAAACATACATATAAACTAAAGATCTAGTAACACGAACACCACTAAAAACAAACAACGATCTACAAAACATACATATAAACTAAAGATCGAGTAACGCGAACACCACTAAAAACAAACAATGATCTACAAAACATACATATAAACTAAAGATCGAGTAACGCGAACACCACTAAAAACAAACAATGATCTACAAAACATACATATAAACTAAAGATCGAGTAACGCGAACACCACTAAAAACAAACAATGATCTACAAAACATACATAAAACTAAAGATCTAGTAACGCGAACACCACTAAAAACAAACAACGATCTACAAAACATACATATAAAACTAAAGAACTAGTAACACGAACACCACTAAAAACAAACAATGATCTACAAAACATACATATAAACTAAAGATCTAGTAACACGAACACCACTAAAAACAAACAATGATCTACAAAACATACATAAAACTAAAGATCTAGTAACACGAACACCACTAAAAACAAACAACGATCTACAAAACATACATATAAACTAAAGATCTAGTAACACGAACACCACTAAAAACAAACAACGATCTACAAAACATACATATAAACTAAAGATCGAGTAACGCGAACACCACTAAAAACAAACAATGATCTACAAAACATACATATAAACTAAAGATCGAGTAACGCGAACACCACTAAAAACAAACAATGATCTACAAAACATACATATAAACTAAAGATCGAGTAACGCGAACACCACTAAAAACAAACAATGATCTACAAAACATACATAAAACTAAAGATCTAGTAACGCGAACACCACTAAAAACAAACAACGATCTACAAAACATACATATAAAACTAAAGAACTAGTAACACGAACACCACTAAAAACAAACAATGATCTACAAAACATACATATAAACTAAAGATCTAGTAACACGAACACCACTAAAAACAAACAACGATCTACAAAACATACATATAAACTAAAGATCAAGTAACACGTACACCACTAAAAACAAACAACGATCTACAAAACATACATATAAACTAAAGATCTAGTAACACGAACACCACTAAAAACAAACAACGATCTACAAAACATACATATAAACTAAAGATCGAGTAACGCGAACACCACTAAAAACAAACAATGATCTACAAAACATACATATAAACTAAAGATCGAGTAACGCGAACACCACTAAAAACAAACAATGATCTACAAAACATACATATAAACTAAAGATCGAGTAACGCGAACACCACTAAAAACAAACAATGATCTACAAAACATACATAAAACTAAAGATCTAGTAACACGAACACCACTAAAAACAAACAACGATCTACAAAACACACCTATAAACTAAAGATCTAGTAACACGAACACCACTAAAAACAAACAACGATCTACAAAACATACATATAAAACTAAAGAACTAGTAACACGAACACCACTAAAAACAAACAACGATCTACAAAACATACATATAAACTAAAGATCTAGTAACACGAACACCACTAAAAACAAACAACGATCTACAAAACATACATATAAACTAAAGATCAAGTAACACAAACACCACTAAAAACAAACAACGATCTACAAAACATACATATAAACTAAAGATCGAGTAACACGAACACCACTAAAAACAAACAACGATCTACAAAACATACATATAAACTAAAGATCTAGTAACACGAACACCACTAAAAACAAACAACGATCTACAAAACATACATATAAACTAAAGATCAAGTAACACGAACACCACTAAAAACAAACAACGATCTACAAAACATACACATAAAACTAAAGATCGAGTAACACGAACTCCACTAAAAACAAACAACGATCTACAAAACATACATATAAACTAAAGATCGAGTAACGCGAACACCACTAAAAACAAACAATGATCTACAAAACATACATATAAACTAAAGCTCGAGTAACGCGAACACCACTAAAAACAAACAATGATCTACAAAACATACATATAAACTAAAGATCGAGTAACGCGAACACCACTAAAAACAAACAATGATCTACAAAACATACATAAAACTAAAGATCTAGTAACACGAACACCACTAAAAACAAACAACGATCTACAAAACATACATATAAACTAAAGATCAAGTAACACAAACACCACTAAAAACAAACAACGATCTACAAAACATACATATAAACTAAAGATCGAGTAACACGAACACCACTAAAAACAAACAACGATCTACAAAACATACATATAAACTAAAGATCAAGTAACACGAACCCCACTAAAAACAAACAACGATCTACAAAACATACATATAAAACTAAAGATCAAGTAACACGAACACTACTAAAAACAAACAACGATCTACAAAACATACATATAAACTAAAGATCTAGTAACACGAACCCCACTAAAAACAAACAACGATCTACAAAACATACATATAAACTAAAGATCTAGTAACACGAACACCACTAAAAACAAACAACGATCTACAAAACATACATATAAACTAAAGATCAAGTAACACGAACCCCACTAAAAACAAACAACGATCTACAAAACATACATATAAAACTAAAGATCAAGTAACACGAACCCCACTAAAAACAAACAACGATCTACAAAACATACATATAAACTAAAGATCAAGTAACACAAACACCACTAAAAACAAACAACGATCTACAAAACATACATATAAACTAAAGATCGAGTAACACGAACACCACTAAAAACAAACAACGATCTACAAAACATACATATAAACTAAAGATCGAGTAACACGAACCCCACTAAAAACAAACAACGATCTACAAAACATACATATAAACTAAAGATCGAGTAACACGAACACCACTAAAAACAAACAACGATCTACAAAACATACATATAAAACTAAAGATCAAGTAACACGAACCCCACTAAAAACAAACAACGATCTACAAAACATACATATAAACTAAAGATCAAGTAACACAAACACCACTAAAAACAAACAACGATCTACAAAACATACATATAAACTAAAGATCGAGTAACACGAACACCACTAAAAACAAACAACGATCTACAAAACATACATATAAACTAAAGATCTAGTAACACGAACACCACTAAAAACAAACAACGATCTACAAAACATACATATAAACTAAAGATCTAGTAACACGAACACCACTAAAAACAAACAACGATCTACAAAACATACATATAAACTAAAGATCAAGTAACACGTACACCACTAAAAACAAACAACAATCTACAAAACATACATATAAACTAAAGATCTAGTAACACGAACACCACTAAAGACAAACAACGATCTACAAAACATACATATAAACTAAAGATCTAGTAACACGTACACCACTAAAGACAAACAACGATCTACAAAACATACATATAAACTAAAGATCTAGTAACACGTACACCACTAAAGACAAACAACGATCTACAAAACATACATATAAACTAAAGATCTAGTAACACGAACACCACTAAAAACAAACAACGATCTACAAAACATTACACATATAAACTAAAGATCGAGTAACACGAACACCACTAAAGACAAACAACGATCTACAAAACATACATATAAAACTAAAGAACTAGTAACACGTACACCACTAAAAACAAACAACGATCTACAAAACATACATATAAACTAAAGATCGAGTAACACGAACACCACTAAAACAAACAACGATCTACAAAACATACATATAAACTAAAGATCTAGTAACACGAACACCACTAAAAACAAACAACGATCTACAAAACATACATATAAACTAAAGATCTAGTAACACGAACACCACTAAAAAAAAACAACGATCTACAAAACATACATATAAATTAAAGATCGAGTAACGCGAACACCACAAAAAAAACAAACAATGATCTACAAAACATACATATAAACTAAAGATCGAGTAACGCGAACACCACTAAAAACAAACAATGATCTACAAAACATACATATAAACTAAAGATCTAGTAACACGAACACCACTAAAAACAAACAACGATCTACAAAACATACATATAAACTAAAGATCTAGTAACACGAACACCACTAAAAACAAGCAACGATCTACAAAACATACATATAAACTAAAGATCGAGTAACGCGAACACCACTAAAAACAAACAATGATCTACAAAACATACATATAAACTAAAGATCGAGTAACGCGAACACCACTAAAAACAAACAATGATCTACAAAACATACATATAAACAAAAGATCTAGTAACACGAACACCACTAAAAACAAACAACGATCTACAAAACATACATATAAAACTAAAGATCTAGTAACACGAACACCACTAAAAACAAACAACGATCTACAAAACATACATATAAACTAAAGATCGAGTAACGCGAACACCACTAAAAACAAACAATGATCTACAAAACATACATATAAACTAAAGATCGAGTAACGCGAACACCACTAAAAACAAACAATGATCTACAAAACATACATATAAACTAAAGATCGAGTAACGCGAACACCACTAAAAACAAACAATGATCTACAAAACATACATAAAACTAAAGATCTAGTAACACGAACACCACTAAAAACAAACAACGATCTTCAAAACATACATATAAACTAAAGATCTAGTAACACGAACACCACTAAAAACAAACAACGATCTACAAAACATACATATAAACTAAAGATCGAGTAACGCGAACACCACTAAAAACAAACAATGATCTACAAAACATACATAAAACTAAAGATCTAGTAACACGAACACCACTAAAAACAAACAACGATCTACAAAACATACATATAAACTAAAGATCTAGTAACACGAACACCACTAAAAACAAACAACGATCTACAAAACATACATATAAACTAAAGATCGAGTAACGCGAACACCACTAAAAACAAACAATGATCTACAAAACATACATATAAACTAAAGATCGAGTAACGCGAACACCACTAAAAACAAACAATGATCTACAAAACATACATATAAACTAAAGATCTAGTAACACGAACACCACTAAAAACAAACAACGATCTACAAAACATACATATAAACTAAAGATCGAGTAACGCGAACACCACTAAAAACAAACAACGATCTACAAAACATACATATAAACTAAAGATCTAGTAACACGAACACCACTAAAAACAAACAACGATCTACAAAACATACATATAAACTAAAGATCGAGTAACGCGAACACCACTAAAAACAAACAATGATCTACAAAACATACATATAAACAAAAGATCGAGTAACGCGAACACCACTAAAAACAAACAATGATCTACAAAACATACATAAAACTAAAGATCTAGTAACACGAACACCACTAAAAACAAACAACGATCTACAAAACATACATATAAACTAAAGATCTAGTAACACGAACACCACTAAAAACAAACAACGATCTACAAAACATACATATAAACTAAAGATCGAGTAACGCGAACACCACTAAAAACAAACAATGATCTACAAAACATACATATAAACTAAAGATCGAGTAACGCGAACACCACTAAAAACAAACAATGATCTACAAAACATACATATAAACTAAAGATCGAGTAACGCGAAAACCACTAAAAACAAACAATGATCTACAAAACATACATAAAACTAAAGATCTAGTAACGCGAACACCACTAAAAACAAACAACGATCTACAAAACATACATATAAAACTAAAGAACTAGTAACACGAACACCACTAAAAACAAACAATGATCTACAAAACATACATATAAACTAAAGATCTAGTAACACGAACACCACTAAAAACAAACAATGATCTACAAAACATACATAAAACTAAAGATCTAGTAACACGAACACCACTAAAAACAAACAACGATCTACAAAACATACATATAAACTAAAGATCTAGTAACACGAACACCACTAAAAACAAACAACGATCTACAAAACATACATATAAACTAAAGATCGAGTAACGCGAACACCACTAAAAACAAACAATGATCTACAAAACATACATATAAACTAAAGATCGAGTAACGCGAACACCACTAAAAACAAACAATGATCTACAAAACATACATATAAACTAAAGATCGAGTAACGCGAACACCACTAAAAACAAACAATGATCTACAAAACATACATAAAACTAAAGATCTAGTAACGCGAACACCACTAAAAACAAACAACGATCTACAAAACATACATATAAAACTAAAGAACTAGTAACACGAACACCACTAAAAACAAACAATGATCTACAAAACATACATATAAACTAAAGATCTAGTAACACGAACACCACTAAAAACAAACAACGATCTACAAAACATACATATAAACTAAAGATCAAGTAACACGTACACCACTAAAAACAAACAACGATCTACAAAACATACATATAAACTAAAGATCTAGTAACACGAACACCACTAAAAACAAACAACGATCTACAAAACATACATATAAACTAAAGATCGAGTAACGCGAACACCACTAAAAACAAACAATGATCTACAAAACATACATATAAACTAAAGATCGAGTAACGCGAACACCACTAAAAACAAACAATGATCTACAAAACATACATATAAACTAAAGATCGAGTAACGCGAACACCACTAAAAACAAACAATGATCTACAAAACATACATAAAACTAAAGATCTAGTAACACGAACACCACTAAAAACAAACAACGATCTACAAAACACACCTATAAACTAAAGATCTAGTAACACGAACACCACTAAAAACAAACAACGATCTACAAAACATACATATAAAACTAAAGAACTAGTAACACGAACACCACTAAAAACAAACAATGATCTACAAAACATACATATAAACTAAAGATCTAGTAACACGAACACCACTAAAAACAAACAACGATCTACAAAACATACATATAAACTAAAGATCAAGTAACACAAACACCACTAAAAACAAACAACGATCTACAAAACATACATATAAACTAAAGATCGAGTAACACGAACACCACTAAAAACAAACAACGATCTACAAAACATACATATAAACTAAAGATCTAGTAACACGAACACCACTAAAAACAAACAACGATCTACAAAACATACATATAAACTAAAGATCAAGTAACACGAACACCACTAAAAACAAACAACGATCTACAAAACATACACATAAAACTAAAGATCGAGTAACACGAACTCCACTAAAAACAAACAACGATCTACAAAACATACATATAAACTAAAGATCGAGTAACGCGAACACCACTAAAAACAAACAATGATCTACAAAACATACATATAAACTAAAGCTCGAGTAACGCGAACACCACTAAAAACAAACAATGATCTACAAAACATACATATAAACTAAAGATCGAGTAACGCGAACACCACTAAAAACAAACAATGATCTACAAAACATACATAAAACTAAAGATCTAGTAACACGAACACCACTAAAAACAAACAACAATCTACAAAACATACATATAAACTAAAGATCAAGTAACACAAACACCACTAAAAACAAACAACGATCTACAAAACATACATATAAACTAAAGATCGAGTAACACGAACACCACTAAAAACAAACAACGATCTACAAAACATACATATAAACTAAAGATCAAGTAACACGAACCCCACTAAAAACAAACAACGATCTACAAAACATACATATAAAACTAAAGATCAAGTAACACGAACACTACTAAAAACAAACAACGATCTACAAAACATACATATAAACTAAAGATCTAGTAACACGAACCCCACTAAAAACAAACAACGATCTACAAAACATACATATAAACTAAAGATCTAGTAACACGAACACCACTAAAAACAAACAACGATCTACAAAACATACATATAAACTAAAGATCAAGTAACACGAACCCCACTAAAAACAAACAACGATCTACAAAACATACATATAAAACTAAAGATCAAGTAACACGAACCCCACTAAAAACAAACAACGATCTACAAAACATACATATAAACTAAAGATCAAGTAACACAAACACCACTAAAAACAAACAACGATCTACAAAACATACATATAAACTAAAGATCGAGTAACACGAACACCACTAAAAACAAACAACGATCTACAAAACATACATATAAACTAAAGATCGAGTAACACGAACCCCACTAAAAACAAACAACGATCTACAAAACATACATATAAACTAAAGATCGAGTAACACGAACACCACTAAAAACAAACAACGATCTACAAAACATACATATAAAACTAAAGATCAAGTAACACGAACCCCACTAAAAACAAACAACGATCTACAAAACATACATATAAACTAAAGATCAAGTAACACAAACACCACTAAAAACAAACAACGATCTACAAAACATACATATAAACTAAAGATCGAGTAACACGAACACCACTAAAAACAAACAACGATCTACAAAACATACATATAAACTAAAGATCTAGTAACACGAACACCACTAAAAACAAACAACGATCTACAAAACATACATATAAACTAAAGATCAAGTAACACGAACCCCAATAAAAACAAACAACGATCTACAAAACATACATATAAAACTAAAGATCAAGTAACACGAACCCCACTAAAAACAAACAACGATCTACAAAACATACATATAAACTAAAGATCAAGTAACACAAACACCACTAAAAACAAACAACGATCTACAAAACATACATATAAACTAAAGATCGAGTAACACGAACACCACTAAAAACAAACAACGATCTACAAAACATACATATAAACTAAAGATCAAGTAACACGAACCCCACTAAAAACAAACAACGATCTACAAAACATACATATAAAACTAAAGATCAAGTAACACGAACACTACTAAAAACAAACAACGATCTACAAAACATACATATAAACTAAAGATCTAGTAACACGAACACCACTAAAAACAAACAACGATCTACAAAACATACATATAAACTAAAGATCAAGTAACACGAACTCCACTAAAAACAAACAACGATCTACAAAACATACATATAAAACTAAAGATCAAGTAACACGAACCCCACTAAAAACAAACAACGATCTACAAAACATACATATAAAACTAAAGATCAAGTAACACGAACACCACTAAAAACAAACAACGATCTACAAAACATACATATAAACTAAAGATCAAGTAACACGAACACCACTAAAAACAAACAACGATCTACAAAACATACATATAAACTAAAGATCAAGTAACACGAACACCACTAAAAACAAACAACGATCTACAAAACATACATATAAAACTAAAGATCTAGTAACACGAACACCACTAAAAACAAACAACGATCTACAAAACATACATATAAACTAAAGATCTAGTAACACGAACACCACTAAAAACAAACAACGATCTACAAAACATACATATAAAACTAAAGATCTAGTAACACGAACACCACTAAAAACAAACAACGATCTACAAAACATACATATAAAACTAAAGATCTAGTAACACGAACACCACTAAAAACAAACAATGATCTACAAAACATACATATAAACTAAAGATCAAGTAACACGATCACCACTAAAAACAAACAACGATCTACAAAACATACACATAAAACTAAAGATCGAGTAACACGAACACCACTAAAAACAAACAACGATCTACAAAACATACATATAAAACTAAAGATCTAGTAACACGAACACCACTAAAAACAAACAACGATCTACAAAACATACATATAAACTAAAGATCAAGTAACACGAACACCACTAAAAACAAACAACGATCTATAAAACATACATATAAACTAAAGATCAAGTAACACGAACCCCACTAAAAACAAACAACGATCCACAAAACATACATATAAACTAAAGATCTAGTAACACGAACACCACTAAAAACAAACAACGATCTACAAAACAATACATATAAACTAAAGATCTAGTAACACGAACACCACTAAAAACAAACAACGATCTACAAAACATTACACATAAAACTAAAGATCTAGTAACACGAACACCACTAAAAACAAACAACGATCTACAAAGCATACATATAAAACTAAAGATCTAGTAACACGAACACCACTAAAAACAAACAATGATCTACAAAACATACATATAAACTAAAGATCAAGTAACACGAACACCACTAAAAACAAACAACGATCTACAAAACATACACATAAAACTAAAGATCGAGTAACACGAACACCACTAAAAACAAACAACGATCTACAAAACATACATATAAAACTAAAGATCTAGTAACACGAACACCACTAAAAACAAACAACGATCTACAAAACATACATATAAACTAAAGATCAAGTAACACGAACACCACTAAAAACAAACAACGATCTACAAAGCATACATATAAACTAAAGATCGAGTAACACGAACTCCACTAAAAACAAACAACGATCTACAAAACATACATATAAACTAAAGATCAAGTAACACGAACACCACTAAAAACAAACAACGATCTACAAAACATACATATAAACTAAAGATCGAGTAACACGAACTCCACTAAAAACAAACAACGATCTACAAAACATACATATAAACTAAAGATCAAGTAACACGAACACCACTAAAAACAAACAACGATCTACAAAACATACATATAAACTAAAGATCAAGTAACACGAACACCACTAAAAACAAACAACGATCTACAAAACATACATATAAACTAAAGATCAAGTAACACGAACCCCACTAAAAACAAACAACGATCTACAAAACATACATATAAACTAAAGAACGAGTAACACGAACACCACTAAAAACAAACAACGATCTACAAAACATACATATAAAATAAAGATCAAGTAACACGAACACCACTAAAAACAAACAACGATCTACAAAACATACATATAAAACTAAAGATCTAGTAACACGAACACCACTAAAAACAAACAACGATCTACAAAACATACATATAAAACTAAAGATCTAGTAACACGAACACCACTAAAAACAAACAATGATCTACAAAACATACATATAAACTAAAGATCAAGTAACACGAACACCACTAAAAACAAACAACGATCTACAAAACATACACATAAAACTAAAGATCGAGTAACACGAACACCACTAAAAACAAACAACGATCTACAAAACATACATATAAAACTAAAGATCTAGTAACACGAACACCACTAAAAACAAACAACGATCTACAAAACATACATATAAACTAAAGATCAAGTAACACGAACACCACTAAAAACAAACAACGATCTACAAAACATACATATAAACTAAAGATCTAGTAACACGAACCCCACTAAAAACAAACAACGATCCACAAAACATACATATAAACTAAAGATCTAGTAACACGAACACCACTAAAAACAAACAACGATCTACAAAACAATACATATAAACTAAAGATCTAGTAACACGAACACCACTAAAAACAAACAACGATCTACAAAACATACATATAAAACTAAAGATCTAGTAACACGAACACCACTAAAAACAAACAATGATCTACAAAACATACATATAAACTAAAGATCAAGTAACACGAACACCACTAAAAACAAACAACGATCTACAAAACATACACATAAAACTAAAGATCTAGTAACACGAACCCCACTAAAAACAAACAACGATTTACAAAACAATACATATAAACTAAAGATCTAGTAACACGAACACCACTAAAAACAAACAACGATCTACAAAACATACATATAAAACTAAAGATCTAGTAACACGAACACCACTAAAAACAAACAATGATCTACAAAACATACATATAAACTAAAGATCAAGTAACACGAACACCACTAAAAACAAACAACGATCTACAAAACATACACATAAAACTAAAGATCGAGTAACACGAACACCACTAAAAACAAACAACGATCTACAAAACATACATATAAAACTAAAGATCTAGTAACACGAACACCACTAAAAACAAACAACGATCTACAAAACATACATATAAACTAATGATCAAGTAACACGAACACCACTAAAAACAAACAACGATCTACAAAACATACATATAAACAAAAGATCGAGTAACACGAACTCCACTAAAAACAAACAACGATCTACAAAACATACATATAAACTAAAGATCAAGTAACACGAACACCACTAAAAACAAACAACGATCTACAAAACATACATATAAACTAAAGATCGAGTAACACGAACTCCACTAAAAACAAACAACAATCTACAAAACATACATATAAACTAAAGATCAAGTAACACGAACACCACTAAAAACAAACAACGATCTACAAAACATACATATAAACTAAAGATCAAGTAACACGAACACCACTAAAAACAAACAACGATCTACAAAACATACATATAAACAAAAGTTCAAGTAACACGAACCCCACTAAAAACAAACAACGATCTACAAAACATACATATAAACTAAAGATCAAGTAACACGAACACCACTAAAAACAAACAACGATCTACAAAACATACATATAAACTAAAGATCAAGTAACACGAACACCACTAAAAACAAACAACGATCTACAAAACATACATATAAAACTAAAGACCGAGTAACACGAACACCACTAAAAACAAGCAACGATCTACAAAACATACATATAAACTAAAGATCAAGTAACACGAACACCACTAAAAACAAACAACGATCTACAAAACATACATATAAACTAAAGATCGAGTAACACGAACACCACTAAAAACAAACAACGATCTACAAAACATACATATAAACTAAAGATCAAGTAACACGAACACCACTAAAAACAAACAACGATCTACAAAACATACATATAAACTAAAGATCAAGTAACACGAACATCACTAAAAACAAACAACGATCTACAAAACATACATATAAACTAAAGATCTAGTAACACGAACACCACTAAAAACAAACAACGAACTACAAAACATACATATAAACTAAAGATCGAGTAACACGAACATCACTAAAAACAAACAACGATCTACAAAACATACATATAAACTAAAGATCAAGTAACACGAACATTACTAAAAACAAACAACGATCTACAAAACATACATATAAACTAAAGATCAAGTAACACGAAATCCACTAAAAACAAACAACGATCTACAAAACATACATATAAACTAAAGATCAAGTAACACGAACGCCTCTAAAAACAAACAACGATCTACAAAACATACATATAAACTAAAGATCGAGTAACACGAACACCACTAAAAACAAACAACGATCTACAAAACATACATATAAACTAAAGATCAAGTAACACGAACACCACTAAAAACAAACAATGATCTACAAAACATACATATAAATTAAAGATCAAGTAACACGAACACCACTAAAAACAAACAACGATCTACAAAACATACATATAAACTAAAGATCTAGTAACACGAACACCACTAAAAACAAACAACGATCTACAAAACATACATATAAACTAAAGATCTAGTAACACGAACACCACTAAAAACAAACAACGATCTACAAAACATACATAAAACTAAAGACCGAGTAACACGAACCCCACTAAAAACAAACAACGATCTACAAAACATACATATAAACTAAAGATCTAGTAACACGAACACCACTAAAAACAAACAACGATCTACAAACATACATATAAACTAAAGATCAAGTAACACGAACTCCACTAAAAACAAACAACGATCTACAAAACATACATATAAACTAAAGATCTAGTAACACGAACACCACTAAAAACAAACAACGATCTACAAAACATACATATAAAACTAAAGAACTAGTAACACGAACACCACTAAAAACAAACAATGATCTACAAAACATACATATAAACTAAAGATCTAGTAACACGAACACCACTAAAAACAAACAACGATCTACAAAACATACATATAAACTAAAGATCAAGTAACACGAACACCACTAAAAACAAACAACGATCTACAAAACATACATATAAACTAAAGATCGAGTAACACGAACACCACTAAAAACAAACAATGATCTACAAAACATACATATAAACTAAAGATCAAGTAACACGAACACCACTAAAAACAAACAACGATCTACAAAACATACATATAAACTAAAGATCAAGTAACACGAACACCACTAAAAACAAACAACGATCTACAAAACATACACATAAAACTAAAGATCGAGTAACACGAACACCACTAAAAACAAACAACGATCTACAAAACATACATATAAAACTAAAGATCTAGTAACACGAACACCACTAAAAACAAACAACGATCTACAAAACATACATATAAACTAAAGATCAAGTAACACGAACACCACTAAAAACAAACAACGATCTACAAAACATACATATAAACTAAAGATCTAGTAACACGAACACCACTAAAAACAAACAACGATCTACAAAACATACATATAAACTAAAGATCGAGTAACGCGAACACCACTAAAAACAAACAATGATCTACAAAACATACATATAAACTAAAGATCGAGTAACGCGAACACCACTAAAAACAAACAATGATCTACAAAACATACATATAAACTAAAGATCTAGTAACACGAACACCACTAAAAACAAACAACGATCTACAAAACATACATATAAACTAAAGATCGAGTAACGCGAACACCACTAAAAACAAACAACGATCTACAAAACATACATATAAACTAAAGATCTAGTAACACGAACACCACTAAAAACAAACAACGATCTACAAAACATACATATAAACTAAAGATCGAGTAACGCGAACACCACTAAAAACAAACAATGATCTACAAAACATACATATAAACAAAAGATCGAGTAACGCGAACACCACTAAAAACAAACAATGATCTACAAAACATACATAAAACTAAAGATCTAGTAACACGAACACCACTAAAAACAAACAACGATCTACAAAACATACATATAAACTAAAGATCTAGTAACACGAACACCACTAAAAACAAACAACGATCTACAAAACATACATATAAACTAAAGATCGAGTAACGCGAACACCACTAAAAACAAACAATGATCTACAAAACATACATATAAACTAAAGATCGAGTAACGCGAACACCACTAAAAACAAACAATGATCTACAAAACATACATATAAACTAAAGATCGAGTAACGCGAAAACCACTAAAAACAAACAATGATCTACAAAACATACATAAAACTAAAGATCTAGTAACGCGAACACCACTAAAAACAAACAACGATCTACAAAACATACATATAAAACTAAAGAACTAGTAACACGAACACCACTAAAAACAAACAATGATCTACAAAACATACATATAAACTAAAGATCTAGTAACACGAACACCACTAAAAACAAACAATGATCTACAAAACATACATAAAACTAAAGATCTAGTAACACGAACACCACTAAAAACAAACAACGATCTACAAAACATACATATAAACTAAAGATCTAGTAACACGAACACCACTAAAAACAAACAACGATCTACAAAACATACATATAAACTAAAGATCGAGTAACGCGAACACCACTAAAAACAAACAATGATCTACAAAACATACATATAAACTAAAGATCGAGTAACGCGAACACCACTAAAAACAAACAATGATCTACAAAACATACATATAAACTAAAGATCGAGTAACGCGAACACCACTAAAAACAAACAATGATCTACAAAACATACATAAAACTAAAGATCTAGTAACGCGAACACCACTAAAAACAAACAACGATCTACAAAACATACATATAAAACTAAAGAACTAGTAACACGAACACCACTAAAAACAAACAATGATCTACAAAACATACATATAAACTAAAGATCTAGTAACACGAACACCACTAAAAACAAACAACGATCTACAAAACATACATATAAACTAAAGATCAAGTAACACGTACACCACTAAAAACAAACAACGATCTACAAAACATACATATAAACTAAAGATCTAGTAACACGAACACCACTAAAAACAAACAACGATCTACAAAACATACATATAAACTAAAGATCGAGTAACGCGAACACCACTAAAAACAAACAATGATCTACAAAACATACATATAAACTAAAGATCGAGTAACGCGAACACCACTAAAAACAAACAATGATCTACAAAACATACATATAAACTAAAGATCGAGTAACGCGAACACCACTAAAAACAAACAATGATCTACAAAACATACATAAAACTAAAGATCTAGTAACACGAACACCACTAAAAACAAACAACGATCTACAAAACACACCTATAAACTAAAGATCTAGTAACACGAACACCACTAAAAACAAACAACGATCTACAAAACATACATATAAAACTAAAGAACTAGTAACACGAACACCACTAAAAACAAACAATGATCTACAAAACATACATATAAACTAAAGATCTAGTAACACGAACACCACTAAAAACAAACAACGATCTACAAAACATACATATAAACTAAAGATCAAGTAACACAAACACCACTAAAAACAAACAACGATCTACAAAACATACATATAAACTAAAGATCGAGTAACACGAACACCACTAAAAACAAACAACGATCTACAAAACATACATATAAACTAAAGATCTAGTAACACGAACACCACTAAAAACAAACAACGATCTACAAAACATACATATAAACTAAAGATCAAGTAACACGAACACCACTAAAAACAAACAACGATCTACAAAACATACACATAAAACTAAAGATCGAGTAACACGAACTCCACTAAAAACAAACAACGATCTACAAAACATACATATAAACTAAAGATCGAGTAACGCGAACACCACTAAAAACAAACAATGATCTACAAAACATACATATAAACTAAAGCTCGAGTAACGCGAACACCACTAAAAACAAACAATGATCTACAAAACATACATATAAACTAAAGATCGAGTAACGCGAACACCACTAAAAACAAACAATGATCTACAAAACATACATAAAACTAAAGATCTAGTAACACGAACACCACTAAAAACAAACAACAATCTACAAAACATACATATAAACTAAAGATCAAGTAACACAAACACCACTAAAAACAAACAACGATCTACAAAACATACATATAAACTAAAGATCGAGTAACACGAACACCACTAAAAACAAACAACGATCTACAAAACATACATATAAACTAAAGATCAAGTAACACGAACCCCACTAAAAACAAACAACGATCTACAAAACATACATATAAAACTAAAGATCAAGTAACACGAACACTACTAAAAACAAACAACGATCTACAAAACATACATATAAACTAAAGATCTAGTAACACGAACCCCACTAAAAACAAACAACGATCTACAAAACATACATATAAACTAAAGATCTAGTAACACGAACACCACTAAAAACAAACAACGATCTACAAAACATACATATAAACTAAAGATCAAGTAACACGAACCCCACTAAAAACAAACAACGATCTACAAAACATACATATAAAACTAAAGATCAAGTAACACGAACCCCACTAAAAACAAACAACGATCTACAAAACATACATATAAACTAAAGATCAAGTAACACAAACACCACTAAAAACAAACAACGATCTACAAAACATACATATAAACTAAAGATCGAGTAACACGAACACCACTAAAAACAAACAACGATCTACAAAACATACATATAAACTAAAGATCGAGTAACACGAACCCCACTAAAAACAAACAACGATCTACAAAACATACATATAAACTAAAGATCGAGTAACACGAACACCACTAAAAACAAACAACGATCTACAAAACATACATATAAAACTAAAGATCAAGTAACACGAACCCCACTAAAAACAAACAACGATCTACAAAACATACATATAAACTAAAGATCAAGTAACACAAACACCACTAAAAACAAACAACGATCTACAAAACATACATATAAACTAAAGATCGAGTAACACGAACACCACTAAAAACAAACAACGATCTACAAAACATACATATAAACTAAAGATCTAGTAACACGAACACCACTAAAAACAAACAACGATCTACAAAACATACATATAAACTAAAGATCAAGTAACACGAACCCCAATAAAAACAAACAACGATCTACAAAACATACATATAAAACTAAAGATCAAGTAACACGAACCCCACTAAAAACAAACAACGATCTACAAAACATACATATAAACTAAAGATCAAGTAACACAAACACCACTAAAAACAAACAACGATCTACAAAACATACATATAAACTAAAGATCGAGTAACACGAACACCACTAAAAACAAACAACGATCTACAAAACATACATATAAACTAAAGATCAAGTAACACGAACCCCACTAAAAACAAACAACGATCTACAAAACATACATATAAAACTAAAGATCAAGTAACACGAACACTACTAAAAACAAACAACGATCTACAAAACATACATATAAACTAAAGATCTAGTAACACGAACACCACTAAAAACAAACAACGATCTACAAAACATACATATAAACTAAAGATCAAGTAACACGAACTCCACTAAAAACAAACAACGATCTACAAAACATACATATAAAACTAAAGATCAAGTAACACGAACCCCACTAAAAACAAACAACGATCTACAAAACATACATATAAAACTAAAGATCAAGTAACACGAACACCACTAAAAACAAACAACGATCTACAAAACATACATATAAACTAAAGATCAAGTAACACGAACACCACTAAAAACAAACAACGATCTACAAAACATACATATAAACTAAAGATCAAGTAACACGAACACCACTAAAAACAAACAACGATCTACAAAACATACATATAAAACTAAAGATCTAGTAACACGAACACCACTAAAAACAAACAACGATCTACAAAACATACATATAAACTAAAGATCTAGTAACACGAACACCACTAAAAACAAACAACGATCTACAAAACATACATATAAAACTAAAGATCTAGTAACACGAACACCACTAAAAACAAACAACGATCTACAAAACATACATATAAAACTAAAGATCTAGTAACACGAACACCACTAAAAACAAACAATGATCTACAAAACATACATATAAACTAAAGATCAAGTAACACGATCACCACTAAAAACAAACAACGATCTACAAAACATACACATAAAACTAAAGATCGAGTAACACGAACACCACTAAAAACAAACAACGATCTACAAAACATACATATAAAACTAAAGATCTAGTAACACGAACACCACTAAAAACAAACAACGATCTACAAAACATACATATAAACTAAAGATCAAGTAACACGAACACCACTAAAAACAAACAACGATCTATAAAACATACATATAAACTAAAGATCAAGTAACACGAACCCCACTAAAAACAAACAACGATCCACAAAACATACATATAAACTAAAGATCTAGTAACACGAACACCACTAAAAACAAACAACGATCTACAAAACAATACATATAAACTAAAGATCTAGTAACACGAACACCACTAAAAACAAACAACGATCTACAAAACATTACACATAAAACTAAAGATCTAGTAACACGAACACCACTAAAAACAAACAACGATCTACAAAGCATACATATAAAACTAAAGATCTAGTAACACGAACACCACTAAAAACAAACAATGATCTACAAAACATACATATAAACTAAAGATCAAGTAACACGAACACCACTAAAAACAAACAACGATCTACAAAACATACACATAAAACTAAAGATCGAGTAACACGAACACCACTAAAAACAAACAACGATCTACAAAACATACATATAAAACTAAAGATCTAGTAACACGAACACCACTAAAAACAAACAACGATCTACAAAACATACATATAAACTAAAGATCAAGTAACACGAACACCACTAAAAACAAACAACGATCTACAAAGCATACATATAAACTAAAGATCGAGTAACACGAACTCCACTAAAAACAAACAACGATCTACAAAACATACATATAAACTAAAGATCAAGTAACACGAACACCACTAAAAACAAACAACGATCTACAAAACATACATATAAACTAAAGATCGAGTAACACGAACTCCACTAAAAACAAACAACGATCTACAAAACATACATATAAACTAAAGATCAAGTAACACGAACACCACTAAAAACAAACAACGATCTACAAAACATACATATAAACTAAAGATCAAGTAACACGAACACCACTAAAAACAAACAACGATCTACAAAACATACATATAAACTAAAGATCAAGTAACACGAACCCCACTAAAAACAAACAACGATCTACAAAACATACATATAAACTAAAGAACGAGTAACACGAACACCACTAAAAACAAACAACGATCTACAAAACATACATATAAAATAAAGATCAAGTAACACGAACACCACTAAAAACAAACAACGATCTACAAAACATACATATAAAACTAAAGATCTAGTAACACGAACACCACTAAAAACAAACAACGATCTACAAAACATACATATAAAACTAAAGATCTAGTAACACGAACACCACTAAAAACAAACAATGATCTACAAAACATACATATAAACTAAAGATCAAGTAACACGAACACCACTAAAAACAAACAACGATCTACAAAACATACACATAAAACTAAAGATCGAGTAACACGAACACCACTAAAAACAAACAACGATCTACAAAACATACATATAAAACTAAAGATCTAGTAACACGAACACCACTAAAAACAAACAACGATCTACAAAACATACATATAAACTAAAGATCAAGTAACACGAACACCACTAAAAACAAACAACGATCTACAAAACATACATATAAACTAAAGATCTAGTAACACGAACCCCACTAAAAACAAACAACGATCCACAAAACATACATATAAACTAAAGATCTAGTAACACGAACACCACTAAAAACAAACAACGATCTACAAAACAATACATATAAACTAAAGATCTAGTAACACGAACACCACTAAAAACAAACAACGATCTACAAAACATACATATAAAACTAAAGATCTAGTAACACGAACACCACTAAAAACAAACAATGATCTACAAAACATACATATAAACTAAAGATCAAGTAACACGAACACCACTAAAAACAAACAACGATCTACAAAACATACACATAAAACTAAAGATCTAGTAACACGAACCCCACTAAAAACAAACAACGATTTACAAAACAATACATATAAACTAAAGATCTAGTAACACGAACACCACTAAAAACAAACAACGATCTACAAAACATACATATAAAACTAAAGATCTAGTAACACGAACACCACTAAAAACAAACAATGATCTACAAAACATACATATAAACTAAAGATCAAGTAACACGAACACCACTAAAAACAAACAACGATCTACAAAACATACACATAAAACTAAAGATCGAGTAACACGAACACCACTAAAAACAAACAACGATCTACAAAACATACATATAAAACTAAAGATCTAGTAACACGAACACCACTAAAAACAAACAACGATCTACAAAACATACATATAAACTAATGATCAAGTAACACGAACACCACTAAAAACAAACAACGATCTACAAAACATACATATAAACAAAAGATCGAGTAACACGAACTCCACTAAAAACAAACAACGATCTACAAAACATACATATAAACTAAAGATCAAGTAACACGAACACCACTAAAAACAAACAACGATCTACAAAACATACATATAAACTAAAGATCGAGTAACACGAACTCCACTAAAAACAAACAACAATCTACAAAACATACATATAAACTAAAGATCAAGTAACACGAACACCACTAAAAACAAACAACGATCTACAAAACATACATATAAACTAAAGATCAAGTAACACGAACACCACTAAAAACAAACAACGATCTACAAAACATACATATAAACTAAAGATCAAGTAACACGAACCCCACTAAAAACAAACAACGATCTACAAAACATACATATAAACTAAAGATCAAGTAACACGAACACCACTAAAAACAAACAACGATCTACAAAACATACATATAAACTAAAGATCAAGTAACACGAACACCACTAAAAACAAACAACGATCTACAAAACATACATATAAAACTAAAGACCGAGTAACACGAACACCACTAAAAACAAGCAACGATCTACAAAACATACATATAAACTAAAGATCAAGTAACACGAACACCACTAAAAACAAACAACGATCTACAAAACATACATATAAACTAAAGATCGAGTAACACGAACACCACTAAAAACAAACAACGATCTACAAAACATACATATAAACTAAAGATCAAGTAACACGAACACCACTAAAAACAAACAACGATCTACAAAACATACATATAAACTAAAGATCAAGTAACACGAACATCACTAAAAACAAACAACGATCTACAAAACATACATATAAACTAAAGATCTAGTAACACGAACACCACTAAAAACAAACAACGAACTACAAAACATACATATAAACTAAAGATCGAGTAACACGAACATCACTAAAAACAAACAACGATCTACAAAACATACATATAAACTAAAGATCAAGTAACACGAACATTACTAAAAACAAACAACGATCTACAAAACATACATATAAACTAAAGATCAAGTAACACGAAATCCACTAAAAACAAACAACGATCTACAAAACATACATATAAACTAAAGATCAAGTAACACGAACGCCTCTAAAAACAAACAACGATCTACAAAACATACATATAAACTAAAGATCGAGTAACACGAACACCACTAAAAACAAACAACGATCTACAAAACATACATATAAACTAAAGATCAAGTAACACGAACACCACTAAAAACAAACAATGATCTACAAAACATACATATAAATTAAAGATCAAGTAACACGAACACCACTAAAAACAAACAACGATCTACAAAACATACATATAAACTAAAGATCTAGTAACACGAACACCACTAAAAACAAACAACGATCTACAAAACATACATATAAACTAAAGATCTAGTAACACGAACACCACTAAAAACAAACAACGATCTACAAAACATACATAAAACTAAAGACCGAGTAACACGAACCCCACTAAAAACAAACAACGATCTACAAAACATACATATAAACTAAAGATCTAGTAACACGAACACCACTAAAAACAAACAACGATCTACAAACATACATATAAACTAAAGATCAAGTAACACGAACTCCACTAAAAACAAACAACGATCTACAAAACATACATATAAACTAAAGATCTAGTAACACGAACACCACTAAAAACAAACAACGATCTACAAAACATACATATAAAACTAAAGAACTAGTAACACGAACACCACTAAAAACAAACAATGATCTACAAAACATACATATAAACTAAAGATCTAGTAACACGAACACCACTAAAAACAAACAACGATCTACAAAACATACATATAAACTAAAGATCAAGTAACACGAACACCACTAAAAACAAACAACGATCTACAAAACATACATATAAACTAAAGATCGAGTAACACGAACACCACTAAAAACAAACAATGATCTACAAAACATACATATAAACTAAAGATCAAGTAACACGAACACCACTAAAAACAAACAACGATCTACAAAACATACATATAAACTAAAGATCAAGTAACACGAACACCACTAAAAACAAACAACGATCTACAAAACATACACATAAAACTAAAGATCGAGTAACACGAACACCACTAAAAACAAACAACGATCTACAAAACATACATATAAACTAAAGATCTAGTAACACGAACCCCACTAAAAACAAACAACGATCTACAAAACATACATATAAACTAAAGATCAAGTAACACGTACACCACTAAAAACAAACAACGATCTACAAAACATACATATAAACTAAAGATCGAGTAACACGAGCACCACTAAAAACAAACAACGATCCACAAAACATACATATAAACTAAAGATCTAGTAACACGAACACCACTAAAAACAAACAACGATCTACAAAACATACATATAAACTAAAGATCTAGTAACACGAAAACCACTAAAAACAAACAACGATCTACAAAACATACATATAAACTAAAGATCTAGTAACACGAACACCACTAAAAACAAACAACGATCTACAAAACATACATATAAACTAAAGATCTAGTAACACGAACACCACTAAAAACAAACAACGATCTACAAAACATACATATAAAACTAAAGATCTAGTAACACGAACACCACTAAAAACAAACAATGATCTACAAAACATACATATAAACTAAAGATCAAGTAACACGAACACCACTAAAAACAAACAACGATCTACAAAACATACACATAAAACTAAAGATCGAGTAACACGAACACCACTAAAAACAAACAACGATCTACAAAACATACATATAAACTAAAGATCAAGTAACACGAACACCACTAAAAACAAACAACGATCTACAAAACATACATATAAAACTAAAGATCTAGTAACACGAACACCACTAAAAACAAACAACGATCTACAAAACATACATATAAACTAAAGATCAAGTAACACGAACACCACTAAAAACAAACAACGATCTACAAAACATACATATAAACTAAACATCGAGTAACACGAACTCCACTAAAAACAAACAACGATCTACAAAACATACATATAAAACTAAAGATCTAGTAACACGAACACCACTAAAAACAAACAACGATCTACAAAACATACATATAAACTAAAGATCAAGTAACACGAACACCACTAAAAACAAACAACGATCTACAAAACATACATATAAACTAAAGATCTAGTAACACGAACCCCACTAAAAACAAACAACGATCTACAAAACATACATATAAACTAAAGATCAAGTAACACGTACACCACTAAAAACAAACAACGATCTACAAAACATACATATAAACTAAAGATCGAGTAACACGAACACCACTAAAAACAAACAACGATCCACAAAACATACATATAAACTAAAGATCTAGTAACACGAACACCACTAAAAACAAACAACGATCTACAAAACATACATATAAACTAAAGATCTAGTAACACGAACACCACTAAAAACAAACAACGATCTACAAAACATACATATAAAACTAAAGATCTAGTAACACGAACACCACTAAAAACAAACAATGATCTACAAAACATACATATAAACTAAAGATCAAGTAACACGAACACCACTAAAAACAAACAACGATCTACAAAACATACACATAAAACTAAAGATCGAGTAACACGAACACCACTAAAAACAAACAACGATCTACAAAACATACATATAAAACTAAAGATCGAGTAACACGAACACCACTAAAAACAAACAACGATCTACAAAACATACATATAAACTAAAGATCAAGTAACACGAACACCACTAAAAACAAACAACGATCTACAAAACATACATATAAACTAAAGATCGAGTAACACGAACTCCACTAAAAACAAACAACGATCTACAAAACATACATATAAACTAAAGATCAAGTAACACGAACACCACTAAAAACAAACAACGATCTACAAAACATACATATAAACTAAAGATCTAGTAACACGAACACCACTAAAAACAAACAACGATCTACAAAACATACATATAAACTAAAGATCTAGTAACACGAACACCACTAAAAACAAACAACGATCTACAAAACATACATAAAACTAAAGACCGAGTAACACGAACACCACTAAAAACAAACAACGATCTACAAAACATACATATAAACTAAAGATCAAGTAACACGAACACCACTAAAAACAAACAACGATCTACAAAACATACATATAAACTAAAGATCAAGTAACACGAACACCACTAAAAACAAACAACGATCTACAAAACATACATATAAACTAAAGATCGAGTAACACGAACCCCACTAAAAACAAACAACGATCTACAAAACATACATATAAACTAAAGATCAAGTAACACGAACCCCACTAAAAACAAACAACGATCTACAAAACATACATATAAACTAAAGATCGAGTAACACGAACTCCACTAAAAACAAACAACGATCTACAAAACATACATATAAACTAAAGATCAAGTAACACGAACACCACTAAAAACAAACAACGATCTACAAAACATACATATAAACTAAAGATCAAGTAACACGAACACCACTAAAAACAAACAACGATCTACAAAACATACATATAAACTAAAGATCAAGTAACACGAACACCACTAAAAACAAACAACGATCTACAAAACATACATATAAACTAAAGATCAAGTAACACGAACTCCACTAAAAACAAACAACGATCTACAAAACATACATATAAACTAAAGATCAAGTAACACGAACACCACTAAAAACAAACAACGATCTACATACAAAATTTACATATAAACTAAAGATCAAGTAACACGAACACCACTAAAAACAAACAACGATCTACAAAACATACAAATAAACTAAAGATCAAGTAACACGAACACCACTAAAAACAAACAACGATCTACAAAACATACATATAAACTAAAGATCAAGTAACACGAACACCACTAAAAACAAACAACGATCTACAAAACATACATATAAACTAAAGATCAAGTAACACGAACACCACTAAAAACAAACAACGATCTACAAAACATACATATAAACTAAAGATCAAGCAACACGAACACCACTAAAAACAAACAACGATCTACAAAACATACATATAAACTAAAGATCAAGTAACACGAACACCACTAAAAACAAACAACGATCTACAAAACATACATATAAACTAAAGATCAAGTAACACGAACTCCACTAAAAACAAACAACGATCTACAAAACATACATATAAACTAAAGATCAAGTAACACGAACTCCACTAAAAACAAACAACGATCTACAAAACATACACATAAAACTAAAGATCGAGTAACACGAACACCACTAAAAACAAACAACGATCTACAAAACATACATATAAAACTAAAGATCTAGTAACACGAACACCACTAAAAACAAACAACGATCTACAAAACATACATATAAACTAAAGATCAAGTAACACGAACACCACTAAAAACAAACAACGATCTACAAAACATACATATAAACTAAAGATCGAGTAACACGAACTCCACTAAAAACAAACAACGATCTACAAAACATACATATAAAACTAAAGATATAGTAACACGAACACCACTAAAAACAAACAACGATCTACAAAACATACATATAAACTAAAGATCAAGTAACACGAACACCACTAAAAACAAACAACGATCTACAAAACATACATATAAACTAAAGATCTAGTAACACGAACCCCACTAAAAACAAACAACGATCTACAAAACATACATATAAACTAAAGATCGAGTAACACGAACTCCACTAAAAACAAACAACGATCTACAAAACATACATATAAAACTAAAGATATAGTAACACGTACACCACTAAAAACAAACAACGATCCACAAAACATACATATAAACTAAAGATCTAGTAACACGAACACCACTAAAAACAAACAACGATCTACAAAACATACATATAAACTAAAGATCTAGTAACACGAACACCACTAAAAACAAACAACGATCTACAAAACATACATATAAAACTAAAGATCTAGTAACACGAACACCACTAAAAACAAACAATGATCTACAAAACATACATATAAACTAAAGATCAAGTAACACGAACACCACTAAAAACAAACAACGATCTACAAAACATACACATAAAACTAAAGATCGAGTAACACGAACACCACTAAAAACAAACAACGATCTACAAAACATACATATAAAACTAAAGATCTAGTAACACGAACACCACTAAAAACAAACAACGATCTACAAAACATACATATAAACTAAAGATCAAGTAACACGAACACCACTAAAAACAAACAACGATCTACAAAACATACATATAAACTAAAGATCGAGTAACACGAACTCCACTAAAAACAAACAACGATCTACAAAACATACATATAAACTAAAGATCAAGTAACACGAACACCACTAAAAACAAACAACGATCTACAAAACATACATATAAACTAAAGATCGAGTAACACGAACTCCACTAAAAACAAACAACGATCTACAAAACATACATATAAACTAAAGATCTAGTAACATGAACACCACTAAAGACAAACAACGATCTACAAAACATACATATAAAACTAAAGATCAAGTAACACGAACACCACTAAAAACAAACAACGATCTACAAAACATACATATAAACTAAAGATCAAGTAACACGAACCCCACTAAAAACAAACAACGATCTACAAAACATACATATAAACTAAAGATCAAGTAACACGAACCCCACTAAAAACAAACAACGATCTACAAAACATACATATAAACTAAAGATCAAGTAACACGAACACCACTAAAAACAAACAACGATCTACAAAACATACATATAAACTAAAGATCAAGTAACACGAACCCCACTAAAAACAAACAACGATCTACAAAACATACATATAAACTAAAGATCAAGTAACACGAACACCACTAAAAACAAACAACGATCTACAAAACATACATATAAACTAAAGATCAAGTAACACGAACACCACTAAAAACAAACAACGATCTACAAAACATACATATAAAACTAAAGACCGAGTAACACGAACACCACTAAAAACAAACAACGATCTACAAAACATACATATAAACTAAAGATCAAGTAACACGAACACCACTAAAAACAAACAACGATCTACAAAACATACATATAAACTAAAGATCGAGTAACACGAACACCACTAAAAACAAACAACGATCTACAAAACATACATATAAACTAAAGATCAAGTAACACGAACACCACTAAAAACAAACAACGATCTAAAAAACATACATATAAACTAAAGATCAAGTAACACGAACATCACTAAAAACAAACAACGATCTACAAAACATACATATAAACTAAAGATCTAGTAACACGAACACCACTAAAAACAAACAACGATCTACAAAACATACATATAAACTAAAGATCGAGTAACACGAACATCACTAAAAACAAACAACGATCTACAAAACATACATATAAACTAAAGATCAAGTAACACGAACATCACTAAAAACAAACAACGATCTACAAAACATACATATAAACTAAAGATCAAGTAACACGAACTCCACTAAAAACAAACAACGATCTACAAAACATACATATAAACTAAAGATCAAGTAACACGAACACCACTAAAAACAAACAACGATCTACAAAACATACATATAAACTAAAGATCGAGTAACACGAACACCACTAAAAACAAACAACGATCTACAAAACATACATATAAACTAAAGATCAAGTAACACGAACACCACTAAAAACAAACAACGATCTACAAAACATACATATAAACTAAAGATCAAGTAACACGAACTCCACTAAAAACAAACAACGATCTACAAAACATACATATAAACTAAAGATCAAGTAACACGAACACCACTAAAAACAAACAACGGTCTACAAAACATACATATAAACTAAAGATCTAGTAACACGAACACCACTAAAAACAAACAACGATCTACAAAACATACATAAAACTAAAGACCGAGTAACACGAACCCCACTAAAAACAAACAACGATCTACAAAACATACATATAAACTAAAGATCTAGTAACACGAACACCACTAAAAACAAACAACGATCTACAAAACATACATATAAACTAAAGATCAAGTAACACGAACTCCACTAAAAACAAACAACGATCTACAAAACATACATATAAACTAAAGATCTAGTAACACGAACACCACTAAAAACAAACAACGATCTACAAAACATACATATAAACTAAAGATCTAGTAACACGAACACCACTAAAAACAAACAACGATCTACAAAACATACATAAAACTAAAGACCGAGTAACACGAACACCACTAAAAACAAACAACGATCTACAAAACATACATATAAACTAAAGATCTAGTAACACGAACACCACTAAAAACAAACAACGATCTACAAAACATACATATAAACTAAAGATCAAGTAACACGAACCCCACTAAAAACAAACAACGATCTACAAAACATACATATAAACTAAAGATCGAGTAACACGAACCCCACTAAAAACAAACAACGATCTACAAAACATACATATAAACTAAAGATCAAGTAACACGAACCCCACTAAAAACAAACAACGATCTACAAAACATACATATAAACTAAAGATCGAGTAACACGAACTCCACTAAAAACAAACAACGATCTACAAAACATACATATAAACTAAAGATCAAGTAACACGAACACCACTAAAAACAAACAACGATCTACAAAACATACATATAAACTAAAGATCAAGTAACACGAACACCACTAAAAACAAACAACGATCTACAAAACATACATATAAACTAAAGATCAAGTAACACGAACACCACTAAAAACAAACAACGATCTACAAAACATACATATAAACTAAAGATCAAGTAACACGAACTCCACTAAAAACAAACAACAATCTACAAAACATACATATAAACTAAAGATCAAGTAACACGAACACCACTAAAAACAAACAACGATCTACATACAAAATTTACATATAAACTAAAGATCAAGTAACACGAACACCACTAAAAACAAACAACGATCTACAAAACATACATATAAACTAAAGATTAAGTAACACGAACTCCACTAAAAACAAACAACGATCTACAAAACATACATATAAACTAAAGATCAAGTAACACGAACTCCACTAAAAACAAACAACGATCTACAAAACATACATATAAACTAAAGATCAAGTAACACGAACACCACTAAAAACAAACAACGATCTACAAAACATACATATAAACAAAAGATCGAGTAACACGAACTCCACTAAAAACAAACAACGATCTACAAAACATACATATAAACTAAAGATCTAGTAACACGAACACCACTAAAAACAAACAACGATCTACAAAACATACATATAAACTAAAGATCAAGTAACACGAACTCCACTAAAAACAAACAACGATCTACAAAACATACATATAAACTAAAGATCTAGTAACACGAACACCACTAAAAACAAACAACGATCTACAAAACATACATATAAACTAAAGATCTAGTAACACGAACACCACTAAAAACAAACAACGATCTACAAAACATACATAAAACTAAAGACCGAGTAACACGAACACCACTAAAAACAAACAACGATCTACAAAACATACATATAAACTAAAGATCTAGTAACACGAACACCACTAAAAACAAACAACGATCTACAAAACATACATATAAACTAAAGATCAAGTAACACGAACACCACTAAAAACAAACAACGATCTACAAAACATACATATAAACTAAAGATCGAGTAACACGAACCCCACTAAAAACAAACAACGATCTACAAAACATACATATAAACTAAAGATCAAGTAACACGAACCCCACTAAAAACAAACAACGATCTACAAAACATACATATAAACTAAAGATCGAGTAACACGAACTCCACTAAAAACAAACAACGATCTACAAAACATACATATAAACTAAAGATCAAGTAACACGAACACCACTAAAAACAAACAACGATCTACAAAACATACATATAAACTAAAGATCAAGTAACACGAACACCACTAAAAACAAACAACGATCTACAAAACATACATATAAACTAAAGATCAAGTAACACGAACACCACTAAAAACAAACAACGATCTACAAAACATACATATAAACTAAAGATCAAGTAACACGAACTCCACTAAAAACAAACAACGATCTACAAAACATACATATAAACTAAAGATCAAGTAACACGAACACCACTAAAAACAAACAACGATCTACATACAAAATTTACGTATAAACTAAAGATCAAGTAACACGAACACCACTAAAAACAAACAACGATCTACAAAACATACATATAAACTAAAGATCAAGTAACACGAACACCACTAAAAACAAACAACGATCTACAAAACATACATATAAACTAAAGATCAAGTAACACGAACACCACTAAAAACAAACAACGATCTACAAAACATACATATAAACTAAAGATCAAGTAACACGAACACCACTAAAAACAAACAACGATCTACAAAACATACATATAAACTAAAGATCAAGTAACACGAACACCACTAAAAACAAACAACGATCTACAAAACATACATATAAACTAAAGATCAAGTAACACGAACACCACTAAAAACAAACAACGATCTACAAAACATACATATAAACTAAAGATCAAGTAACACGAACTCCACTAAAAACAAACAACGATCTACAAAACATACATATAAACTAAAGATCGAGTAACACGAACTCCACTAAAAACAAACAACGATCTACAAAACATACATATAAACTAAAGATCAAGTAACACGAACACCACTAAAAACAAACAACGATCTACAAAACATACATATAAACTAAAGATCGAGTAACACGAACTCCACTAAAAACAAACAACGATCTACAAAACATACATATAAACTAAAGATCTAGTAACACGAACACCACTAAAAACAAACAACGATCTACAAAACATACATATAAACTAAAGATTAAGTAACACGAACACCACTAAAAACAAACAACGATCTACAAAACATACATATAAACTAAAGATCAAGTAACACGAACTCCACTAAAAACAAACAACGATCTACAAAACATACATATAAACTAAAGATCAAGTAACACGAACACCACTAAAAACAAACAACGATCTACATACAAAATTTACATATAAACTAAAGATCAAGTAACACGAACTCCACTAAAAACAAACAACGATCTACAAAACATACATATAAACTAAAGATCAAGTAACACGAACACCACTAAAAACAAACAACGGTCTACAAAACATACATATAAACTAAAGATCAAGTAACACGAACTCCACTAAAAACAAACAACGATCTACAAAACATACATATAAACTAAAGATCAAGTAACACGAACTCCACTAAAAACAAACAACGATCTACAAAACATACATATAAACTAAAGATCAAGTAACACGAACACCACTAAAAACAAACAACGATCTACAAAACATACATATAAAACTAAAGATCTAGTAACACGAACACCACTAAAAACAAACAACGATCTACAAAACATACATATAAACTAAAGATCAAGTAACACGAACACCACTAAAAACAAACAACGATCTACAAAACATACATATAAACTAAAGATCGAGTAACACGAACTCCACTAAAAACAAACAACGATCTACAAAACATACATATAAACTAAAGATCAAGTAACACGAACACCACTAAAAACAAACAACGATCTACAAAACATACATATAAACTAAAGATCGAGTAACACGAACTCCACTAAAAACAAACAACGATCTACAAAACATACATATAAACTAAAGATCTAGTAACATGAACACCACTAAAGACAAACAACGATCTACAAAACATACATATAAAACTAAAGATCAAGTAACACGAACACCACTAAAAACAAACAACGATCTACAAAACATACATATAAACTAAAGATCAAGTAACACGAACACCACTAAAAACAAACAACGATCTACAAAACATACATATAAACTAAAGATCAAGTAACACGAACCCCACTAAAAACAAACAACGATCTACAAAACATACATATAAACTAAAGATCAAGTAACACGAACACCACTAAAAACAAACAACGATCTACAAAACATACATATAAACTAAAGATCAAGTAACACGAACACCACTAAAAACAAACAACGATCTACAAAACATACATATAAACTAAAGATCAAGTAACACGAACATCACTAAAAACAAACAACGATCTACAAAACATACATATAAACTAAAGATCTAGTAACACGAACACCACTAAAAACAAACAACGATCTACAAAACATACATATAAACTAAAGATCGAGTAACACGAACATCACTAAAAACAAACAACGATCTACAAAACATACATATAAACTAAAGATCAAGTAACACGAACATCACTAAAAACAAACAACGATCTACAAAACATACATATAAACTAAAGATCAAGTAACACGAACTCCACTAAAAACAAACAACGATCTACAAAACATACATATAAACTAAAGATCAAGTAACACGAACACCACTAAAAACAAACAACGATCTACAAAACATACATATAAACTAAAGATCGAGTAACACGAACACCACTAAAAACAAACAACGATCTACAAAACATACATATAAACTAAAGATCAAGTAACACGAACACCACTAAAAACAAACAACGATCTACAAAACATACATATAAACTAAAGATCAAGTAACACGAACTCCACTAAAAACAAACAACGATCTACAAAACATACATATAAACTAAAGATCTAGTAACACGAACACCACTAAAAACAAACAACGGTCTACAAAACATACATATAAACTAAAGATCTAGTAACACGAACACCACTAAAAACAAACAACGATCTACAAAACATACATAAAACTAAAGACCGAGTAACACGAACCCCACTAAAAACAAACAACGATCTACAAAACATACATATAAACTAAAGATCTAGTAACACGAACACCACTAAAAACAAACAACGATCTACAAAACATACATATAAACTAAAGATCAAGTAACACGAACTCCACTAAAAACAAACAACGATCTACAAAACATACATATAAACTAAAGATCTAGTAACACGAACACCACTAAAAACAAACAACGATCTACAAAACATACATATAAACTAAAGATCTAGTAACACGAACACCACTAAAAACAAACAACGATCTACAAAACATACATAAAACTAAAGACCGAGTAACACGAACACCACTAAAAACAAACAACGATCTACAAAACATACATATAAACTAAAGATCTAGTAACAAGAACACCACTAAAAACAAACAACGATCTACAAAACATACATATAAACTAAAGATCAAGTAACACGAACCCCACTAAAAACAAACAACGATCTACAAAACATACATATAAACTAAAGATCGAGTAACACGAACCCCACTAAAAACAAACAACGATCTACAAAACATACATATAAACTAAAGATCAAGTAACACGAACCCCACTAAAAACAAACAACGATCTACAAAACATACATATAAACTAAAGATCGAGTAACACGAACTCCACTAAAAACAAACAACGATCTACAAAACATACATATAAACTAAAGATCAAGTAACACGAACACCACTGAAAACAAACAACGATCTACAAAACATACATATAAACTAAAGATCAAGTAACACGAACACCACTAAAAACAAACAACGATCTACAAAACATACATATAAACTAAAGATCAAGTAACACGAACACCACTAAAAACAAACAACGATCTACAAAACATACATATAAACTAAAGATCAAGTAACACGAACTCCACTAAAAACAAACAACAATCTACAAAACATACATATAAACTAAAGATCAAGTAACACGAACACCACTAAAAACAAACAACGATCTACATACAAAATTTACATATAAACTAAAGATCAAGTAACACGAACACCACTAAAAACAAACAACGATCTACAAAACATACATATAAACTAAAGATCAAGTAACACGAACTCCACTAAAAACAAACAACGATCTACAAAACATACATATAAACTAAAGATCAAGTAACACGAACTCCACTAAAAACAAACAACGATCTACAAAACATACATATAAACTAAAGATCAAGTAACACGAACACCACTAAAAACAAACAACGATCTACAAAACATACATATAAACTAAAGATCGAGTAACACGAACTCCACTAAAAACAAACAACGATCTACAAAACATACATATAAACTAAAGATCTAGTAACACGAACACCACTAAAAACAAACAACGATCTACAAAACATACATATAAACTAAAGATCAAGTAACACGAACTCCACTAAAAACAAACAACGATCTACAAAACATACATATAAACTAAAGATCTAGTAACACGAACACCACTAAAAACAAACAACGATCTACAAAACATACATATAAACTAAAGATCTAGTAACACGAACACCACTAAAAACAAACAACGATCTACAAAACATACATAAAACTAAAGACCGAGTAACACGAACACCACTAAAAACAAACAACGATCTACAAAACATACATATAAACTAAAGATCAAGTAACACGAACACCACTAAAAACAAACAACGATCTACAAAACATACATATAAACTAAAGATCAAGTAACACGAACACCACTAAAAACAAACAACGATCTACAAAACATACATATAAACTAAAGATCGAGTAACACGAACCCCACTAAAAACAAACAACGATCTACAAAACATACATATAAACTAAAGATCAAGTAACACGAACCCCACTAAAAACAAACAACGATCTACAAAACATACATATAAACTAAAGATCGAGTAACACGAACTCCACTAAAAACAAACAACGATCTACAAAACATACATATAAACTAAAGATCAAGTAACACGAACACCACTAAAAACAAACAACGATCTACAAAACATACATATAAACTAAAGATCAAGTAACACGAACACCACTAAAAACAAACAACGATCTACAAAACATACATATAAACTAAAGATCAAGTAACACGAACACCACTAAAAACAAACAACGATCTACAAAACATACATATAAACTAAAGATCAAGTAACACGAACTCCACTAAAAACAAACAACGATCTACAAAACATACATATAAACTAAAGATCAAGTAACACGAACACCACTAAAAACAAACAACGATCTACATACAAAATTTACATATAAACTAAAGATCAAGTAACACGAACACCACTAAAAACAAACAACGATCTACAAAACATACATATAAACTAAAGATCAAGTAACACGAACACCACTAAAAACAAACAACGATCTACAAAACATACATATAAACTAAAGATCAAGTAACACGAACACCACTAAAAACAAACAACGATCTACAAAACATACATATAAACTAAAGATCAAGTAACACGAACACCACTAAAAACAAACAACGATCTACAAAACATACATATAAACTAAAGATCAAGTAACACGAACACCACTAAAAACAAACAACGATCTACAAAACATACATATAAACTAAAGATCAAGTAACACGAACACCACTAAAAACAAACAACGATCTACAAAACATACATATAAACTAAAGATCAAGTAACACGAACTCCACTAAAAACAAACAACGATCTACAAAACATACATATAAACTAAAGATCAAGTAACACGAACTCCACTAAAAACAAACAACGATCTACAAAACATACATATAAACTAAAGATCAAGTAACACGAACACCACTAAAAACAAACAACGATCTACAAAACATACATATAAACTAAAGATCGAGTAACACGAACTCCACTAAAAACAAACAACGATCTACAAAACATACATATAAACTAAAGATCTAGTAACACGAACACCACTAAAAACAAACAACGATCTACAAAACATACATATAAACTAAAGATTAAGTAACACGAACACCACTAAAAACAAACAACGATCTACAAAACATACATATAAACTAAAGATCAAGTAACACGAACTCCACTAAAAACAAACAACGATCTACAAAACATACATATAAACTAAAGATCAAGTAACACGAACACCACTAAAAACAAACAACGATCTACATACAAAATTTACATATAAACTAAAGATCAAGTAACACGAACTCCACTAAAAACAAACAACGATCTACAAAACATACATATAAACTAAAGATCAAGTAACACGAACACCACTAAAAACAAACAACGGTCTACAAAACATACATATAAACTAAAGATCAAGTAACACGAACTCCACTAAAAACAAACAACGATCTACAAAACATACATATAAACTAAAGATCAAGTAACACGAACTCCACTAAAAACAAACAACGATCTACAAAACATACATATAAACTAAAGATCAAGTAACACGAACACCACTAAAAACAAACAACGATCTACAAAACATACATATAAACTAAAGATCGAGTAACACGAACTCCACTAAAAACAAACAACGATCTACAAAACATACATATAAACTAAAGATCTAGTAACACGAACACCACTAAAAACAAACAACGATCTACAAACATACATATAAAATAAGGATCAAGTAACACGAACACCACTAAAAACAAACAACGATCTACAAAACATACATATAAAACTAAAGATCGAGTAACACGAACCCCACTAAAAACAAACAACGATCTACAAAACATACATATAAACTAAAGATCTAGTAACACGAACACCACTAAAAACAAACAACGATCTACAAAACATACATATAAACTAAAGATCAAGTAACACGAACCCCACTAAAAACAAACAACGATCTACAAAACATACATATAAACTAAAGATCAAGTAACACGAACTCCACTAAAAACAAACAACGATCTACAAAACATACATATAAACTAAAGATCAAGTAACACGAACACCACTAAAAACAAACAACGATCTACAAAACATACATATAAACTAAAGATCGAGTAACACGAACTCCACTAAAAACAAACAACGATCTACAAAACATACATATAAACTAAAGATCTAGTAACACGAACACCACTAAAAACAAACAACGATCTACAAAACATACATATAAACTAAAGATCAAGTAACACGAACACCACTAAAAACAAACAACGATCTACAAAACATACATATAAACTAAAGATCAAGTAACACGAACTCCACTAAAAACAAACAACGATCTACAAAACATACATATAAACTAAAGATCAAGTAACACGAACACCACTAAAAACAAACAACGATCTACAAAACATACATATAAACTAAAGATCGAGTAACACGAACTCCACTAAAAACAAACAACGATCTACAAAACATACATATAAACTAAAGATCTAGTAACACGAACACCACTAAAAACAAACAACGATCTACAAAACATACATATAAACTAAAGATCAAGTAACACGAACACCACTAAAAACAAACAACGATCTACAAAACATACATATAAACTAAAGATCGAGTAACACGAACCCCACTAAAAACAAACAACGATCTACAAAACATACATATAAACTAAAGATCAAGTAACACGAACCCCACTAAAAACAAACAACGATCTACAAAACATACATATAAACTAAAGATCGAGTAACACGAACTCCACTAAAAACAAACAACGATCTACAAAACATACATATAAACTAAAGATCAAGTAACACGAACACCACTAAAAACAAACAACGATCTACAAAACATACATATAAACTAAAGATCAAGTAACACGAACACCACTAAAAACAAACAACGATCTACAAAACATACATATAAACTAAAGATCAAGTAACACGAACACCACTAAAAACAAACAACGATCTACAAAACATACATATAAACTAAAGATCAAGTAACACGAACACCACTAAAAACAAACAACGATCTACAAAACATACATATAAACTAAAGATCAAGTAACACGAACACCACTAAAAACAAACAACGATCTACATACAAAATTTACATATAAACTAAAGATCAAGTAACACGAACACCACTAAAAACAAACAACGATCTACAAAACATACATATAAACTAAAGATCAAGTAACACGAACACCACTAAAAACAAACAACGATCTACAAAACATACATATAAACTAAAGATCAAGTAACACGAACACCACTAAAAACAAACAACGATCTACAAAACATACATATAAACTAAAGATCAAGTAACACGAACACCACTAAAAACAAACAACGATCTACAAAACATACATATAAACTAAAGATCGAGTAACACGAACACCACTAAAAACAAACAACGATCTACAAAACATACATATAAACTAAAGATCTAGTAACACGTACACCACTAAAAACAAACAACGATCTACAAAACATACATATAAACTAAAGATCAAGCAACACGAACACCACTAAAAACAAACAACGATCTACAAAACATACATATAAACTAAAGATCAAGTAACACGAACACCACTAAAAACAAACAACGATCTACAAAACATACATATAAACTAAAGATCAAGTAACACGAACACCACTAAAAACAAACAACGATCTACAAAACATACATATAAACTAAAGATCAAGTAACACGAACTCCACTAAAAACAAACAACGATCTACAAAACATACATATAAACTAAAGATCAAGTAACACGAACTCCACTAAAAACAAACAACGATCTACAAAACATACATATAAACTAAAGATCAAGTAACACGAACACCACTAAAAACAAACAACGATCTACAAAACATACATATAAACTAAAGATCGAGTAACACGAACTCCACTAAAAACAAACAACGATCTACAAAACATACATATAAACTAAAGATCTAGTAACACGAACACCACTAAAAACAAACAACGATCTACAAAACATACATATAAACTAAAGATTAAGTAACACGAACACCACTAAAAACAAACAACGATCTACAAAACATACATATAAACTAAAGATCAAGTAACACGAACTCCACTAAAAACAAACAACGATCTACAAAACATACATATAAACTAAAGATCAAGTAACACGAACACCACTAAAAACAAACAACGATCTACATACAAAATTTACATATAAACTAAAGATCAAGTAACACGAACTCCACTAAAAACAAACAACGATCTACAAAACATACATATAAACTAAAGATCAAGTAACACGAACACCACTAAAAACAAACAACGGTCTACAAAACATACATATAAACTAAAGATCAAGTAACACGAACTCCACTAAAAACAAACAACGATCTACAAAACATACATATAAACTAAAGATCAAGTAACACGAACTCCACTAAAAACAAACAACGATCTACAAAACATACATATAAACAAAAGATCAAGTAACACGAACACCACTAAAAACAAACAACGATCTACAAAACATACATATAAACTAAAGATCGAGTAACACGAACTCCACTAAAAACAAACAACGATCTACAAAACATACATATAAACTAAAGATCTAGTAACACGAACACCACTAAAAACAAACAACGATCTACAAACATACATATAAACTAAGGATCAAGTAACACGAACACCACTAAAAACAAACAACGATCTACAAAACATACATATAAAACTAAAGATCGAGTAACACGAACCCCACTAAAAACAAACAACGATCTACAAAACATACATATAAACTAAAGATCTAGTAACACGAACACCACTAAAAACAAACAACGATCTACAAAACATACATATAAACTAAAGATCTAGTAACACGTACACCACTAAAAACAAACAACGATCTACAAAACATACATATAAACTAAAGATCTAGTAACACGAACACCACTAAAAACAAACAACGATCTACAAAACATACATATAAACTAAAGATCTAGTAACACGAACACCACTAAAAACAAACAACGATCTACAAAACATTACACATAAAACTAAAGATCTAGTAACACGAACACCACTAAAAACAAACAACGATCTACAAAACATACATATAAACTAAAGATCTAGTAACACGAACACCACTAAAAACAAACAACGATCTACAAAACATACATATAAACTAAAGATCAAGTAACACGAACCCCACTAAAAACAAACAACGATCTACAAAACATACATATAAACTAAAGATCAAGTAACACGAACTCCACTAAAAACAAACAACGATCTACAAAACATACATATAAACTAAAGATCAAGTAACACGAACACCACTAAAAACAAACAACGATCTACAAAACATACATATAAACTAAAGATCGAGTAACACGAACTCCACTAAAAACAAACAACGATCTACAAAACATACATATAAACTAAAGATCTAGTAACACGAACACCACTAAAAACAAACAACGATCTACAAAACATACATATAAACTAAAGATCAAGTAACACGAACACCACTAAAAACAAACAACGATCTACAAAACATACATATAAAACTAAAGATCGAGTAACACGAACACCACTAAAAACAAACAACGATCTACAAAACATACATATAAACTAAAGATCAAGTAACACGAACCCCACTAAAAACAAACAACGATCTACAAAACATACATATAAACTAAAGATCTAGTAACACGAACACCACTAAAAACAAACAACGATCTACAAAACATACATATAAACTAAAGATCAAGTAACACGAACTCCACTAAAAACAAACAACGATCTACAAAACATACATATAAACTAAAGATCAAGTAACACGAACACCACTAAAAACAAACAACGATCTACAAAACATACATATAAACTAAAGATCAAGTAACACGAACTCCACTAAAAACAAACAACGATCTACAAAACATACATATAAACTAAAGATCAAGTAACACGAACTCCACTAAAAACAAACAACGATCTACAAAACATACATATAAACTAAAGATCAAGTAACACGAACACCACTAAAAACAAACAACGATCTACAAAACATACATATAAACTAAAGATCTAGTAACACGAACACCACTAACAACGATCTACAAAACATACATATAAACTAAAGATCGAGTAACACGAACACCACTAAAAACAAACAACGTTCTACAAAACATACATATAAACTAAAGATCTAGTAACACGAACACCACTAAAAACAAACAACGATCTACAAAACATACATATAAACTAAAGATCAAGTAACACGAACACCACTAAAAACAAACAACGATCTACAAAACATACATATAAACTAAAGATCTAGTAACACGTACACCACTAAAAACAAACAACGATCCACAAAATATACATATAAACTAAAGATCAAGTAACACGAACACCACTAAAAACAAACAACGATCTACAAAACATACATATAAACTAAAGATCTAGTAACACGAACACCACTAAAAACAAACAACGATCTACAAAACATACATATAAACTAAAGATCTAGTAACACGAACACCACTAAAAACAAACAACGATCTACAAGACATACATATAAACTAAATATCAAGTAACACGAACACCACTAAAAACAAACAACGATCTACAAAACATACATATAAACTAAAGATCAAGTAACACGAACATCACTAAAAACAAACAACGATCTACAAAACATACATATAAACTAAAGATCGAGTAACACGAACTCCACTAAAAACAAACAATGATCTACAAAACATACATATAAACTAAAGATCAAGTAACACGAACACCACTAAAAACAAACAACGATCTACAAAACATACATATAAACTAAAGATCTAGTAACACGAACACCACTAAAAACAAACAACGATCTACAAAACATACATATAAACTAAAGATCGAGTAACACGAACACCACTAAAAACTGGTTCTTGCTCCAATTACTAACAAATGTTGTTTAGTTGTAATACTTATTAAAACGGGATAAAGAGAACTCACTGCACCGAGAAAAGGAATAAAAACAGGAGTGGAATACAGGAATCTTGATTTAGTATAGGCATTTTGATTGTTATGCTGAAATTGTAGCTTGATAGGCCTGGAACAGAGTATACAGGTTAGATTGATGTAAATTCCATAATAAAGAAGATATTAAAGGATTTAATTTGATATAAAGTTTTTTTTTAAATATTGACATTTGATACGCTAAATCGTGACAGGACAGTATTTTTCAATGGCGGAAAAACCAGGACAGGTATTTTCAGTACGTTTATTGGTATAACTTTTGAACGTAATGAGATATTTTCATGATGTAAATTCCATAACTATGTCCCCCAAACGAAGTGTGGGAAGACATATTGTGTTTGCTCCGTTTCTTATTATTATTATTCTTTCTTTCTTTCTTTCTTTCTTTCTTTCTTTCTTTCTTTCTTTCTTTCTTTCTTTCTTTCTTTCTTTCTTTCTTTCTTTCTTTCTTTCTTTCTTTCTTTCTTCCGCCAAAAGTTTGTCCGACACATTTCTCGGCGACTACTGAACGGAACTCAATGAAACTTCACAGGAATGTTAAGCACTATGAGTAGATGTGCAGACTACTTTGGAATTTTCAAAATGGCCACCGTTGCCATCGAAACGGCCAAAATGCTAAAAAAAATAAAAGCACAACAAATGATCATAGCAGGTTACTCGCCAGACAGAAATTGATGAAACATGTTAGGAACAACATCCACATCTAGTGGAACGAGATAAGCCAAACAAATTGGAATCGGTTTGACAAACTTTGCCGCAGTTGCCATAGAAGCAAAAAAGGGAGGATTCCTTTCATGAAACGTTTTTAGGAATATCAACCGTAGTGTGTGGCAGCTTTTGGAGGGTTGAAACAATTCAAAATGGTGGCCGTTGCCATGGTAGCCAATGTGCAACACATGTAAAATACAAACCGTACAGCGGATCCTTTTGAAACTTGACATAAAAATAGATTATCACCCAAAGTTGTGCTCTTTGTTTTTAAAATTTTCAAAATGACCGCCAATATAAAAATTAAAAAAATCGTTAAAAATTCAAAAATGAACATATTTCAATGGAAATGGATATTTACAGGGAGTAAGACATGCTGCACCATATGGCGATCATTTTAGTTTGCTATGGTGATCATTTTGAACCAAAAATGGCCGCCAAAATACAAAATTCCTCCGATTTGGTCGAAATTTGGTTTCCAAGTAGATTATAATGTTGCGAATTGATATCCATCGTTTGGGATACATATTATGATCCTTAAGATCATATCATATCTTGTTATTTCTTGCTATGTTCTCACATTATTCTTCATTCATACCAATAGTACTTGTATTGTTCGTTTGGGGGACATTTGTAACGCTCTGCGTTACAGTAACCAATATTTATAATCATAGTTATATAAGCTTTTAAATGGTGTAACATTTATTTGACAGACATTTGATTTAAAAGAGTTATACAAATATTTTGATATAAATTATCGCCATTTCCGCCATTGAAATATACTGTCCTGCCACGATTTAGGGTATCAAATATCAATATTTTTCTAACAACTGTATATCAAATTAAAGCTTTTAATCTCTTCTTTATTATGGAATTTATATCATGAAAATATCTCATTCCGTTCAAAAGTTATACCAATAAACGTACTGAAAATACCTGTCCTGGTTTTCCGCCATTGCAAAATACTGTCCTGCCACGATTTAGGGTATCAAGTGTCAATATTTAAACGTACTGAAAAATATCTGTCCTGGTAATAGACCCTCCCTAAGAAACAGCAACAATTCACAATGTTCACCCCAACATTACACTTTGAATGTGTTATTTAATAAAACAATTGATGACTTTTCATTTCGGTGGACACTGATTTATCATCCCCATGGAAGTGATGTTCACCTCAGCCGTTGGCTTCGGCGAACATCCACTTCCTCGGGGTTGATAAATCACAGTGTCCACCTTATGAAAAGTCATTAATTGTATAATGATAACCCAGGACTACATTTGTCACATGTATAACGTGTCATCTTCAAGTTCAAATGTTCACCTTAGAGATACACAAAACACGTCTATAATGTCGTGCTCCTTCAATTAGACAAGCTAACCTGTAACTCTGTTCTAGGCCTATCAAGCTACAATTTCAGCATAACTATCAAAATGCCTATACTAAATCAAGATTCCTGTATTCCACTCCTGTTTTTATTCCTTTTCTCGGTGCAGTGAGTTCTCTTTATCTCGTTTTAATAAGTATTACAACTAAACAACATTTGTTAGTAATTGGAGCAAGAACCAGATTTTAGTGGTGTTCGCGTTACTCGATCTTTAGTTTATATGTATGTTTTGTGGATCATTGTTTGTCGTTTTGTCCTTTTTCTTTTGCCATTGTGTTGTCTGTCCTTCTTCGATTTAGGAATTCTGACCTGTATATCAAATTAAAGCCTTTAATCTCTTCTTTATTATGGAATTTACATCATGAAAATATCTCATTCCGTTCAAAAGTTATACCTATAAACGTACTGGAACATACCTGTCCTGGTTTTAAGCTCTCCCCCCAATATTGTTATTGCTTCGTATCATTGTGTACAATAGATATTTAAAACTTTAGAAATGGAGCTTAATGTTGCTAGCCCTTTCGAAGCCATTACTGGCGGTGATTTTTTTTTGGATGGGTCGTTACCCTACCCTACGGCTACAGTAAGTTCGGTAGTACTTCATAATACTACTATTCAGTCAACCGACGTATTAACTTCGGTGACTAGTAGTACCGGTAAGCAGACCCAACATGTAGGTTCTGTCGGTTATAATGGAGATATCCCTAATATTGCCACTGTCACACACTGTCTCAAGGCCAGTTGACACCACCGGTTCAGTTTCACGTTACCCTGGTATCTCTATGAACTTAAATTTACCTGGTTCTAGGCCTCCAACTTCGTACTGTGGTTTTACTTCGCCTGCTTCGGCTAATAACCCCATGTCATGGTCTAGGCCCCCTGGCCTCAGGTAAACCCTTATTCAGGTTTTCCTGGTCAGGCTTTTCCAGGTTTCTGGCCTTTTGGTGGTAATATTGAATCTGTAGCAACTTCCGTTGTTGGTCCACAGACCGTCACTTCTAGCCTGTCAGCCCCTGCTCCCCAAGTAGCAGTGTCTTCTAGTTGTGATGTGTCTTTACTTGCTCCTGTGCCTACCTCCTCTGTTAGGCCCCAGGTCAATCAGGTTTCTGACTCTGGCCCCTCTCTGGATCGATGGGTTTAAGAGTATACTAGATAAGTTTCGTCAATCTATCTCATCTGACTTGGCTTCATTCTCTACCCGCATGTCAGTGTTAGAGAATAACGCCAATAGGTCTAGCTCTTCAGTGATTTCACACCCTCAAGTTCAGATCATGAAAGTGAACAAGAGGATAGTGATGAGGATGAGCGACTTTTAGTGGCCCCAGGTAGTCAGGAAGGAGAATTTTCTTCTGGTGAAGAAGCTGAAACTCCAGTTCAGGTGTCACAGAATGTTTCACAACCTTCTGTTCCTGTATTTCTTCCTCATTCTGAAATTGGTCGGTCTCCTACCAATTCTAGTAAGGCTCCTGAGGCCGAGGATACTCATTCTTCGTTGACGGATCTCAGAGATTCTGTTTACACTATTATGAGAGATGTAAACAAGGTACCTGTTCACTCTCCTCCTACCTCTACTTTCGAGGCTTCATGTGTTATGTCACAGGACACTAGTAAGTCACATATTAGTTTCCCGCAATCCAACCATATATCTAATTATCTTCAGATCATTAATGACAGGATTGTGGCTAATGAGTACCATTTTTCCAAAGTCAGTGGTTTTGGTCTTGCTTTTTTTAATGAGCATTTCTGTTCTAAAGATTATGATATCTTTGACTCTACTTTGGGTAAGTTGGTACCTTCTTGTGACAAAGCTTTATCGTCTTCTATTAATGCCAGACCACTGGATAGATTGCGTCTTTCTCAGTCTGTCTGGTCCAAAACTGAGAATCTCCTCAGAAATGTTTCTCATGTTTTAGGTAATGCCGAACATATTTTGTCTGCAGTTGCTCCTTTATTGAAGGACTCGTCTCTTCCAGCTGAGATCAAACCTTATCTCTTACAGATCGACAAGGCTTTAGGTGCCTATCAGTTATTCATCAAGTGTTCTGTAGCTAATTGTACCTTATCCAAAAGATCAGAAATTTTGGAGAAGGCAAGAGTTTCAGATAGTCTCAAGGATGCTCTTATTAAGTCTCCTTTAGACGACAATAATTTTTGTTTGCCGCTTAACGAGGTTCAGAAGCACCTCAGTCAAACCCCTGCCCTGTGTAAAAGTGAGCGTTTCCCTCTCTGGTAATAATTCCAAGCGAGGTAGTTCTTCTGCTAGAGGGTTCGTCCTTTCCTTCTCAAGACAAGAGAAGGAAAATGATTATTGATGGAGGTAATAAAGGTGGTTCTAAGAAGTTCTCAGTCCCAAGGTCTAAACCGGACAGGTTTAGAGGTGGTAAGAGGGTCAATCCTTTTACCTAGGAAGTTGCCCCCTCTTACGTTGCTGTCAGAACCCAATCCAGAGGTCTATTGCAAAACTCCCCTTTCTCAAATTCCAGTAGGGGGTGGTTAATTCATTGTCTAAAACAATGGACAAATATTATCTCAGATTGTTGGGTTCTGTCAGTAATTCGAGGGGGATTGACTCTTCAATTCTGAGAACACCCTCCTCTTTCGTCAGTTCCTATTCCACTGTCTCATACTCATACTCCAGACCCACAGAAGTTTCAACTTCTGTCGAAGGAAGTATATACTCTTTTGGCAAAGAGGGCAGTGGAGGAAGTTCCTGTATCATCGATAGATCCAGGATTTTATTCTCGTCTCTTAATTGTTCCGAAGAAGACAGGGGGAATGAGACCAGTCATCGACTTGTCCATCCTCCACACTTGCTTGGTTGTTCTCCATTTCAAAATGGAGACCAATCGTTCTATCAGAGCTTCGATTCTTCCAGGTATGTGGACCACTTCCCTTGATCTTTCAGACGCTTATTTCCATATTCCTATTTGCCATTCATACCGGAGATACCTTCGGTTTGCTTGGGACAACAGAGTCTACCAATTCGGCCTGTCGACTGCACCACTAGTTTTTGCAGGCAGCCATAGCTCATCTGCATTCCCAAGCTATTCAGATTCATTCTTACATGGGCGACTCTCTGATCAAGGAACTCTCTGGGGTTTCTCATCTCATGGATAAAATCAGACCTGATTACTTCTCAGGACTTCATCTTTCTAGGCAAACGTTTCCTTACTCAACAGGGCTTAGTTCTTCCGCCACAGGAAAAGTTTCAGATTCTTTGTTCTAGAGTTCATCTGTTTCTGTCTCAGAAAACAGTTATTGCTCGCCAATTTTCACAACTGCTAGGTCTTTTGAATTCTCTAGCGGACGTTGTTCCACTTGGTCGCCTTCACATTCGACCACTTCATTTTTATCTACACCAACATTGGCCCCCAGCATCTCAGGATTGGGACTGTCCAGTTCCGATTATTCATCAGGACTTGTCTACTCATCTTCTATTGTGGACCGTTCAAGGGAACGTTGTGATAGGCCAACTTCTGTCCTCCCCAGTCCCAAATCAAGCTTTGTTCATGGATACCTCCAATCTAGGTTGGGGAGCCTATCTGGACGGTCTTCCAGTTTCGGGAGTATGGACTCCAGATCTTCAGAAGGAGCACATCAATTTCCTAGAAATGAAGGCAGTTCTTCTTGCACTATCTCATTTCCAGTCCCTTCTACAGAACAAGGCTCTTGTTCTTGCCTTGGACAACACCACAGTGGTTGCATATTTGCAAGGAGGAAATCATTGTTACAAACTGTACCTTTTAGCAAGAGAAATCCTTCTTCTTGACGATCATCTTCGTCTACATCTTGTAGTTCGTCATGTTCCAGGGAAACTCAATGTTTTAGCAGATTCTCTTTCAAGAAAACTAGCTCCAGTCAATACAGAGTGGGAACTTCTCCAATCAATTTGTCAGGCAATTACCCTTCAATGGGGTCTCCACATGTATATCTGTTTGCGACAAGTCTCAATTACAAACTCCAAGTGTTTGTCTCTCTGGTTCCAGATCCAAAGGCCTACGCGGTAGACACCATGAGTTTCCCCTGGGAAGGAATGTTTGTTTACGCTTTCCCTCCGTTCAGGTTCCTGTCTGTAGTTCTTAGAAAGATTTCAGTAGAACAGTGTCTGATCATTCTCAAAGCTCCAGCTTGGCCCAAACAAACCTGGTTTCCAGATCTTCTTCGCCTATCTTGCGCTCACCCATTGGCTTTACCAGTAAGACACAATCTTCTTTCCCAATTCAAGGGCACGATTCTTCATCCCAACCCATAGAAGCTACATCTGTTCGCGTGGCTTCTCTCAGGGGTAGCTTCAAAAAGAGAGGTTTTTCTGAGGGCACAGCCAGACATCTCTCCCGAGCAGTCAGAGATTCCACTAACATCGTCTATGATGCCAAGTGGACAATCTTCTGTAATTGGTGTAGTGAGAAGGAAGTTGATCATTTCCAAATCTCTGTACAGCAGCTAGCAGATTTCCTGATCTTCCTTTTCGAAGAGAAACGTTTATCACCCTCTACTATTAAGGGTTATCGTTCCGCTATTTCAAGAACTATTCATTTGTCTGAAGGTCCAGATCTTGGTAGCGATGAATTTATTTCTTTACTGGTTAAGAATTTCAGTCTTGAACATCCAAGACAGAGGGTTTTAATTCCATCTTCGAATTTGAGTTTGGTTTTGTCTGCTTTGAAATCTCTGTCCATCCATGTACCTTGTAAGCGCAACTCCTCCTAAACCGCTTATTGGATTTTTATGAAACTTCACACATTTGTAGTACAATGAACACTACCTGCAGATGTGCATGAAGGAATATGGTTGCTGTCCAAAATTTACAAGGGGAGATAATTCAACTTATACTTTCACGAAAAGGGGGGTATGTACCTTGTAAGCGCAACTCCTACTACACTACTTATTGAATTTTTATGAAACTATACAAAGTTGTAGTACACAACCTGCAGATGTGCATGAAGGAATACCGTTGCTGTCTAACATTTAGAAGGGGAGATAATTCAACTTATACTTTCACGAAAAGGGGGTCGTGTATCTTGTAAGTGCAACTTCTCCTAAACGACTTATTGGATTTTTATGAAACTTTACGCATTTGTAGTACACTACCTGCAGATCTGCCTGAAGGAATATGGTTGCTGTCCAAAATTTAAAAGGGGAGATAACTCAACTTATACTTTCACGAAAAGGGGGGCATGTGCCTTGTAAGCACAACTCCTACTAAGCTGCTTATTGAATTTTTATGAAACTTTACACAGTTGTAGTACACTACCTGCAGATGTGTATGAAGGAATACCGTTGCTGTCTAACATTTAGAAAGGGAGATAATTCAACTTATGCTTTCACGAAAAGGGGTTCGTGTACTTGTGGCGACCCCTAGATGTATGTTCTTGTTTAGTTTATTTTGGAGATGGGATGTTGTCTCCTTGACATAACTCCATATCCGTTCATTTTTCATAGGTAACTTGCTAATATACCTGTATTCCAAAGTTTGAACATCTTAGTATTGCAAGCAGGGGGTATCACTCAGTGAGGTCACTCACACTTCTAGTTATCTTATAAGTGCTGTTTTCTTCTTGCCGGTAGAAGAAGAAGTGAAATTCATGCCTTTTCCACTTCCGATTATTGTCTTCGTTTCAGTAGTTTCGAGGTTCAGAACTGATAGTGATTCCAGCCCTTCCTCATGATCCAAGTTCAAATCGAGTCTTACTCTTATATCCTCAGAGAACTCATAGTCGTCGCACCTCCTCAAATTCCAGGTTATTTATTCCTATTAATAGGGGAAAACAAGATTTGTCTGTTAAAGCCATTTCCACTTGGATCTGCAAAACTATTCAATTAGCTTACAGTTCTTCTAACGAAGAACTTCTGAATAGTATGCATGTTAAGGCCCATGATGTTAGAGCTATTTCTACCTCCAGAGCTCTTTTCAATAATGCTTCTTTGGATGAAGTTTTATCTGCAGGTTTCTGGAGAACCGAAAGTTCCTTCATTTCTCACTATCTGCAATCTTTATCGTCACAAGCCCAGAGTCTGTATTCCTTGGGACCCTTAGTTTCGGCACAAAGAGTAGTTTTTCATCCTGCATCTTCTGGTTCAGAGAATTCAGCTTTGGGTTAGATTCTGTGTTTTTACTCAGAATTTATGATGGTAACCTATTTATTGTAATAAAATCGTACATTTTTAAAGTAAAATGAGATTTTATAAAAATGAATACTTACCATCATAAATTAAAGGTCCCCCAGCCTCCTCCTCATCCCCTGATTTATTCCTAGGGCTTCATGCTAGCTTTAGGAAATTAAATGGATAATTAAGGGTAATAACAAAATTACCGAACTCCGAACAATCTTACAAAGGGAAAGTCAAAACTCATAATTATATAAACAGACAAAATCAGTCAACAATCGGAAAACTGTGAAAACCGCAATGACCCTGACTTGGTACAGGCATTTCTAAAGAAATGGTGGGTTGAATCAGATAATATAAAGGCAGGGATTTATGGGCACAAGGTCATTCCTTTGTTTCATTGGATGATATTTTTAGTTGGGGAGTCTGCCTGTCATACATGCGCAGATGGACTAACTCAGAATTTATGATGGTAAGTATTTATTTTATAAAATCTCATTTTATTTTAAAAATGTACGAATTTCTGATATGAAAGGTACCAAATATGTTTTTACCTGAAATGTCATTTTTAGACTCTGTAGAACATGTCCCCAAAAAATTGTTCCATGCATGTAAAGTGTCTTGATAATATTTTGAAATGGATGGAATATCTAAACCTGTAATATCGTAGCATTTACAAAGAACAAAAATCAACTCCAAGTTTATTATCGTATTTCTATAACCAGTGTTTACCTATCACATTCCATGAGTCAATCTCACTCTAAATTATATATATATATTATCTGTTAACTTTTGACAAAATTGTCAATATAAACATCTCATCACTCCTTCATTTATATATAATCCCCATATGTTTCTTTCTATTTAATTTGGTTTATTGTCCCAAATGAATTTCCAAATCAAGTCATTCACCTCTTTTTTATATTTTTCTGATACTTGCCTCATTTCAGTTTCAAATCCCATTTGAACTATCAGAAAATATTTAACGATTAATGATTGGTTGTTTCTTTGATGGTGTATAATGCCACTTTCAACAATATTTCAGCTATATCGTGGTGGTCAGTTTTATTGGTGGAGGAAACCGGAGGACCCGGAGAAAACCACCGACCTGTCACAAGTCACTGACAAACTTTATCACATAATACTGCACACCACGCCCTGATCGAGATTCGAACTCACAACATCAGTGGTGATAGACACTGACTGCATATGTAGTTGTATCATACGATCACGGCCACGACGGCCCCCGACAGCCTGGAGGTATTGAAAGTTTATTGGCATTGTATTTGATAACATTTCTCATCATCCATCTAGAATCATTTTTATTTTGGAAAATATTTATTTGAACATTATTGCAATTTACAGTCCTAGCTCATAAAAAGTTATTGGAATCTTGAAACTAGTGAAACTTACTAAGATTATCACCATTCTGTGTAAAGTATACTTTTTGCATAATGTTTTTGTAGAATGTTTTACTTCATACTGAATGACAATGTGTATAAATCATATACTAGTTATTTATATATATGTTACTTGATCTTTAGTTTTATGCTTATGTTTTGTAGATCGTTGTTTGTCTTTTTGTACTTTTTCTATTAGCCATTTTGTACTTTTTCTATTAGCCATTTTGTACTTTTTCTATTAGCCATTTTGTACTTTTTCTATTAGCCATTGTCTTTTCTGATTAACCCTTTGGTATCTTCAAACTCTTTTTAATAGGGATTTTTGATTATGTAAGTAACCAGAATATAAAAAAAATAAACGTCAGAGAACACCGAAGGGGAAAAATAATCAACACAGGGTACACAAGACAAAGAAAAACAAATTATAGAGACAACACAACACGAGCCGGACACCACCACATGCAAACAAACACAAACAACGTAAACAAGACATAATCCCTCCAACAAACAGCTGAAGGCAAAGACAAACCGAACATCGTGTCCATGTGGAAACCGTAACATACATCATAACACGGAATGCAGAACGTAAGACACATAATAGGACAACACAAATAAACTAAAAAATGAGCATAAACAAACCCTACCAAAAAAACCGGTGGTGAACTCAGGTGCTCGCGAAGGATAAGCAATTACTGCTTGTGATAAGACACCCGCCCTGTTATATATACATGTATAAACAGTCAAGTCTGGCAAAAGTCTTGGCAGTGATAGAGGAAAGAAAACACCCATGTAAAAAGAATTAATCAGACATGGTGGCATTACTTTTTTTTTTTTTTTTTTTTTGTGTCAATTACTTTGAAATGCAATTGATTACATGTCAATTATTTTTCAACTTTCATGATAGATTACAATTACATCAATTTCCAAATGTAATTGATTAAATTGCGTATACTCTTTTGAAATGCATTCGATTACATTACTGATTACATATAATGACATGACAACCAATAAATATTCAAGTTTGCTTTTAAGGATCAGTGTTTTAGTGGGGTTCGTGTTACTCGATCTTTAGTTTTATGTGTATGTTTTGTAGATCGTTGTTTGTCCTTTTATACGTGTTATTTTGGTCATTGTGTTGTCTGTTCTTCTTCGATAAACAGATTCTGATTACCCCTTTGGTATCTTCAAACTCTTCTTTCAACTTACTTTTTCGTTATATTGGTGTTTTGATATCCATTTGTAATGTCTTTAGTTATTTCAGAATGATACATGGATGCATAAATCGATTTGTTTAGATCTTGTGTTTGTTTATCTGTTTGATGGTGTTTAACGGCTCAACAATATTTCAGTTATACCGTGGCGGTCAGTTTTATTGGTGGAGGAAACCGGAGGACCCGGAGAAAACCACCAACTTCTCGCAAGTCATTGACAAACTTGATCACATAATGTTGTACACCTCGCCCTGGTCGAGATTCGAACTCATAACATTAGTGGTGATAGACACCGACTGCATAGGTAGCTGTAAATCCAACTACCATACGACCACTTCCACGACATCTTGTGAGCTAAGATGGCATGTGCATGTTTGTTTTGTTGATAATGGTAGAATTGTTGACTATCACTGTTAAAGCTTTTTTTATTGACTCAGTTTCACTTTTATATATGTAGCATTTTTACTGACGGTCTTTTTTTCAGCTAATCTAAACACATGTTGATTCCTATTCACCCTCATTAACTTATTATGTAATAAAAATAATTACTTTCTTTAGAATTGAACAGTATACAATTTTAGCCTAAGGCCTTATCTTTTGAATCTGACAGCATAAACTTATGTGGACCTCCGCTCTTGTCTAAGATGGAATTGTCAGGTCCATAAAATCTCATATCGACCTCTATGAACGATTATGCATGCCATGCAATAGTATAAGATTTTTTTCATATCCAATATTTTCCAAGTCTGTACCAACTATCAAATCAGAATGCAATATTCTTATTTTACATGATTTCTTCAAACATTTCTATACTCTGTTCAATTTACTACTCAGGCAACCTGACACAAATATATATAAAGAAGAGTTTGGAGAAACCAAAGGGGTTATCAGAATCGGTAAATCGACAGACAACACAAAGACGAAAAGAAAAGGAACAATAGGACAAACAACGATCTACAAAACATACATATAAAACTACAGATCGAGTAACACGAACCCTACTAAAAACCAGGGGTGAATGCATGTGGATAATATAAAGGTTAGAGAACACCGAAGGGTCAATCAGAAATTGACAATCCAGAGAAACTGGCAACGTAGGACGCACAAGACAAAGAAAACAAAACAACTGAAGGTAAAGACGAACCGAACATCATTTTATTCCCTTGTAAAATTTTACTGGAACAGAAACTGCTTACCATTCCGAAGCACATGAGTTCACCTCCAATTTTTAGTGGGGTTCGTCTTACTCGATCTTTAGTTTTATGTGCATGCTTTGTAGACCGTTGTTTGTCTTTTTGTCCTTTTTCTTTCGGCCATTGTATTGTCTGTTCTTCTTCGATTTACAGATTCTGATTACCTCTTTGGTATCGTCAAGCTCTTCTTATTAAAAAACAAATAATTCTGAATAGTCTCTGTTAACTTATCGTTGTGTATTTTCCTATATACACATATATAATACAGGCTGTTGTGACGATAGTTTTGATATTTACAACTGAACAAAAATAAGAATACAGTACATATGTGCGATTTATCAGATTTTTCCCCTTCATTATCATCTTGTCAGAATTTCATGTTGGCATGATGCCAAATTAATTGGTAAATGTTGTATCTTCAAACAATGATAACACAGGAATACAGTTATCACATGTATATTAAACGTGTCATCTTCAAGTTCAAAAGTTCACCTTAGACATACGCAAAGCACTTCTATACCGTCATGCTCCTTCAATTAGACTAACTAGCCTGTATACTCTGTTCTAGGCCTATCAAGCTAGAACTTCAGTATACCAATCAAAATGCCTATACTAAGTCAAGATTCCTGTATTCCACTCCTGTTTTTATTTCTTTACTCGGTGCAGTGAGTTCTCTTTATCTCGTTTTTATAAGTATTACAACTAAGCAACATTTGGTAGTACTTGGAGCAAGAATAAGTTTTTAGTGGGGTTCGTGTTACTCAATCTATAGTTTTAAATGCAATGTTTTATAGATCATTGTTTGTCCTTTTGTCCTTTTTCTTTTGTCATTGTGTTGTCTGTCCTTCTTCGATTTAGGAATTCTAATTACCCCTTTCATATCTTCAAAATCTTCTTAGACCAACAGTTGTGGCCGTTATTATTATATTGTCAAAACATATTTACTCAAACTGTTCTCACGAGGCAAAGTTGGGCGGTGAAAACGTGCTAAATTTAAGGGTCGACCACAATTTCCCCTTTACCAGAACTGCACATAAAATTAAAGTGCTCCTGTTTTCCTAACTGTAAATACTAAGGAGTTGGATAACATTTTCATATAAACAAATAACTAGTGTACAAGACGATTGACCACTCCTGTAAGTCAATTTACAATATTCACAAACCACAATTTATTATAATTAATATATATCAGCTCATACGAAACACTACCCAAACATTCTAAGTTACCCTCACTTAAAGCCTGGAGAATGAGAACAGTTGAGTTGAAGACCTTTGACCGCTGCGATATAACTGAAATGGTGTTGAAAGTGGCGTTAAGCACCATAAACCAAACCATAAAACCAATCAAATTCTCAATTTGGATTTTATGTTTTAGAATATTGATGAATTGTACAAGTATCATACATTTTACCATTCCACTTACATGAAAACGATGAAAAATGTTATCAATAAATAAATCTATAATTATTGAGTTTTGAGGAAAATTACAGTCGTGTGTCGTAAGAAATAACATAACTTGAATATCGATAAAGCATAGTTTTACAAATCTGAGACAATTTGCAGGAATGTCTGCTTAAGATCAAGTATAAGGTATTATCTAATATCTTGAAATGCATAATAAATTGGGTTGAAGCATGCATTAACATAGTTTAATATAATGAGTAAACGCACAAATTCGTTTCAAAGTAAAGACAATAAACATCACAAACAACATGGCAACACAATCATGTACTTTACGGTTGGTCGGGTCAATAAATGCTCGTAGTTAGCTGGCAGTGACTACTAGCATAAGCTAAGATGGCAGAATTCTTTAACGTTGGTTGTAGACATTCAGTGAATACAAAATCACAAATGCATTCGCTTAATAGATTAACAAATAGTCAATACCAATGTATTAATAAACATCCAAAGAAATTAATAGTCTTCGTGAGAAACCAGAAACATAAAATGTATCATCAAAGTGTAGGCATAATATTTGGGAATATAACATGTGTCTCGGCAATAACAACATATTTACAGTACAGTTGCTTTAACATTACCTTAGCCAAACTAGTTCTAAAGATCTAATAGGTTCAGAGATGTCAACACAAACTTAAGATATTTTTAATAACATCTCCGTAGATACCAGGAAGAGAAATGCCCCCTCCCCGGTGGAATCCCATGCGTCAAAATAAGACCCTTCTCCACCGCGAGATACTACTTCAAAAATTAGTCTTCGCTGCTTGAGCGAGAAGAAAAAAATATACAACACTCAAGCACTGGCAGACTTGCAGGATTAAGATTCATGATTCCATAGTTTGATCAAAAAAATAATAATTGGCATATCGAACATTCACACATTACATATAATTTTCTATTTTTAAACTTGACTCAGTTTAAAATCAAATAACAATTTACTTCCTTAAGAACGGATTACATGACAAAATGGAAAATGAATTGCAGCTGGATTGTAGATAGTATTACGTGTTCATTTTGTACACATTCTAAGCTGAATTGAAGATATAAGGTAAAATTTTCACTATTAAATGTATATATTGACGTAATAAGTTGACTGTATGTGCAGTTTATACCTTTAAATTTCGTGTCTAGTCTTGTTCTATTTTATTTAACTATTGTATTTTCTGTAAATGATGGATGTATGAAACAACCGACAACGATTTTCTTCCAGAAAATAATAATTTCTTGAAAGAAAGCAACTCAGTAAGAAATTTTCGAAACGGAAACGAAACGAAACGAAAAGTAGTGAAACGAAACTAAAAGTAAAATAACAAAACGAAACAAAAAAGAATCTTCATCGGGAACACTCATAATCAAAAGACTGGAAAGCAAAATAATTTAATATTCCTTGGGAGCAAGTGATGAAAAGGACATAAACTAGAAAGCCAAATAATTTAATAGTCCCTGGGAGCAAGTGATGAAAAGGACATAAACAGGAAAGCCAAATAATTTAATAGTCCCCGGGAGCAAGTGATCAAAAGGACATAAACAGGAAAGCCAAATAATTTAATAGTCCCTGGGAGCAAGTGATCAAAAGGATATAAACAAGAAAGCGAAATTCGTCTAAAATCACTATTACCTGAGGGAGGAGAACCTTAGTTTTAATCAAATACATTATTTAGGAACTGTAAATGTCCAACGTAAATATATTTAATAAATAATTTCAGTGACGAATCTCTGACTACTGTGCGGGTGATATCATCAAGTAATAATAGCCTACCAACAGAGGTATTGACTCAGTGACATGAATAAAAAAAAACGTCGATATCTAATTTATCGCGCACGACACGTTTCTGGATTAACCTTCATTAGGTACGTACACCCATAATCAAAAGAGTCATGGATCTTGCGAAACATCCATATTAAATAATTTATGAAATAATTAATAATAAATAAATTGATAAAAATATACAGAAGTGATAAATAAAACAAGAAACAGGCGAAAACGAAACTGAAATGCATTGTAGAAATTTACACAGGATACAAATCTGTTTACACTTTACATGTCAAATTGAGATACTAAGACAGTCAATTGTACAGTTTATAGAACCAACATACTATATACAAATGTATGGTAGTGTATGTTATATATATTTTCAGAAAATGTCTGACAAGGGTAGCAAGGCATTAAGAAAAGCTAATAAAAAGATATCAACGTTGGTTTCGAAATTAAATAGTGCAATAGAGAGTGTAAAAGAGAAAGATATTTTATTTACTGAAGGTGATGGTGTTAGAAAACTTGCTACAAATTGTTTTCAGTTTTTTCTTGAGAATGGGGTAAGATACAATAATTTGTTATACTTCAATATATTTTTTCCATTCTAATGGCTAATATAACTTAAGAAGAGTTTGAAGATACCAAAGTGGTAATCAGAATCCGTAAATGGAAGTAGGACACATCACACAGCAAAATGGCCAAAAGAAAAATGATAAAAGGACAAACAACGATCTTCAAGACATACATATGAAACTAAAGATCGAGTAACCCCACTAAAAACGGGGTGAACTCAGATGCTCCGGAAAGGTAAGCAGATGTTGTTTTGCCTTAAAATTGTTGTTCATCCACTCACAATTTTATTTCTATAAATACATGTTGATAGGAAGATACTTTTTCTTCATTACTTACTAATTATAAACAGTATCTTTAATAAAAAAAATCGCTTGTTAATCAATTAGTAAACTTATAACAGCAGCAACAGGTTTACTATACTTGTTCAACAATCTCAACAATGTGTTAATTTGGTAACATAAATACTTTACATTCTCTATGTTATCTAAATATATTACTATACAATTTCATTTTAATCTTCAATATTGTTGTGTTTTCTTTTGGTTTTTTTTTGTTGTTTGTTTTTAGCAAAAGTATAATGATTCTTCTTTATCCTCGGTAAATTAGTTTTTAGAGTGTTAAACTAGAGTGGGGAAGATCGCGTTGGTCAGGAATAAAGACAGACTATACAATGGTATTTGATGAGTGGGGAAGATCGCGTTGGTCAGGATTAAAGGAAAACTATACAAATAGTATTTTATACTTATCCACGAATCACGCAACATTCAGGAATAGGAACATAGACAGACTGACTGGCTAGCAGGCTGACAGTAAGGATAGTGTGTCCGAGTGGAGCAACCTATATACCTGTTGTGTGGTATGCTAGTAGTAGAAAGCAGGTATACGTAAAGGTTAAATAAAACTACTACATGATGATGACAACTAGTGCCACTTAATTATATAAACTTAAATGATGGTCACTTTTGTCCGTTGGAAATAAATACGAATGTACTGTATGCCATTTCTAGGTAATCAATACGACAGCAATTAATATTAGCCTTTGGTCTTCTTAAATTAAAAGGTCTTGGATGAAAACGCACATCTACACAAGCCAAAACACAGATTATCAAGATCCCATTCAGCAGGTCCAGATAGAAGACAAAATGTTCGTACTACACCAGGGTCGGCAGTAGGTATTTTTTGTTATTTTATGATACAATACTTAACAATAATCAATCTGTAGATAAAAAAGGCAATAGTATTTACTGACTTCTAAGTTTATTATTTTAGCAAACTGTTATCAACTGATTAAAAGCAATCATGAAAGGACTGTGAGCTATAAGGGCCAAAATCGGCCCTACCTCAGATGTCGATAAAATTTTCTCCACAATGTATTCACAATATGTACTTTTCAGAAATAAATACAGTTAGTTAATATGTGTATCTAATTCCTCACAGCGGATCGACAAATTCAGGTAATGAAAAGCAGTGAACGTCATTTTTTTCATTATACAGAACGTACGTATCATTGTATTATAATGCATATCTATAAAAAAAAACAAAAACAAAGCATAATAAAACTCAATAAACACAGCATAAATTTGACTTAATATGCAATGTGGATTGATTTCAGGAATAAAAACATGTTCCGAAGCTGTATTATGAAATTAAAGTAAACGAATAGTAATGTCACAACGTCACCCATTTTCGACGGTCTCCTGTTTTCGACGGTTTGTTTCACGTGATAAAATCTCTCATTATTTTGATCGCTTCATTTGTCAGAGGTTATATTATGATGCTGAAATTGCATGAATGATCTCATGAAATCTGATCTGAGAATGTCATCTTTAAATGTAAGAACTACGTACCACATCTATTATTTCACGTTCAAATTGTAGTTTTTCGTGATTCATTTTTGCGTCACATTAACAAAGCTTTAATCATTTAAAAGATATATCTCATACAGACCAATTTTGGATTCATCGTCTGCTATGACATTGATAAGGTACATGTTGAGGTCAATAGGGGCGGATCCAGGATTTGCGCCGAGCGGAGGGAGGTGCGAACATTTTTGGGGTATTTCGTGTGAAAAATCACGAATTTACGCCAAAAAAAATCATATTTTTTCCAATTTTAGGGTAGGGGCCGCGCCGGGTGCGCCATCCCCCTGGATCCGTCCCTGGGACATCAATTCAGAAACTTATTAACATTGATCGTCTAAAACTGGTCGAAATTTTAGTATTAATCTTAAAGAAGTAATAGATAGATTTATTTGGACAATAGAACTTTGTCATATTTGAAATTTGTTTAAACACTTTTTTAACCGTACTTTATTCTTAACGACAACCAATGCGATGATATATTCCAGTACATTTTTACGGAGAACCATCACAAATCTATAGAAAAAAAAATGCCAAGGTGTGGGTTGAAAGAAGTCCAATATTTAAAGATCGCTTTTTTTTTTTATAATATGGAAATATTTTGGTAAATGGTGTGAAGCAAAATGCTTAATGTGTAACGATTTTAGCTAGGACCCTGTGAGAATTTTTTTTTATATAAACTGATAAGAAGCCATGGAATCAGATATCCCATAGAAAGTGGTTATCGATAGATAAGTGTTTTACAATCAAGTGTTTCATATATATTTATGATGAGAACAAGTTTACAACCATATGATTAATCGTGTAGGTAAAATGTGTGTCGCTGCCATGAGTCTATGTATGATTGTTTTGATTGTCACTAGGAAAAGAGGAGATTTTAGATATTGTTTTGCTTTGAGACAAACCAACAACACTCCTAATAAACTGTTGCTATCAGAATCTGCTGTAAGTTATCTTTTACGTGTAAGGAGTGTGTCCTTTACTTCCCGCGCTAAGGGATGTATTAAATTCGTTCCTCATAGCTGTCTGGTGTCCCTTTCACATAAAGTCGGCGTTTTCCTAGAGGAAGCCATTTGCTATTTTATTTATGTCAAATTCGCAGTCATGTTAGGATTCTAATGATAATAATAGGATATTATACATTATTATACAGCAATAATTTTAATCCAATCAAAAACAATATGGTTGTGATCGTCTTCCGTAATTAGAATCGTCAAAATGAAATACAACCGAATTAATATCAAATGGTGACTTGTTTCAACCTCATTTAAAATATACCTTGACATTCTGTAATACTTGTACTCGTACATCACGTTCACGATCTTTTATTACAACACTATTTCACTCAAGTGTAAATTTTGTTCCTGTTCTAGTTAAAGGACTTTATCAAACAGAATCATACAGTTTACATGTAATGCAGTTAATACGCATTTAATCCACAGAAGAATATTTCTATTTTCCACACCTTGTGGTGTGGGGTCGCTATTGTGCATGCGAAATATTAATTGCAAACCCCATTGACTGGCTATTTGCTGCCTGTCTAGAATATTTTATTTTTTTCTCGATCGACAGTTCAGAAGCTAGAAAACAATATGATGAATAGTGTCTGTCAATCATGAAAACAATAACTTATGCACATGACAGAACGCATTTTCAATGCACTACATATACAAACTTTGGATCCATCATTTGTCCATTGGAGGTTGATTTAAGAGAATGGAACTGATAGAAGTTAAAAGTTTAATTTGGGCGCAAAAGGGTAAACTTTATATAATTTATGAAAATGTGATGTGAATTCAGTGGCCAACCATCCCAGTCTGGTGGCAAAAAAAAAGGTATTGTTCTGATATGCCTAACGTTGTGTCTGCAAATTCCATCCAATGAACCCCAACAAAAAACCTACTTTCAGCAAACCAATTCTTTTAATTGATTGATATGAAAAGAAAGTTTATAAACAGTGATAATCATAAATTCCATCAATATCAATAAAACAATTACCTTTCATCTTAACTGAACTTAAACCGTCGTGGTCGTATGGTAGTTGAATTTACAACTACCTGTGCAATCATTGCCTATCACCACTTAAGTTGTGAGTTTGAACCCCATTCATGACGAGGTGTACTCGATAAAACAGTATGTGATAAAGTTTGTCAGTGACTTGCGACAGGTCTGTGGATTTCTCTGGGCACTCCAATTTCCGCCACAAAAGTAGTAACTGAAATATTTTTGAAAGTGGTGTTAAACACCTAACCTCCAATGAACAAATGATGGACCAAACGTTTGTGTATGTAGTGCATAACATAACACACCTTTGGGTCATAATGTGAGAGCTATCTGTTGGATTGTGCCCAAAAAATATCTACTCCTTTTGGATCAAACTATTTGTCTTCATTTTAGAAGTAGCATCGATAGACCATTACACCCGTTAGCTCCGTATCCCTGTAGTAATAACTATTTCAGTGTCCCGGAAGAAAATATATAATCAATAAGTGGTGGCTTATGAAAAAAAACTATTTTGGATGAAGTGGTGTTTATTTTATTTCTATCTTACATTTGTATATAACTGTTACGTGCCGGCATCCCATCGTTTTGTACGGCAAAGATTGCTTCTCAAATATCAAAACGTCATCTAAGCGCTTGGAATATTTGAACATTTTCCCGTCGATTTTCAAGAAATTTAACACCTCGTGAAACCAAAAAAAATACTTTAACAGTATTTGTGTTTTATTTATTTTAATAATCTGGTAAAATATTTTTCTGGTGCACGACTGCGGAGGTGCTTAATTTCTTCGAAAACCGTCCAAATATCGCGGACAAAATTCCACGAAATACAGTAAACAAATAATGCTCATGACGTCACAATGACGTCAAATACGTATCGATTTTGTTGGAAACAAGTTTTAACATCAAAAGTATGATCTCGTCTATGATATAAAACACATCAAATTTTAATCAACTATGTTCTGAGATAATGATTCATTAAATATGGGGCCATATATGGCACTTATAGTCCCCAGTTCTTTTCATGGCATTGACGCCGGATTACATGCACTGAGTTTTTCTCTTGGTTTTAATGTACACAAACTGTATTTAAAATAAATACAATTATTTACAGAAACATAAGTTATTTATTGATGAATTTCATTACTTGAAATGAATCATGAAATGTACCGATTGTGTATATAATGGTCTCATATATACAATCAGAAGAGTAAAAATATTGATTTTAAGGGTCTGGCTGAGGTTATGAATAAATTAATATTTAACAACCTCCACAATCCTCCAACAACAAAATATTTTGATATAATCATTAACCCTTTATACTCAAAACAACTGCCCAATTTGGTGTTGGTGGAAGACTGTGGAGGTATATAACATAGCTAAAATGTACATTAAATATGTCGTTTATAGTCCATTTTTAGCATTATCCGTCTAATTATGATGTCATTATGACGTCATAACGCACCCAATTTCACGGAAAGTTATATTTTTGGTAAATTTGTCTATCTAACAATTCAATTAGTAAATTGTTTTTATTCTATGTCGAGCATTACTTTTTAATATAATGTGGGGCCAATTGTGCACCTTAACGCCTCTCCCTCTGTAAGAAAATATTTAAAGCATCATGTTGACATTAAATATACATCAAGCATAGCACATTGTTAATTAATATAATTAACTATTATTAGGGAGGTACAGGCAAACTATTGAACACAACTGCTAATTAAAATTAACTAAGAACGGAACATCACTGTTAATTAATATAATTAACTAAGAACAGAACACAGCTGCTAATTCAAATTAACTAAGAACAAAACAGAACTGTTAATTAATATAATTGACTAAGAACAGAACACAGCTGCTAATTAAAATAAGCTAAGAACAGAACACAACTGTTAATTAATATAATTAACTAAGAACAGAACACAACTGTTAATAAATTTAATTAACTAAAAACAGGACACAGCTGTTGATATATATAATTAACTAAAAAAGCAGAACACAACTGTTAATTAATATAATTAACTAAGAACAGAACACAACTGTTAATCAATATAATTAACTAAGAACAGAACACAACAGTTACTGTTAATTAACATAATTAACTAAGAATAGAACACAACTGTTATTAAATATAATTAACTAAGAACAGAACACATGTACAACTGTTAATGAATATAATTAACTAAGAACAGACCACAACGGTTAATAAATATAATTAACTAAGAACAGAACACGGCTGCTAATGAAAATTAACTACAAACAGAACACAACTGTTAATTGATATAATTAACTAAGAACAGAACGCAATTGTTAATCAATATAATTAACTAAGAACAGAACAACTGTTAATTAATTTAATTAACAAAGAACAGAATACAACTATTAATCAAAATTAACTAAGAACAGAACACAACTGCTAATTAAAATTAACTAAGAACAGAACACTACTGTTAATTAATATAATTAACTAAGAACAGAATACAACTGTTAATCAAAATTAACTAAGAACAGAACACAACTGCTAATTAAAATTAACTAAGAACAGAACACTACTGTTAATTAATATAATTAACTAAGAACAGAATACAACTGTTAATCAAAATTAACTAAGAACAGAACACAACTGCTAATTAAAATTAACTAAGAACAGAACACAACTGTTAATAAATATAATTATCTTAGAACAGGAGACAACTGTTGATGAATATAATTAACTAAAAAAACCAGAACACAACTGTTAATTAATATTAACTACAAACAGAACACAACTGTTAATAAATATAATTAACTAAGAAGAGAACGCAACTGTTAATAAATATAATTAACTAAGAACAGAACACAACAGTTACTGTTAATTAATATAATTAACTAAGAACAGAACACAACTGTTAATAAATATAATTAACCAAGAACAGAACACAACTGTTAATGAATATAATTAACTAAGGACAGAACACAACGGTTAATAAATGTAATTAAATAAGAACAGAACATGGCTGCTAATGAAAATTAACTAAGTACAGAACACAACTGTTAATTGATATAATTAACTAAGAACAGAACGCAACTGTTAATTAATATAATTAACTAAGAACAGAACAACTGTTAATTAATATAATTAACTAAGGAGAGAATACACCTGTTAATTAATATAATTAACTAAGAACAGAACACAGCTGTTAATTAAAATTAACTAAGAACAGAACACAGCTGTCAATTAAAATTAACTAAGAACAGAACACATTATCCTAAACACAGATCACCAAGACCTCATTCAGCAGGTCCAGATAGAAGACAAAATGTTGTACTACATCAGGATCAGAAGTAAGTATTTTTTGTCATCTAATGACACAATACTTAACAATAATCAATTTGTAGATAAATAAGAAATAGTTTTACCAAATTCGACGTTTATTTTTAAACAAACTGTTATAAACTAATTAAAAGTAGTACAAATATTTGAAGATGATGGCAAAGTCATCATGTTGACATTAAATATACATTAAACAGAACATAACTGTTGATTAATATAATTAACAAAGTACGGAACATAACTGGTAATTAACAAAGAATGGAACACAACTGTTTAATATAATTAACAAAAAATGGAACATAACTGTTAATTAATATAATTAACAAAGAATGGAACACAACTGTTAATTAATATAATTAACTAAGAATGGAACACAACTGTTAATTAATATAATTAACTAAGAACAGAACACAACTTTTAATAAGTATAATTAACTAAGAACAGAACAGAACTGTTAATTAATATAATTAACTAAGAACAGAACACAACTGCTAATAAATATAATTAACTAAGAACAGAACACAACTGTTAATTACTATAATTAACTAAGAACAGAACGCAACGATTAATAAATATAATTAACTAAGAACAGAACAAAACTGTTAATTAATATTATTAACTATATTTAGGGAAGTACAGACAAAAGACCTAAATCAGGCTGTTTGGTTTGGTTCTGGGCATGGTTGTTGCATCGAATACTTACCTCATCGTAACTTACTTTGGAATCACTCCGGAAAATTTAAAGTCTTGGGTATTGAATTCGACCTCGGTTGCCCATATAAGGTTATTAACAATTTCCATACAAAATTAAAAAAGTTAAATTCGCATTGAATTCATGGATCCATAGAGAATTGTCATATTTTTGTAAAATTACCGTGATTAAAACTTTGGCATTCTCAATCCTCACACAAGTTCTCTCTGTTTTACCAAATCCCCCCAAAGAAACATTAATAGACATTCAAAATATTTTCTTTCGATTCCTCTGGAATAATAAAAGAGACAAAATCAAACGAAAGGTTATCATGAATAATTATGAAGAAGGGGGACTGAAATTACCACATATTGAAAGTTATTGCTATTCACTGAAAATGTCTTGGATTCAAAAACTATTAAACACAATGAACCATTCTCAATGGGAACTACTCCTTTTAGATAAAATTGAAAAAATTGGGGGTGACAAAGTGTGGTTACTTAAAAAACTTGGAATTCAAAAAATCTCTACTAAGTTTAACCCATTTTGGAGGGATATTTTCCTAAATTGGTCAAACATATTAGAAGGTGAGGAGGTAAACGATGCCACACATGTCAAATTCCAACCCATTTGGTTAAACCCAAGCATAAACGTTAATGGAAAAGTTGTGCTAAATGAAAAATGGCAAGAAAAGGGAACTGTTTTCATAAATGATATTATGAAAACAAATGGTAATGGACTAATGTCTGTGGAGGAGCTTGGTTTGAAATATCAAATTACAAATGCATGTATGTTCTACAATAGTTTATTAAGTTGTCTCCCGAGATTTTGGAAGCACCTCATTCAAAATAGTGCAAGGCTTTTGTCTGTGACCGGATCCAACATGAAACAATTTGATAAAATTAGAAATTGTATTAAGCCATGTAAAACTTTTTATAACATATTCTTGAAAAAATATACTGAAAGACCGATAAATTCTCAAAAGAAATGGGAAATTCTGTTGAATATTAATGAAGTAAATTGTGAATTTGTTTACATTTTGTCAAATGACTGTATTCTTGATAATACAATGAAAATGTTTCAGTACAAGCTTCTCCACAGAACCGTCCCTATACATACATTTTTGTATAAATGTAGGCTAGTTGAAACTGAATTGTGTGCTTTTTGTGGAGAGACTAGGGAGACCATTCTGCACCTCTTCTGTGATTGCAACATAGTAAAAAACATCTGACTTAAAATATATGAGTAATTGCAGATCAGGTGTGGGGGTCTCTCTGGTCTCTCCTGGAGAGACATACTCCTAGGAATTGAAAATGTAGATTACTTGTATATAAATTCAATTCTGCTAATTACAAAATACTATATTTATTCCTGTAAATTTAAAAAAGTAGTTCCTTCTTTCTCAGGAGTAATATCTTTACTCAGGTACAAATATAAAATAGAAATTTTTTCTGCATTAATACTACCTCCTGCAAAGCGACAGAGAGTTCGGGATAGATGTCATGAAATATTACTTTTCATTTGAGAGGATTAAGGGACAGCATGGTGTGTGTGTGTGGGGGGGGGGGGGGGGGGGGGGGGTGGCGAAAGCTGTTTTTTTTTATTTTATGTTTTTTGTTTATTACATATATTGTACCACATTGTTGGTATATGGTATGGTAAAAAGAAAAACGTAAAACTCTTTTGAATGATCAAACTGTTTACATTTATAATTATTATGTAGACATGAACATGATGTATGTAAATTGTTAATTAGGCAACAATAAAAAGTAAAATTACAAAAAAAAATAATTAGCACAAAATGGAACATAACTGTTAATTAATATAATTAACAAAGAACAGAACAGAACTGTTAATTAATATAATTAACTAAGAACAGAACACAACTGTCAATAAATATAATTAACTAATAACAGAACACAACTGTTAATTACTATAATTAACTAAGAACAGAACACAACGGTTAATAAATATAATTAACTAAGAACAGAACAGAACTGTTAATTAATATTATTAACTATATTTAGGGAAGCGCAGACAAAAGATCTAAATCAGTAACTAGAACGGGTATCAAGGATGCACGACCAATTCTTGTAAGTACATTGTTTGGACTTCATCATCGTCTGTAACTCACAGCTGATCACGCTATCCAATCATCTCCTCTGTGTCTATTCATATACAATTGTTGTTTGGGTTTGTTCTGTCACTGATCTGAGTTTTATAGTTTCCATAGCAACATCACTGATCGTTTCCTATTGTACAGCTTCAGGATATTTTGGGATATTATGAAAAATAAGATTTGAAACGTCGATATGATATTTATTGTCGATTAATTACAGGTATTACCATATTACCACCCGTTAATCTCTTCTAATCAAAATATTTGTTTAAATGTTTGGAATAATTCACCAATACGACGGTTTTTCTCTCAGTTGACCTACGTGAATGTAGAGTAACCGGAACGTGATCAACCATGGATTACCGACGATGGGGATACATTTAAAAGGGGAAATTATATAAAGAATTTATAAATGCTATAGCTTAAACTCAAGATTCTTCTCCCTCATACATATGTGACCTTTGCCGATTTTGGCTATCCTGTTTAGGTTCTTTGGTTTTCTTTCTTATAAAGGCTTTTAAATTATTTAACTTTCTGATATTTTGGTTTTTCGTGTACCTGATGGAGGTTATTCCAAAAACGCGTCGAACACACTTAATTTGATATCCACGTTTTTATTACTATCACTGAGTCAATACCTCCGCTGATGGACTATTAGTTCCCGACGGTATCATCAGCCGTCTAGGCCCTTTGGCTTTATAGCTTCCAAACACTTTTAAATTATTTGCCATTCCAATATGTCGATATTGAGCGTACCTGATGAAGGTTATTCCAGAAACGTTTCTTTCGCACTAAAACAAATATCCACGTTTGTATTACTACTACTAGGTTGATACCTCTACTGATGGACTATTAGTCCCTGAGTGTATCACCAGCCCAGTAGTCACTGCTTCGGCACTGACATGGTATATTACATTTACTTTTATCGAAATTCCTATATCATGTAATTATTTTTAAAAGTACTATTCTCGTCTCTCAGTGATAGGTAACCTAAGCTGATGCTGGCTATCCTGTGTATGTCCTTTGGTTTTCTTGCTCACAAGAACTCTAAATTATTTGGCTTTCAGGTATTTTGACTTTGAGCGTACCTAATGAAGGTTATTCCAGAAACACGTCGCGTGCCCACTTTTATCAACATTTTTATTTAGATTGTTTGTTTGTTTGTTTGTTTGATGATGTTTAAAGCCACTTTCAGCAATATTTCTGTTATGTCGTGGCGGTCAGTTTTATTCAGAAGAAAAAAACAGAAAGTAATATTATAATGAAAACAAAGTACAATCAAACCTGTCCATGTGGTCACCTCTATTAAGAAGTCACCTGTATTAAAGGGTCACCTTATTCTTGTCCCGTCATAGAAAATTTCATATGAATTGAACCTCTTTTAAGAGGTCATCTGTCTTATAAGGCTACTTTTTCTTTCTCCCAAAGGTGACTTTTTAATACAGGTTTGACTGTATACTGAAAAGTCTTCACTGTTTCTACATTTCTAACAAAGGATAGATTGGATTATATTATGTGGATTTAACGCCAATGTCAACATATTTAAGTTATTCAGTTTAATAGATGGATGAAGCGGGAATACCACGGAGAACCACTGACCTACCTTAAGTTACTGACAAACTATATAAAATAAAGTTGTCTTGTGTACTCTTCGCCATATGCGGAAATCAAACCCACAGCATAAGTGGTGATAGGAACTAATATGCATAAGTAGATCTAATTACAACTACCATATGATCAGGGCCACGGGGCCCACCTTCAAATGATATACAGCTTTATCTGATAGACTAATAGAGTTTGACAGTGTTAAGAATTATATCGTATTGAGACTTGAATGAATTGTTAAAATAATTTAGCCATCAAATGTGGGTTCTATCTAATCAATTGAATTTGAGGTTGTTTATGGCAAATTCATCAGATTGATTAAGACTGAGGAATGGCTGTTGTATAGTATAATTTAAAGTGAATACATTTTCAGTTATATCGTGGCGAGAACAAGGTACGATTTATATGAGCTTGTTGTGTTATATGTGACCGGCACCCTAAACCTAGTTGTTATAATGCTAAACTCATTGAAACAGCAATCCACAGGGAGACAAATGGCTTTACTCAAACACATGATGACTTCGAGATAATCCTGCATGCTTATCGGAGAAAGAACAAATAGCAATTTAATGGTCTTGGGTTTGTTCCGAAAGGGATCGAACTCACGATCTACTACACGAAGGGACGGCTAGTTTAATCTTGAAATTTATGACAGCTTGTCATAAAAAATAATTACATCATTTATCCGAATTAATTAGGTTTGGTTTGGTTTGGTTTATGGTGTTTAATGCCACTTTCAACAATATTTCAGAGGAGAAGACCACCAACATGCCGCAAGTCACTGACAAACTTTATCATATAATGCTGTATCGAGTACACCTCGCCTGATTCTTACTCACAACATTATTGGTGATAGGCACCGATTGCATAGGTAGTTGTAAATCCAACTACCATACGATCACGACGGCCCCAAATTAATTACAAGTTTTAAGCTAAATACTAGTAGTTATTACACTTTATGTGATTTGTGTACAAGTTTAATCGACTTGAATTCTCATATAAATTGTATTTACAATAGAGAGAAGTGCACTGTTGATTATATTACACGATCGTTATTAGAAATCTAAAAAATGGATGGATGACTGCTGGTTCCCTCAAAAATGAACACTGTATGGTCGTCATGTCGATTTAAAAACTATTAGTAGAAGCATAGGAATGTCAAGCTTATTGAGGAGACATGAAAGTGGGAGCGGGAAACTTTGCAATAGTACTGCAAAGTGTGGAGTATCAAACACATAGTTTTATCCTCCACCCTTGAATGTGTGTGTGTGTGGAGGGGGGGGGGGGGTTGGGCATGTGCTCCTACGCTCCTGATTAGTACAACTATATGAAACATGTAATCTAAATTGTTAATATTGAGAGAAGTGTCTAAACATTCTAAGCTGAGTTACTGAGAAATATTGGTGTAGAATGTGATTAAATTATAGGAACTGTTTAAATTGAAAAGTTTGTTCAGGTAGTCATACATTTTAAAGTTACGACAATATTTTCAGTTTTGTGATGACGTGAAAGTAACATTGAATTTTGAAGATGATCAGACACGGTAAGTAATAGCTGATATATAAAACATGATTGATTGATTGGTGTTTAACATAACATATAAAGTGGTTGCCTCTCCTGGCTTGGTACAGTCACTTCAATAAATAAAAAGTGGTGGGGTCTTACTAGTTGTATTTGACCACACCCCCCTCTTACTAGTTGTATTTGACCACACCCCCCTCTTACTAGTTTTATTTGACCACACCCCCCCTCTTACTAGTTTTATTTGACCACACCCCCTCTTACTAGTTTTAGTTGACCACACCCCCTATTACTAGTTTTATTTGACCTCCCTCTTACTAGTTTTATTTGACCACACCCCCCTCTTACTAGTTTTATTTGACCACACACCGCCCTTACTAGTTTTAGTTGACCACACCCCCTCTTACTAGTTTTATTTGACCCCCCTCTTACTAGTTTTATTTAACCCCCCTCTTACTAGTTTTATTTAACCCCCCTCTTACTAGTTTTATTTGACAACACCCCCCTCTTAGAGTAATGGTGTGATCATTCAAGTTAGTTAAGTTTAATAATATTTTATTGAACATGATAAACAATAGGATTGGACAGCAAGTTATATCAACTTATATGAAGTCCTCTCCTTACGAAATATACACATGAATTAATGACAGCAAAACAAAACACTAACAATAGACATTTAAAATTTTGACACTGATAAGAAAAAAGTAAGAAGTATAAGTGAAAAATTGCTGACTTGGCCCTAAAATCGTTTAGATTGATTTATAAAAGTTCGAACTTTTTCAAATATTTTTGAGTTGACGTCATAACTATTGTCATCGTTCCCAAAAAGTAAACTTTCAATATTGATATTAATATCATCGCACTCAGTCTGCATCTGGGTAGAACACAATTCTGATTATTTCTAAGGTTATGATTATTTACATCTGATGTCATTGGAGGTAAACAGTTAAATAAGTAAGGAGGGCATAATTTGTTATGAATTTTATAGAAAATAGTTAATTTACGATTTTTCATGCAAGTGCTTTCCATATATGAGTAAAATGTCAACCCTCACATATAACCGAGAGAATATCGTTATTAAAAAGAACGCTAGATAATCCTGAACATATTGCGCACTTAGTATTAAGCCGCAATCGTTGAGACTCCCTTCGTGTGATATATATAGTAACACAATTCAGTGATCAGTCAGCGCTCGTCATTTTCGTAACTGACGAATGCGTTTTAATTTTGATGATTATTTAATAAATCAACATGAATACAATAATGAATTCCCTTTTAGAGCAATTTATTAGGTTTTGACTGTACCTGATACAGGTGTATGATACATCATTTTATAGATAAATTATTGTTGATTTACGATACACAAGCGTTATTTACCTAGACGACCGTGAATTTCGAATATCGATGGAAGTTCGCGAGCGAGTGACATTTTGCAAAAATGAAAGTTAAGTACCTTGTCTTAATATATGATATTGGTACACATTTTTTTTACAGAGACAAGTGCCTGTGTGTCATATATACAAAATGCATAAGCTAAGATTTTATTCATTTACATCCAAATCCCTTTTATGAAAATTCATAGAACTCCTATCTCCTGAATCACAAAACAAATAAAAAAAAATGGTCATTCAGTACTACTTAGAACTAATGGGAAACAAAACTATCAATCTACAAGAATGCTGCATTATTTATTTAAATTTGAAAATTTGTATATAGAAGGAGGTATACCATTCGTGTCGAATGGTGAATTTCTGTTGGTAATAAGGTATACCTCCTTCTATTCTTCTCCCGAATCAAGATTATCGTAATTTTAGTGAAATCCACAAAATGGTTCCCTCATCATATGGTAACTATGATCTTTTTAGCATTTCACATGCTGGGAAAGTTTATAAAAGTCTTAAAACAGATGGTGTTGTTTCCTTTATAGTTTTATTATTATATTTTGTTATGGTGTTTATTGAATCAGTCGTAAATCCATGTGTGCCTCTGGTTGAGGAGGGAATATTGGGAAATGAATGAACGAAACGACTTCAAGATAAGTTCGAAGTTGGAGATTTTACGTTGATGTGGTCGAGCAATCGAGTTATCCGCGATAAAGTAAGATGAATATTAAACCATTGAACCAAGCTTTACTTAGAGTTATCCAATGAGACGACTTCGAGGTTCGAGGTAACAACGATTGGACTGTATTTTGTCTAGTTTCAAGATTCAGTCTGCCTTTTAAAGAAAATATTTTATACAATATTCATTAAATTCTCATTGGTTGATTGATTTTTGGTGTTTAACGCCACTTTCAGCAATATTTCAGATATATCATGGCGACCACTTTTAGTGGTAGAAGAAGCCGGAGTACCCGGAGAGAACCACCGACCATGGGCAAGTAACTGGTAAACTTTGTCACTTGCGGCTGCGAGTCGAATGCACCATTTCTTGTAATTTACAAAGCCGGGCGCGAACCCACGTCGTATTGGTGATAGGCTTGTATGAGTTGTTAGGTAATCCATCTACCTAACTCATTGAGCCACCCGGGCCCTAACTCTAAGTAAAGTACTATTAAATAGTTTGATGTTTATCTTATTTATCACGGATAACTTGATTGCTCAACTACATCAAAGTAAAATTTGAATTCAAAACAACAAGATTTGACTGTGCAAAGTATTCTTATCAACCTTAGTATAAGGTAATGAAGGGGAATCAGGGGCAGTGGTGGTCATGATCGTATGGTAGGTGGATTTACAACTACATGTGCAATCAGTGCTTATCACCAGTAAAGTTGAGAGTTCAAATCCCGTTTATGGCAAGGTGTACTTGATACAACATTATGTGATGAAGTTTGTCAGTGACTTGCAACAGGTCGGTGATTTATTACGGGTGCCACTGTTTCTCCATCAATAATTAACTGACTGCTACGATATAACTGATATATTGTTAAAAGTGGCGTTAAACACCATAACCCTAGCGAAAGGGAATTAATTATTGTGTTCATGTTGATTTATTAATTAATTTTATACATCAAATTAATAAATTTTGATTTTGCATCATAGGGATAGAGTCAACAAATGTATAGCAGAGTTAGAATATCCAAACAAGTCTCTGACTTGCCAAGTAGATTTGGCTGAAAAGGCAAAGTCAGAAACTTCACGAAAGTATGCATGCAGTATTATATAAATAACATATAGTTGAGAGGGTGATAGAACAGATTGTTACCCTGAGAAAAACATTGTCAACCGAGGCAGATCGGTGGTTTTCTCCGGCTACTTCATCACCTAAAAAACTGACTGTTATGATATAACTGAGATATTGTTGAAAATGGCATTAAACACCATAACCCAAAAATTAAACTTTTTGTACTTTTTCTGTTGGCCTGTCTTCTTGGAATTACGACTTCTGGTAACTCCTTTGGTATCTTCAAGCGTTTGACCATTGTATTGTATGTCCTTCTTGGAATTACGACTTCTGGTAACTCCTTTGGTATCTTCAAACGTTTGACCATTGTATTGTCTGTCCTTCTTGGAATTACGGCTTCTGGTAACTCCTTTGGTATCTTCAAGCGTTTGACCATTGTATTGCCTGTCCTTCTTGGAATTACGGCTTCTGGTAACTCCTTTGGTATCTTCAAACGTTTGATCATTGTATTGTCTGTCCTTCTTGGAATTACGGCTTCTGGTAACTCCTTTGGTATCTTCAAGCGTTTGACCATTGTATTGCCTGTCCTTCTTGGAATTACGGCTTCTGGTAACTCCTTTGGTATCTTCAAGCGTTTGACCATTGTATTGCCTGTCCTTCTTGGAATTACGGCTTCTGGTAACTCCTTTGGTATCTTCAAGCGTTTGACTATTGTATTGTCTGTCCTTCTTGGAATTACGACTTCTGGTAACTCCTTTGGTATCTTCAAACGTTTGACCATTGTATTGTCTGTCCTTCTTGGAATTACGGCTTCTGGTAACTCCTTTGGTATCTTCAAGCGTTTGACCATTGTATTACCTGTCCTTCTTGGAATTACGGCTTCTGGTAACTCCTTTGGTATCTTCAAACGTTTGACCATTGTATTGCCTGTCCTTCTTGGAATTACGGCTTCTGGTAACTCCTTTGGTATCTTCAAACGTTTGACCATTGTATTGCCTGTCCTTCTTGGAATTACGGCTTCTGGTAACTCCTTTGGTATCTTCAAGCGTTTGACCATTGTATTGCCTGTCCTTCTTGGAATTACGGCTTCTGGTAACTCCTTTGGTATCTTCAAGCGTTTGACCATTGTATTGTCTGTCCTTCTTGGAATTACGACTTCTGGTAACTCCTTTGGTATCTTCAAACGTTTGACCATTGCATTGTCTGTCCTTCTTGGAATTACGCTTCTGGTAACTCCTTTGGTATCTTCAAGCGTTTGACCATTGTATTGCCTGTCCTTCTTGGAATTACGGCTTCTGGTAACTCCTTTGGTATCTTGAAAAGTTTGACCATTGTATTGTCTGTCCTTCTTGGAATTACTGCTTCTGGTAACTCCTTTGGTATCTTCAAGCGTTTGACCATTGTATTGTCTGTCCTTCTTTGAATTACGGCTTCTGGTAAATCCTTTGGTATCTTCAAACGTTTGACCATTGTATTGCCTGTCCTTCTTGGAATTACGGCTTCTGGTAACTCCTTTGGTATCTTCAAACGTTTGACCATTGTATTGCCTGTCCTTCTTGGAATTACGGCTTCTGGTAACTCCTTTGGTATCTTCAAACGTTTAACCATTGTATTGCCTGTCCTTCTTGGAATTACGGCTTCTGGTAACTCCTTTGGTATCTTCAAACGTTTGACCATTGTATTGTCTGTCCTTCTTAGAATTACGGCTTCTGGTAACTCCTTTGGTATCTTCAAACGTTTGACCACTGTATTGTCTGTCCTTCTTGGAATTACGGCTTCTGGTAACTCCTTTGGTATCTTCAAACGTTTGACCATTGTATTGCCGGTCCTTCTTGGAATTACGGCTTCTGGTAAATCCTTTGGTATCTTCAAACATTTGACCATTGTATTGTCTGTCCTTCTTGGAATTATGGCTTCTGGTAACTCCTTTGGTATCTTCAAACGTTTGACCATTGTATTGTCTGTCCTTCTTGGAATTACGGCTTCTGGTAAATCCTTTGGTATCTTCAAACGTTTGACCATTGTATTGCCTGTCCTTCTTGGAATTACGGCTTCTGGTAACTCCTTTGGTATCTTCAAACGTTTGACCATTGTATTGTCTGTCCTTCTTGGAATTACGGCTTCTGGTAACTCCTTTGGTATCTTCAAACGTTTGACCATTGTATTGCCTGTCCTTCTTTGAATTACGGCTTCTGGTAACTCCTTTGGTATCTTCAAACATTTGACCATTGTATTGTCTGTCCTTCTTTAAATTACGGCTTCTGGTAACTCCTTTGGTATCTTCAAACGTTTGACCATTGCATTGCCTGTCCTTCTTTGCATTACGGCTTCTGGTAACTCCTTTGGTATCTTCAAGCGTTTGACCATTGTATTGTCTGTCCTTCTTTGAATTACGCTTCTGGTAATTCCTTTGGTATCTTCAAGCGTTTGACCATTGTATTGTCTGTCCTTTGAATTACGGCTTCTGGTAACTACTTTGGTATCTTCAAACGGTTGACCATTGCATTGTCTGTCCTTCTTTGAATTACGGATTCTCGTAACTACTTTGGTATCTTCAAACGTTTGACCATTGTATTATCTGTCTTTCTTGGAATTACGGCTTCTGGTAACTACTTTGGTATCTTCAAACGTTTTACCATTGTATTGTCTGTCCTTCTTTGAATTACGGCTTCTGGTAACTTCTGTGGTATCTTCAAACTTTTGACCATTGTATTGTCTGTCCTTCTTTGAATTACGGCTTCTGGTAACTCCTTTGGTATCTTCAAACGTTTGACCATTGCATTGTCTGTCCTTCTTGGAATTACGGCTTCTGGTAACTACTTTGGTATCTTCAAACGTTTGACCATTGTATTGTCTGTCCTTCTTTGAATTACGGCTTCTGGTAACTCCTTTGGTATCTTCCAGCGTTTGACCAATGTATTGTCTGTCCTTCTTTGAATTACGGCTTCTGATTACCCCTTTTTTAAGGGTAACAATCTTATCTACCACCATCTCAACTATATGCTATTTAATTCATTATAGTGAATGTTTTTACTTTCTCGTTTGCAATAATGTTTTTTTTCTTCATTTTAATGTTTCATTTCATTTTCAGTCTATTCATTTTCAATGAGAGGGTGACAGTAAAAAAAATGTTACCCCCTGAGCCATGTGTCAGAGCAGAATGTTACCCTCGTCTTATCCAATAAAATTACAGCTTACATACATGAAGTATAATAATATATTTCAATAGTGAATTGTATAGATACTATGCACTGTTTGCTACATGCAAAAATAATTCAGTCTTCCTGGCCATATTACTTCTTATGTGGCACGATTATTTCAAAATGATTTGGCTATATGATACATTTACACAAAACTGATTGGATAAACTTATTTCTGTTGATTGATCAATTTGGTTCTGTTCACAGCTATGACTTATTTTACACACAAGCTGAATAAAATAAAAGTTCTTATTTTAAGTTTTATTTATATGCGTCTCTCAAATTAAGTAAAGTTAAATTAAGGGTCTATGACAAAATAAAAGAGAACTTTGCTTTTCCGGGTAAATGTGTGGACATGAAGCTGATTTATCAAAATCATATGGAGTGTATATTCTTACTTCCTTTTCACTTGATCTCTAATCGATACCTCTGATTAATGTTATTTCTGTCCACATCCATTTCGTTGTCAAGGGAGTATGCCATATGGATGGCCCTTTCCTGCTGCTTTGCAATGCAAGGAATCAGTAAAAGTGATAGTCTTTTGTTTGGGACCAAAATCTCGATGCTCCAAACTTTAGAAAATCTTTGTATCTATTTTATAATCCCGAGAAAGTGGTCATTGGCGACCTTTCTCAAGGAACTTTGAACAAAGAAGGTCTGCTGTACATGACATTATTTTTGAACACAGTCAAGATGGCTGAATGGCGGTCTTTATGGTGACATTTTATCGACATTTTACATGATACCATTTGTAACTGGAAGGTGGTTTGAGATCACGAGATTATATCTTTAAATGAAGAGGTTCATCACGAAGAGCTGATGCAGCAAATATTGTTTCAAAATTTCAAAATATCCAAAAACGGAGTTTATTTGATGACATTTTATATGTGACCACCTGTATCTGCAAGATGGTTTTACATCATCAACTATTATTTGTATTGAGTTCGTGTACAATGAAGGTCTGATGTACATGAAATTATTTTTGATCATAGTCAAGATGGCTTAATGGCGGCTTTTTTTATGACATTTTTGATATCGACATTTTGCATGATACCATTTGTAACTGGAAGGTGGTTTGAGATTATGAACTTTTATTGTGTAGTAAGATAATGCATATTCTTACATGACACCCTTTACTTCATTGGCTATATGAATAAAACCGTGATCAAACTCCCGATAAATTTTGATTTGCACATGCATATTGAAGAACAAATTATAAACATAATTCCAATGTAAATTAATATATTCATACAGGACCGTGGTGCATGCAAACATACAAATTCTCGAATTGTTTCTCCACATATATTTTGTTTCCGGAACAAATACTTTAGACAACCTTCTATCGAATTTGACGTTTTGTAATTTGTCGTCTTCCGGTAAACTACAGCGCGTGATCATATTATTATAAACAAATATGGCCTCGGTGTTATTAGAAGTGTCAAGGTTAGTTATCAATAAAATTATGTCAAGTAGATTCTATGACGTCATTACAAGCTTGCGTCATATTTCACGTGAATTTAGGCGTCGTCTGTCAGTTGAAATAAAGCGTAAACAAAAAAAAATGGGGAAATCAAAAGATTTGTCATCAGATGTGAAAACTATCATTATAAGAAATTTTGAAGCTGGAAAATCTTACTCCGAGATAGGTAGAAATCTTCAGCTAAACAGGGCAATCGTGTATGTAGTGTTAAAAAGATATCGTGAGCGAGGTGACATCGAAAATCGACCGTGAAGTTAACTTACGTTTCCTTTAAAGGGGCATTATCTGCCAAAATCGAAAATTGTTGTTACCCAAAAAAATTATCAGATATGATTGATGCCTTAATAAAACGTGTTTCTGTAGCTTATACATGTTATGAAATGTACGCGCATCGGGGAAAAAAGGTGCAACTGCTCGTGTTTTAAGATCATCAAGAAATGGACGCCATCTTATTAATTATCGGCATTGTTTACGGAGTTTGCCGAATCGTCATTAAATCAGAACAACAATGCACTTATTTCTTATTTTCTGTGAATCTGCTTTTAGTCGGCGTTAATTACGGACAAAGAACCATGCAAGTTTGCAGTTAATAAGCAACAAAATACAAATTATTCGTTTTTACCTGTCACTAGTAAGGTCAGTTGCATACGGAGAAAGCGAGGTCAAATTATTTGCTTGCAAGGAAATAATAAATCGATGGTAATTTTCGTTCTGAAAATGCGAAAAGGGGTACGATAAGCTGTTTAATGTGAAATATTTACCTTTATTTCATCATTATAAAGCTATTTACCAATTTCCAAAACATAATTTTTTGGGTCAAAATCGTAGCTAATGCCCCTTTACGCAAATCATTTGAAATGTGTACACAAGGTCAGGAACCATAAAATGCAGGCCAGTTTTGTTTCCAGTCTTTATCACTTTTTCCGTGCTAGAGTTGTATTTCTTGATTTGCCGAAAAACAACTTAAGTTCTATTTTTGGAAATCACTTGAAAGTTATTTCATACTATTTTTGACCACAATAGAAAAGCCTCCATTTTGGTAAAAAATAGTTCATGATTTCAGATTTCAATGGCATGCCCATATTTACTATAACAGAAAGCTAGGAATTTGTGTCCTGTGTATATATTTTGTTGATGCAGTTTGAAATTAAAAAAAATGTTGATAAATGTTGATCTGTTTGTAGAATGGTTTTAGCTTTTTCATGTTTTTTTTTCTTATAAAGGGAAGAAATGAAATACAAGCACCTTGAATCAGAGATTAACAGATACAAAGCTGAAATAAATGATCTTCTGTATAGGTAAGTCATATGTACACATCTATATGATATAGTTAGTATGTAAAGATTTGAAACATTAGAGGTGAATGAACTGTAAAAACCTTCAGTAAAACCTGATGTTGATAAAAATTCAATATAAGTACTAATTTGTTTATTTATTATGGAATGCATACATGCAGTAAGTTGTCTTTTTGGTCAATCACTTTGATATATTTTTTTCACATTGTACGGTTGAATTCGATATCAATCGACGGTGACGAGCTGTAGGTACAGTGCCCATGTCCGGACGTCGAAATTGCATGCTATTGGTAGTCAATCGAAGACAGACAGTATAATCAGTTATTGGTCGCTGATGAGCCCAAATTGTATATCAAGCTATTTTCGATTCACTGTTGAATACATTTTTTAAAGTTCTGTCGACGAATGTATATATCCTGATGTGGAATTGCAACTTTATGGCGACCACTACATGAGTGGTCATTAATAGCGGAGTGTAACAATCCACCGGTGCACTGATGCATCACGATGCAGACTGCTGTGTCAGTGAGCTAGCACTATAACAATCCGACTAAGTGTGTTGATGATATTGCTGAAAAATTGCTGTGTTGGTGTTAAACAAGTATCACTCACCAACTCACTCCCGTTTGCATCTTCAAACTTTTCTTTTTCTTTATGTTTAAGCACAATATTTCCCACTCTTGAGTGTGTTTTATTAAGATCATGTATATACCTGTAATAGCATCATTGTAGGGACAGTAACAATAATAACAGAGTTCATTATTACGGTTGTTTCGAATCATTTCCATTCCGTCAAAATTGTATTATTTTCGTCCGACAGATCACGTGTTTTCGATGGAACTCCTGGCACTGAACTTCCGGTGTCAATGTACACAACAAAAACTCTAATCGATATGTGCCGTTTTAACGTTCGATCCTCAACTTAAAAAAATCTTAACATTTTCTGTAAAAGACAGATATCAATAATTAAATTATTCTATTCGTATCAAAGACTTCAATGCAGAGACAAAAACTTCTTTAAAATTAAATTTGTTTTCTTTCTTTATTTGCGCTGTCAGCATCATCAAAGGAAAACGATCTGCCTTTATGTATATATTTCTGATATCAGACAGATAGTGGGGTACCGAACACCAGCATTTATTCAGCGGTTTCCTTAGTGTCTCCATATTACAATTACTTATAATCTATCGCATCTACGACTATGATATGCTGACGCTGTCACAGTAATAGCGTAAACACCGGAAGTCGCCTGCCGATTTGCTCAGACGTCAAGACATAGCCATGATATAGCTGAAATATTGCTGAAAGTGGCGTTAAACCCTATAAATCAAATCAATCAAATTAAATCAGACGTCAAGACAAGAAAAAGACGGAACGTGGTCGGAATTGACATGATTCGAAACAACCGTATTTGGAAAAGTATGTACTTTAATATTCAATATCTATATGTGAGGGTTGGCATTTTACTCACACGTGGAAAGCACTTGCATGACTGCATCATTTCACTAAGAGTGGAGACTCATCAAGCTTAGTTTAACCAGCCACTTTTATAAGTGTCTGTACCAAGACAAGAACATGAGCGGTTATGTATTTGTTTTAGGGATATCAACTTTCTCTCTTTCTACGATTTTGATATTTAATTTTGGAATTACATTTCTGATTGATATTCGTTTAGATTCTGATTTAAGAAGAGATAACATGTAACTAATGACAAGATCTTTATCTATGAATAAAAAGAGAATAAGAGTATTTATTAAATTTCTACTAAGAGACTAAAAAATAGAGTGTGAAAGGGGAAACAATCTAGAAATAGACGAACATATCTAATAATGCAGGAGATGCATGTTCCCCCTCATTACAACATTGAACGAGTATAACAAGAAAAAATGTGTGCATTTTATTCTTTTGGAAAAACGTTAACTTTTCTAAGAGATTTTTAAAGGTTATTTATTAACATGCCATTGCTGTGTGGTTGATGAAATATGAGTGTTTATGTATATCATCTTTATATTGTACTGTTGTGTTTCACATCTAGGTAATTCCTTTATCTTTATGAATACTGTTGTGTTTCTCATCTGCGTAATTTCTTTATCTTTAAGTTTGTACTGTTATATTTCCTATCTGGGCAATTACTTTATCTTAATGTTGTGTTGTTGTGTTTCCCATTTGGGTAATTCCTTTATCTTTATGTTGTACTGTTGTGTTTCACATCTGGGTTATTCCTTTATCTTAATATTGTACTGTTGTGTTTCCCATCTGGGCAATTCCTTTATCTTTATGTTGTACTGCTGTGTTTCTCATCTGGGTAATTTCTTGATCTTTATGTTGTACTGCTGTGTTTCTCATCTGGGTAATTCCTTTATCTTTATGTTGTACTGCTGTGTTTCTAATCTTGGTAATTCCTTTATCTTTATGTTGTACTGCTGTGTTTCCCATCTGGGTAATTCCTTTATCTGTATGTTGTACTGCTGTGTTTATCATCTTGGTAATTCCTTTATCTTTATGTTGTACTGCTGTGTTTCTCATCTGGGTAATTCCTTTATCTTTATGTTGTACTGTTGTATTTCTCATCTGGGTAATTCCTTTATCTTTATGTTGTATTGTTGTATTTCACATCTGGGTAATTCCTTTATCTTTATGTTGTACTGCTGTGTTTCTCATCTGGGTAATTCCTTTATCTTTGTGTTGTACTGCTGTGTTTCTCATCTGGGTAATTTCTTTATCTTTATGTTGTACTGCTGTGTTTCTCATCTGGGTAATTCCTTTATCTTTATGTTGTACTGTTGTGTTTCTCATCTGGGTAATTCCTTTATCTTTATGTTGTATTGTTGTATTTCACATCTGGGTAATTCCTTTATCTTTATGTTGTACTGCTGTGTTTCTCATCTGGGTAATTCCTTTATCTTTGTGTTGTACTGCTGTGTTTCTCATCTGGGTAATTTCTTTATCTTTATGTTGTACTGCTGTGTTTCTCATCTGGGTAATTCCTTTATCTTTATGTTGTACTGTTGTGTTTCTCATCTGGGTAATTTCTTTATCTTTATGTTGTACTGCTGTGTTTCTCATCTGGGTAATTCCTTTATCTTTATGTTGTACTGCTGTGTTTCTCATCTGGGTAATTCCTTTATCTTTATATTGTACTGTTGTGTTTCACATCTAGGTAATTCCTTTATCTTTATGAATGCTGTTGTGTTTCTCATCTGCGTAATTTCTTTATCTTTATGTTTGTACTGTTATATTTCCTATCTGGGCAATTACTTTATCTTAATGTTGTGTTGTTGTGTTTCCCATCTGGGTAATTCCTTTATCTTTATGTTGTACTGTTGTGTTTCACATCTGGGTTATTCCTTTATCTTAATGTTGTACAGTTGTGTTTTCCATCTGGGCAATTCCTTTATCTTTATGTTGTACTGTTATATTTCCTATCTGGGCAATTCCTTTATCTTTATGTTGTACTGTTGTGTTTCTCATCTGGGTAATTCCTTTATCTTTATGTTGTACTTTTGTTTTTCTCATCTGGGTAATTCCTTTATCTTTATGTTGTATTGTTGTATTTCACATCTGGGTAATTCCTTTATCTTTATGTTGTACTGCTGTGTTTCTCATCTGGGTAATTCCTTTATCTTTATGTTGTACTGCTGTGTTTCTCATCTGGGTAATTTCTTTATCTTTATGTTGTACTGCTGTGTTTCTCATCTGGGTAATTCCTTTATCTTTATGTTGTACTGTTGTGTTTCTCATCTGGGTAATTTCTTTATCTTTATGTTGTACTGCTGTGTTTCTCATCTGGGTAATTCCTTTATCTTTATGTTGTACTGCTGTGTTTCTCATCTGGGTAATTCCTTTATCTTTATATTGTACTGTTGTGTTTCACATCTAGGTAATTCCTTTATCTTTATGAATGCTGTTGTGTTTCTCATCTGCGTAATTTCTTTATCTTTATGTTTGTACTGTTATATTTCCTATCTGAGCAATTACTTTATCTTAATGTTGTGTTGTTGTGTTTCCCATCTGGGTAATTCCTTTATCTTTATGTTGTACAGTTGTGTTTTCCATCTGGGCAATTCCTTTATCTTTATGTTTGTACTGTTATATTTCCTATCTGGGCAATTCCTTTATCTTTATGTTGTACTGTTGTTTTTCTCATCTGGGTAATTCCTTTATCTTTATGTTGTACTGCTGTGTTTCTCATCTGGGTAATTCCTTTATCTTAATGTTGTACTGCTGTGTTTCTCATCTGGGTAATTCCTTTATCTTTATGTTGTACTGTTGTGTTTCTCATCTGGGTATTTCCTTTATCTTTATGTTGTACTGCTGTGTTTCTCATCTGGGTAATTTCTTTATCTTTATGTTGTACTGCTGTGTTTCTCATCTGGGTAATTTCTTTATCTTTATGTTGTACTGCTGTGTTTCTCATCTGGGTAATTCCTTTATCTTTATGTTGTACTGCTGTGTTTCTCATCTGGGTAATTCCTTTATCTTTATGTTGTACTGCTGTGTTTATCATCTGGGTAATTCCTTTATCTTTATGTTGTACTGCTGTGTTTCTCATCTGGGTAATTCCTTTATCTTTATGTTGTACTGTTGTTGTATTTCTCATCTGGGTAAATCCTTTATCTTTATGTTGTATTGTTGTATTTCACATCTGGGTAATCCCTTTATCTTTATGTTGTACTGCTGTGTTTCTTATCTGGGTAATTCTTTTATCTTTATTTTGTACTGTTATGTTTCTCATCTGGGTAATTGCTTTATCTTTATGTTGTACTGTTGTATTTCTCATCTGGGTAATTCCTTTATCTTTATGTTGTACTGTTGTATTTCTCATCTGGGTAATTCCTTTATGTTAATGTTGTATTGTTGTGATGTTGTGTTTCTGATCTTGGTATTTCCTTTATCTTTATGGTGTACTGTTGTGTTTCCCATCTGATTAATTCATTTATCTTAATGTTGTATTGTTGTGATGTTGTGTTTCCCATCTTGGTAATTCCTTTATCTTTATGTGGTACTGTTGTGTTTCCTATCTGGGTAATTTCTTTATCTTATTGTTGTACTGTTGTATTTCCCATCTTGGTAATTCCTTTATCTTATTGTTGTATTGTTGTGTTGTTGTGTTTCCCATCTGGGTAATTCCTTTATCTTTATTTTTGTAATGTTGTTCTATCCATCTGCGTAATTCCATTTGTATGCTCCCGCGATGAAGAGTCGGGGGGCATATTAACTTACCCCTGTCCGTCCGTTCGTCCGTCCGGATATATATACATGGTTTTTCCGGCTATCTCCTCCTACAGTTTGGAGTTACAGCTTTAATATTTTGTAGGATGCTTATGCACATAATGGAGGTTTGCATGTCCACAGTATTTTCGTTTTCTTCAAATATTCTCAAAATGACAGGTAGTTGGACTTAGTCATTTTTTTCGTACTAGACGCATGTAGGGAACATGGTTTTTCCGACTATCTCCTCCTACAGTTTTGGAGCTACAGCTTTAATATTTTGCAGTATGTTTATACATAATGGAGGTGTGCATGTCCACAGGATTTTGATTTTCATCAAATATTCTCAAAATGACAGGTAGTTGGACTTAGTCATTTTGTTCGTTCGTCCGGATATAGATACATGGTTTGTCCACCTATCTCCTCCTACAGTTTTGTAGCTACAGCTTTAATATTTCGTAGGATGTTTATGCACATAATGGAGGTTTGCATGTTCACAGGATTTAGGTTTTCTTCAAATATTCTTAAAATGACAGGTAGTTGGACTTAGTCATTTTGTTCGTACTAGCTGCATAAAGAGAACATGGTTTGTACGGCTATCTCCTCCTACAGTTTTAGAGCTACAGTTTTAATATTTTGCTGGATGTTTATACACATAATGGAGGTGTGCATGTCCACAGGATTTTGATTTTCATCAAATTTTCTCAAAATGACAGGTAGTTGGACTTAGTCATTTTGGTCGTCCGTCCGGATATAGATACATGGTTTGTTCGGCTATCTCCTCCTACAGTTTTGGAGCTACAGCTTTAATATTGTGTAGGATGTTTATACACATAATGGAGGTGTGCATGTCCACAGGATTTTGATGGTCAGGCGGAGGCATTATTTGTGTCTTACAGACACACTTCATTTTTAAAAGACCCCTCCTAACAAAACAACGTTGTCCATAATTATCAAGTGCAGGGGCATACTTCTTTTCTAGTTTTATGTTGTACTGTTGTGTTTCCCATCTGCGTAATTCCTTTATCTTTATCTTTGTAATGTTGTACTATCCATCTGCGTAATTCCTTTTTTTATGTTGTAATGTTGTGTTTCCCATCTGGGCAATTCCTTTATCTTTTTCTTTGTATCGTTGTGTTTTCCATCTGGAAATAGACCTAAGTATTAATTCAAAACATGATAGTCTGTTTTAATTAATAAATGTCAGGAAGATTGTTTGGAAAAATAATTTCTTGCGCACAAAATTGATATTTTTATCCATGTCTGTACGTTCTTATGTACGACCGGACGTCCGCACTGGTTTCCGCTCAAAAGTTTTATTTCACTTAAACAAATTCTTTGAAATTTATATAAAAGGTCAGGGATCGTAAAAAGAAGTTCAAGTTAGATTTCGGACTCATACCATTTTTTTATCTGAAGTTATGCTTCTTGATTTGCCGGAAAATCCAAATTTTGTTTACCGCTCTATAACTTAAGTTTTCTATATGCAAGTCATCATTTTGAAATTGATACGCAAAGTCATAATAGACAGGCCATGTTTGATTTCTGGCATGATCAAATTTTTCGTCCTGTAGATATGCCCCTTTATTTTCCGACAAATACCTATTTCTCATGTTTCCTTAAGTCTACTTAAGTTTCCTTTAAGCAAATCATTTGAAATTTATACACAAGGTCGGGTGTCATAAAAGGCAGGCCAGGTTTGCTTCCAGTCTTTACCACTTTCTCTGTTCTGGAGTTGTCTTACTTGATTTGCAAAAAAAATAACTTATTTAATAATAAATTATTTTCATGGTTACTATCGCTGGAGGTGGATATTTGTAAAACACACATACACACAAACAGTGAATTCTGTCAACTGACGTTTGGCACTTTGTATTTACCTCATAATGTCACGACAGTAAAAACTTCTAATCATATAGAATTAAAGCTTGAATGTATTTGGTCAATACTTTAAGTAGTATCCAATCAGATTTATTCTATTGAAGAACCAAATTTCATTTTTATTTTTATGGAAATTCAGAAGTAACACTTTATAATTTTATAATTATATTTTTATTAATACGAACGAACACTTTATAATTTTATAATTATATTTTTATTAATACGAAAGAACACTTTAGAATTTTATAATTATATTTTTATTAATACGAAAGAACACTTTAGAATTTTATAATTTTATTTTTATTAATACGAAAGAACACTTTAGAATTTTATAATTATATTTTTATTAATACGAAAGAACACTTTAGAATTTTATAATTATATTTTTATTAATACGAACGAACACTTTATAATTTTATAATTATATTTTTATTAATACGAAAGAACACTTTAGAATTTTATAATTATATTTTTATTAATACGAAAGAACACTTTAGAATTTTATAATTTTATTTTTATTAATACGAAAGAACACCTTAGAATTTTATAATTATATTTTTATTAATACGAAAGAACACTTTAGAATTTTATAATTATATTTTTATTAATACGAAAGAACACTTTAGAATTTTATAATTATATTTTTATTAATAGGAAAGAGCATTTTAGAATTTTAGAATTATGTGTTTATTAATACGAAAGAAAGAACACTTTAGAATTTTATAATTATATTTTTATTAATACGAAAGAACACTTTAGAATTTTATAATTATATTTTTATTAATACGAAAGAACACTTTAGAATTTTATAATTATATTTTTATTAATACGAAAGCCAATCAAATTAATATACACATCCATGTGACAGACTGTAAAACATAACATGAAATAATAATAATATTATTCTCAAATAATTTGTACATATATTCATATTTTAAAATAAAAATATGATCAGTATACTGATCAAGACCTGTTAATTTTCCTAATCTACTGAAGTATTGCACATGATGACTGTTTTCAAAAGCAGCTGCAAAATTTATAATTATTGTGCATGAATTGTTGAAAGTACACGTAAAAAAGTTTGACAAAAAGCAATCTATTCATTATTTTTGCTATGCAATGTATGGTCAATTCACATAATGTCCTATTTAATTTAGAAAATAATAAAAATTCAGCGTATTTAATAAAAATACAATTTAGTATGCTTAACAAAAATAAAATTTGATATACTTGATAAAAAAAATCCGTATATTAGATAAAAATGAAATTCAGTTTATTTAATAGCAAAAATTATAAAATTCAGTATATTAAATAAAAATAAAATGCAGTTTAATTTATATAGAAAAAGAAAATTCAGTATATATGATAAAAAAGAATAAAACAAAATTCAATAAATTTAATAAAAAAAAAATCAGTATATTTAATAAAAAAATAGAATTCAGTTTATTTTATATAAAAAAAAAATCAGTATATTTAATAAAAATAATAAAATTCAGTTTAATTTATAAAAAATAATTAATAAAATAAAATTCAGTATATTTAATGAAAAAATAAAATTCAGTATATTCAATAAAAAAAATAATCTGTTTATCTAATAAAAAGAATAACTTTTGGTGCATATTGAATAACCTATCTACTCTTCATATTGTGTCAGGTATACTTTGTTTATCTTTAATGATATTATTGTATCTTTATTTTGTGTCAGGTATACTTTGTTTATCTTTAATGATATTATTGTATCTTTATTTTGTGTCAGGTATACTTTGTTTATCTTTAATGATATTATTGTATCTTTATTTTGTGTCAGGTATACTTTGTTTATCTTTAATGATATTATTGTATCTTTATTTTGTGTCAGGTATACTTTGTTTATCTTTAATGATATTATTGTATCTTTATTTTGTGTCAGGTATACTTTGTTTATCTTTAATGATATTATTGTATCTTTATTTTGAAGATATAAACATAAAGATGGACTACAAGAGAAATCAGACAAAGATCTCCAACAGTTGAAGACAGTTATTAGTAACTTAAAGTCAGACATTGTTGAGTATAAACAGACTAATGCTACCTTGAGTAACAGACTTGAAATTCTGAGAGAGGAGAAACTGGAGCTAGAGGAGAGAATGAGGTTGATCAATATGAATTTTACTTTCAATAAATAAAATTATATTTTACGGTCGCCACCATGATTTGGTTGACCGTTATGGAATATCTGTGTCACAAATGACTACGGATATGTTCCACTTGTCGTAAACACTTCTCGGTCCTTTTCCTCATTCATGACTTATCACCGGGTTCGTTACTAGATTAACACAACGAGTGCCACATAGTGGAGCAGGAACTGCTTACAATTTCGGAGCGCTTGAGTTCATCCCCGATTTTTAGTGGGGTTCGTGTTACTTGATCTTTAGTTTTATGTGTATGTTTTGTAGATCATTGTTTGTTCTTTTGTACTTTTTCTTTTGGCCATTGTGTTGTCTGTACTTCTTCGATATACAGATTCTGATTACACCTTTGGTATCTTCGAACTTTTCTTATGAAGCCTTTTAAATGACATTAAGGAATGGTATTTCTATTTAGTTCTAAATATTAACCACATTATACACACTAACGATATATAACTAGTTGCTTATGTCACAGTGGTGTATATGTCTTAAATTTTTGTATTTTATTCAATTACTGTTAAGATTATTAATAGAAATATTAAAAAAAATTGTTTAAAAAAAAGACAATTTGTTTTAAACAAGTTTTTAACACAATTTTGAACACATGTCATATCATCATTTACTAATCAATTTAATCTTTTTGATCATTAATTACTATTATTCAAAGTTGTCTTAATTATGCTTTTTGCATTGGAATTATTTAAGGATTGATCGCAATTTTTGTTCGGTTCATGAAGAAATAATGACAACGGCACACGATGCCTTGAGAGCGACGTCTAATTTCATATTCCGTACATATGAAAATAACCTTAACTTTAAAAACACGCATACAATGACATATGACTCTAAAATTAATTAATTTATATATGACAGATGTTAATAGGCTATTATCCCCTCGCCAACGAAGTTGTGAAGGGATATAGTAACGCTACCGTCCGTCCTTCCGTCCGTCCGTCCGTCCTTTCGTCCGTCCGTCCTTCCGAAACATCCTTGTGAACACTCTAGAATCAACATCCTTCAATGGATTTTGACCAAACTTGGTACATACTTAGTAATTAAGAGAATCTGGAACTCTATTGATTTTCAAGGTCATAGGTCAAAGGTCAAGATCACCGGGTCAAATTTTTAGGCGAGGGGATATGCCACGCTTTGCGTTGCCCTTGTTTATATTTTATTGTGTTAATTAGAGTAATTCTTGTATGACATGTTAATCTTGAGTATTTTTATAGTTTGGTATAATTAGAGTATAATTTTTGGTTAGGAGTCAGTGTTTGGTAAACCTATGTGATCACGCTTACCCTGTAGAAGTAGTTGGCATACCAGGACTGTCAGCCAGTCACTATGATGGACAGAAACACTGATGCAAAATTTGGGTTATTTTGTTTATCTCTGAAATTTTTATTTATTTGAAATCTTTATTTAAATTTTAAGTTACTTTTAAAATTGAAAATTAACTTATGCTTTTAGTATTTTGAACTATGTAAACTATTATTTTTTTATTATGGAACTTTTTTAAAATTTTTATTATAATTTGAATATATAAATTGTTAAAACTTCTTGAGTTTCAGCTATGTCTACTGGTAATTTAAGTCTAACGATGGACTGACCCCTTGTCCTGTTGTTTGTGCACTGGACTTCGGTGACACTTGTATAAAATGTTCATCATTCTCTACAGCTGACAATAAAACAAATCGTTGACATAGACCAGAAAATGTCATAATTCTGAATAAAATGCCATTATATATAGTATATATGTTTTATTTTGGCAAGATATTGTAAGATCGGGACTGGGTTGCACAAACGTCATTTAAATTTAAGTCGGTCTTATACCTCAATTAAATTTAAGTAATCGTTATTAGCGTTGCACAAACGTTTGTTGACGTTAATTAATACTTAAAGGTCCTGGTTTTTGTTCTTTTTAGATCACCACAAGTTGTATCAGATCCAAGGAATTGCCAAAATTGCTGGAAATGCAGAAATGAAATTTCAGATTTGAAAAGAGACAGGTAATATGTGTTATATTTCAATTTGATTAGAACAAACTAGTCTGATTAAAACATCTCTGTTTGATGCTACTCTTACATGATCCACATTGAAAGGTTTCCCTGATCCACAAAGTTAAGTTTACATGATCCACAATTCTGTTTACATGATCCACAATGCTAGGTTTACATGATCCACAATGCTAGGTTTGCATGATCCACAATGCTAGGTTTATATGATCCACAATGATAGGTTTACATAATCCACAATACTAGGTTTATATGATCCACAATTATATGCTTACATGATCCACAATACTAGGTTTACATGATCCACAATGTTAAGCTTACATGATCCACAATGATAGGTTTACATGATCCATAATGTTAGGTTTACATGATTCACAATGCTAGGTTTACATGATCCACAATGTTAGGTTTTCATGATCCACAATGTTAGTTCTACATGATCCACAATGTTAGGTTTACATGATCCACAATGTTAGATTTACATGATCCACAATGTTAGGTTTATATGATCCACAATGTTAGGTTTACATGATCTACAATGCTAGGTTTACTTGATCCACAATGATAGGTTACATGATCCACAATGATAGGTTTACATGATCCATAATGTTAGGTTTACATGATTCACAATGCTAGGTTTACATGATTCACAATGACAGGATACATGATCCACAATGATTGGATTACATAATCCACAATGATAGGATAGATGACCCACAATGATAGATTTACATGATCCACAATGCTAGGCTTGCATGATCCACAATGTTAGGTTTACATGATCTACAATTCTATGCATACATAATCCACACTGCTAGGTTTACATGATCCACAATGTTAGGCTTACATGCTCCACAATGATAGTTTTACATGATCCACAATGTTCGGTTTACATGATCCACATTGCTAGGTCTACATGATCCACAATATTAAGTTGACATAATCCTCAATGTTAGGTTTACCTGATCCAAATGCTGGGTTAGATGATCCACAATGATAGGTTTACATGATCCACAATGATAGGTTTACATGATCCACAATGTTTGGTATTCATGATCCACAATGCTAGGTCTACATGATCCACAATATTAAGTTGACATAATCCACAATGTTAGGTTTACCTGATCCAAAATGCTGGGTTAGATGATCCACAATGCCAGGTTTACATAATCCACAATGTTAGGTTTACATGATCCACAATGTTGGGTATTCATGATCCACAATGTTAGGTTTACATGATCCACAATGCTAGATTTCCATGATCCAAGATGTTAAGTTTATATGATCTACAATGCTTGGTTTACATAATCCACAATGCTAGTTTTAAATGATCCACAATACTAGGCTTACATGGTCCACAATATTAGGTTTACATGATCCACGATATTAGGTTTGCATGATCCACAATGTCAGGTTTACATGGTCAACAATGTTAGGTTTACATGATCCACAATGATTGGTTTACAGGGACCACAATAATAGGATACATGGTCCGCAATGCTAGGTTTACATGTTCCACAATGCTAGGTTTGCATGCTCCACAATGATAGTTTTACATGATCCACAAAGTTGGGTTTACATGACCCACAATGCTAGGTTTACATGATCCACAATGCTAGGTTTACATGCTCCACAATGATAGTTTTACATGATCCACAAAGTTGGGATTACATGATCCACAATGTTAGGTTTACATGATCCACATTGCTAAGTTTACATGATCCACAATATTAAGTTGACATAATCCACAATGCTAGGTTTACATGATCCAAAATGCTGGGTTTAGATGATCCACAATGATAGGTTGACATCATCCAGAATGATAGGTTTACATGATCCACAATGTTATGTTAACGTGATCCACAATGCCAGGTTTACATACTCCACAATGTTAGGTTTACATGATCCACCATGTTGGGTTTACATGATCCACAATGCTAGGTTTCCATGATCCAAGATGTTAAATTTATGTTATCTACAATGTTAGGTTTTCATAATTCACAATGCTAGGTTTAAATGATCCACAATACTAGGTTTACATGGTCCACAATGTTAGGTTTACATGATCCACGATATTAGGTTTGCATGATCCACAATGTTAGGTTTACATGGTTGACAATATTAGGTTTACATGATCCACAATGATAGGTTTACAGGGACCACAATAATAGGATACATGATCCCAAATGTTAGGTTTACATGATCCACAATGCTAGGTTTACATGCTCCACAATGATAGTTTTACATGATCCATAAAGTTGGGTTTACATGATCCACATTGCTAGGTTTACATGATCCACAATGATAGGTTTACATAATCCACAATGTTTGGTTTACATGATCCAAAATTATGGATTTACATGATCCACAATGATAGGTTTACATGATCCAAGATGTTATGTTTATATGATCTACAATGTTAGGTTTACATGATCCACAATGATAGGTTAACACGATCCACAATGTTAGGTTTACATGATCCACAATGATAGGTTAACATGATCCACAATGTTAGTTTTACATGAACTACAATGTTAGGTTTACATAATCCACAATATTAGGTTTGCATGATCTACAATGTTAGGTTTACATGATCTACAATGTTAGGTTTACATGATCCACAATGTTAGGTCTACATGATCCACAATGTTAGGTCTACATGATCCACAATGTTAGGTTTACATGACCTACAATGTTAGGTTTACATGACCTACAATGTTACATGATTCAAAATGATAGATTTACATGATCCAAAATATTAGGCTTACATGCTCCGCAATGATAGGTTTACATGATCCACAATGATAGGATTACATAATCCACAATGATGGGTCTACAAGATCTACAATGTTAGGTTTACATGATCCAGAATGTTAGGTTTACAGGATTCACATTGCTAGGTTTACATGACCCACAATGTTACGTTGACATGATCCACAATGTTAGGTTTACATGATCTGCAGTGCTATGTATACATGATCCACAATGCTAGGTCCACATGTTCCACAATGTTAAGTTGACATGATCCACAATGTTAGGTTTACATGATATACAGTGCTATATATGCGTGATCCACAATACTAGGTTTGCATGATCCACTATGTTAGGTTTGCATGCTCCACAATGTTAGGTTTACGTGATCCACATTGGTAGGTTTACATGAGCCACAATGTTATGTTGACATGATCCACAATGCTAGTTTTGCATGATCCAAAATGCTGAGCTTACATGATCCACAATGTTAGGTTTATATGATCCACAATGTTATTTTGATGTGATCCACAATGCCAGGTTTACATGATCCACAATGCTAGATTTACATGATGCACAATGTTATGTTGATGTGATCCACAATGCTAGGATAAAATGATCCACACTGTTAGTTTTGCACTATCCACATGTTTGGTTTTTTATGATCAGCAATTCCAGGTTAAAATGGTCCAGAATGTTAGGTTGAAATGATACACAATGCTTTACTTGCATGATCCACAATGTTAGGTTTGTATAATCAATAAAGCTAGGCTTACATGATCCACAATGCTGGGTGATAACATGTCATAGCTCTAATGATTTCTCCTTCAAGATAAGATGATATGCTGTATGCATATTAGTATAGACAAAGTGGGTTAAGATTGCTTATGCCCGAGGGAGGAGAACCTTTGTTTTAATAATATATAGTATTATATAGATTATTTAGGGACTGTAGATTTTAATATTAGATATATTTATTAAACCATGTCAGTGCTGAAACACTTTGATTACTGGGCAGATGATTCTCTCTGGGACTAATAGGTTTGCAAATGTGGGAAAAAACAAAACAAATTAAAAATATGTGAATATTTTGCTTCAATTTATCTTTGAGCAAAATTATTATGATTTTCTGTAGTTGTGTTTTATCTTTTTGTTATTTATTATATTTTCAAAATAATTTTCCGAATCTCTGAATTTAACCTAGTTATGACTTATTGTATAGATATTTACATAACTTTTCTTGATTATTCTCTGTATATACACCAAAAGTGTGTTACACCAACTGTGTAATCTAGATGTAAAGATTTAAATTACTAGTATATGTTAGAGAAAACCGAAAGGTCAATCCAAAATGGACAATTCAGAGAAACAAAGGGTACACAAGATGAAGAAAAACAAAACCACAACACAATATGTGTTGGACACCGCTATATGTAAACATATACAAATAGCTTAAAAATGACATGGAGGTAAAGACGAACCAGACATCACAACAAGGAATTACTAGAACAACTCAAAAAGTTACTGAATACACATACAAAACTTAAATGGAGTGATTGAATTGACAAAACCCAGAAACATAAAACGCTTCTTACTAAATACACGGGAATACATTAATACACAAATATAAACAAACATTTAACAATAGAAACAAAAATACAATAAGGGATATGTTTTAAGACGCAGGTATGCTCCGACAACTAGAAACCTTCATATAACATTCGGTTTATGGTTTATGGTGTTTAATGCCACTTTCAACAATATTTCAGCTATATCTGGCGGTGAGTTTTATTGGTGGAGGAAACTGGAGTACCCGGAGAAAACCACTAACAAACCTTATCTCATGATGTTGTAGGGAATACGCCTCGCCATGAACTGGGTTCGAAATCACAACTTTAGTGGTGATAGACACTGATTACACAGGTAGTTGTAACTACCATACCATCACGACCACGCGACGACCACTACAATATTCGGCAGTGGGACAATGAAAGAGGTCAACACAAAAATACTTGCAATTGATAATTAACAAACAAAATATTATTAATTATCAGATTATCTATTGCAGCTGAAAAGCATATGGAAGAACATAAATTGAGAAATATATAATTAATTATTAGATTGAGTGAAGCAGCAGGAAACGAACCACGAGAAAACAATCCTAACATAGCTGACCTGAGTGATATGAATCGCCCAACGTCATTGGCGGACAAATTTAATTCACTTTATACAGATGAATACACTAATGCTATGGAGGTGATTGAGGGGAGTTTGGATGAAGCAGGTGCTGTACATTTGATGTTAGAATGGTTAAAGGTATGTAATACTAATGCTATGGAGGTGATTGAGAGGAGTATGGATGAAGCAGGTGCTGTACATGTGATGTTAGAATGGTTAAAGGTATGTAATACTAAGGTATGGAGGTGATTGAGAGGAGTATGGATGAAGCAGGTGCTGTACAAGTGATGTTAGAATGGTTAAAGGTATGTAATACTAATGCTATGGAGGTGATTGAGAGGAGCATGGATGAAGCAGGTGCCGTACATGTGATGTTAGAATGGTTAAAGGTGGTATGTACTACTAAGGCTATGGAGGTGATTGAGAGGAGTATTGATGAAGCAGGTGCTGTACATGTGATGTTAGAATGGTTAAAGGTATGTAATACTAATGCTATGGAGGTGATTGAGAGGAGTATGGATGAAGCAGGTGCCGTACATGTGATGTTAGAATGGTTAAATGTATGTAATACTAAGGCTATGGAGGTGATTGAGAGGAGTATGGATGAAGCAGGTGCTGTACATGTGATGTTAGAATGGTTAAAGGTATGTATTACTAAGGTTATGGAGGTGATTGAGAGGAGTATGGATGAAGCAGGTGTCGTACATGTGATGTTAGAATGGTTAAAGGTATGTATTACTAAGGCTATGGAGGTGATTGAGAGGAGTATGGATGAAGCAGGTGCTGTACATGTGATGTTAGAATAGTTAAAGGTATGTATTACTAAGGTTATGGAGGTGATTGAGAGGAGTATGGATGAAGCAGGTGCTGTACAAGTGATGTTAGAATGGTTAATGGTATGATTGTTTCTATTTCTATTTCATTAAATGCTGTGTTACAAATGGTTTACAAATAGTTAACTATATGATTGATTGATTGTGTATGGCTTTAAGTCCGACGAGCAGTATTTCAGATATATTCAGTACGAGAACAAGTTCAACGAGATTTGATTGTGTTTGGATGCAAACACAGAAGTCCCCATGCTACCCCCATATCAGAATTCATGGCATTATTAGGGTCCCTGTTGTCAGAAGTAATAGAATTTGAGAGGTGAGCAGAAATTAAAAAAATAATTTATGCACATGTTTCTTTTGTAAACCTCACCCCTATTTGGACTCCTTTTAAAACAAAAAAATGGATATCAATTTTCATTGAAATCAGAGAACATTGAAATTTTGCCGATTTTGTCAGCGGCCAATCTGAAAATGGCGGCCTTTCGCTCGTGATGTTTTTTTGTCAATATTCTACCAACCCTATTTAATATATATGCCAATTCTTGTGGAAATCCCTTTGGCAGTTTCCGATATAAGTGAGGTCAAAGATTTTGACATATGTTCATAATAATAATAATAATAATAATAATAAGAAGAAACGGCGCAAAAACAATAAGTCTCCAAACTTCGTTTGGGGACTTAATAATAATAAGAAACGGTGCAAAAACAATAAGTCTACAAACTTCATTTGGGGACTTAATAAGAAACAGAGCAAACACAATATGTCTCCCGAAGCTTCGTTTGGGAGATATAATAAGAAACGGAGCAAACACAACAAGATATGATATTATATGGCTCCCAAACGATTGATATCAATTCGCAACATCATGATCTACTTGGAAACCAAATTTCGCCCAAATCGGAGGATTTTTGTATTTTGGCGGCCATTTTTGGTTCAAAATGGTCACCATAGCAAACCAAAATGGTTGCCATATGGTGCAGCATGTCTTACTCCCTGTCAATATCCATTTCTATTGAAATCTGTTCATTTTTGAATTTTTAACGTTTTTTTTTAAGTTTTATATTGGTGGCCATTTTGAAATGGCGGCCATTTTGAAATTTTAAAAACAAAGAGCACAACTTTGAGTGATGATCTATTTTTGTGTTTAGTTTCAAGAGGATCCGCTGTACGGTTTGAATTTAACATTTTTTGCACCTTGGTTACCATAGGAACGGTCGCCATTTTGAATTTTTTCAACCCCCAAAAGCTGCCACACACTACGGTGGATATTCTTTCAAAGTTTCTTAATCCTCCCTTTTTTGTTTCTATGGCAACTGCGGCAAAGTTTGTCCAACCGATTCCGATTTTTTTGGCTTATCTCGTTCCACTAGATGTGGATGTTGTTCCTAACAAGTTTAATAAATTTCTGTTTTGCGAGTAACCTGCTATGATCATTTTTGTGTTTTTCAATTTTTTAGCATTTTGGCCGTTTCCATGGCAGCGGCGGCCATTTTGAAAATTCCGAAAGTAGTCTGCGCATCTACTCATAGTGCTTAACATTCCTGTGAAGTTTCATTGATTTCCGTTCAGTAGTCGCCGAGAAATGTGTCGGATAAACTTTTGGCGGAAGAAAGAAAGAAAGAAAGAAAGAATGATAATAATAATGATAATAATAATAATAATAAGAAACGGTGCAAACACAATAAGTCTCCAAACTTGGTTTGGGGACTTAATAATGCTTAAAAAAACTATATTGAAATGAGGGAAGGGATGGGTCAACCAGGTCAACGACTTTTTGACTGCCACTGACAAAGTATGGAGAGTTGGGTAGGGTTGAAAAAAAAATTGGCTTTTATAGTTGCTACAAATTAATGCGCCTACTCCTTTTCAAAATCTACAAAAAAGTATTTATCATGAAAGGAGGATAGCACTATTCAAACACGTTGCTCACTATAATCTACGGTCAGGCTTTTCGTATTATAACCTGACAGACCCAATACTATTTCAACTTGCCTTTTTGTGGGAGGATGGGAGTACTTTTTTGTTTTACCCGAGTCAGAATGACCCACATTTTCCTGTCTTGTGACATATAATAAGGGAATTAGCTTTTGATGTGATATTGTAAACTAAATGAAAACTTGTTTATCAATATAGATTATATTATATTTACAATTCAGACTTGTTATAATTGGTGTGAACTGCTTGCCAGAGAACAGAGAGATCTACTTACTACAGAATCTATACAATTTATGAAGAAATATCATGTATGTATTACATTACTAGCTTAGTTCAAATGGCGATGTCCACCATCCTGAGCGTTGTCATCAACATAGTCAAACCTGTATATAAAGTGCACTGAGTGGAACCTGCAAATGTGCACTTTATGTGTATTTACCCTTTTTATACAGATTAAAATTATATAAACTATTCATTGATGGGAAAAATTAGGCTGCCCTTTACAGACAGTGATTTGTTATATAGAGGTGCCCTGTATAGACAGTGATTTGTTATGTAGAGGTGCCCTTTATAGACTGATTTGCTATATAGAGGTGTCCTGTATAGACAATTATTTGCTATATAGAGGTGCCCTGTATAGACAGTGATTTGCTATGTAGAGGTGCCCTGTATAGACAGTGATTTGTTATATAGAGGTGCCCTGTATGGACAGTGATTTGTTATATAGAGGTGCCCTGTATAGACAGTGATTTGTTATATAGAGGTGGCCTGTATAGACAATGATTTGTTATATAGAGGTGCCCTTTATAGACAGTGATTTGTTATATAGAGGTGCCCTGTATAGACAGTGATTTGCTTTGTAGAGATGCCCTTTATAGACAGTGATTTGCTATATAGAGGTGCCCTGTATATACAGTGATTTGCTATGTAGAGGTGCCCTGTATAGATAGTGATTTGTTATATAGAGGTGCCCTGTATGGACAGTGATTTGTTATATAGAGGTGCCCTGTATAGACTGATTTGTTATATAGAGGTGCCCTTTATAGACAGTGATTTGCTATATAGAGGTGCCCTGTATAGACTGATTTGCTATATAGAGGTGCCCTGTATAGACAGTGATTTGCTATGTAGAGGTGCCCTTTATAGACAGTGATTTGCTATATAGAGGTGCCCTGTATATACAGTGATTTGCTATGTAGAGGTGCCCTGTATAGACAGTGATTTGTTATATAGAGGTGCCCTGTATGGACAGTGATTTGTTATATAGAGGTGCCCTGTATAGACTGATTTGTTATATAGAGGTGGCCTGTATAGACAATGATTTGTTATATAGAGGTGGCCTGTATAGACAATAATTTGTTATATAGAGGTGGCCTGTATAGACAATAATTTGTTATATAGAGGTGGCCTGTGTGAATGCCAGACAACTCGGCCCACGGACAACTCAGACCGAGACAAGTCGGCCCGTAAGCGAGGACAATTCGGCCCGTAAGTGAGGACTAGTCGGCCCGTATGTTAAGACAACTCGGACCGTATTATTGTTTTATAATATTGTTCAATATTTATATGTGTATAATTATTTATTTATTTAAAAGACAATTATTATCTTTTAGTGAAAATGAATTATTTATTAAATGATAATATTAAGTGACCAAAAATGTGATTAGGACATGATTTTGTTCTCGTAACATGGTCTATTACGTATCATTTACAGGAATAAAATTAATATAAAAAATAAAAAATAAATAATTTAAGAAAAAAATATTTAGAGCTTATAAATTATGAAATTTCATATAAACATTATGTATTATTTTTGTTTGTATAAGCTTCATGGTTGTTGGAAAAGTTGCAAATGGGTGTCATTAAACAAAACATAAATTAAAAAAAGAATATATCTTAAAGATGACAATATGTAAAATCAAGTTGTCTTTGATAAATATAAAAATATTAATAAATTAAAGTTTGTTTTTGCCCGCAAAAACGTATGTCTCCCCCCGTCCCACAAACTGTAGTCATAGGTAAAAAATCGATTTGGGTAACACATAAAATTAAGCTTCAATGAATAAAAAAAACAACCTGTTTTTAATCCATGAAACACAAAAAAAAATTGATCAAAAGTGCTAAAGCAAGGTTTACAGGTACTATTCCATATCGTCATGGCAAAGTTCCCCATTCCAGAAAATTGCTCAGCCTATGTTCCAATGATTTTAAAGGAGTTTTGTTCTTCTAAAATCAATGGATTGGTGATGAAAACTTTTTCAGGGAAATAGTGACATTATGATAGACTCTTGTACATATATACATTTATATATACAAGTTTCAGTAAGGGATATTACACTAGAATGTTTGCAAATAACTCCCACAAAATTTAGGGGATCAACATTTCCTGGTAATATGCACAACTACATTTGGTATCCTTACTACCTACCAAGTTTCATGAAATTCTGTCCAGTAGTTTCAGAGGAGTTGTGCTGACAAGCTGCTTCAGAAGTATATTTCGGGAAATTTTAAGTTCAAAGGGGCATAACTCCCACAAAATTTAGGGGATCAAAATGTCCTGGTAATATGCACAACTACATATGGTGTCCTTACTACCTACCAAGTTTCATGAAATTCTGTTCAGTAGTTTCAGAGGAGTTGCGCTGACAAGCTGCTTCAATAGTAAATTTCGGGAAAATTCTAAGTTCAAAGGGGCATAGCTCCCACAAAATTCAGGGGATCAAAATTTCCTGGTAATATGCACAACTACATATGGTGTCCTTACTACCTACCAAGTTTCATGAAATTCTGTCCAGTAGTTTCAGAGGAGTTGTGCTGACAAGCTGCTTCAGAAGTATATTTCGGGAAATTTTAAGTTCAAAGGGGCATAACTCCCACCAAATTTAGGGGATCAAAATTTCCTGGTAATATGCACAACTACATATGGTGTCCTTACTACCTACCAAGTTTCATGAAATTCTGTTCAGTAGTTTCAGAGGGGTTGCGCTGACAAGCTGCTGCAATAGTAAATTTCGGGAAATTTCTAAGTTCAAAGGGGCATAGCTCCCACAAAATGTAGGGGATCAAAATTTCCTGGTAATATGCACAACTACATATGGTGTCCTTACTATCTATCAAGTTTCATGAAATTCTGTCCAGTAGTTTCAGAGGAGTTGTGCTGACAAGCTGCTTCAGAAGTATATTTCGGGAAATTTTAAGTTCAAAGGGGCATAACTACCACAAAATTTAGGGGATCAAAATTTCCTGGTAATATGCACAACTACATATGGTGTCCTTACTATCTATCAAGTTTCATGAAATTCTATTCAGTAGTTTCAGAGGAGTTGCGCTGACAAACTGTGTGACGGACAGACGGACAGGACAAAAACAATATGTCTCCCCACCAAAGTGGGGTGAGACATAATTAATCTGTTAACAGGATTTTGTCAAAATTGGGCTTTGTTGCCATTAATTCAAAGTTTTTATACATTGTATTTTTGCGGCTACATAATTTCTTTTGAATACATGCCTGTCAAATTATTTTTAGTTGCTGAAGTAATAAGATATTTTTAATCATTTATTTAAAATTCGGTTCATTAATTTTCTAATTTTATTTTTGTTTTGAAAATCATTTTATCCATGACTAGGATTTTTTGTTGGAAAGTTCCATCGAACAGATCATCAGTTGAAACATTAGTTATTGTCATTATAATTAACTCATGAATGTTTTTTAAACCAATTTAAAACACACCTACTAATAGGGTATATATATTTGTTAACAAATAGCAATGACCAGATGACCACTATTGCTCAATTATACACAGACAGGAAACACAAAAATTCAAAAGACGTCATACCACACTTTTTGACATTTTAAAGATTTCTCAAGTTTTCCATATAACAATTGCAAACTGAGACCATAAATTACTGAAATGACAGGTATTTCCTGTATATTGGACAACATTTTATTTCCTGTAGATATCATTGGACAGTATTTTATTTCTTGTTAATTTGGTCAAATTCACGATTGGTTCCTGAAACTAGATAGAATTACAAAAAGATATAAATCGCTCTTACATTGTTAAATATATCTGATTCAACCCACCATTTCTTTAGAAATGCCTGTACCAAGTCAGGGTCATTACGGTTTTCACAGTTTTCCAGTTGTTGACTGATTTTGTCTGTTTATATACTTATGAGTTTTGACTTTCCCTTTGTAAGATGGTTCGGACTTCGGTAATTTTGTTATTACCCTTATTCGTTATAACCACAAAAATGCTAAAACGCAAAATTTCATACTTAAAAAGGTCCGTTTTCTGGCCTTGTGGTGAGTGCAGACAGATTTGTAACAAGAACTCAGTAGAGTGTGACTCCTGTAATTCATGGTATCTCTATGATCATTGTCAACAACTTTCCCTGTCCGACATAGACGTCTTGGTTAATACCAAGTTCTGCTCTCACTCCTATATTTGAGGAAGTCTTCTTTGTTCCCAGGAGATGCTTACAAAAAATCAAGTGAACTTTTTCGAAGGGGGTTCTATCAAGAAAGGTGAAATGGTCCATGTTTCCATTTCTTAGTATAGCTCTTTGCTTTGCCCTATGGTAAACAAGAACATAATCCATAAAAGATATTTCAGAATTGTAGGTCAAAATAGGTTTAACCAAACATATTAAGTTTATTAACACTAGACTATCTATCAAGATCCTTGAAATGAAGTTCTTAGTTACACATACAGTCATCTGTCAAAAGTATTGGGAAACGTAAAAAAAACAACATATTTTATCAAAAAATTATTGTGAAGTCATTTCTGGATAGATTTTAACAAATTTTACACCAAAACATTCGGAATTATCTATATTTTGTTTGTTTATTTGCTCATTATGTTTATATGAGCGGTTTTTATTTGTACATAATTTTTCCATTATTGTCAATTTTTAGGATTTATTTTTAGTTGAAATACATAGGAAAATCAAATTTTATTTGTTGTATTTAAATTATGTACAAATAAAAATCACTCATAACAACATAATGAGTAAATAACCAATCAAAATATAGACAATTCCAAATGTTTTGGTGTAACATTTGTTAAAATCTATCCAGAAATGACTTCACAATAATTTTTTGATAAAATATTGGTTTTTTTTACATTTCCCATATGGAACGTTTAATATGGTTTTGGTTGATTATATAGGGATTTTTTTTTTACATTTCCCAATACTTTTGACAGATGTCAGACTGTATCTTTATGATTGCCGTCAACAATAATTATTGATGGTCCGAGTAGTCTTTTCATACGGTCCGAGTTGTCTTAACATACAGGGTGAGTTGTCTGCGGGCTGAGTTGTCTGGTACCCGCCTGTATAAACAATGATTTGTTATATAGAGGTGCCCTGTATAGACAATAATTTGTTATATAGAGGTGGCTTGTACATATATAGACAGTGATTTGTTATGTAGAGGTGCCCTGTACATGTATAGACAATGACTTGTTATATAGAGGTGGCCTGTATAGACAATGATTTGTTATATAGAGGTGCCCTGTACATTTACATGTATAGACAATGATTTGTTATATAGAGGTGCCCTGTACATGTATAGACAATGATTTGTTATATAGAGGTACCCTGTACATGCATATACAATGCTTTGTTATATAGAGGTGCACTGTACATGTAGACAATGATTTGTTATATAAAGGTGCCCTGTACATGTATGGACAATGATTTGTTATATAAAGGTGCCCTTACATGTATAGACAATCCTTTGTTATATAAAGGTGCCCTGTACATGTAGACAATGATTTGTTATATAGAGGTGCCCTGTACATGTATAGACAATGATTTGTTATATAAAGGTGCCCTGTACATGCATACATGCATATACAATGATTTGTTATATAAAGGTGCCCTGTACATGTATAGACAATGATTTGTTATATAGAGATGCCCTGTACATGTATTGACAATGATTTGTTATATAGAGGTGCCCTGTACATGTATAGACAATGATTTGTTATATAGAGGTGGCCTGTACATGTATAGACAATGATTTGTTATATAGAGGTGCCCTGTACATGCATAGACAATGATTTGTTATGTAGAGGTGCCCTGTACATGTATGACAATGATTTATTATATAGAGGTATCCGTTACTGTAGGTTTGACTGTATCTCAATTTTGATATTCTATAGGAAAAGAGATGTTCGTCAAATTAAGTCACATCTTGCAGGAACGAGGAGAATCAAACTTGTAGGATGGGGTGTAGGGTCATCAAGGGAGATAAATAAGTAACCTTTTACATTTGTTTTCTCAGGAATCATCTTGACATAAGGAAACATTGAGGTAGTTTGTTTGAATTTGTAAACTTCAATGTCCCTGTTTATATCATTCAAAGATGACAGTTATTTTGTGTTGGGTCATTGTGGTCATGATCATATGGTAGCTGGATTTACAACTACCTTGAACTAACTGAATGTTGTTAGTTCGAACCCCATTCATTGCAAAGTGTACTCGATACAACATTATGTGGAAAAGTTTATCAGTGACGTGCGACAGGTCAGTGGTTTTCTTCACCATTAAAACTGACCGCCAACATGTAACTGAAATATTGTTGAAAGTGGCGTTAAACACCATAAACCAAACCAAACCAGTTATTTTGTTGTAAGAACCAATTATAAGATTGTAACTGTATTCGAATGAAGCATTATTATGGTATGCAGATTCACACCTCAACATATTAAGGCATCAGAAAAGATAGAGAGAGTTCAAAGTTTAACATAAGCTACATTAGTGTTGTTCAGAAGTCACAGAGGATCATTCTAGCTCATCTATATTTAAAGACATCGATTATTTTACATACCTGTGCATTCATCGGTTGTTTTGCTATGAATTAGAGTAGGTAATTTGATTTAATCGTGTTGTGATGGCTTATCTGTCCGGTTGATGATATTGCCATAGTGACATTTTATTTTATATTATTGAAGACATTTTATTTGACAATTGTGTAAATTTCCATATTTTATAAAACTTGTATTGTATTTGATTATATTTTGTTAGGTGGTTAACGCCAATTTCAACAATATTTCAGTTATATCGTGACGGTCAGTTTTATTGGTGGAGAAAACCACTGACCTGTCGCAAGTCACTTACAAACTTTATCACATAATGCAGGGATTTCAAAGTGGGCCGGTACCCGGTACTTTTACCCGTCTGAGATCGTGTATAGTACCGGCAGAAATTACTGAACCCCCCAAAATTAGCGGTGGTTAAAACCACAAGTACGATAGACTTGTGGAATATTTTTCATAAAAAATTAATGATCACGTCAATTGCTGAATTCTCGCATTCAAATCGAACAACTGCGTCACGACCAAGTTGATGGGATATTCCCTGTTTTAAAAATAACTTTACCATAGAATCGTAAATAGCGGTTTGCGCATGCGGTAAATAGATATGTTTTCGCCCCAATATCTTTTCATCCTTGTGTAAAACTCGGACCGGAACAAAGCTGACATCATTTCAAAATAAAAAATGACCGATTACAAATTATGTTCAAACACAATTTAGTGTAATCTTCAGTAATATAAGTACGATCATTATGTATTATGAATGTATGACTACACAATATTTTGAGCGATTTTTGTTATCCATTTAAAACCCAGGGTCGAATCATTCTGGGGCGTACTGTCTTGTTGCTTAACTCCGTCCATATTGTTTAACTTCCGTTATAAAAAAATAAAAACCTATGGCTAATTTATTTACATATTTTGACGGGGCCCTACTGCAGTTGTTCACAGAAATGAAAGTGTGCTGAAAAACATTTTTAAAAGGGGGTACGAGGAGATAAGGGATAGAAAATTACTAGAAATCTTGAAAAAGGACCGGACCCTGCCTCAAATACGAATTACATTGTAATGTCAAAACGCCGGCCCCACTTTTTTTCCAAAATAATTTAACTTTTGTGATTCAAATGTTAATAAATGTCTTCCCACGAATCGTTTTTGTTCGAACATTTTTTTTTGCACATAAGTCGTGAAAGTAACAATATATATTGTTTTTGTTTAATTATATTTGTATTGATCTATTAAAATTATAAATTTTATTAAAGATTGATGATTGCAAATTAAATTTATATGTTTCATTGATTATGACACTTATATGTCTTGATCCGTGCCAATGGTCTTTGATGAGTTTAATTACTGGTAATAAAGTAAAAAAACACCACACAAGCCAAGGTATTGTGAAAAAGAAAAGGACAAAGCCAACAAAAGAATTTTGAGAAGTTTAAGCTTTGATAACAATGGCTTGGTCAAGCCTAGCTGTGGAACCGTAGCTCTTTATGGTCCTTTTGGGTTTTTTTTAAGATATGGCGGACTATCTATGAATAATCTTGGCTAAAGTCTGTAAACTGAAATATTCAATAAAGAAATTGGGGGGAAAATCCAGGCATTATGCATGGTCTTCACTCTTGGTGAAATCTGAACTCTAAAGTTAATGGGATTTTTCTTTCAAAAACACTTAATGTTTTGCAGTCTCTGAAGTACATTTTTGGGTCCACAAAATGCTAGATTTCAGGAGCTTCTGCCCCCTGGACCCCTTACGGTCCTCAGTCTAATTTTTTAGGTACCTCCTAAAATTTAAGAAGTACCTCCTATTATAAAAAACTTTGAAACCCCTGCATAATGTTGTATCAAGTACACCTCGCCATGAACGGGGTTTGGACCTGACAATTTTAGTGGTGATAGGCACTGATTGCACAGGTAGTTGTGAATTCAACTACCATACGATCACGACCATGATGGCCCCTATTAGATGGATGAATGTAAATAAGGTTACCAATAAAGCTAAGTGTGCATTATCTGAATATTTTACTATAAAGTGTGTTGTTTTGGTTTTATTGTAAGGTAAATTTATTATTTACGTTTGTGATTTTTATTTACAAGCGGCAGAAAATAGATTTTGTCGTATCAGCGAATTGCCTTATCCATGTAAAAGAGTTTCAGAAGAAAATAGCAGGCGATACCTTAACAGCTGTTAGAGAGGTTAGTCAACAATATAGGTATGCAACCAGTACCGTCCTAATGCATGGGCACGCTGGGCAGTTGCCCGGGGGCCCCACGAACATAGGGTCCCCATGCTAATCTATGTATGTTGTGTAAGACATGTTTTTTAATGTTTAAACAGTGATTTTGTTGGAAATTTACCATTACAATGAATATATGTTTTATCGACATTTACAGTTTTATTCCTGTGAGTAGTTGTGTAGATATGGGCCCCCGTGCACTGCTTTACCAAGGGTTCCATTATGCTGTTAGGACAGCCCTGTTTGAGACACCACAAGATCAGTTACATGTATATGTGGTCACATGACACTTGTAAAAAGAGGTTAATATTAAGGTCATTGTTCTGTTTTATCGGTTGCATGGTTTCATCTTGGTGATCAGTGTTTATTTCAGTTTGTTCAGTACAGTAGACCCACTCTGATAAGATCACCTCTTGTACTATAGAAATGGGAGGCAGAGAATAGAGTCTACAATTTCTGTCTTGCAATGGGTCAATAACAATGAGTGTGTGAGTGATTGTTGTTTAATGCCAATTAAGCAATTTTTCCACTATATCAGGGCAAGAACAAGTTAATTTTCAATTAGATGATGATGAGATCCGCCTTGTTCCTGACGAACACGCTGAGTTAGATTTTTATAGTGCTAGCTCACTGGAACAAAAATCCGCGGGTATATGTGTTGCTTCACTCGGACACATTATTATGATTCTGAGCCAACCAGTCTTTGTTCTTTCTCCTTAATGCTGCGTGCTTAGCGGAGAAGCAACAAATACAAATTTATAATCCTTGGTTTGACCTGACCAGGGCTCCAACTGGAGGTAAAGACGAACCGATCATCGAAATTTATAGAAAAGCTGTATTTATCCATACCCTTTCTGATTAAAGATATAAATGTGTCACATTTTGGTACAAGGATAGTTTTATCAAATTGTAATTAACTTATTACAAGTATATTAAAATAATTCATATATTTAGTAAATTTAGTATTGTATGATATATGACCTCCTTTTCTTTACAGATATGTCATGTGAAGAGTGTGACGCAGGAAAATTTAATAGATAACAGTTATATTGTAAAATATATCCAGAAATGTTCCGAACTTTGTTGGAGGATGCAGATTACAGATCCACCTCTATGTCTAAAATTTGATGTCAAGAATGGTGAAAATCTCGACAAGACTCTTTACAATGCTTTTACTAAAAATGGCAGCAGAATAGAATATTTAGTATGGCCAATTCTCTTCCTTCATAAATCAGGACCATTGATGGCCAAAGGTGTGGCGCAAGGAACTGAGCATTAGCAGGAATTACGAGAACAACATATAAGTCATTTTAAATAGTAGGAGACAGGGGTTTCAATCTGACTGATATTTTTCATTATACAGTGTACTTTATCATATATACTATAGCAAGTTTTTTTTTTTTCATTTTAATGACTGACTTAATAAATATGTGAGACTCAGATCGATGTCCATCCTCTATTCGATGTCCCATCCTCAAATCCATGTCCTCTTGTAAATTTCTCAAATCTATGGGTTTTTTTCAAATTCCCAAATCGACATCCAATTCTCAAATCTATGGCCGTTTCTCACTTTCTCAAATTGCCGTACAATAACGTCATTGACGTATACTGTAACCCTAACCAATCAATTGGCCATAGATCTCAGAATTTGGAAAGGACACCAATTTGAGAATACCCTTAAATCGGACCATGATTTGAGATAATGATGTCGGTGGATGCAGATTTGAGGAGTGGGCGCCGATTCAAGTCTGGACGCTGATCTGCGTCTATCATATATCTTAGTTGATAATATTTGCAATTAACCATTATTTACACAAAACTTCTTTAATGTTGTGAAATTGAATTAACAGGTTGAAAGCATAGGGAAGTATATTTCTGTTCAGTGACACAGAATATTGTAGTGATAACATAGAACTGTTTTCTGATTAATTTTGTGTTGATTTTCATTATTAATTATGATGAAGATAATATATGTTTGAAAAATATATAATCTTATTGAAATAGGGTGGTTTTTTTTGTATATTTTTTTTCATCCACTCAAGCATTGACAACCACACCATCCTGTATCGAATGACGTCCAGTAATAAAAATGTAGATATCAAAATTAGTGCGCATGACACGTTTCTGGAATAACCATTCATCAGGTATCCTGGATAGCCAAATTCGGCTAAGGTCACCTATGCCTGAGGGAGGAGAACCTTAGTTTTGACAATAATTACTTGATTTAGGAACTGTGTATTTCAATAAAAATATATGTAATAAACCATGTCAGCGCTGAAACACTGACAACTGGGTCGATGATACCATGGGGAACTAATAGCAACCTTTCATTTACATTCGACAATTCTCAACTCTTTCATAAAACACTATACTGTACAATATATTTTTATCCATTTGTGTTAAGGTGTTCCTGACAATTGGTTTGTCTTGTTTGTCTATTAGTTTCCATGACAATGAATACTTTCTCCATTCATATACAATTTTGATAGATTTATTGTTTTACGTCAAATGAACAGTATTTCAGCTGTGTTTAGGACAATGGACATAATGTAATGACTTATGTATATGTTAATGTATTTTTAATTATCACTAAGGTAAAGTAAAAATAAAGTAAATTTTATTTAAAGTTTGCACATATATACATTTAACAAATTACATGATCTACACGAAGCTCTTAAAACCGACTATAACATATATACAAGCAAACATAAAATTTGTTAAAACAGGCAAGCACAGATAAATCAAGTATGAGCACATAAAAAGAAAGTATAAGACCACATAAAAATCAAATAAAAGCACATAAAAAACAAAGATAAGCACAAATTTAGCAAATAAAATCTCTGATATATATTGCAAACAAAATGACAGATAAAACAGGAAGACTATTCATGCATGAAGTAGCACGGCATGATATTTACAGGAACTGCAAAAACATTTTTCCCCACCACACCAATTGGAAATATAATTTTTAAACTGATCAAATGAGGACATATTTCTGACCTCACTTGGCAGTGTATTCCATAATCTTGCTGCCACGTACTTTGTTGTTCTCGGTCTGGTAATATCAGCTGTATTTATATTCCTAAAATTATATATACATGTATATTATTTTTAATAGTTACAAGGTCTTATGAAAATTTTGGACTTTTCTTATGTATAAAGTAAGTAAGTAAGTAAGTAATCTTTATTTAAAGTCGGGTTTATATACATTAACAAATAACATAAGCTCGCTTTTATACCGACTACACATGCATATACATATATCATACACAAACATGCAAGTTATTACACATAGCATAAAGATAATAAAATACATAAGACAAAGACAATAGCATACACATACATAAAATGTAACTATAGCACAATAATACAGGTCATGCATTACAAATACATATCCTTCTAACATTTGATGCATGCATTTCTATGTTTTGATCTCTGGGCCTCCACAGTCAGTGCACATGTGGCAAGTGCCTCTCTGTACACTAACTGTTATAGGACCAGAAATCAACACAGAAATAGATGCCAACATACATAGCACACACTAAACATACAACATTTAAAAGACTAGGCAATAAATAATAAGCAAAATAAAAAATGGGGTATAAGCACTAGGAAATCATGCAGAAGCACATACAAATAAAGAAAAAGCTGGTTATGACTAAATATGCAGAAAAAAGCATAAAACAAAAAAAAAGCATAAGACACTCAGTCCCTAAAAATGCAGAAAAAAGCATAAAAGGAAAAAAAAAAGAAAAAAGGAAAAAAACCATAAGGGTTCTAAATTGATTTAAATTTGTAGTATCCCTGAGTTCAGAAGGCAGGCTGTTCCAGATCTTAAGGGCTGAGTATCTCAAAGATCTTAATCCGTACCTGTTAGTTCTCACAGTTTGCTGTATTTGTATATCTGAAGTTATAACAATGATTTTTAATATTTATCAAATCTTGTAAAAAAAACTGGACTACTCTTATGTAATATTTTAAAAGTTTCTATTGCTATTATTCTTAGTCGTCTTATTTTTAGAGAGGGCATCATTGATTTTTAAGCAGTTTTTCATATGAGCTATAATTGTCAGAATATATAAAGCGGGGTGCTCTTTCCTGTAACTTTTCTATTTTAGCTGTTCAGAAGCAAACAGAAATGCCAAGTAAGGGGGCAATAACTAAAGTTTGACATTATGAAAGAATAGTAGATTGTCATTCTGCTTAGACAATTAAGATGATAGCCAATACGTTTAAGAATATTTAGTTGTCTAGCTGCTTTTCTACACATATTTGTTATATGAATATTGAAATCTAACATAAAATCTATGGTGTAACACCAAGCAATTTAACCTTTTTTTCACACTCTAGTACTGTTCCCCCAGATCAAAAGTTAAATTCAGACTGTTTGCTTTTTTACCTATGGCAATTGCCTGAAATTTATCAGGATTTGCTTTCATTTTTATTAAGATGAAGCCAATTAATAAAAGATTTACTGTTTGTTTCAAGTGAAGTCTTCAGAACTGTTACATCGTGATGTGCATGAGAGACAATATTGTCATCTGCATAATAATATAATGTAGAATGTTTTACAAATAAGGGTAATAACAAAATTACCGTACTCCGAGCAATCTTACAAAGGGAAAGTCAAAACTCATAAGTATATAAACAGACAAAATCAGTCAACAACCGGAAAACTGTGAAAACCGTAATGACCCTGACTTGGTACAGGCATTTTTAAAGAAATAGTGGGTTGAATCAGATTTTAAAGCGCCAAACCTCCCCCTTTCATTACGGCTCAAAGTTTCTGGCTGTCACTATAACAGTATTTATAACAATACTTGAACAAAACAGGTAAAACAGTTGTCATAACAGCACCAAACTCAGTGAAGTGAATGTCAAAAACATTTTTACCTCACACATTGATAAAAAAATATTTTTGACATTTTTGTTTTTGACCACTTATCTTTATACATTTTCACTATATGAAAATCCATCGTTTATAATCTTTTCTGCAGAGACGGAATATATTTCGACAAGATCTTGGTATCGGAATATAAACTTTTTAAGAGATCGAATAAGACAAATCTTTTTATAGCCCTGGTCCAGTAGCCTGTTTCTCAGATGAAGATGACGTTTCAGGAAATCAGAATAATTGCTACTGGCCTTTGCATAGCGAATCAATTGCGAGATGTAAACACCATATGCAGGAGAAGCTGGTATATTGCTGCACATATTTGGAAAATTTATGATTTTAAAATTGAAGTCGTCCCGTTTATCATATATTTTAGTACTGATTTGACCACTCGTCAAATTCGAGGTATAAGTCCAAAAATGATGCGGACGAAGCGGTACCTGGGGTCTCTTTAACTTCCAGCTCTGGAGGATATATCAATGGAATAAATTCCGCAAATCTAAAATTATTGATAGATAAAACGTCATCAATATACCTGTATGTGAAATTAAAGGCTCTAGCCTCATGAATCTTCTTATCTTTTACAAGCTTTGAAGAAACTCCGACTCGTATGAGTATAACAATAAATCGGTTAGAAGAGGGGCACAATTCGTACCAATTGGTATGCCGACGACCTGCTGAAACAGTATCCCTCCAAAACCAAAGATATCATTGAGAAATACATTGAATAAAACATGTCCAAGAATAAATCCTTGAGGCACACATTTAAAAATATTTTGAAAAGTACTAGTATATTGTCCTACTTTTACACATTGTTTTATGTCACTTATATAACTAACAAGAAGATTTAATGCACTATCGCTAACACCATATTGTTTTAATTTCAAGAGTAATAGATCATGGGGCAAGCAATCGAAGGCTTTGGATAAGTCCATTAATATAGCCCCTACATACTTATTGTTATCAAGTGCTGATTTCCAGTCCTCTACTATTCTAATTAAAGTGGATTGACAGCTAAAGCCTGCTCTGAATGCTGCTAAAAAAGGATTAAAAATATGATTAAAGTGTTCATTTACCGGTAAATGTATAGCTCTTTCAAAAAGTTTTAAAGCTGTTGGCAAAACACTAACCGGTCTATAGTTTCCTTTGTCTAACAAACTGTTGTTCTTGTGTATCAGGCAGACTTTAGCTCTCTTCAGATCATCTGGGAAAATAGATTGTTGCATAAATTTATTTATTAACTTTGTAAGTTGTTGAGCTATAAGTGATGATGCCTGCTTTAATAAAAGAGGTTAGATATTATCAACCCCTGTAGCTTTTTTTTTAACATTAATCCTGTTAATTTGTTTCTTAACAAAGTTGTCATCTACAGGTTTAAAATGTAATGCAGGTATTTCCTTAACCACCATTAGTTGATCAATCTGTAAAATACTAGGATGGTTTGTGTCTACTACAACATTTGGGTCACCAATATCATTGGCAAAATTGACAAAATAGTTATTAAAAATTTGGGGTCCTCCCAATAATCCGACTGTCCATTTGTCCGACGGCCCATTAGTCCGAAAACCCATTAGTCCGACAGCCCATTACTCCGACAACCTATAAATGCAAGAGGCATACCAAGTCTCATTAATATCCTTCAAGGCATTCCGACAGACCATGAGGGTGGTTCCTATATACATGTGCCCTATATAACTGAACGTCGTCCATACATGTCAACTCACCCGTTTTTTTGCGGGTCACACCGGTCATGAATTTGCCGAAATGTGTCCTCTCACCCGAGATTTTTCAATCACCCGACGGGTCCCGGGAAATAGGTAAATGACCCGTTTTCACCCGTCTTCTTGTCATGGATTGTATCCAGTTTTTAGAATGGAAATATATTGAAACAATTTCCCAATAATGCAATTTGATTAACCGGTTTGGCTATGAAACAAACGCAACCAATCCGTTAAAAAGGAAATCGAAAATCAAGGAACACATATGACAAATCCGTTACACATAAAACTAAAAAGAACAGACAACACGAACTCCACTAAAAACCGGGAGTGATTTCAGGTGCTCCGGAAGGGTGAGTAAGTCCTGCCTTGTTAACAACACCCGTCGTGTAACATGACGACACGAACATCGATATCGTTTTGACACGGATATATATATTAACCTAACTGCAATTAGCTCATGATCATTTGTTCACGACACAGGTACTTGGACTCAACACCTCTCCTTTTTGCTTAAAGCGACACCATGGATTTTATCATTATCTTAATTTTCTCCCTTTTTCAACTAAAAATATGCGAAACTGATCAAATTAGAGCTCTCTTATTACATGTATATAGGATGGGCCCCATGGGACTATTTCAAACAGTTATTAGTGGTTTAATATATTTTCAGATTCAGACGCTATCAAATGTTAATCTCGACAAAACCTGTCCTTTTGAGAAACCTGCCATTTTAAACCCACTGTCTTGAGGGGCCTAATAAGGGGTCGAGCTAGGGTAACAAGGTGTCGAGCTCGGCTGACGAGGGATCAAACTCGTTTGACGCGATCGCTGGAAGAAAGCAGACCCCCTCTGGATCCGCTACTTTAAACCAAAAACATGGATTGTTTACTTGCTAATTCAATAAACGAAACGGAACCGTAAAGTCTTTAAAGTGAAGAGAAACAAACCGTTTCGGTTCGTTTTGTTCCTTGTAATAGTAGTCCCCATTCCTAACTGACCCAAAAGGTAATTAAACATGCATGTACACATGTATGTACCACCCGAGCTTACGATTTTTCTATTTCCCAACTAACTGACATCCAGAAGACTTCCATAAAGACGGGGACTACTATTACAAAGAAACTAAACCAGAAAAGGAAACTAATAGTAAAAATGGTAATGCGATGTAGAATTTAGTCCCTCACCGTGACGAACTGACATGTTGGACTAATGGGTTGTTGTACTAATGGGCTGTCGGACTAATGGGTTGTCGGACTAATGGGACGTCGGACTAATGGGTTGTCGGACTAATGGGTTGTCGGACAAATGGGCCGTCGGACTAATGGGCCGTCGGACTATCGGACCCTCTCCAAAAATTTCACAAACTTGTTTTTGATCCGTATTTAAATTTTCATTTTCTGTTGAGATTGTGTCTTTTGAGGTATTACATCCTTTATTTGACAAAAAAGGCTTAATTGTGGGCCAGACATCTTTAGATTTTGGCCCACCGTCACATCTTTCTACAAAATATTGATTTAATGACTTTCTTTTCAATTTGGTAAGGGAACGACCATTTAACTTGAAGGGGGGGGGGGGGGGGTATGATTTTTTCTAAAAAAATATTCTGATTCCCAATGTTGCTGAAAAAAATATTCTGAATTTGGTGGAGGAAAAGGAATAATCTGATTCAGAGTTTTTGTCATATAACCTAATTTTAAATTCTGAAATTTTTTTTCGCGCTTTGCCCGACAAAAAAGGGAAATATTCTAACTCTTGTGTTGTCCGAAAACAAATTTCTGAACGAAACAAAAAACCATAACCCCCTCTTCAAGTTAAATGGTCGGTCCCTAACATAATTTCTCTGAGTGGTATAATTTTTCCAGTTTTCAGATGTTCTACATTTTTGGTATTTATGACATAACATTTTTTTCTTATAAATTGCTTTTCTACGCGTCACATTCATATAATGTACCTGATTTGGTAAAACTCGCCTTTGTTTGAAAGGTTCATGTTTGTCTGCAACTTCTCTACTAAAATTTACATAAGCTTCCATTTACATCTTCACAATTTGTTATGGTTTCAAAATCTACATTTTCCAAGTCTTGAATAAAGTTCTTGGAGTCAAAATATTTAAAACTTCTACAAAGTCTTGTTTGCTTTTTATGTGAATTTACAGTGCAGTTTACCTGTACTGCAATACAATTGTGAAAGTCGCTCAGACCAGAACTAAAATTTAAAGTTTTATTTACAAGTTTTGACTTATTTGTCAGGATAACATCCAGTAAGCTAGGTTTAAAAGTACCCATACAACATGTTGGTGCTCTTATATGATTTCTAATATCATATATATCACATACATCTACCAAATTTGATGATTTATTATTATCGAGCATATCATAGTTTAAATCACCTAAAATAAACAGGTTGTCATAACGAGATAACAAATTTTCACAGGCATTTGAAAAATCTGTTTTGAAAACATCATGTTTCATTGATGGTGGCTTGTACACCCCTGTAAAACAAAGTCTATCTGTTTCAGTTCTTACTTCAATAGTTATGGATTCAATATTTTTAAAACCAATGTCTATTTGGTATAATTGTGAAGGTCTCCAACTCAACTGTTTTCTTTTCCCCAGTTTTAAGTGAGGGTAATTTAGAATTTTGAGGTAGAGTTTCGTACGAGCTGATATATTAATTATAATTAATTGTGGTTTGTAAATATTGTAAATTGACTTGCAGGAGCGCTAGCGGTCAAACATCTTGAACACTAGCTATTTGTTTATTTGAAAATGTTTTGCACCTCCTCAGTATTTTCAGTTAGGAAAACAGGAACACTTTAGTTTTATGTGCAGTTCTGGTAAAGGGGAAATTGTGGTCGACCCTTTAGCACGTTTTTACCACCCAACTTTGCCTCGTGAGAACAGTTTGAGTAAATATGTTTTGACAATATAATAATAACGGCCACAACTGTTGGTCTTAGAAAATTTTAAAGATATGAAAGGGGTAATCAGAATTCATAAATCGAAGAAAGACAGACAACACAATGACAAAAAAAAAGGTCAAAAGGACAAACAATAATCCACAAAACATACTTATAAACTAAAGATCGAATAACGCGAACACCACTAAAAACAAACAACGATCTACAAAACATACATATAAACTAAAGATCAAGTAACACGAACACCACTAAAAACAAACAACGATCTACAAAACATACATATAAACTAAAGATCAAGTAACACGAACACCACTAAAAACAAACAACGATCTACAAAACATACATATAAACTAAAGATCGAGTAACACGTACACCACTAAAGACAAACAACGGTCTACAAAACATACATATAAACTAAAGATCAAGTAACACGAACACCACTAAAAACAAACAACGGTCTACAAAACATACATATAAACTAAAGATCGAATAACGCGAACACCACTAAAAACGGGTTCTTGCTCCAATTACTAACAAATGTTGTTTAGTTGTAATACTTATTAAAACGAGATAAAGAGAACTCACTGCACCGAGAAAAGGAATAAAAACAGGAGTGGAATACGGTTGCAATGATAACATCAAAGGAGTGGAAAATTTGTCAAGTCCTGGATGCAACGAAATCAACGTGATGAGCCTTTTTAATACTATTCCAAGAACTAAACGTAGCCATGGTCATAAAAGAATTCAACATCCTAATGTTAAAAAGTCCTCTAAACCAAGAACGTTACAAGATACTTTTAATGATTTACTTTCTAATATACCTAAACCTCTTGGAATTCATCATATTCGTACAATCTTATTTTCACTACCTGTAAACTACCTCAAAGATCTTAAGGATTTTGGACTTGACAAAGGAGGCGTAGATCCTTTTTCTCCTAAGTACAGATTGTCTAGTATTATATGTGACGTGGCGTCCTTTCGTCTTTTTAAACCAGTTCGATCTGAACCTCTTCATGATAACAACAGAAAATTCCTCCATATTCCGTTTGCTAACAAAGGAATCGATGCTATTAACATCAGCAACATTCTAAATAGAAAAGAGGTCGTAAAAGAAATTCCACCATATTTCAAAAATCAATCTGTTCCCATTATCTCCTATAGCTACACTAACAGCATTGGCCGTAAAATTTTCAACTACAAAGAAGCATTGCAAGATATTAACATAGAAGAGTACCTTAAGAACCCTCTGACTTGTGACTGCTCCCACTCTCCTTTTCAATACAACCCATCTGGACATGTAATCACTGGTGATCTGAATATCATTCAACATGAGAGTCTCCGAAAGGTGATTTCTCATGGTCCTAAATTCAGAGAACCTCAACACATCAATTGGAAACATAATTTCAAGATAATTATGGATGCTGTTGAAGATTATGCCAGAAGGTGGATAAAGAGAGAAGTAGACCAAGATCCTGAGTTAGAGTCCTTGTCAGACTGGGTTAGAACAATTAGGTCTCTAGTACAAGGTCGGATTCACAAACTCAAAAATTGTGTTAATAGTCGACCTAAGTCTGTATTTAAAGACCAATAAGCTGTTTAGTGTCTTTCCTCTCTTCATGACAAATATGTTATCGTTCCTGCTGACAAGGCTTCCAACAATATCGTGTTTGTATGTAAATCATATTACTTCGAATGCCTAATCAAGGAATTAGGCATAAATAGCAACACCTCTAGTAATATCACATACAAACCAACTTCGTTCGACAAAGATGAAATCCTAGCTAACCACAGATCATTCATGACCTCTTTAAACATTCCCTCTGTTAAAGAGTCTGAGGATTTACCCTACTTATATTGAATACCTAAACTCCATAAGACACCATACAAAGAAAGGTACATAGCGGGATCATCAACTTGTTCGACGAAAGAATTGTCTATTCACCTGACAAAGATTCTGTCTGCAGTAAAAGAGGGACAACAGAAATATTGTGAAACTGTTTACTCGCGTAGTGGCATAAATCACATGTGGATTTTGAAAAACTCTAAAGATCTTTTGGATAACCTGAAATCAAGATCTTTCTCTCAGGTATCCTCCATCAAAACATTTGATTTTTCAACTCTATATACCACCCTACCGCATGACAAATTAAAAACCCGCTTAAAAGAAACAATTCATAAAGCTTTTGGTCATAGAAACTATGGCTCAAAATTTGTTGTGTTAGGCTACAATTCCACATATTTTTCAAACAAAATTCATAAAGGTAAAACATGCTACTCCGAGGAACAAGTGATCAGTATGCTGGAGTTCCTCATCGATAACATATTTGTCTCCTTTGGAGGGACACTGTTTCAGCAGGTCGTCGGCATACCAATGGGTACGAATTGTGCCCCTCTTCTAGCCGATTTATTTTTATACTCATATGAGTCGGAGTTTCTTCAAAAGCTTGTAAAAGATAAGAAGATTCATGAGGCTAGAGCCTTTAATTTCACATACAGGTATATTGATGACGTTTTATCTATCAATAATTCTAGATTTGCGGAATTTCTTCCATTGATATATCCTCCAGAGCTGGAAGTTAAAGAGACCACCGATACAGCTTCGTCCGCATCATTTTTGGACTTATACCTCGAATTTGACGACAGTGGTCAACTCAGTACTAAAATTTATGATAAGCGGGACGACTTCAATTTTAAAATCATAAATTTTCAAAACATGTGCAGCAATATACCAGCTTCTCCTGCATATGGTGTTTACATCTCGCAATTGATTCGCTATGCAAGGGCCAGTAGCAATTATTCTGATTTCCTGAAACGTCATCTTCATCTGAGAAACAGGCTACTGGACCAGGGCTATAAAAAGATTCGCCTTATTCGATCTCTTAAAAAGTTTATATTCCGATACCAATATCTTGTCGAAATATATTCCGTCTCTGCAGAAAAAATTATAAGCGATACATTTTCATATAGTGAAAATGTATAAAGATAAAGAAGTCGCAGATGTCAAGAATTTTTTTGTCAATGTGTGACGTAAAAGTATTTTTGACATTTGCGTCACCGAATATGGTACTGCTTTGACAACTATTTTACCTATTTTGTTCCTGTATTTAAATACTGTTACAGTGACAGCCGGAACCTTTGAACCGTAATGAGAGCGGGAGGTTTGGCGCCTTAAAATCTGATTCAACCCACCATTTCTTTAGAAATGCCTGTACCAAGTCAGGGTCATTACGGTTTTCACAGTTTTCCGGTTGTTGGCTGATTTTGTCTGTTTATATAATTATGAGTTTTGACTTTCCCTTTGTAAGATTGTTCGGAGTTCGGTAATTTTGTTATTACCTTTATATACAGGAATCTTGATTTAGTATAGGTATTTTGATTGTTATGCTGAAATTCTATCTTGATAGGCCTAGAACAGAGCATACAGGTTTGTTTGTCTAATTGAAGTGGCACGACAGTATAGAAGTGCTTTGTGTATCTCTAAGGTGAACATTTGAACTTGAAGATGACACGTTATGTATGTGACAACTGTAGTCCTGGGTTATCATTATACAATTCATGACTTTTCATAAGGTGGACACTGTGATTTATCAACCCCGAGGAAGTGATGTTCACCGAAGCCAACAATTTTTGCGTTTTGTTTCGTGTTTTAGTAATTTCCTATAGGTGTACTGTAGTTAATTACTTTGTTCCGACCAAAACACGACCGACCTACATTTGTACACGGTGTAGTCGCGCTATTTGAGCGTTCGGTGGATGAGTTGTTTATTGTACGACACACGGCATATTTTCTGCTTGTTTTCACCTAAAATCAGTGATCATAATCTCCGAAACAATGAAATCTATACAACACCAAGAGGTAGACTCAGAATGTCTTTGACATCCTTTACACCATCTACTGTTTCACTATGGAATAATTTAGATCTAAATGTTAGAAATAGCCCAAATATATCATGTTTTAAATCTAGAATTAAAGAAAAAACTGTTAAATCTCCGGAGTATTATGGTGAAGGGTCCAGAAAACTAAGCATACTCCATGCTAGACTACGACATCAATGTAGCTCATTGAATTCTGATTTATATCGCATAAACATTACAAATGACCCCAAATGTCAATGTGGTGCACCGTATGAAGATTCAATTCATTATCTAATGGAATGTCCATTATACCAAAACGAGAGATATTGTCTTTTTAGAAACTTAAGAGAAACCAACAAAAATATAGAAACATTACTCTTTGGAAACGATGAAATTAGTATAAACGAAAATTCTAATATCTTCAATAAAGTTCGAGCATATATTAGACAAACAAAAAGATTCTAATCAGTGGTCGGTCATCTGGTCTACATCAACATCAATTTATTTCCCATGTTTCACTATATTGTGTTAAATATTATTTATATTTTGTGTATGTGCTATTTTTGTTGACATTATTATATGTGTATTATTTGTAGGGAGAGGACAGTCCATAGGTTGTGATAACTTTTTGTTCAATCCCATTGCTGTTTTATTTGCAATAAAATAATATTAATCTAAACTAAAATTTGCAATATACTTTCTAATTAAAGCTGAAATTATAGATAATTGATATGGGATCCAACAAGCTATGTAAACACTTTCAGTAGTTCCTCTAAAAGTCATCATAGTATAGCACCTCTTTTGTCGAAAATTGTGTGACGAAACTTGTGTGGCCCAGAGTCATGCCAGTTTTCATCTGTTTGTCTTCGAACTTGTAAATACGATCCAGCGTCTCGTACTCTACAAAAAATTGTATTTTTTTTCTCGTTTGAAGAGCAGTACTTAGTTTGAACGAAATCCTCCAGAAACTTTACATATGAAACTATATACTGCAAGGTGCTACGACACTGTTGTACAACATTCACCTGTAATCGTATGCCGTATCATATAAAAATTGTCTGAAGAATATAGCTAACATTTTTGCTCATTTGACGACAAAATTGCGAAATGTTTGTAGAGTATGATATGCTGGGTCGACAATACTCAATATCTGCATTAATGAAACAAGACAATATTACAGAAATGTATATTTACGTGAAATATGAAATTGTTTCTTTCATGCGCAGGCAATTTTCCAGTCTCAAAGTTTAAATATAAAAATTGGCCAAAATCGAAAAAAAACCAATACAAAACAAAACAAAAGTAGGGATTTGCACAAAGACTGTGTGTCATTTTGATGATGGTTCCTGCCATACATAGTAATGTAAGAAATTTGGGACTTTTCTTCATTTATGACAAAGTAGGTATTTCAAAATGAAAAAGAACGGATATGGGTAAATATCAAGGAGACAACATCCCATCTCCATAACGAGACGATCTAAAACAATACATATAGAGGTCACATTACAGTCTTCAACACAGTGAGGAACCTCACACCATATAGCAAGTTGTAAATGGCCCGACAAGTCAAAAAGCGAAATAAATCAAGGTTACTTTTACAACTACCAGTATATCATTCTGCTTACTTGGATTTTCATTTTTGCTCATATTTATGCCAAAGAAGGCCCTTATTGCACCTTGTCCTTTGATATCCTTTGATGTTTCCATTTAACACCATCCGGTAACCCTTTTTGTTGCCAGCCCTTTTATGAGTTATTTTTAGATTCTTTAAACCCCTTTGATCCTTCTGATCTCTTTGATGTCTCGAGGACGGAATATTTCCTTAGTCTTGATTTCGATCCCTTCTCTGGTCGACACTTTTAATCGAGTAACAGGACGGGTGCCACATGTGGAGCAGGAACCTCTTATCCTTCCGGGACATCCTAGTTTTTGGGCAATAAAGAAACTTTGTAGTTTCTCATGGACTTTTCCTGAAAATTCAAGGCGACCAGGCGGGTTTTATTTTTATATGATGTTCATGATACCTGAAGTTTTGGTAAATTTTGCCATGAAAAAGAGGGAGAGGCGTTAAGGTGCAAAATTGGCCCCACATTATATTAAAAAATAATGTTTAACATAGAATAAAAACAATTTACTAATTTAATTGTTATATAAACAAATTTTCAAAAAATATATCTTTCCGTGAAATTGGGTGCGTTATGACATCATAATGACATCATAATTAGACGGATAATGCTAAAAATGGACTATAAACGACATATTTAATGTACATTTTAGCTATTTTATATACCTCCACAGTCTTCCACCAACACCAAATTGAGCAGTTGTTTTGAGTATAGAGGGTTAATGATTATATCAAAATATTGTGTTGGTGGAGGATTGTGGAGGTTGTTAAATATTAATTTATTTATAACCTCAGCCAGACCCTTAAAATCAATATTTTCACTCTTCTGATTGTATATACGAGACATATATACACAATCTCTGTACATTTCATGAAATTCATCAGTAAATAACTTATGTTTCTGTAAATAATTGTATTTATTTTAAATACAGTTTGTGTACATTGAAACCAACAGAAAAACTCAGTGCATGCAATCCGGCGTCAATGCCATAAAAAGAACTGGGGACTATAAGTGCCATATATGGCCCCATATTTAATGAATCATTATCTTAGAAAATACTTGATTAAAATTTGATGTGTTTTATATCATAGACGACATCATACTTTTGATGTTAAAACTTGTTTCCAACAAAATCGATACGTATTTGACGTCATTGTGACGTCATGAGCGTTATTTGTTTTCCGTATTTCGTGGAATTTTGCCCGCGATATTTGGACGGTTTTCGAAGAAATTAAGCACCTCCGCAGTCGTGCACCAGAAAAATATTTTACCAGATTATTAAGATAAATAAATCACAAATACTGTTAAAGTATTTTTTTGGTGCACGAGGTGTTAAATTTCTTGAAAAACGACGGGAATATTCCCAGCGCTTAGATGACGTTTTGATATTTGAGAAGCTATCTTTGCCGTAAAAAACGATGGTATGTCGGCACGTAACAATTATATACAAATGTAAGATAAAAATAAAATAAACACCACTTCATCCGAAATAGTTTTTTTTCATAAGCCCCCAATTATTGATTATATATTTTCTTCCGGGATACTGAAATAGTTATTACTACCGGGATACTGAGGTAGGTTTAATGGTCTATCGATGCTACCTCTAAAATGAAGTAAAATAGTTTGATCCAAAAGGAGTAGATATTTTTTGGGCACAATCCAACAGATAGCTCTCACATTTTCAACTACAAGCTCCTTATTCAAGGTGCTCTCCAAAGCAAAGGACAAATACCCCGATTTTAAATATATAGATATTTTAAATTCCCAATTACAATCATTTCAGTTAAAATTCACAGAGAGACTTGAAAACAGACTTTCAAGTAAGACTATTAAAGTTTTATTATCAAATAGAAAATTGACAGGGAGGAAGCGAATTGCTTTTGATAATAATGTGCATAAGATCGCAATATTCTCAGATGAGTTAGAAAATGTAAAACAATTAAATGTTAGTTTACAAAAGTTTGAAAGCGACAACATAGAATTTGAAAAAAGTGTTCTGATTTACATAATAGTTTACAGGAAGAAATATGTCTTAAGGGGGTTTTGCTAGCAAAAAACCAGAATCTGTCAAATCAACTTGACAGTCTGAAAAATACGAACAGTCGCCTTATAGATTATGTAAAATCAATAAATACAAAAGTTGGAACCGCGAATAGCGAAAAAAAGTTTTCGGAAATTACCGAAAATAACAAATTAAGGAAAATAAAAGAATTTAAATCGAAGGCTGAAACTGCGCTTTGGTTTGTAGAGTCCTATGGCCTTGTACCCCAGTACTTAAAATTAAAAAGTACTGATGGGCAGACTGTTAAAGTCGATTTCAATCCGTCGTCCAGCAAATCTTCATACCAAGATTTGCCTGAAGAAGAAAGACAAAAAATTAAAGATTTGTTATTTATTTTGGAAAAAAATAATGTTAGCGAGAGCGCTTATAGGGAACTGACAGTATTTTGTGATGGGCTACCACGAACATATCTGGTTTCATCAATGCCACAGTTTATATCATTTTGAAAGAATTCCGGGAAATATCCCTGGCGCATATGTTAGTGTAGAAAGCGAAATTATCCGGTACATCAAGTATCATGTAAATCCTGAAACAGACAAGATAAAAATTAAAATTTCGGGGGACGGGTCAAAAGTTAGTAGAATTTCAAACTTTGTCGTGTTGTCCTTTTCTGTAATTACCGATGATTTGACATTATCATCAAAAGATCAAAATGTTTTTTGCATTGTAAAGTGCAAAGAAGATTATGATCATTTAAAACTTGATTGCAAACCCATTTTTCAGAAAATAAACACATTATACGAAAAAGCAAGTATTGAAGTTGAGGGGAAACATTTTGATTTAGATATTTTGATAGGTGGTGATATGAAATTTTTGCAACTTGTGCTTGGGTTGGGTGGATCTCTATGTAATTATTCCTGTCCATGGTATAGGGTCAATAAAAACCACAAGAGGGCAGATAACATGTTATTGCCCTCGTAAAATGTTATTGCCCCGGAGGCAAATAACACGCCGCAAATTATGCTTTTATTACACATGCAAATTCGGCGTTATTTCAATAAAATATGTGATAAGATGCAGTAAACACTGAAACATAATTTTGAGATCATGGAGATAATTTAATTTAATCGTTAATAAAAAAAATTGAAAGTGAAGTTGTTTCTTTTTCAGTGCATTGTTTAATGACATGATATGTGTATATCAGTTCCCATAATTGTGTGGGAAACAATATTGTTGTAGTATTATTGGTACTTGTAAAGATATGCCACATTATGACCCAAATGTGTTTTATGTTATGCACTACATACACAAACGTTTGGTCCATCATGTGTTCATTGGAGGTTAGGTGTTTAACACCACTTTCAAAAATATTTCAGTTGCTACTTTTGTGGCGGAAATTGGAGTACCCAGAGAAATCCACAGATCTGTCGCAAGTCACTGACAAACTTTATCACATAATGTTTTATCGAGTACACCTCGACATGAATGTGGTTCAAACTCACAACTTAAGTGGTGATAGGCAACCATTGCACGGGTAGTTGTAAATTCAACTACCATACGATCACGACGGCTCAAGTTCAGTTAAGATGAAAGGTAATTGTTTTATTGATATTGATGGAATTTATGATTATCACTGTTTATAAACTTTCTTTTCATATCAATCAATGAAAAGAATTGGTTTGCTGAAAGTAGGTTTTTTTGTTGGGGTTCATTCGATGGAATTAGTATCTCATGTGAAGTTCCGTCAATTGCAGACACAACGCTAGGCATATCAGAACAATACCTTTCCTTTTGCCACCAGACTGGGATGGTTGGCCACTGAATTTTACGATTACACACTTTCTATAAGTCTACCCATGTTGAATTTAAAACTCTGTCAACAGTTGAAACACTGACACCAAAGCATAGATAAATAAATGAATAAATATTGCACGGACCGTGCTATTTATCTTAGTGAATCTCATGATCATCGATGAGCTAAAACAATTGACGAAGGTGGTCCGTTGCTGAGCATGAGCAGTATAAAGCTGCATTACATGTAAACTGCATTACATGTAAACTGTATGATTCTGTTTGATAAAGTCCTTTAAATAGAACAGAAAAAAATGTACACTTAGTGGGATAGTGTTGTAATAAAAGATCGTGAACAGGAATAAAAGATCGTGTACAAGTATGAAAGAATGTCAAGGTATATTTTAAATGAGGTTGAAACAAGTCACCATTTGATTCGGTTGTATTTCATTTTGACGATTTTAATTACCGAAGACGATCACAACCATATTTTTTTTAACAATTGCAAAATATATAGCACACTGTCGGAACAGTTCCAGCATTCAATAGAAAAATCGTAGAGATATGTAAATTCGATATCCCTAACACACATATAAATGACCCCTCCTGGCTTAATTCAGGTACTTCAATAAAAAGTGACGGGGTTAAATTAGTGTACAGTAGATTTTTGTAAGACCTTTCTCTTATTTAATAAAAACAATAGAAAGCGAAAATCGCACGATTTTTGCACGACAATCGGTCAATGGTCGGGCGACCGTCGCCGATTAGGTATAAATAAGCCTAAAAGTTGTTTTACCATGGGACACAAGTTTTGGGAGAATGGAATAATTTATTTTTCTTTACATATGTAATCAGAAATGTTCCATTCAATATCCAGTTTTACATAACTATTATACTGCTTGATTTTCCCTAGTCAGATTATTTTTGTTCTCCCAAATCTGACAAAATTATTTATTTGTGCGAAAATTAATCTCAGAAATATTAAAAAAAAATGTTCTGTATCAATACAGATCTCGTAAACTCTAAAAATGAATTAAAAACAGCAAAATAACTGATCAACAATTATTCTAAGCAACTTTCTTCTCCCTCAAACTTAAATATCGAACAAGTTAATTTGATTGTAGATTACAAATACAAATTAATTACTAGCAGACGACAAATGCCAACGAGTTACTTCCCTTACATAATGTACAATGCGAAAAAAAAAACGTATTGGATGTCCAATACGGAAAAAATACGGCTTCCGGTTGTACAATACGGAAACAAATAATGTACGGTCACATGTCTTAAATGGGTGTTTTTGATTGGATTAAAATTATAGCTGTATAATAATGTATAATAACCTATTATTATTAGAATCCTAACATGACTAAGAATTTGGCATAAATAACATAACAAATGGCTTCCTCTAGGAAAACGCCGACTGTATGTGAAAGGGACACCAGACAGCTATGAGGAACAACGTGGGATGTAAAGGACACACTCCTTACACGTAAAAGACAACTTACAGCAGATTCTGATAGCAACAGTTTATTAGGAGTGTTGTTGCTGGTTTGTCACAAAGCAAAATAATATCTACCATCTCCTCTTTTTCTATTGACAATCAAAACAATCATACATAGACTCATGGCAGGGACACACATTTTACCTACACGATTAATCATATGGTTGTAAACTTGTTCTCATCATAAATATATATGAAATACTTGATTGTAAAACAATTATCTATCGACAACCACTTTCTATGGGATATCTGATTCCAAGGCTTGTTATCAGTTTATCAAAAAAAACAAAAATAATCATCACAGGTTCCTAGCTAAAATCGTTACACATTAAACATTTTGTTTCACATCATTTCCCAAAATATTTCCATATTATAAAAAAAGCGATCTTTAAATATTGAACATCTATCAACCCGCACCTTGGCATTTTTTTTTATAGATTTGTGATGGTTGTCCGTAAAAATGTACTGGAATATATCATCGCATTGGTTGTCGTTAAAGAATAAAGTACGGTTAAAAAAGTGCTTAAAAAAAATTCAAATATGACAAAGTTTTATTGTCCAAATAAACCTATCTATTACTTCTTTTAAGATTAATTCCAAATTTCGACCAGTTTCCGACGATCAATGTTAATAAGTTTCTGAATTGATATGACCTCAATACGTACATTATCATTGTCATAGCAGACGATGAAACCAAAATTGGTCTGTATGAGATATATTTTTTAAATGATTAAAGCTTTGTTAAGGTGACGAAAAAATGAATTACGAAAAACTACAATTTGAACGTGAAATAATAGATGTGGTACGTAGTTCTTACATATAAAGATGACATTTTTAGATCAGATTTCTTGAGATCATTCATGCAATTTCAGCATCATAATATAACCTCTGACAAATGAAGCGATCAAAATAATGAGAGATTTCATCACGTGAAGCAAACCGTCGAAAACAGGAGACCGTCGAAAATGGGTGACGTTGCGACATTACTATTCGTTCACTTTAATTTCATAATACAGCTTCGCAACATGTTTTTATTCCTGAAATCAATCCACATTGCATATTAAATCAAATTTATGCTTTGTTTATTGAGTTTTATTATGCTTTGTTTTTGTTTTTTTAAAGATATGCATTATAATACAATGATACGTACGTTCTGTATTCTGAATAAAATGACGTTCAGTGCTTTTCATTACCTGATTTTGTCGATCCGCTGTGAGGAATTAGATACACATATTAACTAACTGTATTTATTTCTGAAAAGCACATATTGTGAATACATTTTGGAGAAAATTTTATCGACATCTGAGGAGGGGCCGATTTTGGCCCTTATAGCTCCCAGTCCTTTGCTGAAGATGTTTTGACAAAGGCGGTCAAAATCAATGAAATCTATTAATTCATTGATCTTAGAACTTCGAAAAAGTTCGAGGCGGAAGCCAATTTTGGGGCGGGATTAGAAACTAAGGTATTTTGATGGGTCTTAGGTGGGTTGCTCATTTTTTTTCTTCAGTTTTCAGTGCATTTGGATTGTGTGCATGGCGTATGGTTCTCTTGGAAATGACATTGACTACCTTTCCTCTTGAATTATCGGTATATGTCTGTGCTGGCATTATAGAGCAAAGTATGTAGGAAATGATAATGATCGGTATTTTCTAGTCTTGATATTATAACAGAATCGCAGCCACATGGGCTTGTCTATAGGATATACACAACTTTCTTTAAAAATACCAACCCCTGTATACTAACCTAGGGGGTAGTATTTTTAAATAAAAGTTATATAATATCCAAAAGACAAGTCCCCGTGATCGCAACTTAGGTCTAATGTGAACTAATGGTAAAATAAATATAGAAAGTAGTGTGTGTATTTTTACTAATTAAAGAAACGAAACGGAATCGGAACGAAACGAAACAGTTCCTTGAATTAGTAATTACACGCAGATAAATACTAAAAGAAGAAACGAAACAATTTCGTTTCGTTTCGTTTCGTTCCGTTTCGTTTCGTTTCTATTTCGTTTCGTTTCGTTCCGTTACACGTTTTAGATTTGCGTTACGGGTCGCCAATTTTCACAACTGCTAGGTCTTTTGAATTCTCTAGCGGGCGTTGTTCCACTTGGTCGCCTTCACATTCGACCACTTCATTTTTATCTACACCAACATTGGCCCCCAGTATCTCAGGATTGGGACTTTCCAGTTCCGATTATTCATCAGGACTTGTCTCCTCATTTTCTTTGGTGGACTCTTCAAGGCAACGTTTTGAGAGGCCAACTTCTGTCCTCCCCAGTCCCAAATCAAACTTTATTCACATATGCCTCGAATCTAGGTTGAGGAGCCTATCTGGACGGTCTTCCAGTTTCGGGAGTATGGACTCCAGATCGTCAGAAGGAGCACATCAATTTCCTAGAAATGAAGGCAGTTCTTCTTGCACTGTCTCATTTCCAGTCCTTTCTACAGAACAAGTCTCTTGTTCTTGTATCGGACAACACCACAGCGGTTGCATATTTGCAGAATACAGGAGGAAATCATTGTTACAAATTGTACCTTTTAGCAAGAGAAATCCTTCTTCTTTGCGATCATCTTCGTCTGCATCTTGTAGTTCGTCATGTTCCAGGGAAACGCAATGTTTTAGCAGATTCTCTTTCGAGAAAACTAGCTCCAGTCAATACAGAGTGGGAACTTCTCCAATCAGTTTTTCAGGCAATTACCCTTCAATGGGGGTCTCCACATGTAGATCTGTTTGCGACAAGTCTCAATTACAAACTCCAAGTGTTTGTTTCTCTGGTTCCAGATCCAAAAGCCTACGCGGTAGACGCCATGAGTTTCCCCTGGGAAGGAATGTTTGCTTACGCTTTCCCTCCATTCAGGTTCCTGTCTGCAGTTCTTCGAAAGATTTCAGTAGAATAGTGTCTGATCATTCCTATTGCTCCAGCTTGGCCCAAACAAGCGTTTCCAGATCTTCTTCGCCTATCTTGCGCTCACCCACTGGCTTTACCAGTAAGACACAATCTTCTTTCCCAATTTAAGGGCACGATTCTTCATCCCAACCCAGAGAAGCTACATCTGTTCGCGTGGTTTCTCTCAGGGATAGCTTCAAAATGAGAGGTTTTTTTGAGGGCGCAGCCAGACATCTCTCCAGAGCAGTCAGAGATTCCACTAACATCGTCTATGATGCCAAGTGGACATTCTTCTGTAATTGGTGTAGTGAGAAGGAAGTTGATCCTTTCCAAATCTCTGAACAGCAGCTAGCAGATTTCCTGATCTTCCTTTTCGAAGAGAAACGTTTATCACCCTCTACTATTAAGGGTTATCGTTCCGCTATTTCAAGAACTATTCATTTGTCTGGAGGTCCAGATTTTGGTAGCGATGAGTTTATTTCTTTACTGGTTAAGAATTTTAGTCTTGAACGTCCAAGACAGAGGGTTTTAATTCCATCTTGGAATTTGAGTTTGGTTTTGTCTGCTTTGCAATCTCACCCTTTTGAACCCGCTGAGGAGGTTGATATCAAATTTTTATCTTATGAGTGCTGTTTTCTTCTTGCCTTGGCTTCCGGTAGAAGAAGAAGTGAAATTTATGCCTTTTCCACTTCCGATTATTGTCTTCGTTTCAGTAGAGATAAATCTTCTGTTACTCTCTTAACTGATCCAGCCTTGTTAGCCAAAAACCAAATTCCTGGTCGAGGTTCAGAACTGATAGTCATTCCAGCCCTTTCTCATGATCCAAATTCAAAAGTGCTATGTCCAACTCGAGTCTTACTCTTATATCTTCAGAGAACTCATAGTCGTCGCACCTCCTCAAATTCCAGGTTATTTATTCCTATTAATAAGGAAAACAAGATGTGTCTGTTAAAACCATTTCCACTTGGATCTGTAAAACTATTCAATTAGCTTACAGTTCTTCTAACGAAGAACTTCTGAATAGTATGCATGTTAAGGCCCATGATGTTAGAACTATTTCTACCTCCTGGGCTCTTCAATAATGCTTCTTTGGATGAAGTTTTATCTGCAGGTTTGTGGACAACTGAAAATTCCTTCATTTCTCACTATCTGCAATCTTTATCGTCACACTTATGTATTGTAATAAAATCGTACATTTTTAAAGTAAAATGAGATTTTATCAAATAAATACTTACCATCATAAATTAAAGGTCCCTCCCAGCCTCCCCTCTATCCCCTGATTTATTCCTACGATTTCATGCTTGCTTTAGGAAATTAAATGGATGATATAAAGGCAGAGATTTATGGCCACAATGTCATTCCTTTGTTTCATTGGATGATATTTTTAGTTGGGGATTCTGCCTGTCAGACATGCGCAGATGGACTAACTCAGAATTTATGATGGTAAGTATTTATTTTACAAAATCTCATTTTACTTTAAAAATGTACGAATTTCTGATATCCCATATATCGTGTATTTTAAATATATTACTTTAAAAAATGATTGGAAAAAAGTGGATTTCTGATATCAAAGTTACCAATATGTTTTTATCTGAAATGTCATTTTTAGACTCTGTAGAACATGTCCTCAAAATTTTTTTCCATGCATGTAAAGTGTCTTGATAATATTTTGGAATGGATGGAATATCTAAACCTGTAATATCGGTGCATTTACCAAGAAAAAAATCAACTCCAAGTTTATTATCGTATTTCTATAACCAATGTTTACCTATCACATTGCATGAGTCAATATCACTGTAAATTATATATATATATTTTATCTGTTAACTTTTGACAAAATTGTCAATATAAACATCCCATCCCTCCTTCATTTATATATAAACATCCCATCCCTCCTTCATTTATATATAAGCACCATGTGTTTCTTTCTATTTAACTTGGTTTATTGTCCCAAATAAATTTCCAAATCAATTCATTTACCTCTTTTTTATATTTTTCTGGTACCTGCCTCATTTCAGTTTCAAATCCCATTTGAACTATCAGAAAATATTTAACGATTACGGATTGGTTGTTTCGTTGATGGTGTTTAATGCCACTTTCAACAATATTTCAGCTATGTCGTGGCGGTCAGTTTTATTGGTGGAGGAAACCGGAGGACCCGGAGAAAACCACCGACCTGTCACTGACAAACTTTATCATATAATGTTGTACACCTCGCCCTGATCGAGAATCGAACTCACAACATCAGTGGTGGTAGACACTGACTGCATATGAAGTTGTACCATACGATCACGGCCACGACGGCCCCTGACAGCCTGTAGGTATTGGAAGTTTATTGGCATTGTACTTGATAGCATTTCTCATCATCCATTTAGAATCATTTTTATTTTGGAAAATATTTATTTGAACATTATTGCAATTTACAGTCCTAGCTCATAAAAGCTATTGGAATCTTGAAACTGGTGAAACTTACTAAAATTATCACCATTCTGTGTATATTATATTTTGTACGTAATGTTTTTGTAGAATGTTTTACTTCATACTGAATGACAATGTGTATAAATCATATACTAGTAATTTACATATATGTTACTTCATCTTTAGTTTTATGTGTATGTTTTGTAGATCGTTGTTTGTCCTTTTGTACTTTTTCTATTAGTCATTGTCTTGTCTGGTATCTTCAAACTCTTCTTAATAGTGATTTTTGATTATGCTTTCAGTGATTATAATAAAATTAGAAGAAACATACTTTATTTGTTCTTCAGTGAATATTCTAATTTAAGCTTGAGTTATCTTTCCTTTGTTCAGCCTTTTGAAATCCCCGTCAAGTGATCAGTTAATTATATGGGTGTACATGAATGAATATGTCATCCCATTTGACCATTCAGATGAAGTAAAGCTTTCTCTATAAACGATGGACATATAATGTTTATTTTCAATCCACAGACAAACAAAGTTGCCATTGTGAACTTGGTTGACAGTATAACTAACCAGAATATAAAAACATAAACGTCAGAGAACACCGAAGGGGCAATCAAAAATGAGCAACACATGGTGCACAAGAAAAAGAAAAACAAAGCATAGACACAACACAACATGAGCCGGACACCACCACAGACAAAAAATGAACATCAACAGACCCTACCAGTGGTGAAGGGTAAGCAATTCCTGCTTGTTAAAAGACACCCACCGTGTTATTTATATAAACAGGCAAGTCTGGCAAATGTCTTGTAAAATAAGATCTTTTGGATAACCTGAAATCAAGATCTTTCTCTCAGGTATCCTCCATCAAAACGTTTGATTTTTCAACTCTATATACCACCCTATCGCATGACAAATTAAAAACCCGCTTAAAAGAAACAATTCATAAAGCTTTTAGTCATAGAAACTATGGCTCAAAATTTGTTGTGCTAGGCTACAATTCCACATATTTTTCAAACAAAATTCAAAAAGGTAAAACATGCTACTCCGAGGAACAAGTGATCAGTATGCTGGAGTTCATCATCGATAACATATTTGTCTCCTTTGGAGAGACACTGTTTCAGCAGGTCGTCGGCATACCAATGGGTACGAATTGTGCCCCTCTTCTAGCCGATTTATTTTTATACTCATATGAGTCGGAGTTTCTTCAAAAGCTTGTAAAAGATAAGAAGATTCGTGAGGCTAAAGCCTTTAATTTCACATACAGGTATATTGATGACGTTTTATCTATCAAGAATTCTAGATTTGCAGAATTTCTTCCATTGATATATCCTCCAGAGCTGGAAGTTAAAGATACCACCGATACAGCTTCGTCCGCATCATTTTTGGACTTATACCTCGAATTTGACGACAGTGGTCAACTCAGTACTAAAATTTATGATAAGCGGGACGACTTCAATTTTAAAATCATAAATTTTCCAAACATGTGCAGCAATATACCAGCTTCTCCTGCATATGGTGTTTACATCTCTCAATTGATTCGCTATGCAAGGGCCAGTAGCAATTATTCTGATTTCCTGAAACGTCATCTTCTTCTGAGAAACAGGCTACTGGACCAAGGCTATAAAAAGATTGGCCTTATTCGATCTCTTAAAAAGTTTATATTCCGATACCAAGATCTTGTCGAAATATATTCCGTCTCTGCAGAAAAAATTATAAGCGATGCATTTTCATATAGTGAAAATGTATAAAGATAAAGAAGTCAAAAAATGTCAAGGATATTTTTTTTGTCAATGTGTGACGTAAAAATATTTTTGACATTTACGTCACCTAATATGGTACTGCTTTGACAACTATTTTACCTATTTTGGTCCTGTATTTAAATACTGTTATAGTGACAGCCGGAACCTTTGAAACGTAATGAGAGCGGGAGGTTTGGCGCCTTAAAATCTGATTCAACCCACCATTTCTTTAGAAATGCCTAGGCCTGTACCAAGTCAGGGTCATTACGGTTTTCACAGTTTTCCGGTTGTTGACTGATTTTGTCTGTTTATATAATTATGAGTTTTGACTTTCCATTTGTAAGATTGTTCGGAGTTCGGTAATTTTGTTATTACCCTTATTGGCAGAGATAGAGGAAAGAAAACATCCATGTAAAAAGAAATAATCAGACATGGTGTCAATTACTTTGAAATGCAATTGATTACATGTCAATTATTTTTAAATTTTCATGATAGATTACAATTACATCAATTTCCAAATGTAATTGATTAAATTGCATATACTCTTATAAAATGTATTCGATTACATTACAGATTACATATAATTCCATGACAACCAATACATATTCAAGTTTGCTCTTAAGGATCAGGTTTTCAATGGGGTTCGTGTTACTTGATCTTTAGTTTTGTGCATGTTTTGTAGATCGTTGTTTGTCCTTTTGTACGTTTTCTTTTGGTCATTGTGTTGTCTGTTCTTCCTCGATTTACAGATTCTGATAACCCCTTTGGTATCTTCAAATTCTTCTTATTAAATAAAGAATATTTCTGAATAGTCTCGGTTAACTTATCGTTGTGTATTTTCTTAGATAAATATAATACAGGCTGTTGTGACAAGAGTTTTGATATTTACAACTGAACAAAAATAAGAATACCGTACATATGTGCGATTTATCAGATTTTCCCCTTCATTATCATCTTGTCAGAATTTCTTGTTGGCATGATGCCAAATTAATTGGTAAATGTTATATCTTCAAACAATGATAACCCATGACTACAGTTATCACATGTATATTAAACGTGTCATCTTCAAGTTCAAATGTTCACCCTAGAGATACGCAAAGCACTTCTATACTATCATGCTCCTTCAATTAGAATAACTAACCTATATACTCTGTTCTAGGCCTATCAAGCTAGAACTTCAGTATAACAATCAACATGCCTATACTAAATCCAGATTCCTGTATTCCACTCCTCTTTTTATTTCTTTACTCACTGCAGTGAGTTCTCTTTATCTCGTTTTTATAAGTATTACAACTAAATAACATTTGGTAGTAATTGGAGCAAGAATCAGTTTTAAGTGGGGTTCGTGTTACTCGATCTTTAGTTTTAAATACAATGTTTTATAGACCATTGTTTGTTCTTTTGTCCTTTTTCTTCTGTCATTGTGTTGTCTGTCCTTCTTCGAATTAGGAATTCTAATCAGTCGGAGAGCAGATTCGATAATGGCGTCATTTCAATTAATTTGTCACGTACATTTTTTACCGGAATCGGACACGTTTTAGAATACATCGACCAAGTGTTGAAAATTCACTCGTTTTATTCGTTGCGAGCGTCAAATATAACCGAAGAAGCGAGAAAAACATAGAACATTGTTTCTTTCATATAAATTTGAGGCCCCGTGCTTGAACTTCTTGTAACAAAGGAGTAATGCAGAAATTAAAACGACACGGAAATGGCGGAAGTTGTTTAAAAAAACACGAAAAATTAAAAATTAAAATATTTGCCGAAAGGGTGATGGAAAATCATATATATAGTTCCATAGATTTCTATAATAGTATTTCAAAGAAACATTTTCTGTAATTAAACATACAATAGGACTTTTTTCTGTCAGATGGATCGTGTCACATTTTGGTTGGATTCAAGGGAGATAACTAGAATCATCACATACTCCGTAATTTTTAACATTCTATTTATAGAACGAGTGTAAGTAAATGCGTTTTCTCAATAAAACAAATATTATTTTGTATTAAAAATGTTGAAATTAGTCAGAATAATTGTTTATTATATCTACAGCTATTAAATTGATCAAATATAATTTAACAGATGAGTCCAAATTTGAGATTTTATGGAACCACAACAGTATTAAGTAAGGAGCAATTATATTACTGTAAAAGTAATCCTGGTAAGCTGACTTTTCGGTCGAAATATATGTAAAGTTGTTCCGTGAAGGTATAACAAAACAAGAATCAACTGTAATGGTCTACTAAATTTATCGAATGAACTTGAGAAAAAAAAAACAGTCATATTTTCATATGCAATGGTAAATCTTGGAATATTAAAAATTACTTTCAACTGTTTTTTAACATATAAGGCTATTCAAACACGTCCACCGGTTTTATTGGTGGATTCACCATACAAATCATGTATAGCGCCCCCTAGCAACCCACCACGAGCATGTTGATGTCAATGTACTTGATACAAGTGATACTTTTTTCAATGTAAATGATCTTATAAAAGACAAATGAAAGAAAATGATGATAATGAAAAAAATATAAAATTTTATCACATGCATAGTACATCCTCGTAATGACTCTTGAGCAGAACTCGTGTTATATTTTATAGATGTTTCTTTATAAAAAGGGGCAAGGGGTGTAATGTTTTTAACCCTTTGTTTTTAAACAAAAGCAGATCATACTGTACTAAGATCCATTATTTGATAACTTTTTACAAAATAAAATTCACAAAAACTTCAACTAAATTTATTTATTAAAAATAATAAAACATGTGAATAATAGGAGAAAACCGGATGGGGCTCTAATTTAAATTCTAACTAAATATGCTGATGCCATATCTATATTTCTTGTAGTGATCAATAGAGAAAAAATTGATTAGATGTACATGCTTCGTTGTTATTCTGATCTAGCTAAATCTGAAAGCATGACTTGCATAAGTCAACATTAACTGATATCGAATGGTCACCATTTTTTTCACACATGTTCATGTGCTGCAAAAAGCATACAAGTTTTTTACTACAGTCATTATTTTCTGCATTAGCCACAGTATGGAGTGTAAATTCACATGGGTCAAATGACACATTACCATAGCTGTCAAAGTTTGCTGTTGTTTCAAATGCACAGCTTGTATCTATGGCTGAATCATATTTTCTTTTGCTTGATGTTGCTTCTGTATCGTGGGACATTTCGAGTGATTTTCTAAATCAAGCCTCACACATTCTACAAATACAGTCATCATCTTTGAATGCATATGCATTTTTGACAAAAGTATAAAACAGTGGTTGATTTCGCCCCTGTGAGAGGTGCCAGTAGCACTTAGTCACATCTTCTCGTTTACAGTTTATGCAAGGGCTTGGTGGACTGGCTTCATGCACCCTGCAGGGCTATCAAAATTTTTCAAATGTACCAGTACTTCACTATTTACAGGCAGTACATTTTCTTAAAAATTGAACATTTTTCATGAATATCTTATACAGCATGTGGCCAAAAATATTGCCACATGTAAAAAAAAAATCCCTATATAATCAACCAAAACCATATTTTGAATTTTCAAAATATTATTGTGAAGTCATTTCTGGATAGATTTTAACAAATTTTACACCAAAACATTCAGAATTGTCTATATGTTGACTGTTTATTTGCTCATTATGTTTATACGAGTGGTTTTTATTTGTACATAATTTAAATATAACAAATAAAAATTGACTTTGATTTTCCTATATATTTCAACTAAAAATAAAACCTAAAAATTAACAACCTTGTTAAATTATCTACAAATAAAAACCACTCAGTCATATAAACAAATGAGCAAATAAACATGCTGTACAACATTCTTTGAAATTAGGAGGTACCAATTACCATTTTAAGTGGGTACCTGGTACCGTCCCTTACTAAAACTAAAAGGCCTGCACCCGTTGACAGTTTTACTTTGGTGGCATATTTCAGAAAAGGGGGGTGCATATAACCAAGTTCGGGTTGTAGTTGTGAACCCACGAGATTGACAGAATGGGATAAATGCATCGAATTTCTAGACAATTTGCATTGTACATCAAAACAGTGTATTTTACCTCACATGCCTACCGTTATTCCATTGTTTACATGTGTAAATATTGATTGTACGAGTAAAATGGGAGGAGCAAATTGTTCCACCTTGACTCTGTTTGGGTGACGTTGGAATATGGACTATTTTTCTTAAACTGTTACGAGTGATGTAAATTCCCTTTTACCCGATGAAGTGTAGATATTATTCTGTCCAAGGAACCAGTTTTTTAATTTTTCCCTCCACGGGAACTTTATTCTGTCAGATGCAAAAAGTGTAAACATACGCGTCAAAAAAAAATTACGATTTTTCGAGGTAAAGAAAAAAACCGTTATTTTTACATTCATCGCAGACCGATTTTATACCAGACTGAAAATCATGACCATTAATAAATATAAATGTGATTTTTAATCATATTTCAATCATTTTCATTGGTTTAATAGAACAAAAACGTAGTTTTCCAAGTATGTATAATTGTTTGGGTTTGTGAAGCGCCATCTAGCGGAAAATGTTTACGATTATCTCCCTTGGATTTTTAAATATTCCACGGACCGGAAAATTAGAATTTTTGCGAGTCTGCTCTTCAACTGTAATTACCCCTTTTATATCTTTAAAATCGTCTAAGAGCAACAGTTGTGGCCGTTATTATTATATTGTCAAAACATATTTACTCAAACTGTTCTCACGGGGCAAAGTTGGGCGGTAAAAACGTGCTAAATTTAAGGGTCGACCACAATTGCCCCTTTACCAGAACTGAACATAAGATTAAAGTGTTCCTGTTTTCCGAACTGAAAATACTAAGGAGTTGGAAAACATTTTCAAATAAACAAATAACTAGTGTTCAAAAGGATTGACCACTCCTGTAAGTCAATTTACAATACATGTATTTACAAACCACAATTAATTATAATTAATATATATTAGCTCATACGAAACACTACCCACACATTCTAAGTTACCCTCACTTAAAGCCCGGAGAATGAGAACAGTTGAGTTGGAGACCTTTGACCGCTGCGATATAACTGAAATAGTGTTGAAAGTGGCGTTAAGCACCATAAACCAAACCATAAAACCAATCAAATTCTCAATTTGGATTTTATGTTATAGGGTATTGATTGATTGTAAAAGTACCATACATTTTAACATTCCACTTACATGAAAACGAGGAAAAAAGTTATCAATAAATAAATCTATAGTTATTGAGTTTTGAGGAAAATTACAGTCGTGTGTCGTAAGAAATAACATAGCTTGAATATCAATATAACATATCTTTACAAATCTGAGACAATTTGCAGGAATTTCTGCTTAAGGGGGTAGGCTTGGGTAACCGCGAAATTTTCCCATCAATTTTTTTTTTTTTAATTTGCGCCATGGAATAGTTATGTCTAAATACATTTTCTGGCAAAGTTTCAAGAAATTTCACAGTGCCGTTTTCTCCATAGCATATCCTAGATATAGCAATTTTGGGGGTATTCCCGACGCCAGATGGTAATACTAGTTTCGGAAGTTCTAATAGATAAACGCATTCATTCTGGTTGATAGGGAATATTTTGACTTTAATACACTTGACAGTGTTATTGTTCAATAAATATGAAATATCTTACATGTATGAATATCCTGTTTGGAGATAATCACGTTCAAACAGTGGAAATTGGGGAAAAAAGGGAGGATGCCCTGAGGTACCACCCTGGTATTAATTTCGCTTTGTAGTCGAGGGAGAGCGGCTTCAGCCGATATAGGGCGATAATTTCGCCCACTTCGCCTGGTTTGGTGAGCCTTGAGCCACCCAACTGTATTGTTAAATTCCTTCCAATTCTGTGCTCCAGTTGTATTCGTTTGAGTCTGGTTATTCTTTAGTTGTCTTAGGAGAAGGGGGGCGGCGGTATAAGAGAGGATCAGATATTACAATTTTTTCCCAAGCATAGCTTTCTATTTTTTTTACTACCATAAAATGAATTTGCTCTATAGTTTCATAATATCTAAGATTCTGGTGTATATATTCAATTCTTTTTTTTTTGACAAACCCTTGAAATTCAATAGAAAAAGTCTGTCACACAAATTGTGTTACATTTCTGGCATTTTTGACAACATACTTCGATGAAAAAAAATTCTGGAAAGAGATATTTCAATGATATTTTGTGGGCACCGGCATATAATAATAACACACTGCTTGACAATGGCATACGCAGCAATAAGATATAAAAATACAAGGAGCATAGCTATGGAAAGGTAAAAGGAAAAGGAGTCATTTTTTTTTAACTTGCCATATCCAGTCACTCGTCGCAACTTCGGCTGATTCCTTACCTTCATCAAACCTCGTCCGTATTACGATAACTCCCATTGGAACTACTTTCGGAAATCTTCAATGAAGGAGGTATTAAAATAATTTCACTTTCGAATATTCGTCTAATAATAATATATTTTCATTCGTCGCAATGTCGGCTGATTCCGTACCTTCATCAAAGACCAATATTTTTCAAAGCAAACTCTATACACACATCTATTGTCGCCATTTTAGAACTTATTCGCGGTGCGCAATGTTTGATTGAAGTGATACGGTCTTCCGGCGAAGTAATGTGACGCGTAGACGCATATCAAATACCGTATTACAGCCGAGGTATTGAGGAAGCGAAGCGGACTCACCCGAGGTTTGCCGATTGCATATCCAATGTATACAATCTTTGTCACCAAGAAGCTTGGAATTGGGGGGGGGGGGGGGGGGGGGGAATTGTCAAACGCACAGATGATCATATATTTGAGAAGAAATTGAAAATAGAGTTATCTCCCATACCATAGGCCTACCCCCTTAAGATCAAGTATAAGGTATTATCTAATATCTTGAAATGCATAATAAATTGGGTTGAAGCATGCATTAACATAGTTTAATATACTGAGTGAACGCACAAATTCGCTTCAAAGTAAAGACAATAAACATCACAAACAACACGGCAACACAATCCTGTACTTTACGGTTGGTCGGTCAATAAATGCTCGTAGTTAGCTGGCAGTGACTACTAGCATAAGCTAAGATGGCAGAATTCGTTAACGTTGGTTGCAGACATTCAGTGAATACAAAATCACAAAGGCATTCACTTAATAGATTAATAAATAGTCAATACCAATGAATTAATAAACATCAAAAGAACTTAATAGTCTTCGTGAGAAACCAGAAACATAAGAAGTATCATCAAAGTGTAGGCATAATATTTGGGCATATAACATGTGTCTCGGCAATAAAAATATATTTACAGTACAGTTGGTTTATCATTACCTTAGCCAAAATAGTTCTAAAGATCTAATAGGTTCAGAAGTGTCAACACAAACTTAAGATATTTTTAATAACATCTCCGTAGATACCAGGAAGAGAAATGCCCCCTCCCCGACGGAATCACATGGTTCAAAATTAGACCCTCCACCGCGAGGTATTACTTCAAAAATTAGTCTTCGCTGCTTGAGCGAGAAGAATAAAATATACAACACTCAAGCACTAGCAGACTTGCAGGATTAAGATTCATGATTCCATAATTAAACAACAGTATTAAGAAAAAACTGCTGGAACCTGCTAATCTGGGTCACGGGTCACTATAATCGGGCGGCTGTATCGAGAAACAGATACGGTGTTGAAAAAACTGTTGATACTCATAAAATATTGATAAATGCAATACCATTTTATGTTTGTCGTCAAGAAATATGATAGACAAAACCATGTGTGAAGTTTTATGACGAAATATCTACGATTTCTATGTAAATTTACGAGTTGAAGTTGCGGCTGTATCGAGAAACAGATACGGTGTTGAAAAAAACTGTTGATACTCATATAAAATATTGATAAATGCAATAAAACTTTATGTTTGTCTTCAAGAAATATGATAGACAAAACCATGTGTGAAGTTTTATGACGAAATATCTCCGATTTCTATGTAAATTTACGAGTTGAAGTGGGGAAATTTTATGTTCGATTTCTAAAAATCTTCTACTCTGAAACCACAGGTAAATTTACTTTAGCGATGTATTTTTATCTTGGACAAGAATAATGAGCGTCCTGATTGGATGACCGATTTAAAACACACTGACTCTGCATGGTAAAAAGATGCATGTAAAAGAAATCTGTTATATTTATTCATTTGTTTGATTCTGGAATATTGTTGATCATTGATTCAAACAAGAAAAAAGGGAAAAAGGGGGGGGGGGTTGAATCTTATTTGTGAATTTTACAGTTAATTTGATAAAAAAAAATAGTTGTTATATCGAACATTCACACATTACAATACTAACATATAATTTTCTATTTTTAAACTTGACTCAGTTTAAAATCAAATAACAATTTACTTCCTTAAGAACGGATTACATGACAAAATGAAAAAATGAATTGCAGCTGGGTTTTAGATAGTATTACTTGTTCATTTTGTGCACATTCCAAGCTGAATTGAATATATAAGGTAACATTTTCACTATAAAATGTATATATTAACGTATTAAGTTGACTGTATGTGACTCTGTGCAGTTTATACATTTAAATTTCGTGTCTTGTCTTGTTCTATTTTCTTTAACTAATGTATTTTCGGTAAATGATATATATCTATATGCATGTATGAAACAACCGACAACGATTTTCTTCCAGAAAATAATAATTTCTTGAAAGCAAACAACTCAGTAAGAAATTTTCGAAACGGAAACCAAACGAAACGAAAAGTAGTGAAACGAAACTAAAAGTAAAATAACACAACGAAACAAAACATAATCTTCAGCGGGAACACTCATAGTCATAAGACTGGAAAGCCAAATAATTTAATAGTCCCTGGGAGCAAGTGATCAAAAGGATATAAACAGGAAAGCCAAATAATTTAATAGTCCCTGGGAGCAAGTGATGAAAAGGACATAAACAGGAAAGCCAAATAGTTTAATATTCCCTGGGAGCAAGTGATGAAAAGGATATAAACAGGAAAGCCAAATAATTTAATAGTCCCTGGGAGCAAGTGATCAAAAGGACATAAACAGGAAAGCCAAATAATTTAATAATCCCTGGGAGCAAGTGATCAAAAGGACATAAACAGGAAAGCCAAATAATTTAATAGTCCCTGGGAGCAAGTGACCAAAAGGACATAAACAGGAAAGCCAAATAATTTAATAGTCCCTGGGAGCAAGTGATGAAAAGGACATAAACAGGAAAGCCAAATAATTTAATAGTCCCTGGGAGCAAGTGATGAAAAAGACATAAACAGGAAAGCCAAATAATTTAATAGTCCCTGGGAGCAAGTGATGAAAAGGACATAAACAGGATAGCCACAAATTGTCTACAATCACTATTGCCTGAGGGAGGAACACCTTAGTTTTAATCAATTACGTTATTTAGGATCTGTAAATTTCAAGCATAAATATAATCTAACAAATCATTCCAATGACGAAACACTGACGACTGTGCGGGTGATATCCTCAGGTAATAATAGTGTACCTACAGAGGTATTGACTCGGTGACATGAATACAAAACATAGATAGCTAATTTATCGCGCACGGCTCGTTTCTGTATTAACCCTCATTAGGTACGTACGACCATAATCAAAAGAGTCATCATGGATCTTCCGAAAAATCTATCTTAGATAATTTATGAAATAATGAATAATAAATAAATTTATAAACAAATATAATAAAGTTGATAAATAAAACAAAGAAACAGGCGAAAACGGAACGGAACGGTATTGTAGAAATGTACACAGGATACAAATCTGTTTACTCTTTACATGTCAAATTGAGATACTAAGACAGTCGATTGGACAGTTTATAGAACCCACACACTATTTACAAATGTATGGTAGTGTATGTTATATATATATTTATTTTCAGAAAATGTCTGGCAAGGGCACCAATGCATTTAAAGCAGCTAATATAAGGATATCAACATTGGTTTGGAAATTGCATAGGGCAATAGAGAATGCTAAAGAGCAAGATATCCCATGTACTGAAGTAGATGCTGTTAGCAAATTTGCTATGGATAGTTTTAAGTTTTTTCTTGAATTTGGGGTAAGATACAATAATTTGTTATTTCTTAATTTTAATTCAATTTTTTTCAATATTTTTTCTATTATAATGGGTAAGATACAATAATTTGCTATTTTATTTACTTTTAATTCAATTATTTCCAATATTTTTTCTATTTTAATGTTTAAGCTAACTAAAGAAGAGTTTGAAGATACCAAAGGGGTAATCAGAATCCGTAAATGGAAGTAGGACACATCACACAACACAATGGCCAAAAGAAAAATGATAAAAGGACAAACAATGATCTACAAAACATACACATGAAACTAAAGATCAAGTAACACGAACCCCACTAAAAACCGGGATGAACTCAGATGCTCCGGAAAGGTAAGCAGAGCAGATGTTGTTTTGCTTTAAAATTGTTGTTCATCGACTCATAATTTTATTTCTATAAATACATGTAAATAGGAAGATACTTTTTTTTTCATTACATACTAGTTATAAACAGTAGTTTTAATAAAAAAAAATCGTTTGTTAATCAATTAGTAAACTTATTACAGCAGCAACAGGTTTACTATACTTGTTCAACAATCTCAACAATGTGTTAATTTGGTAACATAAATACTTTACATTCTCTATGTTATCTAAATATATTACTATACAGTTTCATTTCAATATTCAATATTCAATATTGTTGTGTTTTCTTTTGTTTTTTGTGTGTTTTTTATTAGCAAAAGTATAATGATTCTTCTTTATCCTCGGTAAATTAGTATTTAAAGTGTTAAACTAGAGTGGGGAAGATCGCGTTGGTCAGGATTAAAGAAAGACAAATGGTATTTGATGCTTAGCCACGAATCACGCAACATTCAGGAATAAGAATATAGACAGGCTGGCTGGGTGGCAGGCTGACAGTAAGGATATTGTGTCCGAGTGGAGCAACCTATATACCTGTTGTGTTGTATACTAGTAGTAGAAAGCAGGCATACGTAAAGGTTAATACAACTACTACATGATGATGACAACTAGTGCCACTTAATTATATAAACTTAATAAATGATGGCCACTTTTGTCCGTTGGAAATAAATACGAATGTACTGTATGCCATTTCTAGGTAATCAATACGACAGCAATTAATATTAGCCTTTGGTTTTCTTAAATTAAAAGGTCTTGGATGAAAACGCACATCTACACAAGCCAAAACACAGATCATCAAGATCCCATTCAGCAGGTCCAGATAGAAAACAAAATGTTCGTACTACACCCGGGTCAGAAGTAAGTATTTTTTGTTATTTTATGACACAATACTTAACAATAATCAATTTGTAGATAAAAAAGGCAATAGTTTTTACTGACTTCTAAGTTTATTATTTTAGCAAACTGTTATCAACTAATTAAAAGCAATCATGAAAGGACTGTGAGCTATAAGGGCCAAAATCGGCCCCACCTCAGATGTCGATAAAATTTTCTCCACAATGTATTCACAATATGTACTTTTCAGAAATAAATACAGTTAGTTAATATGTGTATCTAATTCCTCACAGCGGATCGACAAATTCAGGTAATGAAAAGCAGTGAACGTCATTTTTTTCAGAATACAGAACGTACGTATCATTGTATTATAATGCATATCAATAAAAAAACAAAAACAAAGCATAATTAAACTCAATAAACAAAGCATAAATTTGACTTAATATGCAATGTGGATTGATTTCAGGGATAAAAACATGTTCCGAAGCTGTATTATGAAATTAAAGTGAACGAATAGTAATGTCACAACGTCACCCATTTTCGACGGTCTCCTGTTTTCGACGTTTGTTTCACGTGATAAAATCTCTCATTATTTTGATCGCTTCATTTGTCAGAGGTTATATTATGATGCTGAAATTGCATGAATGATCTCATGAAATCTGATCTGAAAATATCATCTTTGAATGTAAGAACTACGTACCACATCTATTATTTCACGTTCAAATTGTAGTTTTTCGTGATTCATTTTTTCGTCACATTAACAAAGCTTTAATCATTTAAAAAATATATCTCATACAGACCAATTTTGGATTCATCGTCTGCTATGACATTGATAAGGTACATGTTGAGGTCAATAGGGGTGGATCCAGGATTTCAAGGTAGGGGACGCACTTAAAAAATTTGCGTCGAGCGGAGGGAGGTGGGAACATTTTTGGGGTATTTCGTGTGAAAAATCACGATTTTACGCCAAAAAAATCATATTTTTTCCAATTTTAGGGTAGGGGCTCGCGCCGGGTGCGCCATCCCCTTGGATCCGTCCCTGGGACATCAATTCAGAAACTTATTAACATTGATCGTCGAAAACTGGTCGAAATTTTAGTATTAATCTTAAAGAAGTAATAGATAGATTTATTTGGACAATAGAACTTTGTCATATTTGAATTTTTTTTAAACACTTTTTTAACCGTACTTTATTCTTTAACGACAACCAATGCGATGATATATTCCAGTACATTTTAACGGACAACCATCACAAATCTATAGAAAAAAAAATGCCATGGTATGGGTTGAGAGAAGTCCAATATTTAAAGATCGTTTTTTTTTTATAATATGGAAATATTTTGGGAAATGGTGTGAAGCAAAATGTTTAATGTGTAACGATTTTAGCTAGGACCCTTTGAGAATTTTTTTTTTATAAACTGATAAGAAGCCATGGAATCAGATATCCCATAGAAAGTGGCTGTCGATAGATAATTGTTTTACAATCAAGTATTTCATATATATTTATGATGAGAACAAGTTTACAACCATATGATTAATCGTGTAGGTAAAATGTGTGTCGCTGCCACGAGTCTATGTATGATTGCTTTGATTGTCACTAGGAAAAGAGGAGATGGTAGATATTGTTTTGCTTTGTGACAAAACCAACAACACTCCTAATAAACTGTTGCTATCAGAATCTGTTGTAAGTTATCTTTTACGTGTAAGGAGTGTGTCCTTTACTTCCCGCGCTAAGGGATGTATTAAATTCGTTCCTCATAGCTGTCTGGTGTCCCTTTCACATAAAGTCGACGTTTTCCTAGAGGAAGCCATTTGTTATTTTATTTATGTCAAATTCGCAGTCATGTTAGGATTCTAATAATAATAGGATATTATACATTATTATACAGCAATAATTTTAATCCAATCAAAAACAATATGGTTGTGATCGTCTTCCGTAATTAGAATCGTCAAAATGAAATACAACCGAATTAATATCAAATGGTGACTTGTTTCAACCTCATTTAAAATATACCTTGACATTCTGTAATACTTGTACTCGTACATCACGTTCACGATCTTTTATTACAACACTATTTCACTCAAGTGTAAATTTTGTTCCTGTTCTAGTTAAAGGACTTTATCAAACAGAATCATACAGTTTACATGTAATGCAGTTAATACGCATTTAATCCACAGAAGAATATTTCTATTTTCCACACCTTGTGGTGTGGGGTCGCTATTGTGCATGCTAAATATTAATTGCAAACCCCATTGACTGGCTATTTGCTGCCTGTCTAGAATATTTAATTTTTCTCTCGATCGACAGTTCAGAAGCTAGAAAACAATATGATGAATATTGTCTGTCAATCATGAAAACAATAACTTATGCACATGACAGAACGCATTTTCAATGCACTACATACACAAACTTTTGATCCATCATTTGTCCATTGGAGGTTGATTTAAGAGAATGGAACTGATAGAAGTTAAAAGTTTAATTTGGGCGCAAAAGGGGAAACTTGATATAATTTATGAAAATGTGATGTGAATTCAGCATTCATGACCTCTTTAAACATTCCCTCTGGTAAAGAGTCTGAGGATTTACCCTATTTATATTCGATACCTAAACTCCATAAGACAGCATACAAAGAAAGGTACATAGCGGGATCATCAACTTGTTCGACGAAAGAATTGTCTATTCACCTGACAAAGATTCTGTCTACAGTAAAAGAGGGACAACAGAAATATTGTGAAACTGTTTACTCGCGTAGTGGCATAAATCACATGTGGATTTTGAAAAACTCTAAAGATCTTTTGGATAACCTGAAATCAAGATCTTTCTCTCGGGTATCCTCCATCAAAACTTTTGATTGTTCAACTCTATATACCACCCTACCGCATGACAAATTGTCTCCTTTGGAGGGACACTGTTTCAGCAGGTCGTCGGCATACCAATGGGTACGAATTGTGCCCCTCTTTTAGCCGATTTATTTTTATACTCATATGAGTCGGAGATTCTTCAAAAGCTTGTAAAAGATAAGAAGATTCATGAGGCTATAGCCTTTAATTTCACATACAGGTATATTGATGACGTTTTATCTATCAATAATTCTAGATTTGCAGAATTTCTTCCATTGATATATCCTCCAGAGCTGGAAGTTAAAGAGACCACCGATACAGCTTCGTCCGCATCATTTTTGGATTTATACCTCGAATTTGACGACAGTGGTCAACTCAGTATTAAAATCATAAATTTTCCAAACATGTGCAGCAATATACCAGCTTCTCCTGCATATGGTGTTTACATCTCGCTATGCAAGGGCCAGTAGCAATTATTCTGATTTCCTGAAACGTCATCTTCATCTGAGAAACAGGCTACTGGACCAGGGCTATTAAAAGATTCGCCTTATTCGATCTCTTAAAAAGTTTATATTCCGATACCAAGATCTTGTCGAAATATATTCCGTCTCTGCAGAAAAAATTATAAGCGATGTATTTTCATATAGTGAAAATGTATAAAGATAAAGAAGTCCAAAAATGTAAAGGATATTTTTTTTGTCAATGTGTGACGTAAAAATATTTTTGACATTTACGTCACCGAATATGGTACTGCTTTGACAACTATTTTACCTATTTTGTTCCTGTATTTGAATACTGTTATAGTGACAGCCGGAACCTTTGAACCGTAATGAGAGCGGGAGGTTTTGGCGCCTTAAAATCTGATTCAACCCACCATTTCTTTAGAAATGCCTGTACCAAGTCAGGGTCATTACGGTTTTCACAGTTTTCCGGTTGTTGACTGATTTTGTCTGTTTATATAATTATGAGTTTTGACTTTCCCTTTGTAAAATTGTTCGGAGTTCGGTAATTTGTTATTACCCTTATTGGATTGTTCCCAAAAATATCTACTCCTTGTGGATCAAACTATTTGTCTTCATTTTAGAAGTAGCATCGATAGACCATTATACCCGTTACCTCCGTATTCCTGTAGTAATAACTATTTCAGTGTCCCGGAAGAAAATATATAATCAATAATTGGTGGCTTATGAAAAAAAACTATTTTGGATGAAGTGGTGTTTATTTTATTTCTATCTTACATTTGTATATAACTGTTACGTGCCGACATCCCATCGTTTTGTACGGCAAAGATTGCTTCTCAAATATCAAAACGTCATCAAAGCGCTTGGAATATTTGAACATTTTCCCGTCGATTTTCAAGAAATTTAACACCTCGTGAAACCAAAAAAAAATACTTTAACAGTATTTGTGTTTTATTTATTTTAATAATCTGGTAAAATATTTTTCTGGTGCACGACTGCGGAGGTGCTTAATTTCTTCGAAAACCGTCCAAATATAGCGGACAAAATTCCACGAAATACAGAAAACAAATATTGCTCATGACGTCACAATGCCGTCAAATACGTATCGATTTTGTTGGAAACAAGTTTTAACATCAAAAGTATGATCTCGTCTATGATATAAAACACATCAAATTTTATTAAATATGGGGCCATATATGGCACTTATAGTCCCCAGTTCTTTTTATGGCATTGACGCCGGATTACATGCACTGAGTTTTTCTCTTGGTTTTAATGTACACAAACTGTATTTAAAATAAATACAATTACTTACAGAAGCATAAGTTATTTATTGATGAATTTCATTACTTGAAATGAATCATGAAATGTACAGATTGTGTATATAATGGTCTCATATATACAATCAGAAGAGTAAAAGTATTGATTTTAAGGGTCTGGCTGAGGTTATAAATAAATTAATATTTAACAACCTCCACAATCCTCCACCAACAAAATATTTTGATATAATCATTAACCCTCTATACTCAAAACAACTGCCCAATTTGGTTTTGGTGGAAGACCGTGGAGGTATATAAAATAGCTAAAATGTACATTAAATATGTCGTTTATAGTCCATTTTTAGCATTATCCGTCTAATTATGATGTCATTATGACGTCATAGCGCACCCAATTTCACGGAAAGTTATATTTTTGGAAAAATTGTTTATCTAACAATTCAATTAGTAAATTGTTTTTATTCTATGTCGAGCATTATTTTTTAATATAATGTGGGGCCAATTGTGCACCTTAACGCCTCTCCCTCTTTAAGAAAATATTTAAAGATGATGGCTAAAGCATCATGTTGACATTAAATATACACCAAACATAGCACATTGTTAATTAATATAATTAACCATTATTAGGGAGGTACAGGCAAAAGATCTAAAACATCAATTGAACACAACTGCTAATTAAAATTAACTAAGAACGGAACATCAGTGTTCATTAATATAATTAAATAAGAACAGAACACAGCTGCTACTTCAAATTAACTAAGAACAGGACACAGCTGTTGATAAATATAATTAACTAAAAAAGCAGAACACAACTGTTAATTAATATAATTAACTAAGAACAGAACACAACTGTTAATAAATATAATTAACTAAGAACAGAACACAACAGTTACTGTTAATTAACATAATTAACTAAGAACAGAACACAACTGTTAATAAATATAATCAACTAAGAACAGAACACAACTTTTAATGAATATAATTAACTAAGAACAGACCACAACGGTTAATAAATATAATTAACTAAGACCAGAATACGGCTGCTAATGAAAATTAACTAAAAACAGAACACAACTGTTAATTGATATAATTAACTAAGAACAGAACGCAACTGTTAATCAATATAATTAACTAAGAACAGAACAACTGTTAATTAATTTAATTAACTAAGAACAGAATACAACTGTTAATCAAAATTAACTAAGAACAGAACACAACCGCTAATCTAATTAAAATTAACTAAGAACAGAACACTACTGTTATTAATATAATTAACTAAGAACAGAACACAACTGTTAATAAATGTAATGATCTTAGAACAGGACACAGCTGTCGATAAATATAATTAATTAAAAAAGCAGAACACAACTGTTAATTAATATAATTAACTAAGAACAGAACACAACTGTTAATAAATATAATTAACTAAAAACAGAACGCAACTATTAATAAATATAATTAACTAAGAACAGAACACAACAGTTACTGTTAATTAATATAATTAACTAAGAACAGAACACAACAGTTACTGTTAATTAACATAATTAACTAAGAACAGAACACAACTGTTAATAAATATAATTAACTAAGAACAGAACACAACTTTCAATGAATATAATTAACTAAGAACAGAACACAACGGTTAATAAATATAATTAACTAAGAACAGAACACGGCTGCTAATGAAAATTAACTAAAAACAGAACACTACTGTTAATTGATATAATTAACTAAGAACAGAACGCAACTGTTAATCAATATAATTAACTAAGAACAGAACAACTGTTAATTAATTTAATTAACTAAGAACAGAATACAACTGTTAATCAAAATTAACTAAGAACAGAACACAACTGTTAATTAATATAATTAACTAAGAACAGAACACAACTGTTAATAAATTTAATTATCTTAGAACAGGAGACAACTGTTGATGAATATAATTAACTAAAAAACCAGAACACAACTGTTAATTAATATTAACTAAAAACAGAACACAACTGTTAATAAATATAATTAACTAAGAAGAGAACGCAACTGTTAATAAATATATTTAACTAAGAACAGAACACAACAGTTACTGTTAATTAATATAATTAACTAAGAACAGAACACAACTGTTAATAAATATAATTAACCAAGAACAGAACACAACTGTTAATGAATATAATTAACTAAGGACAGAACACAACGGTTAATAAATGTACTTAACTAAGAACAGAACATGGCTGCTAATGAAAATTAACTAAGAACAGAACACAACTGTTAATTGATATAATTAACTAAGAACAGAACGCAACTGTTAATTAATATAATTAACTAAGAACAGAACAACTGTTAATTGATATAATTAACTAAGGAGAGAATACACCTGTTAATTAATATAATTAACTAAAAACAGAACACAGCTGTCAATTAAAATTAACTAAGAACAGAACACAGCTGTCAATTAAAATTAACTAAGAACAGAACACATTTTCCTAAACACAGATCACCAAGACCTCACTCAGCAGGTCCAGATATAAGACAAAATGTTGTACTACACCAGGATCAGAAGTAGGTATTTTTTGTCATCTAATGACACAATACTTAACAATAATCAATTTGTAGATAAATAAGAAATAGTTTTACCAAACTCGACGTTTATTTTTAAACAAACTGTTATAAACTAATTAAAAGTAGTACAAATATTTGAAGATGATGGCAAAGTCATCATGTTGACATTAAATATACATTAAACAGAACATAACTGTTGATTAATATAGTTAACAAAGAACGGAACATAACTGTTAATAAATTTAATTAACAAAGAACGGAACATAACTGGTAATTAACAAAGAATGGAACACAACTGTTTAATATAATTAACAAAAAATGGAACACAACTGTTAATTAATATAATTAACAAAGAATGGAACACAACTGTTAATTAATATAATTAACTAAGAATGGAACACAACTGTTAATTAATATAGTTAACTAAGAACATAACACAACTGTTAATTAATTTAATTAACTAAGAACAGAACACAACTGTTAATAAGTATAATTAACTAAGAACAGAACATAACTGTTAGTTAATATAATTAACTAAGAACAGAACACAACTGTTAATAAATATAATTAGCTAAGAACAGAACACAACTGTTAATTACTATAATTAACTAAGAACAGAACACAACGGTTAATAAATATAATTAACTAAGAACAGAACAGAACTGTTAATTAATATAATTAACTAAGAACAGAACACAACGGTTAATAAATATAATTAACTAAGAACAGAACACGGCTGCTAATGAAAATTAACTAAAAACAGAACACTACTGTTAATTGATATAATTAACTAAGAACAGAACGCAACTGTTAATCAATATAATTAACTAAGAACAGAACAACTGTTAATTAATTTAATTAACTAAGAACAGAATACAACTGTTAATCAAAATTAACTAAGAACAGAACACAACTGTTAATTAATATAATTAACTAAGAACAGAACACAACTGTTAATAAATTTAATTATCTTAGAACAGGAGACAACTGTTGATGAATATAATTAACTAAAAAAACCAGAACACAACTGTTAATTAATATTAACTAAAAACAGAACACAACTGTTAATAAATATAATTAACTAAGAAGAGAACGCAACTGTTAATAAATATATTTAACTAAGAACAGAACACAACAGTTACTGTTAATTAATATAATTAACTAAGAACAGAACACAACTGTTAATAAATATAATTAACCAAGAACAGAACACAACTGTTAATGAATATAATTAACTAAGGACAGAACACAACGGTTAATAAATGTACTTAACTAAGAACAGAACATGGCTGCTAATGAAAATTAACTAAGAACAGAACACAACTGTTAATTGATATAATTAACTAAGAACAGAACGCAACTGTTAATTAATATAATTAACTAAGAACAGAACAACTGTTAATTAATATAATTAACTAAGGAGAGAATACACCTGTTAATTAATATAATTAACTAAAAACAGAACACAGCTGTCAATTAAAATTAACTAAGAACAGAACACAGCTGTCAATTAAAATTAACTAAGAACAGAACACATTTTCCTAAACACAGATCACCAAGACCTCACTCAGCAGGTCCAGATATAAGACAAAATGTTGTACTACACCAGGATCAGAAGTAGGTATTTTTTGTCATCTAATGACACAATACTTAACAATAATCAATTTGTAGATAAATAAGAAATAGTTTTACCAAACTCGACGTTTATTTTTAAACAAACTGTTATAAACTAATTAAAAGTAGTACAAATATTTGAAGATGATGGCAAAGTCATCATGTTGACATTAAATATACATTAAACAGAACATAACTGTTGATTAATATAGTTAACAAAGAACGGAACATAACTGTTAATAAATTTAATTAACAAAGAACGGAACATAACTGGTAATTAACAAAGAATGGAACACAACTGTTTAATATAATTAACAAAAAATGGAACACAACTGTTAATTAATATAATTAACAAAGAATGGAACACAACTGTTAATTAATATAATTAACTAAGAATGGAACACAACTGTTAATTAATATAGTTAACTAAGAACATAACACAACTGTTAATTAATTTAATTAACTAAGAACAGAACACAACTGTTAATAAGTATAATTAACTAAGAACAGAACATAACTGTTAGTTAATATAATTAACTAAGAACAGAACACAACTGTTAATAAATATAATTAGCTAAGAACAGAACACAACTGTTAATTACTATAATTAACTAAGAACAGAACACAACGGTTAATAAATATAATTAACTAAGAACAGAACAGAACTGTTAATTAATATTATTAACTATATTTAGGGAAGTGCAGACAAAAGACCTAAATCAGACTGTTTGGTTTGGTTCTGGGCATGGTTGTGGCATCGAATACTTACCTCATCGTAACTTACTTTGGAATCACTCCGGAAAATTTAAAGTCTTGGGTATTGAATTCGACCTCGTTGCCCAAATAAGGTTATTAACAATTTCCATACAAAATTAAAAAAGTTAAATCCGTATTGAATTCATGGATCCATAGAGAATTGTCATATGTTGGTAAAATTACCGTGATTAAAACTTTGGCATTCTCAATCCTCACACAAGTTCTCTCTGTTTTACCAAATCCCCCCAAAGAAACATTAATAGACATTCAAAATATTTTCTTTCGATTCCTCTGGAATAATAAAAGAGACAAAATCAAACGAAAGGTTATCATGAATAATTATGAAGAAGGGGGACTGAAATTACCACATATTGAAAGTTATTGCTATTCACTGAAAATGTCTTGGATTCAAAAACTATTAAACACAATGAACCATTCTCAATGGGAACTACTCCTTTTAGATAAAATTGAAAAAATTGGGGGTGACAAAGTGTGGTTACTTAAAAAACTTGGAATTCAAAAAATCTCTACTAAGTTTAACCCATTTTGGAGGGATATTTTCCTAAATTGGTCAAAAATATTAGAAGGTGAGGAGGTAAACGATGCCACACATGTCAAATTCCAACCCATTTGGTTAAACCCAAGCATAAACGTTAATGGAAAAGTTGTGCTAAATGAAAAATGGCAAGAAAAGGGAACTGTTTTCATAAATGATATTATGAAAACAAATGGTAATGGACTAATGTCTGTGGAGGAGCTTGGTTTGAAATATCAAATTACAAATGCATGTATGTTCTACAATAGTTTATTAAGTTGTCTCCCGAGATTTTGGAAGCACCTCATTCAAAATAGTGCAAGGCTTTTGTCTGTGACCGGATCCAACATGGAACAATTTGATAAAATTAGAAATTGTATTAAGCCATGTAAAACTTTTTATAACATATTCTTGAAAAAATATACTGAAAGACCGATAAATTCTCAAAAGAAATGGGAAATTCTGTTGAATATTAATGAAGTAAATTGTGAATTTGTTTACATTTTGTCAAATGACTGTATTCTTGATAATACAATGAAAATGTTTCAGTACAAGCTTCTCCACAGAACCGTCCCTATACATACATTTTTGTATAAATGTAGGCTAGTTGAAACTAAATTGTGTGCTTTTTGTGGAGAGACTAGGGAGACCATTCTGCACCTCTTCTGTGATTGCAACATAGTAAAAAACATCTGACTTAAAATATATGAGTAATTGCAGATCAGGTGTGGGGGTCTCTCTGGTCTCTCCGGGAGAGACATACTCCTAGGAATTGAAAATGTAGATTACTTGTATATAAATTCAATTCTGCTAATTACAAAATACTATATTTATTCCTGTAAATTTAAAAAAGTAGTTCCTTCTTTCTCAGGAGTAATATCTTTACTCAGGTACAAATATAAAATAGAAATTTTTTCTGCATTAATACTACCTCCTGCAAAGCGACAGAGAGTTCGGGATAGATGGCATGAAATATTACTTTTCATTTGAGAGGATTAAGGGACAGCATGGTGTGTGTGTGTGGGGGGGGGGGGGGGGGGTGGCGAAAGCTGTTTTTTTTTATTTTATGTTTTTTGTTTATTACATATATTGTACCATATTGTTGGTATATGGTATGGTTAAAAGAAAAACGTAAAACTCTTTTGAATGATCAAACTGTATACATTTATAATTATTATATAGACATGAACATGATGTATGTAAATTGTTAATTAGGCAACAATAAAAAGTAAAATTACAAAAAAAAATAATTAGCACAAAATGGAACATAACTGTTAATTAATATAATTAACAAAGAACAGAACAGAACTGTTAATTAATATAATTAACTAAGAACAGAACACAACTGTCAATAAATATAATTAACTAATAACAGAACACAACTGTTAATTACTATAATTAACTAAGAACAGAACACAACGGTTAATAAATATAATTAACTAAGAACAGAACAGAACTGTTAATTAATATTATTAACTATATTTAGGGAAGTGCAGACAAAAGATCTAAATCAGTAACTAGAACGGGTATCAAGGATGCACGACCCACTCCTGTAAGTATATTGTTTGGACTTCATCATCGTCTGTAACTCACAGCTGATTATGCTATCCAATCATCTCCTCTGTGTTTATTCATATAAAATTGTTGTTTGGGTTTGTTCACTCACTGATCTGAGTTTTATAGTTTCCATAGCAACATCACTGATCGTTTCCTATTGTACAGCTTCAGGATATTTTGGGATATTATGAAAAATAAGATTTGAAACGTCGATATGATATTTATTGTCGATTAATTACAGGTATTACCATATTACCACCCGTTAATCTCTTCTAATCAAAATATTTGTTTAAATGTTTGGAATAATTCACCAATACGACGGTTTTTCTCTCAGTTGACCTACGTGAATGTAAAGTAACCGGAACGTGATCAACCATGGATTACCGACGATGGGGATACATTTAAAAGGGGAAATTATATAAAGAATTTATAAATGCTATAGCTTAAACTCAAGATTCTTCTCCCTCATACATATGTGACCTTTGCCGATTTTGGCTATCCTGTTTAGGTTCTTTGGTTTTCTTTCTTATAAAGGCTTTTAAATTATTTAACTTTCTGATATTTTGGTTTTTCGTGTACCTGATGGAGGTTATTCCAAAAACGCGTCGAACACACTTAATTTGATATCCACGTTTTTATTACTATCACTGAGTCAATACCTCCGCTGATGGACTATTAGTTCCCGACGGTATCATCAGCCGTCTAGGCCCTTTGGCTTTATAGCTTCCAAACACTTTTAAATTATTTGCCATTCCAATATGTCGATATTGAGCGTACCTGATGAAGGTTATTCCAGAAACGTTTCTTTCGCACTAAAACAAATATCCACGTTTGTATTACTACTACTAGGTTGATACCTCTACTGATGGACTATTAGTCCCTGAGTGTATCACCAGCCCAGTAGTCACTGCTTCGGCACTGACATGGTATATTACATTTACTTTTATCGAAATTCCTATATCATGTAATTATTTTTAAAAGTACTATTCTCGTCTCTCAGTGATAGGTAACCTAAGCTGATGCTGGATATCCTGTGTATGTCCTTTGGTTTTCTTGCTCACAAGAACTCTAAATTATTTGGCTTTCAGGTATTTTGACTTTGAGCGTACCTAATGAAGGTTATTCCAGAAACACGTCGCGTGCCCACTTTTATCAACATTTTTATTTAGATTGTTTGTTTGTTTGTTTGTTTGATGATGTTTAAAGCCACTTTCAGCAATATTTCTGTTATGTCGTGGCGGTCAGTTTTATTCAGAAGAAAAAAACAGAAAGTAATATTATAATGAAAACAAAGTACAATCAAACCTGTCCATGTGGTCACCTCTATTAAGAAGTCACCTGTATTAAAGGGTCACCTTATTCTTGTCCCGTCATAGAAAATTTCATATGAATTGAACCTCTTTTAAGAGGTCATCTGTCTTATAAGGCTACTTTTTCTTTCTCCCAAAGGTGACTTTTTAATACAGGTTTGACTGTATACTGAAAAGTCTTCACTGTTTCTACATTTCTAACAAAGGATAGATTGGATTATATTATGTGGATTTAACGCCAATGTCAACATATTTAAGTTATTCAGTTTAATAGATGGATGAAGCGGGAATACCACGGAGAACCACTGACCTACCTTAAGTTACTGACAAACTATATAAAATAAAGTTGTCTTGTGTACTCTTCGCCATATGCGGAAATCAAACCCACAGCATAAGTGGTGATAGGAACTAATATGCATAAGTAGATATAATTACAACTACCATATGATCAGGGCCACGGGGCCCACCTTCAAATGATATACAGCTTTATCTGATAGACTAATAGAGTTTGACAGTGTTAATAATTATATCGTATTGAGACTTGAATGAATTGTTAAAATAATTTAGCCATCAAATGTGGGTTCTATCTAATCAATTGAATTTGAGGTTGTTTATGGCAAATTCATCAGATTGATTAAGACTGAGGAATGGCTGTTGTATAGTATAATTTAAAGTGAATACATTTTCAGTTATATCGTGGCGAGAACAAGGTACGATTTATATGAGCTTGTTGTGTTATATGTGACCGGCACCCTAAACCTAGTTGTTATAATGCTAAACTCATTGAAACAGCAATCCACAGGGAGACAAATGGCTTTACTCAAACACATGATGACTTCGAGATAATCCTGCATGCTTATCGGAGAAAGAACAAATAGCAATATCGAACTCACGATCTACTACACGAAGGGACGGCTAGTTTAATCTTGAAATTTATGACAGCTTGTCATAAAAAATAATTACATCATTTATCCGAATTAATTAGGTTTGGTTTGGTTTGGTTTATGGTGTTTAATGCCACTTTCAACAATATTTCAGAGGAGTACCCGGAGAAGACCACCAACATGCCGCAAGTCACTGACAAACTTTATCATATAATGCTGTATCGAGTACACCTCGCCTGATTCTTACTCACAACATTATTGGTGATAGGCACCGATTGCATAGGTAGTTGTAAATCCAACTACCATACGATCACGACGGCCCCAAATTAATTACAAGTTTTAAGCTAAATACTAGTAGTTATTACACTTTATGTGATTTGTGTACAAGTTTAATCGACTTGAATTCTCATATAAATTGTATTTACAATAGAGAGAAGTGCACTGTTGATTATATTACACGATCGTTATTAGAAATCTAAAAAATGGATGGATGACTGCTGGTTCCCTCAAAAATGAACACTGTATGGTCGTCATGTCGATTTAAAAACTATTTGTAGAAGCATAGGAATGTCAAGCTTATTGAGGAGACATGAAAGTGGGAGCGGGAAACTTTGCAATAGTACTGCAAAGTGTGGAGTATCAAACACATAGTTTTATCCTCCACCCTTGAATGTGTGTGTGTGTGGAGGGGGGGGGTTTGGGCATGTGCTCCTACGCTCCTGATTAGTACAACTATATGAAACATGTAATCTAAATTGTTAATATTGAGAGAAGTGTCTAAACATTCTAAGCTGAGTTACTGAGAAATATTGGTGTAGAATGTGATTAAATTATAGGAACTGTTTAAATTGAAAAGTTTGTTCAGGTAGTCATACATTTTAAAGTTACGACAATATTTTCAGTTTTGTGATGACGTGAAAGTAACATTGAATTTTGAAGATGATCAGACACGGTAAGTAATAGCTGATATATAAAACATGATTGATTGATTGGTGTTTAACATAACATATAAAGTGGTTGCCTCTCCTGGCTTGGTACAGTCACTTCAATAAATAAAAAGTGGTGGGGTCTTACTAGTTGTATTTGACCACACCCCCCTCTTACTAGTTGTATTTGACCACACCCCCCTCTTACTAGTTTTATTTGACCACACCCCCCCCCCTCTTACTAGTTTTATTTGACCACACCCCCTCTTACTAGTTTTAGTTGACCACACCCCCTCTTACTAGTTTTATTTGACCTCCCTCTTACTAGTTTTATTTGACCACACCCCCCCTCTTACTAGTTTTATTTGACCACACCCCCCCTCTTACTAGTTTTATTTGACCACACACCGCCCTTACTAGTTTTAGTTGACCACACCCCCTCTTACTAGTTTTATTTGACCCCCTTTTACTAGTTTTATTTAACCCCCCTCTTACTAGTTTTATTTAACCCCCCTCTTACTAGTTTTATTTGACAACACCCCCCTCTTAGAGTAATGGTGTGATCATTCAAGTTAGTTAAGTTTAATAATATTTTATTGAACATGATAAACAATAGGATTGGACAGCAAGTTATATCAACTTATATGAAGTCCTCTCCTTACGAAATATACACATGAATTAATGACAGCAAAACAAAACACTAACAATAGACATTTAAAATTTTGACACTGATAAGAAAAAAGTAAGAAGTATAAGTGAAAAATTGCTGACTTGGCCCTAAAATCGTTTAGATTGATTTATAAAAGTTCGAACTTTTTCAAATATTTTGGAGTTGACGTCATAACTATTGTCATCGTTCCCAAAAAGTAAAGTTTCAATATTGATATTAATATCATCGCACTCAGTCTGCATCTGGGTAGAACACAATTCTGATTATTTCTAAGGTTATGATTATTTACATCTGATGTCATTGGAGGTAAACAGTTAAATAAGTAAGGAGGGCATAATTTGTTATGAATTTTATAGAAAATAGTTAATTTACGATTTTTCATGCAAGTGCTTTCCATATATGAGTAAAATGTCAACCCTCACATATAACTGGGAGAACATCGTTATTAAAAAGAACGCTAGATAATCTTGAACATATTGCGCACTTGGTATTAAGCCGCAATCGTTGAGACTCCCTTCGTGTGATATATATAGTAACACAATTCAGTGATCAGTCAGCGCTCGTCATTTTCGTAACTGACGAATGCGTTTTAATTTTGATGATTATTTAATAAATCAACATGAATACAATAATGAATTCCCTTTTAGAGCAATTTATTAGGTTTTGACTGTACCTGATACAGGTGTATGATACATCATTTTATAGATAAATTATTGTAGATTTACGATACACAAGCGTTATTTACCTAGACGACCGTGAATTTCGAATATCGATGGAAGTTCGCGAGCGAGTGACATTTTGCAAAAATGAAAGTTAAGTACCTTGTCTTAATATATGATATTGGTACACATTTTTTTTACAGAGACAAGTGCCTGTGTGTCATATATACAAAATGCATAAGCTAAGATTTTATTCATTTACATCCAAATCCCTTTTATGAAAATTCATAGAACTCCTATCTCCTGAATCACAAAACAAATAAAAAAAAAATGGTCATTCAGTACTACTTAGAACTAATGGGAAACAAAACTATCAATCTACAAGAATGCTGCATTATTTATTTAAATTTGAAAATTTGTATATAGAAGGAGGTATACCATTCGTGTCGAATGGTGAATTTCTGTTGGTAATAAGGTATACCTCCTTCTATTCTTCTCCCGAATCAAGATTATCGTAATTTTAGTGAAATCCACAAAATGGTTCCCTCATCATATGGTAACTATGATCTTTTTAGCATTTCACATGCTGGGAAAGTTTATAAAAGTCTTAAAACAGATGGTGTTGTTTCCTTTATAGTTTTATTATTATATTTTGTTATGGTGTTTATTGGATCAGTCGTAAATCCATGTGTGCCTCTGGTTGAGGAGGGAATATTGGGAAATGAATGAACGAAACGACTTCAAGATAAGTTCGAAGTTGGAGATTTTACGTTGATGTGGTCGAGCAATCGAGTTATCCGCGATAAAGTAAGATGAATATTAAACCATTGAACCAAGCTTTACTTAGAGTTATCCAATGAGACGACTTCGAGGTTCGAGGTAACAACGATTGGACTGTATTTTGTCTAGTTTCAAGATTCAGTCTGCCTTTTAAAGAAAAGATTTTATACAATATTCATTAAATTCTCATTGGTTGATTGATTGATTGATTTTTGGTGTTTAACGCCACTTTCAGCAATATTTCAGATATATCATGGCGACCAGTTTTAGTGGTAGAAGAAGCCGGAGTACCCGGAGAGAACCACCGACCATGGGCAAGTAACTGGTAAACTTTGTCACTTGCGGCTGCGAGTCGAGTGCACCATTTCTTGTAATTTACGAAGCCGGGCGCGAACCCACGTCGTATTGGTGATAGGCTTGTATGAGTTGTTAGGTAATCCATCTACCTAACTCATTGAGCCACCCGGGCCCTAACTCTAAGTAAAGTACTATTAAATAGTTTGATGTTTATCTTATTTATCACGGATAACTTGATTGCTCAACTACATCAAAGTAAAATTTGAATTCAAAACAACAAGATTTGACTGTGCAAAGTATTCTTATCAACCTTAGTATAAGGTAATGAAGGGGAATCAGGGGCAGTGGTGGTCATGATCGTATGGTAGGTGGATTTACAACTACATGTGCAATCAGTGCCTATCACCAGTAAAGTTGAGAGTTCAAATCCCGTTTATGGCAAGGTGTACTTGATACAACATTATGTGATGAAGTTTGTCAGTGACTTGCAACAGGTCGGTGATTTATTACGGGTGCCACTGTTTCTCCATCAATAATTAACTGACTGCTACGATATAACTGGTATATTGTTAAAAGTGGCGTTAAACACCATAACCCTAACGAAAGGGAATTAATTATTGTATTCATGTTGATTTATTAATTAATTTTATACATCAAATTAATAAATTTTTATTTTGTATCATAGGGATGGAGACAACAAATGTATAGCAGAGTTAGAAGATCCAAACAAGTCTCTGACTTGCCAAGTAGATTTGGCTGAAAAGGAAAAGTCAGAAACTTCAAGAAAGTATGTATGCAGTATTATATAAATAACATATAGTTGAGAGGGTGATAGAACAGATTGTTACCCCGAGAAAAACATTGTCAACCGAGGCAGATCGGTGGTTTTCTCCGGCTACTTCATCACCTAAAAAACTGACTGTTATGATATAACTGAGATATTGTTGAAAATGGCATTAAACACCATAACCCAAAAATTAAACTTTTTGTACTTTTTCTGTTGGCCTGTCCTTCTTGGAATTACGGCTTCTGGTAACTCCTTTGGTATCTTCAAACGTTTGACCATTGTATTGTCTGTCCTTCTTGGAATTACGGCTTCTGGTAACTCCTTTGGTATCTTCAAGCGTTTGACCATTGTATTGTCTGTCCTTCTTGGAATTACGGCTTCTGGTAACTCCTTTGGTATCTTCAAGCGTTTGACTATTGTATTGTCTGTCCTTCTTGGAATTACGACTTCTGGTAACTCCTTTGGTATCTTCAAACGTTTGACCATTGTATTGTCTGTCCTTCTTGGAATTACGGCTTCTGGTAACTCCTTTGGTATCTTCAAGCGTTTGACCATTGTATTGCCTGTCCTTCTTGGAATTACGGCTTCTGGTAACTACTTTGGTATCTTGAAAAGTTTGACCATTGTATTGTCTGTCCTTCTTGGAATTACGGCTTCTGGTAACTCCTTTGGTATCTTCAAGCGTTTGACCATTGTATTGTCTGTCCTTCTTTGAATTACGGCTTCTGGTAAATCCTTTGGTATCTTCAAACGTTTGACCATTGTATTGCCTGTCCTTCTTGGAATTACGGCTTCTGGTAACTCCTTTGGTATCTTCAAACGTTTGACCATTGTATTGCCTGTCCTTCTTGGAATTACGGCTTCTGGTAACTCCTTTGGTATCTTCAAACGTTTGACCATTGTATTGCCTGTCCTTCTTGGAATTACGGCTTCTGGTAACTCCTTTGGTATCTTCAAACGTTTGACCATTGTATTGTCTGTCCTTCTTGGAATTATGGCTTCTGGTAACTCCTTTGGTATCTTCAAGCGTTTGACCATTGTATTGCCTGTCCTTCTTGGAATTACGGCTTCTGGTAACTACTTTGGTATCTTGAAAAGTTTGACCATTGTATTGTCTGTCCTTCTTGGAATTACGGCTTCTGGTAACTCCTTTGGTATCTTCAAGCGTTTGACCATTGTATTACCTGTCCTTCTTGGAATTACGGCTTCTGGTAACTCCTTTGGTATCTTCAAGCGTTTGACCATTGTATTGCCTGTCCTTCTTGGAATTACGGCTTCTGGTAACTCCTTTGGTATCTTCAAACGTTTGACCATTGCATTGCCTGTCCTTCTTGGAATTACGGCTTCTGGTAACTCCTTTGGTATCTTCAAGCGTTTGACCATTGTATTGTCTGTCCTTCTTGGAATTACGGCTTCTGGTAACTCCTTTGGTATCTTCAAGCGTTTGACTATTGTATTGTCTGTCCTTCTTGGAATTACGACTTCTGGTAACTCCTTTGGTATCTTCAAACGTTTGACCATTGTATTGTCTGTCCTTCTTGGAATTACGGCTTCTGGTAACTCCTTTGGTATCTTCAAGCGTTTGACCATTGTATTGCCTGTCCTTCTTGGAATTACGGCTTCTGGTAACTACTTTGGTATCTTGAAAAGTTTGACCATTGTATTGTCTGTCCTTCTTGGAATTACGGCTTCTGGTAACTCCTTTGGTATCTTCAAGCGTTTGACCATTGTATTGTCTGTCCTTCTTTGAATTACGGCTTCTGGTAAATCCTTTGGTATCTTCAAACGTTTGACCATTGTATTGCCTGTCCTTCTTGGAATTACGGCTTCTGGTAACTCCTTTGGTATCTTCAAACGTTTGACCATTGTATTGCCTGTCCTTCTTGGAATTACGGCTTCTGGTAACTCCTTTGGTATCTTCAAACGTTTGACCATTGTATTGCCTGTCCTTCTTGGATATACGGCTTCTGGTAACTCCTTTGGTATCTTCAAACGTTTGACCATTGTATTGTCTGTCCTTCTTTGAATTACGGCTTCTGGTAACTCCTTTGGTATCTTCAAGCGTTTGACCATTGTATTGTCTGTCCTTCTTGGAATTACGGCTTCTGGTAACTCCTTTGGTATCTTCAAACGTTTGACCATTGTATTGCCTGTCCTTCTTGGAATTACGGCTTCTGGTAACTCCTTTGGTATCTTCAAACGTTTGACCATTGTATTGTCTGTCCTTCTTGGAATTACGGCTTCTGGTAACTCCTTTGGTATCTTCAAACGTTTGACCATTGTATTGCCTGTCCTTCTTGGAATTACGGCTTCTGGTAACTCCTTTGGTATCTTCAAACATTTGACCATTGTATTGTCTGTCCTTCTTGGAATTACGGCTTCTGGTAACTCCTTTGGTATCTTCAAACGTTTGACCATTGTATTGCCTGTCCTTCTTGGAATTACGGCTTCTGGTAACTCCTTTGGTATCTTCAAGCGTTTGACTATTGTATTGTCTGTCCTTCTTGGAATTACGACTTCAGGTAACTCCTTTGGTATCTTCAAACGTTTGACCATTGCATTGTCTGTCCTTCTTGGAATTACGGCTTCTGGTAACTCCTTTGGTATCTTCAAGCGTTTGACCATTGTATTGCCTGTCCTTCTTGGAATTACGGCTTCTGGTAACTCCTTTGGTATCTTCAAGCGTTTGACCATTGTATTGCCTGTCCTTCTTGGAATTACGGCTTCTGGTAACTCCTTTGGTATCTTCAAACGTTTGACCATTGCATTGCCTGTCCTTCTTGGAATTACGGCTTCTGGTAACTCCTTTGGTATCTTCAAGCGTTTGACCATTGTATTGTCTGTCCTTCTTGGAATTACGGCTTCTGGTAACTCCTTTGGTATCTTCAAGCGTTTGACTATTGTATTGTCTGTCCTTCTTGGAATTACGACTTCTGGTAACTCCTTTGGTATCTTCAAACGTTTGACCATTGTATTGTCTGTCCTTCTTGGAATTACGGCTTCTGGTAACTCCTTTGGTATCTTCAAGCGTTTGACCATTGTATTGCCTGTCCTTCTTGGAATTACGGCTTCTGGTAACTACTTTGGTATCTTGAAAAGTTTGACCATTGTATTGTCTGTCCTTCTTGGAATTACGGCTTCTGGTAACTCCTTTGGTATCTTCAAGCGTTTGACCATTGTATTGTCTGTCCTTCTTTGAATTACGGCTTCTGGTAAATCCTTTGGTATCTTCAAACGTTTGACCATTGTATTGCCTGTCCTTCTTGGAATTACGGCTTCTGGTAACTCCTTTGGTATCTTCAAACATTTGATCATTGTATTGTCTGTCCTTCTTTGAATTACGGCTTCTGGTAACTCCTTTGGTATCTTCAAACGTTTGACCATTGCATTGCCTGTCCTTCTTTGCATTACGGCTTCTGGTAACTCCTTTGGTATCTTCAAGCGTTTGACCATTGTATTGTCTGTCCTTCTTTGAATTACGCTTCTGGTAATTCCTTTGGTATCTTCAAGCGTTTGACCATTGTATTGTCTGTCCTTTGAATTACGGCTTCTGGTAACTACTTTGGTATCTTCAAACGGTTGACCATTGCATTGTCTGTCCTTCTTTGAATTACGGCTTCTCGTAACTACTTTGGTATCTTCAAACGTTTGACCATTGTATTATCTGTCCTTCTTGGAATTACGGCTTCTGGTAAATCCTTTGGTATCTTCAAACGTTTGACCATTGTATTGTCTGTCCTTCTTTGAATTACGGCTTCTGGTAACTTCTGTGGTATCTTCAAGCGTTTGACCATTGTATTGTCTGTCCTTCTTTGAATTACGGCTTCTGGTAACTCCTTTGGTATCTTCAAGCGTTTGACCATTGTATTGCCTGTCCTTCTTGGAATTACGGCTTCTGGTAACTACTTTGGTATCTTGAAAAGTTTGACCATTGTATTGTCTGTCCTTCTTGGAATTACGGCTTCTGGTAACTCCTTTGGTATCTTCAAGCGTTTGACCATTGTATTGTCTGTCCTTCTTTGAATTACGGCTTCTGGTAAATCCTTTGGTATCTTCAAACGTTTGACCATTGTATTGCCTGTCCTTCTTGGAATTACGGCTTCTGGTAACTCCTTTGGTATCTTCAAACGTTTGACCATTGTATTGCCTGTCCTTCTTGGAATTACGGCTTCTGGTAACTCCTTTGGTATCTTCAAACGTTTGACCATTGTATTGCCTGTCCTTCTTGGAATTACGGCTTCTGGTAACTCCTTTGGTATCTTCAAACGTTTGACCATTGTATTGTCTGTCCTTCTTAGAATTACGGCTTCTGGTAACTCCTTTGGTATCTTCAAACGTTTGACCATTGTATTGTCTGTCCTTCTTGGAATTACGGCTTCTGGTAACTCCTTTGGTATCTTCAAACGTTTGACCATTGTATTGTCTGTCCTTCTTGGAATTACGGCTTCTGGTAACTCCTTTGGTATCTTCAAACATTTGACCATTGCATTGTCTGTCCTTCTTTGAATTACGGCTTCTGGTAACTCCTTTGGTATCTTCAAGCGTTTGACCATTGTATTGTCTGTCCTTCTTGGAATTACGGCTTCTGGTAACTCCTTTGGTATCTTCAAACGTTTGACCATTGTATTGCCTGTCCTTCTTGGAATTACGGCTTCTGGTAACTCCTTTGGTATCTTCAAACGTTTGACCATTGTATTGTCTGTCCTTCTTGGAATTACGGCTTCTGGTAACTCCTTTGGTATCTTCAAACGTTTGACCATTGTATTGCCTGTCCTTCTTGGAATTACGGCTTCTGGTAACTCCTTTGGTATCTTCAAACATTTGACCATTGTATTGTCTGTCCTTCTTTGAATTACGGCTTCTGGTAACTCCTTTGGTATCTTCAAACGTTTGACCATTGCATTGCCTGTCCTTCTTTGCATTACGGCTTCTGGTAACTCCTTTGGTATCTTCAAGCGTTTGACCATTGTATTGTCTGTCCTTCTTTGAATTACGCTTCTGGTAATTCCTTTGGTATCTTCAAGCGTTTGACCATTGTATTGTCTGTCCTTTGAATTACGGCTTCTGGTAACTACTTTGGTATCTTCAAACGGTTGACCATTGTATTGTCTGTCCTTCTTGGAATTATGGCTTCTGGTAACTCCTTTGGTATCTTCAAGCGTTTGACCATTGTATTGCCTGTCCTTCTTGGAATTACGGCTTCTGGTAACTACTTTGGTATCTTGAAAAGTTTGACCATTGTATTGTCTGTCCTTCTTGGAATTACGGCTTCTGGTAACTCCTTTGGTATCTTCAAGCGTTTGACCATTGTATTACCTGTCCTTCTTGGAATTACGGCTTCTGGTAACTCCTTTGGTATCTTCAAGCGTTTGACCATTGTATTGCCTGTCCTTCTTGGAATTACGGCTTCTGGTAACTCCTTTGGTATCTTCAAACGTTTGACCATTGCATTGCCTGTCCTTCTTGGAATTACGGCTTCTGGTAACTCCTTTGGTATCTTCAAGCGTTTGACCATTGTATTGTCTGTCCTTCTTGGAATTACGGCTTCTGGTAACTCCTTTGGTATCTTCAAGCGTTTGACTATTGTATTGTCTGTCCTTCTTGGAATTACGACTTCTGGTAACTCCTTTGGTATCTTCAAACGTTTGACCATTGTATTGTCTGTCCTTCTTGGAATTACGGCTTCTGGTAACTCCTTTGGTATCTTCAAGCGTTTGACCATTGTATTGCCTGTCCTTCTTGGAATTACGGCTTCTGGTAACTACTTTGGTATCTTGAAAAGTTTGACCATTGTATTGTCTGTCCTTCTTGGAATTACGGCTTCTGGTAACTCCTTTGGTATCTTCAAGCGTTTGACCATTGTATTGTCTGTCCTTCTTTGAATTACGGCTTCTGGTAAATCCTTTGGTATCTTCAAACGTTTGACCATTGTATTGCCTGTCCTTCTTGGAATTACGGCTTCTGGTAACTCCTTTGGTATCTTCAAACGTTTGACCATTGTATTGCCTGTCCTTCTTGGAATTACGGCTTCTGGTAACTCCTTTGGTATCTTCAAACGTTTGACCATTGTATTGCCTGTCCTTCTTGGATATACGGCTTCTGGTAACTCCTTTGGTATCTTCAAACGTTTGACCATTGTATTGTCTGTCCTTCTTTGAATTACGGCTTCTGGTAACTCCTTTGGTATCTTCAAGCGTTTGACCATTGTATTGTCTGTCCTTCTTGGAATTACGGCTTCTGGTAACTCCTTTGGTATCTTCAAACGTTTGACCATTGTATTGCCTGTCCTTCTTGGAATTACGGCTTCTGGTAACTCCTTTGGTATCTTCAAACGTTTGACCATTGTATTGTCTGTCCTTCTTGGAATTACGGCTTCTGGTAACTCCTTTGGTATCTTCAAACGTTTGACCATTGTATTGCCTGTCCTTCTTGGAATTACGGCTTCTGGTAACTCCTTTGGTATCTTCAAACATTTGACCATTGTATTGTCTGTCCTTCTTGGAATTACGGCTTCTGGTAACTCCTTTGGTATCTTCAAACGTTTGACCATTGTATTGCCTGTCCTTCTTGGAATTACGGCTTCTGGTAACTCCTTTGGTATCTTCAAGCGTTTGACTATTGTATTGTCTGTCCTTCTTGGAATTACGACTTCAGGTAACTCCTTTGGTATCTTCAAACGTTTGACCATTGCATTGTCTGTCCTTCTTGGAATTACGGCTTCTGGTAACTCCTTTGGTATCTTCAAGCGTTTGACCATTGTATTGCCTGTCCTTCTTGGAATTACGGCTTCTGGTAACTCCTTTGGTATCTTCAAGCGTTTGACCATTGTATTGCCTGTCCTTCTTGGAATTACGGCTTCTGGTAACTCCTTTGGTATCTTCAAACGTTTGACCATTGCATTGCCTGTCCTTCTTGGAATTACGGCTTCTGGTAACTCCTTTGGTATCTTCAAGCGTTTGACCATTGTATTGTCTGTCCTTCTTGGAATTACGGCTTCTGGTAACTCCTTTGGTATCTTCAAGCGTTTGACTATTGTATTGTCTGTCCTTCTTGGAATTACGACTTCTGGTAACTCCTTTGGTATCTTCAAACGTTTGACCATTGTATTGTCTGTCCTTCTTGGAATTACGGCTTCTGGTAACTCCTTTGGTATCTTCAAGCGTTTGACCATTGTATTGCCTGTCCTTCTTGGAATTACGGCTTCTGGTAACTACTTTGGTATCTTGAAAAGTTTGACCATTGTATTGTCTGTCCTTCTTGGAATTACGGCTTCTGGTAACTCCTTTGGTATCTTCAAGCGTTTGACCATTGTATTGTCTGTCCTTCTTTGAATTACGGCTTCTGGTAAATCCTTTGGTATCTTCAAACGTTTGACCATTGTATTGCCTGTCCTTCTTGGAATTACGGCTTCTGGTAACTCCTTTGGTATCTTCAAACATTTGATCATTGTATTGTCTGTCCTTCTTTGAATTACGGCTTCTGGTAACTCCTTTGGTATCTTCAAACGTTTGACCATTGCATTGCCTGTCCTTCTTTGCATTACGGCTTCTGGTAACTCCTTTGGTATCTTCAAGCGTTTGACCATTGTATTGTCTGTCCTTCTTTGAATTACGCTTCTGGTAATTCCTTTGGTATCTTCAAGCGTTTGACCATTGTATTGTCTGTCCTTTGAATTACGGCTTCTGGTAACTACTTTGGTATCTTCAAACGGTTGACCATTGCATTGTCTGTCCTTCTTTGAATTACGGCTTCTCGTAACTACTTTGGTATCTTCAAACGTTTGACCATTGTATTATCTGTCCTTCTTGGAATTACGGCTTCTGGTAAATCCTTTGGTATCTTCAAACGTTTGACCATTGTATTGTCTGTCCTTCTTTGAATTACGGCTTCTGGTAACTTCTGTGGTATCTTCAAGCGTTTGACCATTGTATTGTCTGTCCTTCTTGGAATTACGGCTTCTGGTAACTCCTTTGGTATCTTCAAGCGTTTGACCATTGTATTGCCTGTCCTTCTTGGAATTACGGCTTCTGGTAACTACTTTGGTATCTTGAAAAGTTTGACCATTGTATTGTCTGTCCTTCTTGGAATTACGGCTTCTGGTAACTCCTTTGGTATCTTCAAGCGTTTGACCATTGTATTGTCTGTCCTTCTTTGAATTACGGCTTCTGGTAAATCCTTTGGTATCTTCAAACGTTTGACCATTGTATTGCCTGTCCTTCTTGGAATTACGGCTTCTGGTAACTCCTTTGGTATCTTCAAACGTTTGACCATTGTATTGCCTGTCCTTCTTGGAATTACGGCTTCTGGTAACTCCTTTGGTATCTTCAAACGTTTGACCATTGTATTGCCTGTCCTTCTTGGAATTACGGCTTCTGGTAACTCCTTTGGTATCTTCAAACGTTTGACCATTGTATTGTCTGTCCTTCTTAGAATTACGGCTTCTGGTAACTCCTTTGGTATCTTCAAACGTTTGACCATTGTATTGTCTGTCCTTCTTGGAATTACGGCTTCTGGTAACTCCTTTGGTATCTTCAAACGTTTGACCATTGTATTGTCTGTCCTTCTTGGAATTACGGCTTCTGGTAACTCCTTTGGTATCTTCAAACATTTGACCATTGCATTGTCTGTCCTTCTTTGAATTACGGCTTCTGGTAACTCCTTTGGTATCTTCAAGCGTTTGACCATTGTATTGTCTGTCCTTCTTGGAATTACGGCTTCTGGTAACTCCTGTGGTATCTTCAAACGTTTGACCATTGTATTGCCTGTCCTTCTTGGAATTACGGCTTCTGGTAACTCCTTTGGTATCTTCAAACGTTTGACCATTGTATTGTCTGTCCTTCTTGGAATTACGGCTTCTGGTAACTCCTTTGGTATCTTCAAACGTTTGACCATTGTATTGCCTGTCCTTCTTGGAATTACGGCTTCTGGTAACTCCTTTGGTATCTTCAAACATTTGACCATTGTATTGTCTGTCCTTCTTTGAATTACGGCTTCTGGTAACTCCTTTGGTATCTTCAAACGTTTGACCATTGCATTGCCTGTCCTTCTTTGCATTACGGCTTCTGGTAACTCCTTTGGTATCTTCAAGCGTTTGACCATTGTATTGTCTGTCCTTCTTTGAATTACGCTTCTGGTAATTCCTTTGGTATCTTCAAGCGTTTGACCATTGTATTGTCTGTCCTTTGAATTACGGCTTCTGGTAACTACTTTGGTATCTTCAAACGGTTGACCATTGCATTGTCTGTCCTTCTTTGAATTACGGCTTCTCGTAACTACTTTGGTATCTTCAAACGTTTGACCATTGTATTATCTGTCCTTCTTGGAATTACGGCTTCTGGTAAATCCTTTGGTATCTTCAAACGTTTGACCATTGTATTGTCTGTCCTTCTTTGAATTACGGCTTCTGGTAACTTCTGTGGTATCTTCAAGCGTTTGACCATTGTATTGTCTGTCCTTCTTTGAATTACGGCTTCTGGTAACTCCTTTGGTATCTTCAAACGTTTGACCATTGTATTGTCTGTCCTTCTTTGAATTACGGCTTCTGGTAACTCCTTTGGTATCTTCCAGCGTTTGACCAATGTATTGTCTGTCCTTCTTTGAATTACGGCTTCTGATTACCCCTTTTTTAAGGGTAACAATCTGATCTACCACCATCTCAACTATATGCTATTTAATTCATTATAGTGAATGTTTTTACTTTCTCGTTTGCAATAATGTTTTTTGTTCTTCATTTTAATGTTTCATTTCCTTTTCAGTCTATTCATTTTCAATGAGAGGGTGACAGTAAAAAAAATGTTACCCCCTGAGCCATGTGTCAGAGCAGAATGTTACCCTCGTCTTATCCAATAAAATTACAGCTTACATACATGAAGTATAATAATATATTTCAATAGTGAATTGTATAGATACTATGCACTGTTTGCTACATGCAAAAATAATTCAGTCTTCCTGGCCATATTACTTCTTATGTGGCACGATTATTTCAAAATGATTTGGCTATATGATACATTTACACAAAACTGATTGGATAAACTTATTTCTGTTGATTGATCAATTTGGTTCTGTTCACAGCTATGACTTATTTTACACACAAGCTGAATAAAATAAAAGTTCTTATTTTAAGTTTTATTTATATGCGTCTCTCAAATTAAGTAAAGTTAAATTAAGGGTCTATGACAAAATAAAAAAGAACTTTGCTTTTCCGGGTAAATGTGTGGACATGAAGCTGATTTATCAAAATCATATGGAGTGTATATTCTTACTTCCTTTTCACTTGATCTCTAATCGATACCTCTGATTAATGTTATTTCTGTCCACATCCATTTCGTTGTCAAGGGAGTATGCCATATGGATGGCCCTTTCATGCTGCTTTGCAATGCAAGGAATCAGTAAAAGTGATAGTCTTTTGTTTGGGACCAAAATCTCGATGCTCCAAACTTTAGAACATCTTTGTATCTATTTTATAATCCCGAGAAAGTGGTCATTGGCGACCTTTCTCAAGGAACTTTGAACAAAGAAGGTCTGCTGTACATGACATTATTTTTGAACACAGTCAAGATGGCTGAATGGCGGTCTTTATGGTGACATTTTATCGACATTTTACATGATACCATTTGTAACTGGAAGGTGGTTTGAGATCACGAGATTATATCTTTAAATGAAGAGGTTCATCACGAAGAGCTGATGCAGCAAATATTGTTTCAAAATTTCAAAATATCCAAAAACGGAGTTTATTTGATGACATTTTATATGTGACCACCTGTATCTGCAAGATGGTTTTAGATCATCAACTATTATTTGTATTGAGTTCGTGTACAATGAAGGTCTGATGTACATGAAATTATTTTTGATCATAGTCAAGATGGCTTAATGGCGGCTTTTTTTATGACATTTTTGATATCGACATTTTGCTTGATACCATTTGTAACTGGAAGGTGGTTTGAGATTATGAACTTTTATTGTGTAGTAAGATAATGCATATTCTTACATGACACCCTTTACTTCATTGGCTATATGAATAAAACCGTGATCAAACTCCCGATAAATTTTGATTTGCACATGCATATTGAAGAACAAATTATAAACATAATTCCAATGTAAATTAATATATTCATACAGGACCGTGGTGCATGCAAACATACAAATTCTCGAATTGTTTCTCCACATATATTTTGTTTCCGGAACAAATACTTTAGACAACCTTCTATCGAATTTGACGTTTTGTAATTTGTCGTCTTCCGGTAAACTACAGCGCGTGATCATATTATTATAAACAAATATGGCCTCGGTGTTATTAGAAGTGTCAAGGTTAGTTATCAATAAAATTATGTCAAGTAGATTCTATGACGTCATTACAAGCTTGCGTCATATTTCACGTGAATTTAGGCGTCGTCTGTCAGTTGAAATAAAGCGTAAACAAAAAAAAATGGGGAAATCAAAAGATTTGTCATCAGATGTGAAAACTATCATTATAAGAAATTTTGAAGCTGGAAAATCTTACTCCGAGATAGGTAGAAATCTTCAGCTAAACAGGGCAATCGTGTATGTAGTGTTAAAAAGATATCGTGAGCGAGGTGACATCGAAAATCGACCGTGAAGTTAACTTACGTTTCCTTTAAAGGGGCATTATCTGCCAAAATCGAAAATTGTTGTTACCCAAAAAAATTATCAGATATGATTGATGCCTTAATAAAACGTGTTTCTGTAGCTTATACATGTTATGAAATGTACGCGCATCGGGGAAAAAAGGTGCAACTGCTCGTGTTTTGAGATCATCAAGAAATGGACGCCATCTTATTAATTATCGGCATTGTTTACGGAGTTTGCCGAATCGTCATTAAATCAGAACAACAATGCACTTATTTCTTATTTTCTGTGAATCTGCTTTTAGTCGGCGTTAATTACGGACAAAGAACCATGCAAGTTTGCAGTTAATAAGCAACAAAATACAAATTATTCGTTTTTACCTGTCACTAGTAAGGTCAGTTGCATACGGAGAAAGCGAGGTCAAATTATTTGCTTGCAAGGAAATAATAAATCGATGGTAATTTTCGTTCTGAAAATGCGAAAAGGGGTACGATAAGCTGTTTAATGTGAAATATTTACCTTTATTTCATCATTATAAAGCTATTTACCAATTTCCAAAACATAATTTTTTGGGTCAAAATCGTAGCTAATGCCCCTTTACGCAAATCATTTGAAATGTGTACACAAGGTCAGGAACCATAAAATGCAGGCCAGTTTTGTTTCCAGTCTTTATCACTTTTTCCGTGCTAGAGTTGTATTTCTTGATTTGCCGAAAAACAACTTAAGTTCTATTTTTGGAAATCACTTGAAAGTTATTTCATACTATTTTTGACCACAATAGAAAAGCCTCCATTTTGGTAAAAAATAGTTCATGATTTCAGATTTCAATGGCATGCCCATATTTACTAAAACAGAAAACTAGGAATTTGTGTCCTGTGTATATATTTTGTTGATGCAGTTTGAAATTAAAAAAAATGTTGATAAATGTTGATCTGTTTGTAGAATGGTTTTAGCTTTTTCATGTTTTTTTTTCTTATAAAGGGAAGAAATGAAATACAAGCACCTTGAATCAGAGGTTAACAGATACAAAGCTGAAATAAATGATGTTCTGTATAGTTAAATCATATGTACACATCTATATGATATAGTCAGTATGTAAAGATTTGAAACATTAGAGGTGAATGAACTGTAAAAACCTTCAGTAAAACCTGATGTTGATAAAAATTCAATATAAGTACTAATTTGTTTATTTATTATGGAATGCATACATGCAGTAAGTTGTCTTTTTGGTCAATCACTTTGATATATTTTTTTCACATTGTACGGTTGAATTCGATATCAATCGACGGTGACGAGCTGTAGGTACAGTGCCCATGTCCGGACGTCGAAATTGCATGCTATTGGTAGTCAATCGAAGACAGACAGTATAATCAGTTATTGGTCGCTGATGAGCCCAAATTGTATATCAAGCTATTTTCGATTCACTGTTGAATACATTTTTTAAAGTTCTGTCGACGAATGTATATATCCTGATGTGGAATTGCAACTTTATGGCGACCACTACATGAGTGGTCATTAATAGCGGAGTGTAACAATCCACCGGTGCACTGATGCATCACGATGCAGACTGCTGTGTCAGTGAGCTAGCACTATAACAATCCGACTAAGTGTGTTGATGATATTGCTGAAAAATTGCTGTGTTGGTGTTAAACAAGTATCACTCACCAACTCACTCCCGTTTGCATCTTCAAACTTTTCTTTTTCTTTATGTTTAAGCACAATATTTCCCACTCTTGAGTGTGTTTTATTAAGATCATGTATATACCTGTAATAGCATCATTGTAGGGACAGTGACAATAATAACAGAGTTCACTGAACTTCCGGTGTCAATGTACACAACAAAAACTCTAATCGATATGTGCCGTTTTAACGTTCGATCCTCAACTTAAAAAAATCTTAACATTTTCTGTAAAAGACAGATATCAATAATTAAATTATTCTATTCGTATCAAAGACTTCAATGCAGAGACAAAAACTTCTTTAAAATTAAATTTGTTTTCTTTCTTTATTTGCGCTGTCAGCATCATCAAAGGAAAACGATCTGCCTTTATGTATATATTTCTGATATCAGACAGATAGTGGGGTACCGAACACCAGTATTTATTCAGCGGTTTCCTTAGTGTCTCCATATTACAATTACTTATAATCTACCGCATCTACGACTATGATATGCTGACGTTGTCACAGTAATAGCGTAAACACCGGAAGTCGCCTGCCGATTTGCTCAGACGTCAAGACATAGCCATGATATAGCTGAAATATTGCTGAAAGTGGCGTTAAACCCTATAAATCAAATCAATCAAATTAAATCAGACGTCAAGACAAGAAAAAGCACGGAACCTGGTCGGAATTGACATGATTCGAAACAACCGTATTTGGAAAAGTATGTACTTTAATATTCAATATCTATATGTGAGAGTTGGCATTTTACTCACACGTGGAAAGCACTTGCATGACTGCATCATTTCACTAAGAGTGGAGACTCATCAAGCTTAGTTTAACCAGCCACTTTTATAAGTGTCTGTACCAAGACAAGAACATGAGCGGTTATGTATTTGTTTTAGGGATATCAACTTTCTCTCTTTCTATGATTTTGATATTTAATTTTGGAATCACATTTCTGATTGATATTCGTTTAGATTCTGATTTAAGAAGAGATAACATGTAACTAATGACAAGATCTTTATCTATGAATAAAAAGAGAATAAGAGTATTTATTAAATTTCTACTAAGAGACTAAAAAATAGAGTGTGAAAGGGGAAACAATCTAGAAATAGACGAACATATCTAATAATGCAGGAGATGCATGTTCCCCCTCATTGCAACATTGAACGAGTATAACAAGAAAAAATGTGTGCATTTTATTCTTTTGGAAAAACGTTAACTTTTCTAAGAGATTTTTAAAGGTTATTTATTAACATGCCATTGCTGTGTGGTTGATGAAATATGAGTGTTTATGTATATCATCTTTATATTGTACTGTTGTGTTTCACATCTAGGTAATTCCTTTATCTTTATGAATACTGTTGTGTTTCTCATCTGCGTAATTTCTTTATCTTTAAGTTTGTACTGTTATATTTCCTATCTGGGCAATTACTTTATCTTAATGTTGTGTTGTTGTGTTTCCCATTTGGGTAATTCCTTTATCTTTATGTTGTACTGTTGTGTTTCACATCTGGGTTATTCCTTTATCTTAATATTGTACTGTTGTGTTTCCCATCTGGGCAATTCCTTTATCTTTATGTTGTACTGCTGTGTTTCTCATCTGGGTAATTTCTTTATCTTTATGTTGTACTGCTGTGTTTCTCATCTGGGTAATTTCTTGATCTTTATGTTGTACTGCTGTGTTTCTCATCTGGGTAATTCCTTTATCTTTATGTTGTACTGCTGTGTTTCTAATCTGGATAATTCCTTCATCTTTATGTTGTACTGCTGTGTTTCTCATCTGGGTAATTCCTTTATCTGTATGTTGTACTGCTGTGTTTATCATCTTGGTAATTCCTTTATCTTAATGTTGTACTGTTGTATTTCTCATCTGAGTAATTCCTTTATTTTTATGTTGTATTGTTGTATTTCACATCTGGGTAATTCCTTTATCTTTATGTTGTACTGCTGTGTTTCTCATCTGGGTAATTCCTTTATCTTTATGTTGTACTGCTGTGTTTCTCATCTGGGTAATTTCTTTATCTTTATGTTGTACTGCTGTGTTTCTCATCTGGGTAATTCCTTTATCTTTATGTTGTACTGTTGTGTTTCTCATCTGGGTAATTTCTTTATCTTTATGTTGTACTGCTGTGTTTCTCATCTGGGTAATTCCTTTATCTTTATGTTGTACTGCTGTGTTTCTCATCTGGGTAATTCCTTTATCTTTATGTTGTATTGTTGTATTTCACATCTGGGTAATTCCTTTATCTTTATGTTGTACTGCTGTGTTTCTCATCTGGGTAATGCTTTTATCTTTATTTTGTACTGTTATGTTTCTCATCTGGGTAATTGCTTTATCTTTATGTTGTACTGTTGTATTTCTCATCTGGGTAATTCCTTTATCTTTGTGTTGTACTGTTGTATTTCTCATCTGGGTAATTCCTTTATCTTAATGTTGTATTGTTGTGATGTTGTGTTTCTGATCTTGGTATTTCCTTTATCTTTATGTTGTACTGTAGTGTTTCCCATCTGATTAATTCCTTTATCTTAATGTTGTATTGTTGTGATGTTGTGTTTCCCATCTTGGTAATTCCTTTATCTTTATGTGGTACTGTTGTGTTTCCCATCTGGGTAATTTCTTTATCTTATTGTTGTACTGTTGTATTTCCCATCTTGGTAATTCCTTTATCTTATTGTTGTATTGTTGTGTTGTTGTGTTTCCCATCTGGGTAATTCCTTTATCTTTATTTTTGTAATGTTGTTCTATCCATCTGCGTAATTCCATTTGTATGCTCCCGCGATGAAGAGTCGGGGGGCATATTAACTTACCCCTGTCCGTCCGTTCGTCCGTCCGGATATATATACATGGTTTTTCCGGCAATCTTCTCCTACAGTTTTGGTGTTACAGCTTTAATATTTTGTAGGATGTTTATGCACATAATGGAGGTTTGCATGTCCATAGTATTTTCGTTTTCTTCAAATATTCTCAAAATGACAGGTAGTTGGACTTAGTCATTTTTTTCGTACTAGCTGCATGTAGGGAACATGATTTTTCCGACTATCTCCTCCTACAGTTTTGGAGCTACAGCTTTAATATTTTGCAGTATGTTTATACATAATGGAGGTGTGCATGTCCACATGATTTTGATTTTCATCAAATATTCTCAAAATGACAGGTAGTTGGACTTAGTCATTTTGTTCGTCCGTCCGGATATAGATACATGGTTTGTCCACCTATCTCCTCCTACAGTTTTGTAGCTACAGCTTTAATATTTCGTAGGATGTTTATGCACATAATGGAGGTTTGCATGTTCACAGGATTTTGGTTTTCTTCAAATATTCTCAAAATGACAGGTAGTTGGACTTAGTCATTTTGTTCATACTAGCTGCATAAAGAGAACATGGTTTGTACGGCTATCTCCTCCTACAGTTTTAGAGCTACAGTTTTAATATTTTGCTGGATGTTTATACACATAATGGAGGTGTGCATGTCCACAGGATTTTGATTTTCATTAAATTTTCTCAAAATGACAGGTAGTTGGACTTAGTCATTTTGTTCGTCCGTCCGGATATAGATACATGGTTTTGTCCGGCTATCTCCTCCTACAGTTTTGGAGCTACAGCTTTAATATTGTGTAGGATGTTAATACACATAATGGAGGTGTGTATGTCCACATGATTTTGATGGTCAGACGGAGGCATTATTTGTGTCTTACAGTCACACTTCATTTTTAAAAGACCCCTCCTAACAAAACAACGTTGTCCATAATTATCAAGTGCAGGGGCATACTTCTTTTCTAGTTTTATGTTGTACTGTTGTGTTTCCCATCTGCGTAATTCCTTTATCTTTATCTTTGTATCGTTGTACTATCCATCTGCGTAATTCCTTTTTTTATGTTGTAATGTTGTGTTTCCCATCTGGGCAATTCCTTTATCTTTTTCTTTGTATCGTTGTGTTTTCCATCTGGAAATAGACCTAAGTATTAATTCAAAGCATGATAGTCTGTTTTAATTAATAAATGTCAGGAAGATTGTTTGGAAAAATAATTTCTTGCGCACAAAATTGATATTTTTATCCATGTCTGTACGTTCTTATGTACGACCGGACGTCCGACACTGGTTTCCGCTCAAAAGTTTTATTTCCCTTAAACAAATTCTTTGAAATTTATATAAAAGGTCAGGGATCGTAAAAAGAAGTTCAAGTTAGATTTCGGATTCATACCATTTTTTTATCTGAAGTTATGCCTCTTGATTTGCCGGAAAATCCAAATTTTGTTTACCGCTCTATAACTTAAGTTTTCTATATGCAAGTCATCATTTTGAAATTGATACGCAAAGTCATAATAGACAGGCCATGTTTGATTTCTGGCTTGATCAATTTTTTCGTCCTGTAGATATGCCCCTTTATTTTCGACAAATACCTATTTCTCATGTTTCCTTAAGTCTACTTAAGTTTCCTTTAAGCAAATCATTTGAAATTTATACACAAGGTCGGGTGTCATAAAAGGCAGGCCAGGTTTGCTTCCAGTCTTTACCACTTTCTCTGTTCTGGAGTTGTCTTACCTGATTTGCAAAAAAATAACTTATTTAATAATAAATTATTTTCATGGTTACTATCGCTGGAGGTGGATATTTGTAAAACACACATACACACGCAAACAGTGAATTCTGTCAAATGACGTTTGGCACTTTGTATTTACGTCATAATGTCACGAGAGTAAAAACTTCTAATCATATAGAATTAAAGCTTGAATGTATTTGGTCAATACTTTAAGTAGTATCCAATCAGATTTATTCTATTGAAGAACCAAATTTCATTTTTATTTTTATGGAAATTCAGAAGTAACACTTTAGAATTTCATAATTATATTTTTATTAATACGGAAGAACACTTTAGAATTTTATAATTATATTTTTATTAATACGAAAGAACATTTTAGAATTTTATAATTATATTTTTATTAATACGAAAGAACACTTTAGAATTTTATAATTATATTTTTATTAATAAGAAAGAACACTTTAGAATTTTATAATTATATTTTTATTAATACGAAAGAACACTTTAGAATTTTATAATTATATTTTTATTAATACGAAAGCCAATCAAATTAATATACACAACCATGTGACAGACTGTAACACATAACATGAAATAATAATAATATTATTCTCAAATAATTTGTACATATATTCATATTTTAAAATAAAAATATGATCAGTATACTGATCAAGACCTGTTAATTTTCCTAATCTACTGAAGTATTGCACATGATGACTGTTTTCAAAAGCAGCTGCAAAATTTATAATTATTGTGCATGAATTGTTGAAAGTACACGTAAAAAAGTTTGACAAAAAGCAATCTATTCATTGTTTTTGCTATGCAATGTATGGTCAATTCACATACTGTCCTATTTAATTTAAAAAATAATAAAAATTCAGCGTATTTAATAAAAATACAATTTAGTATGCTTAACAAAAATAAAATTTGATATACTTGATAAAAGAAAATCCGTATATTAGATAAAAATGAAATTCAGTTTATTTAATAGCAAAAATTATAAAATTCAGTCTATTAAATAAAAATAAAATGCAGTTTAATTGATAAAGAAAAAGAAAATTCAGTATATTTGATAAAAAAGAATAAAACAAAATTCAATAAATTTAATAAAAAAAAAATCAGTATATTTAATAAAAAAATAGAATTCAGTTTATTTTATATAAAAAAAAAATCAGTATATTTAATAAAAATAATAAAATTCAGTTTATTTTATAAAAAAAATTAATAAAATGAAATTCAGTATATTTAATAAAAAAAAAATTCTGTTTATCTAATAAAAAGAATAACTGTTGGTGCATATTGAATAACCTATCTACTCTTCATATTGTGTCAGGTATACTTTGTTTATCTTTAATGATATTATTGTATCTTTATTTTGTGTCAGGTATACTTTGTTTATCTTTAATGATATTATTGTATCTTTATTTTGTGTCAGGTATACTTTGTTTATCTTTAATGATATTATTGTATCTTTATTTTGTGTCAGGTATACTTTGTTTATCTTTAATGATATTATTGTATCTTTATTTTGTGCCAGGTATACTTTGTTTATCTTTAATGATATTATTGTATCTTTATTTTGTGTCAGGTATACTTTGTTTATCTTTAATGATATTATTGTATCTTTATTTTGTGTCAGGTATACTTTGTTTATCTTTAATGATATTATTGTATCTTTATTTTGTGTCAGGTATACTTTGTTTATATTTAATGATATTATTGTATCTTTATTTTGTGTCAGGTATACTTTGTTTATCTTTAATGATATTATTGTATCTTTATTTTGTGTCAGGTATACTTTGTTTATCTTTAATGATATTATTGTATCTTTATTTTGTGTCAGGTATACTTTGTTTATCTTTAATGATATTATTATATCTTTATTTTGAAGATATAAACATAAAGATGGACTACAAGAGAAATCAGACAAAGATCTCCAACAGTTGAACACAGTTATTAGTAACCTACAGTCAGACATTGTTGAGCATAAACAGACTAATGCTACATTGAGTAACAGACTTGAAGTTCTAAGAGAAGAGAAACTGGAGCTAGAGGAGAGAATGAGGTTGATCCATATGAATTTTACTTTCAATAAATAATATTTTTTTTACGATCGTCACCATGATTTGGTTGACCGTTATGGAATATCTGTGTCACATATGACTACGGATATGTTCCACTTGTCGTAAACACTTCTCGGTCCTTTTCCTCATTCATGACTTATCACCGGGTTCGTTACTAGATTAACACAACGAGTGCCACATAGTGGAGCAGGAACTGCTTACAATTTCGGAGCACTTGAGTTCATCCCCGATTTTTAGTGGGGTTCGTGTTACTCGATCTTTAGTTTTATGTGTATGTTTTGTAGTGCATTCTTTGTCCTTTTTTACTTTTTCCTTTGGCCATTGTGTTGTCTGTACTTCTTCGATATACAGATTCTGATTACACCTTTGGTATCTTCGAACTTTTCTTATGAAGCCTTTTAAATGACATTAAGGAATGGTATTTCTATTTAGTTCTAAATATTAACCACATTATACACACTAACGATATATAACTAGTTGCTTATGTCACAGTGGTGTATATGTCTTAAATTTTTGTATATTATTCAATTACTGTTAAGATTATTAATAGAAATATTAAAAAAAATTGTTTAAAAAAAAGACAATTTGTTTTAAGCAAGTTTTTAACACAATTTTGAACACATGTCATATCATCATTTACTAATCAATTTAATCTTTTGGATCATTAATTACTATTATTCAAAGTTGTCTTAATTATGCTTTTTGCATTGGAATTATTTAAGGATTGATCGCAATTTTTGTTCGGTTCATGAAGAAATAATGACAACGGCACACGATGCCTTGAGAGCGACGTCTAATTTCATATTCCGTACATATGAAAATAACCTTAACTTTAAAAACACGCATACAATGACATATGACTCTAACATTAATTAATTTATATATGACAGATGTTAATAGGCTATTATCCCCTCGCCAACGAAGTTACGAAGGGATATAGTAACGCTACCGTCCGTCCTTCCGAAACATCCTTGTGAACACTCTAGAATCAACATCCTTCAATGGATTTTGACCAAACTTGGTACATACTTAGTAATTAAGAGAATCTGGAACTCTATTGATTTTCAAGGTCATAGGTCAAAGGTCAAGATCACCGGGTCAAATTTTTAGGCGAGGGGATATGCCACGCTTTGCGTTGCCCTTGTTTATATTTTATTGTGTTAATTAGAGTAATTCTTGTATGACATGTTAATCTTGAGTATTTTTATAGTTTGGTATAATTAGAGTAGAATTTTTGGTTAGGAGTCAGTGTTTGGTAAACCTATGTGATCACGCTTACCCTGTAGAAGTAGTTGGCATACCAGGACTGTCAGCCAGTCACTATGATGGACAGAAACACTGATGCAAAATTTGGGTTATTTTGTTTATCTCTGAAATTTTTATTTATTTGAAATCTTTATTTAAATTTTAAGTTACTTTTAAAATTGAAAATTAACTTATACTTTTAGTATTTTGAACTATGTAAACTATTATTTTTTTATTATGGAACTTTTTTAAAATTTTTATTATAATTTGAATATATAAATTGTTAAAACTTCTTGCGTTTCAGCTATGTCTACTGGTAATTTAAGTCTAACGATGGACTGACCCCTTGTCCTGTTGTTTGTGCACTGGACTTCGGTGACACTTGTATAAAATGTTCATCATTCTCTACAGCTGACAATAAAACAAATCGTTGACATAGACCAGAAAATGTCATAATTCTGAATAAAATGCCATTATATATAGTATATATGTTTTATTTTGGCAAGATATTGTAAGATCGGGACTGGGTTGCACAAACGTCATTTAAATTTAAGTCGGTCTTAGACCTCAATTAAATTTAAGTAATCGTTATTAGCGTTGCACAAACGTTTGTTGACGTTAATTAATACTTAAAGGTCCTGGTTTTTGTTCTTTTTAGATCACGACAAGTTGTATCAGATCCAAGGAATTGCCAAAATTGCTGGAAATGCAGAAATGAAATTTCAGATTTGAAAAGAGACAGGTAATATGTGTTATATTTCAATTTGATTAGAACAAACTAGTCTGATTAAAACATCTCTGTTTGATGCTACTCTTACATGATCCACATTGAAAGGTTTCCCTGATCCACAAAGTTAAGTTTACATGACCCACAATTCTGTTTACATGATCCACAATGCTAGGTTTACATGATCCACAATGCTAGGTTTGCATGATCCACAATGCTAGGTTTATATGATCCACAATGATAGGTTTACATAATCCACAATACTAGGTTTATATGATCCACAATTATATGCTTACATGATCCACAATACTAGGTTTACATGATCCACAATGTTAAGCTTACATGATCCACAATGATAGGTTTACATGATTCAGAATGATAGGATACATGATCCACAATGTTAGGTCTACACGATCCACAATGTTACGTTTACATGATCCACAATGATAGGTTTACATGATCCACAATGTTAGTTTGACATTATCCACAATGCTAGGTTTACATGATCCACAATGTTAGGTTTACATGATCCACAATGATAAGTTTCCATGATCTACAATGTTAGGTTTACATGATCCACAATGATATGCTTACATGATCTACAATGGTAGGTCTACATGATCCACAACGCTAGGTTTACATGATTCACAATGATAGGATACATGATCCACAATGTTAGGTTGACATGATCCACAATGTTAGGTTTACATGATCCACAATGATATGTTTACATGTTCTACAATGCTGGGTTTACATGATCCACAATGCTAGGTTTGCATGATCCACAATGCTAGGTTTATATGATCCACAATGATAGGCTTACATAATCCACAATACTAGGTTTACATGATCCACAATGTTAGGTTTACATGATCCACAATGATATGCTTACAAGATATACAATGGTAGGTCTACATGATCCACAATGCTAGGTTTACATGATTCACAATGATAGGATACATGATCCACAATGTTAGGTTGACATGATCCACAATGTTAGGTTTACATGATCCACAATGATATGTTTACATGATCTACAATGCTAGGTTTACATGATCCACAATGCTAGGTTTGCATGATCTACAATGCTAGGTTTATATGATCCACAATGATAGGCTTACATGATCCACAATACTAGGTTTACATGATCCACAATGTTATGTTTACATGATCCACAATGATAGGTTTACATGATTCACAATGATAGGATACATGATCCACAATGTTAGGTCTACATGATCCACAATGTTAGGTTTACATGATCCACAATGAAAGGTTTACATGATCCACAATGTTAGGTTTACATGATCCATAATGTTAGGTTGACATTATCCACAATGATAGGTTTACATGATCCACAATGTTAGGTTGACATGATCCACAATGTTAGGTTTACATGATCCACAATGCTATGCTTACATGATCTACAATGGCAGGTCTACATGATCCACAATGTTAGGTTTACATGATTCACAATGATAGGATACATGATCCACAATGTTAGGTTTACATGATCCACAATGATATGTTTACATGATCTACAATGCTAGGCTTACATGATCCACAATGCTAGGTTTGCATGATCCACAATGCTAGGTTTATATAATCCACAATGATAGGTTTACATGATCCACAATACTAGGTTTATATGATCCACAATGATAGGCTTACATGATGCACAATACTAGGTTTACATGATCCACAATGTTAAGTTTACATGATCCACAATGATAGGTTTACATGATTCACAATGATAGATTTACATGATCCACAATGATAGGATACATGATCCACAAGTTAGTTCTACATGATCCACAATGTTAGTTCTACATGATCCACAATATTAGGTTTACATGATCCACAATGTTTGATTTACATGATCCACAATGTTAGGTTTACATGATCCACAATGTTAAGTTTACATGATCTACAATGTTAGGTTTACATGATCCACAATGCTAGGTTTACATGATCTACAATGTTAGGTTTTCATGATCCACAATGTTAGTTCTACATGATCCACAATGTTAGGTTTACATGATCCACAATGTTAGATTTACATGATCCACAATGTTAGGTTTACATGATCCACAATGTTAGGTTTACATGATCTACAATGCTAGGTTTACTTGATCCACAATGATAGGTTGCATGATCCACAATGATAGGTTTACATGATCCATAATGTTAGGTTTACATGATTCACAATGCTAGGTTTACATGATCCACAATGTTAGGTTTTCATGATCCACAATGTTAGTTCTACATGATCCACAATGTTAGGTTTACATGATCCACAATGTTAGGTTTACATGATCCACAATGTTAGGTTTACATGATCTACAATGCTAGGTTTACTTGATCCACAATGATAGGTTACATGATCCACAATGATAGGTTTACATGATCCATAATGTTAGGTTTACATGATTCACAATGCTAGGTTTACATGATTCACAATGACAGGATACATGATCCAAAATGATTGGATTACATAATCCACAATGATAGGATAGATGACCCACAATGATAGATTTACATGATCCACAATGCTAGGCTTGCATGATCCACAATGTTAGGTTTAAATGATCTACAATTCTATGCATACATAATCCACACTGCTAGGTTTACATGATCCACAATGTTAGGCTTACATGCTCCACAATGATAGTTTTACATGATCCACAATGTTCGGTTTACATGATCCACATTGCTAGGTCTACATGATCCACAATATTAAGTTGACATAATCCTTAATGTTAGGTTTACCTGATCCAAATAAATGCTGGGTTATATGATCCACAATGATAGGTTTACATGATCCACAATGTTAGGTTTACATGATCCACAATGTTGGGTATTCATGATCCACAATGTTAGGTTTACATGATCCACAATGCTAGATTTCCATGATCCAAGATGTTAAGTTTATATGATCTACAATGCTTGGTTTACATAATCCACAATGCTAGTTTTAAATGATCCACAATACTAGGCTTACATGGTCCACAATATTAGGTTTACATGATCCACGATATTAGGTTTGCATGATCCACAATGTCAGGTTTACATGGTCAACAATGTTAGGTTTACATGATCCACAATGATTGGTTTACAGGGACCACAATCATAGGATACATGGTCCGCAATGCTAGGTTTACATGTTCCACAATGCTAGGTTTGCATGCTCCACAATGATAGTTTTACATGATCCACAAAGTTGGGTTTACATGACCCACAATGATAGGTTTACATGATCCACAATGCTAGGTTTACATGCTCCACAATGATAGTTTTACATGATCCACAAAGTTGGGATTACATGATCCACAATGTTAGGTTTACATGATCCACATTGCTAGGTTTACATGATCCACAATATTAAGTTGACATAATTCACAATGCTAGGTTTACATGATCCAAAATGCTGGGTTTAGATGATCCACAATGATAGGTTGACATCATCCAGAATGATAGGTTTACATGATCCACAATGTTATGTTAACGTGATCCACAATGCCAGGTTTACATACTCCACAATGTTAGGTTCACATGATCCACCATGTTGGGTTTACATGATCCACAATGCTAGGTTTCCATGATCCAAGATGTTAAATTTATGTGATCTACAATGTTAGGTTTACATAATCCACAATGCTAGGTTTACATGATCCACAATGTTGGGTTTACATGATCCACAATGATAGGTTTACATTATCGACAATGCTAGGTTTCCATGATCCAAGATGTTAAATTTATGTTATCTACAATGTTAGGTTTTCATAATCCACAATGCTAGGTTTAAATGATCCACAATACTAGGTTTACATGGTCCACAATATTAGGTTTACATGATCCACGATATTAGGTTTGCATGATCCACAATGTTAGGTTTACATGGTTGACAATATTAGGTTTACATGATCCACAATGATAGGTTTACAGGGACCACAATAATAGGATACATGATCCCAAATGTTAGGTTTACATGATCCACAATGCTAGGTTTACATGCTCCACAATGATAGTTTTACATGATCCACAAAGTTGGGTTTACATGATCCACATTGCTAGGTTTACATGATCCACAATGATAGGTTTACATAATCCACAATGTTTGGTTTACATGATCCAAAATTATGGGTTTACATGATCCACAATGATAGGTTTACATGATCCAAGATGTTATGTTTATATGATCTACAATGTTAGGTTTACATGATCCACAATGATAGGTTAACACGATCCACAATGTTAGGTTTACATGATCCACAATGATAGGTTAACATGATCCACAATGTTAGTTTTACATGAACTACAATGTTAGGTTTACATAATCCACAATATTAGGTTTGCATGATCTACAATGTTAGGTTTACATGATCCACAATGTTAGGTTTACATGAACCACAATGTAAGGTCTACATGATCCACAATGTTAGGTTTACATGATCCACAATGTTAGGTCTACATGATCCACAATGTTAGGTTTACATGACCTACAATGTTAGGTTTACATGACCTACAATGTTACATGATTCAAAATGATAGATTTACATGATCAAAAATATTAGGCTTACATGCTCCACAATGATAGGTTTACATGATCCACAATGATAGGATTACATAATCCACAATGATAGGTCTACAAGATCTACAATGTTAGGTTTACATGATCCAGAATGTTAGGTTTACAGGATTCACATTGCTAGGTTTACATGACCCACAATGTTACGTTGACATGATCCACAATGTTAGGTTTACATGATCTGCAGTGCTATGTATACATGATCCACAATGCTAGGTCCACATGTTCCACAATGTTAAGTTGACATGATCCACAATGTTAGGTTTACATGATATACAGTGCTATATATGCATGATCCACAATACTAGGTTTGCATGATCCACTATGTTAGGTTTGCATGCTCCACAATGTTAGGTTTACGTGATCCACATTGGTAGGTTTACATGAGCCACAATGTTAGGTTGACATGATCCACAATGCTAGTTTTGCATGATCCAAAATGCTGAGCTTACATGATCCACAATGTTAGGTTTATATGATCCACAATGTTATTTTGACGTGATCCACAATGCCAGGTTTACATGATCCGCAATGCTAGATTTACATGATGCACAATGTTATGTTGATGTGATACACAATGCTAGGATAAAATGATCCACACTGTTAGTTTTGCACTATCCACATGTTTGGTTTTTTATGATCAGCAATTCCAGGTTAAAATGGTCCAGAATGTTAGGTTGAAATGATACACAATGCTTTACTTGCATGATCCACAATGTTAGGTTTGTATAATCAATAAAGCTAGGCTTACATGATCCACAATGCTGGGTGATAACATGTCATAGCTCTAATGATTTCTCCTTCAGGATAAGATGATATGCTGTATACATATTAGTATAGACAAAGTGGGTTAAGATTGCTTATGCCCGAGGGAGGAGAACCTTTGTTTTAATAATATATAGTATTATATAGATTATTTAGGGACTGTAGATTTTAATATTAGATATATCTATTAAACCATGTCAGTGCTGAAACACTTTGATTACTGGGCAGATGATTCTCTCTGGGACTAATAGGTTTGCAAATGTGGGAAAAAACAAAACAAATTAAAAATATGTGAATATTTTGCTTCAATTTATCTTTGAGCAAAAATATTATGATTTTCTGTAGTTGTGTTTTATCTTTTTGTTATTTATTATATTTTTTAAAATAATTTTCCGAATCTCTGAATTTAACCTAGTTATGACTTATTGTATATATATTTACATAACTTTTCTTGATTATTCTCTGTATATACACCAAAAGTATGTTACACCAACTGTGTAATCTAGATGTAAAGATTTAAATTACTAGTATATGTTAGAGAAAACCGAAAGGTCAATCCAAAATGGACAATTCAGAGAAACAAAGGGCACACAAGATGAAGAAAAACAAAACCACAACACAATATGTGTTGGACACCGCTATATGTAAACATATACAAATAGCTTAAAAATGACATGAGCCCCCCAATACAAACAACTGGAGGTAAAGACGAACCAGACATCACAACAAGGAATTACTAGAACAACTCAAAAAGTTACTGAATACACATACAAAACTTAAATGGAGTGATTGAATTGACAAAACCCAGAAACATAAAACGCTTCTTACTAAATACACGGGAATACATTAATACACAAATATAAACAAACATTTAACAATAGAAACAAAAATACAATAAGGGATATGTTTTAAGACGCAGGTATGCTCCGACAACTAGAAACCTTCATATAACATTCGGTTTATGGTTTATGGTGTTTAATGCCACTTTCAACAATATTTCAGATATATCTGGCGGTGAGTTTTATTGGTGGAGGAAACTGGAGTACCCGGAGAAAACCACTAACAAACCTTATCTCATGATGTTGTAGGGAATACGCCTCGCCATGAACTGGGTTCGAAATCACAACTTTAGTGGTGATAGACACTGATTACACAGGTAGTTGTAACTACCATACCATCACGACCACGCGACGACCACTACAATATTCGGCAGTGGGACAATGAAAGAGGTCAACACAAAAATACTTGCAATTGATAATTAACAAACAAAATATTATTAATTATCAGATTATCTATTGCAGCTGAAAAGCATATGGAAGAACATAAATTGAGAAATATATAATTAATTATTAGATTGAGTGAAGCAGCAGGAAACGAACCACGAGAAAACAATCCTAACATAGCTGACCTGAGTGATATGAATCGCCCAACGTCATTGGCGGACAAATTTAATTCACTTTATACAGATGAATACACTAATGCTATGGAGGTGATTGAGGGGAGTATGGATGAAGCAGGTGCTGTACATGTGATGTTAGAATGGTTAAAGGTATGTAATACTAATGCTATGGAGGTGATTGAGAGGAGTATGGATGAAGCAGGTGCTGTACATGTGATGTTAGAATGGTTAAAGGTATGTAATACTAAGGCTATGGAGGTGATTGAGAGGAGTATGGATGAAGCAGGTGCTGTACAAGTGATGTTAGAATGGTTAAAGGTATGTAATACTAATGCTATGGAGGTGATTGAGAGGAGTATGGATGAAGCAGGTGCTGTACATGTGATGTTAGAATGGTTAAAGGTATGTAATACTAAGACTATGGAGGTGATTGAGAGGAGTATTGATGAAGCAGGTGCTGTACATGTGATGTTAGAATGGTTAAAGGTATGTAATACTAATGCTATGGAGGTGATTGAGAGGAGTATGGATGAAGCAGGTGCCGTACATGTGATGTTAGAATGGTTAAATGTATGTAATACTAAGGCTATGGAGGTGATTGAGAGGAGTATGGATGAAGCAGGTGCCGTACATGTGATGTTAGAATGGTTAAAGGTATGTAATACTAATGCTATGGAGGTGATTGAGAGGAGTATGGATGAAGCAGGTGCCGTACATGTGATGTTAGAATGGTTAAAGGTATGTATTACTAAGGCTATGGAGGTGATTGAGAGGAGTATGGATGAAGCAGGTGCTGTACATGTGATGTTAGAATGGTTAAAGGTATGTATTACTAAGGCTATGGAGGTGATTGAGAGGAGTATGGATGAAGCAGGTGCTGTACAAGTGATGTTAGAATGGTTAAAGGTATGTATTACTAAGGTTATGGAGGTGATTGAGAGGAGTATGGATGAAGCGGGTGCTGTACATGTGATGTTAGAATGGTTAAAGGTATGTATTACTAAGGTTATGGAGGTGATTGAGAGGAGTATGGATGAAGCAGGTGCTGTACATGTGATGTTAGAATGGTTAAAGGTATGTATTACTAAGGTTATGGAGGTGATTGAGAGGAGTATGGATGAAGCGGGTGCTGTACATGTGATGTTAGAATGATTAAAGGTATGTATTACTAAGGTTATGGAGGTGATTGAGAGGAGTATGGATGAAGCAGGTGCTGTACATGTGATGTTAGAATGGTTAAAGGTATGTATTACTAAGGTTATGGAGGTGATTGAGAGGGGTATGGATGAAGCAGGTGCCGTACATGTGATGTTAGAATGGTTAAAGGTATGTATTACTAAGGTTATGGAGGTGATTGAGAGGAGTATGGATGAAGCAGGTGCTGTACATGTGATGTTAGAATGGTTAAAGGTATGTATTACTAAGGTTATGGAGGTGATTGAGAGGAGTATGGATGAAGCGGGTGCTGTACATGTGATGTTAGAATGGTTAAAGGTATGTATTACTAAGGTTATGGAGGTGATTGAGAGGAGTATGGATGAAGCAGGTGCTGTACATGTGATGTTAGGATGGTTAAAGGTATGTATTACTAAGGTTATGGAGGTGATTGAGAGGAGAATGGATGAAGCAGGTGCTGTACATCTGATGTTAGAATGGTTAAAGGTATGTATTACTAAGGTTATGGAGGTGATTGAGAGGAGTATGGATGAAGCGGGTGCTGTACATGTGATGTTAGAATGGTTAAAGGTATGTATTACTAAGGCTATGGAGGTGATTGAGAGGAGTATGGATGAAGCAGGTGCTGTACATGTGATGTTAGAATGATTAAAGGTATGTATTACTAAGGTTATGGAGGTGATTGAGAGGAGTATGGATGAAGCAGGTGCAGTAAAAGTGATGTTAGAATGGTTAAAGGTATGTATTACTAAGGTTATGGAGGTGATTGAGAGGAGTATGGATGAAGCAGGTGCTGTACATGTGATGTTAGAATGATTAAAGGTATGTATTACTAAGGTTATGGAGGTGATTGAGAGGAGTATGGATGAAGCAGGTGCAGTAAAAGTGATGTTAGAATGATTAAAGGTATGTATTACTAAGGTTATGGAGGTGATTGAGAGGAGTATGGATGAAGCAGGTGTTGGACATGTGATGTTAGAATGGTTAAAGGTATGTATTACTAAGGTTATGGAGGTGATTGAGAGGAGTATGGATGAAGCAGGTGCTGTACATGTGATGTTAGAATGGTTAAAGGTATGTATTACTAAGGTTATGGAGGTGATTGAGAGGAGTATGGATGAAGCAGGTGTTGGACATGTGATGTTAGAATGGTTAAAGGTATGTATTACTAAGGTTATGGAGGTGATTGAGAGGAGTATGGATGAAGCAGGTGTTGTACATGTGATGTTAGAATGGTTAAAGGTATGTATTACTAAGGTTATGGAGGTGATTGAGAGGAGTATGGATGAAGCAGGTGTTGTATATGTGATGTTAGAATGGTTAAAGGTATGTATTACTAAGGTTATGGAGGTGATTGAGAGGAGTATGGATGAAGTGGGTGCTGTACATGTGATGTTAGAATGGTTAAAGGTATGTATTACTAAGGTTATGGAGGTGATTGAGAGGAGTATGGATGAAGCAGGTGTTGGACATGTGATGTTAGAATGGTTAAAGGTATGTATTACTAAGGTTATGGAGGTGATTGAGAGGAGTATGGATGAAGCAGGTGTTGTACATGTGATGTTAGAATGGTTAAAGGTATGTATTACTAAGGTTATGGAGGTGATTGAGAGGAGTATGGATGAAGCAGGTGTTGTACATGTGATGTTAGAATGGTTAAAGGTATGTATTACTAAGGTTATGGAGGTGATTGAGAGGAGTATGGATGAAGTGGGTGCTGTACATGTGATGTTAGAATGGTTAAAGGTATGTATTACTAAGGCTATGGATGTGATTGAGAGGAGTATGGATGAAGTGGGTGCTGTACATGTGATGTTAGAATGATTAAAGGTATGTATTACTAAGGTTATGGAGGTGATTGAGAGGAGTATGGATGAAGCAGGTGTTGTACATGTGATGTTAGAATGGTTAAAGGTATGTATTACTAAGGTTATGGAGGTGATTGAGAGGAGTATGGATGAAGTGGGTGCTGTACATGTGATGTTAGAATGGTTAAAGGTATGTATTACTAAGGCTATGGAGGTGATTGAGAGGAGTATGGATGAAGCAGGTGTTGTACATGTGATGTTAGAATGGTTAAAGGTATGTATTACTAAGGTTATGGAGGTGATTGAGAGGAGTATGGATGAAGTGGGTGCTGTACATGTGATGTTAGAATGGTTAAAGGTATGTATTACTAAGGCTATGGAGGTGATTGAGAGGAGTATGGATGAAGCAGGTGTTGTACATGTGATGTTAGAATGGTTAAAGGTATGTATTACTAAGGTTATGGAGGTGATTGAGAGGAGTATGGATGAAGTGGGTGCTGTACATGTGATGTTAGAATGGTTAACGGTATGTATTACTAAGGTTATGGAGGTGATTGAGAGGAGTATGGATGAAGTGGGTGCTGTACATGTGATGTTAGAATGGTTAAAGGTATGTATTACTAAGGTTATGGAGGTGATTGAGAGGAGTATGGATGAAGTGGGTGCTGTACATGTGATGTTAGAATGATTAATGGTATGATTGTTTCTATTTCTATTTCATTAAATGCTGTGTTACAAATGGTTTACAAATGGTTAACTCTATGATTGATTGATTGAGTATGGCTTTAAGTCCGACGAGCAGTATTTCAGATATATTCAGTACGAGAACAAGTTCAACGAGATTTGATTGTGTTTGGATGCAAACACAGAAGTCCCCAAGCTACCCCCATATCAGAATTCATGGCATTATTAGGGTCCCTGTTGTCAGAAGTAATAGAATTTGAGAGGTGAGCAGAAATTAAAAAAATAATTTATGCACATGTTTCTTTTGTAAACCTCACCCCTATTTGGACTCCTTTTAAAACAAAAAAATGGATATCAATTTTCATTGAAATCAGAGAACATTGAAATTTTGCCGATTTTGTCAGTGGCCAATCTGAAAATGGCCGCCTTTCGCTCGTGATGTTTTTTTGTCAATATTCTACCAACCCTATTTAATATATATGCCAATTCTTGTGGAAATCCCTTTGGCAGTTTCCGATATAAATGAGGTCAAAGATTTTGACATATGTTCATAATAATAATAATAATAATAATAATAAGAAGAAACGGCGCAAAAACAATAAGTCTCCAAACTTCGTTTGGGGACTTAATAATAATAAGAAACGGTGCAAAAACAATAAGTCTACAAACTTCGTTTGGGGACTTAATAAGAAACAGAGCAAACACAATATGTCTCCCGAAGCTTCGTTTGGGGGATATAATAAGAAACGGAGCAAACACAACAAGATATGATATTATATGGCTCCCAAACGATTGATATCAATTCGCAACATCATGATCTACTTGGAAACCAAATTTCGCCCAAATCGGAGGATTTTTGTATTTTGGCGGCCATTTTTGGTTCAAAATGGTCACCATAGCAAACCAAAATGGTTGCCATATGGTGCAGCATGTCTTACTCCCTGTCAATATCCATTTCTATGGAAATCTGTTCATTTTTGAATTTTTAACGTTTTTTTTTAAGTTTTATATTGGTGGCCATTTTGAAATGGCGGCCATTTTGAAAATTTTAAAAACAAAGAGCACAACTTTGAGTGATGATCTATTTTTGTGTTTAGTTTCAAGAGGATCCGCTGTACGGTTTGAATTTAACATTTTTTGCACCTTGGTTACCATAGGAACGGTCGCCATTTTGAATTTGTTCAACCCCCAAAAGCTGCCACACACTACGGTGGATATTCTTTCAAAGTTTCTTAATCCTCCCTTTTTTGTTTCTATGGCAACTGCGGCAAAGTTTGTCCAACCGATTCCGATTTTTTTGGCTTATCTCGTTCCACTAGATGTGGATGTTGTTCCTAACAAGTTTAATAAATTTCTGTTTTGCGAGTAACCTGCTATGATCATTTTTGTGTTTTTCAATTTTTTAGCATTTTGGCCGTTTCCATGGCAGCGGCGGCCATTTTGAAAATTCCGAAAGTAGTCTGCACATCTACTCATAGTGCTTAACATTCCTGTGAAGTTTCATTGATTTCCGTTCAGTAGTCGCCGAGAAATGTGTCGGATAAACTTTTGGCGGAAGAAAGAAAGAAAGAAAGAAAGAAAGAAAGAAAGAAAGAAAGAAAGAAAGAAAGAATGATAATAATAATGATAATAATAATGATAATAATAATAATAATAAGAAACGGTGCAAACACAATAAGTCTCCAAACTTGGTTTGGGGACTTAATAATGCTTAAAAAAACTATATTGAAATGAGGGAAGGGATGGGTCAACCAGGTCAACGACTTTTTGACTGCCACTGACAAAGTATGGAGAGTTGGGTAGGGTCGAAAAAAAAATTGGCTTTTATAGTTTCTACTCCTTTTCAAAATCTACAAAAAAGGTATTTATCATGAAAGGAGGATAGCACTATTCAAACACGTTGCTCACTATAATCTACGGTCAGGCTTTTCGTATTATAACCTGACAAACCCAATACTATTTCAACTTGCCTTTTTGTGGGTGGGGGGAGTACTTTTTTGTTTTACCCGAGTCAGAATGACCCACATTTTCCTGTCTTGTGGCATATAATAAGGGAATTAGCTTTTGATGTAATATTGTAAACTAAATGAAAACTTGCTGATCAATATAGATTATATTATATTTACTATTCAGACTTGTTATAATTGGTGTGAACAGCTCGCCAGAGAACAGAGAGATCTACTTACTACAGAATCTATAGGATTTATGAAGAAATATCATGTATGTATTAAATTACTAGCTTAACTCATATGACGTCCACCATCTTGAATGTTGTCATCGATATAGTCAACCCTGTATATAACGTCCACTGAATGGAACCTGTAAATGTGCACTTTACCCTTTTTATACAGATTAAAATTATATAAACTATTCATTGATGGGAAAAATTAAGCTGCCCTTTATAGACAGTGATTTGTTATATAGAGGTGCCCTGCATAGACAGTGATTTGCTATGTAGAGGTGCCCTTTATAGACAGTGATTTGTTATATAGAGGTGCCCTGCATAGACAATTATTTGTTATATAGAGGTGGCCTTTATAGATAATAGTTTGTTATATAGAGGTGCCCTGTACATGTATAGACAATGATTTTTTATATAGAGGTGCCCTGTACATGTATAGACAATGAATAGTTAAATAGAGGTGTCCTGTACATGTATAGACAATGATTTGTTATATAGAGGTGTCCTGTACATGCATAGACAATGATTGTTTATATAGAGGTGCCCTGTCCATGTATGACAATGATTTGTTATATAGAGGTGCCCTGTACATGTATAGACAATGATCTGTTAAATAGAGGTGCCCTGTACAAGTATGGTAATGATTTATTATATAGAGGTATCCGTTACTGTAGGTTTGACTATATCTCAATTTTGATATTATATAGGAAAAGAGATGTTCGTCAAATTAAGTCACATCTTGCAGGAACGAGGAGAATCAAACTTGTAGGATGGGGTAGATAATTAAGTAACCTTTTACATTTGTTTTCTCAGGAATCATCTTGACATAAGGAAACACTGAGGTAGTTTGTTTGAATTTGTAAACTTCAATGTCCCTGTTTATATCATTCAAAGATGACAGTTATTTTGTGTTGGGTCACTGTGGTCATGATCATATGGTAGCTGGATTTACAACTACCTTGAACTAACTGAATGTTATCAGTTCGAACCCCATTCATTGCCAAGTGTACTCGATACAACATTTTGTGGAAAAGTTTATCAGTGTCGTGCGACAGGTCAGTGGTTTTCTTCACCAATAAAACTGACCGCCAACATGTAACTGAAATATTGTTGAAAGTGGCGTTAAACACCATAAACCAAACCAAGCCAGTTATTTTGTTGTAAGAACCAATTATAAGATTGTAACTGTATTCGAATGAAGCATTATTATGGTATGCAGATTCACACCTCAACATATTAAGGCATCAGATAAGATAGAGAGATTTCAAAGTTTAACATAAGCTACATTAGTGTTGTTCAGAAGTCACAGAGGATCATTCTAGCTCATCTATATTTAAAGACATCGATTATTTTACATACCTGTGCATTCATCGATTGTTTTGCTATGAATTAGAGTAGGTAATTTGATTTAATCGTGTTGTGATGGCTTACCTGCCCGGTTAATGATATTGCCATAGTGACATTTTATTTTATATTATTGAAGACACTTTATTTGACAATTGTGTAAATTTCCATATTTTATAAAACTTGTATTGTATTTGATTATATTGTGTTAGGTGGTTAGGGTTATGGTGTTTAACGCCAATTTCAACAATATTTCAGTTATATCGTGACGGTCAGTTTTATTGGTGGAGAAAACCACTGACCTGTCGCAAGTCACTTACAAACTTTATCACATAATGTTGTATCAAGTACACCTCGCCATGAACGGGGTTTGGACCTGACAATTTTAGTGGTGATAGGCACTGATTGCACAGGTAGTTGTGAATTCAACTACCATACGATCACGACCATGACGGCCCCTATTAGATGGATGAAAGTAAATAAGGTTACCAATAAAGTTAAGTGTGTATTATCTGAATATTTTACTATAAAGTGTGTTGTTTTGGTTTTATTGTAAGGTAAATTTATTATTTACGTTTGTGATTTTTATTTACAAGGGGCAGAAAATAGATTTGGTCGTATCAGACAATTGCCTTATCCATGTAAAAGAGTTTCAGAAGAGAATAGCAGTCGATACCTTAACAGCTGTTAGAGAGGTTAGTAAACAATATAGGTATGAGACCAGTACCGTCCTAATGCTTGGGCACGCTGGGCAGTTGTCCAGGGGTCCCACGAACATAGGGTCCCCATGCTAATCTATGTATGTTGTGTAAGACATGTTTTTTAATGTTTAAACAGTGATTTTGTTGGAAATTTACCATTACAATGAATATATGTTTAATTTGATCGACATGTACAGTTTTATTCCTGTGAGTAGTTGTGTAGATATGGGCCCCTGTGCACTGCTTTACCAAGGGTTCCGTTATGCGGTTAGGACGGCCCTGTTTGAGACACCACAAGATCAGTTACATGTATATGTGGTCACATGACACTTGTAAAAAGAGGTTAATATTAAGGCCATTGTTCTGTTTTATCGGTTGCATGGTTTCGTCTTAGTGATCAGTGTTTATTTCAGTTTGTTCAGTACAGTAGACCCACTCTGATAAGATCACCTCTTGTGCTATAGGAATGGGAGGTAGAGAATAGAGTGGACAATTTCTGTCTTGCTATGGGTCAATAACAATGAGTGTGTGAGTGATTGTTGTTTAACGCCAATTAAGCAATTTTTCCACTATATCAGGGCAAGAACAAGTTAATTTTCAATTAGATGATGATGAGGTCCGCTTTGTTCTAGACGAACACGCTGAGTTAGATTTGTATAGTGCCAGCTCACTGGAACAAAAATCCGCGGGTGTATGTGTCGCTTCACTTGGACATATTATTCTGATTCTGAGCCAACCAGACTTTCCTCTTTCTCCTTAATGCTGCGTGCTTAGCGGAGAAGCAACACATACCAATTTTATAGTCCTTGGTTTGACCTGACCATGGCTCCAACCCACGATCTACGGCACTCGAGGCGAACACGCTAACCATTACACCATTAACAATTACATGTATGTGTTTAAACAGACAATTGCATTTAATTTGTATTTAACCCAGGAAGTATGTTCTTAATCGTGTATATTTACAATGAAATAACATTATATTACATGCATAAGGAATAATGAGTCTTCCTCCTTATATAAAAAATTCTAGAGTGTCATTTATATATGTTGTTTATTGATAAATAAACATTAGAGAATACCGAAGGAGTAATCAAACATGGACAATCCAGAGAAACTGGCAAAATAGGGTACACAAGACGAAGAAAAATAAAGCAAAAACACAACACAGTATGTGTTGGACACCACTATTCGGAAACAAACACAAATAACGTAAATAAGACATGATCCCTCCCACAAACAACTGGAGGTAAAGACGAACCGATCATCGAAATTTATAGAAAAGCTGTATTTATCCATACCCTTTCTGATTATTAAAAGATATATATGTGTCACATTTTGGTACAAGGATAGTTTTATCAAATTGTAATTAACTTATTACAAGTATATTAAAATACTTCATATATTTAGTAAATTTAGTATTGTATGATATATGACCTCCTTTTCTTTGCAGATATGTCATGTGAAGAGTGTGACGCAGGAAAATTTAATACATAACAGTTATATTGTAAATTATATCCAGAAATGTTCCGAACTTTGTTGGAGGATGCAGATTACAGATCCACCTCTATGTCTAAAATTTGATGTCAAGAATGGTGAAAATCTTGACAAGAATCTTTACAATGCTTTTACTAAAAATGGCAGCAGAATAGAATATTTAGTATGGCCAAGTCTCTTCCTTCATAAATCAGGACCATTGATGGCCAAAGGTGTGGTACAAGGAACCTGAACATTAGCAGGAATTACGAGAACAACATATGAGTCATTTTAAATAGTAGGAGACAGGGGTTTCAATCTGACTGATATTTTTCATTATACAGTGTACTTTATCATATATACTATAGCAAGTTTTTTTTTTATCATTTTAATAACTGACCTAAGGTAGTAGGCCTGGGGTATGGGAGATAACTCTATTTTCAGTGTCTTATCAAATATATGATCATCTGTGCATTTGAAAATTCCCCCTCAATTCCAAGCTTCTTGGTGACAAAGATTGTTTACATTGGATATGGCCAGTTAAAAAAATGACTCCTTTTCCTTTTACCTTTCCATAGATGTGCTCCTTGCAGGGCTCACCAAACCAGGAAAAGTGGGCGAAATTCTCGCCCTATATAGTCTGAAGTCGCTCTCCCTCGACTACAAAGCGAAATTAAAGTCGCCTTGTTTCTTTTTGCAGGTCACTCTTTTCTTGCAAATAGTCTTCGTTTTCTGGTAAAGCTGATTGTCAAAACAATTGTAATCAATGGGAAGATACATAACAATAAGAGGAAAAGGTTTTATTCAAGCAATAAAGAAGGTTTAATTTGTTGATACAAAAGTATCACGGCAAACTTCTGCAAATTTGTACTGACGAAATTCCAGGTGAATATTAAATCCCAAATCTTAAAATATACAAACAGACGCTTCCTTTACCAAATTGGCCATTGAATTGTGTTATATTCTAATTATTTTCACAAAACTTGAGTTATTTGTAGCTTTTTAAAAGCTAAACAATCAACATGTCTAAGTTTTAAACACGGCGATCATGGGGACGTAGGAAATCGGGGGACGGAAACGAACATTTAGATGTCATTGACAGATTTCAAGGCAAAAATGAATAAATCTAAAATGAATAAATATAAGATCAATAATAATAATAAAACAAATACAAAACATGAATCTAATGTTTAATATGAAAGATATAAACAAGATATTAGCAAAGATAGAAAGCTATGTTTGGGAAAAACAATACAGCTGGGTGGCTGTCTGTGTTTTTTGTGTTTTTTTTTGTAATGAATTAATCAAGTAGAGTCACTCTCAAACCACCCCTCCCCCTCCCCAGCCGACTTGAAAATAAAAAAGACAAATGCAGTCATTTGGTAATATGGACATTCACTTTGTCAATTATAAGAATTGAAAAGCTTTTTGTTATTGGTAACTAGTTATTTTTTATCTCATAAACAAAGAAATTAGTAAAGGATGGGTGTGTGATAACTTTCCTTGAGAATTTCATTTTTTTCTGGGTACCTTCCATGAAAAACATAAATTTAAATATTTTAAAAATCTGACAATAAAAGTTTGTAAAATTTGGTGCTATGATGTCTATATGTCTATTCTTCAGTGTGACATTTTTTGGTGGAAATTAATTGACAGGAATTTTTTTAATCCGATTTTTAATACCAAGGTGGTCCTCAGGGCATCCCCCCCCTTTTTTTTGCTGTTTCCACTGTTTTGCACGTGATTATCTCCAAACAGGATATTCAGATATGCTAGATATTTCATATTTATTCAACAACAACACTCTCAAGTGTATTAAAGCCAAAATATTCCCTTTCAATCAGAAATAAATGTGCATATCTATTAGAATCTTCCGTAACTAGTATTACCATCTGGCGTCAAGAATACCCCCAAAATTGCTATATTTAGGATGTGCTATGGAGAAAACGGCACGGTGAAATTTTTTGAATCTTTGGCAGATAATGTATTTAGACATAACTATTCAATGATGCAAATTTAAAAAAAATTGAATAATGGGAAAATTTTAGGGTAACCCATGTCTACCACATTAATCAATATGTGAGACTCAGATCGACGTCCAGCCTCTATTCGATGTCCAATCCTCAAATCCATGTCCTCTTGTAAACTTCTCAAATCTATGGTTTTTTTTCTTCAAATTCTCAAATCGATATCCAATTCTCAAATCTATGGCCGTTTCTCACTTTCTCAAATTGCCGTCCAGTATCTTCACTGACGTATACTGTAACCCTAACCAATCAATCGGCCATAGATCTGAGAATATGGAAAGGACGCCAATTTGAGAGTACCTTAAATTGGACCATAATTTGAGATAATGACGTTGGTGGATGCGGATTTGAGGAGTGGGCGCCGATTCGAGTCTGGACGCTGATCTGAGTCTATCATATATCTTAGTTGATAATATTTGCAATTAACCATTATTTACACAAAACTTCTTTAATGTTGTGAAATGTTGAAATTGAATTAACACATTGAAAGCATAGGGAGGTATATTTCTGTTCAGTGACACAGAATATTGTAGTGATAACATAGAACTGTTTTCTGATTAATTTTTGTGTTGATTTTCATTATTAATTATGATGAAGGTGATATATGTTTGGAAAATATATAATCTTATTGCAATAGGGTGTTTTTTTTTATATATATTTTTGTTCATCCACTCAAGCAGTGACAACCAACACCATCCTGTATCGAATGACGTCCAGTAATAAAAATGTAGATATCAAATTTAGTGCGCATGACACGTTTCTGGAATAACCATTCATCAGGTATCTTCAAAGTCAGAAGATTTGAAAGCCAAATAATTTAAAACCAAATGTCCTAAATTGGATAGTCAAATTCTGCTAAGGTCACCTATACCTGAGAGAGGAGAATCTAAGTTTTGACACTAATTACTTGATTTAGGAACTGTATATTTCAATAAAAATATATGTAATAAACCATGTCAGCGCTGAAACACTGACGACTGGGCGGATGATACCCTGGGGAACTAATAGCAACCTTTCATTTACATTCGACAATTCTCAACTCTTTCATAAAACACTATACTGTACAATTTTTTTTTATCCATTTGTGTTAAGGTGTTCCTGACAATTGGTTTGTCTTGTTTGTCTATTAGTTTCCATGACAATGAATACTATCTCCATTCATATACAATTTTGATAGATTTATTGTTTTACGTCCAGTGAACAGTATTTCAGCTGTGTTTAGGACAATGGACATAATGTAATGACTTATGTATATGTTAATGTATTTTTAATTATCACTAAGGTAAAGTAACAATAAAGTAAATTTTATTTAAAGTCCGCACATATATACATTTAACAAATAACATGAGCTACACGAAGCTCTTAAAACCGACTATAAAATACATGTATATACAAGCAAACATAAAATTTGTTAAAACAGGCAAGCACAGATAAATCAAATATGAGCACATAAAAAGCAAATAAGAGCATATAAAAAGCAAAGATAAGCACACATTTAGCAAATACAATCTGTGATATATATTGCAAACAAAATGACAGATAAAACAGGAAGACTATTCATGCATGAAGTAGCACGGCGTGATTTTTACAGGAACTGCAAAAACATTTTTCTCCACGACACCAATTGGAAATATAATTTTCAAACTGGTCAAATGAGGACATATTTCTGACCTAACGTAGCAGTGTATTCCATAATCTTGCTGCCTCATACCTGTTCTCGGTCTGGGAATATCAGCTGTATTTATATACTTAAAATTATATATATTATTTATAATGATTACAAGGTCTTGTAAAAACAGTGGACAATTCCTATGTATAATTTTGAAGGTCTTCAACTCAACTGTTCTCATCCTCCGGGCTTTAAGTGAGGGTAACTTAGAATGTCTGGGTAGTGTTTCGTATGAGCTGATATATATTAATTATAATTATTTCTGGTTTGTAAATATTGTAAATTTACTTGCAGCAGCAGTCAATCATCTTGAACATTAGTTATTAGTTTTATTTGAAAATGTTTTCCAACTCCTTAGTATTTCAGTTAGGAAAACAGGGAATGTTTTTATGTGCAGCTTTGGTAAAAAGGGAGTCGTGGTCGGCCGTTTGGCACATTTTAACCACACTACTTTTCCTTGTGAGAACAGTTTGAGTAAATATGTTTTGACAATATAATGATAATGGCCACAACCGTTGGTCCAATTATTTCCAAATGTTGCTTAATTGTAATACTAATTAAAACGAAACAAGCAGATCTCACTGCATGGAGGACAGACAAAAACAGAAATGGAATACAAGAATCTTGCTTTGGTATAGAAATAATGTTGTTATTCTGAAATCCTAGCTTGGTAGGTCCAGATCAGAGTGCACAGGTTGGTTTTGGTTAGTCTTAATTGAAGGAGCATGAAAGTATACAAGTGCTTTATGTATCTCTAAGATGAACATTTGAACTTGAAGATGACAGTTGTACATGTGACAACTATAGTCTTGGGTTATCATTGTTTGAAGATATAACATTTACCAATTAATTTGGCATCATGCCAACATAAAAGTCTGAGGAGACGATTATGAATAAATCTAATAAATAGCACATATCCTTATTTGTTCAGTTGTCAGTATCAAAAGTATCATCACAACAGCCTGTAGTATCTATATGAGAAAATACACAACGATAAGTTAACAGAGACGATTCAGAATTATTTGTTATTTAATAAGAAGAGTTTGAAGATACCAAAGAGGTAATCAGAATCTGTAAATCGAAGCAGAACAGACAACACAATGGCCGAAAAAAAAGTACAAAAGGACAAACAACGATCTACAAAACTTACACATAAAACTAAAGACCAAAAACACGAACCCCACTAACGACTAGAGGTGAACTCAGGTGCTCTGAAAGGGTATGCAGTTCCTGCTTCACTAGTGTTTTATAAAGGAATAAAACGATGTTGGGTTCATCTTTAACTTCACTTGTTTTTTGTTTTCTTTGTCTTGTATGTCCTACGTTGTCAGTTTCTCTGGATTGTCAATTTTTGATTGCCCCTTCGGTGTTCTCTAACCTTTATATTATCCACAATAAACTTTTACAGGATGTTTGAAATTAATAGGGTATTAGAATGTGCAAATATATATATAATATGATTAACTATTAGACTGAATAAATGTTGGACAGATGTTTCAATAATTCAATAACACAAAGGGTGCCACTAGTGGAGCAGGAACTGCTTGACCTTACAGAGCACTTGCATTCACCCCCAGTTTTTAGTAGGATTCGTGTTACTCGATCATTAGTTTTATGTGTATGTTTTGTAGATCGTTGTTTGTCCTATTGTACTTTTTCATTTGCCCATTGTGTTGTCTGTCGATTTACGGATTCTGATTACCCCTTTGGTTTCTCCAAACTCTTCTTTATATATATTTGTGTGAGGTTGCCTGAGTAGTAAATTGAGAAGAGTATAGAAATGTTTGAAGAATTCATGTAAAAGAAGAACATTGCATTCTGATTTGATAGTTGGTACAGACTTGAACAATATTGGATATGAAAAAAATATTATACAATTGCATGGCATGCATAATCTTTCATAGAGATCGATATGTATATGTTATCTGGATGTGAATTGAATGATACCGAAAATATCAGCCTGCCGAGCTAGAATATGAGGTTTGTTGGCGAGTGAGCGAAGCGAACGAGTCACAAACTTCATATTCTGTCGAGCAGGCTGATATTTTTCAGTATCAATCATATTCACATTCAGATGACATATTTATCATTCTTAAATCAACCATAAACACGGATACATCTATATTTGTATTTTCGCGGGAAAAATTACATGATTCAAAATATTCAAAATACGCCTCCCTAAAACCGTAGTTCATAAGTAGTTTGCAAATATACCATTAGTTTTTACAGGTTTATATAAATGTTAAGATTGTTGCATTTTTCCTTTAATTGTGATATTCATTGGTTTTTTTTATTACAAACATCATAGTCACCCATTTTCATTAAAGGTTTTGTTTACCAATGCCATTCCGGTTTAGAAAACATGAATGTCACAACCTTCCATATGACGTAAAAAATTGTGACGTCTCAGCAGAGGTTATCAAGAATTGTGTAAAGTACATTTTTGTAGGACGATGTTTGTTGATATTTCTAACACGACAGTTCCTAATTTGATATATGTTTAAAAAAAATAATGTTAACTAGCTAATGGTGTCGCTGAATTTTATTTATTGTTGCCATCTTCACAGTAATTATCGTTTAAATGTTAGGAGAATTTGGTGATAACTCCTGCTGACTGTTGATAAGTCCTGCTCAGCTCACGCGGACTTTGATACGAGTTTTGCTTATGGAGCCAGCAGGTATATATAGCCGGAGGGAAGGATGGTGGATAAGAGATTTTATGAACCTGACAATTCAATCTTAGACAAGAGCGCAGGTCCACATAAGTTTATGCTGTCAGATTCAAAAGATAAGGCCTTAGGTTAAAAGTTTATACTGTTCGATTCTAAAGAATGTAATTATTCTTATTACATAATAAGTTAATGAGGGTGAATAGGAATCAACATGTGTTTAGAATAGCTAAAAAAAAGACCGTCAGTAAAAATGCTACATATATAAAAGTGAAACTGAGTCAATAAAAAAGCTTTAACAGTGATAGTCAACAATTCTACCAATATCAACAAAACAAACATTCACATGTCATCTTAACTCATAAGATCTACTGCCGTGGAAGTGGTCGTCTGGTAACTACCTATGCAATCGGTGTCTATCACCACTAATGTTATGAGTTCGAATCTCGAACAGGGCGAGGTGTACAACATTATGTGATCAAGTTTGTCAATGACTTGCGAGAGGTCGGTGGTTTTCTCCGGGTCCTCCGGTTTCCTCCATCAATAAAACTGACCACCACGGTGTAACTGAAATATTGTTGAAAGTGCCGTTAAGCCCGTACGTACATGCACCATCGAACAAATAAACAAACACAAGATCTAAACCAATCGGTTTACGCATCCATGTATCATTATGAAATAACTAAAGACATTCAAAATGCACATCAAAAAACCAATATAAAGAAACAGTAAGTTGAAAGAAAGGTTTGAAGATACCAAAGGGGTAATCAGAATCTGTTTATCGAAGAAGAACAGACAACACAATAACCAAAAGAAAACGTACAAAAGGACAAACAACGATCTACAAAACATACACATAAAACTAAAGATCGAATAACACGAACCCCACTAAAAACCTGATCTTTAAGAGCAAACTTGAATATTTAATGGTTGTCATGGCATTATGCACAATGTATGTAATCAGTAATGTAATCGAATACATTTTAAAAGAGTATATGCAATTTAATCAATTACATTTGGAAATTGATGTAATTGTAATCTATCATGAAAATTGAAAAATAATTGACATGTAATCAATTGCTTTTCAAAGTAATTGACACCATGTCTGATTATTTCTTTTTACATGGATGTTTTCTTTCCTCTATCACTGCCAAGATTTTTGCCAGACTTGCCTGTTGATATAAATAGCACGGCTGGTGTCTTTTAACAAGCAGGAATTACTTACCCTTCGCGAGCATCTGAATTCACCACCGGTTTTTTAGTAGGGTCTGTTGATGCTCATCGTATTAGTTTATTTGTGCTGTCCTATTATTTGTCTTACGTTCTGCATTCCGTGTTATGATGTATGTTACGGTTTCCACATGGACACGATGTTCGGTTCGTCTTTGCCTTCAGCTGTTTGTAGGAGGGATCATATCTTGCTTACGTTGTTTGTGTTTGTTTGCACGTGGTGGTGTCCGGCTCGTGTTGTGTTGTCTCTATACTTTGTTTTTCTTTGTCTTGTGTACCCTGTGTTGATTATTTTCCCCCTTCGGTGTTCTCTGACGTTCATGTTTTTATATTCTGGTTACTTACAGTCAACCAAATTCACAATGACAACTTTGTTTGTCTGTAGATTGAAGATAAACTTTCTATGTCCATCGTATATAGAGAAAGCCTTACTTCATCTGACTGGTCAAATGGATGACATATTCATTCATGTACACCCATATCATTAACTGATCACCTGACGGGGATTTCATAAGGCTGAACAAAGGAAAGATAACTCAAGCCTAAATTAGAATATTTACTGAAGAAAAAACAAAGTATGTTTCTTCTATTTTTATAATAATCACTGAAAACATAATCAAAAATCACTATTAAGAAGAGTTTGAAGATACAAAAGGGGTAATCAGAATCCGCATATCGAAGAAGAATAGACAAAACAATGGCTAAAAGAAAAAGTACAAAAGGACAAACAACGATCTACAAAGCATACACATAAAACTAAAGATCAAGTAACATATATGTAAATTACTAGTATATGATTCATACAAATTGTTATTCAGAATGAAGTAAATCATTCTACAAACACATTATGCAAAATAATATACTATACACAGAAGGGTGATAATTTTAGTAGGTTTCACCAGTTTCAAGATTCCAATAGCTTTTATGAGCTAGGACTGTAAATTGCAATAATGTTCAAATACATATTTTCCAAAATAAAACTGATTATCGATGGATGATGAGAAATGTTATGAAATACAATGCCAATAAACTTCCAATATCTACAGGCTGTCAGGGGCCGTCGTGGCCATGATCGTGTGGTACAACTACCTATGCAGTCAGTGTCTATCATCACTGATGTCGTGAGTTCGAATCTCGATCAGGGCGAGGTGTATAACATTATGTGATACAGATTGTCAGTGACTTGTGACAGGTCGGTGATTTTCTCCGGGTCCTCCGGTTTCATCCACCAACAAAACTGACCGACATGATATAGCTGAAATATTATTGAAAGTGGCATTAAGCACCATGAAAGAAACAACCAATCATTAATCGTTAAATATTTTCTGATAGTTCAAATGGGATTTGAAACTGAAATGAGGCAGGTACCAGAAAAATATTTAAAAAAAAGGTGAATGACTTGATTTGGAAATTTATTTGGGACAATAAACCAAATTAAATAGAAAGAAACAAATGGTGCTTATATATAAATGAAGGAGGGATGGGATATTTATATTGACAATTTTGTCAAAAGTTAACAGATTAAATATATATATAATTTACAGTGAAATTGACTCATGGAATGTGATAAGTAAACATTGGTTATAGAAATACGATAATAAACTTGGAGTTGATTTGTTTTCTTTGTAAATGCACCGATATTACAGGTTTAGATATTCCATCCATTCCAAAATATTATCAAGACACTTTACATGTATGGAACAATTTTTTGGGGACATGTTCTACGGAGTCTAAAAATGACATTTCAGATAAAAACATATTTGGTAACTTTGATATCAGAAATTCACTTTTTTCAATCATTTTTGAAAGTAATATATTTAGAATAAACAATATATGGGACACAAACAATAACATTTTTGTTGATATCAGATTAGAAAATGTTGTTAAGTAAATTAAGATCAGATGATAACGAAATGATGAACGAATTATTTGGCTTAAAAACAGATAGTAATTTGAATATTCGAAATTACAATAATAAAATCATTATATACTGAACAAGAGTAAATGTACACATGTTACTACAAAGTAAAATATCAGCAAGTTTGAAATAATTGTTTGTCCTTATGTAAAATTGCTCGCCATTTCTTCTTTATTTTCAGGTTCCTTGTGCCATACCTTTGGCTAACATTGGTCCAGATTTATGAAGGAAGAGAATTGACCATGCTAAATGTTTTATTCTGTTGCAGCACTGACATGGTTTATTAGATATATTGTTATTGAAATATACAGTCCCTAAATAATGTAACATTATCAAAACTAAGGTTCTCCCCCTCAGGCATAGGTGACCGTAGCCGATTTTGACTATCGAGTTTAGGACCTTTGGTTTTATTGCTCCCAAACACTTATAAATTATTTGGCTTTCCAATCTTCTGACTTTGAGGATACCGGATGAAGGTTATTCCAGAAACGTGCCATGCGCACTAAATTTAATATCTACGTTTGTATTACTGGACGTCATTCGATACAGGATGGTGTTGGTTGTCAGTGCTTGAGTGGATGAACAAAAATATACAAAAAAAAACACCCTATTTCAATAAGATTATATATTTTTCAAACATATATCACCTTCATCATAATTAATAATGAAAATCAACACAAAATTAATCAGAAAACAGTTCTATGTTATCACTACAATATTCTGTGTCACTGAACAGAAATATACCTCCCTATGCTTTCAACGTGTTAATTCAATTTCACAACATTAAAGAAGTTTTGTGTAAATAATGGTTAATTGCAAATATAATCAACTAAGATATATGCTAGACTCAGATCAACATCCAGACTTGAATCGGCACCCACTCCTCAAATCCGCATCCACCAACGTCATTATCTCAAATCATAATCCCATTTAAGGTATTCTTAAATTGGCGCCCTTTCTAAATTCTCAGATCTATGGCCGATTGATTGGTTAGGGTTACAGTATACATCAGTGAAGTTATTGGACGGCAATTTGAGAAAGTGAGAAACGGCCATAGATTTGAAAATTGGATGCCGATTTGAGAATTTGAAGAAAAAAACATAGAGAATTTCACAAGAGGACATGGATTTGAGGATTGGACATCGAATAGAGGCTGGACGTCGATCTGAGTCTCACATATTTATTAAGTCAGTCAATAAAATGATAAAAAAAAACTTGCTATAGTATATATGATAAAAGACAATGAAAAATATCAGTCAGATTGAAACCCCTGTCTCCTACTATTTAAAATGACTCATATGTTGTTCTCGTAATTCCTGCTAATGTTCAGGTTCCTTGCGCCACACCTTTGGCCATCAATGGTCCTGATTTATGAAGGAAGAGAATTGGCCATACTAAATATTCTATTCTGCTGCCATTTTTAGCAAAAGCAGTGTAAAGAGTCTTGTCGAGATTTTCACCATTCTTGACATCAAATTTTAGACACATAGGGGGATTGGTAATCTGCATCCTCCAACAAAGTTCGGAACATCTCTGGATATATTTTACAATATAACTGTTATGCATTAAATTTTCCTGCTTCACACTCTTTGCATGGCATATCTGTAACGAAAAGGTAATTCACATATAATTCACAGATATACAGTTAATTTGTTGTTTTTGCAATTAATATCTAATTAATTATTACCTGTAATCGAAAATCATTTGTTACGTGTAGTGTATATCGCAAGTCAAATCGGTCCGAAATAGGAATCATTTACCATTTACAATCTATAATTTATTCCTGTAGATTCAGTTCAAATAGTACACTAGTGATCTATAAGATTATTAAAGTACTAAAAGTAAAAACGTTGATATAAAATTCAGTGCCCACAACACGTTTCTGGAGTCACATTCATCAGGTACACTCAAGGTAGAAAGATTGGAAAACCAAATAATATCACATTTTTTTGGGAGCAATAAAACCAAAAGTCCTAAACAGGACAAGCCAAAATCTGCTACGGTCACCTATATCTGAGGGAGGAGAACATTGGTTTTATTAATAATTACAATATGAATGGCTAATCGAACAGAACACTGATGATGGGGGATGATGGTAAAAGCTCTCATGATAATTGGCAAGGATATCAGACAAGCTGACATCACAATTCATAAACCAATTACATGTGTATATTACAGGTATTATTATCTACATTTAGCACTGCTACAATAGAAACAGTGTAACAAAAAAAATTGTTGGACAAAACTTGACATCTGGAGAAAAAATAAAATTGATGTAAACAAGATGTAGATATCTAATTTAATGTGCACGAAACATTTCTGGATTAACAATACAATTATCACGTCTGCTACTAGTAGAGAGTGGAAAGCCAACTAATTTAAAAGTCTTTGGGTCTGAACAGGATATCCAAAATCGGTTAAGGTGACCTATGCATGAGGGAGACTTGCTTTGGATAATTTACCTGTTTAGGAAAATGTAAATTTCAAATAGGAATAAACAGCATCGCTGGTGTAATGGTTGGCATGCTCGCATTGGGTGTGGTAGATCGTTCGAGTCTCGATCGGGTCAAACCAATGACTATAACATTGGTATGCAGCACTAAGGAGAAAGAGCAAAGACTGGGTTGGCTCGGAATTATGATAATGTGTCGAGTGAGTGACATGTCTATCCTCTGACTGTAGTTTCAGTGAGCTAGTACTATAATAATACAACTTAGCGTGTTGGACTAGTACAAAGCGGACCTCCTCATCATCTTATTGAAATTTAACTTGTTTTTGGCATAATGCAAATGAAAAATTGCTGAGGTGGCGTTAAACAACAATCATCCACTCACTCTTTCAAATAGGGAACACAAAAATGTGTATCTAATAAACCATGTCAGTGTCGAAGCTATGAGGTAAATGGCAACATCTTTGCTCTTTGGCATGTGAACTTATATAAGTGCTCTAGGGGTGTCAATATACATTGCTTACTCACCGTTCTAACAGCTGCTAATGCAGTATCTGCTAGTTGTCTTTGCAACTCTTTTACATGGATATGGCACTTGTCTGGTATTACGAAATCTATTTTCTCTCCCTTATTTAAATAACAAAATGCACACAAAAAACAACAATATAATCACTTTAATTACATCAAGTACCATATATTAGTAAAGTCTTCTAAGCATAACACTAATATTGTGGAACTTGTGTAATCCGATACCAGAGTTTTCAGACATTATGTGACATCCGACAAAAAATTATGATCCCAAAGTAGTTCTGTTAACTAACATAAAACCCGAGTATTCCGACATCCTGTACATTCTGAAACATTTCCCTTGTCCTTTGGTATGTCGGATTAGACAGGTTCCACTGTATAATATAACAATCTACTTTCATCAAAGAACTAATTAATTGATATACCTTCATTTTAAAACAGGTAAAAGAAATAATTTTTATTTTAAATAAATATAGTATGGTGCCTAGATGAGAAGCGCTGCACCTTTATCGTAAGCTATACAGTTTTAGTTTCATTTTTGTGCTGTTGTTGTTTTTATATGATTCTGTCATTTATTCGGCTCCTTCTTCCTGGAAAAACAGCTTTCTGCACCACCAAATATGGTCGCTTCGACGAATATGTCGATGAATAGTACATACTGTACGTAGCAGGGCCGGATTACGATTTTGTAGACAACTAGACTACATATACTATGAGACGATTAACACAAGCACAAATTTTGGATTCTTAAAATAAATTTTATCAACTTCTATATAATTAGGTGAATAGATGGATGAAAGTGGAACACAACAAAAAGAGAAGAGATATTGTAAAATTTTGAAAACTAAAATAAGTTTTGGAAATGTTGCTTGTTACATTCTCAAACCTCTTCTTCTCCGACATGAGTTATATAAAAGGGTGACAAAATTGCTATCATTATTCATTAAATATGCAAATCCTATGAAAAGAGAAGTTAGACCTTTGCATATATATATAGGCTTGACAAGTTGACATAATAACACACTACTATAAGCTTTAGACTTGGCATAGCATAGCAAAGTGCATAATTCCACAACATCTATAGGATAACGCAAATTCAAACCACATCACAGAGCAATCCTACTCTATTTTCTATCACCACATCTGTCTTTGGTGCCAGCACAACCACAAATCAATAACGAAAGAAAAAGAAAGAAAATCTCAAGGGAATGAGCGATTTCTTGTATAGACCCAAAGCGAGTAGGAGATCATGTCCTTGTAATGAGGATTGCCAGTGCCAACGACTGGGAAAGAAAAATAATTCAAGTATATTAAAGGAGCCCTTTTTCAAAACATAATTCAGCATACTTATACTTTCATTCTGCATTTACAAATAAAGTAATTTTCACTGTAAATAAATATCACTTAATATCTGGAGGCCTTCAGATGGCAGAGGCCCCTGAACTGCAGCTCATAAATCCCATGCCTTAATCTAGCACTAATACACAGCGCAATGTGTAGGTGAGTTAACGTTTGTTTAAATGGTGAATGAACCTTTAGATTTTGATTATTGGTTAGTTGTCACATATATCTAAAGTTTAACACTATATACAGTCAATTTGCTATACTGGTGTCTCACTTATGGAGCAGGAACTTGTGACCCTTCCGGAACATCCGAATTCACCCTCGGTTTTTAGTGGGGTTCGTGTTGCTCGATCGTCAGTTTTCTGTGTAATGTTTTGTGGATTTTTGTCCTTTTGTTTTTGCCATAGTGCTGTCTGTCCTTCAATCACGGCTTCTGATTACCCCTTTGGTTCTAACAATAATATATTTTCTTTTTCAATATTTCATATTGCAACCCATGTTAAACATTCACCCTCCGAGCTCTGACAAAATGGAACTTTGGGTGTTCATCTGTAGTAGCATGAATCCATAGAGCACAAGCGAAAGCAATTGTAATTTCATTGATGAGTCCGAGAACCGATCTCGAAATTTGTTCCCAAAATACAGATTAACCCCTAATTTCTAAAAATTGAATAGCATTATAATATGTACAAGATTCAATATGTCTAAAATGAAATAAAACGATGATAGACAATGGATAGGACGATGGACGTCAAATGATGGCAAAAACTTTTTACATGACCATTGATCAGGTAAGCTGATCAATAAGTAAGAAAGGAGATACAGAGCATCTGCAAAATGACCTAAATATGCTATCCGACTGGAGTGATACATGGTTACTAAGGTTCCATCCGGAGAAATGCAAACACATGCACATTGGTATGCCTGGGCCAAACATGGACAAAAAATATACTTTAAGGTCAACCATCTTAGAGAGAGCGAATGAAGAAAAAGACACAGGAGTGCATATAGACCATGAGTTAAGCTTTGACAAGCATATAAGTGAGAAAGTAAACAAAGCCAATTCAATGTTTGCCCTGCTACGTAGAAGTATTTAGATGCTGAATCCTTCATACCTCTATATAAAACCTTAGTGAGGACACATTTAGAATTTGCAAGTTCAGTATGGCACCCTTGCAAAATCAAACATATTGATATGATAGAGAATGTTCAAAGACAGGCTACTAAGCAGTTATCTGGTTTCAAGGAATAGTCATATTCTGAATGCTTAAAAAGGCTAAAACTTCCAACTTTGAGCTTTAGACGAGAACGAGGAGACATGATCGAGTTGTACAAAATTCTAAATGACAAATATAATAGAGAGGCAACTCCGTTTATAAAACTCTGGAAGGCCATGACACCTAGAGCGGGGGAACGGGGGAACGGTAAAAAACTTTACCCACAGAGAGAGAGCAAAATCTGAGTTGAGAAAAAATTCCTTTGCAATAAGGGTTGTAAAATCATGGAACAGTTTACCAGAGGAGATAGTATCACCACCAGCAACAAATACCTTTAAAACAGACTTGACAAGTACTGGTCAAGTCAGAGTTTAATGTATGAAGACCACAAAACAACTATTACCGGAAGTGGAGATTTAAAGATGGATGACGAGTCCAATGAAGAGGAACCGGAAGGATCCTGTATTGGAAAACCAACCTAAGTAAACCTAAGTAAGTAAGCTATTAATTAAACCAACATTTGCGGTAGTGCTGCCTACCGAAAAAATATGTGGGCGGAGCTTATCTTCAGATCACTCAGTGTATTGTGTTATTAATAGAATGATGAACAAAAATCTCCGTTGATATGAACAGCATATTTATTATGCTTATTTTTACTTCCTCGAGAAAACCATTGCCAAAATGAACAATCTGATTGTTTACTCCGCCCACAGCTATGTATACCCCGGTCCCGGTTAAGTAGTATAATACATACATGATATTTGTTCATAAATCCTATAGATTCTGTGGTAAGCAAATCTATCTGTTCTCTGGCTAGCCGTTCACACCAATCGTTACAACTCTGTAGTATAAATGAATAAAATAAATGTTATCTATCAATTTTCTGATGAGCCAAGATACTATGGGTGTGAATGTTTTTGAAAAAAATAGTATTCCACAGACATGAATCAAATTGGAGGGTTGGTAAGGTCACATTATTAATTAATTAGTTTTTGTTAAAAATTTCTAACTTTTGTAACTATATGAACACGACGGGTGCCACTAGTGGAACAGAAACTTCCAGAGCACCGGAATTCACCCCGATTTTTAGTAGAGTATATGTTACTCGATCTCTAGTTTTATGTACATGTTTTGTAGATCGTTGTTTGTCCTTTTTCTTTTGGCCATTGTGTTGTCTGTCCTTCAATTTACGGATTCTTATTACCCCTTTGATGTCTTCCAAGTGTTCTTATTAAAAAATACCTAAAAATAGACTGAAAAATACCCCTCGCACACCACTTGGATACCAGCTATTTAAGTGCAAACAGTCTGTCCTTCTTCGATTTATGGATTCTGATTACCCCCTTTGGTATTTTCAAACTCTTCTTCAATCAGTTAAGGTCAAAGAATTTCACCAATATCAACAAAACGAAAAATCACTTCTCACCTCAACTTATCGAACATGATCAGACCACGATGTATGACGTTTGAAATCTAGATCCTGTTTGGAGACAAAATTTATCGCAAAAATATAGACAAAGATAGCATAAGTATTTATTGTCAAGAAGAGTTTGAAGATACCAAAAGGTAATCAGAATCCATATATCGAAAAAGAACAGACAACACAATGGCCGAAAGAAAAGTACAAAAGAACAAACAACGATCTACAAAACATACATATAAAACTAAAGATCGAGTAGCATGAACCCCACTGGAAACCGGAGGTGAACTCAAGTGCTCCGGAAGGACTAGTGGCATCCGTCGTGTTAATCTAGTTACAAATACGGTGACAAATTGTGAATGAGGAAATGGTCGTGTCACTATGCCGCCTCTAGAGTAAAAGGTCATGTCACTGTGTCGCCTCTAGAGTAAAAGGTCATGTCACTGTGCCGCCTCTAGAGTAAAAGATCATGTCACTGTGCCGCCTCTAGAGTAAAAGGTCATGTCACTGTGCCACCTCTCGAATAAAAGGTCATATCACTGTGTCGCCTCTAGAGCAAAAGGTCATGTCACTGTGCCACCTCTAGAGTAAAAGGTCATGTCACTGTTTCGCCTCTAGAGTAAAAGGTCATGTCACTGTACCGCCTCTACAGTAAAAGGTCATGTCATTGTGCCGCCTATAGAGTAAAAGGTCATGTCACTGTGCCGCCGCTAGAGTAACAGGTTACTGGACTTCGTAGTGTATTACTCAGATGTCGGTGATGTTGTAAAAACTCTGAATGAACACTGTAAGCTCGAGTGTGGTGGATCAGTTATGAACCATAAACTCCATACACGGGAGTTGTTGGCCTACATCACTATCAAGGCATGAACATTTTGTGATCCGTCCTTTAATCATAGTGTCTGGTAGAAAGTTGACCATTGTTGTAAAATTTAAAGTATATTTGAGGAAGCTGTTGTTTCTTTTTATCTCAATATCTTTGAAATCGAGTAGCAAAATTTAGATTATTAACTGACAGAATATCAGCAATATAACTGAATATGAGATTAACGATCGACCTTCGAAACTAACACTATACCATAACTGTGAAATAACAAAATGGCAACTCGTGTTACTAGGTGTTGTGACATGTACCATCTTGTCAGAAGAAAACAAAGTGGGGCTGGATTTCACGAGAAAAGGAGATGGAGCTAACGCCATGGTAAAGCATTTAGACCTGAATCTGTATGTCGTATCATGATATAAGCCCCGTATATTTGCATTTGGATTCAACAAAGTTTTAATGGCTGATTAATTAATGGCTGCAAGTGATAATGTTTACCAGTTGCTTGCCCATGGTCGGTGGTTCTCTCCGGGTACTCCGTCTTCTTCCACCACTAAAACTGGTCGCCATGATATAGCTGAAATATTGCTGGAAGTGGCGTTAAGCACAATAAATCAAATAAAATCATTAATCAAAATGAATGAACTGTGAAAATAAATCATATATCTAACCATTCTCCCTTTTTCGTCAGTATGCAACATACACGTTGATAAGAACATCGGGAAATTAATTATTATATAAGACACTGAATGTATAAATAAACATGAAAATTCTAAGACTAGAACTATTGTGAAAACAAAAATCTTACTCCTCCCTGAAGATACAAGAGTGATTTTTCATGACATTTATTATGTTTAGCCCCACCACTTTCACTGAAATACCCGTGTTAATACAGAGAAGTGAGCGGTGATTCATATGAATGTTGGATGTGTCGATTTTCCCTCTATTTCTACAATTTTCAGATTGGATTTTGGTGATATTCTGATGGTGTGATCTGTTTAGCTATTCAAAGTGGCGTTAAACTCCACAACCCTACCCCCAACCCCTGTTTTACTATTCATTTTACTATTGTACCTTTTATCACGATGCCCAGTTATGTCCCTTTTTCTGAATGATAGGTTTGTTATATAATTAGCCTTAGTACAAGGGCCCGGGTGGCTCAATGACCTAGGTATTTGGATTACCTAACAACTCATACATGCATATCACAAATACGACGTGGGTTCGCTCCCGGCTGTGTACAAAAAAGGTGCAGTCGACTCGCAACCGCAAGTGATAAAGTTTACCAGTTGCTTGCTCATGGTCGGTGGTTCTCTTCGGGTACTCGGCTTCTTCCACCACTAAAACTAGTCGCCATGATATAACTGAAATATTGCTGAAAGTGGCGTTAAACACAATAAATCAAATCAAATCAATCATAGCTTTAGTACTATTTACCTTTAACCACTGTTCATCACATGTACAGCACCTGCTTCATCCATACTCCTCTCAATCACCTCCATAGCCTTAGTATTACATACATTTAACCATTCTAACATCACATGTACAGCACCTGCTTCATCCATACTCCTCTCAATCACCTCTATAGCCTTAGTATTACATACCTTTAACCATTCTAACATCACATGTACAGTACCTACCTCATCCATACTCCTCTCAATCACCTCCATAGCCTTAGTATTACACACCTTTAACCATTCAAACATCACATGTACGACACCTGATTCATCCATACCCCTCTCAATCACCTCCATAGCCTTAGTATTACATACCTCTAACCATTCTAACATCACATGTACGACACCTTCTTCATCCATAATCCTCTCAATCACCTCCACAACCTTAGTATTACATACATTTAACCATTCTAACATCACATGTACGACACTTGCTTCATCCATAATCCTATTAATCACCTCCATAGCCTTAGTAGTACATACCTTCAACCATTCTAACATCACATGTACGACACCTGCTTCATCCATACTCCTCTCAATCACCTCCACAGCCTTAGTATTACATACCTTTAACCATTCTAACATCACTTTTACTGCACCCGCTTCATCCATACTCCTCTCAATCACATCCATAGCCTTAGTATTACATACCTTTACCCATTCTAACATCACATGTACAGCACCTGCTTCATCCATACTCCTCTCAATCACCTCCATAGCCTTAGCATTACCTACCTTTAAACATTCTAACATCACATGTACGACATCTGCTTCATCCATACCCCTCTCAATCAACTCCATAGCCATAGTATTACATACATTTAGCCATTCTAGCATCACATGTACAGCACCTGCCTCATCCATACTCCCCTCAATCACCTCCATAGCCTTAGTATTACATACCTTAAACCATTCTAACATCACATGTACAGCACCTGCTTCATCCATACTCTCCTCAATCAACTCCATAGCCTTAGTATTACATACCTTTAACCATTCTAACATCACATGTACAGCACCTGCTTCATCCATACTCCTCTCAATCACCTCCATAGCCTTAGTATTACATACCTTTAACCATTCTAACATCACATGTACGACACCTGCCTCATCCATACTCCTCCCAGTCAACTCCATAGCCTTAGTATTACATACCTTTAACCATTCTAACATCACATGTACAGTACCTACCTCATCCATACTCCTCTCAATCACCTCCATAGCCTTAGTATTACACACCTTTAACCATTCAAACATCACATGTACGACACCTGATTCATCCATACCCCTCTCAATCACCTCCATAGCCTTAGTATTACATACCTCTAACCATTCTAACATCACATGTACGACACCTTCTTCATCCATAATCCTCTCAATCACCTCCACAACCTTAGTATTACATACATTTAACCATTCTAACATCACATGTACAGCACCTGCTTCATCCATACTCCTCTCAATCACCTCCATAGCCTTAGTATTACATACCTTTAACCATTCTAACATCACATGTACGACACCTGCCTCATCCATACTCCTCCCAGTCAACTCCATAGCCTTAGTATTACATACCTTTAACCATTTTAACATCACATGTACGACATCTGCTTCATCCATACTCCTCTCAATCACCTCCATAGCCTTAGTATTACATGCCTTTAACCATTCTAGCATCACATGTACAGCACCTGCCTCATCCATACTCCCCTCAATCACCTCCATAGCCTTAGTATTACATACCATAAACCATTCTAACATCACATGTACAGCACCTGCATCATCCATACTCTCCTCAATCAACTCCATAGCCTTAGTATTACATACCTTTAACCACTCTAACATCACATGTACAGCACCTGCTTCATCCATACTCCTCCCAATCACCTCCATAGTATTACATACCTTAAACCATTCTAACATCACATGTACGACACCTGCTTCATCCATAATACTCTCAATCACCTCCATTGCCTTAGTATTACATACCTTTAACCATTCTAACATCACATGTACGACACCGGTTTCATCCATACTGCTCCCAATCACCTCCACAGCCTTAGTATTACATACCTTTAACTATTCTAACATCACATGTACAGCACCTGCTTCATCCATACTCCCCTCAATCACCTCCATAGCATTAGTAGTACATACCTTTAACCATTCTAACATCACATGTACAACACCTGCTTCATCCATACTCCTCTCAATCACCTCCATAGCCTTAGTATTACATGCCTTTAACCATTCTAGCATCACATGTACAGCACCTGCCTCATCCATACTCCCCTCAATCACCTCCATAGCCTTAGTATTACATACCTTTAACCATTCTAACATCACATGTACAACACCTGCTTCATCCATACTCCTCTCAATCACCTCCATAGCCTTAGTATTACATGCCTTTAACCATTCTAGCATCACATGTACAGCACCTGCCTCATCCATACTCCCCTCAATCACCTCCATAGCCTTAGTATTACATACCTTAAACCATTCTAACATCACATGTACAGCACCTGCATCATCCATACTCTCCTCAATCAACTCCATAGCCTTAGTATTACATACCTTTAACCACTCTAACATCACATGTACAGCACCTGCTTCATCCATACTCCTCTCAATCACCTCCATAGTATTACATACCTTAAACCATTCTAACATCACATGTACGACACCTGCTTCATCCATAATACTCTCAATCACCTCCATAGCCTTAGTATTACATACCTTTAACCATTCTAACATCACATGTACGACACCTGCTTCATCCATACTGCTCTCAATCACCTCCACAGCCTTAGTATTACATACCTTTAACTATTCTAACATCACATGTACAGCACCTGCTTCATCCATACTCCCCTCAATCACCTCCATAGCCTAAGGCTAATGTACTAAGTATTACATACCTTTAACCATTCTAACATCACATGTCCCGCACCTGCTTCATCCATACTCCTCTCAATGACCCCCATATCCTTAGTATTACATACCTTTAACCATTCTAACATCACATGTACAGCACCTGCTTCATCCATACTCCTCTCAATCACCTCCATTGCATCAGTATATTCATCTGTATAAAGTGAACAAAATTTGTCTGCCAATGCCGTTGGGCGATTTATATCACAAAGGTTCCCTATGAAAGGCACCTGTTCTTCTACATGCTTTTCAACAGCTACAGACAATCTAATAATGAATAATATTTTGCCTGCTTATTATTTATTGCAAATATTTTTGTGTTGAATTTTATTATTGTCACACTTCTGAACGCTGTATGAGCGTTTTTAGTTGTCGGAGAATATCTGCATTTGAAAACATATCCTTTATTAATATGAAGTAGCTAGTTCTAGCCATGATATAGCTGCAAAGAATGCTCACGTGCTGGTAAACAACACTCACTCATTCTCTCAATTCTCAATGCTTAAGCCACAAAGGGCTATACTGCCAGTTTTTGCATAATTTAAAATAAATTAGACAATTTTTGCATAATTTAAAAAAAAAAATTAACTTTAAAACATGTACCATCATTATATTATATACCTCCATCACATTTAAATACAAACGAAATATATTTCTAATCAAAAATAAAGGCAAACAACATTGATTATCGATAATTTTAACATTTATATATTGTGCTAAATGGTGTGGCTATCTGCTAACTCTAGACATTTTAAGTATATTAAAATACAGAGAAGAGGAAGAAAAAATAAATGTCTCGTTGATAGATAATCTAGAATTTTGACATGACTTTATGGTTGACATGCCTTAAATATAAGTTAAAAAAGGTACATGATTTGATAAGTCAAAGGTTATCGATCAAGAAGCATATCTGTTTTACATGCCATGCATATATTTGGAGGGGACAATGCCTTCATATGTGTAATTTTTAAACCATTGCATTTTGCAAAACAAACATAAAAAAAATACTTACAAAAACTTCCCTACTATATGATAGTCAACTACATGCTCATTTTATATTACATAACATTTTCAGTTTTTAATTTTTAAGACATTTTACAGACGAAAAGCGACAAAAAATTTATTAAATATTAGGTAAGTTCAAGTAAGATTTCCTCAGCTGATTTTCAAGTTCCTGTTTTTCTTGTACTAGCTTTTTCACTATCTCAGATACATCCCCATTTTGCCTATTTTGTTCTTTGATCTCTTCTTTAAGATCAAGGATTTTTTTCTCAGCATTATGCAATTTTGTTGTAACAATATTGTCCCTATTAATGAGATAAATTAGACACTGCAAACCATAATATGTTGTAGTACCTGCAGACAAAGCTTCCAATAATATTGTTTTTGTTTGTAAATGTTATTATTATCGGTGTCTAATCGAAGAACTTGGCATTTGCAAAACTCTGATTATCACACTTACAAAAATACTAGTTTGGACCAAGAAGACATTTTGGAATATTATAAGTCATCCCTGTCATCATTGAATATTCTAATAGATCAGGAAAATGATGACTTGCCTATTTTATATTGGATATCTAATCTTCACAAGACTCTATATAGAGAAAGGCATATGATAGTTCCAAACAAAAATTGTCTATGACCATGACTTATTTATGTTTCAGTAGTTCGGTAATTTTGTTATTACCCTTAGTTAAAGAGGGACTAATATCATACTGTGACAAGTCTATCCACGTAGTAGTTGCAATAAAATGTTGATTTTGAAAAACTCTAAAGATCTTCTTGACAATTTTTATTCCCGTTTTTTTTAAATCACCTTTCCAAAGTATATACTTCTAAAGAGAAATATTATTGAGAAATAAAAATTCTATTCAAAGTGTCAACTACAAAACTTACGGGGAAAAAATATTATTTCTGTGTAGAGTTGAAGAACATACTCACGATTATATTGTTATCTACGAAAAAGACAGAGGAGTACAATAGAGGGAATTAGTATTCTCTCTAAAAAAAACATATGATTCTAAACAAAAGAGGAGTTAAACAGGTAGTCGGTCCAGCATAGTTTCTTAAAAGAAGACAGAAAAATGACAGAAAATATTGGTGTTAGATTTTTATCAATATTGTATGTAATATCATTTCGTGACATCTGCTCGGCCATGCAATAAAGTCGGACACTTGTTTTGATTTACAATTCTCGCGCAGCACGAGACCAATGACGTCATTCTGTATATGCATAGCGTATATAAACACAGAGAGAATTCTTTTAAACTTCAAAATTACAAGATGAGATTAAAACAGATAAGATTGAATTTAATAAATTCCATGCAAGTAGAGAAGATTCTTTTACTAATGTCTTTTTTTCCTGATCATTATGCTTGTTAAGTATGTTTTAAGCGATGGTATTTCCCAAGCATTTTTAACTTTCCGGTTTGTTGATGTAATCGTCATCACAGTTCATGACCTTTTCTGGAATGTAGGCCAAGCAAATTGTACTTTAAAATATTTTGAAAATATAATGATTGATCATTCAGATTCCACCATTTTCCATAAAATGGCTGATTTTACCGGGAAAATACATACAAGTGGTCTCCATTAGTCACACAATGGCAGATTATTTTGCATTTCCACTGCTGCTTTAATAACAAATATACCCCTTACTTCTTGGGGTAATGAAATGATATTCACATAGAAGATAGAAAAAGAATTAATTAACAGCAATAATCAAAATTCATAACATAAATTGAACAGAGAATTAAATTAAACCAAACAGAAAAATGAGATTATCTGGCCTATGACAAAATTATGTGATTTATTGACCCTTGACCGGCCTTATGTGATGCAATAAGACGCCATTTGGAAAAAGGGTAGTAAACAAATATGGGTCAGTGTGTTATTATTATCGATCTTTTTTCCATGGAACTTTACACATGTGAGCAAGAATAGATGATGAACATAATTAAAAAGAAAAACTTTTTACTTTTCAAACATGAAAAAAATAATCAAACATTATCCAATGACTTGCCGACTTATTGTCACACGGGGATATACAATACCTGTCTTGTAGTTCTTGATTTTCCTTCTTTAATTTTGCCAGAGTTCTCTCATACTGATCATACTTTGCACATGTTTGATTCTTAGATTCTAAATCTCTAAAAACAGAGAACAAAATACCGTTATATAAGGCAGTGATCATTGATTCACGAATATCACTACATATATATGTGTTTCAATAACCAACATTACCACAAAAGTGCCAATATAATGTACAATCAATGCACATGAAAAGCAACCCTCCCTGTACAATACATTACTAGTCATTTACTTCCTCTTCTTCTTTTGTGCATTTCAATGTAATCACATTTTTTCTAATAACAACTCACATTGAATTTTAGCCATATATTAAATAGAGCATTATTGCAGACTTGCAGACTTTCGCGGGACATACATCATTTGATCTTTAGAAAGACAAAGACAGACTTCATTACAAGTTTTTTTTCTATATAATGGTGACCTCCAACGAGTTTAAATTATCATGTATTGCTATCATGAGCCTGCTATACATGTACTTCAGTATCCAACGAGGACGCGATCGCATGGTACCCCCGGTAGATTAAAGTTAATATACCTATTGTAATTAGTGATTATCACCAAATAAGTTCAGGGTTCAATTCTCAACTATTGCATGATGTACTCGATACAACATGACCGTAACAATATAACTGAATAATTGTAACAGTTGTGTTATGCATACTTTAATGCTACTCATAACTTTACTAGTAGGCCCTCGGTGATGTATGTAGAGCCTGTGATGATTAGAGTCTCAGTGATGTTTAGAGCCTCAGTGATGTCTCAATACTGTATTGATATCAGTGATCAAATCAATTTCCATTATTTCATTACTTATATTGTTTGAGCCCATACAAGCAGTTTAACTCTGCCACTTTTTATTGAAATGCCTGTACCAAGCCAGGAAAGTAAGCAGCCACATATTTGTTTACTAGGGGTATTGATTTTGCTTCTTTCTGCCATTCTGATATTGCATTTTGGAATTGTTCCGACAGTATCGTAATTTTATTATTTCTCATTTTATTGTTCAATTTCAACTATTTAAAATTACGAATATTCTATCAGTGATCAAATCAAATGTAATTGTTTTATTACTTAGAGCACTAAATTTCAATGATCTAAGCATTAAGTGAGTGAGTCATTGTTGCTTACGCCAATTCAGCAATTTTTCAGCAATAGCATGGCGAGAACAAGTTAATTTTCAATGAGATGATGATGATGAACGAGGTCTGCTTTGTACTAGACAAACACGCTGAGATTGATTTCATAGTGAAACAACAGTCCGCGGACACTCGGACACATTATTCTGATTCCGAGCCAACCAATCTTTGCTCTTTCTCCTTATTGCTGCGTGCTTAGCAGAGAAGCAACAAATACCAATTTTATAGACTTTGGTTTGCCCAACCGGGGTTCTAACCCACGATATACCATACTCGAGGCGAGGACGCTAACCATTACGCCACCAATGCGGTTTTAAACATTAAATTGTGATAATTCTGTCAATATATCCAATAAAAATTACTTTATTCTCTTTTCAAGTTCCGTAATTTCTTGTCTCTGACCAAGAAGATCTTCTTCTAAAAGTATCTTTTGTTGCTTACATACTGCATAATCGTTTTTCAAATGCAAAATTTCATATGCATTGTGTTGTGTTGTCTTTTCACCAGATGTATTCCTAGAATAAGCAAAAGTTTTTAATAGACCAATTTCACATTAACCTATTCTTTGTAGTAAGAGGCCTTAATCCAAAGTCCCGGTGGTAAGCGGCCTTACTGTTTGGATTATTTCATGGCGATACGCTGATTTTCAACTAACACTTCATTTTGAACCTAATGTCTATAGCTGAATATTGACACGATCTTTCATTATTTTCAAGATCTACAGGATAAATGTAATCATAAATCATCTTCCTAACCAACAAATTTATGAAATTTTTCTTATGTGACTATATGTGCATAACTGCCATGATAAATACATTGCGTCACCGTGTATACAAATGCAAATGACGTCTTGTTTACGTTTTTTTACTCCAATTGACCTTTGAACCATAATGGCGGCGGCAACATGAAATTGGTCTATTGAAACGTTGCAGTGAAACTGTCTAAACCGATCACAATTGGGACACACATTTTTGTTTGAAATAGAAAGGTTAAATAGGACATATTTCAGTTGTATTTATGACGAGAGTAAAAATCACCAAAAATAACTCGTACCGATAAATGACAGGCACTTAGTTGGGCCTGTATAAAAATGTTTTGATTACGGTAACCCTGTGATAAGGGATAATGAAACGACAAAAAAAAACAACTTTACTAAATTCATTTCAACTCAACACCAAATATTTTCATAGAAATAACTACAAAATAATTACTGACAAGACAAAATCAGGGTCTGTGAATGCTCATATTAACACTCTACTTGCTAAGGTAGAATCTTTATATTTGCCATGCCAATGTTTTGGCTTATCTGATTGTCTCCGTTGCATAATTACACAAGGAATGGTAGATCAGGGTAACGACAATAGCTCGACCTTTTTTCTTCCAAAAGTCGAGCTAAATATCAGTTAAAAAGGTAGTGTGTCCTGCACATCATAGTTTGTTAAAAGAACCCAATATTACGACAAAAGTGCCAATATAAATGGCTATGACGTAAAAGACACATGAAAAGCAACCCTCCCTGCACATTAAATTACTAGTAATTTATTACCTCTTCTTCTTTTTTGCATTTCAATGTAATCACATTTTTTTCCTAATAACAACTCACATTGAATTTTTCTTAATCAACTTTCTAAAGTATATACTTTTTATTGAAAACAAATTTTCTAATGAAAGTATCAACCATAAAACTGACGAAAAAAAAAGGAAATATGTCTGTGCAAAGTTGAAAAGAATACTCAGAATTTTATTGTTATCCACAAAAAAGACAGAGGAGTACAATGTAGTGAATCAGTACTCTCCCCAAGAAAACATTAAAACAAAAAATCAGTTACACAAACAGGTAGTGGGTCCAGCATAGTTTGTTAAAAGAACCATGAAAAGTGACAGAAAACATTGGTGTTAGATTGTTATCAATATTGTATATAATATATGATACCTGTCTTGTAGTTCTTGATTTTGCTTCTTTAATTTTGCCAGGGCTCTCTCATACTGATCACACTTTGTACATCTTTGGTCCCTAGATTCTAAATCTCTAAAAACAGAGAACACAATACTGTTATATCTAAATCTCTAAAAACAGAGAACACAATACCGTTATGTCTAAATCTCTAAAAACAGAGAACAAAATACTGTTATATCTAAATCTCTAAAAACAGAGAACAAAATACTGTTATATCTAAATCTCTAAAAACAGAGAACAACATACTGTTATATCTAAATCTCTAAAAACAGAGAACAACATACTGTTATATCTAAATCTCTAAAAACAGAGAACAAAATACTGTTATATCTAAATCTCTTAAAACAGAGAACAACATACTGTTATATCTAAATCTCTAAAAACAGAGAACAAAATACTGTTATATCTAAATCTCTAAAAACAGAAAACAACATACTGTTATGTCTAAATCTCTAAAAACAGAGAACAACATACTGTTATGTCTAAATCTCTAAAAACAGAACAACATACTGTTATATCTAAATCTCTAAAATCAGAGAACAACATACTGTTATATCTAAATCTCTAAAAACAGAGAACAAAATACTGTTATAAGTGGTCATGTTCATTAATTCACGAATCAATACATATACAGTGAAACAAGTCTAAACCAAAATCTGAATATCATAAACTTTAAATAAATTCCCAATGTAGGAAATCTTTGCTAATTTAACCCGTATAAACCAAACCCCTGTCTATTCTGAACACAAAAGTTGGTCTCTGAGAGGTTCAGTTTAGACAGGTTACACTGTATTTGTTACAATGATTAATATAACTACATAAGTGCCAATATAAATGTTGGAAATATATTGAAAACATACAATGTACATGAATAGCAATTCTGCCTACACACTTAAATTACTAGTCATTTATTACATCTTTTGCTTTGAGTATTTCAGTGTAATCACATTTTTTCTAATAACTTCTCACATTGAATTTTAGCCATACATTAACTAGAGCATTATTGCAAACTTTCGCTGGACGTTCATCACTAATTGACAGACATAGAAATACTTCATTACAAGGTTTTTATATGATGGCCATGGGTAGCTCTAACGAGTTTAAATTCTTGTGCATTGCTATCATGAGTAAGATATACTTGTACTTCAGTATCCATCGAAGACGCGATCGGATGGTACCCCCATTAGTTTAAAGTAAATCTACCTAACGTAACCAGAGACCACCACCACTAAAGCTGAAAGCTTGATTCCCGATCGTGGCGATGTGTACTCGATACAACATGACCACAACAATATAACTGAATCATTGTTAACAGTGGCGTTATACACACTTAAATGCTACTCATAATCCTACTTGTACTTGTAGACACTCAGTGATGTCTGTATAGCCTCAGTGATGTTAAGAGCCTCAGTGATGTCTTAATACTGTATTGATATCAGTGATCAAATCAATTTTGATTGTTTCATTATTTATATTGTTTGAGCCCAAAAAGCAGCTTAACTCTGCCACTTTTTATTGAAGTGCCTGTATCAAGCCAGGAAAGTAAACAGTCACATATTTGTTTTCTATGGGTGTCAATTTTGCTTCTTTCTGCCATTTAATATTGTATTTTGGAATTGTCCCGACAGTGTTGTATTTTTATTATTTTTCATTTTATTGTTCAATTTCAACTACATGGTATTTAAAATTACGAAAAATTCTATCAGTGCTCAAATTAAATGTGAATGCTTTATAACTGAGATTATTCAATTTCAATGATCTAAGCATCAAATTGTGAGAATTCTGTCAATATATCTAATATAATTACTTTATTTTCTTTTCAAATTCTGTAATTTCTTGTCTCTGATCAAGAAGATCTTCTTCTAAAAGTGTCCTTTGTTGTTTACATACTGCATAATCATTTTTCAATTGTAAAAGTTCATATGCATTGTGTTGTGTTGCCTTTTCAACAGATGTATTCCTAGAACAAACAATTTTTTTTAATAGACCAATTTCACATTAACCTATTCTTTGTTGTAAGCAGCCTTAGTCCAAAGTCCGAGATTATTTTCAAGATCTATGGCATAAATGTAATCATAAATCATCTTCCTAACCAACAAATTTATGAAAACTTCCTTATGTGACGATATGTGCATAACTGCCACGATAAATAAATTGTGTCACCGTGTTTACAAATGCAAATAACGTCTTGTTTACGTTTTTTTTTACTCCAATTGACCTTTGAACCATAATGGCGGCATGAGACATGAAATTGGTCTATTAAAACATTGCAGTGAAACTTGTCTAAACCGAGCACAATTGGGACACACATTTTTGTTTGAAATAGAAAGGTTAAATAGGACATATTTCAGCTATATTTATGACGAGAGTAAAAATCACCAAAAATAACTCGTACAGATAAATGGGAGGAACTTAGTTGGGCCTATATAAGAATATTTTTAATGCGGTAGATTTTTCACAATCCCAGTTACTTCCTCATTTTGCTTTTTTCGTTCTTTGCTCTTTTTTTTAAGATCAAGCATTTTTTTCTCAGCATTATGCAACTCCGTTATAACAATATTCTACCTATTTATGAAATAAATTAGACACGGTAAATCCAATTGGCTGGAAACCTTAATATGTTGTAGTTCCTGCAGACAAGGCTTCAAATAATATTGTTTTTGTTTGTAAATCTTATTATTATGGGTGTCTAATCGAAGAACTTAACATTTGCAAGAACTCTGATTATCACTCTTACAAAAATACTAGTTTGGACCAAGAAGACATTTTGGAATATTATAAGTCATCCCTGTCATCAATGAATATTCTAATAAATCAGGAAAATGATGACTTGCCTATTTTATATTGGATATCTAATTTTCACAAGACTCTATATAGAGAAAGGTATATGATAGTTCCAAACAATAATTGTCTATGACCATGACTTATTTATGTTTCAGTAGTTAAAGAGGGACTAAAATCATACTGTGACAAGTATATCCACGTAGTAGTTGCAATGAAATGTTGACTTTGAAAAACTCTAAAGATCTTCTTGACAATTTTTATTCCCGTTTTTTTTAAATCACCTTTCCAAAGTATATATTTTTAAGAGAAATATTATTGAGAAAAAAAAATTCTAATCAAAGTCTCAACTACAAAACTTACGGGGAAAAAAAGAATTATTTCTGTGTAGAGTTGAAGAACATACTCACGATTATATTGTTATCTACGGAAAAGACAGAGGAGTACAATACAGGGAGTTAGCATTCTCTCTAAAAAAACCATATGATTCTAAACAAAAGAGGAGTTAAACAGGTAGTCGGTCCAGCATAGTTTCTTAAAAGAACCCAGAAAAATGACAGAAAATATTGGTGTTAGATTTTTATCAATATTGCATGTAATATCATGTCGTGACATCGGCTCGGTCATGCAATAAAGTCGGTCACTTGTTTTGATTTACAATTCTCGCGCAGCACGAGACCAATGACGTCATTCTGTATATTCATAGCATACACAAACACAGAGGGAATTCTTTTAAACTTCAAAATTACAAGATGAGATTAAAACAGATAAGATTGAATTTAATAAATTCCATGCAAGTAGAAAAGATCCTTTTTACTAATGTCTATTTTTCCTGATCATTATACTTGTTAAGTATGTTTTAAGCGATGGTATTTCCCAAGCATTTTTAACTTTCCGGTTTGTTGATGTAATCGTCATCACAGTTCATGACCTTTTCTGGAATGTAGGCCAAGCAAATTGTATTTTAAAATACTTTGAAAATATGATGATTGATCATTCAGATTCCACCATTTTCTAGAAAATGGCTGATTTTACCGGGAAAATACATACAAGTGCTCTCCATTAGTCACAAAATGGCAGATTATTTCGCATTTCCACTGCTGCTTTAATAACAAATATACCCCTTACTTCTTGGGGTAATGAAATGATATTCACAGAGAAGATAGAAAAAGAATTAATTAACAGCAATAATCAAAATTTATAACATAAATTGAACAGAGAATTAAATTAAACCAGACAGAAAAATGAGATTATCTGGAGGGAAAAAACCTGCCATTATTACAAATAGCATCAACAAAACTGTATTGTTACCACTCTGTGATAATAAATGTGATTGAAATATACAGAAATCAGTGATTAATTGTTTTACTAAAATATGGCAGTACGTAGTCAGTCTAATATTTAATACATAATCACTGACAAAAATAAGAACACAAAATTCACTGGATTAAATATTTTATTATATGGGTAAGCAAGTTCAATGTTTGCATTCAATTTCAAATTATTTAAAATAAAACATCTTTTGCAATTTTTCAGACAAAACAATTACACAGAAAAAGCTAAAATACTATACTTTCTTCATCTGGTTTACTTTTTAAGCTTGGTTGGCCTATGACAAAATCATGTGATTTATTGACCCTTGACCGGCCTTATGTGACGTAATAGGACGCCATTTGGAAAAAGGGTAGTCAAGAAATATGGGTCAGTGTGTTATTATTATCGATCTTTTTTCCATGGAACTTTACACATGTGATCAAGAATAGATGAGGAACATAATTAAAAAGAAAAAATGTTTACTTTTCAAACATGAAAAAAATAATCAAACATTATCCTATGACTTGCCGACTTATTGTCACACAGGGATATATAATACCTGTCTTGTAGTTCTTGATTTTCCTTCTTTAATTTTGCTAGGGTTCTCTCATACTGATCACACTTTGTACATCTTTGGTTCTTAGATTCTAAATCTCTGAAAACAGAGAACACACTACTGTTATATCTAAATCTCTAAAAACAGAGAACACAATACCGTTAGATTTTTATCAATATTGTATGTAATATATAATACCTGTCTTGTAGTTCTTGATTTTGCTTCTTTAATTTTGTCAGGGCTCTCTCATACTGATCACACTTTGTACATCTTTGGTCCCTAGATTCTAAATCTCTAAAACAGAGAACAATACCATTATAAGTGGCAGTGATAATAAATTCACGAATATCATTATATATATTTGTTTCAATAACCAACATTACGACAAAAGTGCCAATATAATGTACAATCAATGCACATGAAAAGCAACCCTCCCTGCACAATAAATTACTAGTCATTTATTACATTCTCTTCTTTTGTGCATTTCAATGTAATCACATTATTTTCTAATAACAACTCACATTGAATTTTGGCCATACATTAAATAGAGCATTATTGCAGACTTGAAGACTTTTGCGGGACATACATCAATTGACCTTTAGAAAGACAAAGAGAGACTTCATTACAAGGTTTTTTTTCTATATAATGGTGACCTCCAACGAGTTTAAATTATCATGTATTGCTATCATGAGCCTGTTATACATGTACTTCAGAATCCAGCGAGGACACGATCGGATGGTACCCCCGGTAGTTTAAAGTAAATCTACCTAATGTAATCAGTGATTATCATCAAATAAGTTATGGGTTCAATTCTCAACTATTGCATGATGTACTCGATACAACATGACCGTAACAATATAACTGAATAATTGTAACAGTTGTGTTATGCATACTTTAATGCTACTCATAACTTTACTAGTAGGCCCTCGGTGATGTATGTAGAGCCTGTGATGATTAGAGTCTCAGTGATGTTTAGAGCCTCAGTGATGTCTCAATACTGTATTGATATCAGTGATCAAATCAATTTCCATTATTTCATTACTTATATTGTTTGAGCCCATACAAGCAGTTTAACTCTGCCACTTTTTATTGAAATGCCTGTACCAAGCCAGGAAAGTAAGCAGCCACATATTTGTTTACTAGGGGTATTGATTTTGCTTCTTTCTGCCATTCTGATATTGCATTTTGGAATTGTTCCGACAGTATCGTAATTTTATTATTTCTCATTTTATTGTTCAATTTCAACTATTTAAAATTACGAATATTCTATCAGTGATCAAATCAAATGTAATTGTTTTATTACTTAGAGCACTAAATTTCAATGATCTAAGCATTAAGTGAGTGAGTCATTGTTGCTTACGCCAATTCAGCAATTTTTCAGCAATATCATGGCGAGAACAAGTTAATTTTCAATGAGATGATGATGATGAACGAGGTCTGCTTTGTACTAGACAAACACGCTGAGATTGATTTCATAGTGAAACAACAGTCCGCGGACACTCGGACACATTATTCTGATTCCGAGCCAACCAATCTTTGCTCTTTCTCCTTATTGCTGCGTGCTTAGCAGAGAAGCAACAAATACCAATTTTATAGACTTTGGTTTGCCCAACCGGGGTTCTAACCCACGATATACCATACTCGAGGCGAGGACGCTAACCATTACGCCACCAATGCGGTTTTAAACATTAAATTGTGATAATTCTGTCAATATATCCAATAAAAATTACTTTATTCTCTTTTCAAGTTCCGTAATTTCTTGTCTCTGACCAAGAAGATCTTCTTCTAAAAGTATCTTTTGTTGCTTACATACTGCATAATCGTTTTTCAAATGCAAAATTTCATATGCATTGTGTTGTGTTGTCTTTTCACCAGATGTATTCCTAGAATAAGCAAAAGTTTTTAATAGACCAATTTCACATTAACCTATTCTTTGTAGTAAGAGGCCTTAATCCAAAGTCCCGGTGGTAAGCGGCCTTACTGTTTGGATTATTTCATGGCGATACGCTGATTTTCAACTAACACTTCATTTTGAACCTAATGTCTATAGCTGAATATTGACACGATCTTTCATTATTTTCAAGATCTACAGGATAAATGTAATCATAAATCATCTTCCTAACCAACAAATTTATGAAATTTTTCTTATGTGACTATATGTGCATAACTGCCATGATAAATACATTGCGTCACCGTGTATACAAATGCAAATGACGTCTTGTTTACGTTTTTTTACTCCAATTGACCTTTGAACCATAATGGCGGCGGCAACATGAAATTGGTCTATTGAAACGTTGCAGTGAAACTGTCTAAACCGATCACAATTGGGACACACATTTTTGTTTGAAATAGAAAGGTTAAATAGGACATATTTCAGTTGTATTTATGACGAGAGTAAAAATCACCAAAAATAACTCGTACCGATAAATGACAGGCACTTAGTTGGGCCTGTATAAAAATGTTTTGATTACGGTAACCCTGTGATAAGGGATAATGAAACGACAAAAAAAAACAACTTTACTAAATTCATTTCAACTCAACACCAAATATTTTCATAGAAATAACTACAAAATAATTACTGACAAGACAAAATCAGGGTCTGTGAATGCTCATATTAACACTCTACTTGCTAAGGTAGAATCTTTATATTTGCCATGCCAATGTTTTGGCTTATCTGATTGTCTCCGTTGCATAATTACACAAGGAATGGTAGATCAGGGTAACGACAATAGCTCGACCTTTTTTCTTCCAAAAGTCGAGCTAAATATCAGTTAAAAAGGTAGTGTGTCCTGCACATCATAGTTTGTTAAAAGAACCCAATATTACGACAAAAGTGCCAATATAAATGGCTATGACGTAAAAGACACATGAAAAGCAACCCTCCCTGCACATTAAATTACTAGTAATTTATTACCTCTTCTTCTTTTTTGCATTTCAATGTAATCACATTTTTTTCCTAATAACAACTCACATTGAATTTTTCTTAATCAACTTTCTAAAGTATATACTTTTTATTGAAAAAAATTTTCTAATGAAAGTATCAACCATAAAACTGACGAAAAAAAAAGGAAATATGTCTGTGCAAAGTTGAAAAGAATACTCAGAATTTTATTGTTATCCACAAAAAAGACAGAGGAGTACAATGTAGTGAATCAGTACTCTCCCCAAGAAAACATTAAAACAAAAAATCAGTTACACAAACAGGTAGTGGGTCCAGCATAGTTTGTTAAAAGAACCATGAAAAGTGACAGAAAACATTGGTGTTAGATTGTTATCAATATTGTATATAATATATGATACCTGTCTTGTAGTTCTTGATTTTGCTTCTTTAATTTTGCCAGGGCTCTCTCATACTGATCACACTTTGTACATCTTTGGTCCCTAGATTCTAAATCTCTAAAAACAGAGAACACAATACTGTTATATCTAAATCTCTAAAAACAGAGAACACAATACCGTTATGTCTAAATCTCTAAAAACAGAGAACAAAATACTGTTATATCTAAATCTCTAAAAACAGAGAACAAAATACTGTTATATCTAAATCTCTAAAAACAGAGAACAACATACTGTTATATCTAAATCTCTAAAAACAGAGAACAACATACTGTTATATCTAAATCTCTAAAAACAGAGAACAAAATACTGTTATATCTAAATCTCTTAAAACAGAGAACAACATACTGTTATATCTAAATCTCTAAAAACAGAGAACAAAATACTGTTATATCTAAATCTCTAAAAACAGAAAACAACATACTGTTATGTCTAAATCTCTAAAAACAGAGAACAACATACTGTTATGTCTAAATCTCTAAAAACAGAACAACATACTGTTATATCTAAATCTCTAAAATCAGAGAACAACATACTGTTATATCTAAATCTCTAAAAACAGAGAACAAAATACTGTTATAAGTGGTCATGTTCATTAATTCACGAATCAATACATATACAGTGAAACAAGTCTAAACCAAAATCTGAATATCATAAACTTTAAATAAATTCCCAATGTAGGAAATCTTTGCTAATTTAACCCGTATAAACCAAACCCCTGTCTATTCTGAACACAAAAGTTGGTCTCTGAGAGGTTCAGTTTAGACAGGTTACACTGTATTTGTTACAATGATTAATATAACTACATAAGTGCCAATATAAATGTTGGAAATATATTGAAAACATACAATGTACATGAATAGCAATTCTGCCTACACACTTAAATTACTAGTCATTTATTACATCTTTTGCTTTGAGTATTTCAGTGTAATCACATTTTTTCTAATAACTTCTCACATTGAATTTTAGCCATACATTAACTAGAGCATTATTGCAAACTTTCGCTGGACGTTCATCACTAATTGACAGACATAGAAATACTTCATTACAAGGTTTTTATATGATGGCCATGGGTAGCTCTAACGAGTTTAAATTCTTGTGCATTGCTATCATGAGTAAGATATACTTGTACTTCAGTATCCATCGAAGACGCGATCGGATGGTACCCCCATTAGTTTAAAGTAAATCTACCTAACGTAACCAGAGACCACCACCACTAAAGCTGAAAGCTTGATTCCCGATCGTGGCGATGTGTACTCGATACAACATGACCACAACAATATAACTGAATCATTGTTAACAGTGGCGTTATACACACTTAAATGCTACTCATAATCCTACTTGTACTTGTAGACACTCAGTGATGTCTGTATAGCCTCAGTGATGTTAAGAGCCTCAGTGATGTCTTAATACTGTATTGATATCAGTGATCAAATCAATTTTGATTGTTTCATTATTTATATTGTTTGAGCCCAAAAAGCAGCTTAACTCTGCCACTTTTTATTGAAGTGCCTGTATCAAGCCAGGAAAGTAAACAGTCACATATTTGTTTTCTATGGGTGTCAATTTTGCTTCTTTCTGCCATTTAATATTGTATTTTGGAATTGTCCCGACAGTGTTGTATTTTTATTATTTTTCATTTTATTGTTCAATTTCAACTACATGGTATTTAAAATTACGAAAAATTCTATCAGTGCTCAAATTAAATGTGAATGCTTTATAACTGAGATTATTCAATTTCAATGATCTAAGCATCAAATTGTGAGAATTCTGTCAATATATCTAATATAATTACTTTATTTTCTTTTCAAATTCTGTAATTTCTTGTCTCTGATCAAGAAGATCTTCTTCTAAAAGTGTCCTTTGTTGTTTACATACTGCATAATCATTTTTCAATTGTAAAAGTTCATATGCATTGTGTTGTGTTGCCTTTTCAACAGATGTATTCCTAGAACAAACAATTTTTTTTAATAGACCAATTTCACATTAACCTATTCTTTGTTGTAAGCAGCCTTAGTCCAAAGTCCGAGATTATTTTCAAGATCTATGGCATAAATGTAATCATAAATCATCTTCCTAACCAACAAATTTATGAAAACTTCCTTATGTGACGATATGTGCATAACTGCCACGATAAATAAATTGTGTCACCGTGTTTACAAATGCAAATAACGTCTTGTTTACGTTTTTTTTTACTCCAATTGACCTTTGAACCATAATGGCGGCATGAGACATGAAATTGGTCTATTAAAACATTGCAGTGAAACTTGTCTAAACCGAGCACAATTGGGACACACATTTTTGTTTGAAATAGAAAGGTTAAATAGGACATATTTCAGCTATATTTATGACGAGAGTAAAAATCACCAAAAATAACTCGTACAGATAAATGGGAGGAACTTAGTTGGGCCTATATAAGAATATTTTTAATGCGGTAGATTTTTCACAATCCCAGTTACTTCCTCATTTTGCTTTTTTCGTTCTTTGCTCTTTTTTTTAAGATCAAGCATTTTTTTCTCAGCATTATGCAACTCCGTTATAACAATATTCTACCTATTTATGAAATAAATTAGACACGGTAAATCCAATTGGCTGGAAACCTTAATATGTTGTAGTTCCTGCAGACAAGGCTTCAAATAATATTGTTTTTGTTTGTAAATCTTATTATTATGGGTGTCTAATCGAAGAACTTAACATTTGCAAGAACTCTGATTATCACTCTTACAAAAATACTAGTTTGGACCAAGAAGACATTTTGGAATATTATAAGTCATCCCTGTCATCAATGAATATTCTAATAAATCAGGAAAATGATGACTTGCCTATTTTATATTGGATATCTAATTTTCACAAGACTCTATATAGAGAAAGGTATATGATAGTTCCAAACAATAATTGTCTATGACCATGACTTATTTATGTTTCAGTAGTTAAAGAGGGACTAAAATCATACTGTGACAAGTATATCCACGTAGTAGTTGCAATGAAATGTTGACTTTGAAAAACTCTAAAGATCTTCTTGACAATTTTTATTCCCGTTTTTTTTAAATCACCTTTCCAAAGTATATATTTTTAAGAGAAATATTATTGAGAAAAAAAAATTCTAATCAAAGTCTCAACTACAAAACTTACGGGGAAAAAAAGAATTATTTCTGTGTAGAGTTGAAGAACATACTCACGATTATATTGTTATCTACGGAAAAGACAGAGGAGTACAATACAGGGAGTTAGCATTCTCTCTAAAAAAAACATATGATTCTAAACAAAAGAGGAGTTAAACAGGTAGTCGGTCCAGCATAGTTTCTTAAAAGAACCCAGAAAAATGACAGAAAATATTGGTGTTAGATTTTTATCAATATTGCATGTAATATCATGTCGTGACATCGGCTCGGTCATGCAATAAAGTCGGTCACTTGTTTTGATTTACAATTCTCGCGCAGCACGAGACCAATGACGTCATTCTGTATATTCATAGCATACACAAACACAGAGGGAATTCTTTTAAACTTCAAAATTACAAGATGAGATTAAAACAGATAAGATTGAATTTAATAAATTCCATGCAAGTAGAAAAGATCCTTTTTACTAATGTCTATTTTTCCTGATCATTATACTTGTTAAGTATGTTTTAAGCGATGGTATTTCCCAAGCATTTTTAACTTTCCGGTTTGTTGATGTAATCGTCATCACAGTTCATGACCTTTTCTGGAATGTAGGCCAAGCAAATTGTATTTTAAAATACTTTGAAAATATGATGATTGATCATTCAGATTCCACCATTTTCTAGAAAATGGCTGATTTTACCGGGAAAATACATACAAGTGCTCTCCATTAGTCACAAAATGGCAGATTATTTCGCATTTCCACTGCTGCTTTAATAACAAATATACCCCTTACTTCTTGGGGTAATGAAATGATATTCACAGAGAAGATAGAAAAAGAATTAATTAACAGCAATAATCAAAATTTATAACATAAATTGAACAGAGAATTAAATTAAACCAGACAGAAAAATGAGATTATCTGGAGGGAAAAAACCTGCCATTATTACAAATAGCATCAACAAAACTGTATTGTTACCACTCTGTGATAATAAATGTGATTGAAATATACAGAAATCAGTGATTAATTGTTTTACTAAAATATGGCAGTACGTAGTCAGTCTAATATTTAATACATAATCACTGACAAAAATAAGAACACAAAATTCACTGGATTAAATATTTTATTATATGGGTAAGCAAGTTCAATGTTTGCATTCAATTTCAAATTATTTAAAATAAAACATCTTTTGCAATTTTTCAGACAAAACAATTACACAGAAAAAGCTAAAATACTATACTTTCTTCATCTGGTTTACTTTTTAAGCTTGGTTGGCCTATGACAAAATCATGTGATTTATTGACCCTTGACCGGCCTTATGTGACGTAATAGGACGCCATTTGGAAAAAGGGTAGTCAAGAAATATGGGTCAGTGTGTTATTATTATCGATCTTTTTTCCATGGAACTTTACACATGTGATCAAGAATAGATGAGGAACATAATTAAAAAGAAAAAATGTTTACTTTTCAAACATGAAAAAAATAATCAAACATTATCCTATGACTTGCCGACTTATTGTCACACAGGGATATATAATACCTGTCTTGTAGTTCTTGATTTTCCTTCTTTAATTTTGCTAGGGTTCTCTCATACTGATCACACTTTGTACATCTTTGGTTCTTAGATTCTAAATCTCTGAAAACAGAGAACACACTACTGTTATATCTAAATCTCTAAAAACAGAGAACACAATACCGTTAGATTTTTATCAATATTGTATGTAATATATAATACCTGTCTTGTAGTTCTTGATTTTGCTTCTTTAATTTTGTCAGGGCTCTCTCATACTGATCACACTTTGTACATCTTTGGTCCCTAGATTCTAAATCTCTAAAACAGAGAACAATACCATTATAAGTGGCAGTGATAATAAATTCACGAATATCATTATATATATTTGTTTCAATAACCAACATTACGACAAAAGTGCCAATATAATGTACAATCAATGCACATGAAAAGCAACCCTCCCTGCACAATAAATTACTAGTCATTTATTACATTCTCTTCTTTTGTGCATTTCAATGTAATCACATTATTTTCTAATAACAACTCACATTGAATTTTGGCCATACATTAAATAGAGCATTATTGCAGACTTGAAGACTTTTGCGGGACATACATCAATTGACCTTTAGAAAGACAAAGAGAGACTTCATTACAAGGTTTTTTTTCTATATAATGGTGACCTCCAACGAGTTTAAATTATCATGTATTGCTATCATGAGCCTGTTATACATGTACTTCAGAATCCAGCGAGGACACGATCGGATGGTACCCCCGGTAGTTTAAAGTAAATCTACCTAATGTAATCAGTGATTATCATCAAATAAGTTATGGGTTCAATTCTCAACTATTGCATGATGTACTCGATACAACATGACCGTAACAATATAACTGAATAATTGTAACAGTTGTGTTATGTATACGTAAATGCTACTCATAACTTTACTTGTAGACCCTCGGTGATGTCTGTAGAGCCTGTGATGATTACAGCCTCAGTGATGTCTCGATACTGTATTGATATCAGTGATCAAATCAATTTCCATTGTTTCATTACTTATATTGTTTGAGCCCATAAAAGCAGCTTAACTCTGCCACTTTTTTTTTAAGTGCCTGTACCAAGCCAGGAAAGTAAGCAGTCACATATTTGTTTACTAGGGGTATTGATTTTTGCTTCTTTCTGCCATTCTGATATTGCATTTTGGAATTGTTACGACAGTATCGTAATTTTATTATTTCTCATTTTATTGTTCAATTTCAACTATTTAAAATTACGAAAATTCTATCAGTGATCAAATCAAATGTAATTGTTTTATTACTTAGAGCGCTAAATTTCAATGATCTAAACATTAAGTGAGTGAGTCATTGTTCTTTACGCCAATTCAGCAATTTTTAAGCAATATCATGGCGAGAACAAGTTAATTTTCAATGAGATGACGATGAGATCTGCATTGTACTAGACCAACACGCTGCGATTGATTTCATAGTGAAACAACAGTTCGCGGACACTCTACATATATATCAATATTACGAAACATGTTAAGATAAGTCAAAACAACATGAACTCTGACTAGCTAATAGAACAATAAATAAATTGAAGGGGCAATCAAGAAAGGACAACCCAGAGAAACTTGAAACATTGGGTACACAAGACACATGACGAAGACAAAAAAACACAACACAGAAAACTAAAAAGATGAGCAACATGCTCCAGTTTTTTTTTGGAATTCAAGCTTAAAATAAAAAAAATCTACCTTCACAAATCTACAAATATCCTTTGCTGCATTGGACGTCCTCGGTGATGTAACAGTTCATATGATCGTAACGAGCGTGTAAGATCGTCGGTTCGATTTAGTCATTTTAAATCACAGACAATAAAATTGGTATAATTGCTCCTTCTCCACTAAGTATGCAGCATCAAGGACAAAGAGCAAAACAACTTGTTGGTTTGGAATCATCATACATGGGTACATCAGTAGATACAATAACCATTACAAATACCTCCATCTTTGAATAGATTGGTAATAGAACACATACTTTATCAGAAGGGATGAATAATTGTAATAAAATGAAAAACAGAAACAGTTACAACATTCAATGGAAAAATCACAGAAAGAGAGGAAATCGATATCCAGAACACACAAATAAAAATAGACTTTCTGGTCTTGTTTTACAGTTACTTCTATAAGAAGTGGTGGTGTTAAACTGGTTGTATGGGCACTGACTTCTCCACAAGTGTTTTCCACATGTAAAATTACTGTATAAATCACAATTACAAAGAAACGTCTATGAACATTTCATTCATAAATAAGATTCAGACTGGTGAAGTAAAGGCAATCGTAATATTTAAATCTTGATTATACTTATCTATCTTAACCTCCACGATATAACTGAAATAGTGTTTAAAGTGGCATTAAACACCATAAACCTAACCCTTTCATATATCTTAAGAAGAGTTTGAAGATACCAAAGGGGTAATCAGAATCCGTTAAGCTATATACCTGCTCTCCGACTCCCGTAGTTTTCTTAAAACATCCTGATATTTATTATTTAGTTCTTCATTTTCATTTTCCAGTACATATTTTCGGTCTTTGTTGATTTTTAACCTGTAAATTACAATTTGTATTAATTTTTATCCTTAATGGAAAATAAGGGTAATAACAAAATTACCGAACTCCGAACAATCTTACAAAGGGAAAGTCAAAACTCATAATTATATAAACAGACAAAATCAGTCAACAACCGGAAAACTGTGAAAACCGTAATGACCCTGACTTGGTACAGGCATTTCTAAAGAAATGGTGGGTTGAATCAGATTTTAAGGCGCCAAACCTCCCGCTCTCATTACGGTTCAAAGGTTCCGGCTGTCACTATAACAGTATTTAAATACAGGAACAAAATAGGTAAAATAGTTGTCAAAGCAGTACCATATTCGGTGACGTAAATGTCAAAAATATTTTTACGTCACATTTTTCAACTGTAGTTGATCTTTTTCTTTTTATGTTACTTCTTGCATTCTATTCTTTTAAATTCAAATTTGAAAAAAATGTATCTTGAATGTTTGTATCTTTTCTTTATTAACCTAAAATAAATCATGTAAAATTGAAAGCAAAGTAATTCTACCATAATGACGTCATCAACCGCTCCAATTAAATACAAGAAGAATGTAGTGTTGCCAAGTCCGACGGGATGATTGGAATAAATAAATAAACAGAATAAACATAAAAGTAAAATCAGAAACAAAAACAACCAACAAACACTTAGAAAACTTGAACTCCCACCATAAACACACAAGAGTACGATCGTGTGGTCCGGAAGGGTTAGGCATCTCCAATCCTGTCCCGTTACTGGCACCTGTTATGAAGGCCTAATTTTCAAAACCAGTTAAGAAAATAAATATTATAATATTTACATTAGCGAAATGTCTGTAGTATGTTGAGAGACTTGAATTTAATATGGATAAACCAAGCCACAGTAGCGATCATATAACTTCTGAAGAGATGGCATAAGTTTAGTTTTCTCTCAAATGAACATTGAATCCCACTTCTTAAATATAAAAAGAATATGTGATAATGCTATAATGCCAAGTTATACTCACTCGTCCTCTAACGATGACAGTTTTATCTTCATAACAGATAGTTCTTCCCTCACTGGGTCTAATTGATCTTGTTGACTGTAGAATGCATTAATCAAATATGAATACAAACATTCATAAACTTTGTTATTGAATTTTAAGAACAATATACCTGACATGTTTCCAGTAACTGAATTCTAATAATAATAAACGATCACATTTCGCTCATTTGTGTCAATGCTATATATTATATATGCCGCTATTGTGAAATTTGTTCTGTTTATTCTGAATATATTTTTAAATCTTGTATGAACAGTTATGCTTAAACTCCCCCCTTCATTCTGAATATACATTTGTATTGCTAAACATCGCTTAACCTCCATTTATTCTTGGGGTCGTTGTGGCCGTGATCGTATGGAAGTTGGATTTACAAATACTTATGCAATCAGTGCCTTTCACCACTCACCACTGATGTTGTGAGTTCGAATCTCAACCAGGTGGAGGTGTACAACATTATGTGATAAAGTTTGTCAGTGACTTGCGACAGGTCGGTGGTTTTCTCTGGGTCCTCTGGTTTCCTCCATCAATAAAACTTACCACCACGATATAACTGAAATATTGTTGAAAGTGGCGTTCAACACCATACAACCAAACCAACCAAACCCATTTCTTCTTGATACATTTCCAAATAATGTATGAAAGGGTAGGCTTAATCTTGCTTAATCTCATTTTTTCTAACTTAATAAATGTGAATACATGTCATTACACAAAGCAAAACAAAATGCCCATCAATCAGTATAGTATACTAATTAATCTCTTATTAACCCTAGATAAGAGATCTATTGTAAAACAGGGAACCTTAGATTATTTTTGCTTACCTGGGTGTTTTGTTAACAGGCGAGTCAAACAATAAAGTATTATGTTATTAAAAAATAAGTATACTATAAAATATTAATTTCCTCAAGGAATGTGTATTGGATGCTCACCTCAGTTTCCTGGATATACAGGCATTTCAATAAAATGTGGCAGGGTTTAACTAGTTTTATAGTTTGATCAAGGAATATGTATTGGGTGCTCACCTCAGTTTCCCCAATCTATCAGATATCTGATCCTCTAGGTTCTGTATACGATTTTCTAACTGTTGTCTTTCAAAATAATATAAATTTTCTTGTTTCCTGAGTTTGGCCATCTGCTCTTGTAGTATGTTCAATTTTGAATTGGCTATGTTCCTTTCCTTTCTGTAGCGTTCAATGTCTTCTCTATATTGATGTTCAGTGTCAATGTGTTCCTGAGTTTGTCCTGCAAGTCTGCAAGAAACATGAGAAACGTGCACTAAGGTTATACTAGGAAACAATAATGAAAAACAAAAACAGATTCTGGTCGTATTCTTCTCTTCGTTTCTCTAGAAATGTAACGTATCTGACTTTCCATTCAGACATACCCCTTCATTATTTCAAACACAGGCTCATCCCAATTGGACCTTTTAATTACATGATGTGTAGCTTCTAAGCTGGTTGTTTTCGTGAATAGAACTGTAAAACAAACGCTCATTTGATGTTAAACAACAATCAATGAATCATACTTAGAGGTAAATCTTACCAACATACGATGGAACCAAAAGCCAGACCTCTCAAAATGGAATTAACTGTTTATTTGATAAATCAGCAGGATATTAATTTGATTAAGGCTACTGAATAGTATTTTAAATTATGCAGAAATTGTAATGGACATCACAACACGGAACTCAGAATGTAAAGACACATAATAGGACAATACACAAAAACTAAATAGATAAGCAACAAAAAACCGGGAGTGAACTTGGGTGCTCACGAAGGGTAAGCAGATCCTGCTTCTTACAAGATAACCCCTGTGTTACTCATATGTACAGTCAAGAATCATATTTAAAAGCATAGATGTTTTCCCATTAATTTGTATACTGGATTGAAGTCAATGTTGTCTAATAGTTGTCACGGTTTCTCATGGTACATGTATCATATGCATTCTTCACTACACTATAAAATCCCCAGGATCATGGTAATCATGCTATTCTTAAATCAAGATTAGCATTTCAATTTTCAATACCTTACATTTTAAAAACAATAACTAGAGACTAACATGAGCCTGAATTGTTCACCTGCTTATTCATGCAATTTGTAGATTCCGAGACATGATTGCCAATTGCTGCCATATTTTTCACTTGAACAAGTTTAAAGGAGGAATCTTAGTATTTACCAAACATCATTTAAATGAGTTAAATATCACATCAACTTCAAGTTTTTGAGAAGGTATTTGAGGTTTCAGCCAATCATAGCAGCGATATTAAGGGTCAGATCATGATGACAAACCCTGTTTTATATTTTACTTTTTTTTTGTCTGAATAAGACGAAATTGTGAATTTTTGTAAAGGACCTTAAAAACATAAATCCTGTAAAATTGTGGTCACAATTCGGCAAACAGTTTCAAATATTGATGATAAAAGTATGAAATGTGATCGACGAAGAAAATAGAAAGATGGACAACAGACGAGCAAAGTGGTCTTTGTTCAGGCGAACTACAAATGTATAAATATAATTCTCATTTCCGTCCAAACATTCAAAATGCCTAAATATGCACATATAAAAAAATAAAGTGCTACATATATGATTAAAGAGTTTATATTTTTTTGTCTATGTTTGTCTCTGGTACTAATCTCTGAAATATATGCTGTTGCAGGTACATACAAAATTAAAAAGTAACCAGCTATTTGAAGCATAATAATCATTAAACCATATATATATATATCTGAAGTTTCAAGAATTTGACTCCTAATATATGATATGATCATGATACAGGGCTCTACAATGCGACCAAAACACTCGCATTTGCGAGTTACTTTTGTAAAACGAGAGTAAAAATTCCGCATTGATAGCCAGATGGCGAATTGATATTTCCGAAACATTTTCATTCCCTCACCGATATTTTTTTTTTCCAATTTAAATTCCGACTTTGATTTTCCGGTCTTTTGAACCGCGCAATTGACTCGGACATAAAACTTTTAAATCACGTACTTTTAACGCTTGCAAGTGACCACGATTAGCAAAAAACAAAACCTTCTCACAAAGTGTTTTGCTAAAAATAAACCGGTTGAATCAACTGATTACGAAACTGGTCTGCCTGATGCAACATTGACGGAAGTATAAGCCAAGTTTTCGTAGCTCATTGATGGTTCCAATCACTACGTTATGTATTGCTATGTTTGCAGAAAGGCAGGCCCAGATATTGCTGGCAAAACTAAATTTATCACTGGAAAAAAAGTTAAAACGTAAAAGTCCTGTTTATCATAATAAAACTAAAAGTCTGAAACATGAAAAATGTTTCAATGTGGTATCAGAAAAACCCCATTCCTCAACTAAGTATCTTCTGCCTCATTCAGGGCATTAATAATTATGTACAAATAAATACATTTTGGAGATATATAGTACGAATTATGGCAAATAACATTCTTTTGTTGGCAAGTAAAATATTTTTCCCTACTAGCCATGGAGTAGTGGGTGCTGGTATGAATTGTAAAGCCCTGTGATAACTGACTAGGTATAGTCCTTTCTACCAATATAAGGAACTCCAAAAATAATTTGCTACAATAAAAAATCTCAGAAAATCTTACTGCTGTTCCATTTCAAAAACAGTGTTCCTTAGTTCTTCATTTTCCTCTACCAGTTTCCGATTAGAATATTCCTCCCTCTTTAAATCTTCTCTGTCCCTATTTCATAAAATGTCATTAGTCATAAAAAGCAAGAACATTTTGAAACTAAGACAAGCCATGTAAGTTAATTGACTTTATACACATACAACATTACTGTTATTCTATAAGGCATAAAACATTAATCAGTGTTATTATGTAAGATGCATTCATACACTACGTAGCCGCATGCAGCATATTATAATTTGCATTAAAATAGTTTGTCAGTTGATGGGTCAGGACAAGCAGCTGTTCTCACTACTGTTCTTGTATTACTATTTCTTGTTGTTTTTTTTAAGTTTCTGTTAAACCATTGTCAAAATGTATCAGATACAGTAGTACCGTGAACATATCCACATGTCCTCAGTATTGGAAATCTCAACTTGAGTAATGTTAGGCAATGATGTCATACCAGCTACCATATGATCGCTGCCATTAGGGCATCTCAGAATTTCTAGTAAAGGGACAATCCGAATAAAATACAAAACAGTTCAAACACACAGGCAAGAAGAAAAAACAACAGAAGATGAAGTTTTTTCTGTCACCAAAGTTTTAACGTGAGTGCCACGATACAATAATCAAGTATGTAAGCTATAGAAATGTTTTATATTTCATGGTAGATCTATATCATAAATACAGCCAATCCTGCCTCAGAAGACACATTTATATAACAAATCACTGTCTATTACAGAAAGTTTCATGTCTCCATGTAATGAATAGGGCATATAATTCAAACCTGTATATAAAAGGCAACTGCTCATAGATGGCACATTTTCAGGTTCCTGTCAGTACCCTTTATATACAGGTTTGACTGAAGTTTCATGAACTTTTTATTTCATTATTTCTAAAAATACATTATGTGTTTATGTATTGGTTTAAATGACACAAACTGATATGATTACCTTGGCTTTAGGAATTCTTTCTGTTGACTTTGAATTTCATCTAACTTTCTGTTAAGATTTTCTACTATTTTTTTACTTTGCTTACATTCCATATCTTTTTCATGCAATTGATTGCTTAGTGCATCTTTACAATGTTGTCCAGCATCGTTACTTGATTTTTGCTTTTGTAACTTGTTCAATAGTTCATCCTTCTCCACTTTAAGGCTAGCTGCATCTGCGTTTGATTGATCCCTTTCTGTTTTCAGCTTTGCTAATCTCCTATTAGCATCATCTCTTTCGTTTGTCAGTTTTGCTAATCTCCTATTAGCATCCTCTCTTTCGTTTGTCAGTTTTGCTAATCTCCCATTAGCATCCTCTTTTTCTGTCCTTAGTTTGATTATTTGTGCATTATTATCGTCTTTTGCATTTTTATATCTTTGTTGTTCCTCTTTGTAATAAACTATAGCATCATTCGCATCCTTTATTTCTTCATCAGCTCTGTAGAGTATATTTCTGAGTATTACTATAGATAGGAACATGCAGTATTTTACTAAAACTAGAAAACATGCCTCCCTTGCATTTGGTCCCAGAAAGCTTATAAATCATAATAAAAAAGAAAAACGCATCACATAAATGTGCAATGCATATCTCCACAATGGCACCAAATATAAGGCAGGGGTTGAAAATAGCACTAGCCTGAAGCCTGGGGCTATCATTTTTAACTGCAGGACTACCAAGTTTCATCAGAAGAAAAACCTGACTGACTATCAGCTCACGTAAGTTAACTTACAGAACATTCATCAGCTCTCTATCCCTTCATTAAACCCCTATAGAATTATGTTCAAGATTATCATCGATGATGCTGAAAATGTTTGGAGTTTGAACTTGGACATGTACGATGCGATAAGTTGATTGATGTTAGTGGTATGTCCGATAACAGAAGTAAATGAAACAAACTTTTTAACAAGATTGATATTTGTTAGAACAATACAACAATTATAAACATGCAAGTCAGCATTCATGCATTTAGATCCTTTTTAGTGATAAATATTGCAACTAAACCATTCATACCATCTTCAGCATTGACGAAGATTTATATTAATATATACATGCATTTGGAGGAATTCAATCCAGACAAAAATGTCTTTTTTACACAATAATAATTTTTGCTGACCAGAAATTCTATTGAAGAATAAAATTAGAATTTCGTCAGTTTCATTTTAAGTTCATCCAAGACAGTTTGTTGACATCATAAACATGAAATTTCAATTTGTATTGATAAGAAACACACATTCTCTAAACTGTTTATGATTTTATAATACAATAATTGTTGATTGGGTGTCATAGTAACACTATTATTTACTCCAAAAACAACCTACTGTTCTGTATCTATGGTGTCTGTCAAAGATGGTGTGTTTACCAATTCCTATTGTTCGAGCCTTGAGTACCATTAACAATTTATTTGTCCTAACAAGAATTTGCATGACACTACAATGAATTAAAAGCTCCTCCCTTCTCCTTGTTTATTTTGTTGTATTTTGAAGACTACTTTACATTCATTTACAAATTAAATTTGTCATTCTTAAAAATGTGAGGAATCAAATTTGAACTACATTTCCATTATAGTTACTCTGACACCCCCCTCCCCCACTTATTTGTAAGATAAAAATTGCTTTGACTTTATGGTGTTTAACACCACTTTCAACAATATTGCAGCTATATCGTGGCAGTCAGTTTTATTGGTGGTGGAAATATGTACAGACACCAAACGAAGTATTGATATATAACATATGTATTATAGCAAAAAAAACAAATACTAAAATTTTAAAATGATCTTACCTGTTTTGAATTTCTTCAATCATTTTCGTTTTATTCTCATTTGCATGTCGTAAGGCTGTGTTTTCGTTCTTGACACTTTTCAGTTCTGTCTCAGTTCTCCTCAATCTAAAAACATACAGGTTAACATAATTTGTGTGAAATCATTTCAGCAATGTACAATATTTTCGATTTTCATTATTAATAACATCCTTAGCATTAAGATAATATTCAATATTTAATGAGACAAGTTTGAGGATTCCAAAGGGATAATCATAGGCGGTAAATCGAAGGATGGATAATACAATGGTCAAACGAAAAAGGACAATTGTACATGTATACAATGATCTACAAAACACTACACAAAAAACAAACGATTGAACAACATGAATCTCACTAAAAAAGAGGATGAACTCAGGTGCTCGTCGTGTTACTGTTGAACGACAAGAACATCAACTGAATGGATATTGTGTTACACATCAGTACACTGTACGTAAATAAATACAAATAACATAAATAACACATGAACTGAAATTAATTGAAATTGAACTGTAATTGAACCACAAAGAATCATTTGGAAAGTGTTTGCAGAATGCAACTATTTAAAGTCTTTGGGTATCTGTTTCTCATTTAGATTTGGTTGGCTTATGGTGTTTAACGCCACTTTCAACAATATTTCAATTAAATCGTGGCTTCTCATTTCATTAAATCAATTGTGTAGTAAAATATCGCAGACCTTTATATGATCAAATAATAAGAATATGGTTGTTTATTTTGTAAGCGGAAACCATGATATTGAATTGGTCTTCAGTGTTGGGCTTTGTGCTAAGTGTAAATACAAATTTGTTATAATCTTCAATCAAACCAGGGGGCTGTTGTGGTCGTGATCATATGGTAGATTTACAACTACCTGTGCAATGCATGGTGAGGTGTGCTCGACACAACATTATCTGAAAATGTTTGCCAGTGACTTGGGACAGGTCGGTGGTTTTCTCCAGGTACTCCGGTTTCCCCACCAATATAACTGACCGCCACGCTGAAATATTGTTGAAAGTGGTGTTAAACACCATAAACCTAAACCTAAAACTCAATCAAACTTTTCTAAAGGTATGTAAAACATTTATATAATAAAAAACGTAGACCGTATCCAACTTAGTGCACAAGACATGCATCTGTAATAACCTTCAACAGGAACTCTGATAGTCAAAAGATTGGAAAGCCAAAGAATTTAAACATCTTTGTGAACAAATAAATCAAAGGGACTAAAATAAGATTACAAAAATCGACTAATGTTACCTATGCCTAAGGGAGATTGACCTTAGCTTCAATATATTACATTACTTAGGAACTGTGAACTTCGAACATAGATATAAATAATAAACCACGTCAGTGCCAAAACACTGAATACTAGGCAGATGACAGCATCAGGGACTTATAGTCCACCAGCAGTAGTATTGACCCAGTGATCAATATAAAACCGTAGATATTAAATTAAGTGTACACGATGTGTTTCTGGAATAACCTCAATGAGGTACCTGTACACTAAAAGTCAAAAGATATAGTACACTTACTTAATAGCCAACTGACATGGAGGAGATACCTCCATGAAAAGACTAATGTAGTACGTTTGTGATAACAATTAATTATTGCATTATTGGTAGAAAATGGCAGCGAGACGACACCAGATGCAACATATTAAACTAGATTTCTACTATATGGCCCACAATCCTGACAAGGCCCTTTGGTTTTATTGCTCCCAAAACTTTAAATTATTTGGCTTTCCAATCTTTTGATTTTAACCTGATAAAGGTTATTTTAGAAACATGTCGTGCACACTAAAGTTGATATCTACGTTTTTATTGTATCATCGACATATGATACTTGGTATGAGCTAAACCAACTATAGGAAGGCTCTGACAAAGCTAGTTTTGTGTCTTATTAAAAGATTGAATTATCTTACGTTTTCTTTAAATATTCCAGATCTGATTGTAAACTATTATCTTTTCGTCTGCAATTTAAAGGAATATATCAGATAATGACATTGTATATATAGTATATATTGAATTTATTTACATTTATTATACTTCCGAATAAATCTTTAACTGCATCGGTGGTGTAATGCTTAGCATGCTCCCCGTGAGTGTGGTAGATTGTGGGTTCGAGCCTCGGTCAGGTAAAACCAAAGACGATAAAATTTCTATTTGTTGCTTCTCCACTACGTACGCAGCATTAAGGAGAAAGAGCAGGGACTGGTTGGTTCGGAATCAGGATAATGTGTCCGGGTGGGGCAACATGTTGTTTCAGTGAGCAGCACTATAAAAATTCCAACTAAGCGTGTTGGTCTAGTACAAAGCGGACCTCATCATCATCTTATTAAAAATTAACTTGTTCTCGCCATGATATAACTGAACAAAAAGTGGCTGGTTTAATTAGTTTTATGAGCCAAAGCCTTCATTCAGGCAAGTGCTTTCCACATGTGAGTAAAATGCCAACATTAACATATTGATATTCAATATTATCAAGTAGATGTACATACTTCTCCAATTCTATTTTAAGTTCTTTGTTTTCACAACGTGCCAAATCCCGTTCAGATCTGTATCTATTGGCATGAGCTCTGTGATTATTGTTGCTGTCCCTACAATGATGTTAGTACCAATATATACATGATTTTAATAAAACACATGCAATAGTGTGAAGTTGTGAAGCTTAAAGGTAAAAAAATAAAAGTTTGTAGACACCAAATGGAGAGAGTTAGTGAGTGATTCTTGTTTAACACCAACTCAGCAATTTTATATCTACATCATGGCGAGAACAAGTTAATTGTCAATGAGTTGATGATGAGGTCGGCTTTGTACTACACTAACACACTTAGTTGGATCTTTATAGTGCTAGCTCACTGAAACAACAGTCCGTGGATAGAAATTTCGCCCCACTCAGACACATTATCCTGATTACGGGTCAACCAGTCATTGCTCTTTCTCCTTAATGCTGCATGCTTAGCAGAGAAGCAACAAATACCAATTTCATAGTCTTTGGTTTGACCTGATCGGGGCTCCAACATGCTAACCATTACACCACCCAAGCAGTCTATGCCAAAGGGATAGTATTAAAATTGATTTTATGTTATATATCAATAGAAATATACATCATGTTGTGTCATTATTATTTGTTTACAGATACATAGGTTGTCAGTATTATTTTATGCAGGAACGTTACAATGTAATCAACCTTACTAATTACCGTCGACGTAGTGCTAGCCTTAATGTTTCAATTCCACATCAGGATAGGTACATACTTAGACAGTACTTTCAATTCACCAGAGAATCCAAAATAGCTCAATATACAATTGGGGCTCACCAGCAACAAATAAGTGATTTCATTGTCCGTCATCGATTGACCACCAATTATATAGCGCAATAGCATGAGATTTCTACGTCCAAACACAGTCACTGTACCTACAGCTCGTCACCATTGATTGATATCAAATTGAACCATAAAATTGATATCGAATTCAACCATAAAACGTGAAAGCATATTATATTGAAATTTTATCAACATTTTGAACATAAGACCATTCTATTGTGGTCCAGTAGTTTATAGTTTTTTATCATCGGTTATTTTTGTAAGAAAAGTTTGAAGAAACAAAAAATGACAAAAAGACAAACAGTAATCTACAAAACTCTACTCATTAAACTAAAGATTGAGTAACATGAACCTCACTAAAAATGGGAGGTAAACTCAGGTTTTACTGAAGGTTAAACAGTTTCCTTCTCCACTAATATTTCAAACATTTATCTACTTTATTCTGATAATATCATATATATATATATGTGCATTACTTTCAGTTGTTTGTAGGAGGGCTCATGTCTATCTGACGTTGTTGTGTTTGTTTGCACATACATGTAGTGGTGTCCAACACATATTGTGTTGTCTTTTTCTTCGTCTTGTTGCCAGTTTCTCTGGATTGTTCATTTCGTATTGTCCCTTCGGTATTCTTTAACGTTTACTTACCTATGCACAAGTTCATTTATTTCAGCTTTGTATCTGTTAACCTCTGATTCAAGGTGTTTGCATTTCTTTTCTTCCCTTTATAAGACAAGAAAGTCTTTTTTAAAAACATGAAAAAGTTAAAACCATTCTACTCACAGATCAACATTTTTTTTCATTTTTTTTTTATTTACTTCACACTTTATCGACAAAATATATACATAGGACACAATTCCCCCGCTTCTAGCTATAGTAAATTTGGGGATAACTCTGAAGTCATGAAAATATATTTTTTTTACCAAATTAAGGCTTTTGTATTGTGGAAAATAAATTTAAAATGACTTCCATTAGCAGAAGTTAAGTCATTTTTCGACAAATCAAGAAAGACAACTCCAGAACAGGGAAAGTGGTAAAGACTGGAAACAAACCTGGCCTTCCTTTTATGATTTCTGGCCTTGTGTATAAATTTCAAATGATTATTCTGATAATATCATATATATATATGTGTGCATTACTTTCAGTTGTTTGTAGGAGGGCCCATGTCTTTCTGACATTGTTGTGTTTGTTTGCACATACATGTAGTGGTGTCCAACACATATTGTGTTGTGTTTTTCTTCGTCTTGTGTACCCTATGTTTTTTTTTGTAATTTGTTTATTTTTCCAAGAACAGATTTATACATACATGATTCTATAAACACAATGTTTCAATGCACAAAAGTTACAATGTAAAAACAAGTTGATCTTCATAACATACTGTTTTGTAATAACTTTTGAGATTCAAAGTTAGCAATGCATTTTAAGTTATACAAGGTAACATATATTTTAGTATAATAGATATATATTAATATTAACCACTCAATACCGCCTCCAGATCTAACCATTTTCTTTTAGCATGTTCCTTTTGTACTGGGGACAGACATATCATTGATGCCTTTTCAATATTTATAGCATATTTCAGGACCACCTTCTAAATCAGGGTCCCTACATTTGCATCTGCAGACATATATATTATATTTCAAAATAATTAAAACATTGTTGATTGTGCCCTGGGCTGAACTGTGTTCAGTCAAGCCAAGAATTATGTCCTTTGCATTAAAGGGTAAGCTAAGACCACATATTTTCAGGAAATTGCCAATTGATAACCAAAAGTTCCGAACATAATTACATTCCCAAAAGATGTGAACCAGACTTTCTTTGGTTTCTGTACAAAATGTACATAGCTCAGTTTCTTTTAACCCACATTTATATAGAAAGGAATTTGTAATTAAGATTCTGTGTACAAGTTTATATTGAAAGTCCTGTAATTTAGTATCTTTTGTAACAGAGAAAGGTATACAGTAAATAAAACTCCAATTATAATCTTCAATAACAACCCTCTTATGAACTTCCTTTTCCCATTTATTCTGAATGTTTAAAGGAAGCATTTTTACATTTAACATGTATTGTTTTGAAAAGTATTTGCATGGCTTAGGGTCCCTTTTCAGTCTATCAGCAATGTCATTTTCGATTAATTTTAATTTTCCTATCCCTCTTATCAGAAGTTTCCATCTATGTGGAATGGCACTTAGAATACTGAAATATTCTATAAAATTTAATCTAATATTATAGTGATTCTTAAATTCCTCATATGTAAAAAGCATTTTATTTTCTGATATTAAATCATTTACAAAAAAGACACCATTTTCACAACATATTTTGTTCATACACATATTACCACCTATTTTTATCAAGGGATTTAACCATATGGGCTGGCTCAAGACGTGTTGACTATCCACTAACTCCCCCTTTTAGTGTTTCAACTCTTTTTTTTTTTTTTTTTTTCCTAATACTTTATTGTTTGACTCGCCTGTTAACAAAACACCTTAGATGCCCAGGTAAGCAAAAATAATCTAAGGTTCCCTGTTTTACAATAGATCTCTTATCCAGGGTTAATAAGAGATTTATTAGAGTCCACATGATCCCATTTCAAAATACAACTAAATTTATCAATAATAAAATCAACATGTAAGTCAATCTATATCGGCATTTTATGATAGCTTCAACATAATTTATTATAACATTTACATACATGCATTGTACTCATATATTATAACTACTTACTAATCACTGATAGAATTGTCAAGATTTTGGCTTTATCTATTGTATCATTACAATTGGCCGTTAGCAAAATTTTTAGTTCAAATTTTAAAGTCTGTTTCCATATATTACAAAGTACATTCTGATTGATATGAATTTTGTCATATTTAACTTTGTTTCTTGCCTTCCAAATAGACCACTTAGATATAAAAATTAATGTATTTAATAGAAGTTCATGTTTACCCCCCATATTGAACCCAAACATCATATGTTTCTCATTTAAATTAACAGTTCCCACATTTAAAGTGTTTATTAAAATTGTGATGTTTGATATGAATCGGTTAGATATAATGCATTTAAAAAACAAATGTTGGAGATCTTCTTGAATGTTCGATTCTTTACAAAGGTGACATCTTCCATTGGATAGGTTCATTTTTCTAAGTCTACTTTCGGTGTAAATAATGTTATGGTTGCATTTCCATTGGAATTCTTTAATTTTATTACTGATGTCCAGTCTTTTAAGATTATTCCAAATTTTTGGCCAGTGAAATTCTTCATTATAAACATTATTTCATTTATCTTGACATTTTGGTATTGATTTTTTATTCAATATTTTTTGTATAATTTTAATCTTCACGTCTTTTGTATTAATAATTTTGCCTCTAATATCTGTAAGTGTTAAATTATTTAACAATTTCATTTTATTTCTACTTTTAGTTTTGTTTTCTATATCATTATTTTCATTTTTTAAAAACTTTAAGTAGTCTTTTGGAATACATTTCTTAATTTTAGAGTATTCTGAGATACAGTTTCTCCTGTCTATCAGCTGAGAATATAATAAATCACAATCGATGAATTGTTTTGAGTTTTCATCCCATATGTCTTGAATAGTTTTTATATTACTTCTTAAAAATGAAGAAAATATTAAAGGTTTATTTTGGAAGGTTATATTACAATTCCCAAATAATCTAACATGCAAGATATCTGTTTTGGTTTCCACCTTTTGTACACATTGTAAAAATTTTGTCCATGCTTGGATTGATTTTTGATAGAACAAGGGATACCTGTTTAAATTTAAGGATGAAACATTTGAGCATTTGCAAATAAAAAAAGTTTCATTAAATTTAAAATCAAGTCTACTTAACCAATATTTTCCAATAGCATTCCAATTTTCAATTGGTTCGTTAATAATGCGATGAATAAATTTTATTCTTCTACTGTCAATGTAGGAATCTAGATTAACCATACTCATGCCACCATTTTCTATATCTAAACAACATACATCTCTTTTAATCTGATTAACTTTGCCCTCCCATATAAAGTCCCACATTAATGTTTCAATTTCCTTTTTAAATTTATCAGGAATGCCCTTCATTTCAATTTCAAATCCACAATATGATAACAAAAGATTTTTCACAATTATAGTTTTACCTTTGTAGGAAAGTTTTCTGCTTTCCCAAACTTGTATACAATTTTTCATTCTATCAATAATGTCCTTCCAAATTTTATCATTGTCAACATTGTAACCATGATGTACCCCCAAAGTTTTTACATTTTCTTTAATCCATGATATTTTATTAAATTTTGGTTTTCTATGGCGGGCATTGCCAATAGAAATTGCTTTTGTTTTATTATAATTAATTCTTGATCCGGATGCTTTTTCATATTTTGAAAGTATATCGAAAGATTTCTCAACAGAGCGTTCATCTTTATTGAAAAGTTGTGTGTCATCTGCAAACATACTTATTTTGGCTTCTAATTCCTTCCCACCCGGTTCACCTGGTAATTTAATCCCCTTTATATTATTATTTCTTCTAATTGCACATGCCATGGGTTCGGCTTGCAATATGTAAATTAGCGGTGCGACGGGACACCCCTGTCTACATGAGCGAGATATGGAGAAAAATTTTGAAACAAATCCATTTGTCTTTATGGATGTTGTAGCATTTTTAACAAACATTTGAATCCACCCCCTAAATTTTTCCCCGAAGTTAAATGTTTTTAACACGAAGTCTACCCACCCCCATTCAACTCTATCGAATGCTTTTTGTTGATCTAAGAAAACTATTATGCCTTCTTCATTTTCTTCGTCTGCGTATTGTATGATGTCTTGTATCATTCTGTTTGCTTCACTTATGTTCCAACCCTTTACAAACCCTTTTTGATCCGGATGAATTAGCTTAGTTAAAACATTTTTTAATCGTTCGGCCAACTCTGATAAATTCAAAAAAACATCTTTCCAAAACGGGTTAACTTTTTCTGCTATTTTTTCTAGACCCTCTTTACTCAAATATAATATATTACTTCTATGTACCCTATGTTGCCAGTTTCTCTGGATTGTCCATTTCGTATTGTCCCTTCGGTATTCTTTAACGTTTACTTACCTATGCACAATATCATTTATTTCAGCTTTGTATCTGTTAACCTCTGATTCAAGGTATTTGTATTTCATTTCTTCCCTTTATAAGACAAGAAAGTCTTTTTTAAAAACATGAAAAAGTTAAAACCATTCTACTCAGATCAACATTTTTTTTTCATTTCTTTTTTATTTACTTCAAACTTTATCGACAAACTATATACATAGGACACAAATTCCCCCGCTTCTAGCTATAGTAAATATGGGGATAACTCTGAAGTCATGAAAATATTTTTTTTACCAAATTGAGGCTTTTGTATTGTGGAAAATAAATTTCAAATGACTTCCATCAGCAGAATTTAGTCATTTTTCGACAAATCAAGAAAGACAACTCCAGAACAGGGAAAGTGGTAAAGACTGGAAACAAACCTGGCCTGCCTTTTATGATTCTTGACCTTGTGCTTAAATTTCAAATGATTTCCTTAAGGAAAACTTAGTTTGTCAGTGACTTGCGACAGGAAGATGGTTTTCTCTGGTTACTTCGGTTTCCTCCACCAATAATATACTGTTGAAAGTGCCATTAAACACCATAACCGAAACAAACCTGACTTATATATAGATATAAGGATACTTTTGTCAATGTTATAGCATCATAATATCAAATTACAAAGACGTTGCAAAATCTAGATAAAAGTTTAAATTCACTTAAATACAGTTTTATTGTGGCAGTCAGTTTTTTTTATAAAGGTCACCAGAGTAACTGAACAGGAGTACCCGGAGAAACCCACCGACCTGCCGCAAGTCATTGGCAGACTTAGTCACATAAAGCTATAGGAATCGAACCCCTAGCTTTAGGATTCATAGCTGCTACAGTATGTAAAGGAACATGAGATACTATCCAACATTACACTTTAAATACAAATTACAGTAAATCAACATGACAGACTATCCAACATTACACTTTAAATACAAATTACAGTAAATCAACATGACAGACTATCCAACATTACACTTTAAATACAAATTACAGTAAATCAACATGACAGACTATCCAACATTACACTTTAAATACAAATTACAGTAAATCAACATGACAGACTATCCAACATTACACTTTAAATACAAATTACAGTAAAGGAACATGAGATACTATCCAACATTACACTTTAAATACAAATTACAGTAAAGGAACATGAGAGACTTTCCAACATTACACTTTAAATACAAATTACAGCAAATCAACATGAGAGACTATCCAACATTACACTTTAAATACAAATTACAGTAAATCAACATGAGAGACTATCCAACATTACACTTTAAATACAAATTACAGTAAATCAACATGAGAGATTATCCAACATTACACTTTAAATACAAATTACAGTAAAGGAACATGAGAGACTATCCAACATTACACTTTAAATACAAATTACAGTAAATCAACATGAGAGATTATCCAACATTACACTTTAAATACAAATTACAGTAAAGGAACATGAGAGACTATCCAACATTACACTTTAAATACAAATTACAGTAAATCAACATGAGAGATCAGGGGTTAATAAATCCCTTAGCCCGACGCCGGGGCTAGTAATTTCCACATTTGGGCTAGCTGAAATAATCAGCTGTATGCCCGACGGGCTAGTAAAAATATATATCGGATATTGACAAACTTGTCAATATTCGCGTATCTACTTATATTCATATATGTTATATGTTGTTTAATCAGCAGCAATGTTTTATTTATTCAGCCGCTAGCTTTTTGTCGAAATTGAGAGCAAACAAGGTAGAAAAACTGCGTATTCTCGTCATAAAACAGCTTCAACAAATGACGGCTTACCGGAAATTTCAAAAATGAAATACCGGAATCGGATTCCGGAACCGGGAACGACTATTTCCGATTTTGCCGATAGTCAAAAAAAATGTTTAATGCCGAACGATCCTAGATTTTTTTGACATGTGACCATAAACACACATATTTTTTTTTTGGCCTTACAGTGGCCTGAACTGTGGAAAATAAGTGAAAATAAAATGCAATACCAGATCTGAAAAGAAAGATAGTTAAACTAATATACATTGTACATGTTGTACAAGGGTTCAAGTCTGCAAGTCGGATTCATGAAATCACGTATTGACCAGGACTAGTGGTTCATAGATTTGGGCTAGTAATATTTGGGAGTATGCTAGCCCTGGGCTAGTGAGGTGGTCCAAGATTTGTTAATCCCTGGAGACTATCCAACATTACACTTTAAATACAAATTACAGTAAATCAACATGACAGACTATCCAACATTACACTTTAAATACAAATTACAGTAAATCAACATGACAGACTATCCAACATTACACTTTAAATACAAATTACAGTAAAGGAACATGAGAGACTATCCAACATTACACTTTAAATACAAATTACAGTAAAGAAACATGAGAGACTATCCAACATTACACTTTAAATACAAATTACAGTAAAGGAACAGATTGTGGTAAAAAATGATATATATGTAAATCAACATGAGAGACTATCCAACATTACACTTTAAACACAAATTACAGTAAAGGAACATGAGAGATTATCCAACATTACACTTTAAACACAAATTACAGTAAATCAACATGAGAGACTATCCAACATTACACTTTAAACACAAATTACAGTAAAGGAACATGAGAGACTATCTAACATTACACTTTAAATACAAATTACATTAAAGGAACAGATTGTAGTAAAAAATGATATATATGTAAATCAACATGAGAGACTATCCAACATTACACTTTAAACACAAATTACAGTAAAGGAACATGAGAGATTATCCAACATTACACTTTAAACACAAATTACAGTAAAGGAAAATGAGAGACTATCCAACATTACACTTTAAACACAAATTACAGTAAAGGAACATGAGAAACTATCCAACATTACACTTTAAACACAAATTACAGTAAAGGAACATGAGAGACTATCCAACATTACACTTTAAACACAAATTACAGTAAAGGAACATGAGAGACTATCCAACATTACACTTTAAATACAAATTACAGAAAAGGAACATGAGAGACTATCCAACATTACACTTTAAATACAAATTACAGTAAAGGAACATGAGAGACTATCCAACATTACACTTTAAATACAAATTACAGAAAAGGAACATGAGAGACTATCCAACATTACACTTTAAATACAAATTACAGTAAAGGAACATGAGAGACTATCCAACATTACACTTTAAATACAAATTACAGTAAAGGAACATGAGAGACTATCCAACATTACACTTTAAATACAAATTACAGAAAAGGAACATGAGAGACTATCCAACATTACACTTTAAATACAAATTACAGTAAAGGAACAGATTGTGGTAAAAAATGATATATATGTAAATCAACATGAGAGACTATCCAACATTACACCTTTAAACACAAATTACAGTAAAGGAACATGAGAGATTATTCAACATTACACTTTAAACACAAATTACAGTAAATCAACATGAGAGACTATCCAACATTACACTTTAAACACAAATTACAGTAAAGGAACATGAGAGGCTATCCAACATTACACTTTAAATACAAATTACATTAAAGGAACAGATTGTAGTAAAAAATGATATATATGTAAATCAACATGAGAGACTATCCAACATTACACTTTAAACACAAATTACAGTAAAGGAACATGAGAGATTATCCAACATTACTTTTTAAACACAAATTACAGTAAAGGAACATGAGAGATTATCCAACATTACACTCTAAACACAAATTACAGTAAATCAACATGAGAGACTATCCAACATTTACACTTTAAGCACAAATTACAGAAAAGGAACATGAGAGACTATCCAACATTACACTTTAAACACAAATTACAGTAAAGGAACATGAGAGACTATCCAAGATTACACCTTAAACACAAATTACAGTAAAGGAACATGAGAGACTATCCAACATTACACTTTAAATACAAATTACAGTAAAGGAACATGAGAGACTATCCAACATTACACTTTAAACACAAATTACAGTAAAGAACATGAGAGACTATCCAACATTACACCTTAAACACAAATTACAGTAAAGGAACATGAGAGACTATCCAGCATTACACTTTAAACACAAATTACAGTAAAGGAACATGAGAGACTATCCAACATTACACTTTAAACACAAATTACAGTAAAGAACATGAGAGACTATCCAACATTACACTTTAAACACAAATTACAGTAAAGGAACATGAGAGACTATCCAACATTACACTTTAAACACAAATTACAGTAAAGGAACAGTGCTTTCATTGCTTTTATCTACATTCCAGTCGCAAAAGGGTCTTTACTATTGAGCACGCATTTGTAACTCATACCCTACAATAACTGTGACACGGCCCTATCCTGCAGTTGTTGTTCTACATTTGAAACTCATACCCTATAATTACTGTGACACGGCCCTCTCCTGCAGTTGTTGTTCTACATTTGTAACTCATACCCTATAATTACTGTGACACGGTCCTATCCTGCAGTTGTTGTTCTACATTTGTAACTCATACCCTACAATTACTGTGACACGGCCCTATCCTGCAGTTGTTGTTCTACATTTGTAACTCATACCCTATAATTACTGTGACACGGCCCTCTCCTGCAGTTGTTTTACATTTGTAACTCATACCCTATAATTACTGTGACACGGCCCTATCCTGCAGTTGTTGTTCTACATTTGTAACTCATACCCTATAATTACTGTGACACAGACCTATCCTGCAGTTGTTGTTCTACATTTGTAACTCATACCCTACAATTACTGTGACACAGCCCTATCCTGCAGTTGTTGTTTTACATTTGTAACTCATACCCTATAATTACTGTGACACGGCCCTATCCTGCAGTTGTTGTTCTACATTTGAAACTCATACCCTATAATTACTGTGACACGGCCCTATCCTGCAGTTGTTGTTCTACATTTGTAACTCATACCCTACAATTACTGTGACACGGCCCTATTCTGCAGTTGTTGTTTTACATTTGTAACTCATACCCTATAATTACTGTGGCACGGCCCTATCCTGCAGTTGTTGTTCTACATTTGTAACTTATACCCTACAATTATTGTGACACGGCCCTATCCTGCAGTTGTTGTTCTACATTTGTAACTCATACCCTATAATTACTGTGACACGGCCCTATCCTACAGTTGTTGTTCTACATTTGTAACTCATACCCTACAATTACTGTGACACGGCCCTATCCTGCAGTTGTCGTTCTACATTTGTAACTCATACCCTATAATTACTGTGACACGGCCCTCTCCTGCAGTTGTTGTTCTACATTTGTAACTCATACCCTATAATTACTGTGACACGGCCCTATCCTGCAGTTGTCGTTCTACATTTGTAACTCATACCCTATAATTACTGTGACATGGCCCTATTCTGCAGTTGTTGTTCTACATTTGTAACTCATACCCTATAATTACTGTGACACAGCCCTCTCCTGCAGTTGTTGTTCTACATTTGTAACTCATACCCTACAATTACTGTGACACAGCCCTCTCCTGCAGTTGTTGTTCTACATTTGTAACTCATACCCTATAATTAATGTGACATGGCCCTCTCCTGCAGTTGTTGTTCTACATTTGTAACTCATACCCTACAATTACTGTGACACGGCCCTATCCTGCAGTTGTTGTTCTACATTTGTAACTCATACCCTATAATTACTGTGACACGGCCCTATCCTGCAGTTGTTGTTCTACATTTGTAACTCATACCCTATAATTACTGTGACACGGCCCTATCCTGCAGTTGTTGTTCTACATTTGTAACTCATACCCTATAATTACTGTGACACGGCCCTATCCTGTAGTTGTTGTTCTACATTTATATGCATTGATAGATTTTTAGAATTTATCAGATTCCACATCTAATGCACACCACACATAGAGTAGCTAGTAGTACAGGTACTCTAAAGCCTGGTTATGACCGCTGATAGAATACAGTTTTTAAGATGGAAAGAGGTTTTGTGGAGCATTTGGCAGACCAAGCAATTTAACCCTGTTACTAATTAGCATGAGGCAAAGAACGACAACTCTTAATAGACGCGGAATTATGTTCCGAAATCGGTAACGAAATAATAGGTGGAAAAGCTTGGTTTGAATTACACTGTTTGTAAAGAATTTGTTGATTGGTTAATAAACAAAAGTTGCACCAATCAAAAAAGAGATAATATATCTTTCGACGCATCCCAATCTTGTGAATGAAAGCGTGGAAATTGGCCATTTTTAACATGTGAGAAGCTTAGCTAAGCATCATAAATGGGTTTTTAGGACATGCACCCCTCTGTAATTTTAGAAAAGGGTGAGTTTATTATTATTCTTAAAGAATTCAAACAGACATTATGAATATATGAGCGTATTGTACGTGTTTTTCACATCTTTTTCACTGTACCCCTTTTTGGTAAACAGAGTAATTTCCCCTGAGAAGGAAACAAAGTCACTTCTGGTAAATCAAGACGTTAAGCTTACAGACATAATATTCTCATAAATAAACCTTACCAAGGTTTGAATTAACCAAGACATATATGGTAATAGTGTGCAGATAACTTGAGAAGAAACATGTATGAAGTTCAGTGGTGAAAAAGTAATATAAATATGGAAAAAACACAAAAGTTACAGCATATAAATTTATTATATATTTATATATTTTAATCAATCAAGTATTTTGAAAGTACATGATAAATTAAACAGTGACATTAGAATATTTTGTTGTTAAAAAGACTATCTGTCATTTTCAAGAAAAGAAAAATTTACATTCACTGACAAATCAAGATTGCTCCATGCTACCCTAGGTGTCGACTGTTGTCAAGAGTTGACACCTAGGGAGCATTGCATGGGCAAGCCATTTTGTCTTACCTATATTCATTAAATACTTATATCATGTGAAAGTACTATATCTAAGATGCTCAAAACAGTTTAGTTTTTAACTCTAGGGCTTTCCATTATTTTTTTTATGATTTTTTTAAAATTTTAAATTTCAGCTTAAGCAATAAAGGGGGGGGGGGCATTCACATGTTTTTGGTGATGAAAAACTAACTTCCAAGTTCATTAAATATTTATTTCATGTAAAACTGATATATCTAAGATGCTCAAAACAGTTTAGATTTTAACTCTAGGGCTTTCCATTAATTTTTTATGATTTTTTTAAAATTGAATTTAAAAATTTCAGTTTAAGCAAAAAAAAGAGGAGGTATTTTTTCACATGTTTTTAGTGTAAAACTAACTTCCAAGTTCATTTTAGACGCATGTTTCAGCCTGGAAATGTTTTATTATATCATCAGAAAGTAGATATATGTTAAAAAACAGAGTTTTGGGTATTATCAATAATTTCTATCTCATAAATATAAGTGGAACCATATTTTGAACAAAATTTTCTATAGAATTTTAAAGACCTCAATTTACGATTTTCAAAAAATGATAGAAAAACAATGGAAAGTCCTAGAGTTAAAAACTAAACTGTTTTGAGCATCTTAGATATAGTACTTTCACATGATATAAATATTTAATGAATACAGGTAAGAAAAAAAATGGCTGCCCCATGCTACTGTTAGTAGACACCTATGCAATTAATGTACCCAGTAGAGTGACGGAAGATGATTCAATTCTTCATCTTTGGTTGAAATGGTAAAGCTTCATGCACAAAAACGATGCCTTCATCGACGGTCGGCCAGTGTTAACCATGTGGTGATACTGGTCAGGAGCTGCGGTATCTAGACCTTCATCGACGGTCGGCCAGTGTAAACCATGTGGTGACAAGCGTTGCAAGTGCTGTCTCCATTTGCAACACGCAAAAGCGTTCCATAGTAAGACGACAGGAAAGGAGTATAGGATCTTTTGCAATGTCAATTGCAAAAAATTACCTCCTTGACTGTCACGTCTGCGGGTCGCAATACATAGGAGAAACTGTCCAACCATTCAAAAAAAGAATGAATGGACACAGAAGTGACCTTACGAAAAAGACGCTCTTGCCCGTGAGTCAACACTTTGTGTCGCCAGGGCACTCATTGGATGACTTTGGTAGATCCAAAATTTATATCATTGACCACAATCCAAGTTGGAAAGAGAATCAAAGACAAAAAAGAGAGTTACAAACATTACATCCGAAGGGCATAAACAAAAAGGCCTAAATCTTTTGTTGTTTTTTAACTTCCTAATCAGCACCTGGTCCTTAGCTAGTTGGTAAATTTCATCATTACATTTTCTCATTGTTTTCATATTCTTTATAATTAGTGTACATATATATTTTAATAGCATAAATTATAAAGTTCAAGATTATGATTTTTACATCACGATAACTGATGGTCACATGACAATTTTTCAAATCAGATTACAGACGCTGATGAAGCTTGTCGGTCAAGCGAAATATCCATCCATTTGATTATAATTATAGTCTTTTTGTAGCGGACTTGTAGTTATTGTTGTTGTATTTTAACATCGTTTTTGATGTTGTTGTGCTACATTTTAGGCGTCTCTATATATATATATATATATATCAGATTACTTACTGTGTCTGATCATCTTCAAAATTCAATGTTATTTTCACATCTTCACAGCACTGAAAATATTGTCGTAAATTAGAAGTATATGACTACTTGAACAACATTTTCAATTTAAACAATCAAATTCTACACCAATATATCTCAGTAACTCAGCTTAGAAAGTTTAGACACTTCTCTCAATATTAAAAGTATCAGATACATGTTCATATAATTGCAATAATCAGGGCATATGAGCAGGGAGACAAGAGAGCACACACCCAACTTATAGGAACTTCCACCCCCCTTTTTTTGGCAATTTTTTAGAAAGAGCTAGATCTTTAGCATGGAAGCCATAAATTTTCAATAAAATAAGAAATGCATGAAGAAAAATGACCTTTGTTTGTTTGTCAGTCTTGAAAGCTTGTCCCCACACTTTTCTGTCACCTTCTGAAGCTTGCCCCAGTACACTTACAATGATTCCCAAACCCTCCCCTAATCTCGTTGAGATTAGACTTCTGAAGACATTTTCTGCTAGGTTGGTTATACAGAGCAGAAAATGTCCGACAGTCTACGATGTCAACAAGATTACCCCTCTCCCACTTTCCAGTCCAGTCCTATTTAAAATATTGCCCCCTCCGCTTTGTAATATTTAAAAAAAACTTACCTTTGATATTTTCCGCAACTAAATTCAAATATATGAATTAAATCTACTATATGTCCATTGCGATGTAGTATGCATTGGGGTCTGTTCGATATGTATCGATATATTATCTATATTTTGATCATACAGTCGAATGATTGTTTCTTGTATATTTTGTTCTTCATGCCTTCACTTACTACAAATGTTTACTATAAAATCGTGTAAGTCAATATCATAATGTTCAATTGTGTGTTAGGGGCCGTCGTGGTCGTGATCGTATGGTAGTTGGATTTACAACTACCTGTGCAATCAGTTCCCATCACCACTAACGTTATCGTTGTGAGTCCGAACCCCGTTCATGGCGAGGTGTACTCGATACAATATTATGTGATTGATTTTGATTGATTTATGGTGTCTTAACGCCACTTTCAACAATATTTCAGCTATGTCATGGCGACCAGTTTTAGTGGTGGAGGAAGCCGGAGTACCCGGAGAGAACCACCGATCATAGGCAAGCAACTGGTAAACTTTATCACTTGCGGCTGCGAGTCGAGTGCACCCTTTTTGTAATTTACAAAGTCGGGCGCGAACCCACGCCGTATTGGTGATAGGCTTGCACCCAGCGACCTAACTCATTGAGCCACCCGGGCCCCCCAATATTATGTGATAAAGATTGTCAGTGACTTGCGACAGGTCGCTACTTCCAACAATTTTAAAGTTCAATCATGGCGGTCAGTTTTATTGGTGAAAAAAACCCGGAGTACCCGGATAAAAGCATCGACTTGTTGTAAGTCACTGACAAACTTTATCACATAATGTAGTATCGAGTACACCTCGCCATGAACGGGGTTCGAACTCACAACTTTAGTGGTGATTGGCACTGATTGCCTAGGTAGTTGTAAATCAAACTACCATATGATCACGACCACGACGACCTGTTGTTTTATAGTGAGGTGATATGTCTCCCTGTGGACGGTTGTTTCAATGAGCTTATCATTAAAACAACTAAGTTTAGGGTGTTGGTCACATACAAAACATCAATCTCATATCAAAACGTACATTATTCTTGCCATGATATAACTAACAATTTGCTAACTTGATATCATACTATTCAACAACCACTCGCTCAGTCTTAATCAACCTGATGAATTTCCCATAAACATCCTCAAATTCAATTGGTTAGATAGAAACCACTTCATTTGATGACTTAGCTGCTCTAACAGTTCACTCAAGTCTTAATATGATATAATTCTAAAGGGCCTTCGTGGTCGCGATCGTATGGTAGTTGGATTTACAATTACCTATGCAATCAGTGCCTATCGCCGCTAATGTTGTGAGTTCGAATCCCGCTCATAGCGAGGTGTACTCGATGCAGCATTATACAATAAAGTTTGTCAGTGACTTGCTGTAGGTTGGTGGTTTTCTCTGGCTACTCCGAACTGAAATATTGTTGAAAGTGGCGTTAAACACCATAATCTCCCCTCCCGGATATAATTCTAAACACTGTAACAATCTAGTAATCTTTAAGATAAAATGGTTTATCATTTGTAAGTGGCCTTCGTGGCCCTGATGTTATGGAAGTTGTAATTCGATCTACTTATGAATAATCATTAGGAAGATCGATGGTTCTACGTAGTTACCCCCTCCCCCCACTCTTTTTTCTTCATCCACCAATAAAACTGACCACCACGATATAACTTAAATATGTTGATATTAGCGTTAACTCCACATAATATAATTCAATCTATCCTTTGTTATAAATGTAGAACAAAGAAGACTTTTTAGGAATACTTGATTACCACTATAGTATATTACTTTCGGTTTATTTCTTCTAAAATGAGATTAAGCTACAGTATTTAAAGGGATATTGTCTACCAGCTGCGTAATTTTTTCATACCCAAAATTATTGTCGATTTCCGTACTGACCCTCATAAAATGAAGATTAAACACCGAATTATTGATGAATACGCTCCGAAACGTTGTTTTTTCGACTAAAAAAGCTGATCATCGTTACCGGAAGCTAATTAATTATGCACTGACCTGGGCGAGGCCAACTCTATTTATTTATCTATTTTTATGTCAGTAGCCCGGATGCTGCAGCATGGATATTGAGGTAAGTTTCTATAAAAGTTGAGGAAAAAAGCTATTTGCGAATCGATTGTATCTAAAAGACGTAGAATAAATAATTTCTGTATCAGGAATAGATTTTCTTTGATGAAAACTACATGCCTTAACAGATTCAGCCGATATTTCCACGATAAACATTGAAAACATGCCATGAGGCACCCTATGGGGACAAGCTCAACTACGTATTTTCGATCGGAAATTTTTGCCGGCGTTAAAAATAACTAAATTAGTTTTTTTCTTCTTATAAGTTATGAAGTTGTTTCCCGAGATTTTAATACACGTGTTAAATTAATTTATTTTAGCCAGTTTACCGACAATATGAAAACAGAGACATACATGTAGAACACAGTGAAATACATGTCTGATGAAAACGAATGACGTAGCCAGTGTTGTTTTATTTGTTAATTGACTGGAATGTTTCAGAGAAATTAGGGCTGGATTAGAAACAAAAGAGACCTTACTTCTAGTTCCACAAGACAGTTGCTGCAAAATAATATGGGACTGACCATTTACCTTGAAGGGGGCTATGTCACGTTTTTTCGCCGTAGAAATGTTTTTTTCAGACGCCACAGAAATCATATTTTCTTATTTTCCGGCGAAGTGCCAATCTAATTAAAACAAGGTGAACTGTGATCTAATGCTCACTTATGATACCCCTGCCACTTCCCATGATATGGGGTACCTATATGAAGCTTGTGACCAAATACCAGATTTCTGCCATCAATAGTTGTTGAGAAAAATGTGCATATATGTTCAATGTGGATAAAAACCAACTAAGTCGGCAAACAGGAAGTAGGAATCTGATGGTTCCAAAAACGCTTCCCACGATATGGCATACCTATGTGAAGCTTGTGACCAAATACCAGATTTCTGCCATCAATAGTTGCTGAGAAAAATGTGACGAAAAATATTTTGGAAGGACGGACGGACAGAGGTAAAACAGTATACCCCCCTCCCCCTTCGGGGACCGGGGGTATAATTAGATCTAAAATAGGGAGCAAGCGCGTAGATCTAATTTTAATTAGATTGGCGAAGTGCTGGAATAATTTTTTTTCTTCAAAATTTTGTATATGATTATACTGTGAGAATGGCAAGTATATGATTATACTGTGAAAATGTCGTCAGAATATATTTTTTTCTCCTGTCCAGCCAAATTTTTTTCTTCAAGATTCAGAATCAAAATAATTTTTAGGAAAAAAAACATAAAATTAAAATTGAATAGCTTGAGGGGGTAAATTGATAAAAAAAAAAATTGCAAGACCAAAATGGTTCTCCCATATACCAACAAAAAACGAAATAAGACTGTGGTCATAAGAAAGTCCCACGAGAAAATCTTTCCTTCCAAAATAAGACTTTTTTTCATTTCTCTAAACTGAATTTGTGCAAACTATTTCACTTATAATGAATTATATTTCTTTTTTAAATAGAGCTCATTTTTCTAGATGAATGTATAACCATCTGTCTTTACTCTGTTTTTATTAAATCTCTTGTCTTTATTACAGGACTTTGATCGGATTGTCCTTGATGAGGCAGTGTTGGGGGTTGCTAGAATGTTTCGAGAGGAACTTGTAGTAATGCCCCATGATGAGGATTACAACAGATCCAATAGGTATGCAGCCTACCGCCAGTATACCATTTGGGCACATGGCCGACTTGGAGCTGGGGTCAGACGTGTGATCCCAAGCTGTTGTACTTGGAAAATTAGGGACAAGTATCCTGATCTATATGGACAATACAAGGGTTTCATTCCTAGACGATTTAATTAAAACTTGTTAATGAAATATTTTGTATTTTATCCCATATACCCTATAATGATAAAGATTACCACTTGCTTTCCTATGGTCGGTGGTTGTCCGGGTACTCTGGCTTCCTCCACCACTAAAACTGGTCGCCATGATATAGCTGAAATATTGCTGAAAGTGGTGTTAAAACACCAAAAATAAAAAATAAATCAACCCTAATGAGTTGTTAATTTCACAAGTTGGTCAGTTGGAATTGTAAATTTAATTTGAAAGTTTTGCCATCTTATTATTATTTTTTGTTCTATCAGCACTGACAATTTCTTCTAAAATGGACTGACAGTCTTTTATATAATTCAAAACCAAACTTGGCAGAGATGTTTTCTATGAGGTCCTACACAAGAGTTGTTACTTTTGTGCAGATTCATCAAAAAACATAGCCACCATGTGACTTTGAAAATTCTGATTGGTCGATTTTCAAGAAACTTCTTCTCAAGAACCGCTGAAGGGGTTGAATTGAAATCTGGTATATATGTTCCTATGAATGTCTTTAACATGTGTTGTTACTGTTTGCACCATTTGAAAATTCAAAATGGCCACCAGCTATCATTATTGTGCATTGGACAATTTGTAATGGCCATTATCCTGACTTGGGTACTTTTCTGCTCTAAATGTGCAGAACTTCTGTTAGACCAGGAAAAATAAAGAGTGACAATCTAAATTTATTTTATGCGACAATATAGTCAATTGTCTTGTCTTGGTCTTCAAATCTGGATTTCTGAGATGCTACAATATCATCCCGAGTTGGAGGTTGTGGAATTGGTGCAAGATGGACCGAGATTCTTCTGGGATCATCTACTTCCAACTGCACATGTTAATTCATTCCTTCATTATCTTGCAGTCTCATACAAATGATGACCCTTAATAGTCTTGGAACATAGGAATATGACTTGTCAGCTTTAACAGGCTGCACAGACCATCTAGCTGTCTTTTTGTTGTAACTTCTCTGCCACCTGAAGTAGAAAAATACATACAATGTAATTCACAAGAATAAAACAATAGAATTGAGATTATGATCTATGGAGCCCTAACTTTCAATTCAAGATGAATATCTCGAATGTATAGTGAATGACAAACTAAACATATCATTACAAGTCCACTTTATGAAGGATTTGAGTGATTTGTAGACAGATTTTAGGTTGTGGTCATCCCTCAAGAAGTTCTACGGCAGGCATCACGAGCTGGTCAATTGTTACAGGGTGTCTGTTACCCAAATCAGACCTGATCTTCATTTGTTGTTGATGTCTTTCCCTTCATCGGATGGGACTTCTACCGGACTTGACCATGGACAACACAGCAGGTTTGCGACTTTCGATTGACCCTTCTGAAGCCTATGATCAAATATCAGATTGCTGCCATAAATAATTACTGAGAAAAATGTTATGAACATCTTGGGACGAATGGATGGACAGAGGTAAAACAGTATACCCCCTCCCCCTTCCAGTGGAGCGGGGGTATAATAAAGCTCCTATGACATATGATCATGCATGATTCTGTTATTAGGACAAAATTTCAAGTATGTAAGTTACAACTGAAACATGAAATTAACATGACAAACCTTGGAGTGAAGTTGAGGCTAGGTTCAAAATCTCCATCGTCAGAATCATCACCAACATTACTGCCCTCTTCAGTAATATCTATTGAGAGACTGTAAGAATAAAAAATAATTGTTTATTACAGTGTATGTGTATAATATCGAAACAAATTTTGCTATATGGTTCTGATGTGCAGCTGTATAACGAAAAAGCTTTTCAAAATAATATTAAATCTATATACATGTATCCAGCACACATCTACACAACCCAATATAAAGAGACAAAATTACATCAAAGTTCCAGGAAAAAATTTGGTGCGCCAGACGTGTGTCAATTCTGTCCCATTTTGGTTTCATTCCCGTAAGTAGCTAAAGAGGACTGGCCATTTCAGCTTGTGGATTGATGAAAATGTAACGATGACGCAGAAGCCAACATGATCCCTATATAATATAGCTACTAGTAGTATCACTATGCAAGCCACAATAATTAATAGGAAACTGTTATACGAGTGACTGTGTTGAACAATATTGACAATGTAACCTATAAACATAATGTAGAATATGTCTAATCTTTAACAAAATGAACATACTCAAATGGGTTCACAAATGATTTCGATTTCTCCAGTTTCATCCGTTTCGTTGAAATGTGATGGCTGCTCATATCTTCTACTCTAGAATTACCTTGGTCAGAATATCTAAATCAAAAGTACAAATATCAATCACTACAAAATCACATTTGTCTGAAATTACCAGTTTTTGTAGTAATTTGCCTAAAAAATTTAGATAATTTTACAAAAACCTGCATGATTTTAACACAGACATGGGCCATCGGTCTACTGTTAAATTCACACACTGTGAAACATGCAAATTGCTATGGATCTTCACATTATTTCTTAAAAATCTTGTTTATAAATCATACTTACAAGATCCAAACTAAACAAGGGCAAAGCGTGGCGTATCCCCTTGCCTAAAAATTTTACCCGGTGACCCTGACCTTTGACTTTGAAAATCAATAGGGTTCCAAATTCTCTTAAGGACTAAGTATGTACCAAGTTTGGTCAAAATCCATTGAAGGATGTTGATTCTAGAGTGTTCACAGGGATGTGACGGACGGTAGCGTTACTATATCCCTTGGCAACTTCGTGGGCGAGGGGATAAAAAGCAGTTCAAATGACAATTCTTTAAATAGAAAGCCTTTATATGAAAAATACATATTGATTTCCCTCTATCATGTCTATGTTGATAATTCTAAGATAGTAAAGTATAATTTTGGCTCCCTGAACTAAAAATTATGTCCAAAATTGTTGAAATGTAGTAAAAAAATAGTTAATGTAATGTTTTTAGAATAGTCAAGAAATAAACTTGGTTTGCATAAGGAAATTGAAAACGATTTTCATTTAGTCATAGTCTAAAATATGCAGTTCAGGACATTTCAGTAAAATTTTATAGTCACATATATAGAAAAGTTTCTGAAACTTGCAAATTTCTATGGATCTTCATATTATTTTTTAAAAACCTTGTTTATGTATCATACTTACAGGATCCAAACTAAAAATGCTACTGAAATGACACTTATTTAAATGGAAAGCTTTTTATATAAAAGATACATACTGATTTTCCACTATAGTGATAATTCAGACAGGAAGATATAATTTTGGCTCCCATAACAAAGTGTTATGTTCAAACTTGTTGAAAAGTACTTAAAACCTTATTTATGTAATGTATTTCCAGTACCCAAGATATAAACTTGTTTGCATAAAGGAATTGAAAATGATTTTCATTTAGCCATGGTCTAAAATATGCATTTTAGGACATTTCTGAAATTTCAGTAAAATTTTGTAGTCATATATAAAAAAAGTTCTGAAACTTGAAAATTTCAATGGATATTCATATCATTTCTTCAAAACCTTGTTTATAATTATATATTATACTTACAGGATCCAAACTAAAAGTGCAATTGAAATGAAGCTTCTTTAAATAGAAAGCTTTTATTTGAAAAATACATACTGATTTTCCATTATAGTGATAATTCGCAGAAAGTAAGGTATATACTTTTGGTTCCCAAAACTAAGTGTCATGTCCAAGTTGTTGAAATTTGATAAAATTAAAAGCCTAATTATATCAAAGAAATAAATTTGCTTGAATAAAAAGAACTTTATAGGGTTTTCATTAAGCCATGTACAGTTTTAATTCTTGCATTAAAAATGAATTGATTCGATATTTTTTTTTAAATTGATAATAATAAACTGCATTGTCATTGATATCATTTTTGCACTCCCATTTCCCCTTTGCTGGCCTCTTAAAATTTGTGTTTGTTTACCTCGCAAATACGGCCGTTTTATGCTACTCATTGACAATAATTTGCTGTTGCCAGGTGCAAAATTACATATATTGATTAATATCTACCGAAAATGATCATAGGCATCATCATAAATTCATAAAATATGAAAAACGATTGAGAAAAGAAGGCTTACCTATCAACAATAATCAAGCACTTCCTTGAGTTCGCTTCATCCAACGGCAACGGTCCAACTGATCCCCTACATATATCCTGCATTTGTTCCATTTGGAAGATACTTCACTTCTATTCCTCTTTATCTCTGAATCCGTCAAAGTCCGCTTTCTTCCACGCGTTGACAGTTTCTCTTTTGCCCAAGAACCACATGTTGTTTATTGTTTCTAAACAGTGCGCATGCTCAAGACGTGTTCGCATAGAAGGCCATATGAACAGATTTGAATATTGTCATCCGGACAATAATTCTGATAACGAAAGTTTTGGGTCTTTTTCGTATCTTTTGCAACATAACTCGGTGTTAATCTTCATTTTATGAAGGTCAGTACGGAAATCGACAATAATTTTGGGTATGAAAAAATTACGCAGCTGGTAGACAATATCCCTTTAAGTATAATTTATCAATTGTCGCTATTAAATGTACATGTATCCCCATCGTCGGTAACCCACGGTTGATCACGCTCTGATCGCATTTTCCACTCACCACTCGTGAGTCAACTGACAGAAAAATCGTCGTATTGTCTATTGATGAATTACTCATGGATAATTTTGATTTGTGCCTATGAACTGTTTTAGTTTAAACATATCTTATTAATCAATTCAACATAACATTACACTATTCAACTATATATATATTACATAATAGGAAGAAAATAATAGGATTGGGAAACAAGTTACAAGAACTTATATTAATCCCTATCCGTAGGAATAAAGTTCATTTATAATATACTGTAAATCTCTGAGGGGAGAAACAAATAGAACTAACTAATAATATTTGATATACATTACAGAAGGTATACGAAGATAAAACAAATAAAGTGATCTGGTGTTTGATGTAAAAAACTTTTGATGCAAAGTAATTAAAAAAAAGAAGAAAGGGTGCTGCTGATGTTAGATGAAACGTTTACTGTTTACTATAAAGTTTTGTACATTTAAAAATAAACTGTTATGTTGTTCGTCAGTGAGGTCAGGTGATCCAAAAAGTAAACGGCCAATTGTAAAGTTCATAGGAATATCAATTGATTCGATATACCGATTTCTCGAATCACTGAATCTATGACAATAAAAAGATAGTGTGAATTAGTTTCAGGGACAACTACAGTTGAGCGAATCTACTATATTTTTAGGAATAGATGGTGGTTTAGAGAGCTACATGCAGTTCGTAATCTCATGTGAAGGATTTGTCCAATTCGAGCTGTTTTACAGCCAATCAGTTTCAAAAAAAAGAAAGGGATTTCCATGCAATTTAAAATGATTAGAAGAGATGAACGGATGGTAATTGTCGATAGTATATTGATTAGTCAGATCGAATATTTCATAATGTCCCATAATCTCTTTAATCTGTCTATTAGGACAATTTGAGTGATGGTCTTATGAAAACTACTATTTGAACTCAGATCAGTGACAAAATAAACCCGACACAATCGTTTTATATGAATTGACACAGAGGTGATGAGTGGATAGTAGTTGGTGCGTGATCAGTCATGTGTTCTGACGATGATGTACCTAGTTTTTGACCTACATCGTCCACCCACACTTCCCTAAAATAGTTAATCATATTAAATCACATTTGTGTTCTAGATCTGTTTAATATGTTATCCGTCATGAAAGGTCGAATATGACACTTTAGATTGGTTGGTTTATGGTGCTTAACGCCACTTTCAACAATATTTCAGCTATATCGTAGCGGCCAGTTTTATTGGTGAAGGATGCTGGAGTTACCCGGAGAAAACCACCGAACTGTCGCAAGTCACTGACAAACTTTACCACACAATATTGTATCGAGTACACCTCTCCTGAGCAGGGTTAGAACTCACAGCATTAGTGGTGATATGCACTGATTGCACAGGTAGTTGTTAATCCAACTACCATACGATTATGACCACGACGGACGCTTGTACTTTAGAAGACAGTTGGACCTGTTAAATGACAGTCACTAACCGAACTATTTATTAACAAGAAGGCGCCATATTCGACTTTTCATGATTGATAACATTTTCATCTGAACTTCTAATGTATAGATAAATACATGTGTCCTAATTATAAGTAAAGCAAAAATCATGTAACTGTTTCCTAGAGCATGGGGTCGTATATGTGGAAACACACATAGTATCGATTTCTGTAGTGGGTTAGTTTCAACTGGCTTACATAAATCTTTTTCCTTTTTAAAGTTTAAAGCTATTTAAAGATCATGTAACGATTTAGGTTTTTCGAAAGGTCACTGACAGCGATTTCGCTTATCTGATACAATGTACGTATAGTTACGGAACTAAATATCTTTATTTCAAGAATGCATAATCACAAAACAAAGCATCAACATTTACACTTTCTGTTTTTGTTTTTTGTTTTGTTAATTTAATGTCAACATGGGAGTAATTATTTGACATTTTATTACTCAATGTCTTAGTCTTCATCTTTGATAATATTTTCTAAAATCTTATTGCTTGTTGTAGCCTTTTCATAACAGTTTGCTAAAAATAAACTTGAAAGTCAGTAAGAACTATTTCTAATTTATCTACAAATTCACTTATGTTAGGAATTGTGTTGTGAAATAACAAAAAATACCTACTGCTGATCCTGGTGTAGTACGAACATTTTGTCTTCTGTTTGGACTGGCTGAATGAGGTCCTGGTGATCTGTGTTTTGGTGTATTGAGATGAAGGTCATCGTTAATGTCCACTACCTATTATTTTAAAGAAAACTATTGTGTACATTTTCATAGCTCATCCATAAACCAATTGAAAAACTAATAAAGAAATATTAATTGTGGTATCATTGCTTACCTATATATACATAGAAATGGTGTATCATAAATTCATAATTAAATACAAGGAACACTAGCTCCCATCACTTAAACAAATATATCAATCCTGTTTAGGCCTTTTGGCTTTCTTGCTCCAAAAACTTTTCAATTATATAGTATTGCAAACTTTTGACTGAGCGTACAGGTCTGAAGAATGTTACTTCAGAAACATGTCGTGGGCACTTAATTGTATATCTACGTTTTTATCACCAATATAATCAAGGGATATTCTTTGCCGTGATCCTATGGATAAAAGCAATAAAGGCGCTGTTCCTTTAATGTTTACGTGTAATGTTTATCATATATATAATAACTAATTAAAAATTGCATGCATCTCTTACCCCGAAATCCAACAAATCATTCACAATTTCTTTGGCGTATCCTTTAACCGCAGGAACATCGTAAAATGGAACATCACGTTTCTGTCCACCTTCTATTTCGCTGGATAATTTCCAAATATATGTTGAAATCCTGTTATTAATTGCTTTTGTATTATTCTGGGCATGCTTGTCAGACATTTTCTAAAAAACATTGTTTCAATTAACACTTAAAGTAATATTACACCAGTTTTGGGTGAAGAAAAATTTCCCCTGCAAATTCAATTTGGAATACGGCGGTACCTTTACTAAGCTATGCGTGCATGTTTCAAGTCGAAATATGTTCCCAACAACTAGAAATCTGCAAATCTGTGTGCATGTTTATCGTCCTCGCCATTGTTGTGGAGACTGATTAACTTTAGGTTGTTTTGTTCCGATGATTGCCGATCATGACCTCGTGAAGAAAATATAAACAATCATGGATGCTGAGGTAAGCACGCACACATTCCTTACAATGATTATTGAGGAATCTGTCTGTTTCATGTAGTGTGAACCACTTTTTGTTGTTGCAATTATTCTTATGTGGTACATACGGAATATATTTTTATTTTTTTCATCAACTGAACATTGCGCATGAGCGATAATCTCCCCGAAAGAGTTCAAATATTGGGTCACGCGCATATCCTTTGCATTATCTGCTGTCAAATATTTTGTGATTTGCTCTTAAAATCAGCTTTTAGCGTATTTTTAATGTTATGCAGTTGATTTTAGTTAAAATTAAGTGACATATTAAGTGAAAATATTTGATACAAAAATTCCATGAGATTTGCCTTTCATTTTACTTAAAATTCAATTATTGTTTGTTCAACCCAGTCACGTATTGGATGACACAGTCCGCAGGCATCGAGTCCAATAACATAATTACGAAAATCATGTTGAATATGATTCTAGGATCTAATATGGCTATGCTGGATTTTTTTATGATTGTATATCATTGTATATTTGAATCAGAATGTACATATCTTGTGTTATTATTCGTTTTGGTCTATCTACTACACGAATTAAGCATCTAAGTTTGTACGAGAAATATGAAAATGCTTTATTTTGATTGCATGATTAGTGTTAACCTTTTTTTAACAGTTTATTCTTAATTTTGACAACGAATTACTATACCTAGGGACGGGAACTATACCAGTTTGAAACGATTTCTGGTGGAATATAATTTTGACAAGATCTCCCTTAAAATAGACCGATCTGTAGTACGTTTATAGTTTGCTGTCAAAATAGCGATGTTTTGCAATGTAAACGGCGACGAATTTGACTGTGTTCTTATTTTTACGTCCAGTATGAAAAGTTATGTGCTAAACATATTTTAGTACACATATGCATTATTTTGATTGGATGACAAATGTTTACTATTTCTGAACAGTTTATGCATAATCTTGGCAACGGCAGACTATACCAATTTGAAATCTAACAGACTCTAGCTAAGATATCTTACAGTCTCTAGCTAAGATTTCTAAAATACTCTAGTTAAGATATCTAACAGACGCTAGCTAAGATATCTAACAGACTCTAGCTAAGATATCTAACAGACTCTAGTTGAGATATCTAACAGACTCTAGCTAAGATATTTTACATACTCTAGCTAAGATATCTAACAGACTCTAGGTAAGACATCAAACAAACTCTAGGTAAGATATCTAACAGACTCTAGTTACGATATCTAACAGACTCTAGCTAAGATATATAACAGAATTTAGCTAAGATATATAACAGACTCTAGTTAAGATATCTAAAAGACTCTAGGTAAGATATCTAACAGACACTAGCTAAGATATATAACAGACTCTAGTTAAGATATCTAACAGACTCTAATTACGATATCTAACAGATTCTAGCTAAGTTATCTAACAGACTCTAGTTACGATATCAAACAGACTCTATCTAAGATATCTAACATTCTCTAGTTACGATATCTAACAGACTCTAGCTAAGATATATAACATAGACAAGTTAAGATATCTAACAGACTCTAGTTAAGGTATCTAACAGACTCTAGGTAAAATATATAACAGACTCTAGATAAGTTATCTAACAGACTATATCTAAGATATCTAACAGACTCTAGTTACGATATCTAACAGACTCTAGCTAAGATATCCAACAGACTGTAGCTAAGATATCCAACAGACTCTAGCTAAGATATCTAACAGACTCTAGGTACGATATCTAACAGACTCTAGTTAAGACATCTAACAGACTCTAGGTAAGATATATAACAGATTCTAGCTAAGATATCTATCAGATTCTAGGTAAGATATCTAACAGTCTCTAGCTAAGATTTATAACAGGCTCTAGCTAAAATACCTAACAGACTCTAGCTACGATATCTAACAGATTCTAGCTAAGATATCTAACAGACTCTAGCTAAGATATCTTACAGACTCTAACTAAGGTATCTAGCAGACTCTAGCTAAGATATCTAACAGACTATAGCTAAGATATATAACAGACTCTAGCTAAGATATCTAACAGACTCTAGCTAAGATATCTAACAGCCTCTAGCTAAGATATCTAACAGACTCTAGCTAAGATATCTAGCAGACAATAGCTAAGATATCTAACATACTCTAGTTAAGATATCTAACAGACTTTAGCTAAGATATGTAGCACACTCTAGCTAAGATATTTTACAGACTTTAGTTAAGATATCTAACAGACTCTAGCTAAGTTATCTAACAGGATCTAGCTAAGATATCTAACACACTCTAGCTAAGATATCTAACACACTCTAGCTAAGATATCTAACAGACCCTAGATAAGATATCTAACAGACTATAGTTAAGATATCTAACAGTCACTAGCTAAAATATCAAACAGACTCTAGCAAAAATATCTAACAGACCCTATTTAATATATCTAACAGGTTCTAGCTAAGATATCTAACAGACTATAGCTAAGATATATAACAGACTATAGCTAGCTAAGATATCTAACAGATTATAGCTAAGATATCTAACATATTCTAGCTAAGATATCTAACATATTCTAGCTAAGATATCTAACACACTCTAGATAAGATATCTAACAGGTTCTAGCTAAGATATTTAACAGACTCTAGCTAGCTAAGATATCTAACAAATTATAGCTAAGATATCTAGCATATTCTAGCTAAGGTATCTAACATGTTCTAGCTAAGACATCTAACAGACTATAGCTAAGATATCTAACAGACTATAGCTAAGATATCTAATAGAATCTAGTTAAGATATATAACAGACTCTAGTTAAGATATCTAGCAGACGCTAGCTAAGATATCTAACAAGCTCTAGCTAAGATATCTAGCAGACTATAGATAAGATATCTAACAGACTCTAACTAAGATATCTAGCAGACTCTAGCTAAGATATCTAACAGACTCTAGCTAAAATATCTAACAAACTCTAGTTAAGATATCTAACAGGTTCTAGCTAAGATATCTAACAGACTATATTTAAGATATCTAACAGACTTTAGCTAGCTAAGATATCTAACAGATTATAGCTAAGATATATAACATACTCTAGCTAAGATATCTAACATGTTCTAGCAAAGATATTTAACAGACTATAGCTTAGATATCTAACAGACTCTAGCTAAGATATCTAACAGAATCTAGTTAAGATATCTAACAGACGCTAGTTAAGATATCTAACAGACTCTAGTTAAGATATCTAGCAGACGCTAGCTTAGATATCTAACAAGCGCTAGCTAAGATATCTAACAGACTCTAGCTAAGATATATTACAGACTCTAGTTAAGATATCTAACAGAATCTAGCAAAGATATCTAACAGTTTCTAGCTAAGATATCTAGCAGACTATAGCAAAGATATCTAACAGACTCTAGCTAAGATATCTAACAGACTATAGTTAATATATCTAACAGACTCTAGCTAAGATATATAACAGACTATAGTTAAGATATCTAACAGACTCTAGCTAAGATATCTAGCAGACTCTAGCTAAGATATATAACAGACTCTATTTAATTTATCTAACAGAATCTAGTTAAGATATCTAGCTAAGATATCTAACACAATCTAGCTAAGATATCTAACATAGGCTAGCAAAAATATCTAACAGACTCTAGCTAAGATACTTAACAGGTTCTAGTTAAGATATCTAGCAGACTCTACCTAAGATATCTGACAGACTCAAGTTAAGATATCTAACAGACTATAGCTAAGATATCTAATAGACTAGCTAAGATATCTAACAGACTCTAGTTAAGATATATAACAGACTCTAAGTAAGATATCTAACAGACTCTAGCTAAGATATCCAACAGACTCTAGCTAAGATATATAACAGACTCTAATTAAGATATCTAACAGACTCTAGCTAAGATATCTAACATAATCTAGCTAAGATATCTAACAAACTCTAGTTAAGATATCTAAGAGTCTCTAGCTAAGATATCTAACAGACTCTCGCTAAGATATCTAACATATTCTAGTTAGGATATCTAAGAGTCTCTAGGTAAGATATCTAACAGACTCTAGCTAGCTAAGATATCTAACAGACTAGCTAAGATATCTAACAGGTTCTAGCTAAGATATCTAGCAGACTATTGATAAGATATCTAACAGACTCTAACTAAGATATCTAGCAGACTTTAGCTAAGATATCTAACAGACTCTAGCTAAGATATATAACAGACTCTAGCTAAGATATCTAGCAGACTCTAGCTAAGATATCTAACAGACTCTAGTTAAGATATCTAACAGACTCTAGCTAAGATATCTAACAGACTATAGCTAAGATATCTAACAGGTTCTAGTTAAGATATCTAACACACTCTAGCTAAGATATCTAACAGACTCTAGCTAAGATATCTAACATACTCTAGATAAGATATCTAACAGACTCTAGCTAAGATATCTAACAGACTCTAGCTAAGATATCTAACAGACTCTAGCTAAGATATCTAACAGACTCTAGTTAAGATATCTAACATGTTCTAGCTAAGATATCTAACAGACTATAGCTAAGATATCTAACAGACTCTAGCTAAGATATCTAACAGACTCTAGCTAAGATATCTAACAAACTCTAGCTAAGATATCTAACAGACTCTAGTTAAGATATCTAACAGATTCTAGCTAAGATATCTAACAGACTATAGCTAAGATATCTAACAGACTCTAGCTAGCTAATATATCTAACAGATTATAGCTAAGATATCTAACATACTCTAGCTAAGATATCTACAAGGTTCTAGCTAAGATATCTAACAGTATCTAGCTAAGATATCTAACAGACGCTAGCGAAGATATCTAACAGACTCTATATAAGATATCTAGCAGACTCAAGTTAAGATACCTAACAGACTATAGCTAAGATATCTAATAGACTAGCTAAGATATCTAACAGACTCTAGTTAAGATATCTAACAGACTCTAAGTAAGATATCTAACAGACTCTAGCTAAGATATCTAGCAGACTCTAGCTAAGATATCTAACAGACTCTAGTTAAGATATCTAACAGACTCTAGTTAAGATATCTAGCAAACGCTAGCTAAGATATCTAAAAAGTTCTAGCTAAGATATCTAACAGATTCTAGCTAAGATATCTAACAGGTTCTAGCAAAGATATCTAACACACTCTAGCTAAGATATCTAATAGACTCTAGCTAAGATATCTAACAGACTCTAGATTAGATATCTAACAGACTATAGATAAGATATCTAACACACTCTGGCTAAGATATCTAATAGACTCTAGCTAAGATATCTAACAGTCTCTAGAAAAGATATCTAACAGACTATAGATAAGATATCTAACAGACTCTAGCTAAGATATCTAACAGACTCTAGCTAAGATATCTAACAAACTCTAGTTAAGATATCTAACAGGTTCTAGTTAAGATATCTAACAGACTCTAGCTAGCTAAGATATCTAACAGATTATAGCTAAGATATCTAACATACTCTAGCTAAGATATCTAACATGTTCTAGCTAAGATATCTAACAGACTATAGCTAAGATATCTAACATACTCTAGCTAAGATATCTAACAGAATCTAGTTAAGGTATCTAACAGACTCTAGTTAAGATATCTAACAGACTCTAGTTAAGATTTCTAACAGACGCTAGCTAAGATATCTAACAAGCTCTAGCTAAGATATCTAACAGACTCTAGCTAAGATATATAACAGACTCTAGTTAAGATATCTAACAGACTCTATCTAAGATATCTAACAGACTTTAGCTAAGATATATAGCAGACTCTAGTTAAGATATCTAACAGACTCTAGCTAAGATATCTAACAGACTATAGTTAAGATATCTAACAGACTCTAGCTAAGATATATAACAGACTCTAGCTAAGATATCTAGCAGACTCTAGCTAAGATATATAACAGACTCTATCTAATGTATCTAACAGACTCTAGTTAAGATATCTAACAGAATCTAGCTAAGATATCTAACAGACGCTATCGAAGATATCTAACAGACTCTAGATAAGATATCTAGCAGACTCAAGTTAAGATACCTAACAGACTATTGCTAAGATATCTAATAAACTAGCTAAGATATCTAACAGACTCTAGTTAAGATATCTAACAGACTCTAAGTAAGATATTTAACAGGTTCTAGCTAAGATATCTAGCAGACTCTAGATAAGATATCTAGCAGACTCAAGTTAAGATACCTAACAGACTATAGCTAAGATATCAAATAGACTAGCTAAGATATCTAACAGACTCTAGTTAAGATATCTAACAGACTCTAAGTAAGATATCTAACAGACTCTAGCTAAGATATCTAACAGTCTCTAGAAAAGATATCTAACAGACTATAGATAAGATATCTAACAGACTCTAGCAAAGATATCTTACAGACTCTAGCTAAGATATCTAACAAACTCTAGTTAAGATATCTAACAGGTTCTAGCTAAGATATCTAACAGACTCTAGCTAGCTAAGATATCTAACAGGATTATAGCTAAGATATCTAACATACTCTAGTTAAGATATCTAACAGATTCTAGCTAAGATATCTAACAGACTATAGCTAAGATATCTAACAGACTCTAGCTAAGATATCTAACAGACTCTAGCTAAGATATCTAACAAACTCTAGCTAAGATATCTAACAGACTCTAGTTAAGATATCTAACAGATTCTAGCTAAGATATCTAACAGACTATAGCTAAGATATCTAACAGACTCTAGCTAGCTAAGATATATAACAGATTATAGCTAAGATATCAAACATACTCTAGCTAAGATATCTACAAGGTTCTAGCTAAGATATCTAACAGAATCTAGCTAAGATATCTAACAGACGCTAGCGAAGATATCTAACAGTATCTAACAGACTCTAGCTAAGATATCTAGCAGACTCTAGCTAAGATATCTAACAGACTCTAGTTAAGATATCTAACAGACTCTAGTTAAGATATCTAGCAAACGCTAGCTAAGATATCTAAAAAGTTCTTGCTAAGATATCTAACAGACTCTAGCTAAGATACATAACAGACTCTAATTAAGATATCTAACAGACTGTAGCTAAGATATCTAACAGATTCTAGCTAAGATATCTAACAGACTCTAGTTAAGATATCTAAGAGTCTCTAGCTAAGATATCTAACAGATTCTAGTTAAGATATCTAACAGATTCTAGTTAAGACATCTAAGAGTCTCTAGGTAAGATATCTAACAGACTCTAGCTAGCTAAGATATCTAACAGACTAGCTAAGATATCTAACAGGTTCTAGCTAAGATATATAGCAGACTATAGATAAGATATCTAACAGACTCTAACTAAGATATCTAGCAGACTTTAGTTAAGATATCTAACAGACGCTAGCTAAGATATCTAACAGACTCTAGCTAAGATATCTAGCAGACTCTAGCTAAGATATCTAACAGACTCTAGCTAAGATATCCAACAGGTTCTAGCTAAGATATCTAACACACTCTATCTAAGATATTTAACACACTCTAGCTAAGATATCTAACAGACTCTAGATAATATATCTAACAGACTCTAGCTAAGATATCTAACAGACTCTAGCTATGATATCTAACAGACTCTAGCTAAGATATCTAACAGACTCTAGATAAGATATCTAACAGGTTCTAGCTAAGATATCTAACAGACTATAGCTAAGATATCTAACAGACTCTAGCTAGCTAAGATATCTAACAGATTATAGCCAAGATATCTAACATACTCTAGCTAATATATCTATCATGTTCTAGCTAAGATATCTAACACACTCTAGCTAAGATATCTAACAGACTCTAGATAATATATCTAACAGATTCTAGATAAGATATCTAACAGACTATAGTTAAGATATCTAACAGACTCTAGCTAAGATATCTAACAGACTCTAGCTACGATATCCAACATACTCTGGTAAGATATCTATCATGTTCTAGCTAAGATATCTAGCAGACTCTAGCTAAGATAGCTAACAGGTTCTAGCTAAGATATCTAACAGACTATAGCTAAGATATCTAACAGACTCTAGCTAGATAAGATATCTAACAGATTATAGCGAGGATATCTAACATACTCTAGCTAAGATATCTATCATGTTCTAGCTAAGATATCTAACAGACTCTAGCTAAGATATCTAACAGGTTCTAGCTAAGATATCTAACACACTCTAGCTAAGATATCTAATAGACTCTAGCTAAGATATCTAACAGACTCTAGATTAGATATCTAACAGACTATAGATAAGATATCTAACACACTCTGGCTAAGATATCTAATAGACTCTAGCTAAGATATCTAACAGTCTCTAGAAAAGATATCTAACAGACTATAGATAAGATATCTAACAGACTCTAGCTAAGATATCTAACAGACTCTAGCTAAGATATCTAACAAACTCTAGTTAAGATATCTAACAGGTTCTAGCTAAGATATCTAACAGACTCTAGCTAGCTAAGATATCTAACAGATTATAGCTAAGATATCTAACATACTCTAGCTAAGATATCTAACATGTTCTAGCTAAGATATCTAACAGACTATAGCTAAGATATCTAACATACTCTAGCTAAGATATCTAACAGAATCTAGTTAAGGTATCTAACAGACTCTAGTTAAGATATCTAACAGACTCTAGTTAAGATTTCTAACAGACGCTAGCTAAGATATCTAACAAGCTCTAGCTAAGATATCTAACAGACTCTAGCTAAGATATATAAAAGACTCTAGTTAAGATATCTAACAGACTCTATCTAAGATATCTAACAGACTCTAGCTAAGATACATAGCAGACTCTAGTTAAGATATCTAACAGACTCTAGCTAAGATATCTAACAGACTATAGTTAAGATATCTAACAGACTCTAGCTAAGATATATAACAGACTCTAGCTAAGATATCTAGCAGACTCTAGCTAAGATATATAACAGACTCTATCTAATGTATCTAACAGACTCTAGTTAAGATATCTAACAGAATCTAGCTAAGATATCTAACAGACGCTAGCGAAGATATCTAACAGACTCTAGATAAGATATCTAGCAGACTCAAGTTAAGATACCTAACAGACTATAGCTAAGATATCTAATAGACTAGCTAAGATATCTAACAGACTCTAGTTAAGATATCTAACAGACTCTAAGTAAGATATTTAACAGGTTCTAGCTAAGATATCTAGCAGACTCTAGATAAGATATCTAGCAGACTCAAGTTAAGATACCTAACAGACTATAGCTAAGATATCTAATAGACTAGCTAAGATATCTAACAGACTCTAGTTAAGATATCTAACAGACTCTAAGTAAGATATCTAACAGACTCTAGCTAAGATATCTAACAGTCTCTAGAAAAGATATCTAACAGACTATAGATAAGATATCTAACAGACTCTAGCTAAGATATCTAACAGACTCTAGCTAAGATATCTAACAAACTCTAGTTAAGATATCTAACAGGTTCTAGCTAAGATATCTAACAGACTCTAGCTAGCTAAGATATCTAACAGATTATAGCTAAGATATCTAACATACTCTAGTTAAGATATCTAACATGTTCTAGCTAAGATATCTAACAGACTATAGCTAAGATATCTAACAGACTCTAGCTAAGATATCTAACAGACTCTAGCTAAGATATTTAACAAACTCTAGCTAAGATATCTAACAGACTCTAGTTAAGATATCTAACAGATTCTAGCTAAGATATCTAACAGACTATAGCTAAGATATCTAACAGACTCTAGCTAGCTAAGATATCTAACAGATTATAGCTAAGATATCTAACATACTCTAGCTAAGATATCTACAAGGTTCTAGCTAAGATATCTAACAGAATCTAGCTAAGATATCTAACAGACGCTAGCGAAGATATCTAACAGACTCTAGATAAGATATCTAGCAGACTCAAGTTAAGATACCTAACAGACTATAGCTAAGATATCTAATAGACTAGCTAAGATATCTAACAGACTCTAGTTAAGATATCTAACAGACTCTAAGTAAGATATCTAACAGACTCTAGCTAAGATATCTAGCAGACTCTAGCTAAGATATCTAACAGACTCTAGTTAAGATATCTAACAGACTCTAGTTAAGATATCTAGCAAACGCTAGCTAAGATATCTAAAAAGTTCTAGCTAAGATATCTAACAGACTCTAGCTAAGATACATAACAGACTCTAATTAAGATATCTAACAGACTCTAGCTAAGATATCTAACAGATTATAGCTAAGATATCTAACAGACTCTAGTTAAGATATATAAGAGTCTCTAGCTAAGATATCTAACAGATTCTAGTTAAGATATCTAACAGATTCTAGTTAAGACATCTAAGAGTCTCTAGGTAAGATATCTAACAGACTCTAGCTAGCTAAGATATCTAACAGACTAGCTAAGATATCTAACAGGTTCTAGCTAAGATATATAGCAGACTATAGATAAGATATCTAACAGACTCTAACTAAGATATCTAGCAGACTTTAGTTAAGATATCTAACAGACGCTAGCTAAGATATCTAACCGACTCTAGCTAAGATATCTAACAGACTCTAGCTAAGATATCCAACAGGTTCTAGCTAAGATATCTAACACACTCTAGCTAAGATATTTAACACACTCTAGCTAAGATATCTAACAGACTCTAGATAATATATCTAACAGACTCTAGCTAAGATATCTAACAGACTCTAGCTAAGATATCTAACAGACTCTAGCTAAGATATCTAACAGACTCTAGATAAGATATCTAACAGGTTCTAGCTAACATATCTAACAGACTATAGCTAAGATATCTAACAGACTCTAGCTAGCTAAGATATCTAACAGATTATAGCTAAGATATCTAACATACTCTAGCTAATATATCTATCATGTTCTAGCTAAGATATCTAACACACTCTAGCTAAGATATCTAACAGACTCTAGATAATATATCTAACAGATTCTAGATAAGATATCTAACAGACTATAGTTAAGATATCTAACAGACTCTAGCTAAGATATCTAACAGACTCTAGCTACGATATCCAACATACTCTGGTAAGATATCTATCATGTTCTAGCTAAGATATCTAACAGACTATAGCTAAGATATCTAACAGACTCTAGCTAGATAAGATATCTAACAGATTATAGCGAGGATTTCTAACATACTCTAGCTAAGATATCTATCATGTTCTAGCTAAGATATCTAACAGACTCTAGCTAAGATATCTAACAGGTTCTAGCTAAGATATCTAACACACTCTAGCTAAGATATCTAATAGACTCTAGCTAAGATATCTAACAGACTCCAGATTAGATATCTAACAGACTATAGATAAGATATCTAACACACTCTGGCTAAGATATCTAATAGACTCTAGCTAAGATATCTAACAGTCTCTAGAAAAGATATCTAACAGACTATAGATAAGATATCTAACAGACTCTAGCTAAAATATCTAACAGACTCTAGCTAAGATATCTAACAAACTCTAGTTAAGATATCTAACAGGTTCTAGCTAAGATATCTAACAGACTCTAGCTAGCTAAGATATCTAACAGATTATAGCTAAGATATCTAACATACTCTAGCTAAGATATCTAACATGTTCTAGCTAAGATATCTAACAGACTATAGCTAAGATATCTAACATACTCTAGCTAAGATATCTAACAGAATCTAGTTAAGGTATCTAACAGACTCTAGTTAAGATATCTAACAGACTCTAGTTAAGATTTCTAACAGACGCTAGCTAAGATATCTAACAAGCTCTAGCTAAGATATCTAACAGACTCTAGCTAAGATATATAACAGACTCTAGTTAAGATATCTAACAGACTCTATCTAAGATATCTAACAGACTCTAGCTAAGATATATAGCAGACTCTAGTTAAGATATCTAACAGACTCTAGCTAAGATATCTAACAGACTATAGTTAAGATATCTAACAGACTCTAGCTAAGATATATAACAGACTCTAGCTAAGATATCTAGCAGACTCTAGCTAAGATATATAACAGACTCTATCTAATGTATCTAACAGACTCTAGTTAAGATATCTAACAGAATCTAGCTAAGATATCTAACAGACGCTAGCGAAGATATCTAACAGACTCTAGATAAGATATCTAGCAGACTCAAGTTAAGATACCTAACAGACTATAGCTAAGATATCTAATAGACTAGCTAAGATATCTAACAGACTCTAGTTAAGATATCTAACAGACTCTAAGTAAGATATTTAACAGGTTCTAGCTAAGATATCTAGCAGACTCTAGATAAGATATCTAGCAGACTCAAGTTAAGATACCTAACAGACTATAGCTAAGATATCTAATAGACTAGCTAAGATATCTAACAGACTCTAGTTAAGATATCTAACAGACTCTAAGTAAGATATCTAACAGACTCTAGCTAAGATATCTAACAGTCTCTAGAAAAGATATCTAACAGACTATAGATAAGATATCTAACAGACTCTAGCTAAGATATCTAACAGACTCTAGCTAAGATATCTAACAAACTCTAGTTAAGATATCTAACAGGTTCTAGCTAAGATATCTAACAGACTCTAGCTAGCTAAGATATCTAACAGATTATAGCTAAGATATCTAACAGATTATAGCTAAGATATCTAACATACTCTAGTTAAGATATCTAACATGTTCTAGCTAAGATATCTAACAGACTATAGCTAAGATATCTAACAGACTCTAGCTAAGATATCTAACAGACTCTAGCTAAGATATCTAACAAACTCTAGCTAAGATATCTAACAGACTCTAGTTAAGATATCTAACAGATTCTAGCTAAGATATCTAACAGACTATAGCTAAGATATCTAGCAGACTCTAGCTAGCTAAGATATCTAACAGATTATAGCTAAGATATCTAACATACTCTAGCTAAGATATCTACAAGGTTCTAGCTAAGATATCTAACAGAATCTAGCTAAGATATCTAACAGACGCTAGCGAAGATATCTAACAGACTCTAGATAAGATATCTAGCAGACTCAAGTTAAGATACCTAACAGACTATAGCTAAGATATCTAATAGACTAGCTAAGATATCTAACAGACTCTAGTTAAGATATCTAACAGACTCTAAGTAAGATATCTAATAGACTCTAGCTAAGATATCTAGCAGACTCTAGCTAAGATATCTAACAGACTCTAGTTAAGATATCTAACAGACTCTAGTTAAGATATCTAGCAAACGCTAGCTAAGATATCTAAAAAGTTCTAGCTAAGATATCTAACAGACTCTAGCTAAGATACATAACAGACTCTAATTAAGATATCTAACAGACTCTAGCTAAGATATCTAACAGATTCTAGCTAAGATATCTAACAGACTCTAGTTAAGATATCTAAGAGTCTCTAGCTAAGATATCTAACAGATTCTAGTTAAGATATCTAACAGATTCTAGTTAAGACATCTAAGAGTCTCTAGGTAAGATATCTAACAGACTCTAGCTAGCTAAGATATCTAACAGACTAGCTAAGATATCTAACAGGTTCTAGCTAAGATATATAGCAGACTATTGATAAGATATCTAACAGACTCTAACTAAGATATCTAGCAGACTTTAGTTACGATATCTAACAGACGCTAGCTAAGATATCTAACAGACTCTAGCTAAGATATCTAGCAGACTCTAGCTAAGATATCTAACAGACTCTAGCTAAGATATCCAACAGGTTCTAGCTAAGATATCTAACACACTCTAGCTAAGATATTTAACACACTCTAGCTAAGATATCTAACAGACTCTAGATAATATATCTAACAGACTCTAGCTAAGATATCTAACAGACTCTAGCTAAGATATCTAACAGACTCTAGCTAAGATATCTAACAGACTCTAGATAAGATATCTAACAGGTTCTAGCTAAGATATCTAACAGACTATAGCTAAGATATCTAACAGACTCTAGCTAGCTAAGATATCTAACAGATTATAGCTAAGATATCTAACATACTCTAGCTAATATATCTATCATGTTCTAGCTAAGATATCTTACACACTCTAGCTAAGATATCTAACAGACTCTAGATAACATATCTAACAGATTCTAGATAAGATATCTAACAGACTATAGTTAAGATATCTAACAGACTCTAGCTAAGATATCTAACAGACTCTAGCTACGATATCCAACATACTCTGGTAAGATATCTATCATGTTCTAGCTAAGATATCTAGCAGACTCTAGCTAAGATAGCTAACAGGTTTTAGCTAAGATATCTAACAGACTATATCTAAGATATCTAACAGACTCTAGCTAGATAAGATATCTAACAGATTATAGCGAGGATATCTAACATACTCTAGCTAAGATATCTATCATGTTCTAGCTAAGATATCTAACAGACTCTAGCTAAGATATCTAACAGGTTCTAGCTAAGATATCTAACACACTCTAGCTAAGATATCTAATAGACTCTAGCTAAGATATCTAACAGACTCTAGATTAGATATCTAACAGACTATAGATAAGATATCTAACACACTCTGGCTAAGATATCTAATAGACTCTAGCTAAGATATCTAACAGTCTCTAGAAAAGATATCTAACAGACTATAGATAAGATATCTAACAGACTCTACCTAAGATATCTAACAGACTCTAGATAAGATATCTAACAAACTCTAGTTAAGATATCTAACAGGTTCTAGCTAAGATATCTAACAGACTCTAGCTAGCTAAGATATCTAACAGATTATAGCTAAGATATCTAACATACTCTAGCTAAGATATCTAACATGTTCTAGCTAAGATATCTAACAGACTATAGCTAAGATATCTAACATACTCTAGCTAAGATATCTAACAGAATCTAGTTAAGGTATCTAACAGACTCTAGTTAAGATATCTAACAGACTCTAGTTAAGATTTCTAACAGACGCTAGCTAAGATATCTAACAAGCTCTAGCTAAGATATCTAACAGACTCTAGCTAAGATATATAACAGACTCTAGTTAAGATATCTAACAGACTCTATCTAAGATATCTAACAGACTCTAGCTAAGATATATAGCAGACTCTAGTTAAGATATCTAACAGACTCTAGCTAAGATATCTAACAGACTATAGTTAAGATATCTAACAGACTCTAGCTAAGATATATAACAGACTCTAGCTAAGATATCTAGCAGACTCTAGCTAAGATATATAACAGACTCTATCTAATGTATCTAACAGACTCTAGTTAAGATATCTAACAGAATCTAGCTAAGATATCTAACAGACGCTAGCGAAGATATCTAACAGACTCTAGATAAGATATCTAGCAGACTCAAGTTAAGATACCTAACAGACTATAGCTAAGATATCTAATAGACTAGCTAAGATATCTAACAGACTCTAGTTAAGATATCTAACAGACTCTAAGTAAGATATTTAACAGGTTCTAGCTAAGATATCTAGCAGACTCTAGATAAGATATCTAGCAGACTCAAGTTAAGATACCTAACAGACTATAGCTAAGATATCTAATAGACTAGCTAAGATATCTAACAGACTCTAGTTAAGATATCTAACAGACTCTAAGTAAGATATCTAACAGACTCTAGCTAAGATATCTAACAGTCTCTAGAAAAGATATCTAACAGACTATAGATAAGATATCTAACAGACTCTAGCTAAGATATCTAACAGACTCTAGCTAAGATATCTAACAAACTCTAGTTAAGATATCTAACAGGTTCTAGCTAAGATATCTAACAGACTCTAGCTAGCTAAGATATCTAACAGATTATAGCTAAGATATCTAACAGATTATAGCTAAGATATCTAACATACTCTAGTTAAGATATCTAACATGTTCTAGCTAAGATATCTAACAGACTATAGCTAAGATATCTAACAGACTCTAGCTAAGATATCTAACAGACTCTAGCTAAGATATCTAACAAACTCTAGCTAAGATATCTAACAGACTCTAGTTAAGATATCTAACAGATTCTAGCTAAGATATCTAACAGACTATAGCTAAGATATCTAGCAGACTCTAGCTAGCTAAGATATCTAACAGATTATAGCTAAGATATCTAACATACTCTAGCTAAGATATCTACAAGGTTCTAGCTAAGATATCTAACAGACTCTAGTTAAGATATCTAACAGACTCTAAGTAAGATATCTAACAGACTCTAGCTAAGATATCTAGCAGAATCTAGCTAAGATATCTAACAGACTCTAGCTAAGATATCTAACAGACTCTAGCTAAGATATCTAACAGACTCTAGCTAAGATATCTTACAGACTCTAGCTAAGATATCTAACAGACTCTAACTAAGATATTTAACAGACTCTAGTTAAGATATCTAGCAGACTCTAGGTAAGATATCTAATAAACTATAGTTAAGATATCTAACAGACTCTAGCTAGCTAATATATCTAACAGACTATAGCTAAGATATCTTACATATTCTAGCTAAGATATCTAACAGACTCTAGCTAAGATATATTACAGACTCTAGCTAAGATATCTAACAGACTCTAACTAAGATCTTTAACATACTCTAGTTAAGATATCTAGCAGACTCTAGGTAAGATATATAACAGATTCTAGTTAAGATATCTAGCAGACTCTAGCTAAGATATCTAGCAGACTCTTGCTTAAGTTTGTTTTTTGTTTTTGTTTTTTTTGGGGGGGAGGGATTTTTTTATGCAAATGATCGAATGTACACAGTATCTAAGCATCGACTTTGATCTATTTTCTAAGAAGGGTTAAGACTTAACGATTAGAGGAAACCTGTCATTTGATTTATTTGCTGTTCATTAACTAGAGGCTCCCAGGAACCTGTAATCGCTCACCTGGTTTTCAATTTGACATCGAAAGTTGATAGAAAATGGATGTGTTACACATAATTGTGAAAGTGGGGAACCCAAAGATCATTTGAATTCAAATTTCTGAGCAAAAGATTTTAATGTGATATTTATCTCATAATATTCCTAAACGGAATAAACTGGCTGAAAACATCTCACAGAAAAACCCAGAATATATGTTAAACTACTCATTGCCATGTAGCTGCAGCTAAAATTTGAGTTCATTTTGATTTGTAATAAAGTAGAAATTGACAACTAAATAAATTTATATTTTTGGTAACAGCAGCAATTTTGAATGGAGGGCGGTGCTGTCGGACACAATATTGAAAAGGGACTACCCAAGGACCATCCCAGCCAAATTTGCTTTAATTTGGTTCAGCGGTTTCAGAGGAGAAGATTTAAATGTGATCTTTTATTAAAATTTGCATAATCAGTATAAATCGGCTGAAAGAACAATTTCACAGAATAACCTGGAATATATGCTAAACTACTCCTTGCCATGTAGCTGCAGCTAAAATTTGAGCTCATTTTGATTTATACTAAAGCAGCAATGGACAATTGAAGAATTTTCTATTTTTAGTAACAGCAGCCATCTTGAATGGAGGGCGGGGTTGTCGGACACAATTTTGAAAGGGACCCACCCAGGAACCATCCCTGCCGGGTTTGGTTTAATTTGGTGAAGCGGTTTCTGAGGAGAAGATTTAAATGTGATATTTTATCAATATATGCCTAATTTGCATAATCGGTATAAATCGGCTGAAAGAAAAATTTCACAGAAAAACCCAGAATATATGTTAAAATACTTCTTGACATATAGTTGCAGTTAAAATTTGAGCTCATTTTGACCTTTACTACAGCAGCAATGGACAATTGAAGAAATTTATATTTTTAGTAACAGCAGCCAACGTGAACGGAGGACGGTCGGAACAAAAAGTAACAACACTTGATAAGGACCATGCAAGGAACATTTCTGCCAAGTATGGTTCCAATCCATCCAGTTGTTCTTGAGAAGAAGTTTGTTTTACATATTTCCCATTGGGTCGTTATGTTAACTTATTCCCCCCGCTGGTGGCCATCTTGGATTTTCAATCGATCCAAAAAGTAGCAACACTTGGTTAGCAGCTTGCAATGATCATTCATGACAATTTTTAATTCCATCCTCCATGTAGTATCGGAGAAGAAGATCTTTGAAACTTCAGCCAATCAGAGACTAGCATGGCCCCTGGCAGCCATATTGGATAACCGATCGGAACAAAAAGTAACAACAATTGATCAGAACCTTGTCAGGAACATTTCTGCCAAGAATGGTTCCAATCCATCCAGTGGTTCTTGAGAAGAAGTTTGTTTTAGGGTCGCTATGTTAAATTATTTCCCCCGCTAGCGGCCATCTTAGATTTTCAATCGGTCCAAAAAGTAACAACACTTGGTTAGCAGCTTGCAATGATCATTCATGACAATTTTCAATTCCATCCTCCATGTAGTATTGGAGAAGAAGATTAAAATGTCTGCCAATCAGAGGCTTTTATGGCCCCTGGCATCCATGTTGGATAACCGATCGTAACGAAAGTAACAACACTTGGTTAGACCATGCAAATGAACATTCCTGCCATGTTTGGTCCCATTTGCTTCAGTGGTTCTCTAGAAGAAGATTGAAATGTTTACGGACGGACGACGGACAGACGACGGACGGACGACGGACGACGGACGTACGGACGACGGACGACGGACGTACGACGGACGTACGACGGACGCCAAGTGATGGCAGTGAACTAAAAAAGGGTATTGTAAAATGTTTTATAGGTAGTTAGGGAGTTTTTTATTTTTTGGAAGTTTAAACATGCTATCTACAATCATATGAAGTGACCAATTATTATCTATGTTGACTTTCTCGTGAGATATGGACTTAACATTGTTAATTCTATAGCTCAGGTGTCAAATGGACATTTTGTGAACTCGACTGACAGGACCATTGTTTCGACTAGTAAAATGTAGGTAAAATGACGACACTGTGATAGGGAAAATGCTGAGATTCCCATGGATATGGACAGAAATTTATTGTTGAACGAGCCACCACTGACAACTCCAAACAAAAACAAAAACTATACACGAGGCACCCTTACGGGCGAGTTGTGTGTTTGATTCGTCGTCGCATAACTAACTACTCTTCGTTCGTGGTGTACTGCATGCGCATTGGAGAAACTATGTCCTATTTTTGTTTGTGTATAAATCATTTATCGAGCAATTGTTTCTTTTAAAACGGCAATTAATTAGTACATTTTTGTATTTCACCCAATCTAATCATCTCTTCATTTGGTCCCACTTCTGTTCCTTTTCGCTATGTGACATAGAAAAGGTGAGAGGAGCAAGTGAGTAGATCCAATGAAGGGATATTTTGATTTACACAAGCTAAAAATGCGAGATAATAGATGGTGTCGGAATTTTCTTTTCCTTACAGGGGGTCAACAACGAGAATAGTTCTTTAAAAAATGCTGTTATCTTTGATATCCCTAGATTCGCCTTATCAGACAAGGTAACACTGTTATATTTTTATATAGCGGATGTGACCCAGTGGTCTATGACGCTGGGCATTTATTGTTGTTGTAGTGCATCAAAGGTGTGAGTTTGAATCCTGTAGAGGGAGAACATAAATATTGTAAGCTCAAAACTATAATGCAAATTGCTTTTAATTTTCAGATAGCTCCTTGACCTATATGTAACACGTAAAGTTGTATCAATGTCAGCAATATGTGGTTTTTGTATCGATGTCAACATTTTGGTTCTTCATCTTGTGAATATTACATCTGGCATTATTCAAAAGTAGTAATTCGGGAAAGAGTCTTTCAAATTTACAATAATTTTAGGCTAAAAAGACTCAATATAATATATCCGTTTGCATTAGGGACCGGTCATTATTTATCTCCAGGGGGCCGGCAAAAAGGTAGGGGGGGTCATGAAAAAATTGGAAATTGATAGAGGGGGTGGGGTACAGCTTTTCTGGTTGATCAAGCAGGTGGGGTCATGATTTTTTTTAAACATACACTATAGATAAAAATCAATGAACTGTTTTGGAAAAGACTTTGGTGTTGGAATCATCTCTGAAATAAACCCATAAAGGGAAATTTGGCTTTAAAATACATTATTTTTAACTTTTGATAATTTTTGCACTATGAATACTTTCTCAATTGTTTTTGTTGTATAATAAAGTATTTTTTAATTTGCAAATTTCTGTTATTATAATACTGTTGATTTGAGATTAATTGTGAACCTGATGATTAAAATAATATTTTAATATATTAAAAAAACTAGTGCACTAGGACGGGAATTTTATATTGTGTCGAGACATAAAACGTGCAGTTATTTTTTAGAGAAAATGGGGTACCTATAAAGTGCGAAACGAAATAGAAACGAAACGAAAGGAAACGAAACGAAACGAAACGAAATCAACGAAATGGAAACGAAATGAAACGAAACCAACGAAAGCAAAACGAAATAGACTGATATGAAGAAAATGGAAGGAAAAAAATAAAAGACAAAACGAAATAAAGAAAAAAAAAGAAAAGATAATTCGATTTTTTAAATACAATAATTTTGATTAATTATAACCCATCTTGCATGTCTGTCCGTTACAGTACTCCTCACGTACATTACCTGCAACTCAATCCAAGCCGGGTTTGCTTGCCGACAAACTTTCAGAAGTTCAAATGTCATATTTTTATTTGTGTTTGTGTGTGTCAGTATTTATGAATTATAAAGTTTCTGGAGTTGGCATATAGAAAAAAATGGGGGATATGAGGGGGTATTTTCATAGATTGGGATATTGAGGGTTCATTATTGGTCTGATGTTATTACGTTTTTCGTTTGTATTCTACATAAATGTTCCTATTCGCAAACTATTAACGACTGTCATACAAGTGGGAGGTTTGACCCACCATTTTCTTGGGAAATGCCTGTACCAAGTCGGGAATATGATAGTTGTTTTCTAGTTTCACATTTGGTCATGTCTTAGGATTAGAGAATTTACATGTACCGATTGTTTTTATACTTGGTAACGTCTTAGGGTTAGACGAGTGGCATCTGCCTATCTGCTATCAGAACCCACCATTTTCCTGGGAAAATGCCTCTACCAAGTCAGGAATGTGTTGTTTTTCAGTTGTTCCGTTGATTGAAAAGTCAGATGGTTGAGCTTCTTATCGGTTTTGTCTGTTTTTGTGGACTTTCCCTTTTGAATGCGCCTTGGAGTACGGTACCATTGTTATTACCTTTATTCGGTAGTGTGCCAACAGATCTGGCGTACTGTCTTACCGTTGTTCTTTCCGAGATATACAGGGGTCAAAAAGACCCAACACTATAAACTTTTTTTCGAATCCTATTGTTCTATTGTGAAGAACTAAAAAAAAAACCAATAGCAACATAACAGGACGTACAGTGAGCGCCCTCCTTACAGAAGAACTTCTGGAAAAATTAATGCTTGCAAAAACTAAACATAAGAAACTCTGGAAGTTTTATTGAAATCCATTCTGTTGTTTAGGAAGACTTATGGATAACGCAACAGTATCCTCTCTCTATTGTATAGCCTTGTATGACAATTACATAGCCTTAAATGACAAAATCCAAAAGTGAAGAAATTTTAGCAAGAACTGTTAAAATGGGAAAACAAAAATAGAAGGTGCACAATGCCATTTGGCACTAAAGAAATCATGAAATTAATGAACCTTGCCATATGGTATTAAAGATTTCCTGTAAGATTCATTCAATTCCATCAAGTTGTCAAGGAGGAATTGTATAGGCAGTGAGGGAAACACTCATGGACAAACGGACATATACTATATACCCCCTCCCGCTGGATAGCGGGGGGGTATAAAAATATGTGCCGTATCAAATTTTATTAATACCGGAAAATTGCTTGGAGGGGGGATGATTTTTTTTTTGGGGGGGGGGGGGTTATATGAAAAGGGATCAAAGGGGAAACGGGTACTTTTACAAGATATGTAGATTTTTTTTAAATTTCTAAAGTTAATTTTTGATAGGATTTGTATACCTCCGCCAAAAAAAGATTGGGTTATATAGGACTTCTGCTGTCCGTTCGTTCGTTTGTCCCTCCGGTCGTCACACTTTTTCGTCTCTTCGACACACTTTTAAATTTTGCTCGGACGGGGGTATTTATTAGTGAACTTTAACTACTGCACTTCTGTTATTTTAATTCCTCTCCTTTCAACAGACTTGACGTTGCTCTTATGGTTCCCAAATTTAAAAGAAGCCACTAAGTGAAAAGGACAGACTCCCGCTGAATAAATGCATAGTATTCCTGTTCAATGGTGATCAAATCCTGTCCTCTCCTGATGAAAGACATACATGTGTGGGAAGTAGTCTAGCATCGTAATTGTGAAAATAGGTTTGATTTCTTTTAGGCCCCTATTATTTTTTTTTCCATTTCTCTATTTCGTTTTGTTTTCGTTGATTTCGTTTTGCTTTCGTTGGTTTCGTTTTATTTCGTTTTCATTTCGTTGATCTCGTTTCGTTTCGTTTCGTTTTTGTTGATTTCGTTTCGCTTCGTTTCGTTTTCGTTGATTTCGTTTCGTTTCTATTTCGTTTCGCACTTTATAGGTGCCCGAGAAAATGTCATCATTTGTTGTTTTTGCTTATTGTTCTCTCTCCTTCAAATTTAACCTGTAGAAATGCCATTTACAGACAATAGTTTAGCATTAAAAGCATTACCGCCAAATTAGAACATGTCACGACACTTCGAAATTATGTGTATATAACATGATAAGGGTAACAGTGTTAGTCACATCGTCAACTTAGTATACAATCACTACTTTACCTTTTCAGTTTAGAGATCGTCCAAAACGAACTTAATACTATCCACAATCTAGATTTATTCCATTTGGCATTTTATCATGCTTTGTCTTGTTGATAAACTTCGTCAAGGAAGTAAATTGTCCTTTGTTGTTTATAAACTGGGTCAAGTTTAAAATGTGTTACTGAGTGTTTTATTTTTACTATTTTTAGTATTGTTATGTATGAATGTTCGAATCTCCAATCTGAGAAATGGGCGCTTTGATTGCAATATCATATTTATCAAATCAAATCAAATCAAATCATTTGTATTGGATAAAGCATAGTTAAGTACATGTACATATTAATCGCAATGTTCCGTAATCCAATACATTCACAAGCATATATAAACATAGAGATAACACATAATAACATAATATAAGTATTCATATAAGACTATAATCTTTAGGGATGAACACATCAGTTAGATAATAATATCATGATTTTTATTATCATTTTGGAAGCATAATAATTAGATAAGATTAAAATTATTATAATCATTTGGAAGTTTTTGTCAGTTACTTGAGGAAAGTTAAATATTTTTAAAGATTGAATCTCTGAGTGAGTAAGATTCTTTTAAATATAAGCAAATGTTATTTAAATCTTGGGATGAACTAGGATTGAGGAGATGGTTGATTGTCACTTCTGTAGTTGCATTAAATTTCCTATTAAACAGTGTAAAGAATTTATCTCTCACTGAGATATATATGAATGAAGTTCATCTTCATCCTTATCTTTACATGCTTTACAGAATCTCTCATTAGCTGGTATTGTGAGTTTGCAATGCCTGCCAGTTTCAATAGCTAGGCTGTGTGCGCTTAAATCTAAGTTTTGTTAATTTCAATTGTTTTTGTTTACACATGTATATAAACATACACACATGCCGGACAAGGATATGTAAAAATATTTCGGAATCAATTTTAGCAAGGATAGATTATGGTATTAATTTCACAGGATTTTATTGCCATGCGATTTAAACTATATATTTGAATTCAAAAAGAATACAAATAGGTGGTCTATTTAGGGGAAAGGGTATTTTAACTGACCAAGATCACACACTTCAAATAGTTTACAATGGTATAAAAAAGGGGGGGGGGGGTAAGGCCAGCTACTTTCTAACGGCTATCACACTAATTCAACGTGGATGTGATCGCATGGTAGTTGCATTTACAACTACACATGCAGTCAGTGCTTATCACCACTGATGTTGTGAGTTCGAATCTTGTTCAGGGCGAGGTGTACAACATTATGTGATAAAGTTTGCTAGTGACTTGCGACGGGTCAGTGATTTTCTCCGGGTACTCTGTTTTCCTCCACCAATAAAACTGACCACCACGATATAACTGAAATTTTGTTGCAAGTGGCGTTAAAACGCCATCAAACAATCAAACAAACAAAAAAGCATATTATGGGAACACACTCCGTTGGTCAACATCCGTTCAGACTTCCCGGCTGATCTTGCAGAATTCGTATTATCAGAGTACATTGTGAATTGCAGATCACATTTGTAAAACAAGATTAAACTGTTTAAACGTCGAACAATTCAATTTATCGGAACACAGGGCCACGGACACACTCCGTTAAGCATCATTCGTCCAGACTTCATGATTTTGTTGGAATTCTTATTATAAGATTATATTGTTTACTTAAGAAGTATATATTTGTTGCTCGATTTGAATTTGGTGTTACATGCACATAGTTGTTTTATGTTTCGTTTTGTTTATTTTTGTTTATTTGTTTATTTTTATTTTTTTATTTTGCATCCATCTTTTCTTATGTGTGTACTCTATTTCACAGTTTGTGTGATAGTTTTTCAATTTTTATGACGATTCTGTAATTCCCTTGCCATTTGTGTTCGATGTAGTGGCTAATAGCCTTCTACTTTAATTCATACTTCGACATTACCAGATGCCATCTGAGGAAACGGGTTAATTTGTAGATTTCTGTTTTCAAGCGAATGGGTAGTGAGAGTGTCTCATTTACGTATGCAACATGTACATCATAATAAAGGCCGCATTTATGTGCCTGTCCAATGCTAGAACATGGATTTCCAACGTCAGATATGGTGTTGTTTTTATGTTCCAAGAGTTGAGGTGAGATGTTATCATTCGCTTGGTTGATAGTGGTGGTATTGTAGAACATGACTTTAAACTTTCTTTCCATAATATAGATAAAGTTTTGCGTTTTCGGACGCATCGAGTGTGAAATATCGTGGATCAAATCCAAAATCTCGGATCAATCTAAAACATGGTTTCTGCTACTTCTTCGCTGGGCACACATCATCAAGGTTCAAGACTCAAGAACAATGACTGGTCAGCTCTGAGTCGGCATAATTTGTCTATTAGAAGAACGTCTTTATGCAGATTGTTGTTTCAGTAAGGTAGCACTATAACAATGCAACTATCTCAACATGTTAGTCTTGTGCAAAACATGCATCATTATCATTATATTAAAAAGGCAACTTAATTGTTCTCGCCATGAAATAGACGAAAATCATTACGGGTTATCACTATAGGAGATGAACTGTGGTGTGAAATTATTAATATTGGACCGATTGAGTTTAGTGCTGCGTTACATCAGATGGATGATCTTAATCTTGTGATGACTTTGTTAGCATGTGACAGTGAACGTTTCTTCGATCTGTCGAAATCTGATTCTGACCTTTTCAGTGCTCTATGTGTTTCATTCATTTACAAAATGTGCAAACATTTTTAATATATATCCTAATTATTCTAAATTAACAGTTTTGAATTCATGATATATTATTTCATCTGACGTTAACATGAAAGATATTGTTTTTTTCTCTGTAATATAATCTTGTAAATGTGTTATACAAATGCTCTCCTAAAGGAGGATAATAAAGAATATATATAATGAGATTCTTTACGATCTTTTGTGATGTAACACACTTACGATTGTTTGTCGTGTAATAGTTTAGTGGTCCCGGGAAAGGTAATAATTTTATGATCCCTAGTCCTCGACAATGGGGTAAGTTTTATGGTTGTATCGTAGTGAGTTTACAAGTGTCAACTTTATAGTTCCTTGTAATAGTTTAGTGGTCCCGGGAAAGGTAATAATTGTATGATCTCTAGTTCTTGACAATGGGATAAGTTTTATGGTTGTATCGTAGTGAGTTCACAAGTGTTTATTTTATAGTTCCTTGTGATCCCGGGAAAGGTAATAATTTTATGATCCCTAGTCCTCGACAATGGGATAGGTTTTATGGTTGTATCGTAAATAAAGGTAATAACAAAATTACCGAACTCCGAACAATCTTACAAAGGGAAAGTAAAAACTCATAATTATATAAACAGACAAAATCAGTCAACAACCGGAAAACTGTGAAAACCGTAATGACCCTGACTTGGTACAGGCATTTCTAAAGAAATGGTGGGTTGAATCAGATTTTAAGGCGCCAAACCTCCCGCTCTCATTACGGTTCAAAGGTTCCGGCTGTCACTGTAACAGTATTTAAATACAGGAACAAAATAGGTAAAATAGTTGTCAAAGCAGTACCATATTCGGTGACGTAAATGTCAAAAATATTTTTACGTCACACATTGACAAAAAAAATTCTTGACATATTTGACTCTTTATCTTTATACATTTTCACTATATGAAAATGCATCGCTTATAATTTTTTCTGCAGAGACGGAATATATTTCGACAAGATATTGGTATCGGAATATAAACTTTTTAAGAGATCGAATAAGGCGAATCTTTTTATAGCCCTGGTCCAGTAGCCTGTTTCTCAGATGAAGATGACGTTTCAGGAAATCAGAATAATTGCTACTGCCCCTTGCATAGCGAATCAATTGCGAGATGTAAGCACCATATGCAGGAGAAGCTGGTATATTGCTGCACATATTTGGAAAATTTATGATTTTAAAATTGAAGTCGTCCCGCTTATCATAAATTTTAGTACTGAGTTGACCACTGTCGTCAAATTCGAGGTATAAGTCCAAAAATGATGCGGACGAAGCTGTATCGGTGGTCTCTTTAACTTCCAGCTCTGGAGGATATATCAATGGAAGAAATTCTGCAAATCTAGAATTATTGATAGATAAAACGTCATCAATATACCTGTATGTGAAATTAAAGGCTCTAGCCTCATGAATCTTCTTATCTTTTACAAGCTTTTGAAGAAACTCCGACTCATATGAGTATAAAAATAAATCGGCTAGAAGAGGGGCACAATTCGTACCCATTGGTATGCCGACGACCTGCTGAAACAGTGTCCCTCCAAAGGAGACAAATATGTTATCGATGAGGAACTCCAGCATACTGATCACTTGTTCCTCGGAGTAGCATGTTTTACCTTTATGAATTTTGTTTGAAAAATATGTGGAATTGTAGCCTAACACAACAAATTTTGAGCCATAGTTTCTATGACTAAAAGCTTTATGAATTGTTTCTTTTAAGCGGGTTTTTAATTTGTCATGCGGTAGGGTGGTATATAGAGTTGAAAAATCAAAGGTTTTGATGGAGGATACCTGAGAGAAAGATCTTGATTTCAGGTTATCCAAAAGATCTTTAGAGTTTTTCAAAATCCACATGTGATTTATGCCACTACGCGAGTAAACAGTTTCACAATATTTCTGTTGTCCCTCTTTTACTGCAGACAGAATCTTTGTTAGGTGAATAGACAATTCTTTCGTCGAACAAGTTGATGATCCCGCTATGTACCTTTCTTTGCATGGTGTCTTATGGAGCTTAGGTATCCAATATACATAGGGTAAATCCTCAGACTTTTTACCAGAGGGAATGTTTAAAGAGGTCATGAATGATCTGTGGTTAGCTAGGATTTCATCTTTGTCGAACGAAGTTGGTTTGTATGTGGTATTACTAGAGGTGTTGCTATTTATACCTAATTCCTTGATTAGGCATTCGAAGTAATATGATTTACATACAAACACGATATTGTTGGAAGCCTTGTCCGCAGGAACGATAACATATTTGTCATGAAGAGAGGAAAGACACTTAACAGCTTCTTGGTCTTTAAATACAGACTTAGGTCGACTATTAACACAATTTTTGAGTTTGTGAATCCGACCTTGTACTAGAGACATAATTGTTCTAACCCAATCTGACAAGGACTCTAACTCAGGATCTTGGTCTACTTCTCTCTTTATCCACCTTCTGGCATAATCTTCAACAGCATCCATAATTATCTTGAAATTATGTTTCCAATTGATGTTTTGAGGTTCTCTGAATTTAGGACCATGAGAAATCACCTTTAGTGAGTTCACAAGTGTTTATTATATACTGTTACTTGTAAATTATGATCCTGTTGTAATGATCTTTTCATAACTTAAGAATGTGTAATATCCCGAATTTGAACACATCCGTGAACTAAAGCCCAAATATGTAGCCTTACCGTGGGGTATAGGTTTGTTCGCTTGGAAATTTGGAACGTTATTATTCTATGATTGTGAATTTGTCGACATTACGATGTTACTCTTGTTTATAATACAATGTCTTGTTATCAATAAAAACGAACAATCTCGTATATTTCTCATTCTTTATTTGTAAAACAACAACATCATAACAGTTTTACATTCAGAACACGCTCAACAGTATACAGTTATTGACTGGGTTCGAGTACAACAGCTGTTGTTCGAGGAAAAAGTCTATAACTGATTTGTTATACCTTATCATATTTAATGCTTTCTAATTCAATTTCTTTTCCTGTTTTTAGTTTTACTGGCTTATCGTCATCAGCTTATAAATTATTTTTGAATTTGTATCCTGCATTTCTGTCATTCCAATAGCAGTCTGTTTTGCTATAGTATATAATTCATTATAAGGCTGTTTTAGTAAACGTTACACAGACGACAGGGAATCACGTGACATACGCGTGCAGCTATCTTAAGCAACCAATAAAAGTAGGGCAAGCGGTCAACAAACCGGACCCGGTCCAACACATCGAAAACTGTTGACGGTCAACAGATCGCTGAATCAAGGATTTTGAGATTTTTTTAAAAACAGTAAAAATGTTGATTTTTATTCATAATACATTTATATAGAGAAAAATATTATAAAGTATAACAATTTCGCATATTGCACCACTCGTTCGTCGTTAAAATCCAAGTTTGATTTTGAAAAGTTCCTTAACATCATTGCATACGAAATGTTCATGCAACGTTTGTGAATGAAATATATACAAAATAAACCACACTTGTTCGAATAATCTGGTTGAATTGTATTCGATGTATATAGGTAATCCGGTCCGTTGCTGATAAACACATTTCTGAATCGTCGATGGTATGTTTCCGGGTTTTCTCCCAACGAATCGAAAAATTCACATGGTCCTTTTTTAGGAAAGTAAAATACCGTCCAGTGGAGTCCCGATTCCTGGCATTTACTCGTATTTGTTAGATCAAAATAAGGTCTCTTTTTCACGCTAGATGGTAAATCGTCCGCACAACACACCGTAATGGGTAGGTTTTTCAATATCGCTTCCAATTCGAGATTATTCATTGTAGATATACTCTTCTTGATTCGTCAACCTGTAGTACCTTTAGAAATTTTCCGTAAAGTAGTAAAGTAATATTTTCTGATAAAGCCGATCCAAACCGAAGCTCTAATATACAGTCTCCTCTGTGTTTGGTGTTGAAATCGATATTATCGTCAATGTCGAACACAAAGATGGTGTATCCACGCTTGAATTCCGAGAACGAAATGTCTATATGATCTGTGCAAGCCTTCAGATTTCTATAGGCTTCCACGAAATATTTGTCGGTAAAGTTTGGTTGTAAAGGTTTTCCAGGATACGATTTTCCGTCTATGTACAGAGCCATGAAATTACAATGGAACGGTTGGAAGAAAAACCGGTTTTTCTTATAGACTCCTCCAAAACTAGCACTCCCCAATAAAGTGACTATCAGTTGAGATGGAATCTCTCCTTGAAACAAATGGTTTTAACTGTGTGCATACTGTCCTTTAGAAATAAAAGACACGGAAATATTGCTGTTCATATAAGGATAAATGGCCGGTGAATCTTTGATCAAATTGGCATGAGCAATCAGGACACCCGCATTCGGTTTTTGTAGACACAAGTTGAACTGACGTCTAGGATTTGGACTTTGTAACTCGCATCGTCTTCGTTCGAAATCAAGCGAAATCCGTCTTTACTCGGCCATAATTTCAAAGCAAGACCGACTCCGCTGACCAATAATTGATATTGTTGAAATATGTCAATATGAATAGGTCCTTCCATTTCCACAATTTGACCCTTATTCGTATACATAGATCTCCTATACAATCCCGTATTCATCCCAGACTTGACATCGGGGTTGTCGACTCCTGGATTATCTTTAATGAAAAGTTGAGATTCACGCAAGACCTTTTCACTCTCTCTGGTCGACAGTAACGTGTCGATGAAAGCCTTGTATGGATAATTCTGTCCTACTTGTCCCACGTGTGTCTGTTGAAGTGTACAATAGATATGTGAGAAAATAGACTGAAGGGGTACACACACTAAACGGAAGTTAGCATCATCTGTAATCTGTTTTCCAAAAGAATCCGATATTCTGAGTTTGACTTTCAATGAACTGTTCTTTAAATCCATGTATCCTGCAGTCTGCGGTGGAATCACAAACTCGATGACTCCACATTCCGTGATCTGATTAGATGGAGGAAATTGAATCCAGATTTTAGAATGAATTGCCGTATTCAGAGGAGGAGGTTCAAATATGGAGAGTCCGTCAGAATGAATTTCTTCCAACTGATTCAATGTCGTTTTTAGATATCTTTCTTGAAAATGGTATCATCATATCTCATACACTTTCGGCCTCTTATGACTTTCGAATAGTTACTTTTCAGTTCACTTTTAGCCATTTCTATCGTTTGTGCAATGGGAGTCACCATGGTTACTCGAGGATCGTCCGACGAAGCTGTTGGCGATCTCCATCGAGCACCACTTCCTACGATATATCTTCCTTTATGATCGGCACGTACTCGCCCTTGTGATATGTCTTCGAAGGGCCGCTGCCATTTCTTAAAATATGGCACGTATTGAATCCATTGTTTGTTTTTGAAATCGAAAACTTCTATCGAACCCATCTTTTGGGGAAAATGAAGGGTGCAATATAAACGATCGAATTTGAATCGACTGGGCTTGAGATTTCTGTCTTTTATGAATATTCGTATCCGTCTCAACTCGTCTGTTTGTACTTTGATATAACAAAGCGGATTAAAAGATAGATCAACCTTTGTATCTGTATCTATGTCAATAGAACGTAAAACGGGTAGGGTGGTTCCTCTCACGTAAGAATCGTCCATCACGTCCGTGCAAGCATACATGCGATCTGTCAACTGTTCGAATTCGGAAACGAATGTGATTTCGCTAATTGCGCATTCCCAGGAATCGTCCAATCGGTATCTTCGTGGTAATTCCACTATGAAATCACCAGCCGTTTTATTAACGTGTGTGAGCAGGGAATCGTCACTGGCAAGAAACAGATAACAATTATCCATTTCGTGAACTTCTTATGATTTTATCGGCATCCGATACGTGCATGAATATGTCCTAAAAGACGGACCAATAGTCTTTAGATCGTGTGGGATCGTTTCTTGCCACATAAACCGTTAACATTAAGACCACGCGTATTCTTCCAATATTCACAATTCCTTTGTTGAATACGGACGACAAAAGACGTCTGTAACTTTCCATTTTTTCACTTATATCAATTAGTAGTGTTCTTATAGTCTTTGAGCGAGTTGGCAGGAATCCAAACTCGAGTATTTTTGTGGCCATCCAAACCATGAAACGAGGACTTGATTTTTTCGTTTTCTCAGTACCTTGTCCACACGATATACCATGTTGTCTGTAACTTTTGGTATTGCATTTTCCATTATCGAATTTCGTCTTTTTGCGTTACCGATTTAGGAGACATCTTGATGGAGCACTAATAAGTACCATTATAACTATCCGTAACGGATTATAAAACATCAATCCAGCGATGTGTTTGATAACGAGACATGTACCGACTGAGTTTGGATTTAATGGTCTTGATGGTTCTCCCACCTAACAAATAAACATTTCAAAAACGTGTCTGAAAAGTTTCACTATGGTTGAAATAACGTTTCCACGAAAACGTTTAATAAACCTAAATTTGTGGACTATTTTTTTGGTTTTTGAACGTTTTCCTAAACGTTTTACAGAACTTCACTTAAACGCTTATATAATGTTTCTGCAAACGTTTTAGAGAAACATTTAACCTTTTATTTGGATGAAATATTTTCCAAAGACTTAAGACGGAGAACAAGCAAATCAAACAAATTGGAACTTCCATGTCTCCTTTTTCGTACACAGAAAGACATCGATTATTGACTCATCTATTGAACCAAATCAAGCAGTGTTTAAGATATCAGAAAGTCTAAGTTATAAATTAAGTATGGACTTAACCAACTATAACAAAAACAAATGAATATGACCTCCCTCTTCTAAATCAACACAATTGACAGTTTAAAATTATGGCCAGTATATGCATTATACATGTATGAGTATTTGTGTTATGCTAATATTTCTTTGAAAATTCAGTTAGACGCATATTTATTTCAATATTAATAGATAAGCAATCTTGTTTTCTCTCATTTAAGCTAATATAGTTTCATTCAAGGTTGGGGATCTTAAATATCCATTTTTAATTGAAGACGAAGACTGAAGTGACTTCTGCATTTAGGAATAAAAGCAGAGATACTCTCTCTTATGGTGAATTGGCTTTTTCCTTTTGCATTCAAAATGTACATGTAGGTTGATCAGGTATACTCTTAAAAGGTTAACACACCACACATATATAAGCCAAAAGCAATATTTATTTAGTTATCTTAGTCTGAGAGGGTCGTTGTTGTCCTTGGTGTATTTGGGTCCTGCAAAATAGAAATTCAAACAAAAATTAAAATTAGCTTAAAAACCATTTAATAACTTATGACGATGCAAAATTCATGATAAGGCTATCTTAAAGATAGGGGTACAATATAATATGAAATCGTCAGTTACTGGCACATTTTGAGAATCTTGAAAGATTTCTAAAAATCAGGACTTCTCAACCATCAGTTTTATATGAAGCAACTGTTTTGTAATATAAATGATTTCCTACTCACATACCAGTGTTTTCTACAGAAAAGTAGCTGAAAGGAGAAATTTTCCCCTTGCCAGTCAATTTGAGGGAAAATACAAATGACCAGTTCTAAATTATCCGATAAGATCCGACACAATACTAAAACATTTTGGTCACTCATTTAGCGTCATTTTCATATTTGACATTCATTTTCCTTCCCATATTGTGATATTTACAACAGTGATTGTTTACAAATCAAATTTGTCATCAAATAAGATGTATTACAGAACTATCCCTAATGATACGTAACATTGATTTCGATTGGCTGTTGAAACTTGTGTAAGTAAAATTCCTGCAACCTGTAACAAATAAATTGTGGTCTCTAGTTTCGGCAGTTAAAAGTTGCAGTTCTGGATTTTTTCTGGTTTTGTTATTAATGTGCAAAGCAGGAGTAATCCAGCAAATACAGATTAAGAGAGGAAAACCTGCACATTTATCGGCTTTGCTACAATTCCACACTCTTGAGTGAACACTGCATTAAGGAAAGGCAAGTTGAATAGTGATAAGATTTGGAAAATACAGAGGAAAAATGTGAAAAGATAGGGAAAATATGGAAGAAAGACAAGTCGAATAGTTATAAGATATGGAAAATATGGAAGAAAAGTAGGTTGAATAGTGAAAAGAAATGGAAAATATGGAAGAAAAGTAAGTTGAATAGTGAAAAGAAATGGAAAATATGGAAGAAAAGTAAGTTGAATAGTGAAAAGATATGGAAGATATGGAAGAAAAGTAAGTTGAATAGTGAAAAATATGGAAATATGGAAGTAAAGTAAGTTGAATAGTGAAAATATATGGAAAATATGGAAGAAAAGTAATTTGAATAGTGAAAAGATATGGAAGATATGGAAGAAAAGTAAGTTGAATAGTGAAATGATATGGAAAATATGGAAGAAAGACAAGTCGAATAGTTATAAGATATGGAAAATATGGAAGAAAAGTAGGTTGAATAGTGAAAAGAAATGGAAAATATGGAAGAAAAGTAAGTTGAATAGTGAAAAGAAATGGAAAATATGGAAGAAAAGTAAGTTGAATAGTGAAAAGATATGGAAGATATGGAAGAAAAGTAAGTTGAATAGTGAAAAATATGGAAATATGGAAGTAAAGTAAGTTGAATAGTGAAAATATATGGAAAATATGGAAGAAAAGTAATTTGAATAGTGAAAAGATATGGAAGATATGGAAGAAAAGTAAGTTGAATAGTGAAAAGATATGGAAAATATGGAAGAAAGACAAGTCGAATAGTTATAAGATATGGAAAATATGGAAGAAAGGCAAGTTGAATAGTGAAAAGATATGGAAAATACAGAAAAAAAGTCAGTTGAATAGTGAAAAGATATGGAAAATGCCGAAGAAAAGTTGGTTGAATTGTGAAATGATATGGAAAATATGGAAGAAAAGTAAGTTTAATAGTGAAAAGATAGGGAAAATATGGAAGAAAGGTAAGTTGAATAGTGAAAAGATTTGGAAAATACAGAAGAAAAGCAAGTTGAATAGTGAAAGGATAGGGAAAATATGGAAGAAACACAGTTGAATAGTGATAAGATTTGGAAAATACAGAAGAAAATTGTGAAATCATATGGTAAATATGGAAGAAAGGCAAGTCGAATAGTGATAAGATATGGACAATATGGAAGAAAAGTAAGTTGAATAGTGAAAAGATATGGAAGATATGGAAGAAAAGTAAGTTGAATAGTGAAAAATATGGAAATATGGAAGTAAAGTAAGTTGAATAGTGAAAATATATGGAAAATATGGAAGAAAAGTAATTTGAATAGTGAAAAGATATGGAAGATATGGAAGAAAAGTAGGTTGAATAGTGAAAAGAAATGGAAAATATGGAAGAAAAGTAAGTTGAATAGTGAAAAGATATGGAAGATATGGAAGAAAAGTAAGTTGAATAGTGAAAAATATGGAAATATGGAAGTAAAGTAAGTTGAATAGTGAAAATATATGGAAAATATGGAAGAAAAGTAATTTGAATAGTGAAAAGATATGGAAGATATGGAAGAAAAGTAAGTTGAATAGTGAAATGATATGGAAAATATGGAAGAAAGACAAGTCGAATAGTTATAAGATATGGAAAATATGGAAGAAAAGTAGGTTGAATAGTGAAAAGAAATGGAAAATATGGAAGAAAAGTAAGTTGAATAGTGAAAAGAAATGGAAAATATGGAAGAAAAGTAAGTTGAATAGTGAAAAGATATGGAAGATATGGAAGAAAAGTAAGTTGAATAGTGAAAAATATGGAAATATGGAAGTAAAGTAAGTTGAATAGTGAAAATATATGGAAAATATGGAAGAAAAGTAATTTGAATAGTGAAAAGATATGGAAAATATGGAAGAAAGACAAGTCGAATAGTTATAAGATATGGAAAATATGGAAGAAAGGCAAGTTGAATAGTGAAAAGATATGGAAAATACAGAAAAAAAGTCAGTTGAATAGTGAAAAGATATGGAAAATGCCGAAGAAAAGTTGGTTGAATTGTGAAATGATATGGAAAATATGGAAGAAAAGTAAGTTTAATAGTGAAAAGATAGGGAAAATATGGAAGAAAGGTAAGTTGAATAGTGAAAAGATTTGGAAAATACAGAAGAAAAGCAAGTTGAATAGTGAAAGGATAGGGAAAATATGGAAGAAACACAGTTGAATAGTGATAAGATTTGGAAAATACAGAAGAAAATTGTGAAATCATATGGTAAATATGGAAGAAAGGCAAGTCGAATAGTGATAAGATATGGACAATATGAAAGAAAGGCAAGTTGAATAGTGAAAAAATATGAAAAATATGGAAGAAACCCAAGTTGAATAGTGACAAGATATGGAAAATACAGAAGAAAATAATGAGAAAATATGGAAATCGTGGATGAAAGACAAGTCGAATAGTGAAAAGATTTGGAAAATACAGCAGAAAATTGTGAAAAGATGAAAAATATGGAAGAAAAGTAGGTTGAATGGTGAAATGATATGGAAAATATGGAAGAAAAGCAGGTTGAAATATGAAATGATATGGAAAATATGGAGAAAAGGCAAGTCGAATAGTGAAAAGATATGAAAAATATCGAAGAAACCCAAGTTGAATAGTGACAAGATATGGAAAATACAGAAGAAAATAGTGAAAAGATATGGAAATTATGAAAGAAAGATAAGTTGAATAATGAAATGATTTGAAAAATACAGCAGAAAATGGTGAAATGAGTTGGAAAATATGAATGGAATGTGAAATGGTATGGAAAATATGGAAAAAAGGTAAGTTGAAAAGTGATAAGATATGGACAATATGAAAGAAAGGCAAGTTGAATAGTGAAAAAATATGAAAAATATGGAAGAAACCCAAGTTGAATAGTGACAAGATATGGAAAATACAGAAGAAAATAATGAAAAAATATGGAAATCGTGGACGAAAGACAAGTCGAATAGGGAAAAAATTTGGAAAATACAGCAGAAAATTGTGAAAAGATGAAAAATATGGAAGAAAAGTAGGTTGAATAGTGAAATGATATGGAAAATATGGAAGAAAAGCAGGTTGAAATATGAAATGATATGGAAAATATGGAGGAAAGGCAAGTCGAATAGTGAAAAGATATGAAAAATATCGAAGAAACCCAAGTTGAATAGTGACAAGATATGGAAAATACAGAAGAAAATAGTGAAAAGATATGGAAATTATGAAAGAAAGATAAGTTGAATAATGAAATGATTTGAAAAATACAGCAGAAAATGGTGAAATGAGTTGGAAAATATGGATGGAATGTGAAATGGTATGGAAAATATGGAAAAAAGGTAAGTTGAAAAGTTAAAAGATATGGAAAATATGGAGGAAAAGCAAGATGAATAGTGAAAATATATTGAAAATATGGAAATAAAAGCCAAGTTGAATAGTGAAATGACATGGAAAATATGGACGATTTCTGTGTTAGTCATAATTACACCCAAAGAGACCTCCTCCTCCTCCACCAGTAGCATCCACCGCTGCCGTCTTCCTCCACTTCCTCCTCCTCCGCCGCCGCCACAGCAGCAACAGCAGCCATAGGGTTGAAATTCCACCCAAAACACGCTACAAACAAAAACAAAACGAAACACATTATGAAAATATCACACATTAACGTAAACATCTATGACAAAATTGCAACAAGTAAACAAAATAGTGATTAAGATGTTGAATAAACACGAAAATTAGAGGAAGGAATCAAGAAACGTCAAGATCTCTGAAAATATAAAAAAATAAAAAAAATAAATAAATGGGAATAATTCAGATAATGACGTCATATAAACAAGTAAACATATTATAAAAGAGCAAATTTTTTATTTTTTTCAAACCGCAACGTATGAAATGCAACGTTACTTGTGTGACGTTATAAAAACATTTCATTTTCCCGTTTTTGAAAAAAAAATAAAAAGAAAAAGAAAAAAAAAAAAGGGATGCGGACGTGGAGTACTACACGACATATCCGAAAACACCCGAAAAAGGGCGGGAAACTCCAACTTCTGGTTGCGCATGCGCGCACACAAGGGAACCTCCTTCCGTGTCACGTGACTAATGTCACTACTGGTGAATAGGCTGTACTAGGGCGGATATTGCGCAACTCCCGGTTGTGCACGTGCGCACCCAAGGGAAACACCCTTTGGGGTCACGTGATCATTTCTGGGTCCGGTCAGTGTCGCTTCCGGTCACGTCATTTCCGGTAGCTCCACCTTCGCAAATATGACTTGAACCGTGCTGATATACTACTAGAGTGGGTGTTTTTTCAGTGGCCACATAACTGGGTCGACTTGGGCATTTTAAAGGATATTACTTTCCTTGAATTTGTACCTATTGTACTATCCATGGCAATTTGGGGCAGTCGTCTTCAAAATAAGAAATTTGAATTTTACATCGACAATCGAGCTTTGGTTGATATTGTAAATACGCAAACTTCCAAATCTAAGCGTGTGATGGCACTAATGCGCCCGTTTATATTATAAACATTGCGGAACAACATAATCTCTCGACAGCAATGGGAAAGATTCAGAAGGTTAGCCCCACAAGCGCAAGCAAACCCTCGAGAAATCCCGGACCATTTTCGGACATGGATTTGCAACATGAAGCTGACAGACTTTTAGACGGTTCTATGGCACTGAACACATTGAATAGTTATAGGACTGGCTTAGCATCTTTCGAGAAATTTTGAGCGTTCAAGGACTAGAACATAAATGGCCCCTATCTACCCATAATATTACACATTTCATAGCATATGTGTCGTTGCAAGGCTTGTCGTTTAGAACAGCTCAATTGTATACTACAGTCATAGGGTACAAATGCAAAGTTTCGGGCTATCCCGCCGTAACACAACATTTTGTAGTGCGCAAAGTTTTGGAAGGGTTGACTAGATTAAAAAGTGAAGCAGATACTCGTTTGCCTATCACAACATTTGTTTTAAATAAGTTAGTATCAGCTTTGCCATGTATTTGCTATGATAAGTATGAAGACAAAATATTTAAAGCTGCATTTACCCTTTCATTTTGGGCGTTGTTAAACATCGGAGAAATAACTTTTTCAAAAGGAAATAATGCAGGTCATATATTAGCTGTAGATGATGTAAAGCTCACCATTGATAAATTAGTGATTCATTTAAGGTTCTCCAAAACTGACCAAACTGGAAAGGGTGTGTCGATAGAAATTCCACAAATAGCCGGCAGTACAATATGTCCTTTTTTAAATGTATCTGAGTATTTAGCCATCAGGCCGAAATCAACCGCAACAAAACCATTATTTTGTCATTATAACGGGACTATATTAACAAGGCAGCAGTTCTCTGCCTTGCTTTCAAAATCTTTGAAATTTTCTGGAATAGAAGGAGGTCGTGCGACCGCCTTGTCTTTGGCAGGGTATTCAGACGAAGAAATACAAAGCAGGGGTCTGCTGTCTTGAAGTCCTATACTCGGCTTCCTCATACCCCTGTTTAAATTTCATCAAATATTTCAGGAAATACTTCGGTTTGGATTTTGGAGTCTTCAATCATTAAACGAGCATGGCTACGCCCAAGATTATGGATCGACCTTGTGGCACAAATTTGACCCCTGAAAGGCATGGTATAAATTTATGGTGGCAAGGCTACAGTGGTTTGAGACTGACCCATCTTAAATCTAAATTTAGAATTCTGTCAAGTCTTGAAGATACCCCCGACGTTATTGTCTAACATGTTGCCGGTAATGACTTAGGGGCATATGAGATAGGAGATTTAAGATATTTTCTTAGGGCTCAATTAAGATATATCAAAAGGAATTATCCTAATACAAAATTGATATGGTCCCAAATTCTGCCACGGACAAATTGGCGTCATTCAGAAAATAATGAGGCTATGGAAAAGACTCGCAAAAGATTAAATAGTTATGCGGCAACAAGGACTATTGGCATGGGTGGTGCCTATATACAATACCCCGATATCTATTTAGCAAATACACAATTATGGTCAGCTGACGGCATTCATTTGTCAAATGTAGGGAATGAACGTTTCCTAAATTCTCTTCAATATGCTTTGGAAAATATTGTATTATACGATGCAGCTGTATATCCATAGTCTAGTTTCATTTCAAAATTTATAGTTTGGTCCGGCCGTATAACGTTGTTGCGGTGGTCGTATCATGTCAACAATCTTGACATGAGACTCCCTCTGGCACAGCGCGGCGCCAACAGCAATGTACAATCGAGTTTACCTCTGTACCCAGGGTCAATTCAAGTGTCTTAAAGTTTTTTTTATAAATATTGTAAATAATTCGTTTTCAAAGTTTTGGAAAGACGTTAATTCAATTCGAATTTTCGTTGGATGGAACAATTCACTTTTGAACTCCATGCCAGGAGTTAGTGCTTTTATATGATATGATTGAATGCTTGATGAACATTTTGCACTCCATGCCAGGAGTTTTGTCAACTTTGCACTCCATGCCAGGAGTTTATTTGAACGATCTTTGCACTCCATGCCATGAGTTTATTTGAACTTTGCACTCCATCCCAGGAGTTTCTCTAGACTTTGCACTCCATGCCAGGAGTTTACTTTTTATCAACATGGTTTGCTCCATGCCGGGAGTTTCAATGATTTTACGAAATATTCTAATTTCTACGGCCGTGACCAAGCTTTCGCCAATCTGTAGATTAACGTAATAATTTTTTTATTTCTTTACTGAATATTTTTAATATTGCCATTGATAATTATCATGTCAATAATCACATCTATTCGCCTACAGAATAGATGGAATTATTGCAGTAATTGCATTTTTGTTGCTAGAGTTATCGTCATTGAACACAAACCGCATAGATTGAAACCAAGGCATCATGCCAATAAAAAGTTATTTCCCTTTTCAAGTACAAAAGTATTCACCGGAAATATCCCAGCCTTTTCTTTTTAAACCTTCATGAGGTGAGGTCATCATAAATTTCTGACTTATATTTTTGTTAAAAACCCTTCCCACCCATTCCCTGTATATAATTTGAACAAGATACTGCTGTTGTGTTACTATTTTTCAGCTCCAATATGGTAGTTCGGATTACATATAAACAAATGTCGACACGGCTGTAGATGATCAGAAATGGAACTGTAGTGCTTTCCTAGCCAGCGAAGACAAGTCATTGTAGCTGTTTCCATGAGATGTGATGTTTCCGTACAAACTGTACACTCGAGTTGACCTCTGTACCCAGGGTCAATTCAAGTGTGTTAAGAGTTTTTTTGATAAACATTGTAAATAATTCGTTTTCAAAGTTTTCGAAAGACGTTAATTCAATTTGAATTTTCATTGGATGGAACAATTCACTTTTGAACTCCATGCCAGGAGTTAGTGCTTTTATATGATATGATTGAATGCTTGATGAACATTTTTGCACTCCATGTCAGAAGTTTTGTCAACTTTGCACTCCATGCCAGGAGTTTATTTGAACGAACCTTGCACTCCATGCCAGGAGTTTATTTCAACTTTGCACTCCATGTCAGGAGTTTTTCTAGACTTTGCACTCCATGCCAGGAGTTTACTTTTTATCAACATTTTTTGTTCCATGTCGGGAGTTTTATTGATTTTACGAAATATTCAAATTTCTACGGTCGTGACCAAACTTTCGCCAATCTGTAGATTAACGTAATAAAAATTTAATTTCTTTACTGAATATCTTTAATATTGCCATTGATAATAATCATGTCAATACTCTTTCATAGAAGTCGATATGATAAGTTAATGACGGTGAATAAGTTTAGATCAACATAAAAAAGACTGTCAGTAAAAATGTTGCATATATAAAAGTGAAACTGAGTCAATAAAAAAGCTTTAACAGTGATACTCAACAAATCCACCAACATCAACAAAACAAGCATTCACTTGTCACCTCAGCTCACAAGATTTAGGGGACGTCATGGTCGTGATCGTATTGTAGTTGGATTTACAACTTCCTATGCAATCAGTGCCTATCACCACTGTACTGATGTTATGAGTTCCAATCTCGAACAGGGCGAGGTGTTCAGTGACTTGCAACAGGTCGGTGTTTTTCCGGTACTCCGGTTTCCTCCACCAATAAAACTGAATGCCACGATATAATTGAAATATTGTTGAAAGTGACGTTAAACACCATCAAACAAACAAACAAACACAAGATTTAAACCAATAGATTCATGCATGTAGTTAATTATCATTATGAAATAACTAAATACATTAAAAATGGATATCAAAGCACCAATATAAAGAAAAAGAAATTTGAAAGAAGAGTTTGTAGATACCAAAGGGGTAATCAGAATCTGTATATCGAAGAAGAACAGACAACACAATGACCAAAATAACACGCATAAAAGGACAAACAACGATCTACAAAACATACACATAAAACTAAAGATCGAGTAACACGAACCCCATTAAAAACATGATCCAAAAGAGCAAACTTGAATATGTATTGGTTGTCATGGCATTATATGTAATCAGTAATATAATCGAGTACATTTGGAAATTGATGTAATTGTAATGTAATTTAAGCATGAAAATTGAAAAATGATTAACATATAATCAATTGCATTTTACAGTAATTGACACCATGTCTGATTTCTTGCTACGTAATGTTTTCTTTCCTCTATCACTACCAATACTTTTAACGGGCTTTACTTTATATATGAATAACACGGCGGATGTCATATAACAAGCAGGAATTGCTTACCTTTCGCGAGCACCTGAGTACACTCCCGATTTATTTTTTTGGTAGGGTCCGTGTTGCTCATCTTTTTATTTATTTTTTTTTTTGTTGTTGTCCTATTATGTATCTTACGTTGTGTATTCCGTGTTGTGATGTACGTTACTGTTTCCGCATAAACGATGTTTGGTTCGTCTTTGCCTTCAGTTGTTTGTAGGAGGGATCATGTCCTGTTTACGTTTATTTTGTATTTGTTTGTGTGTGGTGGTGTCTGGATCATGTTGTGTTGTGTTTTTGTTTTGTTTTTCTTCGTCTTGTTTACCCTATGTTGCCAGTTTATCTGGATTGCCTATTTTTGATTGCCCCTTCGGTGTTCCCTGACATTTACTTTTTTAATATTCTGGTTACTTATACAGTCAACCATGAACACAATGTAAATTTTAACTTTGCATGTCTGTGGGTGGAAAATAAACCTTCTATGTCCATTGTATATAGAGAAAGTCGTACTTCCTCTGAATGGTCAAATGGGATGACATATATAATTGTGTACACCTATGTCATTAGCTGATCAACTGATGAGGATTTGATGAGGCTGAACAAAGAAAAGATAACTCAAGCCTGAACTATTCACTGAAGAAAAATTAAAGTATATTTCTTCTAATTTTATTATAATCACTGAAAATATAATCAAAAATCACTCTTAATGTTATTTTTAAAATATGTAAATTATATCATTTAAAAATGTATACAAAATGTCATTCAGCTAGGACTGTAAATTGCAATAATGTTCAAATAAATATTTTTCAAAATAAAAATGATTATCGATGGATGATGAGAAATGTCATGAAATACAATGCCAATAAACTTCCAATACCTACAGGCTGTCAGGGGCCGTCGTGGACGTGATCGTATGGTAGTTGGATTTACAACAACCTATGCAATCAGTGACTATCACCACTGATGTTGTGAGTTCGAATCTCGATCAGGGCTAGGTGTACAACATTATGTGATAAAGTTTGTCAGTGACTTGCGACAGGTCGGTGGTTTTCCTCGGGTCCTCCTGTATCCTCCACCAATAAAACTGGCCGTCACGATATAACTGAAATATTGTTGAAAGAGGCGTTAAACATCATCAAACAAACAAACAAACATTAATCATTAAATATTTTCTGATAACTCAAATGGGATTTGAAACTGAAATGAGGCAAGTACCCAAAAAATATAAAAAAGAGGTGAATGACTTGATTTGGAAATTTATTTGGGACAACAAACCAAACTAAATAGAAAGAAACATATGTTGCTTAAATATAAATGGAGGAGGGATGGGGATATTTATATTGACAATTTTGTCAAAAGTCAACAGATAAAAAATATACAGTCAGATTAATTTATGGAATGTGATAGGTAAAATCTGGTTACAGAAATACGCTAATAAATTTGGAGTATGATATATATCTGGTACTAAACATACACTGGCCAAAAATGTGAATAGGGGTAAAATTAATGATTCAATGATTGAAATGCTTCCTAATATAGAAAGGTTTCTTTTTCCCCACGCACAAAATGGTTTATTCATTTTTTCTATTTTATTTTCTCAATTTAGTCTTTGACTTTCTTCATTGTTGTTTCCAAAATATATTCCTAGTGAGTTAATCGGCTTATCTGTCCAATTGATTCCAGCAATTTTCATAAAGAAACAGAAAAGAAATGTTTCAAATTTATATGGAATGGTAAACCAGATAAAGTTAAAAGAAAATTGATTATCAACTCATACGAAAGAAGGGGGTTGCAAATGATTGATATCAAAAGTTATTTCATAGCTCTAAAAGCAACTTGGGTAAGTAGACTGGTAACCGAACATATTTCTAATTGGAAGCTTATGCCATTAACATATTTTAATGCAATTGGTAAAAACTGGTTAGTATTTAGCATGAACCTAGATAGCACAGCATCATTAAATTATTTGAAAAAAATACCAGAATTTTATAGAGAAGTAGTCAAATGTTGGAATTTAAGTGGTGGCGGTCAAACAAAATCACCTGTCACATTCATAGATATCAGAAAACAAATTATTTGGGGGAACAAGCACATTACTTTTGAAAATAAACCTATGTTTTTGAAAATTGGATAAAAAGTGATTTAATATATGTTAATGATATTTTAGACTTTACAAAAACTTTATCAAGCAAATTCATTCTGGAAAAGTTAAAGTTTAAATCTAATTGGATTGCAGAATTTAACATTGTAAAAAAATCTATTCCAAAAAACTGGATAAATATTATTAAAACAGAAAATTCAGTACTGTAAACATTAAAAGAAATAGGATTATATGGAAAGATAATTATATTGAGACTTCATATTTATCAAATAAAATGCTATATAATTCACTGCTTTTTAACAAAATAGAGTCTTCTATAGGAGTTGACAAATGGGTAAAAGTATTAGATATACAAAAAAAACCTATCATGAAACCATTATACAAATTTATTTTTTCATATTTGGAAGAAAACAAACTGAAAATATTTAGATGGAAGTTAATACAATACATCATTCCTACAAAAAAATTATTATTTCAATGGAAAATTGTAAATAATAATCGATGTAACTTTTGTGGAAATGAAGAAGACTATCTTCATTACTTTATTACATGTTCTTTTTTTAAAACGTTTTGGGAAAAAATATATAATCTTTTTAAAAGTAATAATTTAGAATTTACATTAAAGTTAAAACATCTTATATTTGGTTATAAGATATCTGATAATAATTATTATGGTGTTAATTATTTGATCACAATTCTCGGTTTTTCAATATATAAATCATATTCTTTATCTGAACAGAAGACAAAAAATTTAAATGTTTATAATTTTTTATATACGAATTAAATAAAAGAATTGATGACATAAAAAATCATAGCATGAATAATAGTTTTTTGTATGCTATGAAAAAGAAAATAAATAGTTCTTAAATATTATTATTTTTATTCTTAGAATATATTTAAATTTGTAACAGCTGATTAATTCCCTGGATGATCAGTGGAGTGTAACAGGGTACATCAAGAGAAGCTTGGACTCTTGATTAGAATTGTAACAAGCAAGAATTCAGAATAAATAAAATTATTATGTTGTTAAAAAAAAAATTGGAGTAAATGTTTTCCTTTGTTTTTCTTTGTAAATGCTCCGATAGATATTAAAGGTTTAGATACCGCATCCATTCCAAAATATTATCAAGACATTATACATGCCTGGAACCATTTTTTGAGGACATGTTCTACGAAGTCTAAAATGACATATTAGATAAAACATATTTGTAACTCTGATATCAAATTTAACAGTAATCCACTTGTATCCAATAATGTTTTAGAAGTAGTATATTTACAATAAATGATATACATGTATGAGACAAAAACAATAAAATCTTTGTTGATGATAAAATGTATGATAAAAGGAACTGGATATCGGAAAGGACAAACTTTAAAAAAAAATTCAAGAAAATTGTGTTAAATAAATTAAGATCAGATGAAAACGAAAAGATGAAAGAATCATTTGGTTTAAAAACAGATAGTTATTAGAAATATTTGAAATTACAATAATAAAATCATTTTATACTGAACAAGATTAAATATATACATGTTACTACAAAGTAAAATATCAACCAGTTTGAAATTATTGTTTGTCCTTATGTAAAATTTCTCTCCCTTTCTTCTTTATTTTCAAGTTCCCTGTGCCACACCTTTGGCCATCAATGGTCCTGATTTATGAAGGAAGAGAATTGGCCATACTAAATATTCTATTATGCTGCCATTTTTAGTAAAAGCATTGTAAAGAGTCTTGTCGAGATTTTCAACATTCTTGACATCAAATTTTAGACACATAGGTGGATCTGTAATCTGCATTCTCCAACAAATTTCGGCACATTTCTGGATATATTTTACAATATAACTGTTATGTATTAATTTTTTCTGCTTCACACTCTTCACATCGCATACCTAGAGAAATGGAAGTCATGTATCATAAAATACTGAATTTACTAAATATATTAATTATTTTGATATACTTGTAATAAGTCAATTACATGTTTGATAAAACTGTCCTTGTACCAAAATGTGGTATATTTATACCTTTATCAGAAAGGTTATGGATAAATACAGCTTTTTCTATAATTTCCGATGTTTGGTCTGGTTTTTTGAGGGAGGGATCATGTCTTATTTGCGTTATTTATGTTTGTTTGCATATAGTGGTGTCCAACACATACTGTGTTGTGTTTTTGTTTTGTTGTTCTTTGTCTTGTGTACCCTACGTAGCCAATTTCTCTGGATTGTCCATTTATTATTGCTCCGTCAGTATTCTCTAATGTTTATTTACCAATAAACAACATATATAAATGACACTCTAGAATCTTTTATATAAAGAGGAAGACTCATTATTCCTTATACATGTAATATTATTCTATTAGTGTCTACTACTGAGGGAACTGTTCTCCTATAGTGTTGTCTGGTAAGGTATAGTGCAGCTGAGCCAACGACGAGGGCACTATACATCACCAGACAACACTATAGGAAAACTGTTTTCGAGGGAGAAGACAACAATATATTTAGTACATAACATCCCATTCCAGACATAAAAGAAAAACACACTCAAATTCAATATAATAATAATAATAAAATTTACAATGCAACATTATATTTGCATTACCAAACCTGGCCATGTTGCCAGTAGACTACAGCGCGAGTCTATTTTAAGGGAGATAAATCTTGACAAAAATATATAAAAATTACGCGGGAAAATCTATGCCACAGGTATAGTTCCCGTCGCTAGGTATAATCCCCGTTGTCAAGTGTACTGTTCAAAAATAGTTCACACTGATTATCCAATCAAAATACAGCATTTTCATATGTTAGGTAATAAATTGTTATTTCATTGTAAATATACACGATTAAGAACATACTTCCTGGGTTAAATACAAATTAAATTCACTTGTCTGTTTAAGGTATATATAGACATTTTTTGGTTTTTATATTTTTCTGGTACTTACCTCATTTCAGTTTCAAATCCCATTTGAACTATCAGAAAATATGTTAACGATTATTGATTGTTTGTTTCTTTGATGGTGTTTAACCCCACTTTCAACAATATTTCAGCTATATTGTGACGGTCAGCTTTATTGGTGGAGGAAACCGGAGGACCAGGAGAAAACCGCCGACTTGTCGCAAGTCACTGACAAACTTTATCACATAATGTTGTACACCTCACCCTGATCGAGATTCAATATAAACACATACATGTAATTGTTAATGGCCCATAGGAAGACAGCAATTGTCGACTCTATCCACTACTTCCCATTTTTATAGCACAAGAAGTGATCTTATCAGAGGGGGTCTACAATACTGAGAAAACTACAATAAACTGCTTGTACATTGTGAACACACCGATTATTACATTAAGAGGAAACCATGCAACCAATAACACAGAACAATGTCATGTGACCACATATACATGTGACTGTGGTGTCTCAAACAGGACCATATTAACAGTATTATGGGCCCCTGGGTAAAGCAATGCACGGGGGCCTATGTCTAAACAACTACTCACAGGAATGAAACTGTAAATCTTGATAAAATTAAATATATATTCATTGAATTGGTATTTCCAACAAAATCAGTGTTTAAACATTAAAAAACATGCTGTACATAGGTTAGCATGGGGACCCTATGCACTGGTCTCATCCCTAGATTGCTTACTCACCTTTCTAACAGCTGTTAAGGTATCAACTGCTATTCTCTTCTGAAACTCTTTCACGTGGAAAAGGCAACTGTCTGATACAGCATAATCTATTTTCTGTCCCTTATAAATAAAAATCATAAACGTAAATAATAATATTTTTTTAGAATAAAACCAAAACATCAAACTTATAGTGAAATTATTAGATAATGTACAATTAATTGTATAAGTAATATTATTCTATATGACTATACACCCTATCCTACAAGCCTGAATGTCCTCATTCTGGCAAGATGTGGCTCCATTTGATGAAAATCTCTTTTCCTATAGAATATTAAAATTGAGATTCAGTCAAGCATACGTTGATGGGGATCTCTACATAAGAAATCACTGTCTATACAGGCCACCTCTATATAGCAAATCATTGTCTATAAAGGGTGCCTCTATATAAGAAAGCACTGTCTATAAAGGGCACCTCTATAACAAATTACTGTCTATCTATTAAGGGTACTTCTATATAGCAAATTACTCTCTATAAAGGGCACCTCTATATAACAAATCACTGTCTATTAAGGGAACCTCTATATAGCAAATCACTATCTATTAAGGGCACCTCTATATAGCAAATCACTGTCTATAAAGGGCATCTCTATATAGCAAATCACTGTCTATAAAGGGCAGTCTGATTTTTAGAATTAATGAAAAGGTTATATAATTTTAACCTGTACATAAAGGGCACATTTGCAGGTTCCACTCAGTGCACTTTATATACAGGTTTGACTATGTTGATGACAATGTTCAGGATGGTGGACATCGCTATTTGAACTAAGCTAGTAATGTAATACATACATGATATTTCTTCATAAATCCTATAGATTCTGTAGTTAGTAGATCTCTCTGTTCTCTGGCGAGCCATTCACACCAATTATAACAACTCTGAAGAGTAAATATAATATAATGTTTATTGATAAACAAGTTTTCAGTTAGTTTACAATGTCACATCAAAAGCTAATTCTCTTATTATGTCACAAGACAGGTAATTGTGGGTAAAAAATGTGTTGACAAAAAGACTATTGTTCCATAAACGTTAATACAACTAAGGATGTTGACATCCAATTAACGGTTTCACACAGTCACATGTTTGTGTCTGTCCCACGTTAACATCAATAATTCCACAGTTTTCTGTCATAATCATCTTTGTGCTTACATGTTAAATGTTTGGCACATCAGTGGGTTATTTTTTTTTATATTGTTGACAATTAATGTTTTACTTTCATTTTCAATTTTAAAGGGTTTGAATATATCATATAGTATTGGGGTTGTCAGGTTATAATATGAAAAGTTTGACCGTGGATCATAGTGAGTAATTACGTGTTTGAAGAGTCCCATCCTCCCTGAATGCTAAATACCTTTGTGTTAGATTTTGAAAGAATATACACATTGAAGCCACTACAAAAGACTACATTTTTCTATCCTACCCAGCTTTCCATACTGTGTCAGTGGCAGCCAATATTCGTTGACCTGGTTGATCCATGCATTCCTCATTTCTATATAGTTTTTATGTATCATTCAACTTGTTCTCGCACTGAATATCGCTGAAATACTGCTCGTTGAAGGTAAATCCATAATCAATCAATCAAACAATCAATCTTATAGTTAACCATTTGTAACACAACATAATAGATATAAACAATCATACCCTTAACCACTCTAATATCACATTTACTGGGGATGTTCTGAAGGTGTGATATTTTTTACCTTTCATTTTACTATTGTACTTGTTATCACGATGTCCAGTTATCTCACTTTTTTCTGAATGATATATTTGCTATATAATAAGCATTAGTATTACATACCTTTAACCATTCTAACATCACATGTACAGCACCTGCTTCATCCATACTCCTCTCAATCAACTCCATAGCCTTAGTATTACATACCTTTAACCATTCTAACATCACATGTAACAGTACCTCCTTCATCCATACTCCTCTCTATCACCTCCATAGCTTTAGTATTACATACCTTTGACCATTCTAACATCACATATACGACACCTGCTTCATCCATACTCCTCTCAATCTCCTCCATAGCCTTAGTATTACATACATTTGACCATTCGAACATCACATGTAGAACACTTGCTTCATCCATACTCCTCTCAATCACCTCCATAGCCTTAGTATTACCTATCTTTAACCATTCTAACATCACATGTACAACACCTGCTTCATCCATACTCCTCTCAATCACCTCCATAGCCTTAGTAATACATACCTTTAACCATTCTAACATCACATGTACAGCACCTGCTTCGTCCATACTCCTCTCAATCACCTCCATAGCCTTAGTATTACGTACCTTTAACCATTCTAACATCACATGTACGACACCTGGTTCATCCATTCTCCTCTCAATCACCTCCATAGCCTTAGTAGTACATACCTTTAACCATTCTAACATCACATGTACAGCACCTGCTTCATCCATACTCCTCTCAATCACCTCCATAGCCTTAGTATTACGTACCTTTAACCATTCTAACATCACATGTACAGCACCTGCTTCATCCATACTCCTCTCAATCACCTCCATAGCCTTAGTATTACATACCTTTAACCATTCTAACATCACATCTACAGCACCTGGTTCATCCATACTCCTCTCAATCACCTCCATAGCATTAGTATTACATACCTTTATCCATTCTAACATCACATGTACAGCACCTGCTTCATTCATACTCCTCTCAATCACCTCATTAGCCTTAGTAATACATACCTTTAACCATTCTAACATCACATGTACAGCACCTGCTTCATTCATACTCCTCTCAATCACCTCCATAGCCTTAGTATTACCTATCTTTAACCATTCTAACATCACATGTACAACACCTGCTTCATCCATACTCCTCTCAATCACCTCCATAGCATTAGTATTACGTACCTTTATCCATTCTAACATCACATGTACAGCACCTGCTTCATTCATACTCCTCTCAATCACCTCCATAGCCTTAGTATTACATACCTTTAACCATTCTAACATCACATGTACGGCACCTGCTTCATCCATACTCCTCTCAATCACCTCCATAGCCTTAGTATTACGTACCTTTAACCATTCTAACATCACATCTACAGCACCTGCTTCATCCATACTCCTCTCAATCACCTCCATAGCCTTAGTATTACGTACCTTTAACCATTCTAGCATCACATGTACAGCACCTGCTGCATCCATACTCCTTTCAATCACCTCCATAGCCTTAGTATTACGTACCTTTAACCATTCTAGCATCACATGTACAGCACCTGCTTCATCCATACTCCTCTCAATCACCTCCATAGCATTAGTATTACATACCTTTAACCATTCTAACATCACATGTACAGCACCTGCCTCATCCATATTCCTCTCAATCACCTCCATTGCATCAGTATATTCATCTGTATAAAGTGAACAAAATTTGTCTGCTAATGTCGTTGGGCGATTTATATCACAAAGGTTCCCTATGAAAGGCACCTGTTCTTCCACATGCTTTTCAGCAGCTACAGACAATCTAATAATGAATAATATTTTGTTTGTTTATTATTTATTGCAAGTATTTTTGTGTTGAATTTTATTATTGTCACACTTCTGAACGCTGTATGAGCGTTTTCAGTTGTCGGAGAATATCTGCATTTGAAAACATATCCCTTATTAATATGAAGTAGCTAGTTCTAGCCATGATATAACTCCAAAGAATGCTCACGTGTTGGTAAACAACACTCACTCATTCTCTCAATGCTTAAGCCACAAAGGGCTATACTGCCAGTTTTGGCATAATTTCAAAAAAAAGAGACAATTTTTTCATAATTTAAAAAAAAATGAATTAACTTTAAAACATGTACCATCATTATATTATATAACTCCATCACATTTAAATACAAAAGAAATATATTTTAATAAAAAATAAAGGCAAAAAACATTGATTATCGATAATTTTAACATTTATATATTGTGCTAAATTGTGTGGCTATCTGCTAACCCTAGACATTTTAAGTAAATTAAAATACAGAGAAGAGGAAGAAAAAATAAATGTCTCGTTGTTAGATAATCTAGATTTTTGACATGACCTTATGGTTGACATGCCTTAAATATAAGTTAAAAAAGGTACATGATTTGATAAGTCAAAGGTTATCGATCAGGAAGCATACCTGTTTTACATGTCTTTTCAGTTTTTAATTTTTAAGACATTTTACAGACGAAAAGCGGCAAAAAATGTATTAAATATTAGGTAAGTTCAAGTAAGATTTCCTCAGCTGATTTTCAAGTTCCTGTTTTTCTTGTACTAGCTTTTTCACTATTTCAGATACATCCCCATTTTGCCTATTTTGTTCTTTGATCTCTTCTTTAAGATCAAGGATTTTTTTCTCAGCATTATGCAATTTTGTTGTAACAATATTGTCCCTATTAATGAGATAAATTAGACACTGCAAACCATAATATGTTGTAGTACCTGCAGACAAGGCTTCCAATAATATTGTTTTTGTTTGTAAATGTTATTATTATCAGTGTCTAATCGAAGAACTTGGCATTTGCAAAACTCTGATTATCACACTTACAAAAATACTAGTTTGGACCAAGAAGACATTTTGGAATATTATAAGTCATCCCTGTCATCATTGAATATTCTAATAGATCAGGAAAATGATTACTTGCCTATTTTATATTGGATATCTAATCTTCACAAGACTCTATATAGAGAAAGGCATATGATAGTTCCAAACAAAAATTGTCTATGACCATGACTTATTTATGTTTCAGTAGTTCGGTAATTTTGTTATTACCCTTAGTTAAAGAGGGACTAATATCATACTGTGACATGTCTATCCATGTAGTAGTTGCAATAAAATGTTGATTTTGAAAAACTCTAAAGATCTTCTTGACAATTTTTATTCCCGTTTTTTTTTAAATCACCTTTCCAAAGTATATACTTTTAAAGAGAAATATTATTGAGAAATAAAAATTCTATTCAAAGTGTCAACTACAAAACTTACGGGGAAAAAAATATTATTTCTGTGTAGAGTTGAAGAACATACTCACGATTATATTGTTATCTACGAAAAAGACAGAGGAGTACAATAGAGGGAATTAGTATTCTCTCTAAAAAAAAAACATATGATTCTAAACAAAAGAGGAGTTAAACAGGTAGTCGGTCCAGCATAGTTTCTAAAAAGAACCCAGAAAAATTACAGAAAATATTGGTGTTGACTTTTATCAATATTGTATGTAATATCATGTCGTGACATCTGCTCGGCCATGCAATAAAGTCGGACACTTGTTTTGATTTACAATTCTCGCGCAGCACGAGACCAATGATGTCATTCTGTATATTCATAGCGTACATAAACACAGAGGGAATTCTTTTAAACTTCAAAATTACAAGATGAGATTAAAACAGATAAGATTGAATTTAATAAATTCCATGCACGTAGAAAAGATCCTTTTACTAATGTCTTTTTTTCCTGATCATTATGCTTGTTAAGTATGTTTTAAGCGATGGTATTTCCCAAGCATTTTTAACTTTCCGGTTTGTTGATGTAATCGTCATCACAGTTCATGACCTTTTCTGGAATGTAGGCCAAGCAAATTGTATTTTAAAATACTTTGAAAATATGATGATTGATCATTCAGATTCCACCATTTTCTAGAAAATGGCTGATTATACCGGGAAAATACATACAAGTGGTCTCCATTAGTCACAAAATGGCACATTATTTTGCATTTCCACTGCTGCTTTAAAAACAAATATACCCCTTACTTCTTGGGGTAATGAAATGATATTCACAGAGAAGATAGAAAAAGAATTAATTAACAGCAATAATCAAAATTCATAACATAAATTGAACAGAGAATTAAATTAAACCAAATAGTAAAATGAGATTATCTGGGGAGGGGGGGTACCTGTCATTATTACAAATTATTACGACAAAACTGTATTATTACCACTCTGTGATAATATGGCAGTATGTAGTCAGTCTATTATATTGCATTGACAAAAATAAAAACACAAAATTCACTGGATTAAATATTTTATTATATGGGTAAGCAAGTTTAATATTTGCATTCAATTTCAAATTATTTAAAATAAAACATCTTCTGAAATTTTTCAGACAAAACAATTACACAGAAAAAGCTAAAATACTATACTTTCTTAGTCCGGTTTACTTTTTAACTTGGTTGGCCTATGACAAAATCATGTGATTTATTGACCCTTGACCGGCCTTATGTGATGCAATAGGACGCCATTTGGAAAAAGGGTAGTAAACAAATATGGGTCAGTGTGTTATTGTTATCGATCTTTTTTCCATGGAACTTTACACATGTGAGCAAGAATAGATGAGGAACATAATTAAAAAGAAAAACGTTTTACTTTTCAAACATGAAAAAAATAATCAAACATTATCCAATGACTTGGGGACTTATTGTCACACGGGGATATACAATACCTGTCTTGTAGTTCTTGATTTTCCTTCTTTAATTTTGCCGGAGTTCTCTCATACTGATCACACTTTGTACATCTTTGATTCTTAGAGTCTAAATCTCTAAAAACAGAGAACAAAATACCGTTATATAAGGCTGTGATCATTGATTCACGAATATCATTACATATATATGTGTTTCAATAACCAACATTACCACAAAAGTGCCAATATAATGTACAATCAATGCACATGAAAAACAACCCTCCCTGCACAATAAATTACTAGTCATTTATTACCTCTTCTTCTTTTGTGCATTTCAATGTAATCACATTTTTTCTAATAACAACTCACATTGAATTTTAGCCATATATTAAATAGAGCATTATTGCAGACTTGCAGACTTTCGCGGGACATACATCATTTGATCTTTAGAAAGACAAAGACAGACTTCATTACAAGTTTTTTTTCTATATAATGGTGACCTCCAACGAATTTAAATTATCATGTATTGCTATCATGAGCCTGCTATACATGTACTTCAGTATCCATCGAGGACGCGATCGGATGGTACCCCCGGTAGATTAAAGTTAATATACCTATTGTAATTAGTGATTATCACCAAATAAGTTCTGGGTTCGATTCTCAACTATTGCATGATGTACTCGATACAACATGACCGTAACAATATAACTGAATAATTGTAACAGTTGTGTTATGCATACTTGAATGCTACTCATAACTTTACTAGTAGACCCTCGGTGATGTCTGTAGAGCCTGTGATGATTAGAGTCTCAGTGATGTTTAGAGGCTCAGTGATGTCTCAATAATATATTAATATCAGTGATCAAATCAATTTCCATTGTTTCATTACTTATATTGTTTGAGCCCATAAAAGCAGTTTAACTCTGCCACTTTTTATTCAAATGCCTGTACCAAGCCAGGAAAGTAAGCAGTCACATATTTGTTTACTAGGGGTATTGATTTTGCTTCTTTCTGCCATTCTGATATTGCATTTTGGAATTGTTCCGACAGTATCGTAATTTTATTATTTCTCATTTTATTGTTCAATTTCAACTATTTAAAATTACGAAAATTCTATCAGTGATCAAATCAAATGTAATTGTTTTATTACTTAGAGCACTAAATTTCAATGATCTAAACATTAAGTGAGTGAGTCATTGTTGTTTACGCCAATTCAGCAATTTTCCAGCAATATCATGGCGAGAACAAGTTAATTTTCAATGAGATGATGATGATGAATGAGGTCTGCTTTGTACTAGACCAACACGCTGAGATTGATTTCATAGTGAAACAACAGTCCGCGGACACTCGGACACATTATTCTGATTCCGAGCCAACCAATCTTTGCTCTTTCTCTTTAATGCTGCATGCTTAGCAGAGAAGCAACAAATACCAATTTTATAGACTTTGGTTTGACACAACCGGGGCTTTAACCCACGATATACTATACTCGAGGCGAGGACGCTAACCATTACGCCACCGATGCGGTTTTAAACATTAAATGGTGATAATTCTGTCGATATATCTAATACAAATTACTTTATTCTCTTTTCAAGTTCTGTAATTTCTGAAATTGGTCTATTGATACGTTGCAGTGAAACCTGTCTAAACCGAACACAATTAGGATATAAGGGATAATGAAACAACAAAAAATAACAACTTTACTAAATTCATTTCAACTCAACACCAAATATTTTCATAGAAATAACCACAAAATAATTACTGATAAGACAATGTCAGGGTATGTGAATGCTCATATTAACACTCTACTTGCTAAGATAGAATCTTTATATTTGCCATGCCAATATTCTGCAAAATCACCAGCAAAATAATGCTGCACTTTACTTTCACTTTGACATTTTCATTCTTGAAAACAAAGTAGCCGGGGAAAAAATGCAATTAGACAGGCAATTTGCCTGGTGCTCGGCTACTGTCGAATGCCCTGTAGATAGTTAACATGCTGATTGAAAAAAAGATGACATGATAATACAACAGATGAATTACAACAAGTAATCACTGACAAAGTCTTCAAAAGTCTTGTGACAACTTAAAATAACAATAATTGTGGTGAAATAAGTTAAAGTGTGTTACCTTGCAGCTAATGTTTTAAGTTCTTTTTCCAAGAGATCAATTTTCACTTCATCTATTTTAGCCTTCTGATGAAATATGGAGGTGAGCTCATTTTTTCCCGTCTTCAAGTTCTCATGTTCTACTTTTGCTGCATCAATTTTATTTCGTAGTTCGTGTGCAAGTTCTTCCTTTTCCCTAGTGATTCTATCCACGTCGTATTTTGCTTTATTTCTCTCTTTCCGCAGTCTGTCATTTTCATCTTTCAGTTTTGTTGTGGTACCATCTGTGCTTATTCTTATTGCTGTCTCTTTTTTATATCTAAATCCACACACACAAAACAACTAAGCATTGATTTCCAGCCTAAGGTAACATCATTAAATAGTAATGTTTGGAGGGCCCCCGTGGCTCAATGAGTTAGGAAGTTGGATTACCTAAAAACTTATACAAGCCTATCACCAATACGACGTGGGTTCACACCCTGCTTTGTAAATTACAAAAAAGGGTGCACTCGACTCACAGCCGCAAGTGATAAAGTTTACCAATTGCTTGTCCATGGTCGATGGTTCTCTTCCACCACTAAAACTTGCCACCATGATACAGCTGAAATATTCCTGAAAGTGGCGTCAAACACCATAAATCAAATCAAGTCATAATAATGTTTGAAATTTACAGTTCATCAATATCTTTTGCTTGTTTGATGGTGTTTAATGCCACTTTCAACAATATTTCAGTTATATCGTGGCGGTGAGTTTTATTGGTGGAGGAAACCGGAGGACTCGGAGAAAATCACTGACCTATCGCAAGTCACTGACAAACTTTATCACATAATGCTGTACACCTCACCCTGATCGAGATTCGAACCCACAGATTCGAACTCACAACTTTAGTGGTGATAGGAACTGGTTGTATAGGTAGTTTACCATTTACCATACGATCACGGCCACGACCACCCCTCAGTTCATAAATATTGTTAGTACCGGTATATAATATATTAAAAACTAAGGTCAATCTCCTTAATTCAGACATAGGTTATCTTAGCAGATTCTTTAGTTTACTTGCTTCTAAAGACTTATTAAATTATTCAGCTTTCTAATCTATTAACAATAAACTGATAAATGTTATTCCAGAAACATGTTGTGCATACTAAATTCTGATTTGGGTTAGAGTTATGGCGTTTATCACCACTTTCAACAATATTTCAGTTATATCGTGGCAGTTAGCTTTATTGGTGGAGGAAACCAGAGGACCAGGAGAAAAACTACTGATCTGTTGCAAATCACTGACAAACTTCATCACATAATATTGTATCGAGTACATGGGCGTTATTCGAATTTACAACGTTATCTATGTTTTTAATACTTGTTATTTTTAAAATTCATATCTAAGTTATCCAGATTTATTGATTCATGGGTATTATTCGTCAACTTTGACAACTTTGTCAGGTATCACATGACTCCATAAATTATGGGAGAAGAATTTCAGACATTTATAAGTAACTGATGGTTGGAACTCTCAACTGTGTTTGTAGATCTTAACACTTGAGATAGGTATAGAGGCTTAGACTTCCGTCAGCGATGTTACACTTGTAGTCAGAAATCACCGACCTTAATCACTAGAAAAATGTATTACTTCAAACTGTTTAGTTAAACATATGTAATCATTTTATTTACTTATTTAACTCCACACAATTCACCTTTTATAAATAGAAAAAAAAGTATATTTGAAATGTTTATCAAAAGAATATGATATCATTTCTCCATATTTTGTATCCTTTGAATTTGGTATCTCAATTTTGTATGTATTTTTTTTTGAACAGATAGGAAGAAATACAGCTAAAACAGATCAACTTATTCAGAGATATAAGTTTAATAATTCAACTTAAACTTTTCTTCCATATTTTCCCTATCTTTTCACTATTCAACTCACTTTTCTTCCATATTTTCCCTATCTTTTCACTATTCAACTCACTTTTCATTCATATTTTCCCTATCTTTTCACTATTCAACTCACTTTTCTTCCACATTTTCCATATCTTTTCACTATTCAACTTACTTTTCTTCCATATTTTCCAGATCTTTTCACTATTCAACTCACCTTTATTACATATTTTCCCTATCTTTTCACTATTCAACTCACTTTTCATTCATATTTTCCCTATCTTTCCACTATTCAACTCGCGTTTCTTCCACATTTTCCATATCTTTTCACTATTCAACTTACTTTTCTTTCATATTTTCCATATCTTTTCACTATTCAACTCACTTTTCTTCCACATTTTCCATATCTTTTCACTATTCAACTTACTTTTCTTCCATATTTTCCAGACCTTTTCACTATTCAACTCACTTTTCTTCCATATTTTCCCTATCTTTCCACTATTTAACTCACTTTTCTTTCATATTTTCCACATCTTTTCACTATTTAATTCACTTTTCTTCCACATTTTCCATATCTTTTCACTATTCAAATACTGTGCTGTTTACTCTCAGTACAGTGAAATCTATCTAAACCAATCAGAACTCAGCAAAACAAATATAACAAAAATTCATAATGTCTGTAAAACTGTTGCTCATTTGATCTGTCTAATAAGGGCACACGTTTATCAGAACAACCCTATTGGTTTTAAACCGGCATTTGCGGTAGTGCATACCGACAAAATTTGTGGGCAGAGCATATCATCAGATCACTAAGGGTATTGCTTTATTAATAGAATGATAAACAACAATTATCGTTGATATGAACAGCATATTTATGAAATTGTGTGTCACATGACCAACGTGACCTAACGCCAGTAAAGGTCACATACCTCAGAAATTTGAATTTTCGAAGTGATTTTTGTAGTTTTTAGACTGATGACGAAGAATATTATTTTTAGTAAGACTGAAATTTTCGTAGGGAGGAACACTAGTGACCATGCCTGTCAAATATTTTGCTCCAAAAGGTACTGTGAAACTATGTATCATTGATTTTTCCTCTTCGAGATAACCATGGTCAAATTAATGACCAATCTGAATGCTTGCTCCGCCCACATCTATTTATACCACCGGTCCCGGTTTAAGGATGTTCAATGTAGACAGGTTTTACTGTATGTTAACTGTTACTGTAATTATATTAATGAAGGAAAGTGAGCGGTCATATATATGTGTGTTACGGGTGTAGATTTTTGCCTTTTTCTACGATTTTCTATTTGAGTTTGGAACTGTTCAGACAATTTAGTTCTTCATTTTATTACTTGAGAATAAATCTTATCAGAAAATGTGAATCTGTTTAAATTGTCCTATTATGTGTCTTTACGTTCTGAGTTCCGTGTTGTGATGTCCATTACGATTTCCACATATAACCGATGTTCGATTCGTCTTAGCCGGAGTGCTCATGTCTTATTTCAGTTTTTTGTGTTTTTTGTGCATAATGGTGTCCAACGCATATTGTGTTGTGTGTTTTTTGTTGTTTTTTTTCGTATTGTGTACCCTATGTTGCCAGTTTCTCTGGATTATCCTTTTTTATTTTTTTTTTAATAACATAATACTTTATTGTTTGACTTGCCTGTTAACAAAACATCTTAGATGCCCAGGTAAGCAAAAATAATCTAAGGTTCCCTGTTTTACAATAGATCTCTTATCCATTTTTGATTGCCCCTTCGGTATCATCTTACGTTTATTTAATCAAGATTGTCCCATTGTTACTTCAACGAAGTGAAACTTGCAATATGCCCATTGTATTGTCTATCCTTAGATTTACGACTTTTGACTACCCCTTTGGTATCTTCAAACTTGTCTTTGAAACAACCTCAAATTTGACCTTACATTATATAGACAATTAGCATAGCAAATATCTTCTGGAGCTGCAAGCCAAAATCATGCTCTTTAGATACTTTGTTCTAAAGTCAAATTTAATAGGCAGGTGAAAGACGGAAATTGGCATGGAAGGCCGATTCATTAAGGTAATACATTGACTTGTAATCACTAGTTTTACAACATTGACATAGGTTCGTGCCCCAATACACTATTCAAATGCCTACCAATTGCCGGGAGATTCACCAGTCAGTTCAATACAGAAAATGTATAACTGTCTGTGTTTTCTCTACCATTAAATCTGGTAGTCACAATAGAGCCGCAAAAATCTGACAGTGACGATAAACACCAATAACTCAATCCAGCAAAACCCAACCCAGCCCAACCCAACCCATCCCAACAAAACCCAACCAAGCACAGTCCAACCCAACCCAACCCAGCTTAGTCTAACCCAACAAAGCCCAGCAAAACAAAACCATTATAAATCCCACAAAGGTCAAATAAATAATGATGACAACCACATATTACATGTTTTAAAGATGTCTGGTTACTGGTTGGTATTCCTGAACAAATAATGTATGTTACAGATGTAGTGTCCTGTCTATGATGTTTAGAGAACAACATGTATCAGGAAATATCATCACTCTCCCAGCAAGATTCTAGGAAACACAGCTAATACATAGCAACACCTATGTTGTTGTTAAATATATATTTACTTAAATACCTTTCTTCTAGTCCAATTTTTTCATTCTCTAACGAATATATTTTCGTTCTCAACATCTGTTTATCTCTTTCTAATTTTGCTCTTTGCTCTTTTAAGCTGTCCAGCTCCCTCCTTGACGTCTGTTTCTGTAGGTTTTCTTGTGACTTCAAATGGTCCAAGTCATTTTGTAATCTATATGTTGTTTCTTTGTTCCTTGTCATCTCTGTATCGTGTCTGTTTTTAAGTAACAGAAGAAAAATAGTATGATCAACAATGTTTTGGTTTTTAATCAAATAGTTGATCAACATATTCCATGACTAATTTAACACCTCCACTTATTATTGTGAAGTGCTGGTATCAAGGCAAAAAAATAAGCGGTCCTGTACACTATGACTATGGGTATCGATTTTGACTATTTCTATAATTTTTTGATTGTATCTTGGCACTGTTCAGACATTCTGGTATTTTTTGTTTTTCATTTTAATATGTCACCTTTATATCAACAGTACTGTCACATGTTTGTGAGTGCAAAAGTGCAGATCACAAAATAAATATGGTTTATTAATTGAAATTTACATTCTTTATGATAAACAACATCATTTTATTAATGTAAATGTATATTTATCTTGCTTGTGCACTTCAATGTAAGCACATGTTTATTTTGTTAGTAACTGTAAAAAGGTAAGCTGGTGTTTTCTTATGTGTGAAGTAAAATATACCAAGAGTAACATGACGGGTGCCACATGTGAAGCAGGAACTGTACACTCTTCTGGAGAGCACCTGAGTTCCTTCCCAGTTTTTGCATGGTTCATCCTGTTCGATCTTTAGTTTTATGTGTAGTAATTTGTACATCATAGTTTGTCCCGTTGTCCTTTTCCTTTTAACTATTGCATTGCCTGTCCTTCTTTGATTTACGGGTTCTGATTCCCTTTTGGTTGCTTGGTTGGTTGGTTGGTGTTTAACGCCAACTCCCTTTGGATGTAGAAATGAAAATAGCACGAACACGGACATACATGTAAATAGTACTTGCCAAAACTTTACATTCAAGAAATAATTGTACTCACCTTTTTTCCTAATCTTACATTCAGATAATAACTGAACTCACCTTTTCTCCTAATCTTACATTCAGGTAATAATTGTACTCACCTTTTCTCCTAATCTTACATTCAGGTAATAATTGTACTCACATTTTCTCCTAACCTTACATTCAGGTAATAATTGTACTCACCTTTTCTCCTAACCTTACATTCAGGTAATAATTGTACTCACCTTTTCTCCTAATCTTACATTCAGGTAATAATTGTACTCACCTTTTCTCCTAATCTTACATTCAGGTAATAATTGTACTCACCTTTTCTCCTAATCTTACATTCAGGTAATAATTGTACTCACCTTTTCTCCTAATCTTACATTCAGGTAATAATTGTACTCACCTTTTCTCCTAATCTTACATTCAGGTAATAATTGTACTCACCTTTTCTCCTAATCTTACATTCAGGTAATAATTGTACTCACCTTTTCTCCTAATCTTACATTCAGGTAATAATTGTGCTCACCTTTTCTCCTAATCTTACATTCAGGTAATAATTTTACTCACCTTTTCTCCTAATCTTACATTCAGGTAATAATTGTACTCACCTTTTCTCCTAATCTTACATTCAGGTAATAATTGTACTTACCTTTTCTCCTAATCTTACATTCAGGTAATAATTGTACTCACCTTTTCTCCTACCCTTACATTCAGGTAATAATTGTACTCACCTTTTCTCCTAATCTTACATTCAGGTAATAATTGTACTCACCTTTTCTCCTAATCTTACATTCAGGTAATAATTGTACTCACCTTTTCTCCTAATCTTACATTCAGGTAATAATTGTACTCACCTTTTCTCCTAATCATACATTCAGGTAATAATTGTACTCACCTTTTCTCCAAATCTTTATAGTCCTGCTTTATTTTCTCAATATTCATTAAGTTCATTGTGAGGTCATGTTTCAAACTTTCATTTTCTTTTTCAATATCAGATTGACTGCTGTATCTGTCCAAAAAAAAATCTTCATTATCAACTAATACTGTATTAGTAAATAATACTTACTTAATTGCACCGCCTCGGTGGTGTAATTGTTAGCGTGCTCATCTCTAGTGGTGTAGATAGTGGGATCGAGACCCAATCAGGTCAAGCCAAAGACTGTAAATTAGGTATTTGGATAATGTGTCTGAGTGGGGTGGCATGTCTATCCGCGGACTGTCGATTCAGTGGGGCTAGTACTATACAAATTCAACTAAGCTTGGCCTAGTACAAAGCGGACCTCATCATCATCTCATTGAGAATTAATGTGTACTCTTCATAGCTGAAAATTATGGTTGAACATAACAAAGCACGCTGAACAAACAATAAAACTTAATGTTCTTGAAAATTGAAAATACATGCATATGTACCTGAATGACAAGAGAACAAATGTGAGTCCAATATTTTAACATCTGACTACAATGAGAGTCTAATTTTTTAACATCTGACTACAATGAGAGTCTAATTTGTTAACATCTGACTACAATAGTAGGCCAATATTTTAACACCTGACTACAATGGGAGGCCAATATCTTAATACCTGACTACAATGGGAGGTCAATATTTTAACATCTGACTACAATGGGAGGCCAATATTTTAACATCTAACTACAATGGGAGGTCAATATTTTAACATCTGACAACAATGAGAGGCTAATATTGTAACATGTGACTACAATGGGAGGCCAATATTTTAACATCTGACTACAATGGGAGGCCAATATTGTAATACTTGACTACATTGGGAGGTCAATATTTTAACAGTCTGACTACAATGGGAGGCCAATATTTTAACATCTGACTACAATGTAACTGGAATTATATCTGACAATTTATTTATTTCTACATGTTTGTACTTCAACAAATCTACATATATATCAATAATACGAAACATGTTAAGCTAAGTCAAAACAACATGAACTCTGACTAGCTAATAGAACAATAAATAAATTGAAGGGGCAATCAAGAAAGGACAATCCAGAGAAACTTGAAACATTGGGTACACAAGACACATGACGAAGACAAAAAAAACACAACACAGAAAACTAAAAAGATGAGCAACATGCTCCAGTTTTTTTTTGGAATTCAAGCTTAAAATAAAAAAAAATCTACCTTCACAAATCTAAAAATATCCTTTGCTGTCTTGGACGTCCTCGGTGATGTAACAATTCATATGATCGTAACGAGCGTGTAAGATCGTCGGTTCGATTTAGTCATTTTAAATCACAGACAATAAAATTGGTATAATTGCTCCTTCTCCACTAAGTATGCAGCATCAAGGACAAAGAGCAAAACAACTTGTTGGTTTGGAATCATCATACATGGATACATCAGTAGATACAATAACCATTACACATACCTCCATCTTTGAATAGATTGGTAATAGAACACATACTTTATCAGAAGGGATGAATAATTGTAATAAAATGAAAAACAGAAACAGTTACAACATTCAATAGAAAAATCACAGAAAGAGAGAAAATCGATATCCAGAACACACAAATAAAAATAGACTTTCTGTTCTTATTTTACAGTTACTTCTATAAGAAGTGGTGGTGTTAAACTGGTTGTATGGGCACTGACTTCTCCACAAGTGTTTTCCACATGTAAAATTACTGTATAAATCACAATTACAAAGAAACGTCTATGAACATTTCATTCATTAATAAGATTCAGACTGGTGAAGTAAAGGCAATCGTAATATTTAAATCTTGATTATACTTATCTATCTTAACCTCCACGATATAACTGAAATAGTGTTTAAAGTGGCATTAAACACCATAAACCTAATCCGTTCATATATCTTAAGAAGAGTTTGAAGATACCAAAGGGGTAATCAGAATCCGTTAAGCTATATACCTGCTCTCCGACTCCCGTAGTTTTCTTAAAACATCCTGATATTTATTATTTAGTTCTTCATTTTCATTTTCCAGTACATATTTTCGGTCTTTGTTGATTTTTAACCTGTAAATAACAATTTGTATTAATTTTTATCCTTAATGGAAAATAAGGGTAATAACAAAATTACCGAACTCCGAACAATCTTACAAAGGGAAAGTCAAAACTCATAATTATATAAACAGACAAAATCAGTCAACAACCGGAAAACTGTGAAAACCGTAATGACCCTGACTTGGTACAGGCATTTCTAAAGAAATGGTGGGTTGAATCAGATTTTAAGGCGCCAAACCTCCCGCTCTCATTACGGTTCAAAGGTTCCGGCTGTCACTGTAACAGTATTTAAATACAGGAACAAAATAGGTAAAATAGTTGTCAAAGCAGTACCATATTCGGTGACGTAAATGTCAAAAATATTTTTACGTCACATTTTTCAACTGTAGTTGATCTTTTTCTTTTTATGTTACTTCTTGCATTCTATTCTTTTAAATTCAAATTTGAAAAAAAAAGGTATCTTGAATGTTTGTATCTTTTCTTTATTAACCTAAAAGAAATCATGTAAAATTGAAAGCAAAGTAATTCTACCATAATGACGTCATCAACCGCTCCAATTAAATACAAGAAGAATGTAGTGTTGCCAAGTCCGACGGGATGATCGGAATAAATAAACAAACAGAATAAACATAAAGGTAAAATTAGAAACAAAAACAACCAACAAACACTTAGAAAACTCGAACTCCCACCATAAACACACAAGAGTACGATCGTGTGGTCCGGAAGGGTTAAGCATCTCCAATCCTGTCCCGTTACTGGCACCTGTTATGAAGGCCTAATTTTCAAAACCAGTTAAGAAAATAAATATTATAATATTTACATTAGCGAAATGTCTGTAGTATGTTGAGAGACTTGAATTTAATATGGATAAACCAAGCCACAGTAGCCATCATATAACTTCTGAAGAGATGGCATAAGTTTAGTTTTCTCTCAATTGAACATTGAATCCCACTTCTTAAATATAAAAAGAATATGTGATAATGCTATAATGCCAAGTTATACTCACTCGTCCTCTAACGATGACAGTTTTATCTTCATAACAGATAGTTCTTCCCTCACTGGGTCTAATTGATCTTGTTGACTGTAGAATGCATTAATCAAATATGAATACAAACATTTATAAACTTTGTTATTGAATTTTAAGAACAATATACCTGACATGTTTCCTGTAACTGAATTCTAATAATAATAAACGATCACATTTCGCTCATTTGTGTCAATGCTATATATTATATATGCCGCTATTGTGGAATTTGTTCTGTTTATTCTGAATATATTTTTAAATCTTGTATGAACAGTTATGCTTAAACTCCCCCCTTCATTCTGAATATACATTTGTATTGCTAAGCATCGCTTAACCCCCATTTATTCTTGGGGTCGTTGTGGCCGTGATCGTATGGAAGTTGGATTTACAACTACTTATGCAATCAGTGCCTTTCACCACTCACCACTGATGTTGTGAGTTCGAATCTCAACTAGGTGGAGGTGTACAACATTATGTGATAAAGTTTGTCAGTGACTTGCGACAGGTCGGTGGTTTTCTCTGGGTCCTCCGGTTTCCTCCATCAATAAAACTTACCACCACGATATAACTGAAATATTGTTGAAAGTGGCGTTCAACACCATACAACCAAACCAACCAAACCCATTTCTTCTTGATACATTTCAAAATAATGTATGAAAGGGTAGGCTTAATCTTGCTTAATCTCTTTTTTTCTAACTTAATAAATGTGAATACATGTCATTACACAAAGCAAAACAAAATGCCCATCAATCAGTATAGTATACTAATTAATCTCTTATTAACCCTAGATAAGAGATCTATTGTAAAACAGGGAACCTTAGATTATTTTTGCTTACCTGGGTGTTTTGTTAACAGGCGAGTCAAACAATAAAGTATTATGTTATTAAAAAATAAGTATACTATAAAATATTAATTTCCTCAAGGAATGTGTATTGGATGCTCACCTCAGTTTCCTGGATATACAGGCATTTCAATAAAATGTGGCAGGGTTTAACTAGTTTTATAGTTTGATCAAGGAATATGTATTGGGTGCTCACCTCAGTTTCCCCAATCTATCAGATATCTGATCCTCTAGGTTCTGTATACGATTTTCTAACTGTTGTCTTTCAGAATAATATAAATTTTCTTGTTCCCTGAGTTTGGCCATCTGCTCTTGTAGTATGTTCAATGTTGAATTGGCTATGTTCCTTTCCTTTCTGTAGCGCTCAATGTCTCCTCTATATTGATTTTCAGTGTCAATGTGCTCCTTAGTTTGTCCTGCAAGTCTGCAAGAAACAGGAGAAACATGTACTAAGGTTATACTAGGAAACAATAATGAAAAACAAAAACAGATTCTGGTCGTATTCTTCTCTTTGTTTCTCTAGAAATGTAACGTATCTGACTTTCCATTCAGACATACCCCTTCATTATTTCAAACACAGGTTCATCCCAATTGGACCTTTTAATTCCATGATGTGTAGCTTCTAAGCTGGTTGTTTTTGTGAATAGAACTGTAAAACAAACACTCATTTGATGTTAAACAACAATCAATGAATCATACATAGAGGTAAATCTAACCAACATACGATGGAACCAAAAGCCAGACCTCTCAAAATGGAATTAACTGTTTATTTGATAAATCAGCAGGATATTAATTTGCTTAAGGCTATTGAATAGTATTATAAATTATGCAGAAATTGTAATGGACATCACAACACGGAACTCAGAATGTAAAGACACATAATAGGACAACACAAAAAAACTAAATAGATAAGCAACAAAAAACCGGGAGTGAACTTGGGTGCTCACGAAGGGTAAGCAGATCCTACTTCTTACAAGATAACCCCTGTGTTACTCATATGTACAGTCAAGAATCATATTTAAAAGCATAGATGTTTTCCCATTAATTTGTATACTGGATTGAAGTCAATGTTGTCTAATAGTTGTCACGGTTCTCATGGTACATGTATCATATGCATTCTTCACTACACTATAAAATCTTAAATCAAGATTAGCATTTCAATTTTCAATACCTTACATTTTAAAAACAATAACTAGAGACTAACATGAGCCTGAATTGTTCACCTGCTTATCCATGCAATTTGTAGATTCCGAGACATGATTGCCAATTGCTGCCATATTTTTCACTTGAACAGGCACTGCCTGGAAAGCTCGCGAAGCTAATCGCTAATTACATATCCTTGGTCTTGGATGAGCAAACATATGCAAAACTTTATGCTTATGTAGTACATATAATTATTTACCAACTTTTCCTGAAAGTAGAAATTTGGTTTACTAGTGACCACCAGTAGACATTATAGAGTATGTAAATGTTGCACATAGCATAGGGTCTGAGAGTGAGACACTCTTCAAGATCACGGGTACTTGTGGACAGGACCCTATGGTGCCTCTGATTGCTCATCCCTCCTTTTTTTTAACATCAAGATCTAACAAGTTTAAAGGGTGAATCTTAGTATTTACCAAACATCATTTAAATGAGTTAAATATCACATCAACTTCAAGTTTTTGAGAAGGTATTTGAGGTTTCAGCCAATCATATTAAGGGTCAGATCATGATGACAAACCCTGTTTTATATTTTACTTTTTTTTTTGTCTGAATAAGACGAAATTGTGAATTTTTGTAAAGGACCTTAAAAACATAAATCCTGTAAAATTGTGGTCACAATTCGGCAAACATTTTCAAATATTGATGATAAAAGTATGAAATGTGATCGACGAAGAAAATAGAAAGATGGACAACAGACGAGCAAAGTGGTCTTTGTTCAGGCGAACTACAAATGTATAAATATAATTCTCATTTCCGTCCAAACATTCAAAATGCCTAAATATGCACATATAAAAAAATAAAGTGCTACATATATGATTAAAGAGTTTATATTTTTTTGTCTATGTTTGTCTCTGGTACTAATCTCTGAAATATATGCTGTTGCAGGTACATACAAAATTAAAAAGTAACCAGTTATTTGAAGCATAATAATCATTAAATAAAGGTAATAACAAAATTACCGAACTCCGAACAATCTTACAAAGGGAAAGTCAAAACTCATAATTATATAAACAGACAAAATCAGTCAACAACCGGAAAACTGTGAAAACCGTAATGACCCTGACTTGGTACAGGCATTTCTAAAGAAATGGTGGGTTGAATCAGATTTTAAGGCGCCAAACCTCCCGCTCTCATTACGGTTCAAAGGTTCCGGCTGTCACTGTAACAGTATTTAAATACAGGAACAAAATAGGTAAAATAGTTGTCAAAGCAGTACCATATTCGGTGACGTAAATGTCAAAAATATTTTTACGTCACACATTGACAAAAAAAATTCTTGACATATTTGACTCTTTATCTTTATACATTTTCACTATATGAAAATGCATCGCTTATAATTTTTTCTGCAGAGACGGAATATATTTCGACAAGATATTGGTATCGGAATATAAACTTTTTAAGAGATCGAATAAGGCGAATCTTTTTATAGCCCTGGTCCAGTAGCCTGTTTCTCAGATGAAGATGACGTTTCAGGAAATCAGAATAATTGCTACTGCCCCTTGCATAGCGAATCAATTGCGAGATGTAAACACCATATGCAGGAGAAGCTGGTATATTGCTGCACATATTTGGAAAATTTATGATTTTAAAATTGAAGTATATATATATATCTGAAGTTTCAAGAATTTGACTCCTAATATATGATATGATCATGATACAGGGCTCTACAATGCGACCAAAACACTCGCATTTGCGAGTTACTTTTGTAAAACGAGAGTAAAAATTCCGCATTGATAGCCAGATGGCGAGTTGATATTTCCGAAACATTTTCATTCCCTCACCGATATTTTTTTTTTCCAATTTAAATTCCGACTTTGATTTTCCGGTCTTTTGAACCGTGCAATTGACTCGGACATAAAACTTTTAAATCACGTACTTTTAACGCTTGCAAGTGACCACGATTAGCAAAAAACAAAACCTTCTCACAAAGTGTTTTGCTAAAAATAAACCGGTTGAATCAACTGATTACGAAACTGGTCTGCCTGATGCAACATTGACGGAAGTATAAGCCAAGTTTTCGTAGCTCATTGATGATTCCAATCACTACGTTATGTATTGCTATGTTTGCAGAAAGGCAGGCCCAGATATTGCTGGCAAAACTAAATTTATCACTGGAAAAAAAGTTAAAACGTAAAAGTCCTGTTTATCATAATAAAACTAAAAGTCTGAAACATGAAAAATGTTTCAATGTGGTATCAGAAAAACCCCATTCCTCAACTAAGTATCTTCTGCCTCATTCAGGGCATTAATAATTATGTACAAATAAATACATTTTGGAGATATATAGTACGAATTATGGCAAATAACATTCTTTTGTTGGCAAGTAAAATATTTTTCCCTACTAGCCATGGAGTAGTGGGTGCTGGTATGAATTGTAAAGCCCTGTGATAACTGACTAGGTCTAGTCCTTTCTACCAATATAAGGAACTCCAAAAATAATTTGCTACAATAAAAAATCTCAGAAAATCTTACTGCTGATCCATTTCAAAAACAATGTTCCTTAGTTCTTCATTTTCCTCTACCAGTTTCCGATTAGAATATTCCTCCCTCTTTAAATCTTCTCTGTCCCTATTTCATAAAATGTCATTAGTCATAAAAAGCAAGAACATTTTGAAACTAAGACAAGCCATGTAAGTTAATTGACTTTATACACATACAACATTACTGTTATTCTATAAGGCATAAAACATTAATCAGTGTTATTATGTAAGATGTATTCATATACTACGTAGCCGCATGCAGCATATTATAATTTGCATTAAAATAGTTTGTCAGTTGATGGGTCAGGACAAGCAGCTGTTCTCACTACTGTTCTTGTATTACTATTTCTTGTTGTTTTTTTAAGTTTCTGTTAAACCATTGTCAAAATGTATCAGATACAGTAGTACCGTGAACATATCCACATGTCCTCAGTATTGGAAATCTCAACTTGAGTAATGTTAGGCAATGATGTCATACCAGCTACCATATGATCGCTGCTATTAGGGCATCTCAGAATTTCTAGTAAAGGGACAATCCGAATAAAATACAAAACAGTTCAAACACACAGGCAAGAAGAAAAAACAACAGAAGATGAAGTTTTTTCTGTCATCAAAGTTTTAACGTGAGTGCCACGATACAATAATCAAGTATGTAAGCTATAGAAATGTTTTATATTTCATGGTAGATTTATTTCATAAATACAGCCAATCCTGCCTCAGAAGACACATTTATATAACAAATCACTGTCTATTACAGAAAGTTTCATTTCTCCATGTAATGAATAGGGCATATAATTCAAACCTGTATATAAAAGGCAACTGCTCATAGATGGCACATTTTCAGGTTCCTGTCAGTACCCTTTATATACAGGTTTGACTGAAGTTTCATGAACTTTTTATTTCATTATTTCTAAAAATACATTATGTGTTTATGTATTGGTTTAAATGACACAAACTGATATGATTACCTTGGTTTTAGGAATTCTTTCTGTTGACTTTGAATTTCATCTAACTTTCTGTTCAGATTTTCTACTATTTTTTTACTTTGTTTACATTCCATGTCTTTTTCATGTAATTGATTGTTTAGTGCATCTTTACAATGTCGTCCAGCATCGTTACTTGATTTTTGCTTTTGTAACATGTTCAATAGTTCATCCTTCTCCACTTTAAGCCTAGCTGCATCTGAGTTTGATTGATCCATTTCTGTTTTCAGCTTTGCTAATCTCCTATTAGCATCATCTCTTTCGTTTGTCAGTTTTGCTAATCTCCTATTAGCATCATCTCTTTCGTTTGTCAGTTTTGCTAATCTCCTATTAGCATCATCTCTTTCGTTTGTCAGTTTTGCTAATCTCCTAATAGCATCATCTCTTTCGTTTGTCAGTTTTGCTAATCTCCTATTAGCATCATCTCTTTCGTTTGTCAGTTTTGCTAATCTCCTATTAGCATCATCTCTTTCGTTTGTCAGTTTTGCTAATCTCCTATTAGCATCATCTCTTTCGTTTGTCAGTTTTTCTAATCTCCTATTAGCATCATCTCTTTCGTTTGTCAGTTTTGCTAATCTCCTATTAGCATCATCTCTTTCGTTTGTCAGTTTTGCTAATCTCCTATTAGCATCATCTCTTTCATTTGTCAGTTTTGCTAATCTCCTATTAGCATCATCTCTTTCGTTTGTCAGTTTTGCTAATCTCCTATTAGCATCATCTCTTTCGTTTGTCAGTTTTGCTAATCTCCTATTAGCATCATCTCTTTCGTTTGTCAGTTTTGCTAATCTCCTATTAGCATCATCTCTTTCGTTTGTCAGTTTTGCTAATCTCCTATTAGCATCATCTCTTTCGTTTGTCAGTTTTGCTAATCTCCTATTAGCATCATCTCTTTCGTTTGTCAGTTTTGCTAATCTCCTATTAGCATCATCTCTTTCGTTTGTCAGTTTTTCTAATCTCCTATTAGCATCATCTCTTTCGTTTGTCAGTTTTGCTAATCTCCTATTAGCATCATCTCTTTCGTTTGTCAGTTTTGCTAATCTCCCATTAGCATCATCTCTTTCGTTTGTCAGTTTTGCTAATCTCCTATTAGCATCATCTCTTTCGTTTGTCAGTTTTTCTAATCTCCTATTAGCATCATCTCTTTCGTTTGTCAGTTTTGCTAATCTCCCATTAGCATCATCTCTTTCGTTTGTCAGTTTTGCTAATCTCCTATTAGCATCATCTCTTTCGTTTGTCAGTTTTGCTAATCTCCTATTAGCATCATCTCTTTCGTTTGTCAGTTTTGCTAATCTCCTATTAGCATCATCTCTTTCGTTTGTCAGTTTTTCTAATCTCCTATTAGCATCATCTCTTTCGTTTGTCAGTTTTGCTAATCTCCTATTAGCATCATCTCTTTCGTTTGTCAGTTTTGCTAATCTCCTATTAGCATCATCTCTTTCGTTTGTCAGTTTTGCTAATCTCCTATTAGCATCATCTCTTTCGTTTGTCAGTTTTGCTAATCTCCTATTAGCATCATCTCTTTCGTTTGTCAGTTTTGCTAATCTCCTATTAGCATCATCTCTTTCGTTTGTCAGTTTTGCTAATCTCCTATTAGCATCATCTCTTTCGTTTGTCAGTTTTGCTAATCTCCCATTAGCATCCTCTTTTTCTGTCCTTAGTTTGATTATTTGTGCATTATTATCGTCTTTTGCTTTTTTATATCTTTGTTGTTCCTCTTTGTAATATACTATAGCATCATTCGCATCCTTTATTTCTTCATCAGCTCTGTAGAGTATATTTCTGAGTATTACTATAGATAGGGACATGCAGTATTTTACTAAAACTAGAAAACATGCCTCCCTTGCATTTGGTCCCAGGAAGCTTATAAATCATAATAAAAAGAAAAACGCATCACATAAATGTGCAATGCATATCTCCACAATGGCACCAAATATAAGGCAGGGGTTGAAAATAGCACTAGCCTGAAGCCCGGGGCTACCATTTTTAACTGCAGGACTACCAAGTTTCATCACAAGAAAAACCTGACTGACTATCAGCTCACGTAAGTTAACTTACAGAACATTCATCAGCTCTCTATCCCTTCATTAAACCCCTATAGAATTATGTTCAAGATTACCATCGCTGATGCTGAAAATGTTTGGAGTTTGAACTTGGACATGTACGATGCGATATGTTGTTTGATGTTAGCGGTATGTCCGATAACAGAAGTAAATGAAACATAAAATGTTTAACAAGATTGATATTTGTTAGAGCAATACAACAATTATAAATATGCAAGTCAACATTCATGCGTTTAGATCGTTTTTAGTGATAAATATTGCAACTGAAGCCATTCATACCATCTTCAGCATTGACGAAGATTTATATTAATATATACATGCATTTGGAAGAAACCAATCCAGACAAAAATGTCTTTTTTACACAATACAAGTGTGGACACAGAAATGTGCTGTCCAAAAGGCAAGTGTGGATGTCAATATTTCATATTATTAACATTAAAAAAAAAAAATTCATGGACACAGGGTTCCTGGATTTTTTTATCCCAAGGGATATAAAATTGTATCATTAGTAATAAATTAATAAATAATAAATTCAGATTTTCTATTTAAAATAAATCTCATTTACAAAACCACTGATATTTGTTCAATTTTTAACGCTGATTTAAGCTTTAGTCGCAACAAATTTTCATTTTTCTCTTCAAACTGTCGAAACATAACATTTATTTAACTGTAAAAATCACAAATAAAGTTCACCCCCCCTTTTTCCCTTTTTTCTTGTTTAAATCAATGATCAACAATATTCCAGAATCAAGCAAATGAATAATTATAACATAGATTTCTTTTACATGCATCTTTTTACCATGCGGAGTCAGTGTTTTAAATCGGTCATCCAATCAGAACGCTCATTATTCTTGTCCAAGATAAAAAAAATACATCGCTAAAATTACCTGTGGGTGGTTCCCCACTTCAACTCGTAAATTTACATAGAAATCGAAGATATTTCGTCATAAAACTTCATACATGGTTTTGTCTATCATATTTCGTGAAGACAAACATGAGTATCAACAGTTTTTTCAACACCATATCTGTTTCTCGATACAGCCGCCCGATTACAGTGACCCGTGACTCCGATTAGCGCGTTCCACCAGTTTTTTCTTAATAATGTTGTTTAAATAAATTGTGTTCACCAGAAATTCTATTGAAGAATAAGATTTCGAATTTCGTCTGTTTTATTCTAAGTTCATTCAAGACAGTTTGTTGACATCATAAACATGAAATTTCAATTTGTTTTGATAAGAAACACACATTCTCTAAACTGTTTATGATTGTATAATACAATAATTGTTGATTGGGTGTCATAGTAACACTATTATTTACTCAAAAAAAACTACTGTTCTGTATCTATGGTGTCTGTCAAATATGGTGTGCTTACCATTTCCTATCATTCAAGCCTTGAGTACCACTAACAATTTATTTGTCCTAACAATAATTTGCATCACACTACAATGAATTAAAAACTCCTCCCTTCTCCTTGTTTATTTTCTTGTATTTTGAAGACTACTTTACATTCATTTACAAATTGAATTTTTCATTCTTAGAAATGTGAGGAATCAAATTTGAACTACATTTCCATTATAGTTACTATGACACCCCCTCCCCCACTTACTTGTAAGATACAAATTGCTTTGACTTTATGGTGTTTAACGCCACTTTCAACAATATTGCAGCTATATCGTGGCAGTCAGTTTTATTGGTGGTGGAAACCAGAGTACACAGAGAAAACCACTGACCTGTAGCAAGTCACTGACAAACTTTACAACATAATGTTGAATCGAGTACACCTCTCCATGAACGGGTTTCTAACTAACAACTTTAGTGGTAATATGCACTGATTACACAAGTAGTTGTAAATCCAACCACCATAAAATCATGACCACGATGGCCCGTCATTGTCAAATTGAATTTTTCATTCTTTAAAATGTGAAGAATCAAATTTGAACTACATTTCTATTGTAAATACTCCGACCTTCACCCCTTCACTTCCCCCTCACTTGCTTGCAAGATAAAGTTGGAGAACATTGATATGATGTAAATATGTACAGACACCAAATGAAGTATTGATATATAACATATGTATTATAGCAAAAAAAAACAAATACTAAAATTTTAAAATGATCTTACCTGTTTTGAATTTCTTCAATCATTTTCGTTTTATTCTCATTTGCATGTCGTAAGGCTGTGCTTTTGTCCTGGACACTTTTCAGTTCTGCCTCAGTTCTCCTCAATCTAAAAACATACAGGTTAACATAATGTGTGTGAAATCATTTCAGCAATGTACAATATTTTCGATTTTCATTACTAATAACATCCTTAGCATTATGATAATATTCAATATTTAATGAGACAAGTTTAAGGATTCCAAAGGGGTAATCATAGGCGGTAAATCGAAGGATGGATAATACAATGGTCAAACGAAAAAGGACAGTTGTACATGTATACAATGATCTACAAAACACTACACAAAAAACAAACGACTGAGCAGCATGAAATCTCACTAAAAACGGGATGAACTCAGGTGCTCGTCGTGTTACTGTTAAACGACAAGAACATCAACTGAATGGATATTGTGTTACACATCAGTACGCCGTACGTAAATAAATACAAATAACATAAATAACACATGAACTGAAATTAATTGAAATTGAACTGTAATTGAACCACAAAGAATCATTTGGAAAGTGTTTGCAGAATGCAACTATTTAAAGGCTTTGGGTATCTGTTTCTCATTTAGATTTGGCTGGTTTATGGTGTTTAACGCTACTTTCAACAATATTTCAATTATATCGTGGCTTCTCATTTAAATAAATCAATTGTGTAGTAAATTATCGCAGACCATTATATGATCAAATAATAAGAATATGGTTCTTTCTTTTGTAAGCGGAAACCATGATATTGAATTGGTCTTCAGTGTTGGACTGTGTGCTAAGTGTAAATACAAATATGTTATAATCTTCAATCAAACCAGGGGGCCGTTGTGGTCGTGATCGTAGGGTAGTTAGATTTACAACTACCTGTGCAATTCATGGTGAGGTGTGCTCGACACAACATTATCTGAAAATGTTTGCCAGTGACTTGGGACAGGTCGGTGGTTTTCTCCAGGTACAGATACAGATACAAATTTTATTTAAAGTCGGAGTATAAAAACATACAACATAAGCTCTGAAGAGCTTTTAAAACCGACATACATGTAAATAACAGAACAAGCATAAGGACAGACATGCATAAAAAGCAGAGCACATACATATTATAAAACATAAAAGCACAGTAGTTGAACTAAATTAAAAATAAGCAGTTGATGAACTAAACTAAAAATATCTAGTAAAACATAAAAGCACAGTAGTTGAACTAAATTAAAAATAAGCACAGTTGATGAACTAAACTAAAAATATCTAGCATACTAAGGGAAGGAAATCAAGCTGAAGCCTTGCATGCAAAGCAATGACATGAGCTGCCTGACCATGTATTAATCAAATTTTTAAACTGGTCTAGTGACATGTCTTTTCTAAAGTGGTCAGGCAGCTCATTCCAGAGTTTTGCACCTGCATAACGAAAAGATTGCAAACCAAAACTTGTAGTTCTTACCTGTGGTAAAGCTGCTTTATTTTGATATCTAAAAGAATACGAAGTATTTTTTATATCTATGAGGTCAAATAAATAAACAGGACAATCCTTATTAACAATTTTGAAAACTTCTAAAGCAAATGTTCTAAGTCTCCTTACTTTTAGGGATGGCAGTTTAGATTTGCATAACAGGTCTTCATAACTAGAGGTGTATTCATTGTATATAAATCTCAGAGCCCTTTCCTGTATTTTTTCTATTTTTTGGGTATTTGTTTCTCCACAAAAGTGCCAAACAAGTGGGCAATAGTTAAAGTTGGACATAATAAAGGAGTAGTAGATTGTAAGTTTTCCTAGTTTTGTTAAATGGGTACCAATTCTTTTTAATACATTTAATTGCCTGGAGGCTTTTTTACAAATATTTGACACATGTTCATTGAAATTTAATTGAAAGTCTATTGTTACCCCTAAAAGTTTAACTTCAGATTCACATTCAATTTTATTTCCGTCAATAGTAAAGGTTAAGTTTTATTGTTTGGTTTGTTTACCTATGGCAATTGCCTGGAACTTTTCTGGGTTAGCCTTCATTTTGTTAATGGAAAACCAATTAATTAAAGTCACACTGTCATCCTCCAAAGTAGAGATTACTTTTTTTATATCATGATCAGAGTAGGAAAGCGTATTGTCATCCGCGTAGTTATAAAGATCACTATTTTTTATAAAATAGAAAATATCGTTTAAAAAGATATTAAAAAGGATAGGGCCAAGTATTGAACCCTGGGTACTCCGGTTTCCCCCACCAATATAACTGACCGCCACGATATAGCTGAAATATTGTTGAAAGTGGTGTTAAACACCATAAACCTAAACCTAAAACTCAATCAAACCTTTCTAAAGCAATGGTTACAATTAATACAAAGGTATGCAAAACATTTATATAATAAAAAACGTAGACCGTATCAAACTTAGTGCACAAGACATGCATCTGTAATAACCTTCAACAGGTGATAGTCAAAAGATTGGAAAACCATAGAATTTAAACGTCTTTGTGAACAAGTAAATCAAAGGGATTAAAATAAGATTACAAAAATCGACTAATGTTACCTATGCCTAAGGGAGATTGACCTTAGTTTCAATATATTACATTACTTAGGAACTGTAAATGTCAAACGAAGATATAAATAATAAACCACGTCAGTGCCAAAACACTGAATTCTAGGCAGATGACAGCATCAGGGACTTATAGTCCAGCAGCAGTAGTATTGACCCAGTGATCAATATAAAACCGTAGATATTAAATTAAGTGTACACGATGTGTTTCTGGAATAACCTCAATGAGGTACCTGTACACTAAAAGTCAAAAGATATAGAACACTTACTTAGTAGCCAACTGACATGGAGGAGATACCTCCATAAAAAGACTAATGTAATACGCTTGTGATAAAAATTAATTATTGCATTATTGGGAGAAAATGGCAGTGAGACGACACCAGATGCACCATATTAAACTAGATTTCTACTATATGACCCACAATCCTGTCAAGGCCCTTTGGTTTTATTGCTCCCAAAACTTTAAATTATTTGGCTTTCCAATCTTTTGATTTTAACCTGATAAAGGTTATTAGAGAAACATGTCGTGCACACTAAAGTTGATATCTACGTTTTTATTGTATCATCGACATATGATACTTGGTATGAGCTAAACCAACTATAGGAAGGCTCTGACAAGGCTAGTTTTGTGTCTTATTAAAAGATTGAATTATCTTACGTTTTCTTCAAATATTCCAGATCTGATTGAAAACTATTATCTTTTCGTCTGAAATTTAAAGGAATATATCAGATAATGACATTGTGAATATAGTACATAATGAATTTATTTGCATCTATTATACTTCCGAATAAATTTTCAACTGAATCGGTGGTGTAATGCTTAGCATGCTCCCCGTGAGTGTGGTAGATTGTGGGTTCGAGCCTCGGTCAGGTAAAACCAAAGACGATAAAATTGGTATTTGTTGCTTCTCCACTAAGTATGCAGCATTAAGGAGAAAGAGCAATGACTGGTTGACTCGGAATCAGGATAATGTGTCCGAGTAGGGCAACATGTTGCTTCAGTGAGCTGCACTATAAAAATTCCAACTAAGCGTGTTGGTCTAGTACAAAGCGGACCTCATCATCATCTTATTGAAAATTAACTTGTTCTCGCCATGATGTAGCTGATAAAAAAAGTGGCTGGTTTAATTAGTTTTATGAGCCAAAACCTTCATTCGGGCAAGTGCTTTCCACATGTGAGTAAAATGCCAACATTAACATATTGATATTCAATATTATCAAGTAGATGTACATACTTCTCCAATTCTGTTTTAAGTTCTTTGTTTTCACAACGTGCCAAATCCCGTTCAGATCTGTATCTATTGGCATGAACTCTGTGATTATTGTTACCGTCCCTACAATGATGTTATTACCAATATATACATGATTTTAATAAAACACATGCAATAGTGTGAAGTTGTGAAGCTTAAAAGTAAAAAAAAGAAAAGTTTGTAGATACCAAAGGGAGAGAGTGAGTGAGTGATTCGTGTTTAACACCAACTCAGCAATTTTATATCTATATCATGGCGAGAACAAGTTAATTTTCAATGAGATGATGATGAGGTCTGCTTTGTACTACACTAACACACTTAGTTGTATCTTTATAGTGCTAGCTCACTGAAACAACAGTCCACGGATAGAAATTTCGCCCCACTCAGACACATTATCCTGATTACGGGTCAACCAGTCTTTGCTCTTTCTCCTTAATGCTGCATGCTTGGTAGAGAAGCAACAAATACCAATTTCATAGTCTTTTGTTTGACCTGATCGGGCCTCCAACATGCTAACCATTACACCACCCAAGCAATATATACCAAAGGGATAATATTAGAATTGATTTGATGTTCTATATCAATAGAAATATACATCATGTTGTGTCATTATTATTTGTTTACAGATACATAGGCTGTCAGTATTATTTTGGGCAGGAACGTGACAATGTAATCAACCTTACTAATTACCGTCCACGTAGTGCTAGCCTTAAAGTTTCAATTCCACATCAGGATAGGTACATACTTAGACAGTACTTTCAATTCACAAGAGAATCCAAAATAGCTCAATATACAATTGGGGCTCACCAGCGACCAATAAGTGATTAAACTGTCCGTTATCGATTGACCACCAATTATATAGCGCAATAGCATGAGATTTCGACGTCCAAACACAGGCACTGTACCTACAGCTCGTCACCGTTGATCGATATCAAATTCAACCATAAAATTGATATCAAATTCAACCATAAAATGTGAAAACATATTATAATGAACTTTTATCAACATTTTGAACATAAGACCATTCTATTGTGGTCCAGTATATGTTTATAGTTGATATCATCAGTTATTTTTGTAAAAAAAAGTTTGAAGAAACGAAAAATGACAAAAAGACAAACAATGATCTACAAAACTCTACTCAATAAACTAAAGATGAGCAACATGAACCTCACTAAAAACAGGAGGTAAACTCAGGTTTTACTGAAGGTTTAACAGTTTCCTCCTCCACAAATATTCCAAACATTTATCTATTTTATTCTGATAATATCATATATATATATGTGTGCATTACTTTCAGTTGTTTGTAGGAGGGCCCATGTCAATCTGACATTTTTTTGTGTTTGTTTGCACATACATGTAGTGGTGTCCAACACATTGTGTTGTCTTTTTCTTCGTCTTGTTGCCAGTTTCTCTGGATTGTCCATTTTTTAATTGTCCCTTCAGTATTCTTTAACGTTTTGATTGTCCATTTTTCATTGTCCCTTCAGTATTCTTTAACGTTTACTTACCTATGCACAAGATCATTTATTTCAGCTCTGTATCTCTTAATGTCTGATTCAAGGTGTTTGTATTTCATTTCTTCCCTTTATAACAAAAAAAGTCTTTTTTAAAAACATGAAAAAGTTAAAACCATAACCCACAGATCAACATTTTTTTTCATTTTTTTTTTTATTTACTTCAAACTTTATCGACAAACTATATACATAGGACAAAAATTCCCCCCCCCCCCCCCCTTCTAGCTATAGTAAATATGGGGATAACTCTGAAGTCATGAACATATTTTTTTTTTTACTAAATTGAATTACCAAATAGAAAGACAACTCCGGAACAGGGAAAGTGGTAAAGACTGGAAACAAACCTGACTTATATATAGATATAAGGATACTTTTGTCAATGTTATAGCATCATAATATCAAATTATAAAGACGTATCCTCACGGCCGGTAATCGGCACAAGCAGAACAGTTGGTTCTGCAAAGAAATTCGTGAGGATAACTTCCGGTTTTGGTGGAGGAGAGTTCACGAAGACGCTTCGCAAGGTATGTACATGTCAAAAATTGAAATTTTCTTTTTTACTGCTCGAATATTGCAAAATCAGAGAATGCTATGCTGTGGCGAATGCTTCCACGATTAGAAACATGTATAGTTTATTCTTGTATATGAAGTGTAACTCTCACAAAATCAATCGTCCCACGAAAAACATGACGAAAATTGTGACACTCTTACATTTCTAAGTTGTTTTTGACAAAGATGCAAGTTAAATTTTCAATATTTTTTCATCATGGGAGTCTAAATGTAATCGGGGATAAATTCCGATTCGTCAGAGGTAAATTGAAGTCTAGATATATCTACAAACTGTCAATTTTCTCGTTTTCCTGCTTGAGGAGATCGGTTCTGATAGAGCACATTGCGAATGCATGAGGAGATTTGCTAGTTTTGGCAATTGTTTTCTGCAAAATTGATAAATTGACACTTTTAAACACAAAACTGATAAATACTCTAATCAAAATAAACTATTCTCTGTCTACTTTCAGGAGATGCCAGGATTCAAGGGAAAGAGGAAAAGGGGACTGACATTGACTCTTTACAAAAAACCATTTCGATATAGATTGCCTGTATCACCGCCAAGGAAACGAACAAAAACAAGTAGCAGTACACCAAATTTAAAATCCCCATCAATCACGACACCAAGTTTATTAAAAAAAATCTCTTTCAATTTCAAAATATTTATATCCTTTCAAACGGGTTTCCACTTCTATTCGGCGCAACCTTTTTACTAAAGATGACGGAAACTTCACCGCAGATCTACACAAGTTATAATATTACATGATTTCAGTACATACATAGGTCTAGATACGATAACGGAACCCTCAGTCCGCTTTTGCTCCCAGCGAGGGTTACGAATCGGTCCCACACCGGGCGGTTTTTTGTCCTAATTCCGTTGTAAGTGGTTGGAAAAATTAAAGGGGGTGAAAGATAAATATATTTAGGTAAACCTTGAGGTGTTAAGTAAACGCTGCATCAATCCATGGTAGACTTATATCCATCTGAAAATTTGAATGCATGAGATCTTCTTTCTGTCCGACATTTTGTTTACAAGTTGCTATTTCACGTGCACTTGCCTCGTTTTGGAGATATCCTTATTTGGATCAATCGTAGTAAAACACATCGTACTATTCGTAGTAAAGTTTTTCATATTTGGCATTCAGATCCATCACGAGAGTATACGTAAGGTGCAATGGCGGACAAGAAACAATTTTCGAATACTAAATCGATCGTGAAGGTAGAAACAGGTATTGTAACACTTATTTCGTAACGCCATTACTTAAAAATTGTAGGGAATAATAAGTTATGACCAGATATGCAAAAAGAAAGTTCAAATATTCACTTAGCGAAAATTTTAATTTGCTCCCATACGTTGAATGGGACCGATTCGTAACCTTAACTGAAGCACAAGCGGAATGAGGGTTACGTTATCGTATCTAGCATAGGTCTAACGTAAATAAACATTCACTTAGTGCTAGTAGTCATGAATAAATTAAACACAAGATGTCAATTAAACTGTGGACATATCCTTAAAATTGGTAAAGCGCTTTACATCTTGTAACCACTACTAACAGAGATCTTTTTTATTTACAAGTGTGTACACATAGCACACTACATAATATAAAAACAAACCACAAATTAATATTATTCTCAACTGTATGATATTTAATTTAGAGTGTATCATTTGTATTAGAAATTATAAAGATATGATTCACATTAAGTTTAATTGTAACATAAATAGTATTTTTCCTTTGATGTTTTTATGCAATAATCAACTTAAAAATAGTGAACTTTTACAAAACCATGGTCTAACATGAAGATCTTGATGTTATTCCATGATTTTGACGTATTAGATCTGTTATTCCATGATTTTGACGTCATAAATCTGTCAATCATGTAATTTCTGTTACATAACATATATACCATGGATCTTACTCATAAACTTATCTAAACCAACTCATCCTTCGGATTCGTTGGTTTAAATAAGTTCATTCGTAAGATCCATGGTATATATAATACTTATTCTTGATAATAAAATTATCTTACAGTGCATTTTCAATTTTTTCCAATCTTGTGTATCCAATACACAATGGAAATTGTCACAAACAACAAATGATCAATAAGTATTATATATACCATGGATCTTACGAATTAACTTATTTAAACCAACGAATCCGAAGGATGAGTTGGTTTAAATAAGTTCATGAGTAAGATCCATGGTATATATGTTTTGTAACAGAAATTATATGATTGACAAATTTATGACGTCAAAATCATGGAATAACAGATCCTAATACGTCAAAACCATGGAATAACAGATATATGACTTCAAAATCATGGAATAACATCAAGATCTTCATGTTAGACCATGGTTTGTTAAAGTTCATTATTTTTAAGTTGATTATTGCATAAAAACATCAAAGGAAAAATACGTATTTATGTTACAATAACAAGTTAAATCATGGGAACCGCAGTTACAATTATGAATTGATTCCTTAAATGAAATGTTTCTTTCTAGGTGGACAGCCCATGAACAATGAAATATTACTTTTATACTTTTAAAAACCCGACGGGCATCAGTTCGTGAATTTATTACCAGACAGACATGCAAAATTTGTGATTATACAGTGGATTACATATGTCGTACCAAAACTAGCAAATCTCCTCATGCATTCGCAATGTGCTCTATCAGAATCGATCTCCTCAAGCAGGAAAACGAGAAAATCAGAATCGATCTCCTCAAGCAGGAAAACGAGAAAATTGACAGTTTGTAGATATATCTAGACTTCAATTTACTTCTGACGAATCGGAATTTATCCCCGATTACATTTAGACTCCCATGATGAAAAAATATTGAAAATTTAACTTGCATCTTTGTCAAGAACAACTTAGAAATGTAAGAGTGTCACAATTTTCGTCATGTTTTTCGTGGGACGATTGATTTTGTGAGAGTTACACTTCATATACAAGAATAAACTATACATGTTTCTAATCGTGGAAGCATTCGCCACAGCATAGCATTCTCTGATTTTGCAATATTCGAGCAGTAAAAAAGAAAATTTCAATTTTTGACATGTACATACCTTGCGAAGCGTCTTCGTGAACTCTCCTCCACCAAAACCGGAAGTTATCCTCACGAATTTCTTTGCAGAACCAACTGTTCTGCTTGTGCCGATTACCAGCCGTGATCCTAGATGTTGCAAAATCTAGATAAAAGTTTAAATTCACTTAAATACAGTTTTATTGTGGCAGTCAGTTTTTTTTATAAAGGTCATCAGAGGAACTGAACAGGAGTACCCGGAGAAACCCACCGACCTTCCGCAAGTCACTGGCAGACTTAGTCACATAAAGCTATAGGAATCGAACCCCTAGCTTTAGGATTCATAGCTGCTACAGTGTGTAAATCCAATTCTCATATGAAATGTGGCGATAACATCCCCTTTACTTAATATTTCATATTGTTATTTTATATCAAATAGAAACAAATAGTAAGAAAGGATATAGATGTAAACCAACATGAGAGACTATCCAACTTTACACTTTAAATACAAATTACAGAAAAGGAACATGAGAGACTATCCAACATTACACTTTAAACACAAATTACAGTAAAGGAACATGAGAGACTATCCAACATTACACTTTAAACACAAATTACAGTAAAGGAACATGAGAGACTATCCAACATTACACTTTAAATACAAATTACAGTAAATCAACATGAGACACTATCCAACATTACACTTTAAACACAAATTACAGTAAATCAACATGAGAGACTATCCAACATTACACTTTAAATACAAATTACAGTAAAGGAACATGAGAGACTATCCAACATTACACTAATTTAAATACAAATTACAGTAAATCAACATGAGAGACTATCCAACATTACACTTTAAACACAAATTACAGTAAAGGAACATGAGAGACTATCCAACATTACACTTTAAATACAAATTACAGTAAAGGAAAGGAGAGACTATCCAACATTACACTTTAAACACAAATTACAGTAAACCAACATGAGTGACTATCCAACATTACACTTTAAATACAAATTACAGTAAAGGAACATGAGAGACTATCCAACATTACACTTTGAACACAAATTACAGTAAAGGAACATGAGAGACTATCCAACATTACACTTTAAACACAAATTACAGTAAAGGAACATGAGAGACTATCCAACATTACACTTTAAATACAAATTACAGTAAAGGAACATGAGAGACTATCCAACATTACACTTTAAATACAAATTACAGTAAATCAACATGAGACACTATCCAACATTACACTTTAAACACAAATTACAGTAAATCAACATGAGAGACTATCCAACATTACACTTTAAATACAAATTACAGTAAAGGAACATGAGAGACTATCCAACATTACACTAATTTAAATACAAATTACAGTAAATCAACATGAGAGACTATCCAACATTACACTTTAAACACAAATTACAGTAAAGGAACATGAGAGACTATCCAACATTACACTTTAAACACAAATTACAGTAAATCAACATGAGAGACTATCCAACATTACACTTTAAACACAAATTACAGTAAATCAACATGAGAGACTATCCAACATTACACTTTAAACACAAATTACAGTAAAGGAACATGAGAGATTATCCAACATTACACTTTAAATACAAATTACAGTAGAGGAACATGACAGATTATCCAACATTACACTTTAAATACAAATTACAGTAAATCAACATGAGAGACTATCCAACGTTACACTTTAAACACAAATTACAGTAAAGGAACATGAGAGACTATCCAACATTACACTTTAAACACAAATTACAGTAATTCAACATGAGAGACTATCCAACATTACACTTTAAATACAAATTACAGTAAAACACAAATTACAGTAAATCAACATTACACTTTAAATACAAATTATAGTAAAGGAACATGAGAGACTATCCAACATTACACTTTAAATACAAATTATAGTAAAGGAACATGAGAGACTATTCAACATTACATTTTAAATACAAATTACAGTAAAGGAACATGAGAGACTATCCAACATTACACTTTAAATACAAATTATAGTAAAGGAACATGAGACACTATCCAACATTACACTTTAAACACAAATTACAGTAAATCAACATGAGAGACTATCCAACATTACACTTTAAATACAAATTACAGTAAATCAACATGAGAGACTATCCAACATTACACTTTAAATACAAATTACAGTAAATCAACATGACAGACTATCCAACATTACACTTTAAATACAAATTACAGTAAAGGAACAGTGCTTTCATTGCTTTTATCTATATTCCACAGTCACAAAAGGGTCTTTACTATTGAGCACACATTTGAAACTCATACCCTACAATTACTGTGACACGGCTCTATCCTGCAGTTGTTGTTCTACATTTGTAACTCATACCCTATAATTACTATGACACGGCCCTATCCTACAGTTGTTGTTCTACATTTGCAACTCATACCCTATAATTACTGTGACACCGCCCTATCCTGCAGTTGTTGTTCTACATTTGTAACTCATACCCTATAATTACTGTGACACGGCCCTATCCTGCAGTTGTTGTTCTACATTTGTAGCTCATACCCTATAATTACTGTGACACTGCCCTATCCTGCAGTTGTTGTTCTACATTTGTAACTCATACCCTATAATTACTGTGACACTTCCCTATCCTGCAGTTGTTGTTCTACATTTGTAACTCATACCCTATAATTACTGTGACACGGCCCTATCATGAAGTTGTTGTTCTACATTTGTAACTCATACCCTATAATTACTGTGACATGGCCCTATCCTGCAGTTGTTGTTCTACATTTGTAACTCATACCCTATAATTACTGTGACATGGCCCTATCCTGCAGTTGTTGTTCTACATTTGTAAATCATACCCTATTATTACTGTGACACTGCCCTATCCTGCAGTTGTTGTTCTACATTTGTAACTCATACCCTATAATTACTGTGACATGGCCCTATCCTGCAGTTGTTGTTCTACATTTGTAACTCATACCCTATAATTACTGTGACACGGCCCTATCATGCAGTTGTTGTTCTACATTTGTAACTCATACCCTATAATTACTGTGACATGGCCCTATCCTGCAGTTGTTGTTCTACATTTGTAACTCATACCCTATAATTACTGTGACACGGCCCAATCCTGCAGTTGTTGTTCTACATTTGTAACTCATACCCTACAATTACTGTGACACTTCCCTATCCTGCATTTGTTGTTCTACATTTGTAACTCATACCCTATAATTACTGTGACACGGCCCTATCATGAAGTTGTTGTTCTACATTTGTAACTCATACCCTATAATTACTGTGACATGGCCCTATCCTGCAGTTGTTGTTCTACATTTGTAACTCATACCCTATAATTACTGTGACATGGCCCTATCCTGCAGTTGTTGTTCTACATTTGTAAATCATACCCTATTATTACTGTGACACTGCCCTATCCTGCAGTTGTTGTTCTACATTTGTAACTCATACCCTATAATTACTGTGACATGGCCCTATCCTGCAGTTGTTGTTCTACATTTGTAACTCATACCCTATAATTACTGTGACACGGCCCTATCCTGCAGTTGTTGTTCTACATTTGTAACTCATACCCTATAATTACTGTGACATGGCCCTATCCTGCAGTTGTTGTTCTACATTTGTAACTCATACCCTATAATTACTGTGACACGGCCCAATCCTGCAGTTGTTGTTCTACATTTGTAACTCATACCCTACAATTACTGTGACACGGCCCTATCCTGCATTTGTTGTTCTACATTTGTAACTCATACCCTATAATTACTGTGAACCGGCCCATATCCTCAGTTGTTCTACATTTGTAACTCATACCCTATACCGGTAATTACTGTGAAACGGCCCATATCCTCAGTTGTTGATGTTCTTTAATATGACACTTTTGGAGTCATTGGCAAAATCATGTCAAAAACGTTCAATTTTACATACTACAAATGTTTATGATGTAACAAATACAATAACATTAAAATAATATTTGAATTTCATAATATGTGACCAGTCATGAGATTTTCAGGCTTATGGAGGTACCTGGGGCAAATTGAGTTTTTTGCATTTTCATTGAGATTACATTGATACTAGAATATTAGATAGGTTAAAAAAAATGCTACAATCGGCATAATATAAATCACTATTAAAATCTAATATAGCATACATACTTTCTTGAAGCATCTAACTTTTCCTTTTCAGCCAAATCTACTTGGTGGGTCAGATATTCGTTTTGATATTCTATCTCTTCTATACATTTGTTGACTCTATCCCTATGATACAAAATAAAAATTAATTAATTAATAGATAAAAATTAATTATTAAATCAAAATTAATTAATAAATCAAAGTTAATAATTTGTAATCTTCTACTTACTAAATGGTTGATAAGAATATAAAACTCTGTACAGTCAAACCTTGTTGTTTTGAATTCAAATTCACCAATAATTTTACTTCAATGTACATGTAGCAGAGCAATTGAGTTATCCATGATCAAATAAGATAGATACTATACCGTTTCTGAAATAACCTTTATCATGTAGACTTATAGGCACAAGATAAGAAAGCCAAATAACTAAAAAGTGCTTGGGAGCAATAAATCCAAATGGTCTAAACACGATAGCCAAAATCTGCTAAAGGCTACCTATGTCTGACTCATGCATAGTCCGAGATTCCTCTGTCGTTTAACGGCATTTATAAAGTTGCTATAGCCGTTCAACTTTATAAATGCCGTTAAACGACAGAAGAATCTCGGACTAACTCATGCACTGCAATGATATGACACCTATATTTGCACAACTAGGTATCTTTTTCATTTTCATGTCATTTTGTGTGTCAAACATGGGGTCATTAATTTTATAAATACCGTCTTCACCTGTGTTCTACATCACATTATAAGATCAAGATTACAAACATGAATGAATGTCATTGTCATATTTTTATAATTCCAAAAAGTTTTTAGAATTGATGTCGGATCACCACTAAGAAAATAGATTACATAATAGAGAAGTGTTTTAGCATAATATGATTGTATGTACTTACAATTCTTGCCCGAGACGATTATTTTCTAAGCTCGTCTTTTTATATTTTTCTTCGAACTCTCTAAGCTTCCTTGGATTCCTTTCGAAGCAATCACTGGAAAGTAACCACAAATAATTTTCTTTTTATTGTGTACTAAATAATACGACGACATGTCGATAATCCAGAGACTCATGTGAACCTGGATTGCATGTCTGATAATGATGTAACTTATTTTTTTAATTTTCAAACATTTTGATTACGTAATTAAATATATATTACCTGTGTTTAATTGGCATTGGTCGTAAACATGTCAGATATTAATGATTAATTTTATCTTTTTCAAACAATTTTAAATGACAAATTGCTCTAAAAAAGTAATCGTCAAAATTAAAATGCATTCGTCAGTTACGAAAATGACGAGCGCTGGCTGAATCACTGAATTGTGTTACTATATATATATCACACGAAGAGAGTCTCAACGATTGCGGCTTAATACCAAGTGCGCAATATGTTCAAGATTATCTAGCGTTCTTTTTAATAACGATGTTCTCTCGGTTATATGTGAGGGTTGACATTTTACTCATATATGGAAGGCACTTGCATGAAAAATCGTAAATTAACTATTTTCTATAAAATTCATAACAAATTATGCCCTCCTTACTTATTTAACTGTTTACCTCCAGTGACATGAGATGTAAATAATCATAACCTTAGAAATAATCAGAATTATGTTCGACCCAGATGCAGACTGAGAGCATCAGCTAGTTCAATTATTCCATCGACCGTTTCTTCGCTTTGGAACAATCTAGACATGATCAGACATATCAATAAGAAATTCCCCTACATTGTCTTTGTTTAGAAATAGTGTGAAAGATGACACATATAAACCCCCAGAGTATTATAATGAAGGCCCACGGAAACTAAATGTATTACACACTAGACTTAGACACCAATGCAGCTCACTTAATGCCGATCTGTCAAGAATACACATAATAAATAATTATAAATGTAATTGCGGTGCTTCTTTTGAAGATGCTATATATTATTTCTGGATTATCCTTTATACCTGAACGAAAGAAAAACACTTCTTAGTGACTACGATGATATTAATATCAATATTAAAACTTTACTTTTTGGGAACGATGACAATAGTTATGACGTCAACTCCAACATATTTGAAAAAGTTCGAACTTTTATAAATCAATCTAAACGATTTTAGGGCCAAGTCAGCAATTTTTCACCTATACTTCTTACTTTCTTCTTGTCAGTGTCAAAATTTTAAAATGTCTATTGTTAATGTTTTGTTTTGCTGTCATTAATGCATGTGTATATTTTGTAAGGAAAGGACCTTATATAAGTTGATATAACTTGCTGTCCAATCCTATTGTTTATCATGTTCAATAAAATATTATTAAAGTAAGCTAATTTGAATGATCACACCATTACACTAAGAGGGGGTGTGGTCAAATAAAACTAGTAAGACCCCACCACTTTTTATTTATTTAAGTGCCAAGTCAGGAGAGGGAACGAGGAATTAGTTGTCTCTTTCTATGATTTTTCTGTTGGATTTTTCAACTGTTCCGATGATGTGGTATTTTTTGTTTTTCATTTTATGCTAAATTTACACTTACAACCACTTTATATGTTATGTTAAACACCAATCAATCAATCAATCATGTTTTATATATCAGATTACTTACTGTGTCTGATCATCTTCAAAATTCAATGTTACTTTCACGTCATCACAAAACTGAAAATATTGTCGTAACCTTAAAATGTATGACTACCCCCCCCCCCCCCCCCCCTCCCCCTCCACACACACACACACATTCAAGGGTGGAGGATAAAACTATGTGTTTGATACTCCACACTTTGCAGTACTATTGCAAAGTTTCCCGCTCCCACTTTCATGTCTCAATAAGCTTGACATTCCTATGCTTCTACTAATAGTTTCTAAATCGACATCACGACCATACAGTGTTCATTTTTGATAACAGGATAGCCAAAATCGGCAAAGATCATGACCTATGCACGAGGGAGAAGAATCTTGAGCTTAAGCTATAGCATTTATAAATTATTTATTTAATTTTCCCTTCAAAGTAGTCCATCGTCGGTAGCCCATTGTTGATCACACTCCGGTTACTCTACATTCACGTAGGTCAACTGAGAGAAAAACCGTCGTATTGGTGAATTATTCCAAACATTTAAACAAATATTTTGATTAGAAGAGATTAACGGGTGGTAATATGGTAATACCTGTAATTAATCGACAATAAATATCATATCGACGTTTCAAATCTTATTTTTCATAATATCCCAAAATATCCTGAAGCTGTACAATAGGAAACGATCAGTGATGTTGCTATGAAAACTATAAAACTCAGATCAGTGACAGAACAAACCCAAACAACAATTGTATATGAATAGACACAGAGGAGATGATTGGATAGCATAATCAGCTGTGAGTTACAGACGATGATGAAGTCCAAACAATGTACTTACAAGAATTGGTCGTGCATCCTTGATACCTGTTATAGTTACTGATTTAGATCTTTTGTCTGCACTTCCCTAAATATAGTTAATGATATTAATTAACAGTTCTGTTCTGTTCTTAGTTAATTATATTTATGAACCGTTCTGTTCTGTTCTTAGTTAATTATAGTAATTAACAGTTATGTTCTGTTCTTAGTTAATTATATTTATTAACCGTTCTGTTCTGTTCTTAGTTAATTATAGTAATTAACAGTTATGTTCTGTTCTTAGTTAATTATATTTATTAACAGTTGTGTTCTGTTCTTAGTTAATTATATGTATTAACAGTTCTGTTCTGTTCTTAGTTAATTATATTCATTAACAGTTGTGTTCTGTTCTTTTTTAGTTAATCATATTGATCAACAGTTGTGTTCTTGTCTTAGTTAATATTAATTAGCAGCTGTGTTCTGTTCTTAGTTAATTATTTTAATTAACAGTTGTGTTCTGTTCTTAGTTAATTATAGTTAACAGTTGTGTTCTGTTCTTAGTTAATTATAATTAACAGTTGTGTTCTGTTCTTAGTTAATTATATTAATTAACAGTTGACTTCTGTTCTTGATTAATTATATTCATTAACAGTTGCGTTCCGTTCTTAGATAATTATATTAATTAGCAGTGGTGTTCCGTTCTTAGTTAATTTTAATTAGCAGTTGTGTTCAATTGCTGTTTTAGATCTTTTGCCTGTACCTCCCTAAATATAGTTATTTATATTAATTGACAATGTGTTATGTTTAATGTATATTTAATGTCAACATGATGCTTTAGCCATCATCTTTAAATATTATCTTAAATTTTATGATTGCTTTTAATCAGTTCACAACAGTTTGTTAAAATAATAAACTTAGAAGTCAGTAAAAACTATTGCCTTTTTTATCTACAAATTGATTATTGTTAAGTATTGTGTCATTAGATGACAAAAAATACCTACTTTTGACCCTGGTGTAGTATGAACATGTTGTCTTCTATCTGGGCCTGCTGAATGAGGTGTTGGTGATCTGTGTTTTGGCTTGTGTAGATGTGCGTTTTCATCCAAGACCTTTTAATTTAAGAAAACCAAAGGCTAATATTAATTGCTGTCGTATTGATTACCTAGAAATGGCCTACAGTATATTCATATTTATATCAAACGGAAAATAAACTTTCCGCTCCAGTCTAATTAAGGGGCACTCATCATGTAGTAGTTGTATTAACCTTTACGTATGCCTGCTTTCTACTACTAGCATACCACACAACAGGTATATAGGTTGCTCCACTCGGACACACTATCCTTACTGTCAGCCTGTCAGCCTGCTAGCCAGTCAGCCTGTCTATGTTCTTATTCCTGAATGTTGCGTGATTCGTGGATAAGCATCAAATACTATTTGTATAGTTTTCCTTTAATCCTGACCAACGCGATCTTCCCCACTCATCAAATACCATTGTATAGTCTGTCTTTATTCCTGACCAACGCGATCTTCCCCACTCTAGTTTAACACTTTAAATACTAATTTACCGAGGATAAAGAAGAATCATTATACTTTTGTAAAAAAACAAAAACAAAAACAAAGAAAACACAACAATATTGAAGATTTAAATGAAACTGTATAGTAATATATTTAGATAACATTGAGAATGTAAAGTATTTATGTTACCAAATTAACACATTATTGAGATTGTTGAACAAGTATAGTAAACCTGTTGCTGCTGTTATAAGTTTACTAATTGATTAACAAACGATTTTTTTTTATTAAAACTACTGTTTATAACTAGTATGTAATGAAAAAAAAAGTATCTTCCTATTTACATGTATTTATAGAAATAAAATTATGAGTCGATGAACAACAATTTTAAAGCAAAACAACATCTGCTCTGCTTTCCTTTCCGGAGCATCTGAGTTCACCCCGGTTTTTAGTGGGGTTCGCGTTACTTGATCTTTAGTTTCATGTGTATGTTTTGTAGATCATTGTTTGTCCTTTTATCATTTTTCTTTTGGCCATTGTGTTGTGTGATGTGTCCTACTTCCATTTACGGATTCTGATTACCCCTTTGGTATCTTCAAACTCTTCTTTAGTTAGCTTAAACATTAAAATAGAAAAAATATTGGAAATAATTGAATTAAAAGTAAATAAAATAGCAAATTATTGTATCTTACCCATTATAATAGAAAAAATATTGAAAAAAATTGAATTAAAATTAAGAAATAACAAATTATTGTATCTTACCCCAAATTCAAGAAAAAACTTAAAACTATCCATAGCAAATTTGCTAACAGCATCTACTTCAGTACATAGGATATCTTGCTCTTTAGCATTCTCTATTGCCCTATGCAATTTCCAAACCAATGTTGATATCCTTATATTAGCTGCTTTAAATGCATTGGTGCCCTTGCCAGACATTTTCTGAAAATAAATATATATATAACATACACTACCATACATTTGTAAATAGTGTGTGGGTTCTATAAACTGTCCAATCGACTGTCTTAGTATCTCAATTTGACATGTAAAGAGTAAACAGATTTGTATCCTGTGTACATTTCTACAATACCGTTCCGTTCCGTTTTCGCCTGTTTCTTTGTTTTATTTATCAACTTTATTATATTTGTTTATAAATTTATTTATTATTCATTATTTCATAAATTATCTAAGATAGATTTTTCGGAAGATCCATGATGACTCTTTTGATTATGGTCGTACGTACCTAATGAGGGTTAATACAGAAACGAGCCGTGAGCGATAAATTAGCTATCTATGTTTTGTATTCATGTCACCGAGTCAATACCTCTGTAGGTACACTATTATTACCTGAGGATATCACCCGCACAGTCGTCAGTGTTTCGTCATTGGAATGATTTGTTAGATTATATTTATGCTTGAAATTTACAGATCCTAAATAACGTAATTGATTAAAACTAAGGTGTTCCTCCCTCAGGCAATAGTGATTTTAGACAATTTGTGGCTTTCCTGTTTATGTCCTTTTGATCACTTGCTCCCAGGGACTATTAAATTATTTGGCTTTCCTGTTTATGTCTTTTTCATCACTTGCTCCCAGGGACTATTAAATTATTTGGCTTTCCTGTTTATGTCCTTTTCATCACTTGCTTCCAGGGACTATTAAATTATTTGGCTTTCCTGTTTATGTCTTTTTCATCACTTGCTCCCAGGGACTATTAAATTATTTGGCTTTCCTGTTTATGTCCTTTTCATCACTTGCTTCCAGGGACTATTAAATTATTTGGTTTTCCTGTTTATGTCCTTTTCATCACTTGCTCCCAGGGACTATTAAATTATTTGGCTTTCCTGTTTATGTTCTTTTCATCACTTGCTCCCAGGGACTATTAAATTATTTGGCTTTCCTGTTTATGTCTTTTTCATCACTTGCTCCCAGGGACTATTAAATTATTTGGCTTTCCTGTTTATGTCCTTTTGATCACTTGCTCCCAGGGACTATTAAATTATTTGGCTTTCCTGTTTATGTCCTTTTGATCACTTGCTCCCAGGGACTATTAAATTATTTGGCTTTCCTGTTTATGTCTTTTTCATCACTTGCTCCGAGGGACTATTAAATTATTTGGCTTTCCTGTTTATGTCCTTTTGATCACTTGCTCCCAGGGACTATTAAATTATTTGGCTTTCCTGTTTATGTCCTTTTGATCACTTGCTTCCAGGGACTATTAAATTATTTGGCTTTCCTGTTTATGTCTTTTTCATCACTTGCTCCCAGGGACTATTAAATTATTTGGCTTTCCTGTTTATGTCTTTTTCATCACTTGCTCCCAGGGACTATTAAATTATTTGGCTTTCCTGTTTATGTCTTTTTCATCACTTGCTCCCAGGGACTATTAAATTATTTGGCTTTCCTGTTTATGTCTTTTTCATCACTTGCTCCCAGGGACTATTAAATTATTTGGCTTTCCTGTTTATGTCTTTTTCATCACTTGCTCCGAGGGACTATTAAATTATTTGGCTTTCCTGTTTATGTCCTTTTGATCACTTGCTCCCAGGGACTATTAAATTATTTGGCTTTCCTGTTTATGTCTTTTTCATCACTTGCTCCGAGGGACTATTACATTATTTGGCTTTCCTGTTTATATCCCTTTGATCACTTGCTCCCAGGGACTATCAAATTATTTGGCTTCCCTGTTTATATCCTTTTGATCACTTGCTTCCAGGGACTATTAAATTATTTGGCTTTCCTGTTTATGTCCTTTTCATCACTTGCTCCCAGGGACTATTAAATTATTTGGCTTTCCTGTTTATGTCCTTTTCATCACTTGCTCCCAGGGACTATTAAATTATTTGGCTTTCCAGTCTTTTGATTATGAGTGTTCCCGGTGAAGATTATTTTTTGTTTCGTTGTATTATTTTACTTTTAGTTTCGTTTCACTACTTTTCGTTTCGTTTCGTTTCGCTTCGGAAATTTCTTACTGAGTTGTTTGCTTTCAAGAAATTATTATTTTCTGAAAGAAAATCGTTGTCGGTTGTTTCATAATTCATATATACATATAGACATATATCATTTACAGAAAATACATTAGTAAAAAAAATAGAACAAGACAAGATACGAAATTTAAAGGAATAAAGTGCACAGTCACATACAGTCAACAGGGGCGGATCCAGGATTTCAAGTTAGGGGGGGCGCACTTAAAAAAATTGCGCCGAGCGGAGGGAGGCACGAAAATTTTTGGGGTATTTCGTGTGAAAATTCACGATTTTACGCAAAAAAAGCAGATTACAGAATCTCCCTCCTACCCTTAACCTCCAATTCTAAAATTAAAACCGTGGTGAGCAAACTACATTGTATGTCAAATTTGTAGTTTAAGTTTCACTTCAATCCATTGAGTGTTATTTAGGAGTTGCGGGTTGCAGAATCATCCTCCTACCCCCTCCACCCGGCCTTCGATGAAAAATCTAAAAACCATTGTGCACAACTACAATGTATTTCAAGTACATTATATAGTTTAACGTCAATCAATTGCGTGGTTACAGTCAGGGAAATTGCGGATTGCAGAAATCTTACAGACGGACGGACATCACGTGTTTGAGCAACGGGCGTAAAAACCTCATTACACTAAAAGATCAAACAAAAAAAATGTATCAAAGTTCTCGAGAAATATGTTTACGGAAATCATGTGTGAGATATGCATAAACCATTTTGTCGAGATTATTTTCACACTTTCATGTGCAGTTGTAGATATTAATTTATTACAAATAAATTGTAGTCAGAATTTTTTGTTAAAAATGTGTAAAAAAATTGTACAGACATCCATTGGTAGATAAAATAATATAAACGTACCCGGACAAAGGATTTGTTCACACTTTCTTGTGCAGATACCTCGGACAGATGCAGAGATTGATACAAATAAATTGCCGCTAATTTTTTTTTTTTATTAATATGTTACTTTTGTATTTTAATGTACAATATACCAACGCGTATTTTTACTGATCTTTACTTGAAAAGTAAAAGGCAACATTTTCGGGTATTTGTATACAAATCAAACTTATATTTTTTTTTCATATGAAATTGCAGAATTTCGAATTCAAGAACTATTTGAACCATTATTTAAAGAGAAGTGACCATTTTCTTGGGACACTCAAGTTTCTACACACTGTCTCAGTTTCATCATCTGATTCTCTCGGTATAGGTTTTCGTTGTATGTTTTATAAATGAGATCAATTGTTAAATTAATTATTTGAAGTATTGATTGAATTTACTTTTTAGTTTACCTTTGACTTTTCTCGTCTCGTCGAGGAATCAGAAATGTATCCAATCTTGCTTGTTTTCTTGGCCTAGAATTTTCGTCCATTTTATAATTTCTAAATAGCACGTGTACATGTAGTTTTAAAATTGACTGCAGAAATAATGTTTAATTAGCGTGAGAAAATAGTTGATGTCTGGTACCTCGGAACGAATCAGAATGGAATAATCTTTGAACTACTGACGGCGAATACATATATGAATCAGCGAACACATCCAACGTGTATTTACAATGTGTAAGAATATTTTACTACGGGTCACGAGTTAACCATTCATGAAAAAGTTATTTATTGAACTGCTTAATTAACGTTGTATAACATTTGCTTTGCGAATTTTAGGGGGGGGGGGGGCGCGCACGCCCCGCACACCCCCTCTAAATCCGCCACTGGTCAACTTAATACGTTAATATATATATTTTATAGTGAACATTTTACCTTATATCTTCAATTCAGCTGAGATGGGTACAAAATGAACAAGTAATACTATCTACAATCCAGTTGCAATTCATTTGTCATTGTGTCGTGTAATCCGTTGTCAAGGAATTATTGATATTTGATTTTAAACTGGGTCAAGTTTAAAAAATAGAAAATTATATGTTAGTATTGTAATGTGTGAATGTTCGATATGCCAATTAAAAATGAGCACTCTCACAGGATTAGATAAATATTTAGAACATTTTAAAGTGGTCTGAGGTAGCTTCGTTTTGGTTTTTCTTAAGTTAAATTATGGAATTATGAATCTTTATCCTGCAAGTCTGCTAGTGGCAGTGCATGTGTGTTGTCTGTTTTATTTTTCTCGCACAAGCAGCGAACGCCATTTTTGACAGAATAATACCTCGCAGCGGAGAAGAAGATTCATTTCTTTGGATGTTTATTGGTACATTGTAAATAATTACCGGGGTACACAAAATGTATTTGTTAATCTACAATGTATTAAACGAAGGCATTTGTGATTTTGTATTCACTGAATGTCTACAACCAACGTTAGCGAATTCTACCATCCTATCTTAAGCTAGTAGTCACTGTCAGTTTACTACGAACATTTATTGACCCGACCAACCGTAAAGTACAGGATTGCGTTGTCGTCAGTTTTATTGGTGGAAGAAACCGGAGTACCCGGAGAAAACCACCGACCTGCTGCAAGTCGCTGGTAAACTGTTTCACATGTTGTATCGAGTACACCTCGCGAGCGGGATTCGAACTACAGCTTTAGTGGTGATAGGCACTGATTGCACGGGTAGTTGTAAATCCAACTACCATACGATCACGACGGCCCCGTGCCTTTTAGTATTATCTTGGTTGTTTCTATGTGATAGCAGTTAAAAACCGCTCATTTTTCGCCTATCCCAATACATGTCCTAGATTATCATCAGCTTATATCTAATCTTTGTCATTTCTGTGTTTTATTGTTGACTATTACTGTTTATCGTTGGAAGCAACCTAGCACAGGGTGACGATTAAACTTTCAAAGTGATGACTTGGATAGTAATAACATACGTGGATAGTCGACAAGGCCCATTCATTGATAGTAACATACATGGATAGTCGACAAGGACCTGTTGTTCCTAGTGGTTAATTTGAAGTCATCCTGTCCTTTCCTTCTTTCATTAGGGAACGACCATTTAACTTGATTCAGAGTTTTTGTCATATAATCTAATGTTGAATTCTAGAAAAAAAAATTCGCAACAAAAAAAAATATTCTAACTCTTGTGTTGTCCGAAAAAAAAATTCTGAACGAAACAATAAAACCAAACCCCCCCCCCCCCCCCCCCCCCCCTGCAAGTTAAATGGTCGGTCCCTTACTTGTCATCGGATTTATAACAAGAGTAGCACACCGGGTGCCACTAGTGGAGCAGGAACATTTTCTGAGTTTGTACACGGTTTGTTGTGTTGCTCGATCTTTTGTTTTCTGTGTAGTGTTTTGTCCTTTTTCCTTTGGTCATTGTATTGTCTGTCCTTCAATTTACGGCTTCTAATTTTCAAACTCTACTCCATATGTCTGATTTTTTTTGTCAAATGTTTTAGTGGTTTCAGAGAAGAATATTTTAAAACATTTTACCCATATATAGTACTAAAATAAACTTAGATCAGTGATGACGGCTATCTTAGCTTCCCAACAGATACCAGAAAATAACAAGGCTTCAAGGAAACACACATTAATCATTCAGTTTTGGTTCAACCATGTCTGCATGTTCAGAGAAGAGGTATTTGAAATTTAGCTGTATCTTTCTAATCATTAAGGATAAACATTTCTAGACCAATTTGAACATGGTTGCAACAAAAGTTAAATTTCTTAATTTTTTTATCCAAAAGCAATAAATGAAAACTTGTTTCTCTAACCATTTCTTGCATATACCTTATTTATATTCATATGGCAATATGTAGCTAAAAAAACTGCACAAGTTATATGACTGGCCAATATTTGCAAGAATACAAAGGTTACCCCATGAAGCTTTTAATGGAAAAATCTGAATTTTTCTGTTGTTGAATTCTGATAGTGAAATAACATAAATCTGACTTTTTCTCTTAATATATTAGTTATGGAGCTGATTTTCAACACAATAAGCAATTTCTAACACACATATATATCTCATTTGTACATTAACATCTGATTAATATGAACAGTTTGCATTTAAGCATAACCCCCTTTGTTTTGTCTCACAGAAATGAGTTCGCACAGTATATTAAACTATGTATGCATGCTTCAACCCAATGCAATTATCTATATGCATATCAAGATATTAGATAAGACCCAAGTCCTTATACTTGATCTTAAGCAGAAATTCCTTCAAATTGTCTCAGATTTGTAAAACTATGCTATATCAATATTCAAGTTCTGTTATTTTTTTATGATGTGCCACTGTAATTTTCCTAAAAACTCAATAAATGTATGTTTCTTGATAATTTTTTCATCGTTCCTGTAAGTAGGATAATAAAATGTATGGTACTTTTACAATCAATCAATACCCTAAAACATAAAATCCAAATTGACAATTTCATTGGTTTATGGTGTTTAATGCCACTTTCAACAATATCTCAGTTATATCGTGGTGGCAAGTTTTATTGGCGAGGGAACCGGAATACCCGGAGAAAACAACCGACCTGTCACAAGTTACTGACAAACTTTATCACATAAAGTTGTATCGTTCAAACCCACAAAATTGACAATTTGAAAGGTTTACAGTAAATATTGACCTACAACTAGACAGTTTTTGCCCATGTCCCACAAAAATAATCTGAAATTTCTACACAAGGTACAGGACCATAGAGAGAAAACCAAGTTTGATTCCAGACGGGTGTCACTAGTGGAGCAGGAACTGCTTACCCTTCCGGAGTACCCGAGTTCACCCTCGGTTTTTAGTGGGGTTCGTGTTACTCGATCTTTAGTGTTATGTGTAATGTTTTGTAGATTGTTTGTCTTTTTCTTTTGGCCATTGTGTTGTCTGTTCTTCTTCGATATACCGATTTTGATAACCTCTTGGTATCTTCAAACTCTTCTTGACCACTTTTCCGTTCTGGAGTTATGCCCGTTTACATTGTCTCCATGTCCTATGGACAAACATTCTTTTTTTTTATTATTCAAAAGTTGAGAAACACATAAGTTTATTAAAGATTATTTTGACAAAATTAGAGAAGAATTTGTGAAATAAATGATCGAAGAATACAACCTTCATTTTTATTTACAAATGTACCTACTTACATAGATGATATTTTCTATGGACTATCCACATTATAATGAGTGATTGTTATTTAGACGCAAAGTGAGCAATTTTTCAGTTACATCACGGCATTTGGATTAGATGATGTCAGCTTTGTACTATAGACCAACACACTGAGCTGAATTTTTATGGTTGTAGCTCACTGACAAAATCGTCCGTGGGTAGACATGTCACTCCACTCGGACATATTATCCTGATTCTGAACCAATCAGTCTTTGCTTTTTCTCCTGAATTCATAATACAGTGGAATCTGACTAATCTGACACAACAAGGGACCAGGGAAATGTGTCGGATTGTACAGGATGTCGGAATACACTGGTTTTATTTTAGTTAACAGAAATACATTAGGACCATTATTTTTTGTCAGATGTCACAGGATGTCAGAAAACTTAAGTGTCTGATTGCACAAGTTCCACTGTTTAAGTTAATTAATGTGTACTTATGACCATTGTCAACAATATCTCTGTTATACTGTGGCAGTCTTTTTTGTTTTTAAGATGAAACCACAGACCTACCACAAGTCAACAACAAACTTCACATAAAGTTGTTTTGAGTAAACCTTGCCCAAGGTGGGAATCAAACTTACAACATTGTTTAAGTACCCTTAAATTTTATCGGGGTCATCATAGTCATGATCATTACATATGGTAGTTTGATTTATTACTACCTATACAATTAGTGCCTATCACCGCTAGCGTTGTGAGTTCGAATGTCGTTCAGGCAAGGTGTACTCGATACAACATTATGTGATAAAATTTGTCAGTAACTTGCTACAGGTCGGCGATTTTCTCCAGGTACTCCGGTTTCCTCCACCATTAAAACTGAAATATTGCAGAAAGTGGCGCTAAACACCACAACCATAACCCCTTACATTTTATCATATAACTAAAGACATTTTTGATAATTTGATTTATTCAAGTGCCTGAACAAGCCAGGAGAATGAATGGTCATGTATTTGTGTGTTAAGGGTATCCATTTTGCCTCTGTTCCTACGAATTTTCTTATTAGATTTTAGAAATGTTCCGTCAGTGTGGGTTTTTTTCCATTTTGTTGAAAGTAAAATGATAATCTCACATGGAAGTTAAACTCTACATTTAAAAAATTCTCTTTAATTGTCATTAATTTACACATAGTAAGTCAAGTCACAAGCACTATCTGAAGGAACTCTATGAAATAAAAAAAAAACATCCATTCATACACACAACAGCCTCTAATATCATTCTCTTCTACCTCTGAATCTGCTCCTCATGTCTATCTAAAATGGAAATAACAAAAAAATATTTACTTTTGGAAGTGAAAATAAACTTGTTATGTACCAAAAATAAAAACACTGGTTTGTATCTCTTGTCTGGTAATGGGTCAGGCTACAATACACAAAATCAATCCCAAATTTGCTTTTTGTACTTTATGTTAAAATTTCAAAATTTCTGTTTGAAAGATTATGTATTTTACTAGACTATTAGGGAAAGAGACATACATGTATGAGCAAGTCAATATTATTTGTTGGGACATGTGATGAGCAAGTATTCACAATTCTAAAGTGATTCATCTGTAAAATGTATGAGGAAATTAACTCGCCATCTCTTTATGATGAAATCATTGGGTCGTCATGGCTGTGATCGTATGGTAGTTGGATTTAAACAACTACCTATGCAATCGTTCCCTATTACCACTGATGTTAAGTTGTGAGTTCGAATCAGGGCGAGATGTACAACATTATGTGTTAAAGTTTGTCAGATACTTACCACAGGTCGGTGGTTTTCTCCGGGTACTCTGGCTTCCTCAACCAATAAAAACTGACCGCCACGATATAACTGAAATATTGTTGAAAGTGGCCTTAAACAATGTAAGGCCAAAGCCAAAGTCTAGTTTCAAGTATAAAGGGAAATAACTCCTATAAAATTTTGATTACTTTGCCACATGGGTTATTTCAGAATTAATTGTATAAGGGCGAGAACTACCAGGGTCAGCCTTAAGGCAATTGGACCACTTGCTCCTAATTGGGCCCTGCGTTTATGAGGCCCCATGCTGCAGTTATCTACTTTTGGATGTTCAAGTACTCACAAAAACACACTACAGGTTTTACACAATTGGACAACACACCTCCTAAGGCTGGCCTTAAGACCTACATAGTACCGCACATGTTAATAGTTTTACACAATTGGACAACACACCTCCTAAGGCTGGCCCTAAGACCTACATAGTACCGCACATGTTAATAGTTTTACACAATTGGACAACACACCTCCTAAGGCTGGCCCTAAGACCTACATAGTACCGCACATGTTAATAGTTTTACAGCATTGGACAACACACCTCCTAAGGCTGGCCCTAAGACCTACATAGTACCGCACATGTTAATAGTTTTACACAATTGGACAACACACCTCCTAAGGCTGGCCCTAAGACCTACATAGTACCGCACATGTTAATAGTTTTACACAATTGGACAACACACCTCCTAAGGCTGGCCCTAAGACCTACATAGTACCGCACATGTTAATAGTTTTACACAATTGGACAACACACCTCCTAAGGCTGGCCCTAAGACCTACATAGTACCGCACATGTTAATAGTTTTACAGCATTGGACAACACACCTCCTAAGGCTGGCCCTAAGACCTACATAGTACCGCACATGTTAATAGTTTTACAGCATTGGACAACACACCTCCTAAGGCTGGCCCTAAGACCTACATAGTACCGCACATGTTAATAGTTTTACACAATTGGACAACACACCTCCTAAGGCTGGCCCTAAGACCTACATAGTACCGCACATGTTAATAGTTTTACACAATTGGACAACACACCTCCTAAGGCTGGCCCTAAGACCTACATAGTACCGCACATGTTAATAGTTTTACACAATTGGACAACACACCTCCTAAGGCTGGCCCTAAGACCTACATAGTACCGCACATGTTAATAGTTTTACAGCATTGGACAACACATCTCCTAAGGCTGGCCCTAAGACCTACATAGTACCGCACATGTTAATAGTTTTACACAATTGGACAACACACCTCCTAAGGCTGGCCCTAAGACCTACATAGTACCGCACATGTTAATAGTTTTACACAATTGGACAACACACCTCCTGAGGCTGGCCCTAAGACCTACATAGTACCGCACATGTTAATAGTTTTACAGCATTGGACAACACACCTCCTAAGGCTGGCCCTAAGACCTACATAGTACCGCACATGTTAATAGTTTTACACAATTGGACAACACACCTCCTAAGGCTGGCCCTAAGACCTACATAGTACCGCACATGTTAATAGTTTTACACAATTGGACAACACACCTCCTAAGGCTGGCCCTAAGACCTACATAGTACCGCACATGTTAATAGTTTTACACAATTGGACAACACACCTCCTAAGGCTGGCCCTAAGACCTACATAGTACCGCACATGTTAATAGTTTTACACAATTGGACAACACACCTCCTGAGGCTGGCCCTAAGACCTACATAGTACCGCACATGTTAATAGTTTTACAGCATTGGACAACACACCTCCTAAGGCTGGCCCTAAGACCTACATAGTACCGCACATGTTAATAGTTTTACAGCATTGTGGACAACACACCTCCTAAGGCTGGCCCTAAGACCTACATAGTACCGCACATGTTAATAGTTTTACACAATTGGACAACACACCTCCTAAGGCTGGCCCTAAGACCTACATAGTACCGCACATGTTAATAGTTTTACAGCATTGGACAACACACCTCCTAAGGCTGGCCCTAAGACCTACATAGTACCGCACATGTTAATAGTTTTACCAATTGTTTTTTTTCAAGATGTTTCCCCTTTTCGTCTCAATTTGGATTCTGATCAATTAATACTCACTAATGATCTTTTACATGTAAAAAAAGCATATCTAAGTTGATGACATTCTGCTGGAACTGATGGGTCATTACTACCCAACTGTAAACATTCCTTTGGAGTTCTTTTATCCTAAAAAAAATAATTTAAAAATCAGTGACAAGATGTCGATGTAATTATGGTTATTTCAAAATGTTTCATTAATCATCGTGCAAAGTTTTAATGGAGAAGAAAATCTGAGTACACGATGAAAATCACCAATCTATGGCATGCAATTAATATATGTTTGTTTGTTTGATGGTGTTTAACGCCACTTTCAACATTATTTCAGGGCCCGGGTGGTTCAATGAGTTAGGTAGTTGGGTAACATAACAACTCGTACAAGCCTATCACCAATGCGACACGGATTCGAGCCAGCTTTGTAAATTACAAAAAAGGTGCACTCGACTCGCATGGTCGGTGGTTCTCTCTGGGTACTCCTCTTCTTCCACCACTTAAACGGGTCGCCATGATATAGCTGAAATATTGCTGAAAGTGGCGTTAAACACAATAAATCAAATCAAATTCAATAATATTTCAGCTATATCGTCGCGGTCAGTATTATTGGTTGAGAAAACTGGAGGACCCAGAGAAAACCACTGACTTGTCGCAAGTCACTGACAAGCTTTATCACAATGTTTTACACCTCACCCTGATCGAGATTTGAACTCATAACATCAGTAAATCCAACTACCATACGATCATGGCCACGATGACCAGCAATTAATAAACATGCACTAGAATGATGGTTGATACAAGCATTAGTTCTTGCATAGCAGCGAGTCTGGTAGGACTGCAATGAGCAACACAAACCCCACTAAAAACTGGGGGTGAGCCCAGGTGCTTGCGATGGGTAATCAGTTCCTGCTTCTTATAAGATACCTGCCGATTTACTCAAATACATTTGTTGTATGCTCATATAAGTCTTGGCAGTGATAGAGAAAAGATAAAAATCTACATAAAAAGTGAAAGATCCACTGTCATTTGAGATGTGGATATTTCGTGACGATGGGTAAGCAGTTCTTGTTTCTTAAAAGATACTTGCTGTGTTACTCATATGCATTTGTTGTATACTCATATAAGTCCTGTAAAAGTCTTGACAGTGATAGAGGAAAGAAAAAAAATCAACATAAACAAGATGTTGCACGCTATGTCGTGCTAAGAATACCCCCACTCGTTCATTTGTAAGTCGCACGGTAAACAGGAAGTAGATGTGCAATCATTTCTTCCAGTAGAAGCTGAGATATCTGTTACGAAAGTGTGAACGGACGGACAAACGGACGGACGGACTAACGGACGGACAAGGTGATTGCAATATATAGCCCTCTCTCTATGAGTGGGGGTATAAAATGTAAAAGATCCACTGTTGTAATTCGAGATATGGATATTTCGTAACAGTCAACCAGATCGCGATAACAACTGTAGAAGTACTCACCCTTTGTACACAGTCACTATAAACAAGACACTCTAATAATTCTCCACGTAATCTGTCGCAAGCTCTTCCAGGTTTCTTAGGTTTTTCTTTATCCTCCATTATATCTTTTCTGAAGCATCAACCTAAAAATGAAATCAACTAAAATTTAAAGAAAATTAAACTGTATCCAACTGTAGTACATTTTTTGTACCATTATTCGATGCAAAAACATAAAACTCCAAAATATGAGATTTAGCTCTAATAGTAATAATTTTGTTTATGGCTTACTAGTATTTTATGCCCTATTTATAGGTATAATAAAATGTTGTAACATAAAAAATGATCTTTTTTCCTTTGACTAGCTTGAGGTTTTTAGGAATATTCAGCTTAAAAAAACGTGTTTGTAGAAAACCATGGTCTAATATCTGGAATTGAAAACGAAATGCCAAAATATGCATCGGAATGCACCAGGGGTCAAATTTGAAATTTCCAAAATACCTTTGATAGGGCCTGTGATGAGATTAGCATGTAGATACAGACAGAAAATTTTTTCGGAAGCCTAATGTCAACGAGATTACGGATTGACCTGTTAGCCTATGCCATGCCCATGGCATGGTATCTGAGTGACAAGTGCCCAGTAGTGGAATCAGAGTGACTGGTTGACGGGACATACAAGAAGATAAAGATATTTTAATTCCAATTAACGTCCCACAAGGGGCAAAGTCATTACAATGATTATATAACAGTAAAATACACAATAATAAATTATACAAAGAAACAATACAAACTGTCAAATCATTTCAATATATATATCTCTGTTGAATTATGTTCAGTGGTGACATCAGTAAGATGAGTATGCTACGTAGTATCATAAAAAAATAAATAAACAAAGTTAATTTTAATCGTAAACGCAAACACAATGTCCTCCTCGTGACTGATGCACATGTACAACATAATTGTCGTCCATATGCAGGAGTCACCAAGTGCAGGTGCAAAGTAGGACTTGTATTGCTTTATGGTATAAAATGTGTACTTAGGATTTTTTGACAAACATGGCTGTACATATTGACGAATAAAAAAAATTTTGACGCTTTGTAAACACGTTCCGTGTAACACACTAACACACTCAACTAATGAAGATCTTCTTAACATAAAGCGCAAAGGTGATCCTGAAGTCTCGTACCCTCTCTCGTATGTCCGATACCACTGAAACCTGGAATCTGTGTGTAATAAAAGTCATTTTGTTAGCTTGTTTTACTTATATTGATATTTTAAAATTTATTAAATCTCTTCTGACATACTGACAAGAATTTTTGTTTCTACGCGGAAGTTAACTTTTGAGATTTCGTAAGGAACGATAACTCGAATAAAGGAACGACAGCTCAATTGAATGAGACTAGATTCGGCACTAAAAAAAAGTCATCCCCAATAAATCTCGACAATTTTTGATGCACTGGATGAGCGTGAAATTGCCAAATAATTTTCAGATGGGCGAGCATTCATGGTCGTGCCGGTTTCATATTATATACACATACATGTGAACCTTCCGGCGGGAGCATTTTTCTCCCGATTTTGAGGGTCCCTTCCGTCCCTCCCGTCAACTTTCAAAATCTTCCGCCAGTGAAAAAAATCAAGTACAATAAAATCTTGACCTACATTTTGCGATCAATATTTCTGGAAATTCCCCATTTGGAACTCCCGCACTGACGAAAAACGCAGAGAGATATGAATGGTAAAGGTGAATGTCATATTTAATGATATCTGGTTATTGATCTGTTTGACACCTTTACAGGTAAATTGGGTCATGGTGATTAATTAAGGTGTTGATGATTATACAACAATTATCCACTAATTGACAGTTAATTGGGGATAAGGAAGTGGGTTTGTGGCACACGCTTAGATGATTAGAAGTGTGATAGCGGCAATTAAAAATAGTTATAAACCGTTGTGCAAACAGGAGTTGGACAACCTTTGATGCCGAGGAAAACTTCTTATTTCAATCAAACGTGCAATGAATTCATCTCGGATTGAGTTGTTATGGCTTGTTTGGGACCAAAGCCGATCAAAGTATTATTTAAGGACTAAGTTCCAGGATGGAATTGATAAACCACAAAAATGCCGAAACGTATGCTATCACCCAACGCACCAGCAGCAAAGTGACTTTTTAATTTTAGTGCTCTATGACTTTATTGTTCAGAACATTCTGTCTTCATTGTTATTGCTTTGTTATAACCTTATGATTATGAATGATTATGAATAAATTATAAATACAGTTTTTATCCTTCATTCATCATATGAAACACTACTAATAAGACAGAAATGTAAACAATATATATTGAAATGGGATGCAGTTGGTTCAATACTGAAATAAACAAAAGGAAAACATCAATAAACAATAAAAATACGCATCAAATACGTCGATAAAAAATCTCCAGTTATGAGACCAAATCTCCAGCCAAAAATTTCCAAATCTCCAGTTGTAGCATAGAAACTCTATCACATGTATGTATACAGAGAAGAAAACGGTTGCTGCAGGAGTCAATTGTAAACAAGTTTAGTGCGAAACTACCCAGAGCAAACAGATAATGTGTCGAAACCACTCGATTCCATATGTACCGAGTGTACGTGACGTTTGTCGTTGGTCTCTGACTCTAGTTAGACACTACGTCTACGGATACTGACTTTACTGTGCTAGACTTATTATATTCGGTAAAAAGCTCCTGAGAGCTTGTGTTTATTGTTATACAAAAACCGAATTCAAATAAAGTTTTCTTATCTTATCTTATAGACTGACGCAAGATCGTATTTTTCTTTTTTTTGATTCTGACATACGCATGGAATAAATTTGTTTCTTTTACTTGGTAAAAAACAAAGAAAACTTGCTGTCAATTTGCAATAATATGATGAAACATTCAGAGAGGTCAAAAAATCCAGTGATACTTGGGCGCTGACATCTTGTATCTGTTACCTTTATTACAATGCCTATTTAGATGGGTAAAAATACGATTTCAACAAGAAACCAGTAGAAGTTCTACTCGAACATTCTTTGTGTTTATTAATCATACCAGAAAGATCTAAAGGTTTCCGAATGAATTTGCGATTATTATCCAATCACAAAACAGTATTCGATTTATTTCGAATGTAATCAACATTTTTCTGGATTCTCGAAACATTTTTGACAGAAAACACATTTAATGTCATAGGGATAATAGGGATAAAAAAATATTCAATTTAGCGGAATAGGAAATGCCTGTAATGTATTTTTTTAATGTACAATGAAGACAATTTCATCATAAATCAACTTTCTACATACTAAAGTTACATTCGTCTAGAAATGATATAATTCAAAATTAATAATAGTAATATATTTTATGTTATACAGTATTAATAATATAATATTTTATGTTATACAGTATTCAGGGGTGGATCCAGAGACTCTTATGAAGGGGGAGGGGCTCAGATATGGGGTAATATTTTCAATAATAGATGGAACTTCTGCTTCTGCCGATTAACTGCCTCCTTCGTCGTGTCGAAGATCATGCAGTGATTTAAAATAGGTGCTATGCATCAAGGGAAGTCTCGCATCGGGATAAGTTAAAAACAGGTTAAAAGATAAAAGCAGTCGAGGCGGTTTATTGGACACAGATTGAAGCTTTAAAAGCTTCAAGTGTGTCCAGGCTGGCTTTGTCAGGTGGCAGGGCGTTCCAATCTCGGACAGTTCTTGGGAAGAACAACATCTTCCTGACGTCAATCCTACAGTGTGGTACTTGATAGGCATTGTCGTGAGATTGTCGTAGTCTTCTTGTTGGTCTGTCTTGGAGATGGCGACTAGTTCGTGGTCGATCTTGTAAAGCATGGTAAGTCTAGCGTCTCTTCTCCTGTCCTCTAATGACCTCCAACCGAGGCGTTGGATCATGGCAGTGACGCTAGACCTATTGTGTTGGCTACTTAAGATGAACCTTGCTGCCCTTCGTTGTACACACTCCAGCTTCCTGATGTCTGTCTGGTGATGAGGATCCCATACGGGGCTGGCATACTCCACCAGTGGACAGACTAGGGTCTTGTATGCCTGCTCCTTGATCGATATTGATGAGATCTTCAGATTTCTGCATAGGAAGCCTAGAGTTCTATTCGCCTTGTTTGTGATGGAATTGATGTGTTGGCTCCAGTTCACTTTGTCGGTGATGGTAACCCCCAGGTACCTGGCTGATGTCACTGCTGCAAGTAATTGTCCTCGAATGGAATACTCTGTCACTATGGGGTTCCGCTTATTGGTGACGGTAAGGACTGTACATTTTGCTGGATGGAACTGCATGAACCAGTCTTCTCCCCATTGTGCGAGTTTGTCGAGGTCTTCCTGGAGCCAGTGGAGGTGTTCTGCATCATCCTCAGATGTTATAGTGAGGTAGGCGATAGTGTCGTCCGCAAATAGTCGAACGGTGGATCGTAGCCGGTCTTGGAGGTCATTGATGTAAAAGATGAAGAGGGATGGTCCAAGTACTGATCCCTGTGGTATTCCGAAGTCTACATCGACCTGTGCAGGGTTCGACATTAACGGTTGTCCGATTGCCCAGGGCAAGTGAAATGCGTCTTCGGACAAGTGAAAACGGCACCCAACTTGTCCGATCGGGCAAGTGAAAGTGATTCTGTGATATGTTCAATTCCTGAAGAGCAAAATGATTAATATTGAATTATTCAGTGTTGGAAGTCGCAGCGAATTTTACCTAAACATCGCGTCGTATGTATCGTGTATATTATGCCATTTTGTTTTATTTTGTTGACTACGAAATTCCCCTTTCTCAAATAAAGATCGTGTTATTTATATTAGCCAATCACGAATGCCTAATTAGGCGGCGGCGCTGCATCAACATTGTATTTATTTTCGCCGGCCAATGAAAAGCTAGAGTTATTTGCGGTGTTCTAATTTTAGAAAATTATCCCTGATGTGTATTGCCATTGCGATCAAAATATTGAAAGCGTGATAGATTACTGGAATAAAAATTCAAACAAACTATACAGTCGTTGTCAGTCTATGATAAGGAACATTTATACTAAAATTTTCTAACAAAAATATTTCAGAAATCCTCATCAATCACCAGTATTTGAATTTCAAATTTGTTGATTTGAACTGATCATAAGCATGACTATAATCATAACTTGCTGCAATTAGGAATACAAGTATTTTAATTATATAGCCAAATGATGCACTAACACTATGCCCACATCATAAGGTGTAAATAATTAATATGAGGGGTTATTCTACTTTATGAACGGTCATTGTAGATTGCATAGTTTTGCACTACATGCATATATGGCACTTAAGAATTCGGGCTAGTAGTTTACAGTTTCGGGCAAGTAAAATCAATATGGCACTTGCCCGAATGGACAAGTTGGTCAAAAAGTTAATGTCGCACCCTGCTGTGATGAGTTCACTCCCTCGACAACGACTGTCTGGTTCCTTCCTGAGAGCCAACTTTTGATCCAGCTGTTTACCTTACCCCGGATGCCATACTGGTGTATCTTGTGGATGAGGAGGCTGTGGTTGACTTTGTCAAAAGCCTTGGCGAAGTCCATGATGAGCACGTCCGTTTGAAGGCCTTCCTGGAGGTTCTTGGTGAGATCGTCGATAAACTCGATCAGCTGTGTCTCACAGGATCTGTTCCTCTGGAAGCCATGCTGTAGCTGATATAGGATGCCATTATCCTCTCCGTGTCGCATAATGTTACTCGCCAACACGTGTTCCATTATCTTGCAGTAGACCGAGATAAGTGAGACTGGGCGGTAGTTTTCTGCGAGATACTTTGGTTCCTTTTTGTAGATAGGTGTAACATTCGCTTTGCGCCAATCTTCCGGTACACAGCTGGTGTCTAGAGACTTCTGGTATACATGATGGAGTAGAGGTGCTATCTCACTTCTAAGTTCCTTCAGAAGTCTAGGAGAAAGTTTGTTCGATCCGGGAGCTTTGTGCACATTCAGGCCTTTCAGGAGTTTTTATATGCCATTTGATGTGAATTTGAAGTCTGGCATGATGGGATAGTCAGCATCGGGCATTCTGTGAGAGTCTGCAAACTCGTTAGAAGTGAAGGTGGTCCTCTGGGAGAACGCCGATTTAAATTGCTGGTTCAGAATGTTGGATTTTGTTGTAGGATCACAGTACAGTTTACCATTTAGCTTGAGTGACAGTGCTCCTGAGTTGTCTTTCCTTCGGTGCTTGATGTAGGTCCAGAATTTCTTCATCCCTGTGTATGGTCGATCAAGATCATCTGGTGTTATGATTCCTTCGATGTATCGCCAATATGCTTGTCTGGTGAATTTTTGTAGGTGATGTTTGTGTTTCCTGTAAGCTTTCTTGATATCGGGAACCAACTGTAGCCCCAAAGCGGTTCTGGCATGAAGGTTGGTAAACCTTGTTTTCATTTTATTTAGCGTATAGCCCAGAAAAGGTACAGTTATTGACTTCTTAAAGTAGTCTTCCGGACCCCCTGCTTGAACATTATCTCTCATTATTTGTCTCCCGCATATTCTAGGTTTTTCTTAACCTCTATGTCTAGCGGATCAAAGATTTTAATACTCTTCTCAAATCACTGGCGGTTGAATTGTTCAACATTTGCTCTACAGTCTTCTAGTGACCTCTGAACTAAAGTTTCACTTTTTAAGGCTCTGCCTTTGTCAAGTGATCTCTCTTGTAGTGATCTGCTGAGGCCTTTTTTAAAAGCCAGGCACATTTGAACAATAACAATGGCTACGACAAAATGAAAGTTGCAAATATAATACAACAAATTTAAAGAAGTTACATCAGCTGCTCCTGATCAGGTGTATATGTGTTTTTTTGCAGTTTTGTAAAGTGCTCAAGGGGCAGGAAAAAAATCTAATAAGTCTATTATTTTTCTAATTAATTTCAAATATTTTATATGCATTTATATTTTCATTTAGAGTTTAAAATGTGCTGTATTCATATATTTTCAAAACGGAAACTCGTGTAATTTTTTTTTTATATTACAGCAACATTTTTCTTTAATTTGCAATGATTTGTAAAAATAAATGATATTTAAAAAAGAATTTCCTTCAAAGAGCCTCAATTTACAGGTGTTGGTGGTTATTATGACACTAAACATGTTTATATAACGGTTTAAGACAACAACACCTGATTAATTGGTATGTTGACAATACATTCAAAAAAATGATACATAATGAAGCATAATTACTTCTAATTAACTCTTTGAAGATTAAATAAAAACAAAGAAATTAATTTGTATTTTGTTTTACTTTCATCACACAGATCGAAATCATTCGATTAAAAGCCATATCGTGATGTTTAAATAGTCTTGAAAAACGTATGTTAATATATGTACTTGACTTTTAGTCAAATTGGCACCAAGTCAAAACAGCTTCAAAATGAAAGTCAAATCGGCCACATATTTCAAATTTAATAAAAAAATTAATATATTAATATGAATTCTTATTTTTTTGCTGGAAGATTCATGTATAATTTTATTTTTCTTGATGAACAGGTTCTTTTTTTATGGATAAAATTAATTAATTAAGTGATTAGTAATTTACATAAAGCGTGATTGGCGACAATTATATAATTATCTTTATATTGATAATTATTCTCTATTGTCTATTAAATACAGTAAGCACAAATCAAATTCCTTTAAATCAACAACTTCATATACCAGAAATTCCCAAATTCTTCCTACAACCTTTGTTAAAAATTCACTTTAAAACTTTCACGAAAATTCATCATAGCCAATGGTTTTTAGACATAGGGTACGTCAATTTGACCACTAAGAACCGTGGATCAACTTGAAAGAATGACACTCGGAACGTGGGCTTTGGCCACTAGGAACAAACAGAGTATCATTTTTCAATACAATATGATATGTCAAACCAAAGACTGTAAAAATTGGTATTTTTGCTTCTCCAACAAGCACGTAGTATTAGGGAGAAAGAACAAAGTCAAATATCTGTATTTCCATTTAATTTTATACATATAACATGGGGACGATTTGACCTGCTACCAATCCAATCAGTCATAATCATACCAATTAATGTAAATATTGTGATTTTCATGTATTCATTCTGCCTGTCATGGGTGTCTTCAATTGACAAATAAACATATTCTATTCTGTACATTTGTTGTCAAGTGACTTAAATATCTAGATATTTGTTGGTCAAATTATATGAAAAAATACCATTTCCATCACACGATTTGTTTAGTCAAAAACTAACATCGAGAGTACCAAGTGGTGAATGTGGGTATGAAGCGGGACTTCACACAAGCAGTTATCCTTATTAGACCCTGACATCAACACTCGATCACATCCATTGGCTTGTAAAATTTGAACGATAAAAAGCCAAGATCGCGAGAAGGGGTTTGAATATTGACATTTTTCAAAAACTCACATTCACATGCATGTTAAGGACCCCTTTGACTCTATTACAGTTATAACTACTCTGCAGATTCATATACTTGGGGGTCGTCGTGGCTGTGATCATATGGTAGTTGGATTTACAACTACCTATGACTGTATTCTGTACGTGTCATCTGACACAGGATTGTCTCTCTTGTAATTTAAGTCTTGTCGCACAGAAGCAGGTCGATGCGGCCCCAATACCTGTCCGGCTCCAGTCGATCCGTCCCCAAATAACAGTCGTTTCAGTCCCAAATAACATAGTCGTTTCGGCCCCAATAATATAAAATATCATGAATACACTATATTACAACACATTTACATGCTTAGAGGTTAAGTTATTAAGTTAAAGTCATTAATATGTTTCTTTCATGTTTTTCACTTTCTTTTAACATAAAATAAATTAAAAAGAAAGCCTTGTCCAAACTAAATCTTCAAGATCATTAACGCTTAATTATAGTCTATTGTTCTTCATTTATATTATATTGGTAATATCATTGGGATTAATTAATATTGTAATCACAGAAAAAAGAACTCAAAACCCAAGCTATTTATTGTACAAGCAGAGGATTAATTAGAGTTTTTTTGTCGATATATTGAGTCGTATCATTTTGGAAGTGTCAATATTTTCCTCTGGTACATGTATATATTTGTATTATAATATAAAATTTAAATATAAATAATAATGTATTTTTTGTTATGCGTGACTGAGATGCCATGAAGACTGGTATATAATTGTGTTATAATATATAAAATATATTCCGAAGAGTTACCTCCCTCCCGTCAAACGCCGATATTACAAAACCTAAAATATATATATTTTTTTTTTAAAAGACATATAAACACAATAATAATAATACAAATGTAATGAAAAACTGAGGCCAGAACGACTCGATATCTTGTCGCGCATGTACTAAGCATTTTAACTCTGGTACTAATACACACTTGATGTTGTGAGTTTGAATCTCAATCAGAGCAAAGTGTAGAACGTTATGTGATAAAGTTTGTTGCCCAGTCCTCCGGTTTCCTCCACCAATAAAACTGATTGCCATGATATAACTGAAACATTGTTGAACACCATAAAACCAAAACCAATCTACCTGGTCAAATTTAGGTTCCATTACAATAAAAAACACATCTTTTTACATCCTTGATGCATATTGAATAGTGAGATTAAGGCACAGCCTATAAAGTTTAGAGTACTAAACAGAACATTACTTTTTACATCCTTGATGCATATTGAATAGTGAGATTAAGGCACAGCCTATAAAGTTTAGAGTACTAAACAGAACATTACTTTTTACATCCTTGATGCATATTGAATAGTGAGATTAAGGCACAGCCTATAAAGTTTAGAGTACTAAACAGAACATTACTTTTTACATCCTTGATGCATATTGAATAGTGAGATTAAGGCACAGCCTATAAAGTTTAGAGTACTAAACAGAACATTACTTTTTACATCCTTGATGCATATTGAATAGTGAGATTAAGGCACAGCCTATAAAGTTTAGAGTACTAAACAGAACATTACTTTTTACATCCTTGATGCATATTGAATAGTGAGATTAAGGCACAGCCTATAAAGTTTAGAGTACTAAACAGAACATTACTTTTTACATCCTTGATGCATATTGAATAGTGAGATTAAGGCACAGCCTATAAAGTTTAGAGTACTAAACAGAACATTACTTTTTACATCCTTGATGCATATTGAATAGTGAGATTAAGGCACAGCCTATAAAGTTTAGAGTACTAAACAGAACATTACTTTTTACATCCTTGATGCATATTGAATAGTGAGATTAAGGCACAGCCTATAAAGTTTAGAGTACTAAACAGAACATTACTTTTTTTAATTTGGTTTTTCCTAGAGTACTTCTTATATTTTATTCATCAACAACTAATTATTATAGGATGGCTATTTGGTAAGATATTTGTAACTGTTGTGGTTGTGATTATTTGGTAGTTGGATTTACAGCTACCTGTGCAATCAGTGCCTATTGCTACTAAAGTTGTGAGTTCTAATCCTGCTCATGGCGAGGTGTACTCGATACAACGTTATGCGATGAAAATTGTCAGCGACTTTCAGCAGGTCAGTGCACATGGTTTTTTCAGGTTTCTTCCACCAATAAAACTTCCTGCCACAATGTAACTGGAATATTGTTGAAAGTGGTTTTAACACCATTACCCCTCCTAACCGGGAACCCCTGTAGTTTTTTTTATGTCCATGTATAATGTTTGCTTAAACTGGTAAGGTACATTTGTACAATGTAAATGGATTTCTTTTTGTTTTCTTATTTTCAGGAAAAACCGGATGATAATGTCCGAGTCTGTGTGAGATGTCGACCATTGAATGAAAATGAAGTGAAACAAGGATGTGTACAGTGTGTAAAGGTATTGTTTGTCACCAAGTTTATTAAAATTAGGGGTCATGATGACTCATCCATTTAAGTTTTAAGTCGGGGTCTATATTTTTTTCATACAAACAAAACAGGAGTAATGCCAATGGGTAATTTTACCAAATTTTCATGTTGAACATTATTGGATCAGATTATTTTATTTTTTGCATCTTTTTGGGTCAAGATAATTTTTCTCTTAAGTTTTGCAACAGAAAAAGCATAGTCCCCTCCCCCCCCCCTTAAAGTTAAATGGTTTTACCTTTTTTTCATGTGTTTGATAAAGCTGAACACTTTAATTGCATGTCTGCTAGTATCAATAGTTGCTGATTTTGTATCAACAAACAACTAGTGGTATTATGAGCCTGTTCCTTTTTTGCAGGACATCACTTTTTCAACAAAAACATCATGTTGATATTACAGTAAATTACTGCATATACTCTATATACTGCATACTCTATAGATTCTAAAATCAAAAACATTTTTGCATTTATTTTTTTGCCAAGATGTAAAGTTCCTCATTAGCATGAGATATAAAGTACAGTCAAAAATGTATGGAAAGGTCACCTTTTGGACAAAGAAAGAGTGGTCTTCTAAGACATGTACAGGTGACCTCTTAAAAGAGCTTCAATTCATATGAAATTTTCTAAGCCAAGACAAGAAAAAGGTGACCTCTTAATACAGGTGACTGTATATACAGAATGTAGTTTGTTTTTCAAAATTCATAGCAGAAAATCGGACAAGAGATATATTGTTTCTGATTTTTTTAAAGGGGAGATAACTTCATGGATATACTACATGTATGTATAAGAAAGACAGTTAATATATTGGCCAATCAAACAACAGCTCTTGATTGTACTCAATTTTAAAAAGTAAGCTCATCGCTTATTGATCTGTTGAACCCTGACATGACCTCAAAGAAGAAAATTGGAAAAAGAAATCTAAAATTCATGAGATTGGGGCAAGCTAATATTGACAGAAGGGGAGGGGAGGGTGATTAATATATATGTCATGAAGAAAGTAGTAAACAAAGTATCATTAATTCTATATAATCCAATTAAAAAGAAGTGAGATATTTACATTATACATATATGTACATGGTTTTTTTTTCTTTCACACTTTAGGTTGATGAAGTAAGAGGTAGTATAGAGGTCCAGCCTCCAAACCAAACTCATGGCGAACCACCAAAAAAATTTACCTTCGACATTGTATTTGGTCAGAAGTCTAAACAAGTAGACATATATAACCAAGCAGCCAGACCTATTGTTGACTTTGTATTGGAGGGTTACAATGGTAGGCTTTAACACATTTTAAAAGGAGTTATTTCCCTTTAAGGCAGGCAATGAAAAAAGATATTTTTCCCATAATCTACAAAATTTTAATGTTATAAGGGGGGGGGGGTAAAGACATATTTTGGTTCAACTTTGCCCTTTCTATTTAACGTGTTTTTGTGTTTAAGATCCGTTATTCACTGTGTTTTGTGCACACAGACAAATATACCCTGTACAAGGATACAAGTTATTTTTTATTCATCATGAAATTTAGTTTTATTTCACATTCTTTGGTGTTCATACCCCCTCTTTAATACCCTCTTATAACAACTTGTGAATAGTTTCTAGTTACAATAAAATTATCTTCTGATTTTTAGAATGAAAGGGAAAGGTTTGACGCTTTAAAATCTGATTCAACCCATCATTTCTTTAGAAATGCCTGTACCAAGTCGGGTCATTACGGTTTTCACAGTTTTCCGGTTGTTGACTGATTTTGTCTGTTTATATAATTATGAGTTTTGACTTTCCCTTTGTAAGATTGTTCGGAGTTCAGTAATTTTGTTATTACCCTTATGTACAAATCGTAAGAAAATTATTCTCTAATTGTTTGTTCTTTATCTAACTATAGACGTTTTCAGAAATCGGTGATTACCTAGTTATCGTTCGTGGACGCTAGGTGGCGTTATTATCGTCCGCCATTAAGAAAGTGTAACAATCGGTTGTTTACACTAGTTACGATTAATCAGTATTCATAATTGGATTAGATAAACACGCTTCAGTTGATATTTTATGGCTTATTCCCGTGATTTTGGTCGAATATTTCGAAATATGGATTATTGGATCGAACTTAAACGGTTATTGTTTAAATTGTTCAGAATCACAAAGTTCAGGACCAGGTCAGACAAATCTATACAGTCATCAATATTATCAAAATTAAAGAATTAGCCATTTTGCTAGATCGATCTGTAGCTATTCAGATTTTAACCTTGCTTATGTGGCAGAATTTCATACAAAACAGGGTACGCAACAACAAAAACGGTCGGTATGGAAACCCTCAACACATATTTTTTACTAACGCCACGGTATATTTGTATTTTGTACAAAAGAACTAAGTTCCCTTCGAATACTGTCTTCACTTCACAAAGTCGCATATTTTTATGATGTAGGGAGCACTTATGCAATTGACAAAAAAATCAATCATTTGCACAATGATAGAGTAGCAAATATGTGGAGGAATAATGTTCCTTCCGTATGCGGTAGAGGATAACATAGAAAGGAAAAATAACTAAGTTAAATGTTGTCTTAAATGAAAGTTTAAATACTATAAACAAAGGAAACGGGAACAAAGTGAGCAGTGTAGGAATTATTGTTTTTCATGTAGAAGCTGCATAAAATAATTAACAATTTACAAAGAGGTATCACATTTCTGTAGATAAATCTTGAAATAAATCTTCATTCTGTAAGAAGTAAAAATGAACGATATGATGTCCTGCAACAAAATTCGGCGATTTTTTTTTTCTTTTAGTTTTTTGTCATTATAATTCAGTTATATATATTTTTATCATTTTTAACCCTTTGTGGGAAGGGGGTAGAGTTTAACTGTCCTATTACAAATCAAATACATTTAAGAATCAACCCAATACATAAATTAAATTTTTGTGTTTTAGTGATGTCTTTCCTATAACTTGTTATGCAATACACAGTTAACTATCAGTTATAATGATAGTTATCTTTCTACAATATGAATTTAACACCTTTGTTGCAAAATGACACGACTGTCTATTCCCCTAAGTGCCAAACCCGGGAAGCATCGCATCGCTGTTGACACGGTCGACCTTCAGCAGACTACAAGTCTAGAAAGCACTACCACTTTCCTTAACACGTCAATATTAAATTTTAATTAAATCTTCAAAAACATATAAAATTAAAGAATAAATAAATATAAAACTATGAAATCCTACCAAAGAAATTTAAAAAAGAAGACAAATGGGGTGAAAAATGCCCGTCCGGTTCACGTATCTGAAACCTGGGAGCAAATAGTTATATTAGGTTCCTCATGAATTTTTTTTTTCAGATATTCAAATGTTTTGATTTGATCAAACTTAAATTCCTTTTCATCTTCACTACAGATACCTATAAAGAAATTGACTGACAAAAAGTTTTAATTTGTTTTACAATTTAACAAACAAAAAATAAATAAAATAAAACAGAATTGAAAAATGCACCTTAAGATGTCACATTAAAAGACGCAATTTAAGTTAAGTTCTTTCTTATAAGTTAGGCACACTTTTTATCATTATTACTTCACTTTAAATCGTATAGTAATAATTTCAAAAAGCGTATATTATAATTTATATATTTACTTTTTAATTTCATACAAAATATTAATTTTATTACCCCTTTTTTCTTATGCTTGAAAAGCAACAAAAAAACAAAAAAGATAAAGTGCATGCAGTTTTTTATCAAGTAGGATTTATACTGATTTTGTGTGGGGAAAATAACTGTAATTAGAAAAAAAAATACATACCAGGTAATTTATTTGTTGTCATTATATCATTGTCATTATATCTCCGTTTACAAATCACTTCACAGCAGGTGTTATCATTGAATTTCAAGCCAAAATAACAGTATATTGTGACACCTGTACTAGAGAAACCATACATTAGCGTATTGATAAACCCCGAGAACATAAGATTTTTACATTTTACTAATGGCGGACACACTCGGAAGTCGATAATGGCAGCGCCCATGTTTTTAAAAATAAAAAGGTTTATTGCTAGAACGGATACCATTTTGCCAGTCATAAGGGAAATAACTCTTATAAAAAACATAATTTTAGAATCAAATCAGGAATGATCAAAAGTTCTGTTGGTGATATTAAAGACACAGATGGAAAATTATTGTTTAATTTAAACATATTTATTCAGATAAACATGAAATGGATTATGCTAGTAGACAGAAATTTTTTATTTTTTTTTATTTCACAAAATATTTGTCTTTGTAAGACTACAGTACTAGTATTTGCATAATTTCAGGAACAATATTTGCATATGGACAGACAGGAACAGGAAAGACATTTACAATGGAAGGAGTTAGGGCTATCCCAGAACTCAGAGGAATTATCCCTAACTCATTTGCTCATGTATTTGGAAAGATAGCCAAAGCTGAGGGTGACACTAGGTACTGTTGATTATATTGTGAAAATATTTTATACCGTATACTGTTTAAATAATTTTGAGATCTTGGATTATTGGTATTTGTATTAGTATTTTTTTTTATCATTTTGTGACATCATCTCGGGGTGTGAGGGCAAAGATATAATTTTTTTGTAGAACCAAAGCCTAAACTAGTACCGGAAGGCAAAAATGGCATCTGACAACTATTTAGTTTAGATGTCAATAAGATAGCCATAACCTGAAGATCTATCAACCATTGTTTTGTTTTACTAATTAGGTAGGAAAATTGACCAGGAGTAATTTCTTATAATCTCTTTATGCCCCTTCTGCTAGGCATCATTAAAGTTAACTTTTACCCATGTCATTATATGCCAATTTTTGTTTGTGTTCAATTACTTTAGTTCTCTTTAAGGAAATGATTCAATATTTAAAATTTAGGTCAGGAACTATTAAAGGCACTCCAAGTTCAATTTTGGACTTAAAATGCTTTTTCAATCTGAAGCTATGCCCCTTGTTTTTCCAAAAAAAAATTGCAGTTTCTGGTATTTCCAATTTCATATTCAATAACTTAAGCTCCAAAAGAGAAAAACATCTGAAGTTTATGCCAGATGTTTTTAACAACAAGACACAGGTCAAACTTAACTTTTGGCTATTATGCCTTTTACTGTTCCTTAGTTAGACCCCTATGTACTTACATTCATCCATTTAAAATTTGTTTATCCAGCAATCCTCTAACATCTTAAAATAACATTTGTACAACATAAAATATCGGGTCACATTTCATGTTGACTAATCGGCAATGAGTCTAAATAATATTGAACAGTATAACTGTTTTAGGAAATGATATAGAAATTCCAAATATGAATGAAATTTAATCGTATATCACCTGATGAAAAAAGGTTCTAATTTTAATTACATTGTGGATGATAATAAAATCTGTCCACATAATACTTATTTCTGAAGCCTTTATATCCTTGGTTTTTTCTATTGTTATAATATTGAGAGAAAAAAACAACAACAACAACAATTAGTTATATACAGTCAACCTGTATTAAGAGGTCATGACCTTTGGGACAAAGAAAAAGTGGCCTTATAAGACAGGTGACCTCTTAAAAGAGGTTCAATTCATATGAAATTTTCTATGACAAGTACAAGAAAAAGGTGAACTTTTAATACAGGCAAGCACATGTACACGTTTAACTGTCTTTTTATATTCCATAGGTTCTTAGTAAGAGTGTCATATTTAGAAATTTATAATGAAGATGTCAGGGATTTACTAAGTAAAGATCAAAGTGTGAGATTAGAGGTTAGTGTATATAGACGTTGTTTTTTGTCCGAGACATGGGCACATCCATTTTGGTGCTCTGGGGGTCGTCTGCCATTACTGGCTTAATAAATTTTGGAAAGCTCAACTTTTATTGTTTATGAAAGCTAAAAAAGCTACAAGTAACATAAAGACAAAAACAAAATTACCAATGTTTGTTCATTTCTTTATGGACACCCATAATGAAATTGGGAAAAAATCCAAATAGGTATGCATTTTTTTTTCGCAGTATGTGTTTGTTGTTGAATGTAAGTTAGGGTTATGGTGTTTAACACCACTTTCAACAATATTTCAGTTGCATCGTGGTGTTCAGTTTTATTGGTTGAAGATACGAGAGAAAACCACCGACCTGCCACAAGTCATTGACAAACTTACTTTATCACATAATGTTGTATGAGTACATGCCACCATGAGCGAGATTCAAACTCACAACGTTAGTGGTGATAGGCACTGATTGCACAGGTAGTTGTAAATCCAATTACCAAACGAATATGACCTAGACGGTAAATGACCTCTCATTCTCCATCCAAATAGTACAAACCCCAATATATTACTCTGTTTTTAAATTATTTACCTTCTGCAAACCAATCCAGGATCTGTTTGTAATGTGAACATCTGTAAGTGGAATAATTAAACTTGTTGCACTGCATAAACAAACAACAACACCATAGGCATAGGGTAGTTAAATGTAGTTGTAATGAACTAGAACCAAACTAGAATCAAAGATAACAAAAATATTAGTTTTGTCAAATGCATGAACATTTGTTGAAGGCAATACACAACAGTCATACATTGCCTCTCAAAGTTGGTATACATATAGAATAATGGCATTTATGAAGGTCGAGACAGTCATTATTGCTAGGATCAAAGCGAGTCCAATTTTTTGTTTTTTCTTTCTCGTCAAATAGAGTTCAGGGCTTTCATTTGAATCCTGTTGCCGCCGAAATTCGACGTCTATACTTTACTCTGCCGCCGGCTACTTTTTATGTATCAAGGATAACAAATGTATAATATATTCCCAAAGCCATTATCATGACAACGACCACAGTTTTTTTTTCATTACCAATCGCTTATTATCGTCACGACTATTGACCTCTCAAATGTAAACAATGCAAGCCAGCCAAACAGGCAGAAGAGTCGCCGTTATTCATTGGCCAGTGAAAGTCTGGTACCCGGGTATGACATGAACAAATTTTATAGACCGACCAAAAACCTGTCGACCTTAACTTTATTTAACCAAGCACCACAAAATGTCAAAGCAAAAATTTAGCTTCCCCGATCAGAGTTCCATCGACAAATGGCTAATAAAAGAAAAGAAAGCCATTTTTGAAACATTATCTGTTCAATTATCGGATGATATAAAATTAAAGTCACAGATTATTAATCTGTAAAGCAGAAAAGTCAAAATTTTGTGTCAAAATTTGAAATATTTCACATTATCAACAGGCATTTGGAATGATGCAATGATTTATCTTTAGGTATTTTGTCTGTGTGAGATGAAACGGCAATAAAATTTGATATTGATAATTAAATAAAAAAAATAATGTTAATATTTCCATCGATATAGACATAGAAATTTTATTTAAAGTCGGAAATAATAACATACAATAAAATATAAGATCTGTAGAGCTTTTTCCCAGGCATCCTAGAAAGGTTAGTAATAAATTATCAACTACAATGTATTTGTGTATCAAATGTTTTATTCAGTGTTATATAGTGTGCTTATCATGCTGAAAAACAGAACAACAATATATGAATGAAATAGAAAAAGTATCATATCTCATTTAAATAAATTTATATTGTAACTAACAATAAGCTCAGAGCAATTTGAAATTGATGCAAAATTCCAAACTTTACATTTTGAAAGGAAGGAGGCTAAAGCAAAAAATAAATATATGAAAAATAATAATTTTAGGAAGTTAAAATATGTGCCAGGAAACCCCCAGAACACAAGAATTTGCACCATTTACCCTACAGCTTTAGGGGCCCTAATCGGCCCCCAGCCTAAATTTTTTTAGGCATTCTCCACCTACTTTTTCAAAATAGTCTTCTACTTTTGAAAGTGTTGAAAGCCCTGAGAGTTGGAATATTTATACATCATTATCAATTTACATCTGTCTTAATAAAACATACATTTGGTCCCAATTGTGGTTTTTATAAATATTAGTTCATAGTGCATGTACGTGAAGCTGAAAATTTAAATGAGCAAAATTGACATGGAAACTTGAATGTTCTACCTTTCTTGTTTTCCAAAGGTTAAAATAAAGGTAATAATAATTTATTTTTATTTATAGGTAAAAGAGAGACCAGATGTAGGTGTTTACGTTAAAGATTTGTCGGCATTTGCTGTAAACAATGCAGATGATATGGATAGAATAATGACACTAGGAAACAAAAATCGTAAGTATTTCCCCCCCCCCCCCCCCCCCCCCATTTTTTTATATTTGTTATTATAGTACCGGTAGACTGGAGCAAAAAAATAAAACAAATGAGTCTGATTATGAATACATTGTATATAAAATGGGTGAAATTGAAATCAAATGTATTTATTTCTTTTTTTAGAAAATGTATGCATATGCTGTCAAACATTAAGGGTACAGAGCAGTTTCATTTTCTCAATTTAATTAAGAGTGCATATAATTTGAACCTGTGAATAAAGGGCAACTCTCAAAAGGGTACAATTTCAGGTTCCCTTCATTGCCCTTTATATACAGGTTCGACTATATTATTTTCCTTGCCAAATTTTAAGCTTTATTCACGCATTTGTCCTCCACATAAGCAAGATAAGAGTTGATGCGGATTATATACCTGAACTAGGTTTTTTCTCCCAAGATTTTGAGGGCCAAAGAGGTGCGTATAATGCACCAGTGTGACTAATATAAGGCCGTTTACATTATGGAGTACTGAAATAAAAAGTGCCTTCCTGTTTACAATTTTATGAAATTTATGAATTATCACCGAGTTTGTGACAAAAGTAACATGACGAGTGCCACTACATGTATTGGATAAGGATCTGCTATCCCTTCCAGAGCACCTGAGTTCACTCCGGTTTTTAGTTGGATTTGTGTTGCGTAATCTTTTGTCTTCTCTGTATTGTATTGTAGATCGTTGTTTGTCCATTTCTTCTTTTCTTTGGACCTTTATATTGATTTTCCTTTGATTTACGGCTTCTGATTACCACTTTGGTATCTTAGATTTATGGCTTCTGATTACCACTTTGGTATCTTTGATTTACGGTTTCTGATTACCCCTTTGGTATCTTAGATTTATGGCTTCTGATTACCCCTTTGGTATCTTAGATTTACGGTTTCTGATTACCCCTTTGGTATCTTAGATTTATGGCTTCTGATTACTCCTTTGGTATCTTAGATTTACGGTTTCTGATTACTCCTTTGGTATCTTAGATTTACGGTTTCTGATTACCCCTTTGGTATCTTAGATTTACGGCTTCTGATTACCCCTTTGGTATCTTCTATTTACGGCTTCTGATTACCTCTTTGGTATCTTAGATTTATGGCTTCTGATTACTCCTTTGGTATCTTCTATTTACGGCTTCTGATTACCCCTTTGGTATCTTAGATTTATGGCTTCTGATTACTCCTTTGGTATCTTAGATTTACGGTTTCTGATTACTCCTTTGGTATCTTAGATTTACGGTTTCTGATTACCCCTTTGGTATCTTAGATTTATGGCTTCTGATTACCCCTTTGGTATCTTAGATTTATGGCTTCTGATTACTCCTTTGGTATCTTCTATTTACGGCTTCTGATTACTCCTTTGGTATCTTAGATTTACGGTTTCTGATTACCCCTTTGGTATCTTAGATTTATGGCTTCTGATTACCCCTTTGGTATCTTAGATTTACGGTTTCTGATTACTCCTTTGGTATCTTAGATTTACGGTTTCTGATTACCCCTTTGGTATCTTAGATTTATGGCTTCTGATTACCTCTTTGGTATCTTAGATTTATGGCTTCTGATTACCCCTTTGGTATCTTAGATTTATGGCTTCTGATTACTCCTTTGGTATCTTAGATTTATGGTTTCTGATTACTCCTTTGGTATCTTAGATTTATGGCTTCTGATTACCACTTTGGTATCTTAGATTTACGGCTTCTGATTACCCCTTTGGTATCTTCAAACTTTTCTTACATGGAAATTATCTTTGATCTCTATGGTAGACTACATTTGACTTTTTTTTAGCCAACGAAAGAATTGAAATTTGTTTATGAGAATTTTCAAAAGTTATTTGTAATAAAAAATTGTTTACATGTACCGGAAAATGAGACCCATTAGAGATTATATGTCATTTCTAAAATTTAATTTATTGGTTTATTTTTGATGATGTCACAGGTGATTTAGACCTGTCAATAACTGAAGGGATATAAAGGACATTTTTCTTTTCCCTTGTCGAGGGCAAATACAGAAAATTCTAACCTGTGCATACATACAATATTTTAAAGTCATATATCATGAAAAGTAAGTGTAAACAGTAATGGTCAACCATTCCACCAATATCAAAAACACAAACAACAACATCTCACCTTAAGTCATTGAACACAATAAAGAAATGTAACATTGGATATTAGTCCTGGTTTGGGACAGGCACTAAAATGTGGCAGTGTTAAACCAGTTAAGGGGATGCCAAACCTCTGATAACACCATATATGATGATATATATTTGTTCATGGAATTTAATTCTAGGTTCAACGGGTGCTACAAACATGAATTTACACAGCTCCAGATCACATGCTATATTTACTGTAACTATAGAATGTAGTGAGAAGGGTCCAGATGGAAAACACCATGTTAGAGCAGGAAAACTTCACTTAGTAGATCTGGCTGTAAGTTACATCAATTTAACAAGAAAGGAATGTGATATGGATGTAAATGATAGATTGATTGATTGATTGATTGATTGGTGCTTAATGCCAACTTTAGCAATATTTCATCGTTGTAGAAACAAATTTTATTATTGAATTAATAATTTAATAATAAAATTTGTTCGTGCAACGATAGCATTTTATTATTGAATTAATAATTTAATAATAAAATTTGTTCGCGCAACGATATAGCTGAAATATTAGACTTAGACACCTACAAGATGGATGTAAATGAAAATAAAACAAAAAAAATCTATTTGAAACTCAGGTAAGAACCAAAGTTAAGGAATGGTGGTTTTTAGTGTTAACCTGTACAAACAGAGATGTAGTACTCATGTATCGGGTGTAGAGTGGTTATAAAGGTTGTTGACATCTTTCCATGAGCCTATCACCACTGACGAGGGTTTCTACACCAGATATAGAGCCTATCACCACTGACGAGGGTTTCTACACCAGATACCGAGCTTATCACCACTGACGAGGGTTTCTACACCAGATACAGAGCCTATCACCACTGACGAGGTTTTCTACACCAGATACCGAGCCTATCACCACTGACGAGGTTTTCTACACCAGATACCGAGCCTATCACCACTGACGAGTGTTTCTACACCAGATACCCACCTCAAGTGTTAAGGTCTTTAAAAAAAACATATGTACTGATGATAAAACTACCAGTACACCACCAGTGAAACATTTGAGTAAAGAATTGAAATTTATGTACAGTCAGGTTTATAGCATGTGAGGATTAGACAAAACAATTCATTATGATATAGAATTGACAAACAAATACGACATACCATTACGCATACATTTTTAAGAAATGTTCAGAATTGTTTTCTCCAGTTATAGTACATGTATAAAAGTTTGTCAGTGACTTGTGACAGGTCGGTGGTTTCTCCAGGTACTCCGGTTTCCTCCACCAATAAAACTGACTGCCAGGATATAACTGAAATATTGTTGAAAGTGGCGTTAAGCACCATAAACCAACCAATTTAAACCAACATGTATAAGAATAAATTACATATATTTTGATATTTATATTATAAAGGGTTCAGAAAGGCAGGCAAAAACAGGAGCCACTGGACAGAGATTGAAAGAAGCCACAAAAATTAACCTGTCATTATCAACCTTGGGTAATGTTATCTCATCCTTGGTAGATGGTAAAAGTACTCATATACCGTACAGAAACTCCAAACTCACTAGACTGCTGCAAGATTCCTTAGGAGGAAACTCTAAAACTGCTATGGTATGTACTTGGTGAAAATACACATGTTTAATACGGTAGTAGTCTGCAATATAACCAACCACAACAATATGAACCACTCCTTGGTCAAACCTCAATTTTCTAGACACAGGAATAACAAACACAGAAACCTATGGAAATCTAGGCCATGATTTGGGACAAGCACAAAAATGTGGATACCCAGCCCTCCCCTCTTGGTTTCTACATTTTCAGCAGTCAAAGAAATTGTTATTCTTAAATAATGAACACCAACAATATATCGCTCTGCGGTGTTGTCGTGGCAATGAGTGACTTTCGGCATGACATCATTTTCTCCTGCTTCTCTAGCTTTCCTCCACCAATAAAACTGATAACCACTATTTAGATGAAATCTTGTTGAAAGTGGCGTTAAACACCAACACCTCCCTATTGTGTAGAGTACTTTAGGACTGTGTTTCTACATGTTAAAAACAATCATGGTAGTAAGAAACAATCACATGTCACTCAAACTATGGTACAAGATATATGTATCATTGTAAATAAGTTTCACTGTATGTGAACATTTGGTTTTTGTATTTTTATTACAGATAGCAAATATAGGACCTGCAGACTATAATTTTGATGAATCTATCAGTACATTGAGATATGCCAACCGTGCTAAAAATATTAAAAACAAGGCTAAAATTAATGAAGATCCTAAAGATGCTTTACTAAGACAGTTCCAGAAAGAGATTGAAGAACTCAGAAAACAGCTACAAGATGGTAGGACATATTGTCTAAAGTACCGTATTTGTCTGAATTTAGGTCGACTTTTAAAAAGATAGCAGTTTTGGCTATCCTGTTTAGGCCCTTTGATTTACTTGCTCCAAAAGACTTTTCCGTTATTTGGCTTTCCAATTTTTTGATTATGAGCATACCTGATGAAGGTTATTCCAGTAACATGTCATGCACACTAAAAATCAATATCTCCATTTTTATTTTTAATACTGCAATCAGTACATTAACTGCATATATAAAGGTATACATATAAGCATTTGCTTTGTATGTCTGCTAGACGTATAAAGTCTACTGGTACCCTACGTCTTATGTAGAGCAAAGCATAATAGACACTGGTTGAATGTGGAACGGCTGTAGACACCCTATAGGAAATTTAACCAAAATGTTCAAATTTTAATCTTTTTGTCAATAAATTTAGCAATATTTAGCATACATATATAGCATTGCAGTATAAACACAATCATAGGCATATTGCCAGGAAATGTAAAATATTTTTGTAAATGCCTTAAAACTGGAAAGAAAAGCTTGCTCGAGGATTGCTTTTGTTCATGTTTCTAAGACTCTTACAAATCAATTTGATATTTGCCAACAAAATACATATTTCATCTATTTATATTTTTATATTTGTGTATTTGGAGATATTACATCTAGACTTACTGTATTATTCTCATAATATTACATTTAATGTAATGAATGCATAGACACTGTTCAATATTTATCGATTTATAAGTAAAAATTTTTATTTTGCCAGTATCAATTATCTTATTGTCATTAAACTGTCGAGAGGGGCCGTCGTGGCCATGATCGTATGGTAGTTGGATTTACAACTACCTATGCAATCAGTGCTTATCACCACTGATGTTTTGGCAGTCTGTGCCAAAAACTTTTTCAACAACTAGCCCAGGGGGCAAGTCAAGTCCCACAATTCACTAGCCCTCCCTGATTTTTACTAGCCCAAATAAAAGATATAAATTTCTTTCTTGTACCTCCTCTGGTTCACGTTTCCGCTTAACTGAAGCCTTACCAGGCTTGGCAACCTTTAACCCAACGTATCATTTATTGAACTTGATGATATTCATTAATTGCACATGTATGTTTACATCAGCTAATTACCAACTGATTCGATAAAATTGTACAGACAGCAATGTACATGGAAACGAAAAAAGCGTGACGTCGACTCGAGGAGAAGTAAATGTGATAAAAATTTAAAAATAGTCCGGAGCTCTTCCTAGTTGGCAGGTGGGTTGTTGTTGGAATATTTTTATCGGTAATTGGTTGTATTATCAAAACAGAATCTCTCTGGATTTTTCTCCTGTTAACCACGATACAAAGCATATTTCGAACTTGATTCAGGTGAACTCCACGAGGTTAACAACGTGACAAATGCATTTGTAAGGGTAAACAAACAGCGGTGAGACGTTCACACATACAAATAATCGTACCAAGAAGTTATCTGAATACTCGGAGCTTTTTTTTGTAGATAAAGGTCATCAATTTTCACTAGCCCGTTTGAGATAGCATTATAAAGCTTTAACTAGCCCTCTCGTTATTTTGCTAGCTGCGGGCATCGGGCTAGTGGCTAACGTCGCAGACTGTTGTGGGTTTGAATCTTGATCAGGGCGAGGTGTACAACATTATGTGATAAAGTTTGTCAGTGACTTGCGACAGGTCGGTGGTTTTCTCTGAGTCTTCCGGTTTCCTCCAACAATAAAACTGACTGCCACAATATTACTGAAATATTGTTTAAAGTGGCTTTAAACACCATCAAACAAACATTAAACTTTCGAATACAAGTTTGTACTGAAAAGAGTAGAAACGGTCATAGATTCCATATTTTCAAGAGTGTGGTCTTCCACGTCTGTGCTATAATGTAACTGTTTCTTATTGTTTGCTCTACATTAATCAGGTACCAGGTGATTATAAGTATAAGTTTTATCTGTGTATCGTACAACAGGATAAATTGTAAATAAGCATGGAACAAAAAAGTACATTGATCGAGAAGGCAGTCAGTTCCTGGAAAATAAACTAAAAAGAAGCCATATAGAAAAAAAATTATGAAGAAAATAGAAATGATAACTGAACACTTATATTTTAATATGTTATAGATCAAACTTTTAAAAAATATTAGTCCAGTAAAATATAATAAGGTTAGTCCGGTACAGAGACAGAATTTTAAATGCAGAAGTTGTTTGTTTGTTTGTTTGTTTGATGGTGTTTAACGCCACTTTCAACAATATTTCAGTTATATCGTGGCGTTCAGTTTTATTGGTAGAGGAAACCGGAGAAAACCACAGACCTGTCATAAGTCTCTGACAAACTTTATCATATAATGTTGTAAACCTTGCCCTGATCGAGATTCGAACTCACAACATCATTGGTGATAGGTACTGATTGCATAGGTAGTTGTAAATCCAGCTACCATACGATCATGGCTACAACGGCCCCAAATGCAGTGTTATGTTATTAGTGTTTATTGTCAGATGCATAATTTTTTCTCGCCTATTGTCACTTCCAGGCTTAATGGGCAAGATAAGCTCTGAAAATTACAATGAACAGACCAGTGGAACCCCCAACCATTGGTAAATGTCTGGAAACTTTTAACGCTGACACACATCAGTTTTCTTGGATAGAGGTCAGAGGTCAATGACCTTAATGATGAGGTCACCCAGGTCACTATAACTCAGAAGTTATAAAAAATGATAGACACAATTATGATTACAATAGAATGCAACTTGATGTTTTTGTTCTTGAAGGATCAGATTATGAAAGTGGTTCAGAATCGGAATCTGAAGAAGAAGTTGTAGGGGATGATGGTGTTGTCAGACGTAGGAAGAAAAAGAAAGGAAGAACGAAGAAAGGTAAGAAATGAAACAGAATCGAAGCAGTTCTTATATGAAAATTTGAATTTGCTAGTCCGAATCAAATTCTTGAATTCATTTTTATATAGTTGTAAATAAAAACTGAAAAATTGACTGGTCCAAACAAAGTTTTGCTGGTCTTGGGCTGGAGTACCATTGTTCATCATGTTGACTGTCAAAGGAAGAAGTCATATGGGATATTGGTGTTGTCAGACATAGGAAGAAATAGAAAGGAAAACAGATATTGAGGAAGAAGTCATACAATAATTCTGGTATTTTTAGAGTTCTTATGTTTTTATGCAATTTTTCAGCTATATCATGGCGACAACAAGTTACATTTCAATGAAATGATGATGAGGTGCGCTTTGTTCTAGACCAATAAGCTTAGCTGGATTTTTATAGTGCTAGCTCACTGAAACAACAGTCTGTGGATAGACATGTTGCCCCACATTTTCCTGATTCTGAGCCAATCCGTCTTTGCTCTTTCTCCTTAATGCTGCATGCTTAGCAGAGAAGCAACAAATACAAATTTTATAGTCTTTGGTTTGACCCGATCATGGCTCAAGCACGCTAAGCATTACACCACTGATGCGATCAGGACTCGAACCCACGGCAATCAGCGGAGAAGTAATAAATTTTAGACTGATGGCTGTAGATTTTTTTACTTAGCTTTGTATGTTTTTTAATTTCTATAGGTGAAGGAAGTAAAAAAGGACATTTGTCCAAAGAAAAGATGGCTGAAATTCAATCTATTATAGACAAAGATAGACGGATGTTAGAGGAAAAGAAAGACATGGCTGAGGAAGAGAGAAATAAAGTTAAAAATGAACTGGAATCTAAAGAGACACAGCTTAAATCTTATCAGTAAGGATATCTCATTGACCTTGACCCCAAAGATCAGATATACATATACAGTCAAACCTGTATTAAGAGGTCACCTTTGGGACAAAGAAAAGGTGTCCTTATAAGACAGATGACCTCTTAAAAGAGGTTAGATTCATATGAAATTATCTATGACAAAACAAGAAAAAGGTGACCTTTTAATACAGGTGACTGCTTAATAGAGGTGACCTCATGGGCAGGTTTGACTGTTCATTGTTTATTCTTTATTCTGAGTAAAAGTCAAAAGGAACTGATTATTTTACTTCGAAATATCTGAATATTTGAATTATATATATGATAAATTAAGCTAAAAACTACTATGTACCAGAGGCGAGCATGTTAACAATTACACTACTGATGCCGTCTGCCTGAAATGAAGATGAGTAATAATAATAATAATAAATTCTTTATAGAGGGTTACACAGTTAGTTAATAACTAATCTTCCCTGAGGCCCTCATTGACATTTAAATATATATTGTAAAGTACAATATATAAAAGTTACACACAAGCAGCAAAACATTGAATAAATCTTTATCTTGAAAATACAAAATAATTATTATCATTAGATATACGATATTTGTACAAAAAAGTTTGAATATTAAAAATAGCATTTTTCTATTTTTTTACTAGACACTTATTGACACTAGAGGGAGCCCCGTGATATAGAAGTATGATCCAATTTGTTTTTTTTTAATGCTGGTAAAAACAGTGCAAAATCAACAAAGACAAGATGTAAATGAGTGTCCTCTTGTTTCTAAAATGCTACTTTCAATGCTTATACAAGACAACTTGCTACTACCCAAAATAAACACAATCAAACCTGTATTAAGAGGTCACTTTTGGGACAAAGAAAACGTGGCCTTATAAAACAGTTTATGTCTTCAAATTCATAAGAAATTTTCTATGACAGGAGAAGAAAAAGGTGACCTTTTAATACAGGTGACTGCTGAATAGAGGTGACCACATGGGGAGGTTTGACTAGTACTTTTTAATAGTGATTGTTGGTGACACGTTGCAAGGCAACATTATTTTACCGTCAGTTATCTCCCTTTATATATGTGGCAATTAAAACATCCATTCATGGACCCATCCCAAATCCACCATTTTTTCCATTAGATTAATTGTTCGTATGAAATACTTAATGAAGTATAGCTGAAGTACTGCTCCATTGATGTTAATAGGCGATCTTAGCTGGTAGTCAGTTGCCTACGAGCATTCACTGACCCTTCTATTGTACTGTCCATTTTTGTGATAGTGTGTGGTCATTTTGAGTGCTATCGAATCTGTGAAGGGTTCCATCTTTATTGTCGTTGGAGATCCATTTATCAAAGGGGGATGATTAGGACCTATTCACCGGTTTAACCCCACCACATTTGTGTGCCTGTCCCAAGCCAGGACCTGGATTTCCAATGCCATATGTCATGGACTTTTTTTTTTCAATTGTTTTGAGATTGTTTGCTTGTTGATATTGCTGGAATTGTTTTAGCTTTCTTTTCATAATCCATGCTGGCATATTGTGAATGAAGGGCCGTCGTAATTGTATGGTAGTTGGATTTACAACTACCTATGCAATCAGTGCCTATCACCTCTGATGTTGTGGGTTCGAATCTCGATCAGGGCGAGGTACACAACATTATGTGATAAAGTTTATCAGTGACTTGCGACAGTTCGGTGGTTTTCTCTGGGTATTCCGGTTTCCTCCACCAATAAAACTGACCGCCATGATATAACTGAAATATTGTTGAAAGTGGTGTTAAACACCATCAAACAAACAAGCATATTGTGAATGATATTGCACAAAATTGTATTTATTAAATAGAGATGAACAAGAACAGCTACATCAGAAACTTGCAGCCATAGAAAAGAAATTAATTGTTGGTGGGGAAAATCTGTTAGAAAAAGCTGAGGAACAGGAGAGGTTATTGGAAGAGAGTGCCAAGGAGTTACAGGATAGGAAAGGCAAGGAGGAGGAATTAAGGAAAGCATTGGAAGAAAAAGAGGTAGATATTTCAATGTTTGTAATATTTAATATTTTTTCAACTCTTGATTAAATTTTTAAAAATTTAGAAAAGAAGGAATTGAGGGATGGATGGGGTGGTTAGGGTTATGGTGTTTAATGCCACTTTCGACAATATTTCAGTTATATTGTGGAAGTCAGTTTTATTTAGTGCTGGAGAAAACACTGACAAACTTGATCATATAATGGTGTATCGAGTACACCTCGCCATGAACAGGGTTTAGTTTATGATGATTTTATTTGTTAAATTAACAAAAGGGTACAAACTCACAACTTCAGTGGTGATAGGCACTGATTGCATAAGTAGTTGTATATCCAACTGCCATACGATAACGACCACGACAACCCCTGAGGAATAAAGGAATTTAATTTACGTGTAATGTGTGTATAAATTTGCATGCAGAATATATTTTTTAAGGATCAGGATTATTCTCTAACTGCTAATATCTTTAAAAGTAAATTTAACAGTCAGCGTTTTATGTACATTTCCTTTGAAACATTTACTTTTGAATTAGATAGATCATAACTTTGGAGAAATTTAGGACGAAATCAAACTTTTTTTTGTAAAATACAAGTACCTTTTTTGTCTATTTTAACCATAATAATCAGAGCTTTCAACGTTTTTCAAGTGTACCAGTACTTCACTATTTGCAGGTGGTACTTTTTATTAAAATATTTCATGAATATCTTATGCAATAGTCTTTGAAATTAAGAGGTTCCAATTACCATTTTAAGTGAGTAAAAGTACCTGGTAGCACTCCTTACTGAAAGACCCGAATAATACTGAAAAACTTTGCACAAGATGTGAAATGAAAATTTTCATTTTAGCTATAGTTTATGGTAATAAATTAAATTTTTTTACGATTTTCAGCAAGAAAGATTAGATATAGAAGAAAAATATTCTAACTTACAAGAAGAAAAGGCAGGAAAAACGAAGAAATTGAAGAAAGTATGGACAATGTTGATGCAGGCGAAATCGGAGGTATGTAAATTATATTTCCTTTTTGGTTTTCTTTCATCCTAAAAAATCTTTTTTTGGAGATGGCTAAGAATCAAATATATCACTTATGGTTTTTTTTATTGAAATTTTATCAAAGGCTCTACAGCTTGTATTATTATATATATTGAAACAAAACTCATACTAAATTATGTAAATTTAAGTAGAGAAATGGATAAGGGGATGTTCTCGAGGCTAGCAGTTCATATCTTATATGTAAATATTGTTAACATACTTCTCTATGAACCTTATTGTAAAATATGCAATGGTTTATGAGTGCTTATTCACTTTTCATTTAGAATTCAGTATCGTTTTATAAGGGGTTATGGTGTTTAATGCCACTTTCAACAAGTTTTCAGTTATATTGTGGCAGTCAGTTTTATTGTTGGAGTCATTTTATATGTTAATGTACCCTATACTGGAGGACTAACCTTTTATATTTTAGGTTATGTTTGTCCCATGATAAATCTACAAAGAAAATGTTAGTTCATTCTGATTATAATTAGATCTCTCACTTTTTCCCCCTTTACTGATATGTTGTTGCATTGGAGATCACAGGAACCCTCATAATGGGTCACATATGAGTGGCCTTATGTCATGACCTTTTTCTGTCAGTCAGATTCATGGTAGCTTACAAAACAGTTTAGAAATGATTTCATAGTCACACAATTGCCATTTCATTGGATGGTATATAGGGTCACTCGCATGTGACTCGTAATACGGTTTCCTCAGATCTCCAAAACCACGACATATCAGTAAAGGGGAGCTAGTGAGAGATTTAATTAGATTGATGTTAATTAAATCTGTACATTTTGAACCACATCGGGGGTGTAATGGTTAGCATGCTCTTGACGAGTGTGGTAGATCATGGGTTTGAGCCCCGATCGGGTCAAACCAAAGACTGTAAAATTGGTATTTGTTGCTTCTCTGCTAAGCATGTAGCATTAAGGAGAAAGAGCAAACACAGGTTGGCTAGGAATCAGGAAAATGTGTTTGAGTGGGGTGACATGTCTATCTGCAAATTGTTGTTTAAGTGAACTAGCACTATAAAAATCCAACTAAACGTGTTCGTCTAGTACATATCAGATGTCATCATCATCATCTCATTGAAAATTAACTTGTTTAGTTTGTAATTATTTTAATTGAAAAATTGTGTGAATTGGCATTAAACAACAATCACTCACTCACTCCAGAAGTATTGTACATATATTATACATAATATAATATATATATTTTTAGATAGCAGATTTACAACAGGAACATCAGAGAGAAATGGAAGGGTTACTAGAGAATGTACGACAACTGAGTAGGGAACTCAAGCTACAAATGTTAATTATAGATAACTTTATACCTCCTGAATATCAGGTAATAATACCTAACTCTATCTCCCCTCAACAGATAACTTTATACCTCCTGAATATCAGGTAATAATACCTAACTCTATCTCCTCTCAACAGATAACTTTATACCTCCTGAATATCAGGTAATAATACCTAACTCTATCTCCTCTCAACAGACAACTTTATACCTCCAGAATATCAGGTAATAATACCTAGCTCTATCTCACCTCAACAGATCCTTTTCATATTATAGACAACCTTATCAATGAGTCCCCCTCTTATTAGGACACACCAAACAAAGGCCACCCCTCTTAATGATGATATATATAACTGACCCCCTCAAGAGAGGCCACCCCTCTTTTAAGATCACTTTTTATTTTGCAGAAGGATTGGTCTTGTAAGAGGGAGACTATTGTACCTCCAGAATATCATGTATAATTCTGAACTATTCCTGCCCCATATTCACCCCCCACCCCCCAAATCTACAGAATTTTATTATAGTCAAGTTTATACATCCAGTGTATCATGTTATTATCCCTACTGACACTTATCTCCCCAAACATAGTGTAGCTGAAAAATGTATAACCTATAACAATAAGTAAATGTTTTCCCCTAGATTTCTGGCAGTAAATACAGAATACCTATATGTCATAGAGTTCTGCTTGTAATTAGTCAACACTGTCTGTCCAAAAAAACACTAGTTATAAAACCGCAGTCTAGTAAAAATTGGTTTGCCTTTTGGCTAGTAAAAAATTGCATAGAAATTGCTTAATATAAAAACTGGTACATTTCAAGCTAGTTTTTGGCACAGACTGTGAGCACCTGGTAGACTTTCTCAAACAAGAAACCAGTAATGCACATCTCACCCTGTTCTTCATTGATGAGCAGATAGTGACTGAACTCCAGTAGCTGACTGGAGGAAGATATAGAAAAGAAGAAAACCTGCTGTAATTCTATATTTATAAGGGGCCGTCATGGTCGTAATCGTATGGTAGTTGGATTTACAACTAACTGTGCCATCACCACTAGAGTTGTGAGTTCGAACCCCGTTCATGGTGAGGTGTACTCGATACAACATTATGTGATAAAGTTTGTCAGTGACTTGCAGCAGGCCAGTGGTACTGGGTACTCCGGTTTCCTCCACCAATAAAATTGACCGCCACGATATAACTGAAATATTGTTGACAGTGGCGTTAAACACCATAAACCAAACCACTATATGCAATATAGAACATCTTATTCTGCATTAGTTTAATATAGTTACTTTTATATTTAATAGGAAATGATAGAACAACATGTCCATTGGAATGACGACATAGGTGAATGGCAATTAAAATGTGTGGCTTACTCGGGGAATAATATGATGAAAACTCAGCAAAAAGATCAGGATAAAAACGAGGTGAGTGGCTATTAAAATGTATGGAATGATAAAAAATAACATGATGAAAACTTGGCAAATAGATCCAGATTAAACAGAGAACATTTTGTTTGGAAATTCAATATATACCAACCACATCAGTGTTGTTATAATTAGCATGTGGTATTATAGTTATCATGCTAGCCTTGAGTCCAATAGATCGTGGATTTGAGCCCAGGTCAGGTCAAACCAAAGACTATAAAATTGGTATATATTGCTTCTCTCCTATGCATGCAGCAATGGAGTAAGAACAAGATTGGTTAGCTCAGAATTAGAATAATGCGTTCTAAGTGGAGCGACATGTCTACCCATGTACTGTTGTTTCAGTGAGCTAGCACTGTAATGATCCAGTTAAGCATGTTGGTCTAGAACAAAGCTGCTATCATCATCTCATCAAAATATAACTTTTTTAACTCACCTGGCTATAGGCCATGTGAGCTTTTGTCATGGGTAAGCGTCCGTCCGTTAGCTTTTCACTTTTAAATCTTCTTCTCTGAAACCGCTGGACAGATTTCAACCAAGCTTGCCAGAAATGTTCATTGGATGGTCCTCTACCAGATTTGTGTTTTTGGTGCTGATTTGAAATCCAACATGGCTGCCAGGGTCCATAATGTGTTCTCATTGGCTGAAATTTTAAAAATCTTCTTGTCAGAAACCACCAAGCCAATTGAATTGTGACTTTGCAGGAATGATCATTGGGTGGTCCTGTACTAAACTTGTGAATGAATCGTTTGCCGATCGGAAATTCAAGATGGCCACCATGACTCGACTTAGTTTAACATTAGACCCTATGGGAATTTCACATTTTCATCTTTTTTTCTGAAACCACAAAACAGATTTGAACCAAACTTGGCAGAAATGTTCATTGGATGGTCATATACAAGATTTTTGTTTTTGGTGCTGATCGGAAATCCAACATGACTGCCAGGGCCCATAATGTGTTCTGATTGGTCGAAATTTAAAAAATCTTCTTGTTAGAAAGCACTAAGCCAATTGAATTGTGACTTTGCAGGAATGATCATTGGGTGGTCCTGTACTAAACTTGTGAATCGTTTGCCGATCGGAAATTCAAGATGGCCGCCATGACTCGACTTAGTTTAACATTGGACCCTATGGGAATTTCACATTTTCATCTTTTTTTCTGAAACCACAAAACAGATTTGAACCAAACTTGGCAGAAATGTTCATTGGATGGTCATATACAAGATATTTGTTTTTGGTGCTGATCGGAAATCCGACATGGCTGCCAGGGCCCATAATGTGTTCTGATTGGTCGAAATTTAAAAAATCTTCTTGTTAGAAACCACTAAGCCAATTGAATGGTGACTTTGCAGGAATGATCATTGGGTGGTCCTGTACTAAACTTGTGAATCGTTTGCCGATCGGAAATTCAAGATGGCCGCCATGACTCGACTTAGTTTAACATTAGACCCTATGGGAATTTCACATTTTCATCTTTTTTTCTGAAACCACAAAACAGATTTGAACCAAACTTGGCAGAAATGTTCACTGGATGGTCATATACAAGATATTTGTTTTTGGTGCTGATCGGAAATCCAACATGGCTGCCAGGGCCCATAATGTGTTCTGATTGGTCGAAATTTAAAAAACCTTCTTGTTAGAAACCACCAAGCCAATTGAATTGTGACTTTGCAGGAATGATCATTGGGTGGTCCTGTACTAAACTTGTGAATCGTTTGCCGATCGGAAATTCAAGATGGCCACCATGACTCGACTTAGTTTAACATTGGACCCTATGGGAATTTCACATTTTCATCTTTTTTTCTGAAACCACAGAACAGTTTTGAACCAAACTTGGCAGAAATGTTCACTGGATGGTCATATACAAGATTTTTGTTTTTGGCGCTGATCAGAAATCCAACATGGCTGCCAGGGCCCATAATGTGTTCTGATTGGTCGAAATTTTAAAAATCTTCTTGTTAGAAACCACGAAGCCAATTGAATGATGACTTTGCAGGAATGATCATTGGGTGGTCCTGTACTAAACTTGTGAATCGTTTGCCGATCGGAAATTCAAGATGGCCACCATGACTCGACTCAGTTTAACATTGGACCCTATGGGAATTTCACATTTTCATCTTTTTTTCTGAAACCACAAAACAGTTTTGAACCAAACTTGGCAGAAATGTTCACTGGATGGTCATTTTTTTTTTTTTTTTGGCGCTGATCAGAAATCCAACATGGCTGCCAGGGCCCATAATGTGTTCTGATTGGTCGAAATTTAAAAAATCTTCTTGTTAGAAACCACGAAGCCAATTGAATGATGACTTTGCAGGAATGATCATTGGGTGGTCCTGTACTAAACTTGTGAATCGTTTGCTGATCGAAAATTCAAGATGGCCACTATGACTCGACTTAATTTTAACATAGGACCCTATGGCAAAAATGCTTAAAAGTCTTCTCCTCTGAAACCAGTAAGTCAATTTAAAGCAAGCATGGCATGAATGGTTCTTAGGTGGTCAACTTTCAAAGTTATGTCTTGTGACCCAAACCTCCATCCAAGATGGCCACCATCAGCGGACATAGTTTTAACGTAGGACCCTATGGGAAATATGTTTAAAAATTTTCTCCTCTGAAACCAGTAAGCCAATTTAAAGCAAACATGGCATGGATGGTCCTTAGGTGGTCAACTTTCAAAATTGTGTTCAGAGATCCCGATCTCGGTTCAAAATGGCCACCGTCAGCGGACATAGTTTTAACATAGGACCCTATGGGAAAATTGTTTAAAATCTTCTCTTCTGAAACCAGTCAGCCAATTTAAAGCAAACATGGCATGGATGGTCCTTGGGTAGTATACTTTCAAAATTGTGTCCGATGACCACGATCTCTATCCAAGATGGCTGCCATGAGCAAACATAGTTTTAACATAGAACCCTATGACAGTATGGGATTTGAATAGTAACTTAGATGTATTTGGCATGCAGACATTCTTAAGAGGACTTATTTATGTCAGGTGAGCGATACAGGCTCACCTGAGCCTCTAGTTTCATCATGATATAGCTGAAAAAAATTGCACATTTGGTGTTAAGGAACAATCATCACTCATTACTACCAATACTATGCATGATTGCCCACTGGATGGCCATTTATGAAATTTGAGTTTTATGTCAATCAGAAATCTATGATGGCTACAAGCAGATGACAATGTTATAACATAAGGTCAGGTGGAAAAATATATAAATATATTCTTCTCAGAAACTACACAACCGATTTAACCCATGCTATGCATGACATGGCATTGGTTGGTTATTTACGAAGGTTGTGGTTGATTTTTTTTGTCAATTAGAAATCCAAGATGGTTGCTATCACAGTACAAAAGTTTTAGTAAGGACTCGGATCGTATGATATGGAAAATATATAATATAATTAACCCATACTGTGTGTTGTTTTTTTAACAAAGTCAATGTCATATAAATGCTCTATCAATCAACCAATAAATCTATTTATTTAAACAGATAAAAGAACCAGATTTGTCTAATGTATACTTGGCATACACAGCTGAAGGGGCAGCAGAGGCTATGAAACCTAAGACCGGGAAGTCTGGTCGACCCAAATCTAGTAGACCCAAATCTTCACGCCCTAAAAGCTCTAAAAAGTAAGTAATAAATTAAAAGTTTATATTACACAAAAAATGTTGCATATGAATTTTTTCTTTGAAATACATGTATAAATTCTTTACGACTACAGTGGGTTTTGACCTAAATGTTCTAAGAGGTAATTACAGTAAAACCTGCCCATGCAGTCGCCTCTACTAAGCAGTCACCTGTATTAAGAGGTCACCTTTTTCTTGTCCTGTCATAGAAACTTTCATTTGAATTGAATCTGTGTTAAGATGTTGCTTGTCTTATAAGACCACTTTTTCTTTGTCCCAAAGGTGACCTCTTAATATAGGTTTGACTAATAAATTAAAAGTTTGTGTTACACAAAAAAAATGTTGCATATGAAATTTCTTTGAAATACATGTATAAATTCTTAACGACTGAGTTTTGACTGAATTTGAAGGATTTTTTTTATTAAAGCTTGTTAAGCAAGAAAGATGTAACGAACACTCGGCACATAGTAGTGCTGTCTCCGAGAATATAGAATTTAGAAATGATTAAACCTGCATTTATAAAGCAATGTTTTGGTTTGGATACAAATCTTTGTAAGGGAATACAATGATTTGTCTTTTATGTTGGTCTAATGTTAAAGAATAGAAAACTGAAATACAACAAATTTTATTTTGATACTTAAGTTTCTTTTTTAATATATATCCTATTCATAAAACAGTATTTCTAGAATGATCTGAGCATACTTACCTTATGCATGTACATGCATTGAAGGATAGGTACGTGGTGAAGGTTCCCAAGGCTCAAACCCTCAGAGTTGCTCAGCTGCTCAGCGTGTCCCCAGATGGCAGGTTGTCAGGTTATAATGCATAAAACCTGACCGTGGACCAAGTGGGAAACATATTTGGAGAGTGCCATGCTCCCTGCACACTAAAGATCTCTTTTGTAGATTATAAAAAATAGATGCATTGTAGCCACTACAATAGACTATTTCGCCCCTACCCAACACTCCATACTTGAATATGACTGAAATGTTCAGCTATAATCAGTCAATCAATGTATTGAATGAAAACTCTTTTTTTTCATGTAATTTAAGGACTTTATGATACCAGTTAAGTTTGATGGCCATAATTTCTTTAACCAACGATTTTCCTTTTATATTTACTTAAGATAAGACATTGTATGTATCACACTTAAGTAAAATGGGTGCAGTTTCATTAACCTACAACATTATGTCATAAAGTTTGTCAGTGACGTGCGGCAGGTCTGTGATTTTCTCCGGATACTCAGGTTTCCTCCACCAATAAAACTGACCACCACGATATAACTGAAATATTGTTGAAAGTGGCGTTAAACACCATTACCCTAACCCTAACTATTAACCTATTTAAATTGTTTCCTAAGGAAAATGTTAATTACGTTGGCTTTATGATTAAGGTCCCAGACCTCAAACTTACCAGTACCACTTTTTACCATTTTGTAATTTGATTATTTTTTTTTTTTTTTTTTTTTTTTTTTTTTTTCTTCAATAGTCAGGAATTTACATTCATATAAAAGCCCATACATTACCACCTGACATGGATGTACAAGGATTTACAACATAATTATTATGTGACTATTGCATTTTTTTAAAATTAATTAATAAGCAAAATATGACATGAATAAATAAATCAATTGAGACACATTCATTCTTTCACATTCTCTCTCTCCCTTTCATAAACAAAACACCCATTCCTTTACAATATCTGTCTTCTATTATTTTGTGACTTTAGTAACTTACTCCTAATTGATACAAATAAATACATAAACATAAATAACGTAGTGTACCCAGGTACCTATCCATAGTTAAAAATCTGTAAAAACATGTTTCACTGGGGTCCAGTATTTTTCAAAACCTTTTAAGTTGTTGTTCTTTATGGCTATATATTGTTCAAGTGAATAGTAATTTTTAATTCGATACTTCAATTCTATGATATTTGGAATTTTTTCTTTTAGTTTACATTTATATATATAATTTTTAGCTATAAGGATCAGCAAGTTAAGAGTTAAACTTTCTTCTTTAAATCCAAGCAAAAATTGTTCTTTGTGAAATTCAATATTGTGAAAATAGCGTTTAAGACAGTCATAGAAAGCTCTCAGGAAAGGAAATATCAAAGGACAATTAAAAAATAAATGTTCAACCGTTTCGTCTTCAACATTGCAAAATGAGCACAATTTTGTGTCTTTAATATGAATTTTGAATAAAAAGGTATTAGTAGGTATAACTCTATGTAAAAACTTATACTGAAAATTGATCAGATATGTATTCCTACAACACTTTTTAAGAATTCGAAAATATATAGACCAGTCTGCAATGTCAATCCCAAGTATTTCTTCCCATTTCAAAAATTTTTGAATGGGAAGATGAGTTAATGTCTGCAGTAAAGTAATATATACAAACTTTAAACTTTTTGTATATATTAGTCTGTCTAAAAAGTCATCTTTTGGATGAAAATTTTCTGTATTGATATTATCAATGTTATCCTTTAAGCACTTTTTAATATCAGTAGGAATGTTTGAGATTAATGTGTAATATCGAATGAAATTGTTACTTTTAATTAATGTTTTAATCTTTTCAAAAGTCAAGAAATGTTTTGTAACAGTATCCATCATATGATTTAAGTTTGTTACACCTGCATTTTCCCATCTCATATAAAAAGGGAAATCATCAATCGATACAAAGTTAAGTAGATCAAGAGATAAACACTCCTTTATATTCAATTTTACAAGTGGCTTTGCTAAATACAAGCTATAAAAGACATCTTTCCAAAATGGGTTACTGAATATTTTAGAAATTTCAAGGATCTTTTCCTTTTGTAAGGAAAAAATTCTTTCACCCCCATAATATTTTATATTCTTTGCCATGATTTTTTGCCAGCCACCTTTCAAATTGGAAAAGAATCTTTTTATCCAGCTTATTTTGAGATAGGCATTGAACTGTTGTAAATGTATCATTTTTAACCCTCCATCTTCAAAATCAGCTATGAGTGTATTTCGTTTGATTTTTTCTGGTTTTCCATCCCATATAAAATTAAAAAATAGTTTATTTAGATCATTAAACAGTGATTGTTTTAAATTTGGCAGTGAGGTAAGTAAATGAATAAGTTTTGGAAGTGCAAGTGTTTTTATCACAGTTACCTTCCCAAGAAGGGTGAGTTTTCTATGTTGCCAGCTTTTTAATATTTTTGAAACATCTATAATTTTCTTTCTAAAATTTAGGTCAGGCATAGAACTGAGATCAAGAGAAAAATCTATTCCAAGTAGTTTGAAATTGGATACAGACCAGTTCAATTTGAAATCTGGACAAAGAATTTGATTGGAATACCTTTTATTTCCCACCCATACTACCCTTGTTTTAGATGTATTAATTTTCAGACCTGAAGCTTTATAAAAGTTTTCAAAACAAATCAGGGTCTCCCTAAGTGATGTCTCACAACCATCAAGTACAAGGAATGTATCATCTGCATATTGACTAATGAGTGATTCAGTATCATTCACCAATGCTCCTTTTATTTTGGGATTTGATTTAATTTGTAGGGAAAGCAACTCAACACCAATAATAAATAAATAGGGAGATAGTGGATCGCCTTGACGACAGCCTCTTTCCAGATTGAAAAAGTTTGATATATGTCCATTATTTATCACACAACTTTTAGAGTCTACATAAAAAGTTTCAAACCATTTGCAAATAGAAGGACCAAAATTAAAACTACTTAAAGCTTTCTGTAAAAATTTCCATTCAATAGAATCAAAAGCTTTTTCGAAATCAACTAATAATAATAACCCATCCATATCATTTTCTTCTAAATAGTGCATTAAGTCATAGAGAAGACAAGTATTTTCACCCATGAATCTGTCTTTCATAAAACCTTTTTGAGTATCACTAATAATACCACCTAAAACTTGTTTAAATCTATTTGCAATTGCTGCAGAAGCTATTTTTAAATCTGTATTTAGTAAACTGATTGGATGCCAGTTGCTCATATATCGCCTATCTTTATTCTCCTTAGGAATAAAAGTAATAACTCCTTGAGTCTGAAATTGAGAGAAATGGCCTGTTTCATAGCCAAAATATAATGACCGAAAAACAAAAGCACCAATATCGTTCCAAAAGAATTTATAGAAATCTACTGTGAAACCATCTGACCCAGGGCTTTTGCCATTTTTCATTAATTTAAGAGATTCACCACATTTCTTGAATGATAAATTCCCCTCCAAAGAGTTTTTTTGTTCATCACTTAATTTGACATCATGCTGGAAGAAAAAATCATTATCTACACATAAATGATTGGATGAATACAATTTCCTGTAATATTGTTCCTGTTCAAATAGAATTTTTGATTGTTCTGAAATATGATTACCTTTTTCATTGATAAGTTCAGAAATGGTTTTGTTGATAGAGGACTTTTTTTCTAATTTACAAAAATATTCAGAGCATCTTTCCCCATTCTCATGTCAATTGGCCCGAGATCGAAGAAGTAAACCCTCTACCATATCCTGCCTCCGATTTTCTAATTCCCCCTTTTTCTGATTCAAAGATGCCTGAATAAACTCAGTAGGATTCAAATTCATTTGATTTTCTAAAATTTGTATGTCATTCTCAAGTTTTAATGTTTTTTCCTTTTCATCTCGAGATTTTCTTATACTGTAGGTTATGGAAACACTTCTGATTTTCATTTTCAATATTTCAAAAAACACCTGATCATTACATAATAATTCAACATGAAGAAAATCATCAATATTTCCAACTGAATAGTATTCAGATAATGTATCTCTAATGCATGTTTTAACTATATCAATATAATTTGAGTCCCTCAATAATTGGGAATTAAATTTCCAGTAGCCCTTTCCCCGATTAGCAGGAAAGGCAGAAAAACTAAAAACAATGGCAGAGTGGTCAGTTCTATAGCCTGGAATTATTTTGGTATACTCCATGAGAGAAAAAATATCTTCTGAGACAAGAAAGTAATCAATTCTGCTTTGTTTAATAGGAGAGGTTTGACGCCATGTGAACTTTTTATCCACAGGATAACAAGTTCGCCAAGGATCTAATAATTCAAATGTTTCTTTAAGTTCCTCTATTTTCTTACGTGCATTTTGGTTTCTGTCATGTATTACATTATAAGTATCATCAGATTTATTCTGTACTACATTCCAGTCACCACAAAATAAAAAACTAGTATTAGCAAATCCTGCAGACTTTTGCAGTATTTCAGTAAACAATTCAGGTTTGTCAGTGTTGTAACCATATAAACAAACTAGTGTTAAACGTTGTTCATAAACAGTTAAATCTAAAATAATATAGCGACCATTCTGATCTAATATAGAATCATTAACCTTAAAATCAAAACCATTTCTGAACATAACACTTACTCCGGCACTTTTACTATCACCATGACTAAAAAAACATTTACTACCCCATTCGTCCTCCCATTTGACTGCTACATCTTTGGTACTATGTGTCTCCTGAAAACAAACTATGGAGATTTTCTTTGCCTTGACCCAATTAAATACATCTGACCTCTTTTTAGTATTTGAAAAAAGACCCCTTACATTCATAGACAAAATTTGTATATGGTTATTCATTATGTTATATTAACATGTTGATATACCAATAGGAGCAAGTTACAAGTCAATACAACCAAGAACACAGATACACAAACCATACCACTACACTCATTCATACACTTAAGATAGCACATTTTATACATGTAAATAATTGAAACACGAGGGCAGTCAATCTGATATTTTACATATACATTTGAAAAAAAGAAAATTAGCACTGATTTTTAAAACCAAACCAAAAAAAGAGAGTTATACATTTTGTAAATTCATAGTTTTAAAGTATTTATTTAATCTTACATAGAATTAATAAATTACTAATAAATGAAAATATCCAATATTAAAAAAATAAACCGTTTTGAAAGGTTTCATTTGACGATTAGATATTTTTAGGGTACAGCACAAAATTTAAGAGATTCATTGATTGGTAATATGATTTGAGTTATCTCCCTTTGGCTATAAAAATGATAACTGTAATTTACAGGTACATGTATTACAATTTTATGCTCACAATATTTGTATTGTATATAATATAAAAGAAGTGGATTTGAAAATGTTTAATTTTGATGATCATTTAGTGTGTTAACAATAAAAGATATTTTACTAATTTAACTTATCACCCTTTTTTACATTCATAAACAACAAAATTATATAATTGAAAAAAAAAAAAAAAAAATGTAAATAAACTTACTGTTTATTGAATAAAAGTTCACTGTATTCCTTTATAGTACATATAAATCCAGAGCAAATGGTTAATTTAGTGTCTTTTTGCAATTTGATTATTTTTACCACGAGTAGCTTTAATGCGAAAAAAAAAATTGGTTCAAACTAGCATTTTTGTGTGTAAATGTTTAAATGTGAAGTTTTCAATAATTTCATGATATAATCTTATTTATAGTACTTAATACTCTGAAAATACGAGAGAACAGCATCAGTGGTTTAATGGTTAGCGTGCTTGCCTTGAGTGCAATATATATATATTGTGGGTTGAATCAAACCATAGACTAAGAAAATTGGAATTTGTTGCTTCTATGCCAATCATGCAGCATTAAGGAGTAAGAGCAAAGACTAATTGGCTCAGAATCAGGGGTATGTGTCTGAGTGGAGCAGCATGTCTACCCGTGGACTGTTGTTTCAGTGAGCTAGTACTACAAAAATGCAACTAAGCGTGTTGGTCTGGTACAAAGCGGTCATCATCATCCTCTCATGGAATATAACTTGCTCTCAGAATGATAGCGGAAAAATTGGTGAATTGGCATTAAACAGCAATCCCTCACTCAAAATACTAGATATTTTCAAACCCTAATTGATCTATCTTTTATTTGTTGAGGGCCGTCATGGCCGTGATCGTATAGTAGTTGGATTTACAACTACCTATGCAATCGGTTCCTATCACCACTGATGTTGTGGGTTCGACTCCCGCTCAGGGCTAGTTGTACAACATTATGTGATAAAGTTTGTCAGTGACTTGCGACAGGTCTGTGGGTTTCTCTGTGTCCTCCGGTTTCCTCCACAAATAAAACTTACCACCACGATATAACTGAAATATTGTTGAAAGTGGCGTTAAACACCATAAGACCAACCAACCAACAACTTTTGTTTGTTTCCATGTCTTCTGGGAACTTTTCTATTAAATTTCTTATATTATGAAATAACTTATTTTTGAGGTCAGTTTGTGGTCCTTTATATATGCATCATGTCCTTTGATTTTATTGTAGATATTGAAAAATAAAAATATTCTTTAAAGGTAATTTTATTGCTATCTATTTATATGAAAGTCGTAGTTTTTATGAAAGATATTTGTAAGAAATCTTAGAAATTTGGCTGAAGACATCTTGTTTTTAATATAATTTCATTATATATATACCGGTAGTAGAAATCATTAATGCCTTATAGCTACCTGAATATATGTAAGACTCAGATCAACGTCCAATCCTCAAATCAATGTCCGATTTCTATGTCACAGACTATACCTCAGGTCTGTGTCCTTTTTCTCAAATCTATAGTCGTTTCTCACTTTGACGTCACTGACATAGCCCTAACCCCAACCAATAAATCAGCCATAGATCTGAAAAATTGAAAAAGGATGGCAATTTGAGAATACCCTTAAATTGGACCATGATTTGAGATGACATCAGTGGATGGTGATAGGAGTCTATCATATATACCTAATCAACTGAATGAAACCTGCTTTAATAGAAATATACAACACTATATACATGTATATGTTTTGTTTCACAAATATATTTGATTATGTCTCTCTCTCTTCTGGGGGAAGACATTGTTTTGATCCTATTCGTCAGTCCATTTGGCTGTCTGTTAAAAAATTTGTTTGTGCTACTCGTTTTATATGCTAAATGGTAATTCCTCTAAACTTATAAAACTTGTTTATTTACTTATGACAAATGTGCTGTTTTATTACTTTCTCAAAATATAAAAAAATTTGGGTAGAAATTTGTTTTTGTGTAAAAAAATAATTATCAGAAATTTCTGAAATGTAACTAGTGAAAACCAGGAAGATTTTAATGAAATGCCTGTGCCAAGTCAGGTGAGCGAGTGGTCATATATATGTTTGGTGGGTATCAACTTTTGCCTGTTTCTACTATTTTCCAAATTTGATTTTCGAACTTTTCATACAGTATGGTATTTTTTTATTATCATTTTATGCAACATTTTTGTCATAATTACCTGGAAGGAAAGTAATTTGTTAATATATGTTTATTTACATATATTTTTTATACATTTTCAGATTAGAAACTGAGTATGTGTTTTTGAAATGGTGATCTAATAATTAACACTATTTTGATTGGTTTAATATTCACGTCATGCTCCGAAGCTTTGTTATGATTAGAATTGTATATTTAATATAGATTCTCAGTCTGCTACCAGTGAATTACGATGTTCGTCCTCTCCAGAGAATTTAACTGTCAAGAGTGGTGAAAATATCGTAATTCAATGGTATCAGAATCGAAGGAGAATCTGCTTCTCCCATGACCAAAACTTCAAGAATATTATTAAGTTGTGTATTTCCGTCATTTGAAAGGAAATTGGCGGAAATTCTCATGCCGAAATTTCACTACTGTGGTGATTAAAAATATTACAAAAATTAAGCCAACTGGTTAAATACACTAAGAATAGTAGAAAACAAAATAGCTTCTTCACGGGAATCGTGTTAAAATAGAAAACAGTCCATTGTGAGTTAATAGATTAAAAAGATTATTAAATTACATTTATTTCATTTGATTTATCAATAAAACTCTTTAGCTAAATAAGAATAAATGAGACTAATACAAAATTTACCCAGAATTTAAAATCGTATTAGTTACTAAGGAATATATCATTAATAACAAACTACTGCAGTGAACTTATATTTGTGAGTGGTTTTTTTAGCTACTTACCACAGCTGTCACGATAATGTTTTACTGCTAATCAACATTTAACTTTATCATTTTAATTGCTACATTTATATTTTTGGAAACCTTTGAAATAGAAATGATGTTTTGTTTGTTTATAGTTTTTAACACCATTTTCAACAATATTTCAGTTATATTGTGGCGGTCAGTTTTATTGGTGGAGGAAACCGGAGAAAGTCACAAGTCATTGACAAACTTTATCACATAATGTTGTATCGAGTACACCTCGCCATGAACAGGATTCAAACTCACAACTTTAGTGGTGATAGGCACTGATTGCACAGGTCATGATCATGACAGCCCCGAAATGATGTTACAAAAGATACAAGGAAAACAAAAAGACATAAGGCTATATTTTTTATTATCAAAGAGAATTGCCTGTACAAATCCTGGTGGTATTTGTACCAATATATATATATAGTAATAATAAAATGATCTCAGTTTGGAAAAAATAATACAATCTAATTAAATTTCATACTATTTAAAATTAAAATTGTTGTATCTTTTTATGGCGATACACTTACATCTAACAACATCCTGTTGGGGGTCATGTCAGGATTCATATTTACAACAGACCAATCAGTGATGAGCCTATTTTTTTAAACAGAGTACACATGAAGAGCTGCTGTCTGATTGGTCAATATATTTTACTGTTTTGCATATGATATGTAAGATTAAAGATAAATCAAAGGTTACCTGACATGACCTAAAACGGGTTGTTGTTCGATGTTAATAATGTATTGACAGAAAAAAAAAATACAAGAAACCTTTAGATTGATTAGAATTAGTTATAAGTTGGAACTTTTTGTATAATTTTATCCAGCAATACATTTATGCACATCTAGCAACATCCCATTTCGGTTCACTAGAGTTCACAATTCAAATGACCAATCAATGACAAGCTTATCAAGTCTTTAGGTACTAAAAAGAATAGCTGAAAAGTTACACTGCTATAGAATTATGTTATATTCTTAAAAAGATCTGTTCAACAAACAGTAAAGATTTTTGTTCTGTTCAAATTTGAATCGTTTGGATGACAATATTAGTACTCTTTGTAAATGTTAGTGACTTGTGGCAGGTCAGTGGTTTTCTCTGGGTACTCAGCTGGTTTCCTCCACAGATAAAACTGACAGCCATGATATAACTTAAATATTGTTTAAAGTGGCATTAAACACCATAATCCCTCTTTATAAATGATGTGATAGATCCTTTAGTTTAGTGAATTTTCTTTATTGTTATTTTTTTTTTTTTATTTAATTAAAACTGACTTTTTGTATATTTTATATGACTTTGTATATAGCAAATTTCAGTATATATTTTATGTTTTAACTTTAACAATTAAGATTTTGTAACCAAGTATGCATGAAAATATCATTTTATAAAAGTCCTGTAAATAGTTGTAATTATTTTAAATACTGACATTTTTCTACTGTTTCTTTTTTTTTCAGGAAAAGAGACCAGTCAAATCTTGATGAACTGTTACAGTGACTTTTCACCATCACAGCAGCCATCTTTGTTTTCAGATATATTACTTTCTTTGACTTTTTTTCTTTTGCTATAAAATAAACACATGCATTAATTGTTGACATCTTGATCAGTATATAAAAGCACTCTAAAATTACAAACACATTTTTTATAAAATTACATTATTTATATTTTTATCCAAATTAAACTTGCATTCAGTAGATAAGCATCTTAGAAAAGCAAACTAAAGAACAAAAAATTACCCAAATCTTTAGCATTTACAGAAAAAAAGGTCAGCAAAACGTTCTATAGAAATTTCATTTACAAGTATCACAATTTTCCGAAATACAGTCAAACCTGCCTATGCGGTCACCTCTATTAAGTCAAACCTGCCTATGTGGTCACCTCTATTAAGCACTCACTTATATTAAATCGTCACATTTTTCTTGTCCCATCATATAAAATTTCATATGAATTGAACCTCTTTTAAGAGGTCACCTCTCTGAATGTAAGGTTTGACTTTACCTTCAAAATTTAAGTCATTTGCTATTGTTAAATAAGAAATATTCTTATAATGTATTAAAAAAAAATCATCATTACTTAATTAAAGGTAATATGAAAAGTTTGTCCAAAATCAGCTAAAGTTACCTATGTTGTTGATAAAATAATTTTTACAAAATAAGAATTCATGCAAAGTTGTTTAATGGTGCCATGAAGTGTTGATTTTGATATTTTTATGCATCACATTTCATATTATATTTCAAAATCCAAGCAAATGGTTGTATTTCAACGAATTTCTATCCTGTTAGTGATAAAAAAAATCTACAAAAACATATTTACTTTAAATGTAGATGCTACATTTTAACATGACAATTACATCGTCTAATAGACTATTTGCACATTTCGGACTTTGACTCTAATATGATACGTTTTACAGGAGTTATTTCCCTTTAAGGCTGTAAAAAGGGTTCCCTTTCATTGTAAAGTTCAATGAAAATAACATGTATATTTTCCTATAATCTGTTCAAAATTTTAATGTTGTAAAATCTTGTGAATTTTCTATTTGTGATAAAATTATCCTCTGATTTTTTTTACAATATACAAATATCTACAACTTATGAGAAAATTATACTCAAATTCATTGTCATTTCCATAGCTCTTGATAGACTGGGTAGCAGTTTTCTTGTCATAAGGGAAGTAACTCATATAAAAATTATAATTTTAGAATCAAATCTGGAATTTGTAAAAGGTCTGTTAGTTTTATTAATTTATTACTATGTTTGTGAAAGGTGAACTAATAATGAACAAATTATGAAACAAATTTACAGTTCATCTTAGCAAAACATTGGGTTACTTTTTATTGGTTATTGAACTAAAAAAGAACATAAGAGATTGTCTTCATCAAATTATTGGTTAACAGAGAGTCATATTCAAAATCAATGTGTTCTTTAAGATGTATCTTAAAGGTTGTGATTATTTATTGTGATATGTATATTAAGCTTGTAAAATACTAATAAATTTATTTGTATATATATTTTATATTGGCCTTAATGGCATAACAAACATACACTTTGTCTATTGTTTGCTGTTGTTCATTGTTGGAAGCCTAAAGGATAAGGATAATCACACTCCTAATTTTTCCACTCACTACCCTTGTTTCACTTGAAACAATTACATTTGCTATTGTTCATGGTTCGAAACCCACGGTCGGTCACACTATGAATTTTTCCACTCGCCACCCTTTGTTCACTTGAAACAATTACATATACTGTTGTTGATTGTTCGAAACCCAAGGATGATCACACTCCGATACTTTCCACTCATCACCAGTTGGTCAATTGAAACAATACGGTTGTTTCGAATCATTTCCATTCCATCATTTTGTTATTTTCGTCCACCAGATCACATGATTTCGATGGAATGTAAAGCACTGGACTTCCGGTGTCAATGTACACAACAAAAACTCCAATCAATATGTACCGTTTTAACGTTCGATCCTCAACTTAAAAAAATCTTAACATTTTCTTTAAAAGACAGATATCAATTAAATTATTTTATTTGTATCAAAGACTTCAATGCAGAGACAATTACTTCTTTAAAATTTAATTTATTTTCTTTCTTTATTTGCTGCTGTCAGCATCATGAAAGGAAAACAACCTGCATTTATATATTTCTGATATCAGACAGACAATGAGGTAACCGAACACCAGTATTTATTCAGCCGTTTCCTTGGCGTCTCCATATTACAACTACTTATAATCTACCGCATCTACGACTATGATATGCTGACGTTGTCACAGTAATAGCGTAAACACAGGAAATCGTCTGCCTTACCTTTCAGACATCAAGACATGAAAAAAACTAACGTGGTTGGAATTGACATGATTCGAAACAACCGTATTACATTCTGTTTTGGAGTTGTCCGGTTACTGACTGGCCAGCATTTAGAAGTTGCTCTAGCAACATAACATTACTTAGATTTTACGATTGTTCAGAATATCACAATAATAAAAATATTTCATATGAAACCATGTTTTTTTTCCATTTAATATCCAAATAAAGTATTGGGGGCCATCGTGATCATGATCGTATGGTAGTTGGGATTACAACTACCTATGCAATCAGTGCCTATCACCACTAACTCTAACTTTGAATCCCACTCAGGCAAGGTATACTCATACAACTTAACTTTATGTGATAAAGATTGTCAGTGACTTGCACCACGATATAGCTGAAATATTGTTGAAAGTGGCGTTAAACACCATCAAACAAACCAACAAACAGTTATGTCCTGACTACCAAGATTAGGAGGGGTGGGACATCCCAGACAGTTATAGCGAGCTCACCAGTGAAACACATCCTATTCCATCGGTAGGTAGGTGACTAGTAACCTTAACACTTTGGTATCCGTGGTGATAAGATTGTTTTTCAGTAGTCGACCACCCAGCAGCCCTAAGTAATCAAATGATGCATGTTCTAAAGTCTTTTCTTTAATTCTTCCATTTATCTTTAGATGTAGATATATTAAAAGAAATGAAGTTTTGTTTCTGTGATTAGATATGTAGTTGTGACATCAGGTTTTTTTTTCTCACTTTATTGTATATTTTAAGCTTATTGTCATCTTGTACACATGGCATAAGATCAAAATCCATCCACTTGTAATTTATTTTATTTTTTATTTTTGTTATTATTGATATTTTCTTTGTTTACATTTTTTATATGCTTTTTCGGTTTTTTTTCTTGATGAACTATAGTTTTTTTTCAAATGTAAGAAAATATTTATGTAATGTTAAGATCCACTCTGAACTTGTCATACAATTATGCTTCTTGTGTCAGAATTAAAATATTTATGTAATGTTAAGATCCACTCTGAACTTGTCATACAATTATGCTTCTTGTGTCAGAATTAAAATATTTATGTAATGTTAAGATCCACTCTGAACTTGTCATACAATTATGCTTCTTGTGTCAGAATTAAAATATTTATGTAATGTTAAGATCCACTCTGAACTTGTCATACAATTATGCTTCTTGTGTCAGAATTAAAATATTTATGTAATGTTAAGATCCACTCTGAACTTGTCATACAATTATGCTTCTTGTGTCAGAATTAAAATATTTATGTAATGTTAAGATCTGAACTTGTCATACAATTATGCTTCTTGTGTCAGAATTAAAATGCAATATGTTCTTTGGTTTCTTTTATTCTATTATTATTGTATTTAATCTCTACTATTATACACTGGCAGTGTATATATTTAAGGTTAATATTTTAAGTGTACATTTAAAGTTAATTATTTAAGTGTACATTTAAAGGTAATTATTCAAGTGTCCATGAACACTGATTATCTAAGTGTGCACTTAAAGTTATTATTTAAGTGTACATTTAAAATTAATTATATAAGTTTTCATTTAAAGATGATTATTTAAGTCTACATTTAAAGATAATTATTTAAGTCTACATTTAAAGTTTAATATTTAAGTGTACATTTAAAGTTATTTATTTAAGTGTACATTTAAAGTTAATTATTTAAGTGCCCATTTAAAGTTAATTATTTAAGTGCCCATTTAAAGTTAAATATTTAAGTGCCCATTTAAAGTTAATTATTTAAGTGTACATTTAAATAATTATTATTTAGGTGTACATGAACATTAAGTATAAAGTTAATGATTTAAGTTTACATTTAAGTGTATCATGGAAGTTAATCAGTGTATATTTAAAAATAACTATGTAAGTGTACATTTAAAGATAATCCTTTAAGTGTACATGAACACTGATTATGCACGTGTACATTAAAATATTACTATTTAAGTGTACATTAAATAACTTTAATGTAGAAAATAAAATTTCTCATTCACTTTTGAATTTGACACATTTATGAACTTTCATGTCATCTGTTGTTAGTAATTTTACTCTAAATCTCATCTTTAACAACAATCTTCAAATATGATATGCTTTTTATTTTTAGATAATAAAAAGTTCTTTTTTTTTGCATTGTGTCTCTAGTTTTAATTAGCTGTTGAACCATAGCTATGAAGTCTTTTTTTTTACGGTAGACTACAGTAAAAAAAAAAACACAGTTTTTACAAATATTACCTGCAATATAAACGTAGATATCAAATTTAGTGTTCACGACATGTTCCTGGAATAACCTTAATCTGGTACGCTCAAAATCTATAGATTGGAAAGCCAAATAATTTAAACTTTTGGGAGCCATGACATAATATATCATGCACACTAAATTTTATATCTACGTTTATATTACTATCAATGGGTCGATATCTCTGCTGGTGGACTATTAGTCCCCGAGGGTATCATCCGCCCAGTAGTCAGTGCTTTGGCACTGACATGGTTTATTAGATTTATTAATTTATAGTTCCTAAATAATGCAATTATTAAAAAAAACCTAAGGTTCTCCTCCCTCAGGCATAGGTGACCTTAGCCGATTTTGGTTTTATGGATTTGTAGCCCTGTATGTTAGCAAAAATAGGCTCCAATTAAGGTGCCAAAAAAGTGGGTTTTCCTGTTTTTGTACTTTGAGAGTTTATTGTTCTTCTGCTTTTGAGGTATTTTTAATGCGTTCATAAAGAAAATCCTTTTCAGAAAATATGTAGCATTATTGTGTAACCAATCCCTTTTTTGACACAAAAGGGCCATCACTTGACGTTGGTCATCTGTCTGTAAAGTTTCATACTTTAACATCTCCTCTCAAACCACTAAGACTTATCTGACCAAACTTGGCTAGAAGTATTCTTGGTCGGTCCTCTTTTGAAATTATGTCTGACAGGTGGTCAACCTTTTAATATGGCCTCTGTTTCTAAAAATAGAAAAATCTACTGTCCACACATTTCTTTTGAAATCACTAGGCCAATTTAACCAAACTTTGCTAGAAGGATCCTTAGGGACGGACCATTTAACTTGAAGGTGGGGTTATGTTTTTTTTCTAAAAAAAATATTCTGATTCCCAATGTTGCTGAAAAAAATATTCTGATTTTGGTGGAGGAAAAAAAAATCTGATTCAGAGTTTTTGTCATATAACGTAATGTTAAATTCTGTTAAAAAAAATTCGCTCTTTGCACGACAAAATTAATATATATTCTAACTCTCGTGTTGTCGGAAAAATTTTTTATGAACGAAACCAAAAACCATAACCCCTCTCCCCTGCAAGTTAAATGGTCTGTCCCTTAGTTGGTTTCCTTTAACCATTGCGTCCGACAGGTCCGTCCACCTTCAAATATAGGTGTCATTACATAAAATAGAACAATCTAATTTTGTCATCTCTGACAACACCAACTAGAACAATTTTTACCAATCTTGGCTAGACGTTATTTTCTTAATTAAATTTTCGCTCACACAATTGACATTGAATGGGACTATGTTTGGGAAAGAAAATGCAGTGGTGTTAACAATGTCACAATATTTATTCCACACATTGATCATGGAGGGTACATGTCAGCCGGGTGACCTTGACCCCATTTTCACCGTCTTCTGACTTTAATACATTTAGGTCAAATTTTTCTGATTTGGTCAGTTTCTCAATTACCATGCAACCTATAGGCTCACTACATTTGGACATGTGTCACCTAACCATCAACTCAAATCAAATCAAATTAATCAACCAAATTGATTTTTAAAATCTGATTCAACCCACCATTTCTGTAGAAATGCCTGTACCAAGTCAGGGTCATTAAGGTTTTCACAGTTTTCCGGTTGTTGACTGATTTTGTCTGTTTATATACTTATGAGTTTTGACTTTCCCTTTGTTAGATTGTTCGGAGTTCGGTAATTTTGTTATTACCCTTATTTACTCAGTTCGAATATATGAATGAGTATAATTTTCATGCTGAGGGAATACATGAATGGAGGCCGGGTTCTTTTATATATCTTTATTTCTAGTAACCTTTGTTGATACATTGGTATACAGATAACAAATTAAATACAAACATAATACACAATAAGATACAATACAATACATAATAAGAAAACAGCTATATACAATATCTACAAAATGAGAGAGAGAGTTACATTTTCAAACTCCAGCGGCACCACCGTACCCAATTTGATTTCCAGTCAAATCGCCCCCAGGTCAAATCGTTCCCAGTCAAATCTGCCCCAAGTCAAAACGACCTCAAAATGAGTCAAATCGGCCACATATTTCAAATTGAATTAAAAAAAAAATGCATTAATATAAATTAAAATTTTTGGCTAAAAGATTAATGTATAATCTTATTTTTATTGATGAATGTGTTCTCTTTTTTTTTAATTAAAGAAATTAATTAATGATTAATTTATGATCTAATTAAGTGATTATTAATTTACATAAAACGTGATTGGCGACAATTATTTAAAAAAAAACCACTTTATATTGATTAGCACATTCTTTGATCTATTGTCGATAAACACGCCGAGTATTCGGGCACACGAAACCGTAGCTGACACTAAGAACGCGGGCGCTGATAAATAAAAAATCAAAAACAGGGTAGTTATATATTATGTAAACGTTCTTTTCCTAGACCCTGTTCACACTAAGCGTATTTAGATCGATCGCGATCGCTTCGAGATCGACTTCAATGTTCACACCAAAGAAAGATTGATCGCAATCGGTCTAATTTGAGACCCATAAAATATGTGGTCTAAATTAGATCGCTCTAAACTAGAGCGCTTCACAGTTAGATGAGAACAACTAAATCGATTCGAGATCGGTTCAAAACGTGTCCATTAGGCATGCGTTGAATAAAAAGTCTAGATCCTCTTTTGAAGCAGTCTTCTGGTCATAAAGTCAATTATTATTGCATGCATTTAAAATGCAAATAAGCATAAACAACACTCTGTTTGCAAGATCAGCCATGATTTTATCCAAGCAACAGTCTGCTGATGGCACGTGCCCGGAAGACAACAGAAAATTGAATCGATTCGAGATCGAATCAGATGAGCAGTGTGAACAGTGGTTATTACCGGAAACGATTGCAATCGGTTCGAGATCGATCCAATCTGAACACAAAGCGGTTTCAAACTGAATCGAACTAACCTAAACCGATTGCAATCGATCTATACGTGAACACGGTCTTAGACATAGCAAATTTTTGCAATGAAATAATTTCATACAATAACTTACTGCATAAGATAAAGTCTTCACAGTCAAATTTTTATCGTGATAAAGTGAATAGTAAATCGGCAACACGATTGTTTTATCGACCTTTCTCATTTTATTTTATTTTGAAATTTCGGAATTAAATTACTTGTACTTTATTGCCGTGAATGCCATTTCAAAACAAATTGGCCCTTTCTCTTCCCAAATTTTTCCTACAACTTGTGTTTAAAATTCACTTTAAAGTATTCACGAAATTTCCTCATAGCCAATGGTTTATAGACATTTTGGATACGTCAATTTGCCCACTAGGAACCGCGGATCAACTTGAAAGAATGACACTCGGAACGCGGGCTTTGCCGGGCCACTAGGAACAAACAGAGTATCATTTTTCAATACGATATAATATGTCAAACCAAAGACTATAAAAATTGGTATTTTGCTTCTCCACCAATTGCAAGCACGCAGCATTAAGGAAAAAGAACCAAGTCTATATGTTGTTTCAGTCAGAGCTAGCACAATGCAAATCTAACTAAGCGTGTTGGTCTACTACAAAAAGCGGACCTTATCATATCTCATTGAAAATTAACTTGCTTTTTTTTTTTTGGAAATATATTCTTTTTTTTTTACCATAAACTTTTAAATTACTGTTTTTCTATTGTGGACACTCAATTAAACAAGAACTATCTTTAAAAAAAAGATGTACGACTAAGCACAAATATTATATTCTACTACGAACAGTATTTCACTGAAATAACTAAACATATTGGTTTTATAGGATTTGATAAGACATGTAAAACCTTGCATCCTACTTAATGTGCAAGGAATCGTTAATAAATAGCAACAGCGTCCATCTTGGCCCGAGGACGGGACTGCCAGACAAAATTTTGAAAGGGGATCACCAAAGGATTATTTTAGCAAAGCTTGAATCCAATTGGCCCAGTAGTTTAAGAGGAAAAATATTAAAATTTCATCCACCTTTTCTGTTTTTAGCAACAGTGGCCATGTTGGTTGGATGTCTGGATTGCCGGACACAATTTTGAAAGGGGGTCATCAAAGTACTAAGCAAAGTTTAGTTCCAATTGGCCCAGTAGTTTCAGAGATGAAGATTTTTTAAATTTCATCCCCCTTTTTTATTTTTAGAAACAGCGCCCATGTTGATTGGAGATCGGGACTGCCGGACACAATTTTGGAAGGGGATCACCAACGGATCATTCCACCAAAGTTTGGTCTTAAGTGGCCAAGTGGTTTCAGAGGAGAATATTTTTAGTAATTGTGTACGGACAGACGGCCGACACAAAGTGATGACAAAGGCTCAGATGATCCTTTGGGTCAGGTGAGCTAAAAAAAAAAAGGGGGGTGCATATTATTTCCTATCCATGGTAAAATCTAAAAAAATGCATGGCTTCAACTACAGCTTCTTAATGTGTAATAGATGAAATGGCACTTTCTCAGAATTTAATACCCCCAGTCGCTCACCTGAAGATTACATAATACATTGAAAATAAAACTTTACGACATATAATACTTTGGTTAAAGAGAATATCTCTTAAATTTAAAGTTTAATACAGATATACCATTAAAAGTAATCATATTATCAGTTATACTCGAAGTCCCTTTGTCTGTACGGGGCGTAGGACGACGGACGCAACCAATCAGAAAACTACTAAATGACTTGCTTATTACAAGTGCCTTAAATCCGACTTGCTTATTACAAAGTGCTTCAAATCCGACATCCTTATTACAAGTCAATGATTTTCCTACTCATTTGTATCTGAGGTCCGGGTCCCTTATATTTGGGGAAATTAGCGCGTAAATGATGTGAATTGGGAAAAGATGGGAAGAGCAATACATTTATTAGTTTGGAGGTCCAGTAATAGAATAGCAATCCTAATGTACCAAGGTTAATGCCAACAGTAGCAAATTCTTGTGATGAGGAAGAATGACCACAAAGCAGTTCACAAAACTTACATAAATACCCTTGGTGTACCACACTGTCATATAGCCATGGATATTTTTGTTACTTTTGCATTGAACTGAACACACTGGCATCTGGTACCATGACATCTGGAGCACAACTGTCCGCATCAGAGTGACAGTCAGATTGCGAATATCAACATCACCACTATTTGCACTATTTACATGTTGTTGGATGTCATTTGAAGCTGTGTTAGGCAATACAGAATTTGAATTGGTTGTTTTTGGAGTGACATTCGCAGTGGTAACAACGCGGGTGTGTTAAGGCTGTTTCACGTCGGTTTGTTTCATACAGTTGCTCCCCTTTGTAATAGTTTACGTAATGACGTTGCATCCATGGAAACGTACTCTTCATGGATGAACTGCCCGAAGGAAAAATGTGTTTCTGCAGATCTAATGCACTTATTCCTTGTTCGTTTTGTGACAGTAAGATTAATATATATATTTATTGACTATCCAGATTGTGAATATATCATTATTTTGAATACGTCGATTGTAATATATGATTTTTGGCGCTTGTCAGTCTTGCGAAGCTCCACCCCTTCAATGCCCATATTTGGAAATCGCCATCACCAAAAAGCTTGTTTGTTGACAAATACGAGAATGATACACACGCACCTGTTTACTATCAATATGATACTTATGTAGCCGAATTTCACAAGAAAAGGAAAATATACACATCGTCAGTTGCAGACAAATGATGCTGAGAGGTAAACCTTAGTTTAAATTAATAATGACAATCTCCTGAAGCACATGTATGCTGAAAAAAGGGGGTCGTATACTATACCTACCGAACTTGAAGAAAGCACATGGAGAATCAAAATAAGATACATAAGCCTAGAACTCTTATCATGTCAATACCAACATTTTCGTGATCTTTTTTTTTAAGATCGAGATGTTTGATTTGCATGCAGTATCTATTTTTGCCACAGGCACAGGTGAATCAGACACCACCACCCCCTTTTTAGTTTTGCAAGTTGTGGAACACAATTTATAGAGAAATAATCAATATAAGGACTATAATGATGAAAACCATTAAAAAACGTTTGAATCTTTATACAAAAAATATCTTGATAGGTTGGGGGTCCTGTTTATTTTTAGAATTTACATTTGTTTTCTTTACAAGTAACATACAATCTCCATAACACCTTGGCTTGGAAAGGCAAATTGTCCATTCTGACAACTTGTGTAGGACCAGTTCTCAATGCATACTAATAATCGACAACCAAAAAGTATGTATGTATTATCAGAGAATAACATCCCTTTTCAGAGGTTTTTTTTTCCTCAAACAAATCTTCTGTCAAGTTACTGGGGAGGATGACTTCAATTTCATAAACATTTAAGCTTCTGAAATTGTTTTTGGTCAAAATTCATTTGCACATAACAGATTTGATCAAATAAACAACGGGCGAAAACTGATCTGACACCAGTTAGTTATTCTCTAAATCCAGTTTGTCTTTTTACCAACTAACAGATCATGGTCCATACAGTTATTACATAAAACCATAAAACCAAAACCTGAAATGAAACTTAATTATGTACATTGTAATTTAAATCCAATTTTTAATTAAAGGTGGGTGATCTGGTTGTGCTACAATATCACATTTTGATCAAACAAATTTTTATTGAGACATATATTAAGACAGATGCTTAATTCCTTTTAATATACATATTGTAGTTTATTTAGTTATGCCAAAACATGTTCAGTAAAATTAAACCTTTACATAATTAAAAATTGCACTTATCAAATTGTATAAGCATTGATACCGGTATTAAGTTTTTTTTCTTAGAAGACATACCTGGTTATGCATACATTGTACAGTGTACTGTTAGTGTTAATTCTAAAAAAAAATGTTTATATATACAACCCATTGTAGAATGAATTTATCCTGCAATTGTGTGATTTTGAGTACTAATAGACAGGTCAAATAAACTTAAGTGTTATTTAATCATTGTATGTTTTGACAATATATTGTGTAGGCATATACAATGTATACAGCATCTTACATTAATAATAATTTTAGAAGATGGTCAATATTCAGCATTTTCATTGGATTTACAAATGTAGTTCAGTAGCTGAGTATCATATTAACTCTCTCTGCTCTGAGCTAAGTTCATTGTTATGCATTCAATCATCTTGGTGATACATTAAGGGTATGATAAATGGGCATCAAGGTAAGATGCTAAACATGTTATACATGTACATATTGATCTATTGATGAAACAGATTGATCTTCAGAGCAGCCATCAATTGATTTTCAAACCACTCAAGAAAGACAACACTAATCATCTCCTTGGTGATGGTCACCATCCTTTGATTTGGCCAGAAACACTAAATCGCAGCCGTCAATCCTCACTTCGCGTACCTGCATGCAAAACAATCAAACGTTTGCCTTTACCCGAGGGTATTTTTGGGGCATCAGACCCATCATTCGGAAGCCACATATAATCTGTGCAGTGATTTTGGTTAACCCATGTTTCATCCATGTACACGATATCATACCCTGCTTCCCTAAAAGATTTGATCTTTCTCAGATAATTACACCTATAATTAATAATAAACACTTGATCGTACAGAACTCTTCGATTATCACCTATTTTTTATAAGTATATCCAAGATCAATGAGAGTTAGAGTAAGCTTAGACTTTGATATTTTATTAGAATCTTTTATTTCCTTATGTATTATTGAGACGGTCGGAGCAATTTTCCGTGAATATAAACCGTGGATTGTTCTTTTAATAACACAATGATCAAAGTCGTCAAAAAATTCAGCTCTTTCTTTGGGTCTATTTGACTTACAAAGGCCTCTTACCATTCATAATACGGTGCACTGAAGTGTAAGACACACCCAAAGCTTTAGATGTCTTTTGATATACCCTATCAAATGAGACAATTGGCTTCTTCGTTGCCTTTTCCTTACTATAAAAGGCAAACAACTTTTTTACAAACTTTTGGCATTCCGGAGATAAGTCAGAATTTTTACCCATTTTACAAAAAATGCAAAGTATAACAATAATTTATGAGAGAAATGCTTGTCAGGTTCGTCTATAAAGTACACGTGGCTGAGAGAAAGATTTTACAGGTAAGATCCATGACGTACGGATGGCTCTTCTATAAAGTACATCTACTCCCACCCGAAAAATGACAACAAAATAGGACCAAAATATAAAATTTCATCTGAGTACAGCCTCAGCCAAAACAATAAGAAGCATTACTGTAACATATTTAGTTAGCATTTCTAATTCTAAATAAAACTCTCGTTTATTTTGCTGTTCAAAAATCTATAGTTTAAAAGATATTTGGATTTTTCGTTATTCTAATAAAAATATTATTACTTTTTAATTTATCAATCAATACAATTAGCTTCTTGGTAAGCACATGTGTGTACTTGAGAAATTAACATAACAAATAATAAGACAAGCTTAAAATAGAACCACGTAATATATTCCTTTTAAACCATATAGTCGTGTATATAAATAATTGTTCATACAAAAGAAAAGGTATTTTATTTAAACCTAATAAAGTAGATCAAGATGAAATACAAAGAACAGGATGTCTGTGTAAATCCTGTGTTCATCTTTCATTGTACATATCCCGGATCCAAGCCATATATGCTGATGTCTTAGACAAAAAGGTCAAAACTTTGCAAAGCACATCCTAGTACCATAAATTAAGACCAAATTATGAGGTATAATTCGTAATTGGATAAATATTTCACCGCATGCCAACTCTTTATGATGGTTTCTTTTTAATATTTTAGGTAGAAGAAATAGTTTTTTATATTCTTGATTGATAGTTAAGTTTTTATAGAACTGAAATGTTTTATAGACATGATTTAAAGTTTTGATTTATTGAAATGTATATAGTCTCTCATAATTCTTTATAGAATGGCACTTGTATCTTATCTATAAAACTTCTGTTTTAATCTATATATTGTGATGATTGTGTATTATATGTATTACAAGTGGTGAGACTTTAATAAAATATTGAATCTGAATCTTAATATTATGAAATTAAAAGACGCTTCTTTCTTAATTAGAATTTATTCTTTTTTGATGAGTAACAATAAAGTACAGAGCCCGTTAACTGACATGATACATATTTTTATGACGTTATACGAAATAGTATTTCGCATAAACTAAATTAAAAAAAATTCTATAAACGAAATAAAAAAAAATATTCTCATGTCAGAAAACGGGCTCCGTAAACTATTTCGTATAAACAAAATTAAAATTCTCATGTCAGTTACTGGGCTCCACAATAAAGCAACATATTAATATGCATTTAGCTTTTCTATTTTCTTTTTTTCCTTTCATATGAATTTCAAATATAAATATTTGGTGCGGACAGCAGAATCATGAACGCTCAACGATGGAAACTGGCAGAGCATCGGCATAACAAACCTGGATATTGCCGATGGCATAGTTGCCTGCAAATTCAATAAGCCATGTGAGGTAGAAATCACTAAATTAGGCCTGCGTTCAACAACATCGCAACTGTATAGCGAAATCCGTTCACGAAAATAATAAACCGAATTGTTTTCCTTTTTTTTTTGGAAAATTTTACGTTCACGATTTATTGCTTATCATTGACTGTATGGAATTAATATTGATAAAGTGTCTGTGTTCAATATAATATCGTAAGTATGTGTTGCGTCGGTAGAAAAAAAATCACAGGAAAAAAAGTCACAATCTTTCTAATTAGAAGAAAATAATATAAAAAAAACAATGAATTAGCATTTACATTTAATTAATCACATCAATGATTGGAGCATTTATAAGTCATATAACAAATAACATATGAAATATATCAAATCATAACGATATAATGATGAACATACAAACATTGAATATTTCCAGTTTAAAATTGTACATGTTCATAATGTCAATTGTCTCTTAAGCATTAATATTGGTGATTGAGTCTGATGTTCCACCCAACTCCACACAAGTACTCGGCAATGGTCTTCTGGCCAGTAGTGAGGTCTCTGCATAGGTTCTGTAAACGCTCCTGGAGCTGAACATGTCTCTGTTGAGTACGCTTAGCTGGTGGATTACCGACGGCATCTTGCTAGATAATAGTACGGACAGTAGCTTCTTCCTTTTGACACCACTCGATGACACGCCATATAGACGGATGGGCATGTCCTACCAGGTTGAAGAAATTGTTGTCCCAGCCCTCGCACATGTTGTTGGTTCTGGCATCACCGTTGACTGTGGCATCATGTACGTTCCAAATGGCTGGTGGAAACATAGGTGGGCTACGTGTTAAGACCAGACGAACTGCTTGATTTTGTGCTGGATTCTGCTGTCTAAGTCTACCACTGATGTAAGTTGAATCAAAGTAATCTAGGAGCTCAGCTGCCTCTGGTGGGTCATCAGGGCATAGTGTTCTAAGCAGATGAATACCATTGGTCAAATCAGGTACTGGTAAAAAGGCAAAACCATCCATCATACCACAGAACACTCTGAAGTCGTCGTCGTTCTTGTAGAGAGGCACCAAACCAAGCTGCTGTATCTGTCGCCATGATGCTTGTGTCAGGTGGTAGAAACAGCCCTGGTGGTTGATGTGGCGACCAAATACAGCTGTAACTGCACGAAGAACTGCATCTTCAAAGTCTGGACATTAAAATGTAGGTTGCTGGCATGGCAGTTTAAACAATAGACTGGAAGAGTTCCCTGTAAGTATCTTGACATTTATTTGGCAGGAACGCATATACTGCAGTGCCTGTTACATCTTTGAATGGAACCCGGATGGTGTATAGCTGTTTAAATGGGTGCGGAGGTACAGAGAAGGTACCGTCCATGAAGATGAAGAAGGTCTGGGCATTGGCTAATCTTTCCAAACTGTCTGGTGAGTAGAAGACTAACATTCTGTTTTCTGCATTCTGGCCGTTGTCGTATTGCAGGAACTGTTGGTTGTTGTTGTGTACTCCTCAGGCAATCTGACATCTGCATAGGTGGCTGGGACTGGAGGAGTTGGACGCGGGTATCGAATTGTGCGTTTGGGGTTTTCTTCACGGGGCAGCAAGGCTTGGACATTGTCGTCACACTGGGACACAACCTGGGCAATGATCTGGCTGGGTTTGTCTCTGGTGTTGGTTGCCAAGTCTTTCATGGCTTTTCTGGTTTTTGAGTACTTGATGCTTGTATCACTGGGAGCGTGATTGTGTGGCTGCCCAGGAACTGGATTTTCATTCTGAAGTGTAGTGCTAAGGTTTCCTCTGCTTCCTATGCTTGACCGTTTAACACACTTCCACCACTGATTGGTCTTCCTGGTAGCATGTTTGGTATACATGTACCCCTGGTAACACAGCTTGGAACCACCTCTGTTGCTTGGTATAATCTCCATTTTCGTTTAATGATAGTGAAAGTTAACTGTTTCCTTTTATACAAAAAGTGAAAGAAACCATACATTTTGCTCTGAATTGACTAGGGCATGGAATACACCAGGTATGGTTTCACCATATGTTGATGTTCAACAATTTCTTTCATAATTGTATTCTTAACTATTAAAAATGACCTATGTATGTCTGTGTATAAACATTATGACAATAGCAATCAAGTGGCTTCTTTTTATAAATTACCCCTTTCCATTTAAATCATTATGGTTTGAGTCATTTATGAATTAAATACATGTACTAAATAAACAACTGGGTCTCTATTCAGGAAGAATATATTAATTACAGTATAAACAAATTAAAGATTAAGGCATTGAAATAATTTTTACAAAAAACTTTAATTATCTGAAAGATGACATTATATATGTGACTTTTTTTCCTGTGACTTTTTTCTTGTGACTTCTTTTCCTGCGACTTTTCATCCATGACTTTTTTTCCGTGACTTTTTCCCTACATTCTCTCCATATACATTGTTGGTGTCTGTAAGTGTACTGGTATAGTGTAAACGTAAAGGGTCTCCTTTCCAATTCAAATGGACTTATACCCGACGACCACCGCTACAATTTTGTTTCTATTATACTACGCCAAATTGACAAGAAAACGTAAAACGTTTCACTTTTTATATAAACTTACAAAATAAGGAATAGAACTCTATATTTGAAAAGCCCAATTTTCATACACTTCGGTAAATTAATGACAATACCATTTATGATGAACAAAATCATATATTCTGTACAAATAATTATCTGTTTGTCCCATAATTAATTTCTACGCTTCATTGTGACATATATGACAATGCAGACTGTAAAGACTCTCGTGTATATAATTTTAGGAAGCTTATACATTCCAAATAAATATTAATGTTAGGCATATTAAACCTTTTAAAAATATGTTCCACGATATAGCGTGGAAATCATCGTGGAAAAGATTAATATGTCCTGTTCACCACACATATATTAATCTCTTCCACGATGATGTCCACGCTATATCGTGTTCAAAACACATATATTAATCTTTTCCACGGTGATTTCCACGCTATATCGTGGAAAAAACACACGTATACAGGGGCGGATCCAGGATTTCAAGTTAGGGGGGCGTACTTAAAAAAATTGCGCCGAGCGGAGGGAGGCGCTAAAATTTTTGGGGTATTTCGTGTGAAAAATCACGATTTTACGCCAAAAAATCTTATTTTTTCCAATTGCGGAGGGAGGCGCGAAAATTTTTGGGGTATTTTGTGTGAAAAATCACGCTTTTACGCCAAAAAATCATATTTTTTCCAATTTTAGGGGGGGCGCGCGCCGGGTGCGCCCCCCCCCCCCCCCCCCCTGGATCCGCCCCTGGTATAATAAAAGTTAATCCCTTCCACGATGATACCACCGCGGATGAAAAATATCAGTTTACCTGTTCCGTCGTGTTTTCCGCGACGGGGCCATCGTGGAAAGGATTAATTTCCGTGACAGAATAGTGGGAAATGTAAAAAAAACCAAAACACGCTGTTCCCTCTGTAGATAAACTACTATTGAAACAAAAGAAGTTGTACGTATTGCGGGATATTCAAAACGGGCTGCTTCTTTTTTTTTTTAATAGTACTGGATCTTATACTTAAAACCATTTCGCTTGAACAGTTGACTACAGAACGACAGGGATATAAATTCCTAACGGTGTATACGTGTATCACATTTCATTTCTTACATTAGCATTAGGGGAAAAGGGTGTATTTAACTCTTATAAAAAGATTTCGATGCTACATTTTTGTAACTGAAAAAAAAATGCACTCTGAAGCAGAATTTTTGTTCCAATCTCGATCTAGACACCTTTTCAAATAACATAGTTGGTACTTCATATCATTTAAAGGGGAGCCTATTCAAAATAAATCCCAAAACGGCTAATGATAAAAAAAATTAATAGCAATAATAAATTTATGTTTGTAATAAACAATCCAAAGGGAACATATTGATGATTATTTTCCAAAATTTTCCAACAAAAAATATTCTTTATCTGTATGATATATCCAGTTTAAGGAAAGGAAATCTTAATTGACCTTCCCTACAATATTTAACTCAGTAGTCCGTTAGGGGCCTTCGTGGACGTGATCGTTTGGTAGCTGGATTTACAACTACCTATGCAATCAGTACCTATCACCAATAACGTTACGAGTTCGAATCTCGCCCAGGCGATACAACATTATGTTATAAAGTTTGCCAGTGATTTGTGGCGGATCCGTGTTTTTCTCTGTGCACACCGTTTTCCTCCACCAATAAAACTGACCCCCACGATATAACTGAAATTTGTTGAAAGTGGTGTTAAACACAAAACCCAGTGGTCCGTACGTTTACATTTTATTTATGTTTTTTTTTATTGTATAGAACGCTGGGTTTTATGCAAATTCACGATTTTTTCGTAGCATTTCTGAAATTGTAATTCAAATCGTTTGACTGTTCATTTCAATAACATGCAGCTAACTAAAGTTATAAATAACGTTTTTACCTGCATTAGAATGGAATAAACCCACAAAAAATAATGTGGCATATATACTACAATGAAATAAATTTGATAATTGGGATAGTATAGTGGTGCGTGAATATGTCAACAGATAAGAAAAGTTTCTTTGTAGATGCCAAAAGAGTTATCGGAATGCAATGCAATGGCCAATCGAAAAAGGAAAAAATGATAAACAGTGGTCTAAAAAAAAACTACACAGAAAACTTCAAAGATTGAGCAGCACGAATCACACTTAAAACCTGGACGGAACTCTGTCGGTGACAACTTGAGCCTTTAGTTTTACATTGTATGGAAGTTCCAGGTTTTGTACCATGGTCCGCCAGTCTGATTGTACAAAATAGTTGAGTGCTACCAAAATCTGTCGAAAATAATTTAAAATAGTAAGAAACAGCAAATTTTCTTTATTTAACTATTTATCATAAGTTATGCCATGCATAATACATCTGCTCAAAATCTTTCCAAAATAAATGCTATGATTAATCCGCTTGTTGTCGAATCTTTAACAGTTAATAACACTACACGAAGAAGGAATATATTATATGTATAATTTTGTACCAAATAATTTTAAAGAGTGTGATTTAGATTTGAAGATTGCTTAAATATAGATAGACCTAGATATATTCATGATTCAAAATTTTGTATTTGGAGACGGTGTCTTTATCATTCTATTTTGTTCACTTAGAGGTAGTATTTCCCAAAATACAGGTACTTTAAAATGTTGAAATGAAGTTAATCAGTATTGCAGTGTGAGTAACCAAACATCATGTACACCTTGTATAGGCTACACCAAGATACATGCCAATATGGCTTGTAAACGTCCGTTGTATTTCTTAATATGTTCATAATAAAACTCTTTTCTTACGACTTAAAGACTTATACTTTTATTTTACATATAGTCGTCAACAAAATCTATACTTCTAACAGGTAATACCACCCCACCCTGTACTAGTTAAACCTTCAATGTTTGCACTGTCCAAGTTTTATAGGAACAGCAGCATCACCAAATGGGAGACAGACATGGGGTAATCGTAATTTGTAATTGTAATCAGTTGTAATCGATTACATTTTTTCATGTAATCGGATGTAATCTGTAATCGGCCATTTTTTAGATTACATGTAATCGTAATGTAATCGATTACATTCATTTTGACCCTGTAATCATGATTACTTTCTGATTACATTTAGATTACTTTTCATCATTTTGACTTATTTTTTCTTAACTGAAACATATATCTCCTTAGATATTTAATGTATGATTTATGTAAATGAATTTTCTTCATGGAATTTATTTAACAAATAATGTAGAATGGTTTACTATAAACATATAAAGTTTATTGACATCTAAATAAAAAAATATGTTATGAAATTTAAAAAAAAAACTCTATTAAAATAAAGTGGCAATCACAACATGATCAAAAGATATTTTGCAATCAAAACTATCACAAGTACAAAAAAAATATTAAGTATGGCTTCAAAGACTTGATATCCAAACAAATAATATCTCAATTTCAATGGGGTTTAAAAATTTCAGTGAAAACAGCTCTAAAATTTTAAATTATATTTTATTAAACCTATTTACATAAATTAAAGATTTAGTTTTCATATTTAGACTGAGAAATTATGCATATTTTTAAGCAAATGTTTAGAATCAGAATGACTTGGTTTTTTTTATCTTCTGAATTATATATCAAGGACACCCATGTAAATGGTGTGAAATTTAGTAATGATGATTGTTACATAATTTGGTGTCATAAATAAGACCTTAATTACAAATTTTATCTGTGGCTCAGGGTAACTGCTAGTTTATTATCCACAATAAACTATTGACAGGATGTTTGAAATTATTTGATATATATTATTAAAATGTGCAAATGTATTATAATATTTACTAATAGTATAAGATGGAATGAATATTGGTCATAGTAATAAGACACAACTTATTTTATGAAAAAAGGAAAATGAGAATTGCTATTTATAATTTACAACGTAAATGATATATTTATTAATTAACCATAAAATTTTATCTTATAATGGGTAATTATAAAATCATAAACTCGGCCAATATAAAAAAAACTAAGCCAATATCGATATTGGTTTAGTTTTTTTTATATTGGCCGAGTTTATGATTTTATATTGTAAAAACAGTTTAGGTTGTATTGACAACAATAATATAGAGTTAATTAATAATGTATCTTATTGCATGTAATGATCACATTAAAACTGAATTGTAATTCATTTTTCGGAGTAAGAAATACATTAAAAAAGGAGATATTGGATAGATGCATACGAGACAAAATTATAACATAAAACACTAATATTGGTTGTCATGACATTAAATGTAATCAGTAATGTAATCGATTACATTTACAAAATAATTGTAATTTAATCGATTACATTTGAAAATTGATGTAATCGTAATGTAATGTAATCATGAAAATTGCAAAGTAATTGTAATGTAATCGATTACATTTGAAAGTGATTGACCCCAAGTCTGATGGGAGAAGCAAGGGAATGGTCCCTATTGCTGGTGTCTAAAAGCTTTTAACTATTTATAGTTTATTTTGTTGGTTCAAAAGCCCATGGAGATTGATACAGCTTTTATGTTATTTTGTTTATATGTTTGCAGAACTGAAATACAAATTATCTTGCTACTATTTAATGGGGAAAAAACTTGGTGTAAAGCTACATGTACCGCTGTATTTCATTGCCCCTGTCTTCAAGTTTATTTAACCTGGCATACACACATAACGAAAACAAGATTACATACATAACATTGAACCATATATATGTAGATATACAGATATACTAAAAATGTATCAGTAGACTCAGTGCCATATTAACGCATGGGCACGCTGAACAGTTGCCTGGGGGCCCCATGAGCATAGGGATCATATGCTAATCTTTGTATGCTGTGTGCGGCATGCTTTTTAATGTTTAAACACTGATTTTTTTGGAAGTACCTATACAATAACTATATATTTAATTTAATCGACATTTACATTTATATTCCTGCGAATGGTTGTATAGGTAGCCGTCTCGGTGTACTGCTATGCCCAGGGTCCTATGATGCTGTTAAGACGGCCCTGAATAGACTAGCTTTCCCCAGATTCACAAAACATATACAAAACAATGTAACCCAAGATTCATTTTTATTTAATTAAGATTTAATCAATTTAAATATTCCATCAGTTTCATCCGGTTCAAGTTCTAGATATGAAAATTTACAGGAATAGAAAATAGATATGAGGGTTACGAGTGTTATCTGGTTTTTTTTTCACTTCATCTGTAGGCCATTATAAAAAAGTAACATTTTATTTTGTAAAAAAGAGATGTGAGGGGAACAAAAGAAACAAATCTATCATTACACCATGCACACTCAGATATTCACTATGTTTGCAAATATATCAATTTTTGCCATTTTTTTTCAAAAGTATTTCAACTCAAAATATAATTTAACAACTTATTTTAACAGAGAGTTGTCGAATAATTCAATATGAACATCTACTGATATACCCAATACATGCAGAGACATAATTGTGTTATATGTCTCTGATACATGAATAAGTAATACATGGATATTCAATATTTTGTTTTGTACATGACGCCCAGGACCAGGTACAAGATTGTGTGATACTGATAGTGATAGAAGTAAGGTGACATGGATAATTACACCATTTTACAATTGATTAGCAATCACTTCACAGAAACCTTTTTTTTTATATATGAAATAAACAATTGATTAATTATCGAATCGACGACAAATTTAGTTTACTTTAATTAAATAAAGCAAAAAATTATATTGTTTTCATATTTGCCGCCGATAGAGTTAACAAATATTGTTACCTCCCTTTATCGGTGCGCCGGATCACTTGAGTGTTTTATTGTTTTCGAAATTGATTAAATATTGAGTACGTACACTTCGACATGAAAGTTCTAGAATATACGCGTCAATAAATTCACAGTTGAAAACATATTAATAAAGAGCAGATAATAAAGATATATGATTTTGCTACGAGACCAATGAAAAACTTGACAGAAGACGATGATTTACAATTTTACACCATTGGCCAACAGGAATCGTCAATTTTCCGCGTTTTATCTTGTCTTAAACTCCATTGTTGGCTGTATAGTAGCTCACGTAGCACTTTTCTTAAACAAAAACAAAAAATCTTTCAGAAAATATCCAGTTTTTAATTCAACTTTCACTCTAAATACTAGAACTTTTCGAAATTAGTTAAGGCACTGATTGTAGTCACATGACCATCATTTTATCAACAGAAATCCACGTTGACTCGCACAAAGTTGAAACATTTTCACTTTCGAACATGTATAAATAACTGGTTGCAATATGCATCAAATATTGTTATGTTTTACTCATTAATTTGTATTACATACCTGACCCCCTTTTTTATTGTATGCAATCTTAGAAACAGCCTTAACACACCTGCGACGGCGTTCAGCTTCTGGGCATGGTGTATCAGTACTTAGTGTCGGTGACCGGTAGGATTGACTCCACCTAAACCCACTTTTTATTTAAATTCATTAAAGAAATCTAAATTTCAAGTGGGAATAGCTGTAATTATTGTATAAACAATGTGCAAACATTGGGGCTAAGGGCATATAAACAAAAACTCATTAACTTCAGGTAAACCTTGTTTAGAGAATGGAGAACTAAAATATATTAGGCAGTGTCTATTCTTACAACAATTTTCTACAAATTGTAAGAATAGCCGTGAATCTTATTCTTACAACAAATAATATTACGGATTAGATAATGAGAAACGAATAATTATTACCTGTAGATTAAATATGGTATAAATAGCAACACCTCTAGTAATACCACATACAAACCAACTTCGTTCGACAAAGATGAAATCCTAGCTAACCACAGATCATTCATGACCTCTTTAAACATTCCCTTTGGTAAAAAGTCTGAGGATTTACCCGATTTATATTGGATACCTAAACTCCATAAGACACCATACAAAGAAAGGTACATAGCGGGATCATCAACTTGTTCGACGAAAGAATTGTCTATTCACCTAACAAAGATTCTGTCTGCAGTAAAAGAGGGACAACAGAAATATTGTGAAACTGTTTACTCGCGTAGTGGCATAAATCACATGTGGATTTTGAAAAACTCTAAAGATCTTTTGGATAACCTGAAATCAAGATCTTTCTCTCAGGTATCCTCCATCAAAACCTTTGATTTTTCAACTCTATATACCACCTACCGCATGACAAATTAAAAACCCGCTTAAAAGAAACAATTCATAAAGCTTTTAGTCATAGAAACTATGGCTCAAAATTTGTTGTGTTAGGCTACAATTCCACATATTTTTCAAACAAAATTCATAAAGGTAAAACATGCTACTCCGAGGAACAGGTGATCAGTATGCTGGAGTTCCTCATCGATAACATATTTGTCTCCTTTGGAGGGACACTGTTTCAGCAGGTCGTCGGCATACCAATGGGTACGAATTGTGCCCCTCTTCTAGCCGATTTATTTTTATACTCATATGAGTCGGAGTTTCTTCAAAAGCTTGTAAAAGATAAGAAGATTCATGAGGCTAGAGCCTTTAATTTCACATACAGGTATATTGATGACGTTTTATCTATCAATAATTCTAGATTTGCAGAATTTCTTCCATTGATATATCCTCCAGAGCTGGAAGTTAAAGAGACCACCGATACAGCTTCGTCCGCATCATTTTTGGACTTATACCTCGAATTTGACGACAGTGGTCAACTCAGTACTAAAATTTATGATAAGCGGGACGACTTCAATTTTAAAATCATAAATTTTCCAAATATGTGCAGCAATATACCAGCTTCTCCTGCATATGGTGTTTACATCTCGCAATTGATTCGCTATGCAAGGGGCAGTAGCAATTATTCTGATTTCCTGAAACGTCATCTTCATCTGAGAAACAGGCTACTGGACCAGGGCTATAAAAAGATTCGCCTTATTCGATCTCTTAAAAAGTTTATATTCCGATACCAATATCTTGTCGAAATATATTCCGTCTCTGCAGAAAAAATTATAAGCGATGCATTTTCATATAGTGAAAATGTATAAAGATAAAGAGTCAAATATGTCAAGAATTTTTTTTGTCAATGTGTGACGTAATAATATTTTTGACATTTACGTCACCGAATATGGTACTGCTTTGACAACTATTTTACCTATTTTGTTCCTGTATTTAAATACTGTTACAGTGACAGCCGGAACCTTTGAACCGTAATGAGAGCGGGAGGTTTGGCGCCTTAAAATCTGATTCAACCCACCATTTCTTTAGAAATGCCTGTACCAAGTCAGGGTCATTACCGTTTTCACAGTTTTCCGGTTGTTGACTGATTTTGTCTGTTTATATAATTATGAGTTTTGACTTTCCCTTTGTAAGATTGTTCGGAGTTCGGTAATTTTGTTATTACCTTTATGTTGTAAGAATAGCCTCTAGAGCCTATTCTTACAACAAAAAAGATAATGTTGTAATTAATCATATATATGTATTGTATTATATAGATCTATATACATTTCTTCATATGCACAACATATAATTTATCATCATAGAATAAAATATTACATAAAAACAATAAAATACAATTTTGATAATCGTAAAAAGCATGATAAAAGTTTCGTCTTACAAACTTTGATATTCATTGGACAATTCATCACAAATGTACTGAAAAAAGAGATTTTTCTTTTTTATTAAAATTTAGATTGATTGATTGAATATTTATTTACTTCAAAGGGTTGAATGCAGGTATATATTTCGTCATATTTCCCTAATGAATAAACTACTTATATAGGTTTCTTTTTTTTCATGTATTTATTACTTTTTGTGAAATATAATACGCGAGTACGGGCGAGGATTCAAAATTACTTTATAAATCCTTGATAATGGGAAACTGGAAATGAAAGTAATTAGCTACAGTTTATTACAGTAATACACAAGTTAGAATCATTTACCTTTGATTTGGGCGTTTCCCGTCTGAAACTGTTTTAAAGTTTCTGCCTCCATGGATACAAGAAAAAATTATGTATGAGTATTTCAGCTCCATATTTACACTATATGGTTCCTGATTCTTTTTCTCCAAAATGTTTCTAGATGTCCGTTTATATAATTGAACACAGTTCTTTTCCTCATACTCTTGAATTGCATTTTGTAATTCGTTAAAAGATGTGAAGAGTTTGTCTTTGAAAGCACTATCCATTATGTCTCTATATATGTTTTCGTATTATTACATCCATTCTACAAATGTACTATCTTTTTTGTGATTAAGTATGACCTGATATGACTAGACATGACTAAAAACCAATTACCCTTTCTCTTTATTATTGAAATAAAACAAAATCCAACTAACTTATTTAATTATTTTATTCATAAATCATATAAAAATACGTCTATCATAAGGCTGTAATCATAAAATAATAATTTATATGAAAAAAGTTACAAATCGTAACGGAACCCAATGCAACTATATATGATCACATTTTAAATAAAAATTTGTTTCCTCATTGAATGGATTTCGTAATATCATTTGTTGTAAGAATAAGATTCGCGGCTATTCTTACAACAATTTGTTGAAAATTGTTGCAAGAATAGACACTGCCTATATATTAATTTATCATTTGTATTCTAATAAAAAAAAAACATACAGATACATACATGAATAAGTGATATCTCTATCAATACATTTATATATCAACATCCATAGAACTTATTATTTATTTTTTAAACTACATGAAATAATAAACAAGCATGTCTTAGCTATAAATGTTTGTTACTATTCATTTTGTAATGAAATTCTTATGATTCATGTTTTTTTTCAAAGGTACAAATATTTTTTAAAAGATATTTTACCATTTATGTCATACTTGATTTCACTCCATATGAAAAAAAATATTTCATTCCAATTTCTTATTTTTATTAATAACTTCTACTTCACTCAAATATTTTCCCTTTGAAATATACCAGGTGGTCGGCAATCGTTCATGGATTCAAAATGGCAGATATAGAGTCCGGTAGGAATATCGTCGATTTACAGCATGTATTCTGTACATTTAATGATTGATTATTATTGTATATGTGTTTATCTATAGGCATTTTTATCAAAGATTGAATAACATAGTAAGTAACGTGGAAATATTCATATATACAAGATGATATTTAAATAGAGACTGGTATTCAAAATGGCGGACAACAGAGTCCGGTACGATTTATGTTGATTTAATATGTGTATACTGTATATAAATCAATGGTTATAGTTATTCTGTTGGTGCATACCTATGTCTCGCCTTTACTGTGTCTCGGCCAAAACAATACCAACAAAAGGCAATACATGTTTTGGATATATTTTTTGTTGAATAAAAAACACAACAAAGAAAAAACTTCATAATTTGTAACTTTCTGTAAGAAATTTGTATACAATAATATACAGGCAATTTTGATAAATTCAGTACTTGTGGACACACACATGCACACATCTAAATACAAATGGTGACAAAGAACAAATGTTATAACATATACCAAAGTATGAATTGTAAGGAACACATTACAAAAGAAATAGATGACAACAATGACAACATATAGTATTTGTCGTGTCAACTTATTATGACAAAAATAAAAGGATATGGAGTAGATGCACACACAAGACATAATTCTAATATTTACACATCAAAATAGCAAAGGAACCAGAAATAAGTTACTGTTTTACCTTGAAAATTAAAGAGGGCTGCTCTGGCTCCTAAAAAGTAGGAGCCAGAAAAATCGCCAGGTGCCATTTTCAGGTGCCAGTTTTGAAAGTCAGGAGCCAGTTTAGGAGCCAGCTAAATGTTTTACAAGGAGCCAATTGTTTCGAACCGAAACTGTGGATGATTGCATGTACCACTACCAGTTTCATGTTCAGTTTCATGTATAAATGGTCCGGATTTGTTTGTACAAATGTTAATGTCTGTATTGTACTTCTGTTTTTCATTTCGATTTCATCATCAAAAACAAAAAGATTTATATAATTTATTACAATATACTGTATTTTACGGATTATCAGGGATTCAGCCAGGATTTTGAGACCATTAGTTACTTTTACGGAACAGATTTTTAATGAGCTTAATCTTATAATCAGTTATTTTGCCTTATTAGTTAGTAGTGGAGATTGAAAAGCTATAAAAACCTCCTAGGATGGGAACATACTCTGCAAATTAGAAACCAACTGATAAAACATAGCATTGCCATGATTTTGATCTAATTACTAATACCACACAAATTGTAATACCCCCCCTTTTTTGAAATATTACTGTGCTTTGATCTAATACCACACAAATTATATTACCCAACCCTTTTTGAAATGTTACTGTGTTTGGGTCTAATACCACAACAATTGTAATAACTCATATTTGTGTAGTCTTCAGCAGAAAAAAATATGTCTCTGCCAATGGTCCAACTTCTAGATACTTTGTACAAAATGTAGGTAATGAATTGAACAAACGTCAAAAACTGAAGCAAGTTGTAAAATAAATAACTATTTCTCAGATCTCATAATCAAATTGCAACAATTGGAATAAATAATAAATAATAAATAATAAATAATAAATAAGCTTTATTTAGAGTATCGGTGGATTACATTGCGAACTCCTGTTGATTGCACCATTTTTATTTTTTAAGTTTCTTTATAAACCAAAGTTTATGACTTTTCGAGAAAGTCATTTTCAAAATACTTAATGAGTACATAGACAAAAGACTTCCTAACTCCGAACTCCCGTATAAACATGATATCGACATTTTCATAAATGAAACATGGCAAAAATAGTTCGTTATGGTGGACATTGTGACAAATCGTGCAACGAATGACGATTACAAAAATATCTCCACTTAAAATACATACTGTGACATCTTGAGTACATGTCAATCATAACTATAAAAAAAAAAATCATTATCGTTGATTGAATTCTTTGTCGGGAATCTTTAACCAGGTAAATCAAGCCAGGTGTGATCAAAGATTACGCAATCAAAACAAAAATTCTATAATCCGTTGATTTGCTTGTAACATGTAATAAAATTGTCATTGTAGTGACTAATTAGTTTTAATCAGCAAATGAAGAAGAAGAATGGATTATTACAAACATTTTTCTACGATTTTTTGAAAATTCAAGTGACGAATTGTGTACGGGAAATACTCGTCACGTTCGAAAATCAATCGTCAATAATTTATTGATTTTTGTTACGGTACACAGTGATTATCTATAAATTTACAAAAGGAAATCTAGGTGCCAAAAAAATCGCCAGAAGCCGATATCAGTCGCCAGTCAAGAAAAAAAATCGCAAATTGCGACATTGGCGACCGACAGCGCGATCCCTATGACAGACTTCAAGAGAATATATGTACAAAGTTTATCTGTCACTATAACATTGATCAAAATCTGCATCACAGTGGTAAAAAGGAATTAATGCCCAGTCCATATCTTCTATAGATACTCTTGATCTCTTCTCTGCTATACTTTCTGCAGTTGGTGGTGGGGGTATAGGAGCTATTGTAGCTGACAGTCGCCTTGGATCATCTCTCTCTAAAACAACTTTTCGGTTCATTCCCACTGCATCTCCCAAGCGAGCTTCTAGTATACCTCTCATTATGGATGGTACATGAGGGTAAGATTTTTCTGTTTTTACTTCATAGGCTGACCATCTAGACCCTTTTTTACTGTAATGTCTACGAGTCCTGAAATATAGATACTGCATATTAAGTATGAAATTGAGACCTAATGCCCCTATTTTCTCATTTGTTTTATAGAGATATTTGTAAATTTTGGTGTGCTGAAAAGGGGGACAGTTGAGATGTAACAAAACATGCCTATCCCAACTATGGATAATTGTTTTTTTCTATGCTTAGATCAGATGGTGTAAGTGTTTTTCAAATATTTCTAGCTTATGGACCATAAAGAGCCCACTTGACGATGTGGGTGTGGGACCATAAAGAGCTCACTTGACAATGTGGTTGAGGACGTTGTTGGAGTTGTACTCATTTTGAAGGCTGTTTTGTGACATTTTTGTGTAGTTTGTTCCGGCCTTGTCAGTTTTGGGGTCGTCTCATTGACATTTACCATACACCTCCTTTTGTTCTTTCTATGCAAAAGCAATCTATCTATAGTCAGTTTACTTCTTCTTCTTTACATTTCTAGCCGTCCTTCACTACTGAAGATTATTGGCGAGCGCCGTATTAAATTTAGTTAATACATAAGTTAACATATATACAATAAACAATGAATCAAAGGTTAAAACTATATACATTTGATAACTACTATGAGTGATTATGGTGTGAAAATTGGAATCAAGGCAGATACTGGGATCATGCTCTTGAAACCGTCAACTGTGTCTGCAGTGTTAAATGTTGTAGGCAGTTGATTCCAAAGTGTGATAGACCTGGGGAAGTATGAGTATTTGTAGCAGTCTTTTGATGTCTGTATGTGCCTGAATGAATTTGGATTTGTGTGTCTGGTTCTGGTGTCAACTGGAATTAATAGGTTTGAATATGGTATGGCAACTAAGTGGTGTATGACTTTCTAAAAGAATATGAGTCTGTACCCTTATGTGGCGCACCTCAAGTGGGGCCCAATTCAAGTACTTTGTACAAGAATATCTGTTACCATTATACTAATGAAATTTACCTGACTGTTCCATCTTTGTTTGTCATGACTGCACAACCACAATGTACGAATTCCTTTTTGAAGCATACTTGAGGATCAACTTTTGAAAGTTTTCCAACTCTGATGTACTTCTGAAATTAAACATTTACAAAATATTATTATATGATGCTTACCATATTTGCGGGGTAAAACGTCTTGTGAGATCTCAACCCTCCCCTATACCTTCATCATACTCTAATGAAACAATGCCAAATGCAGAGCAATTCATGCTTACCCTTTCTGAACACCAAACGATACAACCTGTTCTTGTGGGAGTTTGCATGGCTCGTGCTTTAGTTTTGGTCGTGTTTGTGTCAAATTATGTAATTGTTTTATTTTCTTTCGATAATGCTACAAATGTACTAATTCCGCCATATATTTTTCTGCTTATAGCTTATATTATTTGACATTTACCCAATATCTTTTTTTCGCAAAATCTGAACACGAGTATTTATAATTGTGTGTCAAACTGTCAAGAATACTCACTCAAATGGATTAATAAAACTGCTGGATTTGTCAAATGCTTTTATAGCAAGATCTTCTATGCCCGACATTTCAACTTCTGTCCTAAAACAACAAAAATATAAAACTGACATGTGTAGCTGTTACAAAATAGCCCGGCTTTGTAAATTACAAAAAAGGGTGCACTTGACTTGCAGCCGCAAGTGATAAAGTTTACCAGTTGCTTGACCATGGTCGGTGGTTCTCTCCGTCTTCCTCCACCACTAAAACTGGTCGTCATGATATAGCTGAAATATTGTTGAAAGTGGTGTTAAAACACCAAAAATCAAAATCATGTTACACAATACTTGCATTTTACTTGAGTAAATCTTTAGTTTATTCAATGTAATGAAATATTGTCAGATTTGTCAAAACTAAAGTGCATATATGAAAATTAAAAGCATCATTCATGGTGTAAATATATAGATTACACAACACACACTCTACAACCGGCTATCTGGACAACAGATGCTATCGGGAACTCAGATCATATCTACGTCACACGGAATGACAGGTAGGAATTTCTTTGACGTTTTTCTTCCATTTTATCTACTTTTTGGCTTTTAAATTTATGTCTGATTTGTTGCACTACAAATGAGAAATTTGCATACCAAATATGACAGTATAGGTTTTAATATTTAGTAAGTTTTCAATCAATGAAGATAGAATTTGACATTTTCAACTGAGAATTCTTCAGAACATTAACGTTTTCTCTAAAATTTCAAAGGAAAGCACAAGTTTCTATCATATACATGAAAAATATAGTCTTTCTTCTACCTTCCTGTACAACGGGAACTCGAAGTGTTATGTAGTAAGAATATTATACGCAATTTCATTCGAATGGTCAAAATGTTTTGGCTATCGGGGACAGCAGATTATTTTGAAACTGACTATCACTGATAGCAGATGTTGGCTATCGGGAACAACAGTGAATTGAATTCTTATTTCTGGTTTATCCTGTAATAAGTTGAGCCATTAGTGTTTAGAATAATTCAAATATTGAAGTTCATGGCTAATGGTTGCCTTTAAATTTCAAAACATTGAGATTGTTCCAAAGTAAAAATATATTTTCGAAGCTGTGAAACCTATTAAAAATATTTTTTTGTCCAATACCATAGTATTAGCTTTTGCTTGTATTGATTTCCATTGTCATTGACTTTGGAAATTTCTTTGACGTGGATAAACTGAGAAATAACTTGAAAATTACTTCTTTTAAAAAGATTTGATTGAATTAGGATATTTAGAAGTTTTGTAATATTTCATTTTTAATCAATTTCATCAGATCAGTGGAGTTAAATGGCAATCGGGAACATGCAAAATTTCACGATACTTTTTAGAGTCAAATCGGGAAACAAATGATTTGTCTACAAGTATCAGGAGCAGCCAGGGTGGAGCGGTATGAATAATGCACAATAATGAGAGAAACAAAGTTAATTAACAATGGAATTTCTTTTAATTTTTTCATGTTCCCGATTGCCATTTATTGATTTAACTCCACTGATCTGATGTACGTGATAGCCCGATCTGCTGTCCCCGATAGCCAAAACATTTTGACTATTGGAATGAAATTGCGTATAATATTCTTACTACATAACACTTCGAGTTCCCGTTGTACAGGTAGGTAGAAGAAACACTATATTTTTCATGTATATGATAGAAACTTGTGCTTTCCTTTGAAAATTTAGAGAAAACGTTGATGTTCTGAAGAATTCTCTGTTGAAAATGTCAAATTCTATCTTCATTGATTGAAAACCTACTAAATATTAAAATCTATACTGTCATATTTGGTATGCAAATTTCTCATTTGTAGTGCAACAAGTCAGACATAAAATATTCACTGATAAAAGATATTAAAAGTCTCTTCAGTTGATTTTCCTGCTTGACGGATAAAATATAAAAGTTATTTAAAATGTCATAGACATAGTCATTTCACTTAAAATATCCTGTTCACACGGTAAAATTTAAAAGCTACTTAAAACGTGCTGGTCGTTTGGTTAAAATTCACAGACATTGTTGCAAATGTTCTAAAAACTCTAAAAACAGTTCATCGGCCCCTCAACTGTGTATGTAACTTAATCATAGCATATGCGGACTGTATTATCTGGAGCCCTGCTGCTTAATGGTTCCTTGCATGTCCAATATTCTTGTTTGTCGAAGCATATGGAGATGGAACATGAGACGTCGAGAACAGTATGCTATGTTCGCTACACTGGCTGGGTCTAAATTAAGCTTACTGATTACAGATGTTATGTCCAGTAATAGCTGGATTTTTGTGTCTTGTGGTAGGCATTTTCTACCAACTGGTTTCTTTATCATTTAATATTTCTTCTATTTCTTGGAGTATTGGCTTTCTGACCTCTTCTAATCGTTCGCAATCCAGGATGAAGTGTTTAATATTTTCTTTGTCTTTACTGCATAGTAAACAGAGTATATTCGATTCATTCTTGAACATCTTTAGGGATCGACCATTTAACTTGAAGGGGGGGGGGGGGGGGGGAGGTTATGGTTTTTGGTTTCGTTCAGAATTTTTTTTTCGGACAACACAATAGTTAGATTATTTTTGTTTTGTCGTGCGAAGCGCGAATTTTTTTTCCAGAATTTGACATTAGGTTATATGACAAAAACTCTGAATCAAATTATTTTTTTTTTCCTCCAGCAAAATCAGAATATTTCTTTCAGCAACATTGGGAATCAGAATATTTTTTTAGAAAAAAACCATAACCCCCCCCCCCCCTTTCAAGTTAAATGGTCGTTCCCTTATTCGGTTGCTTTGGAGTATGTACGAGCCTGTTAATAGTAGTTTAAGCTTGGTTGGTAGCCTATGGAGGTCCCCTTTTGAACTACAGTTGATCTTCAATATTGGGTGCAGTATCCCTTTTTCCATATTAAGACAGCTCAAATACCGAAGGCCATTATAATATGGAGTTGACTCTACAATTGGCTTGCTCCAGTGTTCATGTATTTTCCTTTTTACTGCTGTTGTCCATATAGCTTTCTTTGGAGCATTATTTAAGTACCACCATGCTTCTAACATGTTGTATTTCCTCAGTATGTTTTTAATTTCTATGAACCAGCTATTGCTCTCGTTTGACTTGATTATTAACTGCCTTCTAGCTAGGGTCTTCTCTACGCTGTCCTCAGCCTGATTACATATGTTATTGAATAGCCCCAATGCTCGTATATGGATTTGCGCTTCTACTGGTAGTAATCCTGAAAGCATGTACACTGCTGGGTCTGCTGTTCTTGTCGGCTGTTCTAGCTGTGCCAGTGGTGTTGCTTTCGGTATTATTAATTCCATACCATATAATAAGACTGGCGTGATGTATGTCTTGAGCAGGTGCATTAATGTGTCTGGGTCTAGACCATTGTTCCATGGTATCCACCACCAAGCAGTCCATATGCACTTCTTCTAGCCTTTTTGATGTTTTCCTCTACATTTATGGTCATATTTTCTATCAATGAAGTTGTTCTAATTATGCCCAGGTGGACAGCTGATTCTACTGTAGGCATTGTTTTTGCGCCCAGTTTATAGTTCTTCACATTTAAAGATTTTTTCTTTGACTTTGCCTTGATGTTTAACGCCACACTTTTCGCAGGTTGTAGTTCGTACCCTTCCATATGTGCGTAGTCATTACACATATTTATCAAAATTTGTGTGTGGTCTGGATTTCCACTTAATAGTGCTACATCATCTGCACATGCGGTACAATTAGTGCTTATGTTTCCGATTCCCATACCAATATTTGCTGAATCTAGTCTGGCTAGCAATGGATTAATGTAGAGCTTATATAGGTCTATACTGAGGATATCTCCCTGTCGCACTCCCTGATTCACTAGAAAAGGTTCAGATATTTGTCCTGCCCATTTGATAGAGCTCTCAGCATTCTCATGTATGCTTTTGATAAGAACCCAGTGTTTATCGTCAATCCCCGCTTGATATACCCTTCTTTCCATGTGACTATGAATAACTTTGTCGAATGCTGCTTTGGCATCAAATAGTATGACTTGACCTTCGTCGTTATTGTCTACGACCTCTCGGTAGCATTCCTCCACTGGTAGGGCTGAATTATTGGTGACGAACCACGTAAATCCTCTTTGTTTTCTGTTTTGTGTTTCGATTACCTGCTTTTGGATTCTTTCTTTGATGATTGTTTCTATTATTGTGCTGATCACTGGGAGTACAGTTATGCCTCTTTAATTTGTGGCCTGCGATTTCAATCCTTTATTTTTAAAGATGGATGTAAGAAGTCCGACTTTCAGTGTTTCTGGTACTTTTCCTTGTCTAAAGATCTCGCTTGTTATTACTAAGTGCAGGTTTTTCATATCTTTCCCGGCATTAGCAATATGTTCTATTGTTAGGCCATGGTAGTCAGCCGATTTTGCCTCTATTTATCGATCTAATTGCTTTCATTATTTCATCAGAATTGATGTTTGGTATATTTTTGTCAGCCACGATTTCGTTTATTATCTTTATTTCCTCTTCTACCATGTTATGATATTTATTATCTATGTCCATTTCGGGGTCAAGTGTTGCCAGTTGTCTGAAGTGCTCTCTAAAACCAGTTATTACATTTTCTTCTCCCTCGTATTGTATTCCATTGACATTGAGATCCATAATGACATCATTTCCCTTTTTTCTATTATTGCGTACTAATTTGTGAAATAATCGCATATCTTTTGTTTTAGTTTCCATAATCAGTTCCTTTTCTTCGTCCCTCTGTTTTGCCAGTTCTACCCGGATCAACCTCCTGAATTCCTTCTTGGATTCTTTTTTCTCTTTGCATATTGGATTATTTGTATCTCTTGGTTTTCCCTTGTCTTTCCAAATTTTGTATTTTGATCTCATTATTTTGAGTGCCGACTTAATTTCTGTTGTACATACTTTTAATTTTGGTTTTGCGTTGTAACTGAGTTTAGCGGACGAGCTTGCGATAGCTGCGTTCTTCATTATTTGACATGTTTTTGAGACTACCGCATCTAATGTTAATTCACTGTTAGCTAGCTGAATTTGTAGTTGTTCTGTATTTGTTTGGACCATTGCCATATATAAGTCTCTATCCATCTTTTCCCATTTTATTTTTCTCTCTATCTTCTGGACATTTTTACTTTCATTCTTGTACGCTTTATGTTCAAATTTGAATACCATTCTGATCGGGTGGTGGTCAGAAGTGTTCTCCACTATTGTGTCAATGACTTCTTTGTTTGCATAGGTACTGAGGTTATGCAGGAAATAGTATATTTCTGAGCATACTTTTCCCATTGCGTTTGTAAAAGTTTTGGCTGTGTTGTTGAATTTTCAGTGACAGTCATTAATGAATTCCCAAAGATATTTACTTCTTTTATTATTGGCAACCTTATTGAGGTCTTCGTTTATATCTCCTCCTATAACGATCTTATGTGTATTTCCATACTTTTGAAATAGTTCGTAGAGTTCATCTATGCATTCTTGAAATTCAGTTATATGATTATTACTTCCCTTGGCTGGTAAACATACTGAAATTAATAGTAATTATGTGTCTTTATTACCAGATATTTCTACACATTGTATCTTTTCTGAGCCATCTTCTAATGGTCTGATTATATGGTCTATGTCTTTTCTCCATATAATGGCTACTCCACCATAACCTCTTGGCATGCTTACAGGTAGTAAAGGGTCGTATTTATCTACTCCTTTGCCAGCATAGTTAATTTTTCCATGGATTTCACTGAACAGGTGTATTTGGGCTTGGAATAACCAATGTTCCTGGATTAAGATAATGTCATTCGATTGTAGTAGCTTATCTATTATCAAGGCACAGGTTTTGATATTTTTACAGTAAAGGATACCAGTCGTATTTTGCGCTTCTCATCTGTCCCGACGTCTTTTATTGTTACTACATTCTGGGGGGTTGGGGGCCTGGATGTGCTAAAAAAGAATGGTTCCGAGTTGCGCTACCTATCATGTCTGCTTTCGTTCTCTGTGGATGTTTCCTATCATGGTGGACTGGTTGTTGTATGATAGTATATACTGGAGGCAGGTTGCAACCTGGAGATTGGTGGCTTGTTACATTCGATATCCCTAGATTATTAATTAGATGTTGCTGATGTTGGTAGGATGGAGGAGTATTACGAGCTGAGTGTTGCCGGTATGAAGTTCTTACTGATGGCATACTACCAGGTTGTGATGTTGTTCCCCGTTGGTTTCCCAATATTAGAGGTTGTCCTGTTAGGGTGGGCGCTAATGATTGTATGTCTTTCAAGCTGTATTCTGCATGCCTTTTTCCAGCAGTGCTTGGTGTCACTTCGTTTTCGTGTTCTTGATTGTGACTTTTAGGGCTGTTTTGGGGCGCCGATTCTTCGGTTAAATTTAGTCTATCTAAATGCCTGTCTATTTCGTTGAACACCAGGTTTGTTAGTTTGGTGTGAAGTCCCATAATTTTGGTATTCATATGAAGTTTCATCTTGTGGTGTATATCGTCCATTTCCGGTCCAAAAGAATTTTCGCCACTTCTGTGTTGGTTTTCACTCGTAGAACTGATCTGAGCTCATTCCAACGATCACATTGGTCTCCCATCCATATCCTGCTCTTACCCAATTTAGCATTCGATTCTCTTTTCCGGTGTTTTCTTTCTGAATCTGTAAATCTTCTCTTTGGTCCACGCTTCGAACTAGATTCCGACATGTTTCTTTCATTGACAACAATCTCAATACGGTCGTATGAATACGGAAAATTTTCGTGGAATTCTGGTGGGAATTATTGCATGAGAGGACATAATTCTCGCTACTTGTTTCCCCCGTTATTTTATAGTAATGCGAGCTGAAAGACCAATTTTATTGCGTTTTTTAAATGTTTTAAACAAGTTTAAATGATTTTTTCATTAAACAATGTTTTTTTTATTTTTAGTCATATGTATTTACACGTCACATTTTATGGCCCGGAAAAGAAAATACTATTTAAAAAACAATTATTTGACCTTGAGGTCAAAGATCAATGTCCCACGAAGATCATTACGGTATGCGACACGCCTCCTTATGGTCATGCACCCACATACCAAATAATTGTTTTTTAAATAGTATTTTCTTTTCCGGACCATAACATGTGACGTGTAAATACATTGGTGTTGGATTGCATTGACAATTGGGATATAGTGACATTGTGTTTTATTACTCCAATCAAGGAGGTGTGCCTTAATTGGCAGAATTTCATTGGATACAGATACAGATAAAGCTAGTGGAACTTTAATTATTGTTGAAAACATTGACTTAAGTTGGTGAAATCCATTTTAAGTTTCGCTTTGTTAAATTAGTATTTTCGGAGGCGTAACCATAATTATATCCAGGTAGGTTGTAATGTTAACATTTTTTAAGGTTTCATATCTTATTTCCAAACCACAGGCGCTTGTGGCACGGAATTACCCGGGGGTAACTTTCTGTTTACATATATATTTTCGATAAAATTTCTTTATTATTTCATATATTCATGTAAGTTGCTGTTAACATACACTACAAAGTCAAGAGATTCTGAATAGACCAGTTTTTGTGCTAGAAATTCTGAAAAGTGTCTGAAAATTCTGAAAATTACTCAAAATTATGAAAATATTCTGAACAGATTCTGAAAATTCTGAACAGATTCTGAACATTGCTGAAAATTCTGAACAGATTCTGAAAATTACTGAAAATTCTGAACAGATTCTGAACATTACTGAAAATTCTGAACAGATTTTGAAAATTGCTGAAAATTCTGAACAGATTCTGAAAATTCTGAAAATTGCTGAAAATTCTGAACAGATTCTGAACATTACTGAAAATTCTGAACAGATTCTGAACATTGCTGAAAATTCTGAACAGATTCTGAACATTACTGAAAATTCTGAACAATATCTTTCTTCTTAAATCAATATATTTTACTTCATTTTCATTAGATTTTAACTAAATATAGAATGTGATATTTCATTAATTAATTATTTAAAAAAATTTTAGAACAGCTATATTATTTCATTTCTCATTAAATTTGACATTTTCTTTATTTCAATCTTTCTTCTTAAATCAATATATTTTATTTCATTTTCATTAGATTTTAACTAATTATGGAAAGGGATCAGAGAAAGGATATTTTACTCATTAATTTTTTTAAATTAAATTACAACAACTATATTATTTCATTTCTTATTAGATTGGTCATTTTCTTTATTTCAAATTTTTCTTCTTAAATCAATATATTTTACTTCATTTTCATTAGATTTTTACTAAATATAGCATGTGATATTTCACTAATTAATTATTTAAGAAAAATTAAATTTAAGCAGCTATATTATTTCATTTTTTATTAAATTTGTCATTTTTATATCAATTTTTTTCTTCTTAATTCAATGTATTTTACTTCATTTTTAAAAATTAATTAAAAACTTTGAAGTGGCCCCAACTTAAGTGCTGAAACAACAATCTACACTATAAGTAGGTAAGTAAGAGCTAAACAATTTTTTTGACCTGTATATCATAAAACAGTATGGTATCAATTGCCAATTGATAAACCTGTATCCAGTTTAAATATATTAGAGAGGTGTCATATCCCTGCATGGATTCTGCTGAACATTCTGAACAGAGTATGAACATTTTAACTAAATATATCATGTAATATTTCACTGGATGCAGGTTTTATCAATTGGCAATTGATACCATACTGTTTTTATGATATACAAGTCAATAAAATTATTTTGCTCTCACAAACATACTTACTTATAGTGAGTGTAGATTGTTGTTTTAGCACTTAAGTTAGGGCCACTCAAAGGTTTTTAATCAATTTTTAAAAATGAAGTAAAATATATTGATTTAAGAAGAAAAAATTGATATAAAAAATAACAAATTTAATCAAAAATGAAATAATATAGTTGTTGTAATTTAATCTTTTAAAAATAATTAATTAGTGAAATATCACATGATATAATGTAGTAAATCTATATATGTAGTAAAAATCTAATGAAAATGAAGTAAAATATATTGATTTAAGAAGAAAAATTTTAAATAAAGAAAATGACAAATTTAATAAGAAATGAAATAATATAGCTATTGTAATCTAATTTTAAAAAATAATTCGTGAAATATCCCTTTCTATATTTAGTTAAGATCTAATGAAAATGAAATAATGAAAATGTCAAATTTAATGAAAAATGAAATAATATATTTGTTGTAACTTAATTTTAAAATGTAATTAATCAGTGAAATATTACATGATATATTTAGTTAAAATGTTCATAATCTGTTCAGAATTTTCAGCAGAATCCATGCAGGGATATGACACCTCTCTAATATATTTAAACTGGATACAGGTTTATCAATTGGCAATTGATACCATACTGTTTTATGATATACAGGTCAAAAAAATTGTTTTGCTCTTACTTACATACTTATAGTGTAGATTGTTGTGTTAGCACTTAAGTTGGGGCCACTTCAAAGTTTTTAATTAATTTTTAAAAATGAAGTAAAATACATTGAATTAAGAAGAAAAAAATTGATATAAAAATGACAAATTTAATAAAAAATGAAATAATATAGTTGCTTAAATTTAATTTTTCTTAAATAATTAATTAGTGAAATATCACATGCTATATTTAGTAAAAATCTAATGAAAATGAAGTAAAATATATTGATTTAAGAAGAAAAATTTGAAATAAAGAAAATGACCAATCTAATAAGAAATGAAATAATATAGTTGTTGTAATTTAATTTAAAAAAAATAATTAGTAAAATATCCTTTCTCTGATCCCTTTCCATAATTAGTTAAAATCTAACGAAAATGAAATAAAATATATTGATTTAAGAAGAAAGATTGAAATAAAGAAAATGTCAAATTTAATGAGAAATGAAATAATATAACTGTTCTAATTTTTTCTTAAATAATTAATTAATGAAATATCACATTCTATATTTAGTTAAAATCTAATGAAAATGAAGTAAAATATATTGATTTAAGAAGAAAGATAATGTTCAGAATCTGTTCAGAATTTTCAGTAATGTTCAGAATCTGTTCAGAATTTTCAGCAATGTTCAGAATCTGTTCAGAATTTTCAGCAATTTTCAGAATTTTCAGAATCTGTTCAGAGTTTTCAGCAATGTTCAGAATCTGTTCAGAATTTTCAGTAATTTTCAGAATCTGTTCAGAATTTTCAGAATTTTCAGAATCTGTTCAGAATTTTCAGCAATGTTCAGAATCTGTTCAGAATCTTTTCAGAATTTTGAGTAATTTTCAGACACTTTTCAGAATTTCTAGCACAAAAACTGGTCTATTCAGAATCTCTTGACTTTGTAGTGATAAGAGTATATGAATATGGACACGAACACGTTAGAATAAGAAGAAAAAAATGAAATAATAAAGAAATTGTATTGAAAATAAATATGCAACGAGCACCTGTGGTCCAAACTACATGAACTTTTTGTGTTATTTTATTTTATTACGAATTTAGTTTGTTACACATATTTTCATTGGTTCTTCAACCCTGAGTGTCAGCATATATTCGGAAAACAGACGGGGTATATATTTCAGTCCCCCAAAAACGATTAAAACATGGACGACAAAACATTACGCTTCACTGAATCAATGGTATAATACGGAATAACAAATGTATTTTACCAAATTAAATGTTGTTTTTATACTCAAAACGGCTGCATGAACAAAAACATATTACAACGGTTAATTCCGTCACAAATACCTGATCGATTCAGCAAACTCCTATGTTCCACGGCTGTACCATCACAAATAAACAAAACGTTGAGCCTTGAAAACTTTCGACGTCATGGGGCCACACCAAGGTTTTATTTATATGTTGTTAACATTTAAATTATTGAAAATGTTTCGCAAACCCGTTGTTTTGTTATGTGTTATATTAATGTTATATTTATAAAGTTTATAAAATTTACTACATATGAAACTGTATTGATTTAGAAATTTAGTACAGTATTTTCCTTCATGAGACACCCTATACATGAAATATGACGCGACACATATTTTGACGTCATTGAAGAATGACGTCAAAGGTACGGAAACGGACATCTAGAGATACGAAAAATGAAAATAAAAGAGGCAAATTTATTTAATACAGTTGGATGTTGTATTAAAAAAAAAGAAGGTTATACCGTAATATATCTGTTATTCAGCTATCAGACAGGGTATATAATGTGACATTCCCGGCTTATGATATATATTCCCTTCGGCTAAGCCGGGAATGTCACATTATATACCCTGTCTGATAGCTGAATAACATATAATGTCTCTATATATTGTTGTAGTCAATTTTTTTCTTCCGCTTCCGCTTCTTCTGCTTCTTCTCAGCGAAGCTTGTCCGGACCATAACTTTTTTGTCTTTCCAGATAGGTCAATTATATTTGGTATGTGGGTGCATGACCATAAGGCGGCGTGTCGCATACCGTAATGACCTTCCTGGGGCATTGACCTTTGACCTTAAGGTCAAATAATTGTTTTTTAAATAGTATTTTCTTTTCCGGGCCAGAACATTTTTGTCTTTCGAGATAGGTCAATGATATTTGATATGTGGGTGCATGACCATAAGGCGGTGTGTCGCATACCATAATGACCTTCGTGGGACCTTGACATTTGACCTCAAGGCCAAATAATTGTTTTTTAAATAATATCATTCAACTCATAATGTGTAACTTATTGTTTTACAGATGGCGGCATTAAGGGGAGACATATGTTTTAGGTATCTAAAACAGTTCTTCCTAGTTTATTTGATTAATTATTATTATTTCTTTTACTTTTTTTTTATTTTATTTCATTTTTTGCTATTTAGAAAATATTTGGAGGGCCCCCTCAAAATAAATAAAGTCTTGATATGAAAAGAGAGTATCAGATTATTCTATTCATAGACATATTGAAGTGGCCGAATACAGTAGTCATTGATTTATTGATCAGTAATTTTTTGTTTAAATTTCAAAAGAGACATTTTATGTTGTATTGTTCAATTGATTCCATGAAATATATTGCTTTTTTGCTTTAAAACAATTATATTTTCTCATCTTTTTTTAAATCTTAGCAGAAAGGAATTATCCATGTATACACCACACGCGCTCGTGGCACGGACCACCCCCTTTTTCTAACTTTCTGTTTACAAATTTATTTTCAATAAAATTTCTTTATTTCTTTATCATTTCATCTCTTTTTCCTTATTTTAACTTATTCGTGTCAATATTCATACAATCTTATGTTAATATCAAATTGCATGTGTCGACCCTATATAGATACTAATAATAGGGTCGACACATGCAATTTGATGTTAACATAAGATTGTATGAATATTGACACGAACAAGTTAAAATAAGGAAAAAGAGATGAAATAATAAAGAACTAAAGAAATGTTATTGAAAATAAATTTGTAAACAGAAAGTTAGAAAAAAGCGGGGTGGTCCGTGCCACGAGCGCATGTGGTATACACTTTATAAATGTTTGTTAGTTAGTTCGATGAAATGCAAGGAAACAGCAATATGCAAATTAAAATGAAATTAGTCAAACCTGCCTATAAGGTCACCTGTATTAAATGGTCATCCTTTTCTTGTCCTGTCACAGAAAATTTCATATGAATTTAACCTCTTTTAAGATGTCACATATCTTATAAGGCCACTTTAATTTGTTACAGAAATGACCTCTTAATACAGGTTTGACTGTACATGTATGTACATGTAATATTGACCTTAGTTTCTCTGCCGGGGTCCGACCTATAATCCGACAGTCCGATAGTCCGACGGTCCGATAGTCCGACAGTCCGATAGTCCGACAAATGCTTTATTTCTTTGAAAGTTAACACTATAACATGTGTAATATCGGGCCAGAAACCGTAGACGGACAAACAATTGGCAGGGACACACAAGAACTCAAAAAAACACATATATGAACAACACGGACTCCATAAAAACCTGGATCCAGTCGTCATGAACCGGTAGTGTAAGTATCCCGTACATTTTTTAGTAGCGACTACTTCAGGCTTTATTCAAGTAGCGTGTAGCCGAGTCCAGCCAAGAAAAATCACTATTGAAAAGAAAGATAAAATAAATGAATACAAAAAAAAAGGAAAAGACAAAAAGAAGAGCGTACCAGTGTCCCCCGCCCTTTATCATGGAATATTTATGTTAAAAGCAATGTCGACACATCAATAGAGCTGGATACAATAATGTGTGCGAATTGATTGATTGATTGATTGATTGATTGATTGATTGATTGCTTAAGGTCCAGCAAGCAATATTTCAGTCATATTCATGATGAGAAAAGTTTGTAAACAAAAAATAAGAAAGAAGGGACTCTGGGATGGGTCAACACGAGAACATGTTTTTCTGTCTCTTCCGACGACAAGTTGGTCCTATTTTTATTCCCCGGGATTCCGACGGGTGACCCTGCTATAGTCGCCTTCTACGACAAGCGCATATATAAAAAGTTACGATTGAAGGAATTGTCCCTAAGTTACCCCTTATATCACGGAAAGAAACAGCATCGAAATATGACAAAATAAACAACTGTGCCATGATACCCCCCCCCCCCCCCCCCCCCTTTGTAACAATTGAAGGTCAGTTGCTCAGCGTGAGAACAGTAATTAATATGCTGCATTTTTTAAACCAATTAATTGTAAATACCATAAGAAAACTGGCGTTTTCCAAACTGACTAAAATCACACCTCTCACTTGCTCCCCCTTTTATCAATACAATGTACGTCACGACGTGACCTATCAGTAAAAGAGGGAACAAGTGAGAGATGTTATCGTACGAGGCGTGGATGGACGGACGAACAGCGGTATGCCATAATAAGCCCGTATTTTGACGGGCGCATAAAAATGAATGGCCCATATCCTGAAATTACGAATATATCATCTTTGGCCAAATTATTTTTCAAAACTTTCATCAGTTTAAAGCATTTGTCGGACTATCGGACTGTCGGACTATCGGACCGTCGGACTATCGGACTGTCGGTCTATCGGACTGTCGGACTATCGGACTGTCGGAATATCGGACTGTCGGACTATCGGACTGTCGGATTATAGCTACGGCCCCTTCTCTGTCGGGGTACAGCTCATCTAAAAGGAGCATGTTAGTTTTTGTGGATACAGGCACTAGACACTATATATCACTAGTTTCTCTGCCCGGGTACATCTCATCTAAATGGAGCATGTTATTTTTTGTGGACACAGACACTAGACATTATATCACTAGTTTCTCTGACGGGGTACACCTCATCTAAATGGAGCATGTTAGTTTTTGTGGACACAGGCACTAGACACTATATCATTAGTTTCTCTGCCTGGGTACACCTCATCTAAATGGAGCATGTTAGATTTTCTTCAGGTACTTGACTCTATGTCAATACTAGTTCCATAAAGTCAATGGTAAGTAAATAGTGTCAATAGGTAATATAACTAGAGGCTCATCTCAGCCTGTATAGCTCACCTGTTTATTCCTACAGTTTATACTCAATCAAGTCTAGATTTTGAGGAAAAAAATATGTTATTCATTTCACATTACAGTTATATATTAAAATAGGACTTTGTGTCCTCTCATATCTTGGAAAGGATAAAAGCTACAACAGATATGTGGGGAAACACCCAATTTAAGGGAATTTTTCAAAGGAATTCAATTTTTAAAAATCAAACAAATCAGACTTAAAATGAAAAGAAGTTATCATTTTAGGTGTTGGTTCCTTTTGTCCTCCTTTGACCCTTACCATTGGCTTTATAGGATTACTATTGATAGTGTCCAGTGCGTGTGTGCGCGGCAAATCAAATACACAATTTGTTATTGGGACAGGACGGTAACAGTGCCCAGTGTATGAAGAATGCCACGTTCCTTGTACCTTAAATATATTTGTAGCGCTCCTAAAGATATGAACAACAGTTTGTTTGGAGTGATCATTGATGGGCAAATGCATTGCAATATTTCACTACCATGTCCGTCATGTTCCCTCTTCCTTGTAGCAATCAAGACATATCGGTCCATATACCCGCCCCTGTGCCACCGGTAATATTTATTGTTTAAAAACCTGTTCATCCCAATGAGAATATCTGAAATACTGCACACTTGATGTTAAAAATAAAAACTATCAATCAATCAGCCAAACAAAGAGTTATTAATAGAGATTCTATGAAATTACCACATATTTTTATGTAAAAACCAGAATGTTATATATGTAGGTTTAAAATATCAACACAAACAATTTTATTTAGAAATAATCATTGCAGCTTGAACTATATACTGAAATTAGCCTGTGATTGTTACTAACTTAATTTCAATGCAATTCCGCATATTTTTTTTTACAAGCAATGGATAACACAGGAAAACTACTAAGCTTATTTCCAATCAGTTTCATTTAAAGAAAAAACAGTCATAAAATAGGACGAACGCATAAAATTTAAATTCAATTCGCCTCTAGGCAAAAACACCATGAGCTCATACAGAATTAAAAATAATCATTGCTATTTTAAGAAACTATTAAAGTCATTATTTGTCTCGATACTTTTTCGATCTTTTTCAGTCGTTAAAGGCATACAGGCTGTCAGAATTGAATTTTTTTTATATTAAAAGTTGCCAATATTCGATGTTTTATACTAATTGCAGTTGAAATTTTTCATAATATCATACGTAAATAGCCTAGAACGAAGGAAATACGTCGCTGATTGATTTTCCTCCATCCAGTCAAGACTCCAATGTTTACACGCATCGAAATTAAACCTATAATACGACCTGACAGTGAACTTATTCGGGAAAGCGTTTGCGCATGTGCGAACTTGTTTGTTGAAGAAAAAGTACATGGCACAAACAAAAACATTGACGGATTCTACACGAAAACGACACAAAAGGGAGGATTCGCGGCAAGCTTTGTGTAAAAATTAAAAAAAGATGCTATGCGAACTACTCCATTTTTCAACACATAAGCATAATTTAGTATTTTTTTTCGGCCGAATCGTATTTTGACAGTAGAATTGCATCGTAGCTTTTTATATATTTACTTCATGTCTGGTTTTTTTCTAAAAAAATATGATCAAGTAAACTCAAGTGTTGTCAATAATATGCAATACAATTTGTTTACAATTTTCCCTTTATAGAGCCCCTTTGTAGAGTTTGGGTTTGTTTTTATTGATTTCATCACGTATTTCCGATTTTAAGTGTCATTCTTACTATTAAATACCATTATATAATATTAACTGATTATCGGTACCCCGGGATCCAATTTCATAGATATATTTCTTAAATTATATTAATTCTAACGAATTTACATGCAACATGCTTCCTGGTTATTTATATCAGTTATCAGTATTCGGCAAACTTCGGAAAAGCAGCCGACTTATAATTAGGTGTGTTAATGGCGATTCCACCGGCAGATATTCGAATTCTTTTCACTAATTACGACATTATAACATATTTGTTAAACCTGGCTTCTTGTTCAGAACATTTTATTAGTATAAAACATCGAATATTGGCAACTTTTAATGTAAGCAAAAAAATTCAATTCTGACAGCCTGTATACCTTTAAGAACACTTTACATAAATAAGATTTGGGCGATTTAGTAGGTCTTTTAAGCTGATAGTTACAATATACAATTTGATAATCATTAAAAATGTAAATATTTCATCATATATCCAATCTAATCGAAATTAAACCTATAATTGCTCCCCTTTTCTGATATGTCGCAATAAAGATCCAAAAAGCAATCCCAGAAGGAGTTATTCAATCAAAAATTGCCTCTTTGCAAATTTTGTACATACAACTGAGCCCAAAAAATCCAGTCGTAATTATACCCTACGATCGTAGTGATCATGAGATTAAAATCACATCTCTCACTTGTTGCTCCCCTGTTCTGATATGTGGCGATGTGGGAGATCTGAAACAGACAGATGGAATGGTGTTGAGCATGGAAATAGACTGTGTAATATATGCACGGATGAAGAGATAGGTGATGAATTTCACTGCATTCTTCAATGTAAATATTTGGCAAATGAGAGGAAATTATACCCGAGTGAAATATTGTTCACACAGAATCAATACTTTAAAATTTGGTCAATTATTCCAAATTAAAAACAAACCAGTGCAAATTCATTCGTGTCATACAACACATTATCACATATTTATAAGTAATAACGTCAATGTTGCCCATACGTAAACACCGGAAGTGCCACAGCGATATCTGCCATCGGGGAAAAACTCTGATAACACGATATCAAGCCTCTCGTGAGCCCCATGACGTCACTTCCGCCCAACGGTTAATTGTCGTTTGGAAAATGTCGACGTTCAGCGAGGAAAGATTTGTTGGCGTTTCGGAAGCAGAACCCTCAACCGATATCGATCACTCATATCCATAAGTTTGGTGTCTGTGTGGGAAGTTAATTTTGTTCTTTTTAATTCAATGTTGAAATATGTGATAAATAGATTAATGCATGTCTTTTTCCATATCAGGACTGTTATCATCCCTCTGGCCGATATCGGTCTCTCGGGATGATAAAACTCTTGATATGGAAAAGGGTATGCATTAATCTATAATTATTACATATTTATAAGTAATAACGTCAATTTTGCACATACGTAAACACCAAAGTGCCACAGCGATATCAGTCCATGGGTAGATATCGGGACAAAAATCTGATAGCATGATATCAAGCCTCTTTATAAATAGAACAACATGATATCAAGCCTCTTTATAAATAGAACAACATGATATCAAGCCTCTTTTATAAATAGAACACTGCATGCCTTTTTCCATATCAGGACTGTTATCGTCCCTTAACCAATATCAATCACTTATAGTTTGGTGTGTGAAGTTCCATATCAGGACTTTTATCATCCCTCTGGCCGATATTGGTCTCTCGGGATGATAACACTCCTGCATGGTGTGGAAAAGGGCATACATTAGTCTATAAATATCATGCTAGTTTACCTGGTTAACCACGTATATCTCTGTCATCCAAAAATTGATGTTATTTCATTTCTTTTATTATTAGTCAATTTGATAGACCATCTTGTCTTGTCAGGTGTACTAATATCTATTTATGTCACATTGGCAAATTCTCTATACCACTGTTTCAACTATGGTTTTATGAGAAATAGAATCTTGAAGAAACCCTCTTTACGAGTGAGCGACACTAAATATGTACCATCCAATGAAAATGGCGACTGCGAGATTATCAAAATGTTACTAAAGCAGCTTTGCATGCTACGAGCAATCCGATTGGCCAAACACTGTCATGTCATGTCATGTCATGTCGTGTGTCATGTCGTGTGTCGTGTGTCGTGTGTGTGTGTGTGTGTGTGTGTGTGCGTGCGTGCGTGCGTGTGTGTGTGTGTGTCACTTTATAGCAGAATGCCTAAAGAACATTTTAACAAATAAAATAAAAACTATTCGCCCTATCAAAATGATTGTATAAAATAACAAGTGGAAATAATAACGTCCAATGTAAAAAGTAGATTACATCCGAATGTAATAAGTATAATATATAGTCCATTTAAAAAATCAAACAGCGCAAATTAATTATTTTTTAATAAATAAAAAAAAATGACACAATTACAGATATAAGTCGGATGTTCATATTCCGAATGAAAAATGGCGTTAATGTGAACAGGGTATTAAACTCCAACAGATAGCCTTGTCACACAGGATACGAAGGAGAAATGACGCTTGTATTGTATAAGCTGCGTTACGAATACACACGGTAAAAAAAACTATGTCATTACTTTTATTTATGTCTAAGTGTAACGTGGGGTAGTCACTCATGTTCATTTACGATCATCTTCTTTCATGCATATTAGCTTGTTCTCCTCGCTATATTGAATTGCGCGCTTGAGGTTAAATAACAACCAATCACCCATTCATGACACAATGTTCTCAATACCACGCACCCCACCCCCAATAAGGAAAACAAAACCGAAGTATATAAAGGTCAGACTAGACAAAAATCGTGGGCGAATTAAATAAATTTCGCACAATTCGAATTTTTCGTGATTTCTTTTTCACTTCGTGTTATTTTTTTCATCACTCCATTATCATGGACCACAACATAGCACATTGTAATAAATGTCTGTAAAATGTGCAGTATTTTAATTCTGCCATCCACACAGTGTTACTATTTTCAGCTTGGGCAAGATGCACTTATCAACGTTTCTGAAGACTGTATTACGTGAAGTGATTGTAATATACAGGTAAGATTTTAATTACATGTAAAATGTTTGTCTTTGGAATTCATTTGTTTCCGTTACCTTAGTAATATAGAAGCTGCTGAACATCAATCTTTGATAAATGAAATTGGATATTTGTAGTATTTGTTTTTGTTCCCCCCCCCCCCCCCCCCCACACTTATTTTAATCTAAAGACATCACATGACAGTCTCTACCACAGAGTTATTGGTCATACAGTAAGGAACGATAACTCTAGCTGTGGAATAGATTACATATATGGGATCACTTCATGGTTCATATTCTAAACAGATCAATCAGCCACATTCCTAGAAGTACAGTCAGTCCGTTTGACTTCTATAAATCTCCAGAAATTGGCATTTGTTTTCTAGATGTATGTTAGCATATGCTATATACGAACTCTGACAATTAATTTCAAAATTTGTTGATCAATTAATAAAAGAAAAGTTCTCCATTAGGTCCCTATGTTAATTAAATTTCTAAGTGTAAAACAAAACATGGAGTGAGTACAAATAGTGTGACCACTTTTGATCAATGTGTATTTCATTGTACCATGTGACTTTGAACACATTATTAGGTGATGGACACAATTGGTCAGAGAGGGGGTTCAGCCAGTACGTCGGTCCGAGACCCGGAGAGCCATGAAGGGGCCGTGAATCTCAGGGGCCCCATAACCTTTGTCCTAGCCATTTTCTTCTTCACTTAGACTTCTAAATTCTGGTTGTTGACCATCACTCACATTTACATTGTAACCAGGAAGGCTATCATGATGAGAATATTGTTGACCATTTCAGCTGCAGTAGCATCAGCAGAAAGATCTTTTAGCAAACTCAAACTTATCAAAAACGTCTTAAGATCTACTATGTCTCAAACCTTCTTGCTGATTTAACAAGATCACGGGTGGTTTTCTACGTCATACGCATGGATACTTGAACATCGCGAACATCGCCTCGAGGTAGATTTATGCAGTTGTACAATTTAAAAAAAGGAAAACTAACAAAACCAAGTAGTTCACCGAAGGGCCCACATATCAGACTTCATTGTTAGCATACATTCATTGCGTGGAAACCCGTCAGTTTTGCAAACACTTCTGTACAGTTAAATGGGCTTTGTGTGAACGGTATCCTTTCCCGGAATTTCAACTGTACAGAAGTGTTTGCAAAACTGACGGGTTTCCACGCAATGAATGTATGCTAACAATGAAGTCTGATATGTGGGCCCTTGGGTGAACTACTTGGTTTTGTTAGTTTTCCTTTTTTTAAATTGTACAACTGCATAAACATACCTCGAGGCGATGTTCAAGTACCATGCGTGTGACGTAGCAAACCACCCGTGAAGATTGAGTATTGAATCAAGCATTGCCATAGAAACTAAGTTTGATAGTGTTATTAGAAATTTTGCAGGCAAAAAAAAACCCAGAAAAGTTCATTTCAGTACCTTTCAGTCAGCAGTCTTGGTAAATATTAAACTTTTTAAAAATATTTTACTTTCAAAGAACTTAATGGTGAATGTGATCTAAGAATACTGCTTGACCTTTTGTCCTCGTCCTACTATGCTATTTTACATGCAAATGTTACCCAAGTTGAGTCACTTTCATGATTCCTGAAAGTTTTCTCAAGATATCGGTTAGGGTTATAAACAAATATTTGATATATTATTTTGATAGAGTAGACCAGATTTTAATGACTATAAAACAACTTAAACAAGTAACACCTTGATGCATTAACTGATTATGTTTGTCACTGCTTTGTATAATGTATATGTTATCTGGACATTCTGCTGCACAGGAAATAAAGCATATATATGAAAGTTTATCAGTGGTTTTATTGGACCTCAAATCCTCAATTTTGAGAGAAGTCTCAACCTGTCACCGGGGCCCCAAAGCAGTCATGTTCCGCCTTGCAAAATTTCTCGTGGAGGCCCTGATGGTCAATTCTTTAATATTTAAATGTCCAAAGTCACATGGTACAGTACTAGTGAAATGTTCATTGAAAGCATTTATTTTGATTGGGTGGCTTTTACACTATTTGTACTCACTTCGTGCAGTTTTTCTAATTAACATAGAGACCTAATGGGCAGGATTTATTGGGGGTTTTTTTTGTTTTGTTAAAATTTGGTTAAAATTTTGTAAAATGGATTTATTTCAAGATTATTTTCTGGATATTAATAGAAGTCAAATGGACTGTACGCAATCGTAAATTATTGTGAGGTACAGTGAAGAGCGTTAATCACTAACATTTTAACATTTTGATTAGAGTTTAATTGTTGTATACTTTACACATAAGTATCTTATCGATTTATGAAACTGAAAGCTATTCTGGGTAATAATTGGTCTTTGTTTTCAAATTAACATATTCTAACAAATAGAAACCATATATAAAATGTTTGTTTTACATGGGTCTGATATTGTAAAACTCGAAAGTAACCAGAAATATATCAATTATAGAAAGAAAGTTTAAACAGTGATGATCAACAATTCCAACAATATCAACAAAACAAACAATCACCTCTTACCTTAACCCACTGAACACACACACACACTTGATGACCACAACATTTGGTGTTGGGAATCCAAATCCTTGCCTAGGACAGGCACAAAAATGTGGCGGAGTTAAATATATATCACATCACTACTAGGTCAAATATTCGGACAAGAGTTAATTATTATTAGAATATTCCATCATATGTTTTGAATTACATTATTCATGTTATTATTGTAGTTGTCACATGATACATGCTGGAAAGGAAGCAGAGAAAAATAGCAAAAATGGTGAATCCATGAATTTCAAACAAGAAGCAATGGAAAAGGCTGAAACGACTTTGGCACCTTATGCCAGATGGGAGCAACTTCTGACACCTGCCCCGCAATCTATTGCTCTACTTGGACAGTTAATGGTTATAGCTACAGAGAATGATTTTTCATTGGAGGAAAAAATACCACGAAATGGATTTCAGTATTTACAATATCCAAATTCATTTCGTGCTACATTGGTACAGATGACCAACATTGGATGGGAGGCATTTAATGAGGCACACGTGAACATGGATGGCATTAGATTACACACAACTAATATTGATGCCCATATCCAGTCTATTGTTAAAGTATTAATGAAAGGGACTATTGACGATGTAAACACCTTAATTCCCATTCCTTTAAAGAACATTAAAAGAATAGCAGATGAATGTGTAGAACTCTCCGTCGGTGTAGAAAAACGTTTTATACTGTTCATGCAAGCAACAGGAGAACTACTTGAAGCAAGTACTAGCGCACAGGGTACGTACGAAAATCACTTAAAGGAAACGAAAATAGCCATAGAGGTAGCAAAAACAGAAGAAAAACAAGCAAATGATGAAAAGAAAGAAATAGATAAGCGTTATCAGGAAATAAATAACGACATTCAAAGAGCACAGGACGATTTTAGAGAAGCGCTGAAATCTATGCCTTCAACGGGAAAATTGTTGGGTCTGGCGGTTGCCGATGCTTTTGTTGGTATTGTGAAAATGTTCACTGGGTCGTCCTCACAGACAACATTTGAGGCGGATCAGTTCCAATCAGTCCAGGAAACTGCTGAAGATAGGGCTAAGAAAGGCGTGTATAAATTTGCTGGTGAACTAAACCACCATATACAAACAATTGTTGATGTATCAACATCCGGAAAAGGCAAAGGAGAAAAGGAACCAAGCTGGAAAGATGTCGATCTAGTACGTGTCGCAAAAGAGAGTATTCGTGTTATTTTAAATAATATGAAAAGAGATAGTACATTTACCGAAATTCACCAAAGAGGAATAAAATTGTGTACTGATGCAATTCGGGTTTGTGAACATTTAATAGACAGTAGTAAAGAAATGCAGCAAAACCCAGAAATAATTAAAAATATAATTATAGAGGCGGAAGATATTCATCAAGCATCAAGATCATTTCTGTCAGAGGCCGCATTGTTTCTGAGGAATACATTTTCAGAAAACAAAGGTCCGAAGAGGACAAAACGTACAGAATCAAACTTAGTACAGACTGAACTTAAAAATTCAGGATTAAAGGTGGAAGTAACAAAGGAAATTTTAAAAGAGTCGCGAAAACGACAGGAAAGTGTAATTCTAGACATGAAAGAAAATAATGGCCGAATGGAACAGACGCTTATTGATTTAAAAAAGTTTGATATGAAGAAAGTAGATTTTGAAGAAATTAGGAAAACGCTAATTAAAGGATTAAGAGCTATCAAGGAGGCTCGCGAACAATGGGGGAAATTAGTCAGATTTTTTCAAATGGTGTCGAACTTAGTTAAATTTAAATTTCACAATTCTGTCGGTAATTTTATCGAATATGTAGAAGTAGGTACGAACCAAAAACTAGAGAAGAACTTTATATCAGATGTGACTCGTGAACTTATATACGACCAAGCATTTCAGTTAAGTACAATAACTAACGTGGTAAATGTAATATCGTCAACATACGTAGAGGTGTCCACTGAACACCTCATGGATCAGATTAATAGCTTAGGTGGCTTGGCTTCTTTGGATCCGTCAACAGACCAGCATGAGATCATGAAAAGACGAAACGAACTGTTTGAAAATTGCCATAAGACTCAAAAACGCATAGCAGAGATTGCCATAAGAAATCAGCAAAATTATGTATCTCAAGCATCAAAAAAATTAAAACTTCTTGAATCACAAACGTTGTCAGGCGACCAAGATGAACATTAAACAAACACGAACCCTCGTTTTAATAATTTACTCGAACAAAATCATGTTATACAAACAGTTCCTTAACACGTTTTAACTTTATTATATATATATATATAATTTAATTTGATTTGAATACTGCAATATGATTGGGTGATCCGCTTGGGAGATAACTTTGGTTATACTTGATAACCTGGGTTGTTATTGTGACGTCATCGACATATTCATTCGCCAACGATAATTTCAAATAGTCACATGAAATAATCGTAATTAAAATCGAGGAATCTTTAAATTTTGTTGTAAAAATTCAAGAATAAGGAATATTTGAAATTTTTGAACAGGTTATATAAACGTAAGCTGCCAATAACGAAGTTGTATCGTATAACCTGTTCAAAAATTTCAAATGTTCCTTAAATATATAATACTACAGGTACACCATCTGTCATCGTCGATAACTCACAACTTAATACGTTTCGATACTCGTTATTCAGGATGAGTTGAGAGTATCGGAGTGTGGTCAGCCGTCGGATAACGACGATGACCATAAGATTTGATTTATTGTGTTTAACGCCACTTTCAGCAATATTTCAGGTATATCATGGCGACCAGTTTTAGTGGTGGAAGAAACCGGAGTACCCAGAGAGAACCATCGACCATGGACAAGCAACTGGTAAACTTTATCACTTGCGGCTGCGAGTCGAATGCATTCTTTTTGTAATTTAAAAAGCCGGGCGCGGACCCACGCCGTATTGATGATAGGCTTGTATGAGTTGTTAGGTAATCCAACTACCTAACTCATTGAGCCACCCGGCCCCCTCGATGACCATATGTATATGATTGTGTTATAGTTGTCTGCAGTGATGCAGAGCACATAAAAAAGTATATCAGGATTAAATAACTTTTATTTATTCAAATATTATAGTACTAACGTGTGAAAACAGGTAATAAGCTAGATACTTTCGAGAAGTTAGCCGTTATTTGTTGAAAGCGTCAGCTTACTTCTCAAAAGTAACCCGATGGGAAAACAAAGCAGAAAAATCATCGTAATTATGACGTGAACCACAATGGTGTTTTGCCACTGTATACATGTATATAATTTTATCAGTTGATTATCATGTACAAACGACATATAAACAGCAAGCGAAATAATCTAGAAGCTATTGAATATCAGATACCATATTATTGATGTAAATATATGATACGAATTACCAGTATTATATTTCTGTTTATGGGGGGGGGGGGGTCTGTTTTACCCTTCTGGGGGCACATGAGTTCATCCTCGTTTTTCAAGTGCTATATGTTTATTTCGGAACATCTTTATAGAGTATAAATGTAGAGAAAAAGTAATTAACATTTAGCTTTCCAATCATTTGTTTATGAGCTACCTGATGTAGGTTATCCCAGACACGCGCGTGCACTAAATTAGATATATACAGTCTAATACAAATTTCGTTTTAAATCCTATCTCATGTAAGCGAAGTTCTGGTGAAATAATCAAATTCAAGTTTGCAGCAAATTTATTGGTTATTAAAGGAAAACGTCATGGTCTTAAGTTAGCGTGAAAATTTAATTGACAGTAAATAAAAGACATCTGTGTTAATGAATGTTAAGAATAACATACCGTAAGGTAGAATTTGGTCATTGAAGTTGCATGTAGCACCAATTAATGGGGATCGCCATTTTTCAGAACTCTTCAATGTGAGGAGACAAAAGGCATAATCCATTCTCGAATAATACCTGCAATTAAAGGTCTTCCGAAATAGCCGTGATGTCACAGTGTCTGTATCGTCTGACGTTACGCACGGTGTTCGTACAACGTTGCGTTACATAAAATCCGACGTCGTCTGAAGATTACGCTTGAAAGTGTGCTCTACGAGCGAGGATAAAAATCTAATTCCGGATTTCTTCTCTGTACGTTGTCTCATGGACATGTATTCCACATCTCAGTATTTTCTATTAATTCATTATTCATTTATTAGAAATCAAATAAGGTTTTAATTTTTTATTCGGGGGCCTGGGTGGCCGAGTGGTCTAGGTAGTACTACCTTACAGACCACTTTAACCTATCACCGTTGCAGACCGAGTTCGAGTCCCGCTTTGTTCGATTACAAAAAAGGGTGCGCACGATTTGCATGTGATAAAGCTTACCAGTTACTTGCCCAAGGTCGGTGGTTCTCTGCGGGCACTCCAGCTTCCCCCATCACTAAAACTGGTCGTCGCGATATAGCTGAAAGATTGCTGCAATGACGTAAAACCCCATTAAACAAACAAACAAACCTAGCAAATCTCCTCATGCATTCGCAATGTGCTCTATCAGGACCGATCTCCTCAAGCAGGAAAACGAGAAAATTGACAGTTTGTAGATTTATCTAGACTTCGATTTACTTCTGACGAATCGGAATTGATCCCCGATTACATTTAGACTCCCATGATGAAAAAATATTGAAAATTTAACTTGCATCTTTGTCAAGAACAACTTATAAATGTAAGAGTGTCACAATTTTCGTCATGTTTTTCGTGGGACGATTAATTTTGCGAGAATTACCCTTCATATACAAAAATAAACTATACATGTTTCTAATCGTGAAAGCATTCGTCACAGCATAGCATTCTCTGATTTTGCAATATTCGAGCAGTAGAAAAGAAAATTTCAATTTTTGACATGTACATACCTTGCGAAGCGTCTTCGTGAACTCTCCTCAACCAAAACCGGAAGTTATCCTCACGAATTTCTTTGCAGAACCAACTGTTTTGCTTGTGCCGATTAACAGCCGTGCTGTACGCACTTTAAATTATGAAAGTCTTGTCCTTCTTCTTTGGGACATAAAGTATTTTTTTTTAATTCAGTCAGGTGAGTAAAAACAGGATACTGATCACTTTTTGGTGTGTTCGATTTACGGAAATCCATACAACTTTTGAACAAGAATCTTCTTGAATGTTGGTACCTGCAGAAACAGGTTTCGCGATCACACGGGCGCGCTTGTATTAAAAAGTATGGCTTAAGTCTCTCGAAAAGTCTCTGCGAGATTTTGACATTTGGGTATTTCTCTTTGAAATCTATTAAGACCTCTGTTTGAGTTCTTTCAAGAACAAATGTCATGTGACTTGAGTATAATTTTGGTCCTAATCTTACACGCTTGATATCTTTTTTATTAGCAGCCGGACGGGCATTTTCGGGCGATATCCAAAAGTCATAGATTGTTTTTTTCAATTCATCCGATAAGGCATCACTTCTAGTTGTTCTTGATGTATACGTCCAAGAAGCGTTCTCTGTTGTTAAGACCTTTGTCCGAATTCTCTTTCCTGAAAAAAAAATTGGGACAAATTGATTGAAAGGTACAACAGTGGACTAGATTACGGCGATAGTAAATACCCTCTCCTTTTCAACACATACACTGTACAAGGAAACACGTATATACAGGTATGCATACTTGAAACTCATTCTAGAATGTGAATAATGCGGACAATATACAACTTTAAGGTGGCACTATACAAAAATTGATATTTTTTCTTCAAAAATTTTTCTAATCAATTTTATTTTATTATAATATTCTTGATACACAGGTGAAAAAATAATTCAGATATGATGTACCATTAATGAGCAATACTTTTAGTTAGTTTTGTAAACAAACACATGGGCTTGAATCAGAGATGATAAAAACAAGTGGGTGGTTCTTAATTGTTTATCTATTGGATGATTTGATAGTTTTATGACCACTGACCATTTTTGTGGAAGATTCCATTCAATGAAGGGGGAAGCAGCATGGATGTAGCTAACTTTTCATCAATACCAAAAGAAATAAATTAGTTATTTGCAATGGAATTTATTTCAAAATATCTAATGTATAATTTTCATTTAGTAAAATCCAACTAAAAGGGAAGAATACACATAATGAGCAAACTAAGGTTCCATGTGATTCCTGTTATAATTAGTGGTTCATGTCTGCTCAGTGGAGGTGGAGTTTTGACCTAATCAGTAGGCAGTTAACCTCAAGCTAGGTCAGAGTGATGTAATTGTTGCATAATCATACTATTATAATCAGTGGAAAGATATATCTGTCTTCTTTCAAATGGTACCTCATTTGTTAATTTTGATGCAATATTAAGAAAGTTACCGCTGTTTTCAGATGGAAGATTGGAGGACAAAAATCTTTGTATAATGCTACCTCAACTCAGTATAATGATAACAAACACTACAAAATGCACTTCCCTTCGATTGACGGTAGACTGTCCAAGTGCATGTACATGTAAGTGTTTACCTATAAAAGATTGACCATGCTGACGGACTACTTGTACACCATGTCTTCTGGCATTAAAGAGGGAGAGGCGTTAAGGAGCAAAATTGGCCCCACATTTTATAAAAAAATAATGCTTCACATAGAATAAAAACAATTTACTAATTTAATTGTTATATTTACAAATTTTCAAAAAATATATCTTTCCGTGAGATTGGGTGCGCTATGACGTCATAATGACATCATGATTAGACGGACAATGCTAAAAATGGACTATAAACGACATATTCAATGTACATTTTAGCTATTTTATATATCTCCACAGTCTTCCACCAACACCAAATTGAGCAGTTGTTTTGAGTATAGAGGGTTAATGATTGTATCAAAATATTTTGTTGGTGGAGGATTGTGGAGGTTGTTAAATATTAATTTATTTATAACCTCGGCCAGACCCTTAAAATCAATATTTTCACTCTTCTGATTGTATATATGATACCATTATGTATATATACACAATATGGCCCCATATTTAATGAATCGTTATCTTAGAAAATACTTGATTAAAATTTGATGTGTTTTATTTTATAGACGACATCATACTTTTGATGTTAAAGCTTGTTTCCAACAAAATCGAAACGTATTTGACGTCATTGTGACGTCATGAGCGTTATTTGTTTTCTGTATTTCGTGGAATTTTTCCCGCGATATTTCGACGGTTTTCGAAGAAATTAAGCACCTCCGTAGTCGCGCACCAGACAATATTTTACCAGATTATTAAAATAAATAAAACACAACTACTGTTAAAGTATTTTTTTTTGGCGCACGAGGTGTTAAATTTCTTGAAAAACGACGACGGGAAAATGTTCAAATATTACAAGCGCTTAGATGACGTTTTGATGTTTGAGAAGCAATATTGGCCGTAAAAAACGATGGTATTTCGGCACGTAACAGTTATATAACATAAAAATAAAATAAACACCACTTCATCCAAAATAGTTTTTTTTCATAAGCCCCCAATTATTGATTATATATTTTCTTCCGGGATACTGAAATAGTTATTACTACCGGGATACTGAGGTAGGTTTAATGGTCTATCGATGCTACTTCTAAAATGAAGTAAAATAGTTTGATCCAAAAGGAGTAGATATTTTTTGGGCACAATCCAACATATCCTTAAGAAGAGTTTGAAGATACCATAGGGGCAATCAGAATCCGTATATGCGTTCTGTCATGTGCATAAGTTATTGTTTGCATGATTGACAGACAATATTCATCATATTGTTTTCTAGCTTCTGAACTGTCGATCGAGAAAAAAATAAAATATTCTAGACAGGCAGCATATAGCCAGTCAATGGGATTTGCAATTAATATTTCGCATGCACAATAGCGACCCACCACCACAAGGTGTGGAAAATAGAAATATTCTTCTGTGGTTTAAATGCGTATTAACTGCATTACATGTAAACTGTATTATTCTGTTTGATAAAGTCCTTTAACTAGAACAGAATTTTGTTTACCCTTGAGTGAAATAGTGTTGTAATAAAATATCGTGAACATGATGTAAAAGTATGAAAGCATTTCAAGGTATATTTTAAATGCGGTTGAAACATGTCGCCATTTGATATCAATTCGGTTGTATCTCAGTTTGACGATTTTGATTACGGAAGACGATCACAACCATATTTTTTTTAACAATTGCAACTCAGCTGTTTTTTTTTCATAACATATAATAAAATGAAAAAATATATATTACACTGTCGGAACAGTTCCGACATTCAATAGAAAAATCGTAGTACTAATACTATCATTTAGTGTCCGTCGTCTGTTATCCATAACTTTTCATATTAATATTTAATCTTTTTCTTAGAAACTGGAAACTGCAAAACCAAATGCAAATATTTTACGTTATCAAGTTCTCTCAACCCGCACCTTGGCATTTTTTTATTTTTTTTTATAGATTTATGATGGTTGTTCGTAAAAATATACTGGAATATATCATAACATTGGTTGTCGTTAAGAATAAAGTACGGTTAAAAAAGTGTTTAAAAAAATTTCAAATATGACAAAGTTCTATTCCTCAAATAAATCTATCTATTACTTCTTTAAGGTTAATACCAACATTTCGACCAATTTTCGACAATCAATGTTAATAAGTTTCTGAATTGATATGATCTCAATATGTACATTATCAATGTCATAGTAGACGATGAAACCAAAATTGGTCTGTATGAGATATATTTTTTAAATGATTAAAGCTTTGTTAAGATGACGAAAAAATGAATTACGAAAAAATTGATGTGGTACGTAGTTCTTACATTTAAAGATGACATTTTTAGATCAGATTTCTTGAGATCATTCATGCAATTTCAGCATCATAATATAACCTCTGACAAATGAAGCGATCAAAATAATGAGAGATTTTATCACGTGAAACAAACCGTCGAAAACAGGAGACCGTCGAAAATGGGTGACGTTGCGACATTACTATTCGTTCACTTTAATTTCATAATACAGTTTCAGAACATGTTTCTATTCCTGAAATCAATCCACATTGCATATTAAGTCAAATTTATGCTTTGTTTATTGAGTTTTATTATGCTTTGTTTTTCTTTTTGTTTTTGTTTTTTAAAAATATGCATTAAAATACAATGATACGTACATTCTGTATTCTGAAAAAAATGACGTTCAGTGCTTTTCATTACCTGACTTTGTCGGTCCGCTGTGAGGAATTAGATGCACATATTAACTAACTGTATTTATTTATGAAAAGCACATATTGTGAATACATTTTGGAGAAAATTTTATCGACATCTGAGGTGGGGCCGATTTTGGCTCTTATAGCTCCCAGTCCTTTTAACATTATTTTAAACTTTGGGGATGATTTTTTTTTCTGTTTGTTTGTTTGTTTTTGCATTAGATTAAACAATTTTGCATATACATATAAATTAACTACTCTTATTCTGTAGTTTTTCAATCTATAATCTGTTTTTGTATTGGTAGATACATTCCCCGTTTTGCTGGATTGTTGTCTCATGTAAATTTATTCCACATATTTTCTGTGTCGAAAAAAAAATACTAGCTTTCCCTTACCTGAAGACATTCTCCTGACATTAAAACCAAGCTTTTCCGAGAATTGAATTCTGCATTTTGATTTTTGCACATTTCACCATTAACTGCTGCACTTAATATGTTGTTAGTTGCTCGAGCATCATTTGTCCGTTTGCACTTTATGTCAGAAACAATTGTCTTCATATCAAAAAGTAAAGCCTCTGCCATCTGAACATTCCTTTGGTCTTCGGGAGATGGAATCTTTTTCTGTTTTTGCATTAGATGTACTGTTGGACTGTTTTTGAGTAAAGAGCGGCTTCCCGCTTTCTAGGTGTTTGAGGTAAATTTTCTTTAAATTCTTTCAAAGCTCTATGTTTCTGTGTTCTAGATTGAAATATAACTTCGTTATTTTTGTCTACGAAAATCTGTTGTTGTTGTTGTTTTAATTTATCTCTATACTCTTTTTTTCTTTCTATTTCTGTGGATTCGTTTTTCTTCCTTCTTTTTCTCATCGTCACGCATGCGCTCTCTATAAATCCATTTTCTTTTTGTCTCCACTGAAGGTTCCTCATTTTGGCAAGTTTCCTCGCGTTCTCTGCGTCTTTTTGTCCACCTTGCTTCATTATATACTTCGGAGTTTGTCCGATATTTATTTCTTTGTCTTTCTCTTTCTTTTTCTTTTTTTAAGTCTCTGTATTTTTTAATTTCCTCAGATCCTGGAGTTAATGCTGAAAATTTAGAAGGGTTAAATTTGTTAAATCTCCTTTTGTAGAAGCGCTTTCAAGAAATTGTACTGTTTTCTTGATGGTAAAAAATTCAAATCAAATTGTAGGTAAACGGGCTTTTTATTTGGAATTCAAATTATGTAAAATAATTTGATTTTAAACTTATTTTTAATTGCATGATATTCAAATAAAGGAAAATGTAGGTGCGTGAAAATCCGCATTTTTCACGTTCTTGTCGTTAGATCACGCTTCGACGTCTTTTTTTTTCTCAATTTCCGTTATGGGACAAAGTGACTACCGCTCTTTGGAATGTGTTATGCTTCGATTCATACACGGTTTAGAAATGGAAATATTCCAATAGACCAAATTTGTTCTAAACTACATTGTGAAAAGTTACACTTGAAGTTCTGTAAATTTCTTTTGGGAGTGCATAAAAAAAGCACCAATCTTGCAGTGCAGTCAGAACTAGGCCGGTTCCCTCTTCATTTCGATATATTAAAGCAAATTTTAAGATTTTGGCATAGACTTGAAAATCTGGATTCATCTTTCCCACTTCTTAAAGCTGCATATGAATGTACTAAAAATTTATATGAAGGCAAGCAACCATCATGGTATGGCTCTGTAAAACATATTTTGCAAAATATGCCAAGCTTAACTAATTTATTGACAGACAAAACATCAACCTTTAAATATAAATGCAATAAAATTGTAAAACAACACTATTTGGAATTGTGGACAAAACAAGCCCATTCACTTAAAGAGGGAAAATTAAGAACTTATTTAAAAATAAAAACCAATTTTGGATATGAGAATTATTTGTCAATCATTAAAAATTTTGAGCAGAGAAGAAGGTTGTCCAAATTAAGAATATCAGCTCACAAATTACAAATAGAAATAGGAAGATACCAGGGTACTCTCCGGGAAAACCGCATCTGTTGCAGGTGCACTTCGGGTCAGGTAGAAGATGAAATCCATTATTTACTTCATTGTACTTGCCATGCAAACCATACATAGGGAAATTTTTACTACATATTTGACATCTGAGTGTCAAAATTTTCAAAATTTAGATGACAAATGTAAACTCATATGGATCTTAAATAATGAAGACCCAACTATACTCAGATATCTTTGTCAATATCTTTTATCAACAACTATTTGATTAAATGGAATTGGAGATCTGCAAACTGGATGACCTGCATTGAGCATGAGAAAGAAAATATTCTTTTTGGCATCGTCCCTTGATGCTCACTGCTGGTTATCCAAAAGCTCTGATCCCTTTCCATGTTCCAAACAATATTCCTTCCACATCAACATGGCCGGTCTGCACTAGACACAAGTAGGACTTTATTACTTTTAGCATCGACTCAAGGTGTCTCTTGCAGATTGGTGATGAATCACCTGATATATATGTATATGTTCTCTCTCATCCCCCCCCCCCCCCCGCCCCCCTCATATATATGTGAGTAAGTGTATGTACGTTTATGTGCATCTATCTCTTTTCCTGCCCGAGTGTGCCTGCACCACAATTATTGATATTTCACCGCGAATATTTAGGATGATATATTGTTGTTGTGTATCAATCATAATTGTTATTTGTATTGTTGTTGTGTATCAATCATAATTGTTATTTGTATATGCCCTCCTGGGGCCCTGATTTGGTTAATAAACTTATTTCTATTTCTATTTCATACAATGAACTCTAAAAAGGATAATACTTTTGGATTTGGAATGAAGACATTACAATCCGTCAAAATTCAGTATGGACAATGCATGGACGAGTAAACCGACCTGCGCATACATGACCATGGAAATTCCCACTTCAAACAAACATCGTACGTCACGATGAAAAAACCAATCGGGCGATAGCAATTGACCACGTCACACTGAACATGTACAAACATCCAATCAAATCATGTTTAACACGCACACCTCCTGAGTTCAATGAGTGGACTAAGAAATAGTAAACAATAATACGTGTACGAAATTAAACAAACAAAAATCGATATTAAATGCTTTATCTAATATCCAGATGTAATTGTGAACAAAAATAAAATAAAACATAATTTCATGCAGGGACAGTAAATAAATCATCACTATTAAAAAGCGTCCTTCGCTTAATAAAATAAATCATCACTATTAAAAAGCGTCTGACGTACGATGTTTGTTTGAAGTGGGAATTTCCAAGGTCATGTTTGCGCAGGTCGGATTACTCGTCCATGCATTGTCCATACTGAATTTTGACCGATTGTATGTACTTTTTGATACATATTGTGAATTTATGAGAAGATAATCGTTGAAAAAGATTATTTTGTTCATTCACACAAACAAAATTGTGCGACGTAGGCTTTATTCAGCTGGGACAAATTGACTACCTTTTAATGATAAGTCCATGTTTGAAATTGATTCTATATTTTACAATTTTTTTCACATGGTGCATTTTGCCCAGTTATGTAATTTCGAATGATATATAGCATTACTTACATTTCCTGTTATTCATATCCATATTTACATCGCTTTTCTACAACCCAGTCTCCGTATTTTTCAAGATAGACATTTTCTTGTGGCGACTGTGAACGACCTACCGCAATGGATTTCCGTTTGAACCAAAAACGGCGAGAACATCACAAAGCCTCATCGCTTGACGTTATTCCCGCCAAATTTTAGAAGAATTGGAAAAACAATGATACTGTAAATGCTTATAGCCTGCCGAGGTGTGCTTGAAAAATGTAACGTTGGACATGCTGTTTTTGCAGTCATTTTTCTTCTATAGATTCAAAAATAGACAAAAACTTACATATATCAAAATTTAAGGGGTGATTAAATGAAAATGCACAATAAATTGGACAAGAATTTGGTTTTTTTTTCATTCACAAGAAGCATATTATTTAATTTATACGATAACTTCGTTCGTTTACATGTATGTAAGAAACCGAGATTGTCAGCAAAACCGTGTGTAACGTCTCTATTATATCAGTATTGATCAGTTGCAATTTAATCATTAAACATTATGTAAATCGTAAAATAACGTCGTATATTTATCTTTTGATATTTACAAAATCATTATGAATTCATGTCAAACATTTTTATTGCACTAACGAAAAGGAAATGTGTGAGAATTTTTTATTTTTTTTGTAATTACCGATCAGGACTACCCATGTCAACACATCGACCAGTGACCACGAAAAACGCGGGAAAGTACGACAGCATTGGCGACAAAAGAGAGAGAAAAAAACATGTGTCCGCATAAAACGAGTTTAAAGTGACAGTTATTTAACCTACGGTCAATCATGTAAAACATACATGGAATTATACGTAGATACCCCTTTTGTTTTATGAAAATGTAACATGGGATGGAAATATTAAGAAAACAATTAGGACGATATACAAATTGTTAACATTGTATTGCAGTTGATCTGATATTAAAACATAACCAAAAGGGCTCGATGTTGGGAAGAGTCAGATACATTATTTATTCAACTAACATGATCCGTCTCCGTGACGTCACATGAAGAGGTGTCATGGCCGCTTACACCACGACAGGAAATTCCAAATATTCATATTTCTAATTGGGTATATTAATATTAATAAAGGTGTTTTTTGTTTAATTATTAGTTATTTACGAATAAAAAGTTACAATGTATTGAATTATAACAATTGCTCAAATGACTGGAGTTTTCCTTTAATATTTACAGAGGACACATGATTATGCAGAAAACTCCTTCATTGTAAACCAAATAACAATCATATATAATGACAACCATACATGTTTTAACATTGGATAGTTTCATTTAAGCCTAGTGGTCGTCGTGGTCGTTTTCGTATGGTAGTTGGATTTACAACTACCTATGCAATCAGTGCCTATCATCACTAACGTTATGAGCTCGAATCCCGCTCAGGCGAGGTGTACTCGATACAACATTATGTGATAAAGTTTGTCAGTGACTTGTGACAGGTCGGTGGTTTTCTCCTCGATTAGACTCCATTGTATTTCATATTAGCATTGCATTACTATTGGTATGGGTCGTTTCTCCCGATAAGAAAAATTAATTTTGAGGGGCGAACAAAGATCCATGATTGGTTTGGTTATTGAGGTTTATTGCGGCGTTCAGCAATTCTTTCGCAGAGTTGTGGACCAGCCAAACAGTGGGGGTGCAAGTTATCAACTTACAAGAAAAAAAACACTCTGGTATCAAAGAATATCCTGATATCAATGGTTAATTGGCCAATAATTTGCTTCCATTCTAAGATTTCAGTTTTTCTTAATTTTTTCCCGAAAAGGGGGGGGGGGGCAAAAAAACAGCCCCCATCCCACACACACTAAAAACTGTCAATCCTTGCACCCCCCCCCCCCCTCCAACAGGCTCCCATGTCCCTGTTTTAGCTACAAAACACAATTTGTTCGGACAATTATAACGAACTGACTGGTGCAACCTTCGGCCTTGGATTGTTTGGAAGCCATAAGGGAGGAGCAACGATGCTCGAACCCTCGTAAGCGGTGTTGGGTTTGTATTTAGAGTGAGTGATTGTTGTTTAGCGCCAATTTAGCAAATTGTCAGCTATATCATGGCGAGAACAAGTTAATTTTCAACGAGATGATGATGATGATGATGTGCGCTTTGTTCTAGAATTCTATAGTGCTAGCTTACTGCAACAACAGTCCGCGGGTAGACATGGTGCTCCACTCTCACACATTATTCTGATTCCGAGCCAACCAGTCTTTGCTCTTTCTCCTAATTACTGCGTGCTTAGAGGAAAAGCAACAAATACCAATTGTATAGTCATTGGTTTGACCCGACCGGGGATCGAGCCCACGATCTACCGTACTTGAGGCAAGCACGCTAACCATTACGGCACCGATACGGTTGCTTGTATTTAGAAATCCATGTTGTCCTCTTTATACATAGATAAAGATGTTTTGTTTTATATAATAAAAAGTTAATATTTATAAATGTTTTAATTTTAATGAATGACACGCTTTTATTTCAGAGACATCAAATACGTGTAGTAACCATGGAAACATCTGTGGCAGTGTACGAATCCAATTTTGTTGGTAGTGTTATTCCACATTTTAATGGCGGAGTTCAGAGCCTGCAACTTATTTTGCAAATTTTGCTAAATACAAAAACATCGTGGAACTCACTCTCCAAGTCGGAAGCAGACAAGTTAATAGAATCAATTTCAAGACCTGTTCAACAAGCATATGATAGTTTTGAGAAGGCAAATATCGAGTCTGCAAAACACAAGTCCATTATTGATAGAGCATTTGAAAAATCAATATCAGTCGAAAGACAATTATCCAACGATGCAAGAAATTCTGAATCTAAAATACAACAACAAACAACCGCGATTGAGGTCAAAAGTAAACAAATCCAAGACGCAATGGACATTCTACAAAACACTAAAGCACATCTTAATTCGGCTAATGGAAATGTACAAGCTGCTAGAGATGAATACGAAAGGCGAAGAAGGAAAAAGAAAAAGGGTTTGCTGGGAATCAAAATACCTATTATCGATGATATTGTTGCTGAATTGGGTGGTTTGAACAGAGCTATTAATCGTGCGGAAGACAACGTTGGACACGCTACAGAGGAAGTCAATCGGCAAGCGGCAGTTGTTCAGCAGAGAGAACAAGAACTGTCTACATCACAAAACGAATTAACGAAATTGAAGGAAGAAAACAATGTTAAAGAAATAGAAGTGAAACAACAACAGGAATATATTTCAAAACTGAAAAAAATCGAAAAAGAAATCAACACGGTTCGTGAGAGTCTGGGGAAATGTACGAACTATATCTCCACTACCTTTGGCAAAACAAAAATTTTGCGTGACGAAGCAAAATCCTTGTTTTCTCTCGAACCTCTGTTAAATACCATCAAAGACATAGAACAACAGTTAAAAGGTTCATCCGGTAATATAGGAGTTGATGGCAATACAAATCTCCAGCTAGCTAAACAGAGATTCTTTCTTCTCTCTGAAAAGGCACAAAATATAAGATTACTGCAGAATGGAAATGACAGGAAGAAAGAGGAGCTATAATGAAATGTACAAAGAAACAAACAAGACATTATATTTTAATGTAATGTCAATTTTTTCTTCAAAAGAAACAATGTATAATAGAGTGTAAGTTTCCCTTGTTACATGTATGTGTTTGTGCATCTTTTTACAGATTGATATTTGTGCATATTATGTTTGCTTTTGAACTGTGTATAATGACCGGTGATTTGAATTCATATTTTCTAATGTGTGCATTCGTATATATTACAGCAAATTGAAATAATAATATTTATCAAAAGATGGTTTATGGTTGTGGTTAATGGTGTTTAATGTCACTTTCAACAATATTCCAGTTATATCGTGGTGGTCATTGCATTGGTGGAGGAAACAGGAGAACCCAGAGAAAACCACGGGCCTGTCGCAAGTCACTGACTAAAATTTTAAAAATATAGTAACCTAAAAATGTGTAGTTAGTATCTCCTACCCTTATGTGGGGCCGTCGTGGTCGTGATCGTATGGTAGTTGGACTTACAACTAACTGTGCAATTAGTGCTTATCACCACTAACGTTGTGAGTTCGAAACCCGCTCATGGCGATGTGTACTCGATATGTGATAAATTTTGTCAGTGACTTACGGCAGGTCGGTGGTTTTCTTCGGGTACTCCTGTTTCCTCCACCAATAAAAAAAACTGACAGCCACGATATATCTGAAATATTATTGAAAGTGGCGTTAAACACCATGACCTTAATCCTTATGTGACCTAGGTCGGTGAATGAGGTGTGCACAATAAAGATTGATTTATAAATATGGGATCTTGAACAAAGACTGTAGGAATACACGTCATTTTAATGTCCGTAAACTGTGTTTATCAATGAAATAGTGTGTGTTTGTTTGCTTGTTTGATGGTGTACACCTCGCCCTGGTCGAGATTCGATCTCACAACATCAGTGGTGAAAGGCACTGATTGCATAGGTAGTTGTAAGAAGAGTTTGAAGATACCAAAGGGGTAATAAGAATCCGTATATCGAAGAACAGACAACACAATGGCCAAAGGAAAAAAGTACAAACAACGATCTACAAAACATACACATAAAACTAAAGATCGAGTAACACGAATCCAACTAAAAACCGGTAAACGTGTTTTCTTATCGACGGCAAAATAACGTCGCGCTACTTCTATATTTTTCTATAGTTTCCCTTTGTAAGATTGTTCGGAGTTCGGTAATTTTGTTATTACCTTTATTAAAATTAAAACAAATAAACAACTAAAAAAAAGCGAAGCTGAAAACAAACAAACGATATCAAAACTTGACAAACAAAAGAGCGAAAGCAAAATACAAAAATATACCAAACCTGAAAAAAATAATGATGTGTTTCCGCTTACTCAAGCGACCCTAATTAAAAATGAATTCATGACCTTAATTTTTGTGTGTGTCATTTTTGAACAAGCATTGCAAAAAAGAATGTGTGCATTGTAGAAACTATAATTATATAATAGTTAAAAAAAATCGTGAAATATAATTGATTTATATGAAAATTAAAAATGTGAACTGAATTATTTTAATTATAATTTCACTAGATTATACATAAGATATTACGAGAAATTTTTAAGAATACAACGTATACAATCAATCAATAAACAAACAGAATATGATGATCTCGTTTTAGAGTAAGATATACTTTCAAAGAAAAAATGATAAAGTACAGTCACATAACATAAACAATCAATAAATACAAAAAGGGAATACAAACGAAATAAATAAGCAAACAAACAAACATTGAAATAAACACCTAAAGGAAAACACCAACAACACAAATATATACAAGCAAGCCAAAATAAAATAAAAATCAATAAAAACAAAAAGTGAAATTCCGAAATAAAGAACAATACATCAAAACACACCCACACCATCTCCATCCTAACCAAACCCACGGTATGCAAACACAAATAAGGAAGAAGGAAAAATGAAAAAGAAGACGCGAAACGTTCTTTTCGACGTTAATTATGTGTAACGTCAAGTGTCACCAAAGTCGTCGTAAGACCTAACAAATCTTTTTTTTTGTGCTTTAACGCCACTTTCATCAATATTTCAGCTATATCATGGCGACCAGTTTTAGTGGTGGAAGAAGCTGCGAGTCGAGTACACCCTTTTTGTAATGTACAAAGCCGGGCGCGAGCCCATGCCGTATTGGTGATAGGCTTGTATGAGTTGTTAGGTAATCCAACTACATAACTCATTGAGCCACCCAGTTCCTGTAGAAAAATAGACAATATTTTATTGAGATCGTGTAGATCTCATTTAAAGGCTGTGCTGGCCATGTGACTTAATACTTATTTTCTCATGAGAATGGTTTCATTTATTTTACATGATTACATCATCCACCAAGGATTTATTAGATTATTTAAATAGAATATTATGGGCATTATTTTGGAAATAAAATACAAACTAAGTAAACACACAACAGAAACACTGTGACACTGTTTGTTGATATTCAACATATTCTGAAAGATGAAGGAATTTTTCTACTGAAAATTTTAGATGTGGATCTGTATAAATAGATAAATCTTCTGATGATTTTCCGATATATGTTGCAATATCTCTTATGACGGTGACTAAAGGATCAACAGATATAAGATGAATGCTTTCCGTGCGAAGAATAATTGTTTTACCGAATGTGACGCTTATAAAATGCATCCATTTTCCTAAATATTCACTATACAAGCTAATTTTCTTCTGGAACATTTTCAATTCTTCAATTTTTTCACGTCTTTCTTTTAGTTCTATTTCTTTGACAATTTTCTCTTTCTTTATGTTTTCCAATTTCGTATATAAAGACCTAATTTCAATTTCTGTCTGCTCAATATTGTTCAAATATCTATTTACTTGTTTGTCAGTTTCTCGAAGGATATATTCCGCTGTCTCTATGGCATCATACAACCCAAAAAAATAAGCAGCAAAAGAACCTATTAATGGAATAGCAAAGAAGCCACTTTCTGTCTCTATCCTTCTTCTTCGTAGCTTACTATAAGCTCTGTTGGCAACTCGTTCAGCATGGTCGAGATCGGTTCGTGCAGAGACAAGGTCACTTTTTGTAATTTCTATTTGATTCTTTTTTTCGTTGATTGCAATTGATTCTTTACGAATATTACGTGATATCAGAAATTAACTGTCCTTCCATTTTTATACAATTAAAAACATATGCATCAGCATCGGACTTGTGGCTCGATAACATCATGTCTGCTTTTTCAAAATGGTCATATGCTTCTTGGACATACTTGGATATTTTCAACTGGTCCGTCTCTGTAATATCTCCCGGAATGTACGACATTTTGGTATTGATCAACAGTTGTACCACGATATTAAAATTCTGAACTCCAGCAAGGAAATGCGGTGTTACACTTTCCAAGATATCAGTTGCGTGAAGCTTGACTGAAGTATTCATTGTACTTTAATCACCTGAAATAACCATAGTGACATTACATGTATTGTTGGCTATACTTAAATGTAAATAGACTACTGAAATAACCAGTGACATTACATGTATTATTGGTTATACTTAGTTGTAAATAGACTACTGAAATAACCAGTGACATTACATGTATTATTGGCTATACTTAGATGTAAATAGAAATAACCACGGTGACATTACATGTATTGTTGGCTATACTTAGATGTAAATAGACTACTGAAATAACCACAGTGACATTACATGTATTGTTGGCTATACTTAGATGTAAATAGAAATAACCATACTGACATTGCATGTATTGTTGGCTATACTTAGATGTAAATAGAAATAACCACAGTGACATTACATGTATTGTTGGCTATACTTAGATGTAAATAGACTACTGAAATAACCATAGTGACATTACATGCATTGTTGGCTATACTTAAATGTAAATAGACTACTGAAATAACCATAGTGACATTACATGTATTGTTGGCTATACTTAGATGTAAATAGACTACTGAAATAACCATAGTGACATTACATGTATTGTTGGCTATACTTAGATGTAAATAGACTACTGAAATAACCATAGTGACATTACATGTATTGTTGGCTATACTTAAATGTAAATAGACTACTGAAATAACCATAGTGGCATTACATGTATTGTTGGCTATACTTAGATGTAAATAGAAATAACCAGAGTGACATTACATGTATTGTTGGCTATACTTAGATGTAAATAGACTACTGAAATAACCAGTGACATTACATGTATTGTTGGCTATACTTAGATGTAAATAGACTACTGAAATAATCATAGTGACATTACATGTATTGTTGGCTATACTTAGATGTAACTAGACTACTGAAATAACCATAGTGACATTACATGTATTGTTGGCTATACTTAGATGTACATGTAAATAGAAATAATCATAGTGACATTACATGTATTGTTGGCTCTACTTAGATGTAAATAGAAATAACCATAGTGACATTACATGTATTATTGGCTATACTTAGATGTAAATAGACTACTGAAATAACCATAGTGACATTACATGTATTGTTGGTTATACTTAAATGTAAATAGACTACTGAAATAACCATAGTGACATTACATGTATTGTTGGCTATACTTAAATGTAAATAGACTACTGAAATAACCATAGTGACATTACATGTATTGTTGGTTATACTTAAATGTAAATAGACTACTGAAATAACCACAGTGACATTACATGTATTGTTGGCTATACTTAAATGTAAATAGACTACTGAAATAACCATAGTGACATTACATGTATTGTTGGCTATACTTAGATGTAAATAGACTACTGAAATAACCATAGTGACATTACATGTATTGTTGGCTATACTTAGATGTAAATAGACTACTGAAATAACCATAGTGACATTACATGTATTGTTGGCTATACTTAGATGTAAATAGACTACTGAAATAACCATAGTGACATTACATGTATTGTTGGCTATACTTAGATGTAAATAGACTACTGAAATAACCACAGTGACATTACATGTATTGTTGGCTATACTTAGATGTAAATAGACTACTGAAATAACCATATTTACATTACATGTATTGTTGGCTATACTTAGATGTAAATAGACTACTGAAATAACCATAGTGACATTACATGTATTGTTGGCTATACTTAGATGTAAATAGACTACTGAAATAACCATAGTGACATTACATGTATTGTTGGCTATACTTAGATGTAAATAGACTACTGAAATAACCATAGTGACATTACATGTATTGTTGGCTATACTTAGATGTAAATAGACTACTGAAATAACCATATTTACATTACATGTATTGTTGGCTATACTTAGATGTAAATAGACTACTGAAATAACCATAGTGACATTACATGTATTGTTGGCTATACTTAGATGTAAATAGACTACTGAAATAACCATAGTGACATTACATGTATTGTTGGCTATACTTAGATGTAAATAGACTACTGAAATAACCACAGTGACATTACATGTATTGTTGGCTATACTTAGATGTAAATAGACTACTGAAATAACCATAGTGACATTACATGTATTGTTGGCTATACTTAGATGTAAATAGACTACTGAAATAACCATAGTGACATTACATGTATTGTTGGCTATACTTAGATGTAAATAGACTACTGAAATAACCATAGTGACATTACATGTATTGTTGGCTATACTTAGATGTAAATGGACTACTGAAATAACCACAGTGACATTACATGTATTGTTGGCTATACTTAGATGTAAATAGACTACTGAAATAACCATAGTGACATTACATGTATTGTTGGCTATACTTAGATGTAAATAGACTACTGAAATAACCATAGTGACATTACATGTATTGTTGGCTATACTTAGATGTAAATAGACTACTGAAATAACCACAGTGACATTACATGTATTGTTGGCTATACTTAAATGTAAATAGACTACTGAAATAACCATAGTGACATTACATGTATTGTTGGCTATACTTAGATGTAAATAGACTACTGAAATAACCATAGTGACATTACATGTATTGTTGGCTATACTTAGATGTAAATAGACTACTGAAATAACCATAGTGACATTACATGTATTGTTGGCTATACTTAGATGTAAATAGACTACTGAAATAACCATAGTGACATTACATGTATTGTTGGCTATACTTAGATGTAAATAGACTACTGAAATAACCATAGTGACATTACATGTATTTTTGGCTATACTTAGATGTAAATAGACTACTGAAATAACCATAGTGACATTACATGTATTGTTGGCTATATTTAGATGTAAATAGACTACTGAAATAACCATAGTGACATTACATGTATTGTTGGCTATACTTAGATGTAAATAGACTACTGAAATAACCATAGTGACATTACATGTATTGTTGGCTATACTTAGATGTAAATAGACTACTGAAATAACCACAGTGACATTACATGTATTGTTGGCTATACTTAGATGTAAATAGACTACTGAAATAACCATAGTGACATTACATGTATTGTTGGCTATTCTTAGATGTAAATAGACTACTGAAATAACCATAGTGACATTACATGTATTGTTGGCTATACTTAGATGTAAATAGACTACTGAAATAACCATAGTGACATTACATGTATTGTTGGCTATACTTAGATGTAAATAGACTACTGAAATAACCATAGTGACATTACATGTATTGTTGGCTATACTTAGATGTAAATAGACTACTGAAATAACCATAGTGACATTACATGTATTGTTGGCTATACTTAGATGTAAATAGACTACTGAAATAACCACAGTGACATTACATGTATTGTTGGCTATACTTAGATGTAAATAGACTACTGAAATAACCACAGTGACATTACATGTATTGTTGGCTATACTTAGATGTAAATAGACTACTGAAATAACCATAGTGACATTACATGTATTGTTGGCTATACTTAGATGTAAATAGACTACTGAAATAACCATAGTGACATTACATGTATTGTTGGCTATACTTAGATGTAAATAGACTACTGAAATAACCATAGTGACATTACATGTATTGTTGGCTATACTTAGATGTAAATAGACTACTGAAATAACCATATTTACATTACATGTATTGTTGGCTATACTTAGATGTAAATAGACTACTGAAATAACCATAGTGACATTACATGTATTGTTGGCTATACTTAGATGTAAATAGACTACTGAAATAACCATAGTGACATTACATGTATTGTTGGCTATACTTAGATGTAAATAGACTACTGAAATAACCACAGTGACATTACATGTATTGTTGGCTATACTTAGATGTAAATAGACTACTGAAATAACCATAGTGACATTACATGTATTGTTGGCTATACTTAGATGTAAATAGACTACTGAAATAACCATAGTGACATTACATGTATTGTTGGCTATACTTAGATGTAAATAGACTACTGAAATAACCATAGTGACATTACATGTATTGTTGGCTATACTTAGATGTAAATGGACTACTGAAATAACCACAGTGACATTACATGTATTGTTGGCTATACTTAGATGTAAATAGACTACTGAAATAACCATAGTGACATTACATGTATTGTTGGCTATACTTAGATGTAAATAGACTACTGAAATAACCATAGTGACATTACATGTATTGTTGGCTATACTTAGATGTAAATAGACTACTGAAATAACCACAGTGACATTACATGTATTGTTGGCTATACTTAGATGTAAATAGACTACTGAAATAACCATAGTGACATTACATGTATTGTTGGCTATACTTAGATGTAAATAGACTACTGAAATAACCACAGTGACATTACATGTATTGTTGGCTATACTTAGATGTAAATAGACTACTGAAATAACCATATTTACATTACATGTATTGTTGGCTATACTTAGATGTAAATAGACTACTGAAATAACCATAGTGACATTACATGTATTGTTGGCTATACTTAGATGTAAATAGACTACTGTAATAACCATAGTGACATTACATGTATTGTTGGCTATACTTAGATGTAAATAGACTACTGAAATAACCATAGTGACATTACATGTATTGTTGGCTATACTTATATGTAAATAGACTACTGAAATAACCATAGTGACATTACATATATTGTTGGCTATACTTAGATGTAAATAGACTACTGAAATAACCATAGTGACATTACATGTATTGTTGGCTATACTTAGATGTAAATAGACTACTGAAATAACCATAGTGACATTACATGTATTGTTGGCTATACTTAGATGTAAATAGACTACTGAAATAACCATAATGACATTACATATATTGTTGGCTATACTTAGATGTAAATAGACTACTGAAATAACCATAGTGACATTACATGTATTGTTGGCTATACTTAGATGTAAATAGACTTCTGAAATAACCATAGTGACATTACATGTATTGTTGGCTATACTTAGATGTAAATAGACTACTGAAATAACCATAGTGACATTACATATATTGTTGGCTATACTTAGATGTAAATAGACTACTGAAATAACCATAGTGACATTACATGTATTGTTGGCTATACTTAGATGTAAATAGACTACTGAAATAAGCATAGTGACATTACATGTATTGTTGGCTATACTTATATGTAAATAGACTACTGAAATAACCATAGTGACATTACATGTATTGTTGGCTATACTTAGATATAAATAGACTACTGAAATAACCATAGTGACATTACATGTATTGTTGGCTATACTTATATGTAAATAGACTACTGAAATAACCATAGTGACATTACATGTATTGTTGGCTATACTTAGATGTAAATAGACTACTGAAATAACCATAGTGACATTACATGTATTGTTGGCAATACTTAGATGTAAATAGACTACTGAAATAACCATAGTGACATTACATGTATTGTTGGCTATACTTAGATGTAAATAGACTACTGAAATAACCATAGTGACATTACATGTATTGTTGGCTATACTTATATGTCAATAGACTACTGAAATAACCATAGTGACATTACATGTATTGTTGGCTATACTTAGATGTAAATAGACTACTGAAATAACCATAGTGACATTACATGTATTGTTGGCTATACTTAGATGTAAATAGACTACTGAAATAACCACAGTGACATTACATGTATTGTTGGCTATACTTAGATGTAAATAGACTACTGAAATAACCATATTTACATTACATGTAATGTTGGCTATACTTAGATGTAAATAGACTACTGAAATAACCATAGTGACATTACATGTATTGTTGGCTATACTTAGATGTAAATAGACTACTGAAATAACCATAGTGACATTACATGTATTGTTGGCTATACTTAGATGTAAATAGACTACTGAAATAACCACAGTGACATTACATGTATTGTTGGCTATACTTAGATGTAAATAGACTACTGAAATAACCATAGTGACATTACATGTATTGTTGGCTATACTTAGATGTAAATAGACTACTGAAATAACCATAGTGACATTACATGTATTGTTGGCTATACTTAGATGTAAATAGACTACTGAAATAACCATAGTGACATTACATGTATTGTTGGCTATACTTAGATGTAAATAGACTACTGAAATAACCATAGTGACATTACATGTATTGTTGGCTATACTTAGATGTAAATAGACTACTGAAATAACCATAGTGACATTACATGTATTGTTGGCTATACTTAGATGTAAATAGACTACTGAAATAACCACAGTGACATTACATGTATTGTTGGCTATACTTAGATGTAAATAGACTACTGAAATAACCATATTTACATTACATGTATTGTTGGCTATACTTAAATGTAAATAGACTACTGAAATAACCATAGTGACATTACATGTATTGTTGGCTATACTTAGATGTAAATAGACTACTGAAATAACCATAGTGACATTACATGTATTGTTGGCTATACTTAGATGTAAATAGACTACTGAAATAACCATAGTGACATTACATGTATTGTTGGCTATACTTAGATGTAAATAGAAATAACCATAGTGACATTACATGTATTGTTGGCTATACTTAGATGTAAATAGAAATAACCATAGTGACATTACATGTATTGTTGGCTATACTTAGATGTAAATAGACTACTGAAATAACCACAGTGACATTACATGTATTTTATACTCACGACTTTCATTCTAAAATTATACGTTTTACATGAGTTATTCCTGAAAATTTAATAAATTCTACCCATAATCTGTACAAATTTAATATATTGTACCCATAATCTGTACAAATTTAATATATTCTACCCATAATCTGTACAAATTTAATATATTCTACCCATAATCTGTACAAATTTAATATATTCTACCCATAATCTGTACAAATTTAATATATTCTACCCATAATCTGTACAAATTTAATATATTCTACCCATAATCTGTACAAATTTAATATATTCTACCCATAATCTGTACAAATTTAATATATTCTACCCATAATCTGTACAAATTTAATAAATTCTACCCATAATCTGTACACATTTAATATATTCTACCCATAATCTGTACAATTTTTCATTTTTAATTTTTTATATATTTTTTTCATAAAATTATCCTGATTTTATACATGGTTCAAAATTTCGACATATTTTTTTTTCTTTAATGTATGCGTAAATTAGTCGTTCTTTCCATTGCTCTTGTTAGACCAGATATCATTTTCCCAGTGGTAAATGTAGTAACTCATATGTAAAAGGGCTAAAAAGGTATAATGTTATAATCAAATCAGGAATGTACAAAAGGTCAATTACCTGTATACGTGTTACTTAAAGGTCAATTACCTGTATACGTGTTACTTAAAGGTCAATTACCTGCATACGTGTTACTTAAAGGTCAATTACCTGCATACGTGTTACTTAAAGGTCAATTACCTGTATACGTGTTACTTAAAGGTCAATTACCTGTATACGTGTTACTTAAAGGTCAATTACCTGTATACGTGTTACTTAAAGGTCAATTACCTGTATACGTGTTACTTAAAGGTCAATTACCTGTATACGTGTTACTTAAAGGTCAATTACCTGCATACGTGTTACTTAAAGGTCAATTACCTGTATACGTGTTACTTAAAGGTCAATTACCTGTATACGTGTTACTTAAAGGTCAATTACCTGTATACGTGTTACTTAAAGGTCAATTACCTGTATACGTGTTACTCAAATCGGGAATGTACAAAAGATCAATTACCTGTAAAAAATGTATTTTAACCTCCGATTTATGGAATTATTATATAATTATCATGATAGTAACCTATAACTGAAATATTGTTGAAAGTGGTGTTAAACATCGGTAAACCTTTAGACGTTCAACAATATTTCAGTTATAAGTTATATACAATACAAATACAAATATTTTTAGTTCCAATTAAGGAGCCCTTTCGGACAGAACAATTAACAAAGAATTTAATACAATGATTATGGATAGATTAATTGTACATTGATTGGAAGATGACAACATTTTATGAAACAAACAAATCAAAATTTAATCATACCATTGACATAGTAATAGTTGCATTCGAATGTATGCTATATAACAAGCACAGTGACCCATCAGTTGTAAAATAATAATATATGCAGTTAGTTTTATACATTCAGCAATATTTCAGTTATAAGTTATATATGCGGTTAGTTTTAAACATTCAACAATATGTCAGTTATAAGAAGAGTTTGAAGATACCAAAGGGTCAATCAGAATCCGTATATCGAAGAAGAACAAACAACACAATGGCCAAAAGAAAAAGTACAAAAGGACAAACAACGATCTACAAAACATACATATAAAACTAAAGATCGAGTAACACGAAACCACTAAAACCAGGGGGTGAACTCAGGTGCTCCGGAAGGGTAAGCAGTTCCTGCTCCACTAGTGGCGCCCGTCGTGTTAATCTAGTTACAAAGTTAGTTTTAGACTTACAACAATATAATGGTTACAAAGCATATATGTGGTTAGTTTTATACATTCAATAATATTTCAGTTATAAGTTATATATGCGGTTAGTTTTATATATTCAATAATATTTCAGTTATAAGCTATATATGCGGTTAGTTTTATTGGTAAAAGGGGTGGGGGGGGTTATGCTAGGAGAAAAACAACAGATTTTACCGCAAGTCACTGACACTTTATCGCATCATGTTGTATCAGAGAGTGAGAGATTTTTGTTAAACACCAACCGTGCTATTTTTCAGATATATCATGATGAGAACAAGTTTCCTAAATCATGTTATTAAACTAAAGTTTTCTTCCTCAAGCAGCATTCGGGTGGCTCAATGAGTTAGGTAATTGGATTACCTAACAACTCGTACAAGCTTATCGCCAATACGGCGTGGGTTCGCGCCCGGCTTTGTAAATTACAAAAAAAGGTGCATTCGACTCGCAGCCGCAAGTGATACAGTTTACCAGTTGCTTACGTATGGTCGGTGGTTCTCTCCGGGTACTCCGGCTTCTTCCACCACTAAAACTGGTCGCCATGACATAGCTGAAATATTACTGACAGTGGCGTTAAACACCACAAATCAAAATGAAATCTATCTCAAGCATATGCGACCGTAGTCGATTTTGGCAATGCTATTTAGGCCATTTTGTTGTCATGCTATTGTCTTTGAGAGTGCCTATTGATGGATGTTCTAAATACGTGTCATACCCACTATATTTGATATCTACGTTGTTATTACACTTCAATGAGATTATGATAATATCCGCTTTGTACTAGATCAACACGTCTTAGTTGGATTTTTATAGTGCTAACTCACTGGAACAACAGTTCATGGATGGTAGACATGTCGTCCTACCCAGACACATTATCCCAATTCCGAACCAACCATTCTTTATTCTTTCACCTTAATACTGTGTACTTAGCGGAGAAGGAGCAAATTGGGTTCGTGTTACTCGATCTTTAGTTTTATGTGTATGTTTTGTAGATCGTTGCTTGTCCTTTTTCTTTTGGCCATTATGTTGTTTGTTCTTCTTCAATTTACGGATTCTGATTACCCCTTTAAACTCTTCTTAGTATAACTAAATGAACTAAAGCATTGTTAATCATCTGTGATAAATAATATCCCAGATTTAAAATTGGAAATCTCATTATTTTCATTGTTTAATTTTTCATTTTAAACTACAATGTACCTGGAACTACTTTAGTCCCCATTTTTATGTAAATATGTTCATTTAATCAAGTATTCCTCATCACTTCAAGTTTTTGATCTCAGTGTAAATGCATGGATAAATTATTTTGATAGTTTTGTCAATTATCAAATATTTAGTAAACTGTCCAACATTTGTGGACACTGACAGTTGAATTTGCTTTTGTTGGAATTCCTCATTAAGATAAACTGATTCTCTTTTTTTTTTATTTATTTATTTTTTTTTTTTTTGGGGGGGGGGGAATTTAAGAAATTCTATTACAAGTAATAATTCTAGTTGATATTTCAATATTGTTGACACTAGATATTTTTATTATCTTAACTACAGTGTAAATTGATGTATTTTTGTTTATTTGGTGGGGTTTAACGCCACTTTCAACAATAGGTTAGTTATATCATGGCGGTCAGTTTTATAGGAGGGAAATCGGGGGACCCGAAGAAAATCACCGACTTGTCGCAAGTCACTGACAAACTTTATCACATAATGTTGTACTACTCGCCCTGATTCGAACTCACAACATCAGTGGTGATCAGCACTGATTGCATAGGTAGTTGTAAATCCAACTACCACACGATCACGACCACGACGACCCCCAGGATAAATTGACTGTTTGTAAATACAAATATATTTCTTTATGAAGATAATAAATCATAAACTTTTCTGTATCATTTATTTATGTGAATTATCTACTCGCAAACTGCAATGGATTCTAAGTGACCCCAATGTTAGAAGTTTAATCAGAAACATTTTAAAGGGCTAGATAAACGATAGAGAATACAGAAGGGGCAATCAAAAAAGGACAATCCAGAGAAACTGGCAACATAGGGTACACAAGACGAAGAAAAACAAATATTTATAATAATAATAATAACTTTGTTGTCATTAAACATATATAAACATGTCTGTGAACAATACAAACAAACAATTGTGTGTATGAAAAAAAAAGCATAATGTATCGTGAAAATAAAACTACAATCGACAAAAAAAAATGAAGTATTATGGTCTTTCCCCTTCAATCAGTTTAATTTTCTCATCCATGTCTGCTTTGCACTGCTCTCGTTTTTTCATAATGATAGTGGAAATTTCTGTCTGTGCATTCTTGCAACTTTCAAGCAGATCATTTCGTTTCTGTTCTATTTCTTCTTGTTCTGTTTTTGGATTTAAGGCAATCAACCCTGGTAAGCTATTGATGTCATCAATTAAGTATTTTTCTGATATTTCTACGTAAGTTGACGATATTATATTTATGGCGTAAACCATTGTACTGACATGAAATACCTCTTCGAAAAAAGATTTAAGTGTCAAATCGGGTAGTTTATCGCTTTGTACAATTTCATTCGACCCAAAATTTGCAATTTCGACCAAATCTACAATATAGAAATGCAAATTAATTTTTATCAATAAGGATATAGTTTGAAAAAATCTGATCATGATTCCCCATTCTCTTCGGATGTCTTGTATTGTGTTTAAACCTTTAACCAGTATTGCTTTAATTGTATTAAAATCGACATGTTTAATCTCGATGCTAGCTAACTCGCTCAATGTTTCTTCCATTCGTTTACTGTTTTTCTTTATGCTCCGAATTATTTCTTCTTGTTTCTTTCTAGAATCTTCTAATATATCTTTTCGAACATCTACGTTCATCTGAGCTTTCATAAGTTCAGTGTGTACTAGGCTAGAACTAGATGTTGAACTTGACCACGTCCGGGATCCACTGCTAGCGAAAGAGGCAGTGAAATCTAACGAAAAATTTTGTGACCTCAGTAAGTTGTCTTCGGCGTCCAAAATTAACTTGTCAATACCTTTCTTTTGCGGCGTCATTTCCTTTCTAAGTTTTACCAATTGTTCACACAATCGCACTGCCTCCTGACAAATTTGCATTCCGTTTTGATGGGTATTTGCAAGCCGATCATCTTTCTTAATATTAATTATTATCATCGAAAGACTGTGTTTTGTTGTACGTACCATGTCTATTTTACTCCAATCTTGCTCTTTATGACCCTTTTCGTTACCTGACGTTGCGATATCTACAAGAGATTGTATGTTAGTTTAAACAATATTTTATTAGAAATGATGCACATATACAAAATACAATACAAAATGAATCTTAAATTAGCAAAATGGCACTTCTGACATATATATATATATATATTTCATTTTATCTACATGGTCCATCATTACATACGCCTCTCTAAAACTTTGAATAGTACATCCCCACCCGCATTCTGTAACTATTGATATATACAGACATTCAATACAAATGATGATAATATAATACGTAAGAGTACAGAACCCGGGTGGGGACACCACTAAAGTGTGTGTGATAGAGACGCACGTGTACAGACCATGAAATAAAAACATAATATATAGAACAATAGATATACATACAACATAAACAACATATATAAAAGTACTAATGCGATTTGAGCAACTCAGTGTGGTTCGTAAATCGGAGAGAAATTTTAAAAGTAGGGGGGGGGGGGGGTGATAAACGATCAAATTGGGATATCTAGAGATGCCTCGCTTATGTCAAATTTTAGGCAAACACCACAGGTTAACGGTAATTGCTGACGTAATTTGAATCGCTCCAGAACTAGATGATAAATATATTAAAACATTAACACGATTTGACTTATTTCGGTGTTTTTCGGTACTATAGAATAATGAAGGAAACACGAAGATTCTGAATGAGTTCAACGGCTCATTTATGGAGGCTCAAATATATAGGCATATTCCCACAGTTGTAACAATGCGCCAGCAGAGTACGGGGGTTTCATTCAGTCAGTAAATCCTCCACCCAATGGAATTCCCACCGAGAGGAGTCTATCGAAGGGAGAAAAAAAACCTACCCGTAATTACATTTTAAACAGCATTACTACGTGGGGTGTGATAAATGGAAACATTATTGTCTCTGATGGTAAGGGATGAATTTAATAGTGAACCCTTGACCCAAGACGTGGCACCTGGGTCTATCAGCGTGGGACGTTATATACCGGCCCGGGATGCAATGTTGAATCGATGTTGAAGTGAAGACATATGAGTAAACAAGTCAAGAAAAATAAGAAAACAATTAAACAGAACTTTATGAACAAAATACAATAACAAAAACATTAAAAGTAATAATTAAATAAAACAAAAAAAAACAACCAAACAACAATTAACCCGCAATAGAAAAGAATAACCTTTCTGTATGCATGCATGCATGCATTCTACCATGTACAGTGGAATTAAAATGGCAAAGAAAATTACACACGATTGTGGTCAAAAATCAATAGATTCGGTAACTTGGACAATGAAATTTTATGAATGTGTTTCAAACCGGTATAAATTCGTGACCTTGATAAAAAAAATTACCTTGAAAATTGAATCGAATTGCATTCAAGCGTGTGTAGCCAATGAAAAGAAGTCAGCACGGCCAAGTGCCTTATGAAAGTAAACAAAAACAAGTATGTAACATGAGCTCCCTATTTTTTTTTCAATTTTGTTAATATAATTCATCAAGGGTAAATTTTAGTCAGTTTATTTTTGTTTTTTGTTTTTTTTTTCATAAATAGTAAAATGTGTAACTCGATTTGTTTGATCCTTCCCAAGGTCACAATAACACCACCTTTGATGGAATAAATGAAAGGGGGAGAGGGTCAAATAAGAGGACAGCGCAAAAATACTACACATCCATGGCAGTTAAAACAATAACTAGATTAATATTAAATGCAATTAGTCGAATTTTCGAACAATACATTAGCGTTCCATTACGGTTTCTGTTTGTTCAACCTCTTCTTCAATACGGCAGATGTTCAACATTTTGATGTAGTTGATTTCATTCCTGATTATGTGTCTCCCATCGTCACGATCGAATATGTAGATCTTGCCATCGACAAAAACGTAGATTTTATCTTCCGCTGCTTCACTAGTTGTCTTGCCTGGTAGGCCAAACGACTCCTGACGGACGCAAAATCTTGGTTGATTGAGATACCATGGAGTTCGGGCTTGTCCTTTAAGAGTTTCGATGATTTCAGCAGCTTCTTTTTCAGGCTATGGTTCGGTATTCGCGCAATAATCTGACGGGGGTTATTTTTACCAGTTTGGTGGCTGATCATTATATCAGAGGGTTGAATGGTGACACCAAGTTCGGACGCCATTTCAATTATTTTGGTATCCGTGTTTTCATCTGGTGTGATTGGGACGCCACTGAAACGCACGCATTGCTTGCGACTGTGCATTTCAAGTTCATCACATTTATCTTTAAGGTGGTGGATTTCGTTCTTACATTGTCGAACATCCCTTTCATGGTTAAGTTCAAGGTTACCAGGGGCGGATCCAGGATTTCAAGTTAGGGGGGACGCACTTAACAAAATTGCGCCGAGCGGAGGGAGGCTCGAAAATTTTTGGGGTATTTCGTGTCAAAAATCACGATTTTACGCCAAAAAATCATATTTTTTCCAATTTTAGGGGGGGGGGGGGGGCGCGCCGGGTGCGCCCCCCCCCCCCCCCCCCCCTGGATCCGCACCTGGTTACTGAAATTTTGTTTTAGTTTGGCGATCTCATCAATAATGGGTTTTTGTTTTTCGTCGATAATGTTGTTAAATTCGTGGACAAGCATTTGTTTAACGGCAATTGCGATCTTAGCTATGTCGTCCTCACTGATGCTGGATGCTGGAAATTGAGGGCCGCCGCTCGCCATAACTAGGGGTTCACAAATTTGACGGAGATTAGGTTTCTTCAATGCCTGGCTGTTCATTGGGGAAGGTTTTGAAGAATTTCGTCGCCTTCCTTTATTGTTTTGTTCTAAAGAGGCACAACTATCATCTTCCTGCATTAAATGATAAGATAGTCACTAAGCTAGATCAATATAGCGGTTAATATACAGCAAAGGTCAGGAGGTCATTCTTGACTAGAGTGTTTGTTTATGTTTTGACGTGTAAAGCGGGGTCTGCTCGATTATTTACCTGTGATTATATTGAGATGTCATGGAATAAACGCCATAATACTGCAATCACAGAGCCAATATAAATAATATCCTCTAGAAAATGTTCAGAATGAAAAGGTATAGCCACAGTTGAGTCACTAAGTCAAAAAAATCACATTTTATCCAGAGCAAACAAAACAATCCTGCTTATTTTACGCATGCGCAAACCCTCCTTGTATGTTACTTTTGGATCTCATCAGCAAACCTATATGCACATTTTCTTGCTCTGTCTTCTTCAGATTCCGTTTTGTGGCTTTCTTGAAACTGTTTTGTGGTCGAAGGCATCGATTTCAATGATTCTTTAAGTTCTTCAAATGCATTTTCAATTTCTTTTTTTATTTAAATCGTACTTTTGAACTGATCCTTTTCCTGTTCAGCATTCTGTTTTCCCTTTTTTGCAGCTTTTATTGCCAAAAAATCGGGAATTTGCATAAAACCCAGCGTTCTATACAAAAAGATAAACATAAAAAATGTAAAAGTACACGATTGCAAACATACAGACTACTGGGTTTGTTGTTTAACCACGCCACTTTCAATAAATTTCCGTTATATCGCGGGGTTCAGTTTTATTGGTGGAGGAAACCGGAGTGCCCAGAGAAAACCACGGACCTGCCACAAGTCACTAGCAAACTTTATCACATAATGTTGTATCGCCAGGGCGGTATTCGAACTCATGTAACGTTAGTGGTGATATGTACTGATTGCATAGGTAGTAAGTTGTAAAACCAACTACCAAACGATCACGACCACGAAAACCCCTTACGGACTACTGAGTTAAATATTGTAGAACTAGATACATCTGGTAACTATCGTGTTAAAACATCACATAATAAAAAAAATACTTTATTTGGTATACTGATACCCTAATGAAGAATTTGTTAAATTTTGAAAATGAATTTATGGAGAATAGAAAATCATGAATTTTAGGGTAAAAAGTGGGAAGGGAGGGTGTGAGAATCTAAAAATAATTTTATTTTATAATTTTGTGGCTTAAACTAAAAATTGGAACACAACTGAGAAAAGGAAAATATGTTTCAAAAATAAAAACTGATCATTTATGTAGGGAAGGTCAATTAAGTTTTTCCTTTCCTTAAACTGGACATATCATACAGATGAAGAATATTTTTTGTTGATCATTTTGGAAAATAATCATAGATGTGTTCCATTTAGATTTTTTATTACAAACATAAATTTGTTATTGCTATTAATTTTTTTTATCATTAGCCGTGTTTAGATTTATTTTTAATAAGCTCGCCTTTAAATGATATAAAGTACCAACTATGTTACTTGAAATGGTGTCTATGCACACAGAAATTATATTTGTTACAAGTTTTTTTTATATTATTTGTTCCTTTTCTGTGTTTGTTGAAAATTGTATATTACTGCCTAAAGGTATAAATGAATTTGTTGTGTTCCTGCGTATTGTACATGTATGGTCTTGATTTTTCTTCTTTTTACCCAGATTTTAATTATTGGCCATTAAGGGACAATTTTTCCAGAACAAACATTCTGCTTCAGAGTGCATTTTTTTTTTCAGTTATAAAAATGTAGCATTAAAATCTTTTTATCTATGTTATGCGTCGGCTTTTTGAGAATAAAGATATATGATAATTGGGATGTCTTAGTAGTGCGTGTATAGATCAACAGATAAGTAAGAACAATGGGGATCATTCAAAAAATTTCTTACGACAAAAGTCGCTGTTGTTCCATAAGTCGTTAGCGGAACGTTGTAGTCTATTGTGAAACAAATTATACAGACAATGTTAGTTAAAAAAATTGATTACGACAGTTGGAGCAGTTATTGGACACCAAACAAATGTTGCTAAGCAAGTTAAATGAACATTTGCTAAGATTGATATCAATGGTCTACACACCTATATTATCATTAGAATCGACATAATAGCCTGATAGCTCTAATTGTTTACTATTCATACAACAATTTGTATTGGCAGACGTGATCTTTCCCTAATAGAGTCACTACACAAAATTAAGCACCGCCCACTGACCTTCTGTAATTTTCCGTCTGCATCATTTCGTTACTGCGCATTATTTTCATGAATGGAATTTTCTCCTGGCCAGGTAAAGCGTACGTATTAATCGTATTCTCTAGATTTCCATATATGGCTCTCCTTTCTATCGTTATTTTTAGGAATTAGTTTATCCAATCAGGTCGTCAAATAAATGCAACATCGTACAATGCTCTTTAGACAGCATAAATATAGAATGACATTGAAAATTTTCTGACATGTCAGCTAAATATACCATCGTGCTATCGGTTTTCGTGCTATTATCGATTTTCAGATATAGCGATTAACAGTGTTAACCCTTCATTCATATGACGGTTGGAATTTTCAAAGAATGGCTAGTTAAATATTTCTTTGTGCATAAGATTGTTTTTAAAGCCATTCTTGTATTTTAATATACTCTCGATTACCTGGCAACTTTTGTTGTCAGTAAAATGGAGTCATCTGTTTCCGTGGCAAATAAAAACAAGGCCGATATACGGGATGGAAACGAATATAAAATCCCGAAATGGCTGGTTTTAAAATTTCATGGTTCTAGCCATCTACCAAATCATACTACATCTATATAAAATAACAGAATGTTTGAAAATGACCACTTTCAAAATTGTGTTTACTTTTGACGTTTTTTTAGTGCTGAAACCACAATGCACTGCAAAGTGACATGTATTTTATATAAGAAAGAGGCACATTTCAGTCGGCTCTTTTGTTTACAAATACGATCAGTGATCCCATGATAGTTACATGACAGGAAGAGCAGGTGTCTGAGAGGCAGACGACATAGTTAAATTTTATATAGCCCTTCTGGATTTTTTTCCAGCTACTTTATAAATGAAGTACATTTTTGGCATTACAAAAAGTATGGTTACTGTTTTTGGTACTTGCGTCTTTTTTTTTTTTTTTTTTTTTTTTTTTTTTCATAATACTTTATTGTTTGACTCGCCTGTTAACAAAACACCTTAGATGCCCAGGTAAGCAAAAATAATCTAAGGTTCCCTGTTTTACAATAGATCTCTTATCCAGGGTTAATAAGAGATTTATTAGAGTCCACATGATCCCATTTCAAAAATACAACTAAATTTATCAATAATAAAATCAACATGTAAGTCAATCTGTATCGGCATTTTATGATAGCTTCAACATAATTTATTATAACATTTACATACATGCATTGTACTCATATATTATAACTACTTACTAATCACTGATAGAATTGTCAAGATTTTGGCTTTATCTATTGTATCATTACAATTGGCCGTTAGCAAAATTTTTAGTTCAGATTTTAAAGTCTGTTTCCATATATTACAAAGTACATTTTGATTGATATGAATTTTGTCATATTTACCTTTGTTTCTTGCCTTCCAAAAAGACCACTTAGATATAAAAATTAATGTATTTAATAGAAGTTCATGCTTACCCCCCATATTGAACCCAAACATCATATTTTTCTCATTTAAGTTAACAGTTCCCACATTTAAAGTGTTTATTAAAATTGTGATGCTTGATATGAATCGGTTAGATATAATGCATTTAAAAAACAAATGTTGAAGATCTTCTTGAATGTTCGATTCTTTACAAAGGTGACATCTTCCATTGGATAGGTTCATTTTTCTAAGTCTACTTTCGGTGTAAATAATGTTATGGTTGCATTTCCTTTGGAATTCTTTAATTTTATTACTGATGTCCAGTCTTTTAAGATTATTCCAAATATTTGGCCAGTGAAATTCTTCATTATAAACATTATTCCATTTATCTTGACATTTTGGTATTGATTTTTTATTCAATATTTTTTGTATAATTTTAATCTTCACGTCTTTTGTATTAATAATTTTGCCTCTAATATCTGTAAGTGTTAAATTATTTAACAATTTCATTTTATTTCCACTTTTAGTTTTGTTTTCTATATCATTATTTTCATTTTTTAAGAGCTTTAAGTAGTCTTTTGGAATACATTTCTTAATTTTAGAGTATTCTGAGATACAGTTTCTCCTGTCTATCAGCTGAGAATATAATAAATCACAATCGATGAATTGTTTTGAGTTTTCATCCCATATGTCTTGAATAGTTTTTATATTACTTCTTAAAAATGAAGAAAATATTAAAGGTTTATTTTGGAAGGTTATATTACAATTCCCAAATAATCTAACATGCAAGATATCTGTTTTGGTTTCCACCTTTTGTACACATTGTAAAAATTTTGTCCATGCTTGGATTGATTTTTGATAGAACAAGGGATACCTGTTTAAATTTAAGGATGAAACATTTGAGCATTTGCAAATAAAAAAAGTTTCATTAAATTTAAAATCAAGTCTACTTAACCAATATTTTCCAATAGCATTCCAATTTTCAATTGGTTCGTTAATAATGCGATAAATAAATTTTATTCTTCTACTGTCAATGTAGGAATCTAGATTAACCATAGTCATGCCACCATTTTCTATATCTAAACAACATACATCTCTTTTAATCTGATTAACTTTCCCCTCCCATATAAAGTCCCACATTAATGTTTCAATTTCCTTTTTAAATTTATCAGGAATGCCCTTCATTTCAATTTCAAATCCACAATATGATAACAAAAGATTTTTCACAATTATAGTTTTACCTTCGTAGGAAAGTTTTCTGCTTTTCCAAACTTGTATACAATTTTTCATTCTATCAATAATGTCCTTCCAAATTTTATCATTGTCAACATTGTAACCATGATGTACCCCCAAAGTTTTTACATTTTCTTTAATCCATGATATTTTATTAAATTTTGGTTTTCTATGGCGGGCATTGCCAATAGAAATTACTTACGTCTTTAAAAGTAAACTTTATCATTTTTTACAGATGTCAGCTTTCGTATTGTTTATGTTCCATAAATAGAAACCAGAAGACACGTCAAAAATAATGCGTGCGCTGTGGAAATCAAAATAAAATGGATACCACGAAAACAAATGACGCACGAAAACACATACCGTGACGATATCTGCTTATAAAATACTGATACTCCTATAGTGACTAAATTGTATTTTTTAAGTCAAGAGAGGTAAGTTGAGGTAAGTTGTATAATATATTGATATTACCAAAATATTTAATGTTGAAATACAAAAATTACTGCCAAATCATGGGAATAAAATTGAGTAGCATCTGAATAAAATATAATGAATGAATCTTACGGGAGTGTCAACAGTCATGGGCTTTGGGCATGCGCCAACATTTTAACACCCAAAACCGACACGGGCCAAATCCGGAATACAATTGCGCTATTCTGGTACTCGTGACCCCTCGGATGAGTACCAGACTAGTAAAAAATATGAAATAGCGGCAAAAATAAATTTCCGAATTAAAAAAAGATACTGAAAATAAAATCTGATGTTTAAAATGAGCCCATTCCAGTAAAAATAAACAATCATATTACTGTCTTATTTATTTACAAGTGGTATAAAATGACCTTTGATGACGTGTCGGGTCACTCATACACTCTACCAGCAATGGCCAGAATGAATGTTCCAGTGCTTCAAATTATCCTCGTAAGACTCGTTCTATAGACATATATGAGTGTGACTTCTCTGAGTTTGGTACACAATATAGTTGCAATGTATTTCCTTCACAATCCCGAAACTGAAATCGAAATAATATGTTAATTTTCAAATGACAGGGGTGTGGTGTGCATTTGTGATTCCAAAAAGACAAAAACTGTCCCTGAATCTATGAGGGGGAGGACAGGAGTTAGTCTTCTCCCACTCCTCTTCTTCTTTCTCTCTCCCTCGACTCCTTTCTCCTTTTTTCCTTTTTTGGCTTTATCTCCTGTCTCCTTCATTTTTCTCCCACATCTCTCCTTTCTTCCACCCTCTCCTTTCTCCCACCCCCTGTCTCCCTTCACCCTTTCCCCCTCATCTATGTGGTCATGATTGTTGTGAATACCATACACACATTTGTGTTACTCGGGGATGGAAATTTAATATTTTGGTGGCCCAGTGTTATACATGTATGATCAAGCAAGAATGTTGAAAAAATAGTAACCCCGCTTAAGTTTTAGGGGTTACTGACTGGGCTCCTGTGAATTTCCATCACTGAATAGTACAGGCACTTGTTTCAATATCAAACATTTTATTCACTATTAAGTCTCCTTTAAATTTTTGATATTGAAACAAGTGCCTGTGCTGAATAGTGTAAAATTATTCTAAGTCTTGGGGATATATGTCATTATTTAAATGGTTCATCTCACAACATGCAGTTTTATATAATTATACCTGCACGGTTAAAATAAGCCATCAAACTCTATGCTCTTGTCTCTGTGAAAAAACAATACCTCTATGAATAACATATTATATCATGTTACAGGTAAAGGAGTATATTTTTCTTAATAAAAATATTGAGGCCAGGTGTGCTCACACATATTGATAATAAATTGGACATATATAAGAAAATGTTTTTCATCTTCAACCAAGCCTGATGAACATAGAACAACTTTGGACATGCTGTATACCATTAAATAGGAACCAGGGCTATTGTTTTATTGAATTTATGTGAACTAAAATGCATCAATTGATTGAACAACTTACATAATTAGTTGCAAAATATTTTTTGTTTATACATGTATATATATATTTTTTTTATTTTTAGGTCTACTCATTGAACCTGTTCTTAACAGGCTCTTGTATGTATTCAAGGATATATGATCACAGCTATTTTTCTTTTTCAGTAAGTGTATTGCAATAGTATTACAAAACAACCAAACAGAACAGGAAATATATGTTATATTTGGCATTATATTGTACGAATACAATAATATTATTGATAAATATCTTCTGGGGGAAAAATGCCTGAAAAGTGGATGACCAAAGATTAATGTTTGTTTTGAAAATTTGAGTGTACAGACATGATCTAAATAAATACCTTAGTTGTGATGAAAATATTATAATTAATTTGATTACTTTACAATGGATTATTTTTTCTGGCACAAAACTTTGGAACCAATTTTTTCTTGTGTATTCAAGGGCACAGTCAAAATTATATCAAAACATCAAAATTAAGACATGGGGGAACAAAGAATTTTATTTTCGGCCCGAAATAATGGTTATTAAAATTTCAAGGGCATTCACTGATAAAGTATAGATCATCAATTATTTACATGCCTAAAGTATATTATTCTATTGGGATATACGCCCTATGGAAATTGACCAGCCTATAGCCCATTTGGTTGATGATTCCCAACCTACTCCTAACAACATGACCAATGAATTGATGAAAGACACACAACAGTTACCTGTACAGGTACGTTAAAAAAAGATTGAATTTACACATTTTATAACAATATCCCCTTAATACAAAAAACGTAAGAGTGATCATATTAATATGAAAGGATCGTCTGTTAATGCAGTGTGAAAAACCGAAAATTCCATTCTCAATTTAAAGACTTTGGGTCTATGAAAATTTTGTTGAACGAAAACTTAAGTAAAAGGCAGTCGGGGTCATTAAGTTTTACCAATGTCCGTCCAAAAAATTTTTGTCAAAAATTTCACAGCTTCTACTGAGCAGAATGATTTTATATAATTACTTGCTAACAAGAAAGACAACTCTTGTAAAAAAGGAGATAACTCTGTAATTTGAAACGAGGGAATAACACACTAAAAAGACAACCAGTCTGTTGTATTCAGAAATTGCCAAGTAATTTTGCAGTTCAATGGTGCTGTTAGTAAGTTTATCATTGAAGATTTATATGACTTGACCACAAATACGGATTTGTAAAACTTGAAAATTTAATCAGAAGGAAAAAACATACACTTGCTCGCTAAGTAAATTTCTTAAAAATAGCTCATCATGATCTATAGTAGTAGTACCAGTACTTAATAAATAAAATTTTATTTCCAGCTTGAAAATGTTGTTTTGGAGGAGGCTGTATTGGATGTCAAAGAAGTAAGACGGTTGGATCATGAAAGAATTTTATCTTGCAATCACACCTTTTTGCAACCTCATAAAGGGGGTAGAATAACATTGAGACATATAAAGTCATTGACCTAATGAAGTTTCTGGTACTTTTTGATGTTTTGAGAAGAAAGGGAATGTAGTTGTGTATCAGTTCGTATCACAAAATTTCCTGCTTTTTTACATTTTTACTGATAGGCTGGGTAGGCGTGTATGGAAAATAAATGTAACTTTTTAACCAATCAGAATTAAGTATTTCTCCTACATTTATATATACCCCTCTCAAGAAAGAATCTATTGCTTGACATGACTGTCCATCTGTCAAACCACTTACAAATACCAATAGCACTTCTGAATCTGATTCTGAGGATGAAAATCGAATAAGAGATGATGAAAAGTGCTGTGTATGCAAATTATTCACCCCAAAAGAAATCAGAGAGAGCCCATGTTTAATATTCACGAAATGGCTACAATGTGACCAATACAAACACTGGGTTCATTTGGTCTACTCAACTGAAAAACATGTGATCAGGAAAAGAGATGTATTTTTATGCCCCTATTGCAAGAGTGATTAGTATTGAAATCATGCTATCTATATTAATATTTAATAAAATGATTAACTTCCAGTTTGTTTAAAAACAAAACAATTTAAAAACAAGGACAAAATTAAAACACAAACATAGCAAAGATTAAAAACAAAGAAATGGCGCCATCACAAGATTATGTTTTACAAGATAACAAGAGGTGCTACGACAAAATTTTGAGTGACTGGAATTTCAGACCCCGTTCAAATGTATTCTGATATGCTTGATGAACATGATTGATGGCTGAAATGTTCCTAACAAATTCATGACAAAATGTTGTACGGTAGTTACTATGGCATCAATGAATCAGTACATTTCAATAATGTTTGAGAGATGTTAGTTCAAATCTCTCTGGAAACTAATGATCTGAGTACATATTAGGTTTGTCAACTACTAACAATTACAATACACATAGCTTCTATAGTACAAGGTAGTACATTTCAATAATGTTGAAAAGATGTCAGTTCAAATCTGACTGGAAGCTAATCTATGGGTTTATTTTAATATATGCTTGATCATGTTGACTGGAATTTCAGACCCCGTTCAAATGTATTCTGATATGCTTGATGAACATGATTGATGGCTGAAATGTTCCTAACAAATTCATGACAAAATGTTGTACGGTAGTTACTATGGCGTCAATGAATCAGTACATTTCAATAATGTTTGAGAGATGTTAGTTCAAATCTCTCTGGAAACTAATGATCTGAGTACATATTAGGTTTGTCAACTACTAACAATTACAATACACATAGCTTCTATAGTACAAGGTAGTACATTTCAATAATGTTGAAAAGATGTCAGTTCAAATCTGACTGGAAGCTAATCTATGGGTTTATTTTAATATATGCTTGATCATGTTGACTGCATTAACTAACTTGGACACAAGTCCCTATAGCTTAATGAAAGTTTTGAAGAACTACTCCTTTTTCAGTGTGATTTTTACACAACCACAAAAATGTTGTGTAATGGTTAGCATGCTCACCTTGAATGTGGTAGATCCATGGGTTCTAGCCCCTGTCTAGTCAAACCAAAGATTATAAAATTGGTAAGAATGCAGCATTAAGGAGTAAGAACAAAGAATGGTCGGGTCAGAATCAGAATAATGTTTCAGAGTGGAACGACATATCTACCCACAGACTGTTGTTTCAATGAACTAGCACTCTAAAAATCCAACTAAGGGTGTTGGTCTTTTCATTTTTGTATCCAATTGTGTTTCCTGTTGCTCATGCTTAAATAGTTTACACATCACATGTTATAGTTTATATTTCTTGTTGTTTATTGTTTAAAAATTCTATGAATATAATGTTTTTATCCCCCATATGAGTGTTGTTTTTCATGTAAAATTATTGAATATTTTGGGCTTTGTTCATTTACCTGAAAAGTCTTAAGACAAATATTTTGAAATTAAAGGAGTTTTTTTAACCTTATTACATGTAGTATGTTTTTGGGGGGTGGGTGGAACTTGTGTCAGATTTTTAACTTCTCAATTCAATAACTAAAGGATAGAGAAAATTGTATAGTGTCCCCTAATATTAACTTTTTGATGTTAAAAGCAATATAATTTTTATTCAATCATTAACTTAAGACTTCACCAGGATGATGGGAATGTGTTTTATTACCCATTCTTCAATGTTCCAGTTCATAGTTTTGTTATTTTACAACATTGTTATTATACATGTATAGCTGACCTTTTAATAATGTTTTGTTTTTGCAATAAATATTTTCTTGTTAATGAATACATGTAGTTCTCTTAAGTCAAATCTGCCCATGCGGTCACCTTTTTGTTTAATTTTTGTGCTCTATAATTTACAAAAGTTATCAGTTGAATCATTTACAAAGTACATGTGCATGTACATGTCTTGCCCAACCAAGACTGACTTGTTCCTGAATTTAGCCCTTTTTCCATACTAACCCTTATATGTTATTATTGGTATCCTGACATTGGCATAAACAAGAAAGGATGGAGTGCCTCATGAACAGAAACCACACCATAATAATGTGCTTGACATACATGTAAGAATGGAACATGACTGTTAATGTATAGCCATGTATCAGGGCATACTATTTAACCCCTGTCTGTTCCTCCCTTTTTGTAATATATTGTAGTGTTTAATGTACAAATACTAAAGGTGTGCATTCCTACAGGATTTTGACTTCTAAAAAATCACAAAATGATATATAGTTGAACTAAGTCATTTTTAAGTTAGAACATCAAAAGTGTCTTACACACACAGACTTTATACATTCTCTAACAAAAGGGGCATACCAGTTTTAAGTTGGGCCCTTTAAAAAGTTTTATTTGATGCTCCATAATATGATAATTTACAAATTGCATGTTTAATGTGATATAAATATGATAAACTATAAAACCATGCAGAAGTCTAACATAATGCCAACTTTAAAGCATTAACATTACAAAGCTGGTTTTTGTACGAATACCTGCCAGTCGCTTAGGGGGAAAATACTTATTTTGATTTCCCTTTCTTATAAGGACCCCCCCCCCCCCTTTTTTTTTTATAGGATAGTCAGACAACAAAATATACAAGATTTAGATTAATTTTCTTCAAGTTAATCGATAAGTACTCGCTAGGATGATATATTTTATTTATTCTTGCAGGTCTAGGATGTTTTGTAAACAGTACTATTTTATTTGCGAGGTTGTGTCACAATATCCTTGGAAGTTGGAACTACTATAGATGAATATTCATACGATCTCTCATTATTTTCAAGGCACAGGTTACGAATACGACGGATACGTATTCGTAGGTTCGTAGCCTGGGTTCTACAAGTACGACGGGCGGAAGTTGTGACTAATGATCAACCGGTTTCCGGACATGGACCCCTATTTTACGGAAATTAATCACGTATTGCTAGCATCTAGAGGCTACGAATACGACGGATTTTTGTTTTCTTAAATATATTGTTTTTATTTCATTAAATGACAATTTATGAATTTTTTATATACTTTTCTGTTTGTAGTTTATTTTTATTCCAATAAAATCTGATGCATTGAAAAAGCCATATATTTCACTGGTATGAGTACTTCTCAGAGTACAACTCACACTTCCCAATACTAATTATTTTCAAAATGGACGACGATGGTAGTGCGCTCCGTGTTGGAGCAAAGTATAAATCTTTTACAGATTTAGAGTGTGCCCTAAAAATATTCCAACAGGATAACTACGTCCAACTTTATAGGCGTAGCTCAAAGAATTTTTTTTCAGTTATGTTATTATGTTTTTATATTCTTACACCAGGTAAAAATGTTCTTTTTCAGTACATTTCAAATGAAGTGTCCTATGTCTGTAAGAGTTCGTTGTAAAGATGATGAAACTCTGGAAATAATGAACATAACCATGAGGTTTCAAAGGCAGCTTTCAACCACCTGTTTCACTAAAGTAGTCTCGACAGTGGACAAAAAAATGAAATCGCTTGAAATAACTTTGAACATTAATGTAATACATTGTGTTACTTGAAATTTTAAATTGTATATGATAATTCTTAAATTAAAAATATCTATGTATATTTTTTTTCTTTAAACTTTATAGTATCACAGTAATAAATGTCTGAAAACAATATATTTAAGAAAACAAAAATCCGTCGTATTCGTAGCCTCTAAGATGCTAGCAATACGTGATTAATTTCCGTAAAATAGGGGTCCATGTCCGGAAACCGGTTGATCATTAGTCACAACTTCCGCCCGTCGTACTTGTAGAACCCAGGCTACGAATACGTATCCGTCGTACTCGTAGCCTGTGCCTATTTTCAAGATCTACGGGATACATGCAGTCATAAATTATTTTCCTAACCAACAAATTCACGAAAACTTCGTTACGACCGTGACGATATGTGCATAACTGCCACGATGAATAAACTGCGTCACCGTGTTAACAAATGCAATGACGTCTTGTTTACGTTTTTTTACTCCGATTGATTTATAATATTGTTTGATCATAAATTTTGCCCAACTAAATTTTACAAATATAAACAATTTAACTTTCTGGAAATCCCCCCTTTAAGAACTTTTGGATCCGCATCTGCATTTTATTTTATTAAAACATGCACATCATCATTCACATCATCATTTATAAATGTGGCAAAAGATATTGGAAATGTAACTGTTGTAGATAAAAATCATCCTAGTATCATTGAAATTAACAAAAATAAAAAAGATATACCTAATCTTGAATTTAAAGAAATATCTGATGAATTTGTACATAAACAAATAAATAAGACCAATGTTAAAAAAGAAGCAACAGGTAGAGATGGTATATCAGCTAAATTATTAAAACTAGCTAAACCTGTAATTGCAAAACCAATAACAAAAATGATAAATAAAACAATAACAAATTCTGTGTTTCCAGACCAACTAAAACAAGCACAAGTTGTTGCACTACACAAGAAGAACAATGCACTAGACAAAAGTAACTATAGACCAGTAAGTATACTACCTGTTATTTCAAAATTCTTTGAACGGGCCATTCACGAACAGTTAACAGAATATTTTAACAATCACTTCCATCCATTTCTGTCAGCTTTCAGATCGGGCTATGGATGCAATACTACACTACTAAAAAATTATAGAAGATTGGAAACAGGCACTAGACCAAAATAAATACATTGCAGCAGTACTAATGGACCTGTCCAAGGCCTTTGATTGCCTACCACACAAATTATTATTACTCAAACTTGAAGCAAATGGCATGTCAAAATCTGCATTACAGTTAATTGAAAACTACCTTACTAACAGGAAACAATGCGTCAAAGTTGGTACCACACTAAGTAACTGGCAAGACATCTACAAAGGCGACCACAAGGGTCAATTCTAGGTCCTGTACTATTTAACATCTTTTTAAACGACATTTTTCACTTTACCACAAGCAGCACACTTTATAACTATGCAGACGACAACACTCTCGCACATGCAGATGATAATATTGATAAAGTAGTTGAACATTTAGAAAAAGACAGTTTGGCATTAATAGAATGGTTTTCATGTAACCAGATGAAGGCAAATCCTGATAAATTTCAGGCCATAGCTATTGGCAAAAAATCAATGGATAAAAATATTGTTCTTGATTTAGCAGGAAATAAAATTAAATGTGAAAAAGAAGTAAAATTACTAGGGGTTACAATTGATTTTGAACTTAAATTCAATTCTCATATTTCAAACATTTGTAAAAAAGCATCTAGGCAGTTAAATGTGTTAAAAAGGCTAGTTAAATATTTAAATAAATTGGGTAAATTAACCATATATCATTCATTCATATTGTCTAACTTTAACTTCTGTCCACTTTCATGGCACTTTTGTAGTGAAGCCAATACAAATAAAGTAGAAAAAATTCAGGAGCGAGCACTAAGATTTATTTATAATGATTATAATAGTACATATGAAAACTTGTTAATAGTCTCTAAACTTCCAACATTAAAAGTGAGAAGACTGAGAACAATGGCCATTGAGGTTTATAAAATTATACATCAAGAAAGTCCTTCATATTTACATGACTTAATCAAAATTAAAGATACTAAATATTGTTTTAGGTACGACAACATTACAGAAATCCCTTCAGTACGAACGACAAGGTATGGTCTAAAATCCTTTCGATATGCTGCTGCTAAACTGTGGAACGAGTTGCCAAACCACTTTAGAACACAAACATCTTTTAATCAATTCAAAAATTTAATAAACTCATGGAATGGCAACTCGTGCCGCTGCAATGCTTGCTGCTAGTATAAATTTTTCTAGAATAGACATTGCATGAAATTTGCCTTACTGCTGCCTTCTTGCTTTTGTATGCTTTTCAGTTTAACTTTAATTTATTTTAGTTTTTTATTTTAGTGCTTGGCTATTCTGCATGAATATTTTTAAAATATTTTTAAAGTATTCTTGAAATAATTTTGGAATATTTTTTAAGATATGTTTTAGAGTGTGTTTTAAGAAGTATATACATATTTTACGTTGTATGCTTTTCAATTAACTTGTGCTTTATTTATTATAGTGTTTTGCTATTTATGCATGAACATTTTTAAAATGTTTTTAGAATATTTTTGGAATATGTTTTAAAAGTACATGAATATTTTATATGTGTTTTGAGTTAATTTGCTTATTTGCTTGATCATAGACTGCTTAAAATTTGCATGAATGTACTTGTATGTGTAATGGGTGCTATAAATGTCTGCATCTATTTTGTGTTTTGACTTCTGGTCCTATGACAATAAGTACACAGAGAGGCACTGGCTGTGGAGGTCAAAACACAGAAATGTATGCATAAATATTATCCGGATATGTATTTAATTTTGTATTGCATGACATGTTTTATTGTGCTGTATTTAATTTATGTAATTTATTATGCATGTCGGTTTGAAAAGCTCTTGAGAGCTTATGTTGATTGTTATAAAATGTACCGACTTTAAATAAAACTTTTTGATTTTTGATTTGATAACGAAGCGGGGGAAATCCGGAATAAATATAGACCCGTCACCGACTTTGTAAGGGTTGTTAGTGTTGGCGCATGCCCAAAGCCCATGACTGTTGACACTCCCGTAAGATTCATTCAAATATAATACAGTAGGACAGCCAGCGTGACAGGAGAGCTCCAAAGTCAAGTCCCAGTCACGTGACTTTCACTTCATTTTTGATGAAAAATGAGTTCAACCCTTCGCTTAAAATACGTCGGTTTACAATAAATATTTATGCTTGAAATCAATTAAAATATACGGAAGATGTCTATGGATAAATAGAAATTTATTGTATCACTTCAGTTTTTATTTATATTGTGTACAAACATCGAATTTTGCTACTTGAAGTGGACTCAATTTCAAAACAAATGTCAAGGTGGTTCTATTTAAAAGAGAAAATTTAATTAAAACAATATGATGGCTTTCTGTAACATACATTGCCGGAGGAAATCATCTAGGATCATTGTCATACCGACAACTAGTATCAATGTCTTGTGGGATGCAATTGTTCCACTTAGCCCCTACACCCACCTTGATCGGATCGACCATTTGCCAAACATCGAAATTCATTGTCTTTCGAACACATCGGTGGTGTTTCTTAACATCAACAATAAACGACACCTAAGCGTACATCCGAAAGAGTATATTTCATTTGGGAAAGGGGTGTCTATGTTTTTTTTTAATTTTCTTGTATTAATACCGTATTTTTCAGTTTAATTGAATTATTTGTATTGCAATATTGTTTTAGACATTGTGCATTTTGTAATTTAGACTGGGGAATTACTATTTATTATCACTTTAAATTAAAAAAAAAATCATCTATGATACTAGACTTGCACAGGGAATGTACAACAATTAATAATTTCAATTTATTTTAATTTCAATACAACAGGTACAAGATAAATAGAAAGAAATAAATGCGTGGAAAAAAATAAAGGCATGTAAACAAAAATTAAGCGAATTGAAAAAATATGAAAATATTATAAAAAAAAAAACATGCAAAAAAAATCTAAAAAAAAGTGTAACCTTGCGACAAAAAGGGGCATAAAAAATTGTATTCAGATATCTTAACCCTTCCTATTATATCAAGGCAAATTAAAAAAAAATCAGTGTAAGCAAATATTTTTCTTGAAATTAGGAAATTTTATTATCTGAATGAAAGCTACCACGTTTCATGTTTACCTCACAATGTAAATATCAATGTATTTGGAATATTCATGTGTTTGACACAACTACAAACTAGCTTTTATAACATATATGGTTGGTCAAGTTGTAACAATTCTTTCCCCTTGACATTCACAAAATGACCAGCATTTACAAATATGAGTACAGGTTGCAATAATTCTTTCTCCAGGACATTCACAAAATGACCAGCATTTACAAATATGGGTACTTAGTTTGCAATAATTCTTTCTCCAGGACATTCACAAAATTACCAGCATTTACAAATATGGATACTTAGATTGCAATAATTTTTCCACCATGACATTCACAAACAGAATGACTATAGCATTCACATAAAAGACAGACACAAAATGACTAGCATTCACATAAAAGACACATACAGAATAACTAGCATTCACATAAAAGAGCATATTGAATGACTACCATTCACATAATTTTAAGACACATATAAAATACTTGCATTCACATGAAAGGACAAACCAGAATTCCAAATTTCACTAAGTAAATTAAAAGACTAGAATAGAATGAATATGTTTTCTGTTGGCAAAATAACCAAGTATTGGTTAATATTGTTTAAAATTGAAGTTAAAAAAATTATTTTATTTGTTCCAATGACTGGAAAAAAGTTAATAAATGGGCACATTTTGAAAAATTCTTTTCTGTAAAAGAAAATTTATAAATTTCGGCATTAATATTCATAGATAAAAGATAATTATATTTCTCATAAACAACAGGCAACATAAGTACCTTTTCATCTAAGAAAAAGCATAAATAACAAATTCAACAACATGTTGGAGTGTATACAGGTCTAAATGTCTGTAGAAACTTGTTCAACAACTTGGTTCTGGTTCAATATATCTATAAGAAATTGAAAAGTTTGAGATCTTGTTTCAGCTCCACTTTCTGACCTAGAAAATGTGTTACAACTGTTATAACAATATGTACCACAATATAAGTTATCTTCTGAGCCAAATTCTTTACAGAAATTTAATTCATTCTTGAAATGTTTAAGACAAGTCCTGGTTTTCAATTGAAATTGAAATAAACCTTTTGACTTTCAGATGAAGTTTCACAAATTACACAAATTACACAATCAAAAAGTTCTTTTCTGAATGACTTTATTATAATTTATGACACAAGGTGTCTTGAAAACTCACGGCATTTGTTTGATGATGTACTTTAAAAATAATTGGAAAGCTGGTCCATTTTTTTTACTTCATGGATATTTTAGTTTAGAAGAAAAAAAACATATATATATATTTATATATTGATTTTCAAACCTGTATGAATATATATATAAGACTTATCATATATTCTTATTTTTATTTATTCAAATATTCAACCAATAAACATCACATGAAACTTTGCATTTATACTCATAGAATCTGAAACTAACAGAAAATAAACTTCCATTTTATTTAATAGAATCTGTAACTTTGCCCCTTTGGTATCTTCAGACTCTTGTTAAAAAAAAATAAACATCCCATGTCCAGTCTGTATATACATATATCTACCTACAATGATCTAAAACTAACTAAAACTGGAGGTTGTCAATACCATTGGCACTGAAAAGTAGCATGTACACACATCAATAAGTATTTCAGGAAAACAGCCTGAAAATGAAAAAAAAAGGGGGGGGGGGGGGGGGGGTTGTAAATGCTTGACATGAACTAAATATGTAGCCTTATGCTATGCCATGTTAATCTAGAGTGAATTTAGAATAATCTTTCACCATTCTCTGCATGACAAGATCATACATTATAATGCTAGACCTTTTTATTTCTAAGATGTATTTATTAATTATGTCAATATTTTGACATGTCCATAAATGCCATGGAAGGAGTCAACGAAAATGAAAGATTTGTTGTTAAAAATGGAATAAAATGACTCTATATATGTGTGACTATGATTGGTCAAGTGGTTCTTTCGTGTTTAAACAGAAACAGTCACATTTTCATCATAATAGATCGATCAATCTATGAAAAAAAAACAGAAATATTTGGTTAGAATCTCGAAATATAGTGCTTCTTGTTTACATCCAAATATGGAATTCTAGTGACGAATGATGGGGAAATATGCAAATAATCCATACTCTAATACGTGATTCTAGCTATTTTTACCAAATTTATTAATAAACAGCCAATGGGATGCAATTGTTCCACTTAGTTAAAGAGTCTATTTTTAGCGCCATTTTTTTTTTAAACATTTCATCAGCAGCGGTATCCCGAGTTCCAACGTTGATTTCAAGCAAACGATATCATAAATACACGTATTCACGCGTCAGTCGCGTTACATTCTGAAAAAACCATTCATTGAGAGAGTGAAATGAAACTTGATATATACATTGTATGTTCCAATCAATGTTGGTACTTTGATATCGATCGGAAATGAGCGACAGTAGAGGTCATGATTTACATAGAAACTGAACAGACTTTAACCATATTTGGCAGAAATTTTCACGAGGTGTGGCGCAGCAGTCACATGAACTCGGATATTTTGATGGTCACTATTTGAAAATTTTTGTTCTCAACAACATCCTAAGAGTTTTCAATGAATTTTGTAATACATGTATCTATTAATGAGGGGGTCCTTATTAATGTTCTAAAGAAGCAAACACGGAGGTGTGAAAATATATTTTATATACAGTCCGACAAAAGTTAAGCACCACCTGACTTGTTTCAATAATATCTTTTCTAATAATGAACTTATTTCAAATCGGTTTGCTGTTTTCGTTACCTGTACACACATACTTACTTACCTGTGAAACAGATTATTGATCGATTTTTATTTGACAGGGTGTGTAAAGTGCCACGTGTACTTTTCAACATTTGTGTTTGCGAACGAAAGCTGATTTGTTTTGTGTAGAGTTATAAGTTTCATTTTCTATTGGTTTGGTATGGTGCGGCGAAAATTAACCATACCAGAAAGGTGGCAAGCTGTTTGGCATGCATAACGGTGGTTTTAGCCATAGAAGGGTGGCAGACCACTTCAGGGTTAACCATTCCATCATTGTACGACTGATGCAGTGTTTTCGTCAAACGGGGAATGTTACTGACCGTCCACGTGCAGGTAGTCCTCGCAAAACGATACCGAGAGAGGACCGGCTCATATCCAGACGGACGCGGCAACGGCCGTTCAGTACAGCTGGTGCACTTGGTGGTAATTTAGCGTTTGGAGGCCACATTAGCACACGCACTGTAATCAGACGCCTCCACCATCAGGGAATGCGAGCGCGACGACCCATAAAACGTCCACAATTGACATTACGTCATCGCCATGCTCGATTAGACTGGTCACATGATTATTTGGGATGGACTATTTGTACATGGAGACGGGTCCACTGGTCTGATGAAAGTCGTTGTTTGTTACGCCCTAATGACGGTCGTGCAAGGGTTTGGCGCCAACGAAACACTTCATTTCAAGACAACCACATTTTGGGCACAACTGCTTTTGAGGGTGGGGGTGTAACTGTCTGGGGTTGTTTTTCCTTTGACTGTAAGTTGGACTTGTACGTTCTTGATGGTAATCTGACAGGCCAAAAATACCGTGACAATGTGCTCGCTCCACGCGTAGTCCCCCATTTCGACAATCATGCGTCGGTGTGTGGAAATACCGCAAAGGACCTCCTTAGGGATCGTCGCACAATATGACAGTTTTTTTCAAACGAAGTTAGTTTCGTTTGGTAGGTGGGTGGTTTTCAGCTGTCTCGTTTGGAAAAAAAACAAAATCGCACATTGAGATTTGTCAATAAATCTTTAAAAATGCACTTAAAAAACGGCATAAAATTGAATGGAACATCGTTTTAATTTCTTTCGAGTCTGTATATTGTACTGTTTCTTTAGTACTGAATAAGTAATGGGTGTATATGTACACAGCTCTGGTTTCCTTTTGCGGTACAACTAAATATCTTACGCAATGAAAAACAACGGTCTTCTTTTGCAAATTAAAAAAAATAATGTTTTCGATTCTTGGAACGTTTACTGTTGTCAAATTTAAAATAATACTATAATGTATTAAACAAGTTTTAACCAAAGAGAGTAAACAACAGATACCACGATACTTATGGTGGGTTTTTGTTCTTGTGTACGTTGCAGAAATAGGCTTTCGGTAGTTTGCGATTGTATTGATCGCTTTCGGTATTTTGTTATTGTATTGATTAAATATTAAACATGGCAGCGCCCAATCTCAATCGTAACTACTCGGCCATTCTTGCTACCCTACAAATAACCTAGATAGTAGAAATTCTTCTTAAATTGTTTGCCGGAAGCTAAGTTAAGTTAAGCCGTACAAAAATATATTCCACCAACGATGTACATATTGTACAAAGTGTGCATTCTTTTCTCGGGTCTCATGTTTCACAAACAAATAGAACCAAAATTGTAAGTGGTCAATACATTGATTTAGCAATTTTATCGGAGAACACAAATTCAGAAAACAATGATAAGCAAGTTGTGTTGATTGACGGAGTCCTGTCAACAAAAGAAAAAATCAAGCGAACAATACATACAATCGAAAAATGGACTGATGTATTTATTGTATACATAAGCATATATACATCTGCTCACCCTGAAAAATACCAAGAATTGTTAAAATATATGCATATTGTTAGGCCTCAAGAATAAATGGTTTGGGATGGAAAACTTATGATGAACAGTTTAGGTTGAAAATGGGTATTGATCCAGTAAAATCATGGGAAATAGTCGACCAGGAACTGTGGCTACTTTATATGGGGAATACTAGGAATTCGTTGCCCGATTCCTATAAAAATGATAAATCGAAAACATCTGTTAATAAATGTTACAATTTCAACAAAATGGGAATGTGCGACCGAGTCCCCTGTAACTACAAACATGTGTGTTTCAGTTGTTCTTGACATCACCCTTATTACATGTCCGAATAGAAATACATATGAAAATGTAGGAAATCATTCCTTTCGTCCCCCTTTTCGTGCCCCCTTTCGTGCAAGAGTCTCAACCGGTTTCAATAGTCCAGGATTACGCGGTAGTTTCAGACCAAGAGCACAAGGTCAAGGTTTTCGATTTCAAAGCCAGGGGCAGGGATACACAAGATAATTGGGCCATAGTGAATTCCCCAATAAAAACTGATATGGTACTTAAAAATTTGAAAAATTATCCATGTAAAGATACAGTTTCTGAATTAACTGAAGGATTTTTGAACAGTTTTTAATTGCACTATACAGGTCCACGTTTTCACAGAGAAAGCTCAAACCTAGTTTCAGCCTCTCAACATAAAGATGAACTTAAAGCCAAAGTACAAAAACAAATAGATTTAGGTAGAATTGTAGGTCCATTCAAAACTTTACCAATTGATACTTTACAAATTTCACCCGTCGGTATTGTACCCAAATCAGACGGGAAATCTTGGAGGATGATTACACATCTGTCTTATCCTGAAGGAAGGGGGATTAACGATTTTATTGACCCTGATCGTTGTACAGTGCGTTACACTTCTTTTGACAATGTCATTGAAATGATCAGCAAACTTGGAAAAAAGGCTGAACTTGGGGTCATTGACATCAAAAGTGCGTTTCGCCTTTTGAGGGTACATCCGGATGATTTTGAACTATTAGGCATAAAAATTGACGGGGAATACTACATAGATAAATGTTTACCCATGGGTTGCAGTATTAGCTGCAAATTTTTTAATCAATTTTCCACTTTTTTGCACTGGCTAGTTGAGAAAAAATCAGGCTCAAAGAATTTGGATCACTATTTGGATGATTTTATGTTTGCAGGAGAAGAAAATTCAAACAATTGCCAAATGTTAATGAATTGTTTTTAAAAAATTTGTGATGAATTGGGTGTTCCTATAGCAGACGAAAAATTAGTTGGTCCTGTACATGTTCTTACCTTTCTTGGACTTGAAATCGATAGGGATGAAATGATGGTTAGAATTCCTCAAAGTAAAATGAATGCATTGGTTGCCGAATTGAAAAAGTTTTCAAAGGAAAATAAAATTACTTTAAAGGATTTGCAGTCCCTTGTTGGTTCTTTGAATTTTTTTAGTAAAAGAGTTAAAGAGGATATGAAAGTCTGGCTTTCCTTTTTAGAATCTTTTAATGGGAAAGCTCATTTCCCCGAATCTGAATGGTCAGATAATGAGACATTAGAGCTTTATACAGACAATGCGGGTTCAGAGACTATGGGGGGTTCTGGCTTTTTCTCAAAAGAGTGGGTGTTTTATCAGTGGCCACAGAACTGGGTCGACTTGGGCATTTCAAAGGATATTACTTTTCTTGAATTTGTACCTATTGTACTATCCATGGCAATTTGGGGCAGTCGTCTTCAAAATAAGAAAGTTAAAATTTTACATCGACAATCGAGCTTTGGTTGATATTATAAATACGCAAACTTCGAAATCTAAGCGTGTTATGGCACTAATGCGCCCGTTTATATTATATACATTGCAAAACAACATAATATTTCGGGCACGACACATTGAGGGTAAAAATAATGAAATTGCTGATGCAATCTCTCGACAGCAATGGGACAGATTCAGAAGGTTGGCCCCACAAGCACAAACAAACCCCCGAGAAATCCCGGACCATTTTCGGACATGGATTTGCAACATGAAGCTGACAGACTTTTAGAGGGTTCTATGGCACTGAACACATTGAATAGCTATAGGACTAGCTTAGCATCTTACGAGACATTTTTGAGCGTTCAAGGACTAGAAAATAAATGGCCCCCATCTACCGATAATATTACACATTTCATAGCATATTTGTCGTTGCAAGGCTTGTCGTTTAGAACAGCTAAATTGTATTCTTCAGCCATAGGGTACAAATGCAAAGTTTCGGACTATCCCGACGTAACACAACATTTTGTAGTGGGCAAAGTTTTGGAAGGGTTGACTAGATTAAAAAGTAAAGCAAATACTCGTTTGCCTATCACAACATTTATTTTAAATAAGTTGGTATCCGTTTTGCCAGGTATTTGCTATAATAAGTATGAAGACAAAATGTTTAAAGCTGCATTTACCCTGTCTTTTTGGGGGTTGTTAAGGATCGGGGAAATAGCTCTTTCAAAAGGAAATAATGCAGGTCAAATATTAGCTGTAGATGATGTAAAGCTCACCCTTAATAAGTTAGTGATTCATTTAAGGTTCTCCGAAACTGACCAAACTGGAAAGGGTGTGTCGATAGAAATTCCAAAACTAACTGGCAGTACAATATGTCCTTTTCTAAATGTATCTGAGTATTTAGCCATCAGGCCGAAATCAACCGCAACAAAACCATTATTTTGTCATTATAACGGGACTATATTAACAAGGCAGCAGTTCTCTGCCTTGCTTTCAAAATCTCTAAAATTTTCGGGAATAGAAGGCGGTCAATACAAAGCACACTACTTTAGAATAGGGGGTGCGACCGCCTTGTCTTTGGCAGGGTATTCAGACGAAGAAATACAAAGCAGGGGCCGGTGGAGGTCTGCTGTCTTTAAGTCCTATATTCGGCTTCCTCATACCCCTGTTTAAATTTCAGGAAATACTTCGGTTTGGATTTTGGGGTCTTCAATCATTAAACGATCATGGCTACACGCAAGGATTAGGAATCGACCTGGTGGCACAAATTTGACCCTTGAAAGGCATGGTATAAATTTATGGTGGCAAGGCTACAGTGGTATGAGACTGAACCATCTTAAATCTAAACTTAGAACCCTGTCAAGTCTTGAAGATACCCCCGACGTTATTGTCTTACATGTTGCCGGTAATGACTTAGGGGCATATGAGATAGGAGATTTAAGATATTTTCTTAGGGCTCAATTAAGATATATCAAAAGGAATTATCCTAATACAAAATTGATATGGTCCCAAATTCTGCCACGGACAAATTGGCGTCACTCAAAAAATAACGAGGCTATGGAAAAGGCTCGCAAAAGGTTAAATAGTTATGCGGCAACAAGGACTATTGGCATGGGTGGTGCCTATATAAAATACCCCAATATATATCTAGCAAATACAGAATTGTGGTCAGCTGACGCATTCATTTGTCAAATGTAGGGAATGAACGTTTCTTAAATTCTCTTCAACATGCTTTGGAAAATATTGTATTACACGGTGCAGTTGTATATCCATAGTCAAGTTTCATTTCAAAATTTGTAGTTTGGTCCGGCCGTATAACGTTGGTCCCGCTCTCCCACATAGTGTCGGTGGTCGTATCATGTCAACAGTCTTGACATGAGACTCCCTCTGGCACAGCGCGGCACCAACAGCAATGTACCCAGGGTCAATTCAAGTGTGTTAAAGTTTTTTTTATAAATATTGATATTGTAAATAATTGGTCTTCAAAATTTTCGAAAGACGTTAATTCAATTTTAATTTTCGTTGGATGGAACAATTCACTTTTGAACTCCATGCCAGGAGTTAGTGCTTTTATATGATATGATTGAATGATTGATGAACATTTTGCACTCCATGCCAGGAGTTTATTTGAACGAACTTTGCACTCCATGCCAGGAGTTTATTTGAACTTTGCACTCCATGCCAGGAGTTTTTCTAGACTTTGCACTCCATGCCAGGAGTTTACTTTTTATGAACATTTTTTGCTCCATGCCGGGAGTTTTAATGATTTTACGAAATATTCAAATTTCTACGGCCGTGACCAAACTTTCCCCAATCTGTAAATTAACGTAATAAAAATTTAATTTCTTTACTGAATATTGTTTATATTGCCATTGATAATTATCATGTCAATAATACATATACTCTTAGTCATAAATGGAATATTTTTATTTTCTACCGTAAATCACGTATTAGAGTTGTATGCCTAATTCTAGCAAAGGACTGGGAGCTACAAGGGCCAAAATCGGCCCCATCTCAGATGTCGATAACATTTTCTCCAAAATGTATTCACAATATGTGCTTTTCAAAAAAAAAAAATACAGTTAGTTAATATGTGTATCTAATTCCTCACAGCGGATCGACAAATTCAGGTAATGAAAAGCACTGAACGTCATTTTTTCCATTAAACAGAACGTACGTATCATTGTATTATAATGCATATCTTTAAAAAACAAAAACAAAGCATAATAAAACTCAATAAACAAAGCATACATTTGACTTAATATGCAATGTGGATTGATTTCAGGAATAAAAACATGTTCCGAAGCTGTATTATGAAATTAAAGTGAGCGAATAGTAATGTCGCAACGTCACCCATTTCCAACGGTCTCCTGTCTTCGACGGTTTGTTTCACGTGATAAAATCTCTCATTATTTTGATCGCATAATTTGTCAGAGGTTATATTATGATGCTGAAATTGCATGAATGATCTCATGAAATCTGATCTAAAAATGTCATCTTTAAATGTAAGAACTACGTACCACATCTATTATTTCACGTTCAAATTGTAGTTTTTCATAATTCATTTTTTCATCACCTTAACCAAGCTTTAATCATTTAAAAAATATATCTCATACAGACCAATTTTGAATTCATCGTCTGCTATGACATTGATAATGTACATATTGAGGTCATATCAATTCAGAAGCTTATTAACATTGATCGTCGAAAACTGGTCGACATTTTGGTATTAATCTTAAAGAAGTAATAGATAGATTTACAACTTTGTCATATTTGAAAAAGAGGAGATGGTAGATATTATTTTGCTTTGTGACAAACCAACAACAACACTCCTAATAAACTGTTGCTATCAGAATCTGCTATAAGTTGTCTTTTACGTGTAAGGAGTGTGTCCTTTACATCCCGCGCTAAGGGGTGTATTAAATTCGTTCCTCATAGCTGACTGGTGTTCCTTTCACATAAAGTCGGCGTTTTCCTAGAGGAAGCCATTTGTTATTTTATTTATGTCAAATTCGCAGTCATGTTAGGATTCTAATAATAATAGGATATTATGCATTATTATACAGCTATAATTTTAATCCAATCAAAAACAATAAGGTTGTGATCGTCTTCCGTAATCAAAATCGTCAAAATGAAATACAACCGAATTAATATCAAATGATGACTTGTTTCAACCTCATTTAAAATATACCTTGACATTCTTTCAAACTTGTACATCACGTTCACGATCTTTTATTACAACACTCAAGAGTACATTTTTTTCCTGTTCTAGTTAAAGGACTTTATCAAACAGAATCATACAGTTTACATGTAATGCAGTTAATACGCATTTAAACCACAGAAGAATATTTCTATTATCCACACCTTGTGGTGTGGGGTCGCTATTGTACATGCAAACCACATTGACTGGCTATTTGCTGCCTGTCTAGAATATTTTATTTTTTTCTCGATCGACAGTTCAGAAGCTAGAAAACAATATGATGAATATTGTCTGTCAATCATGCAAACAATAACTTATGCACATGACAGCGCATTTTCAATGCACTACATACACAAACTTTTGATCCATCATTTGTTCCATTGGAGGTTGATTTAAGAGAATGGAACTTATTGAAGTTAAAAGTTTAATTTGGGCGCAAAAGGGGAAACTTTATATAATTTATGAAAATGTGATGTGAATTTTAGGGATCCTCAGATTCAAATCCATTCATCTACTTTTCTACACTTGTATACATATTATGCATATGTATACCCGTTATTTCAAATGATAGTAATGTTATTTTAAAATATTTCCACTTTGTTTTACTTGTCGTTTTCTTTTAAGAGCCCCAGCTTTATACTGCAAAAAAAACCGCCCGAAAACTGTTGCTGCCAAAGCCAAGCCGAGATTTTAGACATTAAAGGAAAAGATCAGTCAGTTGAACAATTGTTATAATTCAATACATTGTAACTTTTTATTTGTAAATAACTAATTATTAAGCAAAAAACACCTTTATTAACATTAATATGCCCAATTAAAAATATGAATATTTGGAATTTCCGGTAGTAGTGTAAGCGGCCATGACACCTCTTCATGTGACGTCACACGGACTGATCATGTTATTTGAATAAATAATCTATCTGACTCTTATAATAATAAATAAGTTTTATTTAAAGTCGAAGCATGTACAACAAGCATAACACCAGCTCTATCGAGCTTTTGAACTCTTCCCAACATCGTGCCCTTTTGGTTATGTTTTAATATCAGATCAACTGCAATGCAATGTTTACAATTGTATATTGTCCTAATTTGTTTCTTAATATTCCCATTCCATGTTACATTTTCATAAAACAGATGAGTTTATTTGTAGTTGGGGGGGGGGGGGGGGGGGGTATCTACGTATAATTTCATGTTTTACGTGAATGTCCGTAGGTTAAATAACTGTCAATTTGAACTCGTATTATGCGTACACATATTTTTTTTCTTTTTTATCGCCAATGTTGTCGTACTTTCCCATGTTTTTCGTGGTCACTGGTCGATGTGTTGACAAGGATAGTCCTGACCGGTAATTACAAAAAAAATTCTTCTCACACATTCCCTTTTCGTTAGATAAATATACGACGTTATTTTACGATTTACATAATTTTTAATGATAAAATTGCAACTGATCAATGCTGACATATTATACGATACCGACTGAACGACGTCACTGGCAGGATAAATCCGAGAATGGATTATGTCTTTTGTCTCCTCCACATTGAAGAGTTTTGAAAAATGGCGATCCCCATGCAACTTCAATGACCAAATTCTACCTTACGGTATACTATTTTTAGCATTCATTAACACAGATGTCTTTTATTTACTGTCATTTAAATTTTCACGCTAACTTGTTAAGATCAGGGCGTTTCCCTAATATTCATGTAAATAAGTTTATTTGTTACAGTTATCAATGATTCAAAAGTCAATACAATAAAAATAGATAATTTGAAAGCTGTTTTTTATTTTTAAATTATTATTATTTTTAGATAATAATAATAATTATTATTATTATTATTATTATTATTATTATTCAAATATTATTGTTTATGATCTGACAGAAGACACACAGTCACTGATGAAACCCTATACACATTTCATGTTTATTGGTTCCACTTGAATGCACACGTTACACAAGTTAAACTGATTACTGGCACTTGTCGTTAAATTATTAAATAACTTCTGAACCGGTACAAATATGTATTTAAAAATCTGGAATTAAGTACTTAAAAACATTTACTTTCATTTGCAAGGTTCTTTGTTGTCATTTGACCCGTCTATCATGTCCTTTGTGCACTTGTATGGCCCTTAGTGCTCTAAGGAGGTCCTTTGCGGTATTTCTACGGACCCATCATGCGTTGGCTGACAGGCCAATGTTCATGGACGACAACGCTAGGCCACATAGAGCCCGAATTGTACAACATTTTTTACAGCAAGAGGCTGTTCAGACAATTCCATGGCCTGCGATGTCGCCAGACATGAACCCTACAGAGCATGTATGGGACTGTATTGGCCGAAAAATTAACCAACGCAATCCAAAATGTCAAAATATTGACGAATTAAGAACTGCTATCTTACAGGAGTGGCAACAGTTCCCCCCCAAGAACGGCTTAGGCGTCTTGTGCGAAGCATGACGAGGCGTGTTACAGAACTTCACAATAAACGCGGTGGATATACTCGTTATTGATTTTTATGCCTTGAGGGAGAGAAGCGGACTCACCCAAGGTTTGCCGGTCGGAAGCTGTTATGACGAGCTACGCAGTTTTTCTACCTTCTTTGCTCTCAATTTCGACAAAAAGCTAGCGGTTGAATAAATAAAACATTGCTGCTGATTAAACAACAAAAATGGTTATTTGAATTCTGTGTAAAAATTGATAGGGTCGCTAGCAAAAATTAGGGTAGAATAATTGCCGATTAAAAAGGTTAGGGTCGGTGGCTGAAAAATAGGGTCGGTCGGGTGACCGTAAACACACATATTTTTTTATTTGGCCTAAGGAATGATAATCATAAATTCCATCAATATCAATAACACCATTATCTTTCATCTTGACTCAACTTGAGCCATCGTGGTCGTATGGTAGTTGAATTTAACTACCTGTGCAATCGTTGCCTATCACCACTTAAATTGTGAGTTTGAACCCCATTCATGGCGAGGTGTACTCGATAAAACATTATGTGATAAAGTTTGTCAGTGACTTGCAACAGGTCTGTGGATTTTTCTGGGTACTCCAATTTCCGCCACAAAAGTACCGGTAGTAACTGAAATATTTTTGAAAGTGGTGTTAAACACCTAACCTCCAATGGACAAATGATGGATCAAAAGTATGCAGTGTATAACATAAAACACCTTTGGGTCATAATGTGGCATATCTTTACAAGTTCCAATAATACTACAACAATATTGTTTCCCACACAATTCTGGGCACTGTTATACACATATGTCATTAAACAATGTACATGTACTGAAAAAGAAACAACTTCACTTTCAATTTTTTTTTTATTAACAATTAAATTAAATTATCTCCATGATCTCAAAATTATGTTTCAGTGTTTACTGCATCTTAAATATGTACATGTAGGTATGGCTGAATCCTGATTTCTTGTCTGAATTGAAAACTACAATTATTCATGTGTTTCTGAATCATTAAATAAATAATCATCACATCTTTCTGTCTTTGATCACTGAATATTGAATGCAAAATATCCATACCATTGTATTCTTTGGATTTATACATGAAAAATCGCAAGTAGACTATGAGGAATCAAACACATTGTTTTACACCATATGTACATTTTTGTATAGATAATCTTGTATAATGTGTCCTGTTCACTATAACATGTAATACACACAGATTCTACACAATACAAACAGCTCCAAAATTCTATTTTATTGATTATTTCTGATCATGTAAATGTAGAGTATATATCTGGGTTCTTTTTAAAAGTCAAATATTCCCATTCCTTTAAAATTTATGCTGATTCTTCTGTGGTATTTAAATCTTCTTTTGAGTTTAAATCATCCATTGTTTTTTTTCTTTGTGTTAACCCATACCAAGTTAGTCAAAGGACTCACTGTACATGTATCAAACTAAATTTAATAGACAATTTCAACATTTCCACCTTAAATAAAAAAAATATATATGCATTTTTACATGCTTTTAATACAACCCCTTTATAGAGTGACAAAAATAGGCTCCAGGGAGCCTATTGTCACTCACCAGAGATGTTAGGTATTAAAATGTTGTCTTTTGAAAAGAAACTGCAAGATTTCAAGATTTTCAAGATTTTATTAGCAACCTCAGACACACACAGGTGTACAAGAGGACAATATACATGTAAAATACATGCAATTGGCAAGACAGAACACAATACATATATATAAATACACGCATAATATGGTAAGATATAATAATAACGTATATACACACATAATATCACAAATATTTCATAACTTTCTTTAAGAAAATTGCTAGTTTTTTATGTACTTGTACATTACAAATAGACAATAAACCACCAAATTTATTCATATTAGGATTAGATTTGTAATAATTCGGTATAAATTTTGGTCTCAATTCTGATACAACTGGATGCACACATGTAAATAATAAATGATATTCATCCCCCACCCCATTTCCACATAAAGTGCATAATCGTTGTTCCCTAGGAATTCCAACCTATTTACCCGTTTATATGGCAAGTTTCAAGTTTGAACATCGCAATTTTGTAATAAAATATCTCTCCGATGGAAAAAGTTGTAATAAATATCGTTCTAGACAAAATTCCTTTTTGAATAATGAATAAAAGCCCCCTCTTGACGTATTATGGATCTGTGAAAACCAATATTGATAAAATTGATCTGTCTTTGTTTAACCGTTAACTTCAACCAATCTATATCAACATTTTGTTGTTCAGTCCATAAATAGCTCAATCCAGGTTCATCAAATATAGATGTCAAATAACTAAGGGCGAATTTGGTGCATTCAAACTGGTTTCAGTTTCGAAACAGTTTGTCAAACTATCCATTTGTTGCATAAAACCGGTTTTAAACCGGTTCGAAACAAAAACCGGTTTTTTCATTTGTTTTCATGTGTATCATCAAAACCTAAAGATAACTAAAGAAAAATATATATCTATATAAATATTATTACTAAAATGAAATAAGGGGTGGTCCTCTGATCATAGTGAAGGTTTCCCTGGAATAAATTATAATTCCGAAATAACCCGAAACATTGTACACGTCAGGGGCGGACCCCTAAAATTGGAAAAAATAAGATTTTTTGGCGTAAATCGTGATTTTTCACACGAAATACCCAAACAAATTTCGCGCCTCCCTCCGCTCGGCGCAATTTTTTTAAGTGCGCCCCCCTAACTTCAAATCCTGGATCCGCCCCTGCACGTAGCACGTTATCAATGTAAGGCCAGAGATATGATTCACACCAGAAACGGGTGGATATTGGATCAATATCTATGAAAAAAAGAAACTGATTTAAAACTATCTATTTGTTTTTGCAGTACCAAACTGTAACCAGTTTTAAAACCGATTTAAAACTGTTATCAAAACTTAAAACCGAAACTGGTTTGAATGCACCAAATTCGCTCTTATCCATTTAAATTTGGTTGGATTATTGACATGATAATTATCAATGGCAATATAAACAATATTCAGTAAAGAAATTAAATTTTTATTACGTTAATTTACAGATTGGCGAAAATTTGGTCACGGCCGTAGAAATTTGAATATTTCGTAAAATCATTAAAACTCCCGACATGGAGCAAAAAATGTTCATAAAAAGTAAACTCCTGGCATGGAGTGCAAAGTCTAGAAAAAACTCCTGGCATGGAGTGCAAAGTTCAAATAAACTCCTGGCATGGAGTGCAAAGTTCGTTCAAATAAACTCCTGGCATGGAGTGCAAAATATTCATCAATCATTCAATCATATCATATAAAAGCACTAACTCCTGGCATGGCATGGAGTTCAAAAGTGAATTGTTCCATCCAACGAACATTAAAATTGAATTAACGTCTTTCGAAAACTTTGAAAACGAATTATTTACAATATTTATAAAAAAACTTTAACACACTTGAATTGACCCTGGGTACAGAGGTCAACTCGATTGTACAGTTTGTACGGAAACATCACATCTCATGGAAACAGCTACAATGACTTGTCTTCGCTGGCTAGGAAAGCACTACAGTTCCATTTCTGATCATCTACAGCCGTGCCGACATTTGTTTATATGTAATCCGAACTACCATATTGGAGCTGAAAAATAGTAACACAACAGCAGTATCTTGTTCAAATTATATACAGGGAATGGGTGGGAAGGGTTTTTAACAAAAATTTAAGTCAGAAATTTATGATGACCTCACCTCATGAAGGTTTAAAAATAAAAGGCTGGGATATTTCCGGTGAAGACTTTTGTACTTGAAAAAGGGAAATAACTCTTTATTTGCCGGATGCCTTGGTTTTGTGTTCAATGAAGGATAACTCTAGCAACAAAAATGAAATTACTGCAATAATTCCATCTATTCTGTATGCGAATAGATGTGATTATTTACATGATAATTATCAATGGCAATATAAACAATATTCAGTAAAGAAATTAAATTTTTATTACGTTAATTTACAGATTGGCGAAAGTTTGGTCACGCCGTAGAAATTTGAATATTTCGTAAAATCATTAAAACTCCCGACATGGAGCAAAAAATGTTCATAAAAAGTAAACTCCTGGCATGGCGTGCAAAGTCTAGAAAAAACCCCTGGCATGGAATGCAAAGTTCAAATAAACTCCTGGCATGGAGTGCAAAATGTTCATCAATCATTCAATCATATCATATAAAAGCACTAACTCCTGGCATGGAGTTCAAAAGTGAATTGTTCCATCCAACGAAAATTAAAATTGAATTAACGTCTTTCGAAAACTTTGAAAACGAATTATTTACAATATTTATAAAAAACTTTAACATACTTGAATTTACCCTGGGTACAGAGGTCAACTCGATTGTACATTGCTGTTGGTGCCGCGCTGTGCCAGAGGGAGTCTCATGTCAAGACTGTTGACATGATACGACCACAGCCACTATGTGGGGGGAGCGGAACCAACGTTGTACGGCCGGACCAAACTACAAATTTTGAAATGAAACTAGACTATGGATATACAACTGCACCGTGTAATACAATATTTTCCAAAGCATGTTGAAGAGAATTTAAGAAACGTTCATTCCCTACATTTGACAAATGAATGCGTCAGCTGACCACAATTCTGTATTTGCTAGATAGATATTGGGGTATTTTATATAGGCACCACCCATGCCAATAGTCCTTGTTGCCGCATAACTATTTAACCTTTTGCGAGCCTTTTCCATAGCCTCGTTATTTTTTGAGTGACGCCAATTTGTCCGTGGCAGAATTTGGGACCATATCAATTTTGTATTAGGATAATTCCTTTTGATATATCTTAATTGAGCACTAAGAAAATATCTTAAATCTCCTATCTCATATGCCCCTAAGTCATTACCGGCAACATGTAAGACAATAACGTCGGGGGTATCTTCAAGACTTGACAGGGTTCTAAGTTTAGATTTAAGATGGTTCAGTCTCATACCACTGTAGCCTTGCCACCATACATTTATACCATGCCTTTCAAGGGTCAAATTTGTGCCACCAGGTCGATTCCTAATCCTTGCGTGTAGCCATGCTCGTTTAATGATTGAAGACCCCAAAATCCAAACCGAAGTATTTCCTGAAATTTAAACAGGGGTATGAGGAAGCCGAATATAGGACTTAAAGACAGCAGACCTCCACCGGCCCCTGCTTTGTATTTCTTCGTCTGAATACCCTGCCAAAGACAAGGTGGTCGCATCCCCTATTCTAAAGGAGTGTGCTTTGTAATGACCGCCTTCTATTCCCGAAAATTTTAGAGATTTTGAAAGCAAGGCAGAGAACTGCTGCCTTGTTAATATAGTCCCGTTATAATGACAAAATAATGGTTTTGTTGCGGTTGATTTCGGCCTGATGGCTAAATACTCAGATACATTTAGAAAAGGACATATTGTACTGCCAGTTAGTTTTGGAATTTCTATCGACACACCCTTTCCAGTTTGGTGAGTTTTGGAGAACCTTAAATGAATCACTAACTTATTAAGGGTGAGCTTTGCATCATCTACAGCTAATATTTGATCTGCATTATTTCCTTTTGAAAGAGCTATGTCCCCGATCCTTAACAACCCCCAAAAAGACAGGGTAAATGCAGCTTTAAACATTTTGTCTTCATACTTATTATAGCAAATACCTGGCAAAACGGATACTAACTTATTTAAAATAAATGTTGTGATAGGCAAACGAGTATCTGCTTTACTTTTTAATCTAGTCAACCCTTCCAAAACTTTGCGCACTACAAAATGTTGTGTTACGTCGGGATAGTCCGAAACTTTGCATTTGTACCCTATGGCTGAAGTATACAATTGAGCTGTTCTAAACGACAAGCCTTGCAACGACAAATATGCTATGAAATGTGTAATATTATCGGTAGATGGGGGCCATTTATTTTCTAGTCCTTGAACGCTCAAAAATTTCTCGTAAGATGCTAAGCCAGTCCTATAACTATTCAATGTGTTCAGTGCCATAGAACCCTCTAAAAGTCTGTCAGCTTCATGTTGCAAATCCATGTCCGAAAATGGTCCGGGATTTCTCGGGGGTTTGCTTGTGCTTGTGGGGCTAACCTTCTGAATCTGTCCCATTGCTGTCGAGAGATTGCATCAGCAATTTCATTATTTTTACCCTCAATGTGTCGTGCCCGAAATGTTATGTTGTTTTGCAATGTATATAATATAAACGGGCGCATTAGTGCCATGACACGCTTAGATTTGGAAGTTTGCGTATTTATTATATCAACCAAAGTTCGATTGTCGATGTAAAATTTAACTTTCTTATTTTGAAGACGACTGCCCCAAATTGCCATGGATAGTACAATAGGTACAAATGCAAGGAAAGTAATATCCTGTTAAATGCCCAAGTCGACCCAGTTCTGTGGCCACTGAAAAAACACCCACTCTTTTGAGAAAAAGCCAGAACCCCCCATAGTCTCTGAACCCGCACTGTCTGTATAAAGCTCTAATGTCTCATTATCTGACCATTCAGATTCGGGGAAATAAGCTATCCCATTAAAAGATTCTAAAAAGGAAAGCCAGACTTTCATATCCTCTTTAACTTCCGAGTTTAGCTTAATAAAAGGATGAGGCTTCTTTGCCTTGACTGTTAGATCATAAAACGTCTGTTAAACGCTCGGGCACTACGCACGGCCTTACTAAAAAAATTCAAAGAACCAACAAGGGACTGCAAATCCTTTAAAGTAATTTTATTTTCCTTTGAAAACTTTTTCAATTCGGCAACCAATGCATTCATTTTACTTTGAGGAATTCTAACCATCGTTTCATCCGTATCGATTTCAAGTCCAAGAAAGGTAAGAACATGTACAGGACCAACTAATTTTTCGTCTGCTATAGGAACACCCAATTCATCACAAATTTTTTAAAAACAATTCATTAACATTTGGCAATTGTTTGAATTTTCTTCTCCTGCAAACATAAAATCATCCAAATAGTGATCCAAATTCTTTGAGCCTGATTTTTTCTCAACTAGCCAGTGCAAAAAAGTGGAAAATTGATTAAACATTTTGCAGCTAATACTGCAACCCATGGGTAAGCATTTATCTATGTAGTATTCCCCGTCAATTTTTATGCCTAATAGTTCAAAATCATCCGGATGTAACCTCAAAAGGCGAAACGCACTTTTGATGTCAATGACCCCAAGTTCAGCCTTTTTTCCAAGTTTGCTGATCATTTCAATGACATTGTCAAAAGAAGTGTAACGCACTGTACAAAGATCAGGGTCAATAAAATCGTTAATCCCCCTTCCTTCAGGATAAGACAGATGTGTAATAATCTTCCAAGATTTCCCGTCTGATTTGGGTACAATACCGACGGGTGAAATTTGTAAAGTATCAATTGGTAAAGTTTTGAATGGACCTACAATTCTACCTAAATCTATTTGTTTTTGTACTTTGGCTTTAAGTTCATCTTTATGTTGAGAGGCTGAAACAAGGTTTGAGCTTTCTCTGTGAAAACGTGGACCTGTATAGTGCAATTTAAAACCGTTCAAAAATCCTTCAGTTAATTCAGAAACTGTATCTTTACATGGATAATTTTTCAAATTTTTAAGTACCATATCAGTTTTTATTGGGGAATTCCCTATGGCCCAATTATCTTGTGTATCCCTGCACCTGGCTTTGAAATCGAAAACCTTGACCTTGTGCTCTTGGTCTGAAACTACCGCGTAATCCTGGACTATTGAAACCGGTTGGGGGCTCTTGCACGAAAGGAATGATTTCCTACATTTTCATATGTATTTCTATTCGGACATGCATAATAAGGGTGATGTCCAGAACAACTGAAACACACATGTTTGTAGTTACAGGGGACTCGGTTGCACATTCCCATTTTGTTGAAATTGTAACATTTATTAACAGATGTTTTCGATTTATCATTTTTATAGGAATCGGGCAACGAATTCCTAGTATTCCCCATATAAAGTAGCCACAGTTCCTGGTCGACTATTTCCCATGATTTTACTGGATCAATACCCATTTTCAACCTAAACTGTTCATCATAAGTTTTCCATCCCAAACCATTTATTCTTGAGGCACCTAGCCTAACAATATGCATATATTTTAACAATGCTTGGTATTTTTCAGGGTGAGCAGGTGTATATATGCTTATGTATACAATAAATACATCAGTCCATTTTTCGATTGTATGTATTGTTTGCTTGGTTTTTTCTTGTGTTGATAGGACTCCGTCAATCAACACAACTTGCTTATCATTGTTTTCTGAATTTGTGTTCTCGGATAAAATTGCTAAATCAATGTATTGACCACTTACAATTTTGGTTCTATTTGTTTGTGAAACATGAGACCCGAGAAAAGAATGCACACTTTGTACAATATGTACATCGTTGGTCTCAAACATTAAATAATCGTTAGGATTTATACCTGCACTTGTACTTGGCTCTGTAAATGTAACATTAGGAGCCATGGCGATCTCAGCTTACTGTCTTGTATAAATAGAAACCGGTTGACTTGGAGTTGGCCCATTTGCTGCTTGCTCTGGAGGAGTCTGCGACTGTGCACGTGTTTTTGGAGTACTGATGTTCTGGTTTGATTCCCGGACCCGCTTCTGTTGGTCATCTGCACCCCTCGCGTATGCGCTGTTGGTTTTTCTCTTGCTTCGTCTCATCTTTGTCTTTATTCTGCTTACTCCGACATACAATAAATATTAATGGAAACACTAAATTAATTTGTCTTCAAATATTGACATATTAACACGATTGCCCCTCCCCTCCCCCCTCCCTCAGTGGCCCTTCGCGGTGCTAAACTCGCACTGTTCTTCGAAAAGAAGAGATTAGAAATGCGATTTACTCAATTTATTCCCGGGGTAACTCTTTCAAAGTTTGAAAATAAAAATGCACCAACCCGTACTTTGATTTTAACCTTTCGTCACAAGCACACGTTTCCTGGTATTTGACTTTCCATGATAACATTTTCATTAAGATAAAAAATTAAGGTGAAATGTTAACATATTAAAATATATTTCGATAATTAAAAAATAAAAATAAATAATAATCTAGCAAACGTTTATGAAAAACATCTTCAGCAAGCTGAATGTCGAGACGACATGCCAAAATCTTTTGAAAAATTCAAGCTTAATCCGTGATAATCCAAGCATTTCTTCAAAGAAAACTGTTTAAGAAATACTAAAATAACATTTATTATTCCTATTTTTATAATGTTTTTAAGTTTTCGTGGCTTCTAAACTGGTTTTTTAACAAAAATTTAAGTCAGAAATTTATGATGACCTCACCTCATGAAGGTTTAAAAATAAAAGGCTGGTATATTTCCGGTGAAGACTTTTGTACTTGAAAAAGGAAAAAACTCTTTATTTGCCGGATGCCTTGGTTTTGTGTTCAATGAAGGATAACTCTAGCAACAAAAATTAAATTACTGCAATAATTCCATCTATTCTGTATGCGAATAGATGTGATTATTTCCGTGTAATTTTAACATTTATCTAAACATAATATTAGAAATGTTGTTCTCTTTCTGCAACGTTTTACCCCAAACAGTAACCATTCTTAGTTTTATTGAAATTTCTAGTGGGACCCTCCCCAACTCTCCATACACCATGACATTAACAGGCATTGCCATTTACGCTAGTCCGATCGCCCGAGGCGAGTTAAAATAGTTGGGGACGACCAAATTGATGCAAAGCGGTAGTCCGTCGGACTAGTGAATTATTAGAACCAAAAACCGGAAAAATGAGGATTCTTTCAACTTTAAAAGTTTCGCAACACGATCGTAACTTATATCCTGAAATAGTATACAATCAAGCAAAATATTTCTTCATGGAGATTATAAATACATTTAAACAAAGTATTGCAAAAATTTTCGACGGCACAACCGTCTTCGTCAGTTGCAAAACATAAACTGCTAAGAGATACAAACAAACAACAAGACAACGTCATAACGTCTAATCGTGCTATTATGACTATTCAGGATCATGTTTAGTTAATATTTTTTTACGACGTCATAATAGCACGATTAGACGTTATGACGTTGTCTTGTTATTTTTTTGTATCTCTTAGCAGTTTATGTTTTGCAACTGACGAAGACAGTTGTGCCGTCGAAAATTTGTGCAATACTTTGTTTAAATGCTGAAATAGTATGATATAAATAAATCGTGTTGTTGATTTATTTAATTGGTCGATTAAAATTGTTTGGTAGTAAGCTCTATACTTACTGTAAATAGCAACGCATTATAACGTTCCTTTCTGAAAACAATTTTAGGGAATTCTGGGTTTAAATTCTATTTTGTTAGTGAAAATCGTTTATGAAGCAAACCTATAACTAATCGATGGTTGATAAATTACGTTTTGATAGTAAATGAAATAATTTTCATCATCTTTGTCAATTCGGGGACGCTTCATTCTTTTTGGTCTTTAGTTTTGATTAAAAAAAAATGTGATGTCATCACATTTTGTTTAATGAAAACAAGTGCCTTCGGCCTGTAATGTCTACCATACCAATATTTTACATAGTAGCCCGGAGCTCTATGGTACCGCGGTACTTAATGTTTAACGTCTGTGTAACGTAACTAGTTTTTGGAATTAATCCAAAAATGTATTCCCCGGTACAGAAACCTATTTTCCCCAAGAATTCATTATATTGTTTGAATTTGTTTAAAAATACGTCGCCACTTTTCCCTACGACAACGCCGATGTACCTGCCATAAATGGTTTCCTATGATATCGCGGTAATTGCAAAATTAATGTTATGGGACACAATGTTTGACAAATCAAGACATCGTTTATAAATACTAAATCAAGGTAAATATCTGGCAAACTTATGGCAGTTATGCCATAAAGAAAATCTTGATAATTTATCACATTTATTCACAGGCACTTGGGTCCAGGATATTTGTTTTCTTCAATTTTATCAATAAAATGTGCATCTACAACGTATATGAACCCGTTTGACATGTTTCGTTGTGAAATAAACGCCTTTATGAACTATGCCCCATTTTCCTGATATCTTCCTAACAATACAATGTATCTACTCTATACAAGGCTAGACTGACGGGTTATGTCCCCTGGCTCGTACCTCGGCTAAAGGGACAGATAAACACTAATCTGTCGCAGTGGAATTTCTACTTAGGTGACGTCATCACCATAAAGTCCTTGATCTTTTTTATCTTTAATTTATTTTAACTTATACAAATAGTATTTCAAAGGTAAAGAGTTTATTTTTCTATAAAAATCATGAAATAAAATTAAAACGTTTTTGCATAAATATTGAACTTCCGGTGTAAACAAACGGGAGAAATATTCAAACAGCTGAGAAGATGTTGTAAACATGAGTTCGATCAGCTTGACGCCGACCAAATCAACAAAAGTGTGCTGTGTTTGCGGCGAAAATAAAAAAGAGGTACGCTCTATAGAGTCAGAAAAGGGAAAAGAAAGAAAATTGAGTCAATTGCTCTTAAAATATGGTGACCTTAATCTGGTACAAGGGATTTTCACTGCATACCGGAAACGACTTTTCCCAGTATTTGTAACTAAAAATAGCTCTACCAATCAAAAAAGAGCTAAGTAAGAACCAATGAACGCCAACGACAAATTAGTCTTTCTCTGTCTCTATATCCAATAAATTGAGACAGGCAATTGTCAGTCTAATACAAGGCAAGAATGTCGAGTTTGTTCTAAAAATAGCAACAAATGTACTTACCGGTATCCCCGCTGTTATCCGCTAGAAAAAATCGTTTCTGATGACTCGTGGCATATTCCCGGTTTCCTTTCAAACTTATCTAACTGTTGAACACAAAAGTCTCTTGTGGCGGAGCGCTTAAACTGTTACAGTCGGGTTTGCTTCTCTCAAGCGAGCTGAATTTTCACCCGGGACGGAAGTGCTTTCAATTTTCCAAGGGACGCAACTCTTCTCGCAATCTGAGGATTTCCGAGTGGACTGAAGCAAGGTAAAATTTTAATGAGTTACGAACATCAATTATTGGCGCAAAAAACGAAAGCTTGAAAAACTGAAAAAATACTTTTTTATCCGAAGAATGGAAGAAGAACAGCATTTAGCTACGGAGGAAACAAATGAAAACATGGAGAAAGATAAAATAATCGATAATGGAAACATTATTTCATGGTACAATTGTCATTGTAATTGCTCTGGTGAATTATTATAAAAATAAAAGATGAGGGAAAAGGGGGGGGGGGGGGCTTTAATAGGCAGAATTTCAGAGATGTGTTAAATTAGAATCCTACAATGCAAGATGTTATTTGATAAAGCTTACAAATAACAAAAAAATGATTGAAATTTCACACTTATCATATGGATCCAGGGCGTTTGTAATGTTTGGAAAGGGGGGCTGACTGGCTAATTAATAAGAGGAGCTCAATTCCAGTCTTATTACAGTGATTTTCTATTATTTCAATATGTTTTTTCTTCCGTAAAAGGGGTGGTACTCATGATGACTCGCTTAATTAAAATCCGCCACTCTCAGTCTTCGAAATTAGACACACCCTGGCCCAGGTCAGTAAAAATATCCAATAAACAGTATTTAAAAGCCCTAAAATTGTATATAAATTCAATGAAAAATTGATTTTCAGGCAAGTAAGCCAAAAAGTGTACTATTAGTCAGCTTTAGCTTTTACTATGACAGTCCTCACGATGAGCACCTGTACTCCGGCCCAAGACCAGTATAACTTGTTCGAACCAGTAAATTTTTGAGTTTTTATTTAAATATTGGAGACATAGTAACTAGTATTCTGAATATACAGTAACATACTCGGGGGCAGATCTAATAGGGACTAGGTTGCCCCCCTCCGTCCTCCCATTCTCTAGATTCTATCAAAATTCGAATACATGTACTTGTAAAATTTGGAAACATGGGTCGGGTCCTCATTTTGCAATAGACACCTCTACTTTTTGGCTTACTTACCCGAAAATAAATTTTTCATTGAATTGATATACAATTTTAGGGCTTTTAAATACTGTTTATTGGATATTTTTCCTGACCTTTGCCAGGGTATGTCTAATTTAGAAGACTGAGAGTGGCGGATTTTAATTAAGCGAGTCATCATGAGTACCACCCCCTTTACGGAAGAAAAAACAGATTTGAAATAATAGGAAATCACTGTAATATGACTGACTGGAATTGAGCTCCTCTTATTCATTAGCCAGTCAGCCCCCCCCCCCTTTCCAAACATTTCAAAAGCCCTGGATCCATAGGTGTGAAATTTCGATCATTTTTCTTTATTTGTAGGCTTAAATCAAATGACATCTTGCATTGTAGGATTCTAATGTAATACATCTCTGAAATTCTGCCTATTAACACCCACCCTCATCTTTTTTTTTGTAATAATTCACCATAGCAATTAAAATGACATTTGTACCATGAAATAATGTTTCCATTATCAATTAATTTATCTTTTTCCATGTTTTCATTTGTTTCATCCGTGGCTAAATGCTTTTCTTCTTCCATTCTTCGGATAAAAAAGTATTTTTTCAGTTTTCCAAGTTTTCGTTTATTGCGCCAATAATTGATGTTCGTAACTCATTAAGATTTTTACCTTGTTTCAGCTCGCTTGAGAGAAGCAAACCTGATTGTAACCGTTTAAGCGCTCCGCCACAAGAGACTTTTGTGTTCAACAGTTAGATAAGGTTGAAAGGAAACCGGGAATATGCCACGAGTAATCAGAAACGATTTTTTCTAGCAGATAACAGCGGGGATACCGGTAAGAACATTTGTTGCTATTTTTAGAACAAACTCGACATTCTGATACATGTATTGTATTTGGAAGATGTTAGGAAAATGGGGCATAGTTCATAAAGGCGTTTATTTCACAACGAAGCATGTCAAACTGGTTCATATACGTTGTAGATGCAAATTTATTGATTAAATAGAGAGAAAAAAAATCCTGGACCCAAGTGCCTGTGACTGTGAGTGTGATTTTCTTGACTGAAATAAGTTAAGCGATCATAATATTTTGACGGAAATTGCTGTATATTTGCTCTATGGGATTTCATCTAAGGTAACAGTATAAAGCTAAATATTGTATTTGCAGGCATAAACAAATTCAAATAGTTACAGTGATGAATATCTCAATAACATAAACAAGAAAATATTCACAAAAACTTGTGTTGCTAACATAAAAAAACATCCGTCAATTTCGTATGTTTGCAACAACATTTAAACAATTGAATTTTACAGCCATAAATGACCAGCATAGACTAGTTTTTTGCAAAAACAACTGCATTTGAGTTGATCTAAACCCAACAGCAGATCTTCCTTTGAGCAGAGTTAGATTTGACCAACCCATAGGAGTTATTAGGGTCTCTTATATGGTATATGCTATAAGTATCGTATCGATTTATGAAACTGAAAGCTAATCTGGGTAATAAATGGTCTTTGTTTTCAAATTAACATATTCTAATAAATAGAAACCATATTGTGTTGCTTTTAGATGAGTCTGATATTTTAGAACTCGAAAGTGCCTATCACCTCTGATGTTATGAGTTCGAATCCTGATAAGGGCGAGGTGTACAACATTATGTGATAAAGTTTGTCAGTGACTTACGACAGATCGGTGGTTTTCTCCGGGTCCTCCGGTTTCCTCCACCAATAAAACTGACCACTACGATATAACTGAAATATTGTTGAAAGTGGCGTTAAACACCATAAAACCAACCAACCAAATTAAAACTCGAAAATAACAAGAAATATACCAATTATGAAAAGAAGCTTAAAGAGTGATGATCAACAATTCCAACAATATCAACAAAACAAACAATCACCTCTTACCTTAACAAACTGAACACACACACACCCTTGATGACCACAACATTTGGTGTTGGGAATCCAAATCCTTGCCTAGGACAGGCACAAAAATGTGGCGGAGTTAAATATATATCACATCACAACTAGGTCAAATATTCGGACAAGAGTGAATTATTATTAGAATATTCCATCATATGTTTTGAATTACATTATTCATGTTATTATTGTAGTTGTCACATGATACATGCTGGAATGGAAGTAGAGGAAATTAGCAAAAATGGTGAATACATGCATCTCGAACAAAAAGCAATGGAAAAGGCTGAAAAGACTTTGGTACCTTATGCCAGATGGGAGCAACTTCTGGCACATGCCCCGCTAACTATTGCTCTACTTGGACAGTTAATGCTTATAGCTACAGAGAAGCATATTTCATTGGAGGAAGAGACACCACGAAATGGATTTCAGTATTTACGATATTCACGTTCATTTCGTGCTACATTGGTACAGATGACCAACATTGGACGGGAGGCATTTGATGGGGCACATAAGAACATGTCTAACATTAAATTACACACAACTAATATTGATGCCGCTATCCAGTCTATTGTTAAAATATTAACGAAAGGGACTATTGACGTTGTAAGCAACTTAATTCCCATTCCTTTAGAGAACATTAAAAGAATAGCAGATGAATAAGTAGAACTCTCCGTCGGTGTAGAAACACGTTTTATACTGTTCATGAATGCAACAGGAGAACTAATTGAAGCATGTACTAGCGCACAGGGTACGTACGACAATCACTTAAAGGAAACGGAAATAGCCATAGAGGTAGCAAAAATAGAAGAAAAACAAGCAAATGATGAAAACAAAGAAACAGTTAAGCGTTATCAGGAAATAAATAACGACATTCAAAGAGCACAGGACGATTTTAATGAAGCGCTGAAATCTATGCCTTCAACGGGAAAATTGATCGGTCTGGCAATTGCCGATTCTTTATTGGGTTTTGCGAACATGTTCACTGGGTCGTTCTCACATACAACATTTGAGGCGGATCAGTTCCAATCCGTCCAGGAAACTGATGAAGATAGGGCTAAGAAAGGCGTTTATAAATTTGCTAGTAAACTAAACGACCATATACAAACGATTGTTGATGTATCAACATCCGGAAAAGGCAAAGGAGAAAAGGAACCAAGCTGGAAAGAAGTCGATCTAGTACGTGTCGCAAAAGAGCGTATTCGTGTTATTTTAAATAATATGAAAAGATATAGTACATCTACCGAAATTCACCAAAGAGGAATACAATTGTGTACTGATGCAATTCGGGTTTCTGAACATTTAATAGACAGTAGTAAACAAATGCAGCCAAACCCAGAAAAAATTGAAAATATAATTATAGAGGCGGAAGATATTTATCAAGCATCAAGATCATTTCTGTCAGAGGAGGCATTGTTTCTGAGGAATACATTTTCAGAAAACAAAGGTCCGAAGAGGCCAAAACGTACAGAATCAAGCTTAGTACAGACTGAATTTAAAAAATCAGAATTAAAGGTGGAAGTAGCAAAGGAAATTTTAAAAGAGTCGCGAAAACGACAGGAAAGTGTAATTCTAGAAATGAAAAACAATAATGACCGAATGGTACAGACGCTTATTGATTTAAAAAAGTTTGATATGGCGAAAGTAGATTTTGAAGAAATTAGGAAAACGCTAATTAAAGGATTAAGAGCTATCAAGGAGGCTCGCGAACAATGGGGGAAATTAGTCGATTTTTTTACAATGGTGTCGATGTTAGTTAAAATTGATTTTAACAATTCTGTCGGTAATTTTATCAAATATGTAGAAGCAGGTACGAACCAAATACTAGAGAAGAACTTTATATCAGATCTGACTCGTGAATTTATGTACAGCAACATAGGTCAGATAAGTACAATAACTAACCTGCTAAATGTAATATCGTCAACATACGTAGATTTGTCCATTGAACACCTCAGTGATCAGATTAATAGCTTATGTGGCTTGGCTTCTTTGGATCCGTCCACAGACCAGCATGAGATCATGAAAAAACGAAACGAACTGTTTGATAATTGCCAGAACACTCAAAAAGGAATAGCAGAGCTTGCCATAAAAAATCAGCAAAATTATGTATCTCAAGCATCAAAAGAATTAAAACTTCTTGAATCACAAATGTTTTCAGGCGACCAAGATGAACATATCTCGAGCATCAAAAAAATAAAACTTCTTGAATCACAAATGTTGTCAGGCGACCAAGATGAACATTAAACAAACACGAACCCTCGTTTTAATAATTTACTCGAACAAAATCATGTTACACAAACAGTTCCTTAACGCGTTTTAACTTTATTATATATATATATATATATAATTTAATTTGATTTGAATACTGCAATATGATTGGGTGATCCGCTTGGGAGATAACTTTGGTTATACTTGATAACCTGGGTTGTTATTGTGACGTCATCGACATATTCATTCGCCAACGATAATTTCAAATAGTCACATGAAATAATCGTAATTAAAATCGAAGAATCTTTAAATTTTGTTGTCAAAATTCAAGAATAAGGAATATTTGAAATTTTTGAACAGGTTATATAAACGTAAACTGCCAATAACGAAGTTGTATCGCATAACCTGTTCAAAAATTTCAACTGTTCCTTAAATATATAATACTACAGGTACACCATCTGTCATCGTCGATAACTCACAACTTAATACGTTTCGATACTCGTCATTCACGATGAGTTGAGAGTATCGGAGTGTGGTCAGCCGTCGGATATCGACGATGACCATATGATTTGATTTATTGTGTTTAACGCCACTTTCAGCAATATTTCAGGTATATCATGGCGACCAGTTTTAGTGGTGGAAGAAACCGGAGTACCCAGAGAGAACCATCGACCATGGACAATCAACTGGTCAACTTTATCACTTGCGGCTGCGAGTCGAATGCATTCTTTTTGTAATTTAAAAAGCCGGGCGCGGACCCACGCCGTATTGATGATAGGCTTGTATGAGTTGTTAGGTAATCCAACTACCTAACTCATTGAGCCACCCGGCCCCCTCGATGACCATATGTATATGATTGTGTTATAGTTGTCTGCAGTGATGCAGAGCACATAAAAAAGTATATCAGGATTAAATAACTTTTATTTATTCAAATATTATAGTACTAACGTGTGAAAACAGGTAATAAGCTAGATACTTTCGAGAAGTTAGCCGTTATTTGTTGAAAGCGTCAGCTTACTTCTCAAAAGTAACCCGATGGGAAAACAAAGCAGAAAAAATCATCGCAATTATGACGTGAACCACAATGGTGTTTTGCCACTGTATACATGTATATAATTTTATCAGTTGATTATCATGTACAAACGACATATAAACAGCAAGCGAAATAATCTAGAAGCTATTGAATATCAGATACCATATTATTGATGTAAATATATGATGCGAATTACCGGTATTATATTTCTGTTTATGGGGGGTCTGTTTCACCCTTCTGGGGGCACATGAGTTCATCCTCGTTTTTCAAGTGCTATATGTTTATTTCGGAACATCTTTATAGAGTATAAATGTAGAGAAAAAGTAATTAACATTTAGCTTTCCAATCATTTGTTTATGAGCTACCTGATGTAGGTTATCCCAGACACGCGTGTGCACTAAATTAGATATATACAGTCTAATACAAATTTCATTTTTAATCCTATCTCATGTAAGCGAAGTTCTGGTGAAATAATCAAATTCAAGTTTGCAGCAAATTTATTGGTTATTAAAGGAAAACGTCATGGTCTTAAGGGAATACGATACAGTAGGGATTGCCAATTGATTTGTTCATGAAAATTCGTGATTTTGTCAATTTCGACATGCTCTTTCCAAATATGCAAAGAAAAATATACCTTCGTGACTTAGTTTTCGAGATATTTACGATCGAATTTCGACCATTTTTCGACAAATTTTTAAAATACGGATTTTTATACCGGTAAAGAAAATATCACAATTTCAAAACGGTAAAAGATAATTGCATCCGGTTTTTTGCAATAGCTTCCTATGATAATTTCGTTCAAAGATGATGAACATGTACATTGCCAATAATAGATTAAGTAGTCCAAAAATTCTACTTATTTGTGGAATATGGATTATTTAGTGGTTTCTTCAGCGAATAGATAAGTAACTGCCGAACCCGTGCAAACGTTCTTACTCAATGTTCATTAGATTTAACGGTGTATCACAACCGTCACACGCGTTTAATTGCTCTGCTAGTGTTTTTAGTTCAACTATTCGTCTCCCATCCTGCCAGCATATATCTTTATAATCAGTTCCAGGGCTTGCGTCCGTCTGGTCTGCGTCTGTCTGGTCTACCTCTGTCTCACCAACATTCCTATCCAACTCTTTCAAGTGCTCTGAACATTTTTTCCAACGGCGTATTTCTCCTTCTTTTAAAAACGGCATTATTCGGCTTGAAGCAGGTGCTTTCAAATTTTTACGCAATCGGCTTTTTATGACGTCGATGCAACTTCCGCGGAAAATGTCGCGCTCGTTACTGTGACGTCGCAAAAACAACATGCGGTATTCGGCAAAGTAATTATCTGCCCTTGCTACTGTATCGTATTCCCTTAAGTTAGCGTGAACATTTAATTGACAGTAGATAAAAGACATCTGTGTTAATGAATGTTAAGAATAACATACCGTAAGGTAGAATTTGGTCATTGAAGTTGCATGTAGCACCAATTAATGGGGATCGCCATTTTTCAGAACTCTTCAATGTGAGGAGACAAAAGGCATAATCCATTCTCGAATAATACCTGCAATTAAAGCTCTTCCGAAAGAGCCGTGATGTCACAGTGTCTGTATCGTCTGACGTTACGCACGGTGTTCGTACAACGTTGCGTTACATAAAATCCGACGTCGTCTGAAGATTACGCTTGAAAGTGTGCTCTACGAGCGAGGATAAAAATCATCGTATTTCCAATTCCGGATTTCTTCTCTGTACGTTGTCTCATGGACATTTATTCCACATCTCAGTATTTTCTATTAATTCATTATTCATTTATTAGAAATCAAATAGGGTTTTAATATTTTATTCGGGGGCCTGGGTGGCCGAGTGGTCTAGGTAGTACTACCTTACAGATCACTTTAACCTATCACCGTTGCAGACCGAGTTCGAGTCCCACTTTGTTCGATTACAAAAAAGGGTGCGCACGATTTGCATGTGATAAACCTTACCAGTTACTTGCCCAAGGTCGTTGGTTCTCTCCGGGCACTCCAGCTTCCCCCACCACTAAAACTGGTCGTCGCGATATAGCTGAAAGATTGCTGCAATGATGTAAAACCCCATTAAACAAACAAACAAACCTAGCAAATCTCCTCATGCATTCGCAATGTGCTCTATCAGGACCGATCTCCTCAAGCAGGAAAACGAGAAAATTGACAGTTTGTAGATTTATCTAGACTTCAATTTACTTCTGACGAATCGGAATTGATCCCCGATTACATTTAGACTCCCATGATGAAAAAATATTGAAAATTTAACTTGCATCTTTGTCAAGAACAACTTATAAATGTAAGAGTGTCACAATTTTCGTCATGTTTTTTGTGGGACGATTAATTTTGCGAGAATTACCCTTCATATACAAGAATAAACTATACATGTTTCTAATCGTGAAAGCATTCGTCACAGCATAGCATTCTCTGATTTTGCAATATTCGAGCAGTAAAAAAGAAAATTTCAATTTTTGACATGTACATACCTTGCGAAGCGTCTTCGTGAACTCTCCTCCACCAAAACCGGAAGTTATCCTCACGAATTTCTTTGCAGAACCAACTGTTTTGCTTGTGCCGATTACCAGCCGTGCTGTACGCACTTTAAATTATGAAAGTCTTGTCCTTCTTCTTTGGGACATAAAGTATTTTTTTTTAATTCAGTCAGGTGAGTAAAAACAGGATACTGATCACTTTTTGGTGTGTTCGATTTACGGAAATCCATACAACTTTTGAACAAGAATCTTCTTGAATGTTGGTACCTGCAGAAACAGGTTTCGCGATCACACGGGCTCGCTTGTATTAAAAAGTATGGCTTAAGTCTCTCGAAAAGTCTCTGCGAGATTTTGACATTTGGGTATTTCTCTTTGAAATCTATTAAGACCTCTGTTTGAGTTCTTTCAAGAACAAATGTCATGTGACTTGAGTATAATTTTGGTCCTAATCTTACACGCTTGATATCTTTTTTATTAGCAGCTGGACGGGCATTTTCGGACGATATCCAAAAGTCATAGATTGTTTTTTTCAATTCATCCGATAAGGCATCACTTCTAGTTGTTCTTGATGTATACGTCCAAGAAGCGTTCTCTGTTGTTAAGACCTTTGTCCGAATTCTCTTTCCTGAAAAAAAAATTGGGACAAATTGATTGAAAGGTACAACAGTGGACTAGATTACGGCGATAGTAAATACCCTCTCCTTTTCAACACATACACTGTACAAGGAAACACGTATATACAGGTATGCATACTTGAATCAGAGATGATAAAAACAAGTGGGTGGTTCTTAATTGTTTATCTATTGGATGATTTGATAGTTTTATGACCACTGACCATTTTTGTGGAAGATTCCATTAAATGAAGGGGAAAGCAGCATGGATGTAGCTAACTTTTCATCAATACCAAAAGAAATAAATTAGTTATTTGCAATGGAATTTATTTCAAAATATCTAATGTATAATTTTCATTTAGTAAAATCCAACTAAAAGGGAAGAATACACATAATGAGCAAACTAAGGTTCCATGTGATTCCTGTTATAATTAGTGGTTCATGTCTGCTTAGTGGAGGTGGAGTTTTGACCTAATCAGTAGGCAGTTAACCTCAAGCTAGGTCAGAGTGATGTAATTGTTGCATAATCATAATATTATCATCAGTGGAAAGATATATCTGTCTTCTTTCAAATGGTACCTCATTTGTTAATTTTGATGCAATATTAAGAAAGTTACCGCTGTTTTCAGATGGAAGATTGGAGGAAAAAAATCTTTGTATAATATTACCTCAACTCAGTATAATGATAACAAACACTACAAAATGCATTTCCCTTCGATTGACGGTAGACTGTCCAAGTGCATGTACATGTAAGTGTTTACCTATAAAAGATTGACCATGCTGACGGACTACTTGTACACCATGTCTTCTGGCATTAAATTTTAACATTATTTTAAACTTTGGGGATGATTTTTTTTTCTGTTTGTTTGTTTGTTTTTGCATAATATTAAACAATTTTGCATATACATGTGTACATATAAATTAATTACTCTTATTCTGTAGTTTTTCAATCTATAATCTGTTTTTGTATTGTTAGATACATTCCCCGTTTTGCTGGATTGTTGTCTCGTAAATTTATTCCACATATTTTCTGTGTCGAAAAAAAAATACTAGCTTTCCCTTACCTGAAGACATTCTCCTGACATTAAAACGAAGCTTTCCAACAGTTGAATTCTGCATTTTGATTTTTGCACATTTTCACCATTAACTGCTGCACTTAATATGTTGTTAGTTGCTCGAGCATCATTTGTCCGTTTGCACTTTATGTCAGAAACAATTGTCTTCATATCAAAAAGTAAAGCCTCTGCCATCTGAACATTCCTTTGGTCTTCGGGAGATGGAATCTTTTTCTGTTTTTGCATTAGATGTACTGTTGGACTGTTTTTGAGGAAAGAGCGGCTTCCCGCTTTCTAGGTGTTTGAGGTAAATTTTCTTTAAATTCTTTCAAAGCTCTGTGTTTCTGTGTTCTAGATTGAAATATAACTTCGTTATTTTTGTCTACAAAAATCTGTTGCAGTTGTTTTAATTTATCTCTATACTCTTTTTTTCTTTCTATTTCTGTGGATTCGTTTTTCTTCCTTCTTTTTCTCATCGTCACGCATGCGCTCTCTATAAATCCATTTTCTTTTTGTCTCCACTGAAGGTTCCTCATTTTGGCAAGTTTCCTCACGTTCTCTGCGTCTTTTTGTCCACCTTGCTTCATTATATACTTCGGAGTTTGTCCGATATTTATTTCGTTGGTCTTTCTCTTTCTTTTTCTTTTTTTAAGTCTCTGTATTTTTTTATTTTTTCAGCTCCTGGAGTTAATGCTGAAAATTTAGAAGGGTTAAATTTGTTAAATCTCCTTTTGTAGAAGCGCTTTCAAGAAATTGTACTGTTTTCTTGATGGTAAAAAATTCAAATCAAATTGTAGGTAAACGGGCTTTTTATTTGGAATTCAAATTATGTAAAATAATTTGATTTTAAACTTATTTTTAATTGCATGATATTCAAATAAAGGAAAATGTAGGTGCGTGAAAATCCACATTTTTCACGTTCTTGTCGTTAGATCACACTTCGACGTCTTTTTTTTCTCAATTTCCGTTATGGGACAAAGTGACTACCGCTCTTTGGAATGTGTTATGCTTCGATTCATACAATGAACTCTAAAAAGGAGAATACTTTTGGATTTGGAAAGAAGACATTATGTACTTTTTGATACATATTGTGAATTTATGAGAAGATAATCGTTGAAAAAGATTATTTTGTTCATTCACACAAACAAAATTGTGCGACGTAGGCTTTATTCAACTGGGACAAATTGACTATTTTTTAATGATAAGTCCATGTCTGAAATTGATTCTATATTTTACAATTTTTTTCACATGGTGCATTTTGCCCAGTTATGTACTTTCTAATGATATAGATCTATAGCATTACTTACATTTCCTGTTATTCATATCCATATTTACATCGCTTTTCTACAACCCAGTCTCCGTTTAAACGTTATTTTTCAAGATAGACATTTTCTTGTGGCGACTGTGAACGACCTACCGCAATGGATTTCCGTTTGAACCAAAAACGGCGAGAACGTCACAAAGCCTCATCGCTTGACGTTATTCCCGCCAAATTTTAGAAGAATTGGAAAAACAATGATACTGTAAATGCTTATAGCCTGCCGAGGTGTGCTTGAAAAATGTAACGTTGGACATGCTGTTTTTGCAGTCATTTTTCTTCTATAGATTCAAAATAGACAAAAACTTACATATATCAAAATTTAAGGGGTGATTAAATGAAAATGCACAATAAATTGGACAAGAATTTGGGGTTTTTTTCATTCACAAGAAGCATATTATTTAATTTATACGATAACTTCGTTCGTTTACATGTATGTAAGAAACCGAGATTGTCAGCAAAACCGTGTGTAACGTCTTTATTATATCAGTATTGATCAGTTGCAATTTAATCATTAAAAATTATGTAAAATAACGTCGTATATTTATCTTTTGATATTTACAAAATCATTATGAATTCATGTCAAACATTTTATTGCACTAACGAAAAGGGAATGTGTGAGATTTTTTATTTTTTTTTTGTAATTACCGATCAGGACTACCCATGTCAACACATCGACCAGTGACCACGAAAAACGCGGGAAAGTACGACAGCATTGGCGACAAAAGAGAGAGAAAAAAACATGTGTCCGCATAAAACGAGTTTAAAGTGACAGTTATTTAACCTACGGTCAATCATGTAAAACATACATGGAATTATACGTAGATACCCCTTTTGTTTTATGAAAATGTAACATGGATGGAAATATTAAGAAAACAATTAGGACGATATACAAATTGTTAACATTGTATTGCAGTTGATCTGATATCAAAACATAACCAAAAGGGCTCGATGTTGGGAAGAGTCAGATACATTATTTTTTCAACTAACATGATCCGTCTCCGTGACGTCACATGAAGAGGTGTCATGGCCGCTTACACTACGACAGGAAATTCCAAATATTCATATTTCTAATTGGGTATATTAATGTTAATAAAGGTGTTTTTTGTTTAATTATTAGTTATTAACGAATAAAAAGTTACAATGTATTGAATTATAACAATTGCTCAAACGACTGGAGTTTTCCTTTAATATTTACAGAGGACACATGATTATGCAGAAAACTCCTTCATTGTAAACCAAATAACAATCATATATAATGACAACCATACATGTTTTAACATTGGATAGTTTCATTTAAGCCTAGTGGTCGTCGTGGTCGTGATCGTATGGTAGTTGGATTTACAACTACCTATGCAATCAGTGCCTATCATCACTAACGTTATGAGCTCGAATCCCGCTCATGCGAGGTGTACTCGATACAACATTATGTGATAAAGTTTGTCAGTGACTTGTGACAGGTCGGTGGTTTTCTCCTCGATTAGACTCCATTGTATTTCATATTAGCATTGCATTACTATTGGTATGGGTCGTTTCTCCCGATAAGAAAAATTAATTTTGAGGGGCGAACAAAGATCCATGATTGGTTTGGTTATTGAGGTTTATTGCGGCGTTCAGCAATTCTTTCGCAGAGTTGTGGACTAGCCAGACAGTGGGGGAGCAAGTTATCAACTTACAAGAAAACAAACACTCTGGTATCAAAGAATATCCTTATATCAATGGTTAATTGGCCAATAATTTGCTTCCATTCTAAGATTTCAGTTTTTCTTAATTTTTTCCCGAAAAGGGGGGGGGGGGGCAAAAAAATAGCCCCCACCCCACACACACTAAAAAACGTGAATCCTTGCACCCCCCCCCCCCCTCCAACAGGCTCCCATGTCCCTGTTTTAGCTACAAAACACAATTTATTCGGACAATTATAACGAACTGACTAGTGCAACCTTCGGCCTTGGATTGTTTGGAAGCCATAAGGGTGGAGCAACGATGCTCGAACCCTCGTGAGCGGTGTTGGGTTTGTATTTAGAGTGAGTGATTGTTGTTTAGCGCCAATTCAGCAATTTGTCAGCTATATCATGGCGAGAACAAGTTAATTTTCAACGAGATGATGATGATGATGATGTGCGCTTTGTTCTAGAATTCTATAGTACTAGCTTACTGCAACAACAGTCCGCGGGTAGACATGATGCTCCACTCTCACACATTATTCTGATTCCGAGCCAACCAGTCTTTGCTCTTTCTCCTAATTACTGCGTGTTTAGAGGAAAAGCAACAAATACCAATTGTATAATCTTTGGTTTGACCCGACCGGGGATCGAGCCCACGATCTACCGCACTTGAGGCAAGCACGCTAACCATTACGGCACCGATACGGTTGCTTGTATTTAGAAATCCATGTTGTCCTCCTTATACATAGATAAAGATGGTTTTTTTATATAATAAAAAAGTTAATATTTATAAATGTTTTAATTTTAATGAATGACACGCTTTTATTTCAGAGACATCAAATACGTGTAGTAACCATGGAAACATCTGTGGCAGTGTACGAATCCAATTTTGTTTGTAGTGTTATTCCACATTTTAATGGCGCAGTTCAGAGCCTGCAACTTATTTTGCAAATTTTGCTAAATACAAAAACATCGTGGAACTCACTCTCCAAGTCGGAAGCAGACAAGTTAATAGAATCAATTTCAAGACCTGTTCAACAAGCATATGATAGTTTTGAGAAGGCAAATATCGAGTCTGCAAAACACAAGTCCATTATTGATAGAGCATTTGAAAAATCAATATCAGTCGAAAGACAATTATCCAACGATGCAAGAAATTCTGAATCTAAAATACAACAACAAACAACCGCGATTGAGGTCAAAAGTAAACAAATCCAAGACGCAATGGACATTCTACAAAACACTAAAGCACATCTTAATTCGGCTAATGGAAATGTACAAGCTGCTAGAAATGAATACGAAAGGCGAAAAAGTGGTTTGAAAAGCGCTATTAATCGTGCGGAAGACAACGTTAGACACGCTACAGAGGAAGTCAATCGGCAAGCGGCAGTTGTTCAGCAGAGAGAACAAGAACTGTCTACATTACAAAACGAATTAACGAAATTGAAGGAAGAAAACAATGTTAAAGAAATAGAAGTGAAACAACAACAGGAATATATTTCAAAACTGAAAAAAACTCGAAAAAGAAATCAACACGGTTCGTGAGGGTCTGGCGAAATGTATGAACTATATCTCCACTACCTTTGGCAAAACAAAAATTTTGCGTGACGAAGCAAAATCCTTGTTTTCTCTCGAACCTCTGTTAAATACCATCAATGACATAGAACAACAGTTAAAAGGTTCATCCGGTAATATAGGAGTTGATGGCAATACAAATCTCCAGCTAGCTAAACAGAGAATCTTTCCTCTCTCTGAAAAGGCACAGAATATAAGATTACTGCAGAATGGACATGACAGGAAGAAAGAGGAGCTATAATGAAATGTACAAAGAAACAAACAAGACATTATATTTTAATGTAATGTCAATTTATTCTTCAAAAGAAACAATGTATAATAGAGTGTAAGTTTCCCTTCTTACATGTATGTATGTTTGTGCATCTTTTTACAGATTGATATTTGTGCATATTATGTTTGCTTTTGAACTGTGTATAATGACCGATGATTTGAATTCATATTTTCTAATGTGTGCATTCGTATATATTACGGCAAATTGAATTAATAATATTTACCAAAAGATGGTTTATGGTTGTGGTTAATGGTGTTTAATGTCACATTCAACAATATTCCAGTTATATCGTGGTGGTCATTGTATTGGTGGAGGAAACAGGAGAACCCAGAGAAAACCACGGGCCTGTCGCAAGTCACTGACTAAAATTTTAAAAATATAGTAATTTAAAATGTGTAGTTAGTATCTCCTACCATTATGTGGGGCCGTCGTGGTCGTGATCGTATGGTAGTTGGACTTACAACTAACTGTGCAATTAGTGCTTATCACAACTAACGTTGTGAGTTCGATGGCGATGTGTACTCGATATGTGATAAATTTTGTCAGTGACTTGCGGCAGGTCGGTGGTTTTCTTCGGGTACTCCTGTTTCCTCCACCAATAAAAAAACTGACAGCCACGATATATTTGAAATATTATTGAAAGTGGCGTTAAACACCATGACCTTAACCCTTATGTGACCTAGGTCGGTGAATGAGGTGTGCACGATAAAGATTGATTAATAAATATGGGATCTTGAACAAAGACTGTAGGAATACACGTCATTTTAATGTCCGTAAACTGTGTTTATCAATGAAATAGTGTTTGTTTGTTTGTTTGTTTGATGGTGTACACCTCGCCCTGGTCGAGATTCGATCTCACAACATCAGTGGTGAAAGGCACTGATTGCATAGGTAGTTGTAAGAAGAGTTTGAAGATACCAAAGGGGTAATAAGAATCCGTATATCGAAGAAGAACAGACAACACAATGGCCAAAGGAAAAAAGTACAAAAGGACAAACAACGATCTACAAAACATACACATAAAACTAAAGATCGAGTAACACGAATCCAACTAAAAACCGGTAAACGTGTTTTCTTATCGACGGCAAAATAACGTCGCGCTACTTCTATATTTTTCTATAGTTTTCTATTAAAATTAAAACAAATAAACAACTAAAAAAAAGCGAAGCTGAAAACAAACAAACGATATCAAAACTTGACAAACAAAAGAGCGAAAGCAAAATACAAAAATATACCAAACCTGAAAAAAATAATGATGTGTTTCCGCTTACTCAAGCGACCCTAATTAAAAATGAATTCATGACCTTAATTTTTGTGTGTGTCATTTTTGAACAAGCATTGCAAACAAGAATGTGTGCATTGTAGAAACTATAATTATATAATAGTTAAAAAAAATCGTGAAATATAATTGATTTATATGAAAATTAAAAATGTGAACTGAATTATTTTAATTATAATTTCACTAGATTATACATAAGATATTACGAGAAATTTTCAAGAATACAACGTATACAATCAATCAATAAACAAACAGAATATGATAATCTCGTTTTAGAGCAAGATATACTTTCAAAGAAAAAATGATAAAGTACAGTCACATAACATAAACAATCAATAAATACAAAAAGGGAATACAAACGAAATAAATAAGCAAACAAACAAACATTGAAATAAACACCTAAAGGAAAACACCAACAACACAAATATATACAAGAAAGCCAAAATAAAATAAAAATCAATAAAAACAAAAAGTGAAATTCCGAAATAAAGAACAATACATCAAAACACACCCACACCACCTCCATCCTAGCCAAACCCACGGTATGCAAACACAAATAAGGAAGAAGGAAAAATGAAAAAGAAGACGCGAAACGTTCTTTTCAACGTTAATTATGTGTAACGTCAAGTGTCACCAACATCGCGCATAACGCCACCATGATCTCCTCGTGGTGACTACCTAGTAAACAACCGGTAGAAAATGGGGAGCAAGTGCGGAGATCAAATTTTCCTGCAGAATCAAAAATTAATAGGCATCAAGACCCGATGGCAAGAAAATTATCTTCCAGGCCTACCAAAGTCGTCGTAAGACTTAACAATTATTTTTTTTAACGCCACTTTCATCAATATTTCAGCTATATCATTGCGACCAGTTTTAGTGGTGGAAGAAGCTGCGAGTCGAGTGCACCCTTTTTGTAATGTACAAAGCCGGGCGCGAGCCCATGCCGTATTGGTGATAGACTTGTATGAGTTGTTAAGTAATCCAACTACCTAACTCATTGAGCCACCCAGTTCCTGTAGAAAAATAGACAATACTTTATTGAGATCGTGTAGATCTCATTTAAAGGCTGTGCTGGTCATGTGACTTAACACTTATTTTCTCATGAGAATGGTTTCATTTATTTTACATGATTACATCATCCACCAAGGATTTATTGGATTATTTAAATAGAATATTATGGGCATTACTTTGGAAATAAAATACAAACTAAGTAAACACACAACAGAAACACACACATACTGTGACACTGTTTGTTGATATTCAACATATTCTGAAAGATGAAGGGACACTGTTTGTTGATATTCAACATATTCTGAAAGACGAAGGAATTTTTCTACTGCAAATTTTAGATGTGGATCTGTATAAATAGATAAATCTTCTGATGATTTTCCGATATATGTTGCAATATCTCTTATGACGGTGACTAAAGGATCAACAGATATAAGATCAATGCTTTCCGTGCGAAGAATATTTGTTTTACCGAATGTGACGCTTATAAAATGCATCCATTTTCCTAAATATTCACTATACAAGCTAATTTTCTTCTGGAACATTTTCAATTCTTCAATTTTTTCACGTCTTTCTTTTAGTTCTCTTTCTTTGACAATTTTCTCTTTCTTTATGTTTTCCAATTTCGTATATAAAGATCTAATTTCATTTTCTGTCTGCTCAATATTGTTCACATATCTATTTACTTGTGCGTCAGTTTTTCGATGGAAATATTCCGCTGTCTCTATGGCATCATACAACCCAAAAAAATAAGCAGCAAAAGAACCTATTAATGGAATAGCAAAGAAGCCACTTTCTGCCTCTCTCCTTCTTCTTCGTAGCTCACTATAAGCTCTGTTGGCAACTCGTTCAGCATGGTCGAGATCGGTTCGTGCAGAGAGAAGGTGACTTTTTGTAATTTCTATTCGATTGTATTTTTCGTTGATTGCAATTGATTCTTTGCGAATATTATTTTCCGCCTCCTTGATATCAGAAATTAACTGTCCTTCCATTTTTATACAATTAAAAACATATGCATCAACATCGGACTTGTGGCTCGATAACATCATGTCTGCTTTTGCAAAATGGTCATATGCTTCTTGGACATACTTGGATATTTTCATCTGGTCCGTCTCTGTAATATCTCCCGGAATCCACATTTTGGTATTGATCAGCAGTTGTACCACAATATTAAAATTCTGAACTCCAGCATGGAAATGCGGTGTTACACTTTCCAAGATATCAGTTGCGTGAAGTTTGACTGAAGTGTCCATTGTACCTTAATCACCTGAAATAATCATAGTGACATTACATGTATTGCTTGCTATACGTAGATGTAAATAGAAATAACCATAGTGACATTACATGTATTGTTGGTTATACTTAAATGTAAATAGGACTACTGAAATAACCATAGTGACATTACATGTACTGTTGGCTATACCTAAATGTAAATAAGACTACTGAAATAACCACAGTGACATTACATGTATTATTGGTTATACTTAGATGTAAATAGACTACTGAAATAACCACAGTGACATTACATGTATTGTTGGCTATACTTAAATGTAAATAGACTTTGAAATAACCACAGTGACATTACATGTATTATTGGTTATACTTAAATGTAAATAGACTATTGAAATAACCACAGTGACATTACATGTATTATTGGTTATACTTAAATGTAAATAAGACTACTGAAATAACCACAGTGACATTACATGTATTATTGGTTATACTTAAATGTAAATTAGACTACTGAAATAACCACAGTGACATTACATGCATTGTTGGCTATACTTATATGTAAATAGACTATTGAAATAACCATAGTGACATTAAATGTATTGTTGGCTATACTTAAATGTAAATAGAAATAACCACGGTGACATTACATGTATTGTTGGCTATACTTAGATGTAAATAGACTACTGAAATAACCATAGTGACATTACATGTATTGTTGGCTATACTTAGATGTAAATAGACTACTGAAATAACCACAGTGACATTACATGTATTGTTGGCTATACTTAAATGTAAATAGACTACTGAAATAACCATAGTGACATTACATGTATTGTTGGCTATACTTAGATGTAAATTAGACTACTGAATTAACCATAGGGACATTACATGTATTGTTGGCAATACTTAAATGTAAATTAGACTACTGAAATAACCACGGTGACATTACATGTATTGTTGGCTATGCTTAAATGTAAATAGACTACTGAAATAACCACAGTGACATTACATGTATTGTTGGCTATACTTAGATGTAAATGGACTACTGAAATAACCACGGTGACATTACATGTATTGTTGGCTATACTTATATGTAAATGGACTACTGAAATAACCATAGTGACATTACATGTATTGTTGGCTATACTTAGATGTAAATAGACTACTGAAATAACCACAGTGACATTACATGTATTGTTGGCTATACTTAAATGTAAATTAGACTACTGAAATAACCATAGGGACATTACATGTATTGTTGGCTATACTTAAATATAAATAGACTACTGAAATAACCATAGTGGCATTACATGTATTGTTGGCTATACTTAAATGTAAATTAGATTACTGAAATAACCATAGTGACATTACATGTATTGTTGGCTATACTTAGATGTAAATAGACTACTGAAATAATCATAGTGACATTACATGTATTGTTGGCTATACTTAAATGTAAATAGACTACTGAAATAACCATAGTGACATTACATGTATTGTTGGCTATACTTAAATGTAAATTTGACTACTGAAATAACCATAGTGACAGTACATGTATTGTTGGCTATACTTAAATATAAATAGACTACTGAAATAACCATAGTGACATTACATGTATTTTTGGCTATACTTAAATATAAATAGACTACTGAAATAACCATAGTGACATTACATGTATTGTTGGCTATACTTAAGTGTAAATTAGACTACTGAAATAACCATAGTAACATTACATATATTGTTGGCTATACTTAAATGTAAATTAGACTACTGAAATAACCATAGGGACATTACATGTATTGTTGGCTATACTTAAATATAAATAGACTACTGAAATAACCATAGTGACATTACATGTATTGTTGGCTATACTTAGATGTAAATAGACTACTGAAATAACCATAGTGACATTACATGTATTGTTGGCTATACTTAAATGTAGATAGACTACTGAAATAACCACGGTGACATTACATGTATTGTTGGCTATACTTAGATGTAAATAGACTACTGAAATAACCACAGTGACATTACATGTATTGTTGGCTATACTTCGATGTAAATAGACTACTGAAATAACCACAGTGACATTACATGTATTGTTGGCTATACTTAGATGTAAATAGACTACTGAAATAACCATAGTGACAGTACATGTATTGTTGGCTATACTTAGATGTAAATAGACTACTGAAATAACCACAGTGACATTACATGTATTGTTGGCTATACTTAGATGTAAAAAGACTACTGAAATAACCATAGTGACATTACATGTATTGTTGGCTATACTTAGATGTAAATAGACTACTGAAATAACCATAGTGACATTACATGTATTGTTGGCTATACTTAGATGTAAATAGACTACTGAAATAACCACAGTGACATTACATGTATTGTTGGCTATACTTCGATGTAAATAGACTACTGAAATAACCACAGTGACATTACATGTATTGTTGGCTATACTTAGATGTAAATAGACTACTGAAATAACCATAGTGACAGTACATGTATTGTTGGCTATACTTAGATGTAAATAGACTACTGAAATAACCACAGTGACATTACATGTATTGTTGGCTATACTTAGATGTAAATAGACTACTGAAATAACCATAGTGACATTACATGTATTGTTGGCTATACTTAGATGTAAATAGACTACTGAAATAACCATAGTGACATTACATGTATTGTTGGCTATACCAAAATGTAAATAGACTACTGAAATAACCACAGTGACATTACATGTATTGTTGGCTATACTTAGATGTAAATAGACTACTGAAATAACCACAGTGACATTACATGTATTGTTGGCTATACTTAGATGTAAATAGACTACTGAAATAACCACAGTGACATTACATGTATTATTGGCTATACTTAGATGTAAATAGACTACTGAAATAACCATAGTGACATTACATGTATTGTTGGCTATACTTAGATGTAAATAGATTACTGAAATAACCATAGTGACATTACATGTATTGTTGGCTATACTTAAATGTAAATTTGACTACTGAAATAACCATAGTGACAGTACATGTATTGTTGGCTATACTTAGATGTAAATAGACTACTGAAATAACCATAGTGACATTACATGTATTGTTGGCTATACTTAGATGTAAATAGACTACTGAAATAACCATAGTGACATTACATGTATTGTTGGCTATACCAAAATGTAAATAGACTACTGAAATAACCACAGTGACATTACATGTATTGTTGGCTATAATTAGATGTAAATAGACTACTGAAATAACCACAGTGACATTACATGTATTGTTGGCTATACTTCGATGTAAATAGACTACTGAAATAACCACAGTGACATTGCATGTATTGTTGGCTATACTTAGATGTAAATAGACTACTGAAATAACCATAGTGACAGTACATGTATTGTTGGCTATACTTAGATGTAAATAGACTACTGAAATAACCACAGTGACATTACATGTATTGTTGGCTATACTTAGATGTAAATAGACTACTAAAATAACCATAGTGACATTACATGTATTGTTGGCTATACTTAGATGTAAATAGACTACTGAAATAACCATAGTGACATTACATGTATTGTTGGCTATACCAAAATGTAAATAGACTACTGAAATAACCACAGTGACATTACATGTATTGTTGGCTATACTTAGATGTAAATAGACTACTGAAATAACCACAGTGACATTACATGTATTGTTGGCTATACTTAGATGTAAATAGACTACTGAAATAACCACAGTGACATTACATGTATTGTTGGCTATACTTAGATGTAAATAGACTACTGAAATAACCATAGTGACATTACATGTATTGTTGGCTATACTTAGATGTAAATAGACTACTGAAATAACCATAGTGACATTACATGTATTGTGGGCTATACTTAAATGTAAATAGACTACAGAAATAACCATAGTGACATTACATGTATTGTTGGCTATACTTAAATGTAAATTTGACTACTGAAATAACCATAGTGACAGTACATGTATTGTTGGCTATACTTAGATGTAAATAGACTGCTGAAATAACCATAGTGACATTACATGTATTGTTGGCTATACTTAAATGTAAATTTGACTACTGAAATAACCATAGTGACATTACATGTATTGTTGTCTATACTTAAATATAAATAGACTACTGAAATCACCATAGTGACATTACATGTATTGTTGGCTATACTTAAATATAAATAGACTACTGAAATAACCATAGTGACATTACATGTATTGTTGGCTATACTTAAATGTAAATTAGACTACTGAAATAACCATAGTAACATTACATATATTGTTGGCTATACTTAAATGTAAATTAGACTACTGAAATAACCATAGGGACATTACATGTATTGTTGGCTATACTTAAATATAAATAGACTACTGAAATAACCATAGTGACATTACATGTATTGTTGGCTATACTTAAATGTAAATAGACTACTGAAATAACCATAGTGACATTACATGTATTGTTGGTTATACCTAAATGTAAATAGACTACTGAAATAACCACGGTGACATTACATGTATTGTTGGCTATACTTAGATGTAAATAGACTACTGAAATAACCACAGTGACATTACATGTATTGTTGGCTATACTTAGATGTAAATAGACTACTGAAATAACCACAGTGACATTACATGTATTGTTGGCTATACTTAGATGTAAATAGACTACTGAAATAACCACAGTGACATTACATGTATTGTTGGCTATACTTAGATGTAAATAGACTACTGAAATAACCATAGTCACAGTACATGTATTGTTGGCTATACTTAGATGTAAATAGACTACTGAAATAACCACAGTGACATTACATGTATTGTTGGCTATACTTAGATGTAAATAGACTACTGAAATAACCATAGTGACATTACATGTATTGTTGGCTATACTTAGATGTAAATAGACTACTGAAATAACCATAGTGACATTACATGTATTGTTGGCTATACTTAAATGTAAATAGACTACTGAAATAACCACAGTGACATTACATGTATTGTTGGCTATACTTAGATGTAAATAGACTACTGAAATAACCACAGTGACATTACATGTATTGTTGGCTATACTTAGATGTAAATAGACTACTGAAATAACCACAGTGACATTACATGTATTGTTGGCTATACTTAAATGTAAATAGACTACAGAAATAACCATAGTGACATTACATGTATTGTTGGCGATACTTAAATGTAAATAGACTACTGAAATAACCATAGTGATATTACATGTATTGTTGGCTATACTTAGATGTAAATAGACTACTGAAATAACCACAGTGACATTACATGTATTGTTGGCTATACTTAAATGTAAATAGACTACAGAAATAACCATAGTGACATTACATGTATTGTTGGCGATACTTAAATGTAAATAGACTACTGAAATAACCATAGTGATATTACATGTATTGTTGGCTATACTTAGATGTAAATAGACTACTGAAATAACCATAGTGACATTACATGTATTGTTGGCTATACTTAGATGTAAATAGACAACTGAAATAACCATAGTGACATTACATGTATTGTTGGCTATACTTAAATGTAAATAGACTACTGAAATAACCATAGTGACATTGCATGTATTGTTGGCTATACTTAGATGTAAATAGACTACTGAAATAACCATAGTGACATTACATGTATTGTTGGCTATACTTAAATGTAAATAGACTACTGAAATAACCATAGTGACATTACATGTATTGTTGGCTATACTTAGATGTAAATAGACTACTGAAATAACCATAGTGACATTACATGTATTGTTGGCTATACTTAGATGTAAATAGACTACTGAAATAACCATAGTGACATTACATGTATTGTTGGCTATACTTAGATGTAAATAGACTACTGAAATAACCATAGTGACATTACATGTATTGTTGGCTATACTTAGATGTAAATAGACTACTGAAATAACCACGGTGACATTACAGGTATTGTTGGCTATACTTAGATGTAAATAGACTACTGAAATAACCACAGTGACATTACATGTATTGTTGGCTATACTTAGATGTAAATAGACTACTGAAATAACCATAGTGACATTACATGTATTGTTGGCTATACTTAGATGTAAATAGACTACTGAAATAACCATAGTGACATTACATGTATTGTTGGCTATACTTAGATGTAAATAGACTACTGAAATAACCATAGTGACATTACATGTACTGTTGGCTATACTTAGATGTAAATAGACTACTGAAATAACCATAGTGACATTACATGTATTGTTGGCTATACTTAGATGTAAATAGACTACTGAAATAACCATAGTGACATTACATGTATTGTTGGCTATACTTAAATGTAAATAGGCTACTGAAATAACCATAGTGACATTACATGTATTGTTGGCTATACTTAGATGTAAATAGACTACTGAAATAACCATAGTGACATTACATGTATTGTTGGCTATACTTAGATGTAAATAGACTACTGAAATAACCACAGTGACATTACATGTATTGTTGGCTATACTTAGATGTAAATAGACTACTGAAATAACCATAGTGACATTACATGTACTGTTGGCTATACTTAGATGTAAATAGACTACTGAAATAACCATAGTGACATTACATGTATTGTTGGCTATACTTAGATGTAAATAGACTACTGAAATAACCATAGTGACATTACATGTACTGTTGGCTATACTTAGATGTAAATAGACTACTGAAATAACCATAGTGACATTACATGTATTGTTGGCTATACTTAGATGTAAATAGACTACTGAAATAACCACAGTGACATTACATGTATTGTTGGCTATACTTAGATGTAAATAGACTACTGAAATAACCATAGTGACATTACATGTATTGTTGGCTATACTTAAATGTAAATAGACTACTGAAATAACCATAGTGACATTACATGTATTGTTGGCTATACTTAGATGTAAATAGACTACTGAAATAACCATAGTGACATTACATGTATTGTTGGCTATACTTAGATGTAAATAGACTACTGAAATAACCACAGTGACATTACATGTATTGTTGGCTATACTTAGATGTAAATAGACTACTGAAATAACCATAGTGACATTACATGTATTGTTGGCTATACTTAGATGTAAATAGACTACTGAAATAACCATAGTGACATTACATGTATTGTTGGCTATACTTCGATGTAAATAGACTACTGAAATAACCATAGTGACATTACATGTATTGTTGGCTATACTTAGATGTAAATAGACTACTGAAATAACCACAGTGACATTACATGTATTGTTGGCTATACTTAGATGTAAATAGACTACTGAAATAACCACAGTGACATTACATGTATTGTTGGCTATACTTAGATGTAAATAGACTACTGAAATAACCATAGTGACATTACATGTATTGTGGGCTATACTTAAATGTAAATAGACTACAGAAATAACCATAGTGACATTACATGTATTGTTGGCTATACTTAAATGTAAATTTGACTACTGAAATAACCATAGTGACAGTACATGTATTGTTGGCTATACTTAGATGTAAATAGACTGCTGAAATAACCATAGTGACATTACATGTATTGTTGGCTATACTTAAATGTAAATTTGACTACTGAAATAACCATAGTGACATTACATGTATTGTTGTCTATACTTAAATATAAATAGACTACTGAAATCACCATAGTGACATTACATGTATTGTTGGCTATACTTAAATATAAATAGACTACTGAAATAACCATAGTGACATTACATGTATTGTTGGCTATACTTAAATGTAAATTAGACTACTGAAATAACCATAGTAACATTACATATATTGTTGGCTATACTTAAATGTAAATTAGACTACTGAAATAACCATAGGGACATTACATGTATTGTTGGCTATACTTAAATATAAATAGACTACTGAAATAACCATAGTGACATTACATGTATTGTTGGCTATACTTAAATGTAAATAGACTACTGAAATAACCATAGTGACATTACATGTATTGTTGGTTATACCTAAATGTAAATAGACTACTGAAATAACCACGGTGACATTACATGTATTGTTGGCTATACTTAGATGTAAATAGACTACTGAAATAACCACAGTGACATTACATGTATTGTTGGCTATACTTAGATGTAAATAGACTACTGAAATAACCACAGTGACATTACATGTATTGTTGGCTATACTTAGATGTAAATAGACTACTGAAATAACCACAGTGACATTACATGTATTGTTGGCTATACTTAGATGTAAATAGACTACTGAAATAACCATAGTCACAGTACATGTATTGTTGGCTATACTTAGATGTAAATAGACTACTGAAATAACCACAGTGACATTACATGTATTGTTGGCTATACTTAGATGTAAATAGACTACTGAAATAACCATAGTGACATTACATGTATTGTTGGCTATACTTAGATGTAAATAGACTACTGAAATAACCATAGTGACATTACATGTATTGTTGGCTATACTTAAATGTAAATAGACTACTGAAATAACCACAGTGACATTACATGTATTGTTGGCTATACTTAGATGTAAATAGACTACTGAAATAACCACAGTGACATTACATGTATTGTTGGCTATACTTAGATGTAAATAGACTACTGAAATAACCACAGTGACATTACATGTATTGTTGGCTATACTTAAATGTAAATAGACTACAGAAATAACCATAGTGACATTACATGTATTGTTGGCGATACTTAAATGTAAATAGACTACTGAAATAACCATAGTGATATTACATGTATTGTTGGCTATACTTAGATGTAAATAGACTACTGAAATAACCACAGTGACATTACATGTATTGTTGGCTATACTTAAATGTAAATAGACTACAGAAATAACCATAGTGACATTACATGTATTGTTGGCGATACTTAAATGTAAATAGACTACTGAAATAACCATAGTGATATTACATGTATTGTTGGCTATACTTAGATGTAAATAGACTACTGAAATAACCATAGTGACATTACATGTATTGTTGGCTATACTTAGATGTAAATAGACAACTGAAATAACCATAGTGACATTACATGTATTGTTGGCTATACTTAAATGTAAATAGACTACTGAAATAACCATAGTGACATTGCATGTATTGTTGGCTATACTTAGATGTAAATAGACTACTGAAATAACCATAGTGACATTACATGTATTGTTGGCTATACTTAAATGTAAATAGACTACTGAAATAACCATAGTGACATTACATGTATTGTTGGCTATACTTAGATGTAAATAGACTACTGAAATAACCATAGTGACATTACATGTATTGTTGGCTATACTTAGATGTAAATAGACTACTGAAATAACCATAGTGACATTACATGTATTGTTGGCTATACTTAGATGTAAATAGACTACTGAAATAACCATAGTGACATTACATGTATTGTTGGCTATACTTAGATGTAAATAGACTACTGAAATAACCACGGTGACATTACAGGTATTGTTGGCTATACTTAGATGTAAATAGACTACTGAAATAACCACAGTGACATTACATGTATTGTTGGCTATACTTAGATGTAAATAGACTACTGAAATAACCATAGTGACATTACATGTATTGTTGGCTATACTTAGATGTAAATAGACTACTGAAATAACCATAGTGACATTACATGTATTGTTGGCTATACTTAGATGTAAATAGACTACTGAAATAACCATAGTGACATTACATGTACTGTTGGCTATACTTAGATGTAAATAGACTACTGAAATAACCATAGTGACATTACATGTATTGTTGGCTATACTTAGATGTAAATAGACTACTGAAATAACCATAGTGACATTACATGTATTGTTGGCTATACTTAAATGTAAATAGGCTACTGAAATAACCATAGTGACATTACATGTATTGTTGGCTATACTTAGATGTAAATAGACTACTGAAATAACCATAGTGACATTACATGTATTGTTGGCTATACTTAGATGTAAATAGACTACTGAAATAACCACAGTGACATTACATGTATTGTTGGCTATACTTAGATGTAAATAGACTACTGAAATAACCATAGTGACATTACATGTACTGTTGGCTATACTTAGATGTAAATAGACTACTGAAATAACCATAGTGACATTACATGTATTGTTGGCTATACTTAGATGTAAATAGACTACTGAAATAACCATAGTGACATTACATGTACTGTTGGCTATACTTAGATGTAAATAGACTACTGAAATAACCATAGTGACATTACATGTATTGTTGGCTATACTTAGATGTAAATAGACTACTGAAATAACCACAGTGACATTACATGTATTGTTGGCTATACTTAGATGTAAATAGACTACTGAAATAACCATAGTGACATTACATGTATTGTTGGCTATACTTAAATGTAAATAGACTACTGAAATAACCATAGTGACATTACATGTATTGTTGGCTATACTTAGATGTAAATAGACTACTGAAATAACCATAGTGACATTACATGTATTGTTGGCTATACTTAGATGTAAATAGACTACTGAAATAACCACAGTGACATTACATGTATTGTTGGCTATACTTAGATGTAAATAGACTACTGAAATAACCATAGTGACATTACATGTATTGTTGGCTATACTTAGATGTAAATAGACTACTGAAATAACCATAGTGACATTACATGTATTGTTGGCTATACTTCGATGTAAATAGACTACTGAAATAACCATAGTGACATTACATGTATTGTTGGCTATACTTAGATGTAAATAGACTACTGAAATAACCACAGTGACATTACATGTATTGTTGGCTATACTTAGATGTAAATAGACTACTGAAATAACCACAGTGACATTACATGTATTGTTGGCTATACTTAGATGTAAATAGACTACTGAAATAACCATAGTGACATTACATGTATTATTGGCTATACTTAGATGTAAATAGACTACTGAAATAACCATAGTGACATTACATGTATTGTTGGCTATACTTAGATGTAAATAGACTACTGAAATAACCATAGTGACATTACATGTATTATTGGCTATACTTAGATGTAAATAGACTACTGAAATAACCATAGTGACATTACATGTATTGTTGGCTATACTTAAATGTAAATGACTATTTTATACTCACGATTTTCTTTCTAAAAGAATACGTTTTACATGAGTTATTCCTGAATATTTAATAATCTGTACAAATTTAATATATTCTACCCATAATCTGTACAAATTTAATACATTCTACCCATAATCTGTACAAATTTAATATATTCTACCCATAATCTGTACAAATTTAATATATTCTACCCATAATCTGTACAAATTTAATATATTCTACCCATAATCTGTACAAATTTAATATATTCTACCCATAATCTGTACAAATTTAATACATTCTACCCATAATCTGTACAAATTTAATATATTCTACCCATAATCTGTACAAATTTAATATATTCTACCCATAATCTGTACAAATTTAATATATTCTACCCATAATCTGTACAAATTTAATATATTCTACCCATAATCTGTACAAATTTAATACATTCTACCCATAATCTGTACAAATTTAATATATTCTACCCATAATCTGTACAAATTTAATATATTCTACCCATAATCTGTACAAATTTAATATATTCTACCCATAATCTGTACAAATTTAATATATTCTACCCATAATCTGTACAAATTTAATATATTCTACCGATAATCTGTATAAATTTAATATATTCTACCTATAATCTGTACAAATTTAATATATTCTACCCATAATCTGTACAAATTTAATATATTCTACCGATAATCTGTATAAATTTAATATATTCTACCTATAATCTGTACAAATTTAATATATTCTACCCATAATCTGTACAAATTTAATATATTCTACCCATAATCTGTACAAATTTAATATATTCTACCGATAATCTGTATAAATTTAATATATTCTACCTATAATCTGTACAAATTTAATATATTCTACCCATAATCTGTACAAATTTAATATATTCTACCGATAATCTGTATAAATTTAATAAATTCTACCAATAATCTGAACAAATTTAATATATTCTACCCATAATCTGTACAAATTTAATATATTCTACCCATAATCTGTACAAATTTTAATTTTTTATATATTTTTTTATAAAATTATCCTGATTTTGTACATGGTTCAAAATTTCGACATATTTTTTTTTTTTAATGTATACGTAAATTAGTCGTTCTTTCCATTGCTCTTGCTAGACCAGATATCATTTTCCCAGTGGTAAATGTAGCAACTCATATGTAAAAGGGCTAAAAAGGTATAATGTTATAATCAAATCAGGAATGTACAAAAGGTCAATTACCCGTATACGTGTTACTTAAAGGTCAATTACCTGTATACGTGTTACTTAAAGGTCAATTACCTGTATACGTGTTACTTAAAGAATAAAAAATGTATTTTAACCTCCGATTTATAGAATTATTATATAATTATCATGATAGTAACCGCATATATAACTTATAACTGAAATATTGTTGAAAGTGGTGTTAAACATCGGTAAACCTATAAACTATTAATATTAGACATTCAACAATATTTCAGTTATAAGAAGAGTTTGAAGATACCAAAGGGTCAATCAGAATCCGTATATCGAAGAAGAACAAACAACACAATGGCCAAAAGAAAAAGTACAAAAGGACAAACAACGATCTACAAAACATACATATAAAACTAAAGATCGAATAATACGAAACCACTAAAACCGGGGGTGAACTCAGGTGCTCCGGAAGGGTAAGCATTTCCTGCTCCACTAGTGGCGCCCGTCGTGTTAATCTAGTTACAAAGTTAGTTTTAGACTTTCAAAAATATATTGGTTACAAAGCATATATGCGGTTAGTTTTATACATTCAATAATATTTCAGTTATAAGTTAAATATGCGGTTAGTTTTAGACTTTCAACAATATGTCAGTTACAAGTTATATATGCGGTTAATTTTATACATTCAATAATATTTCAGTTATAAGCTATATATGCGGTTAGTTTTATTGGTAAGGGTGGGGGGGGGGGGGGGTGCTAGGAGAAAAACAACAGATTTTACCGCAAGTCACTGACACTTTATCGCATCATGTTGTATCAGAGAGTGAGAGATTTTTGTTAAACACCAACCGTGCTATTTTTCAGATATATCATGATGAGAACAAGTTTCCTAAATCATGTTATTAAACTAAAGTTTTCTTCCTCAAGCAGGATTCGGGTGGCTCAATGAGTTAGGTAGTTGGATTACCTAACAACTCGTACAAGCTTATCGCCAATACGGCGTGGGTTCGCGCCCGGCTTTGTAAATTACAAAAAGGGTGCATTCGACTCGCAGCCGCAAGTGATAAAGCTTACCAGTTGCTTACGTATGGTCGGTGGTTCTCTCCGGCTTCTTCCACCACTAAAGCTGGTCGCCATGACATAGCTGAAATATTACTGACAGTGGCGTTAAACACCAAAAATTAAAATCAAATCTTACTCAAGCATATGAAACCGTAGTCGATTTTGGCAATGCTATTTAGGCCATTTGGTTTTCATGCTCCCAAATACTTCTAAGTTATTTGTCTTTCCAATACATTGGCCTTGAGAGTGTCTATTGATGGGTGTTCTAGATACGTGTCATACCCACTAAATTTGATATCTACGTTGTTATTACACTTAAATGAGATTATGATAATATCCGCTTTGTACTAGATCAAAACGTCTTAGTTGGATTTGTTTTGTGCTAACTCACTGGAACAACAGTTCGTGGATGGTAGACATGTCGTCCTACCCAGACACATTATCCCAATTCCGAACCAACCATTCTTTATTCTTTCACCTTAATACTGTGTACTTAGCGGAGAAGGAGCAAATTGGGTTCGTGTTACTCGATCTTTAGTTTTATGTGTTTGTGTTGTAGATCGTTGTTTGTACTTTTCATTTTGGCTATTGTGTTGTCTGTTCTTCTTCAATTTACGGATTCTGATTACCCCTTTGGTATCTTCAAACTCTTCTTACTATATCTTTAGGAATCAAAATGGAGTACACACCAAGAGCTGTTGTCCGATTGGTCAATATTATCTAATTGTCTTGCAGATGATTGGACGATCAAAGATGAATGAAAGATTTACACGGGATGTTGTTACATGTTAGTATATCGCAAAAGAAAAAGTTTACAAAAACATATAAATTTGCTTAGATTGCATTAATCAGTTACTCGTCTGCTGTCTGTTATATATTGCTTACAAAGGTCAATGTTCGTCACGGTAGCATAAGTAGCAGCTATACAGAACACTGCTAAATTGTTATCAAACCATTCAAATAGTCTGTTTAGAAATACCATTGTTCATATGATTAACATAGGTAACTAATATTGAACTTTGTCAAATGTCGTAGTTAAATAGTTAATTATTCATTTCTTAATCAATCTTAAGGTTATTTCAGCATAGGTTGCTAACAGCAGACTTTGTAAAATTGGTACATGCACTCTTGTATAAACAGAATAACAAGCAAACAAGTAAACACAGTTTTTGTCGGGTTCGTATTACTCGATCTTTATGAGTATGTTTTGTTTGTTTGTTTATTTGTTTGATGGTGTTTAGCGCCACTTTCAAACATATTTCATGGCGGTCAGTTTTATTGGTGGAGGAAACCGGAGGACCCGGAGAAAACCACCGACCTGTCGCAAGTCACTGACAAACTTAATCACATAATGTTGTACACCTCGCCCTGATCGCGATTCGAACTCACAACATCAGTGGTGATAGGCACTGATTGCATAGGTAGTTTTAAATCTAACTACCATACGATCACGGCCTCGACGGCCCCTGTATGTTTTGTAGATCGTTGTTTGTCCTTTTGTACTTTTTCTCTTGGCCATTGTGTTGTCTGTTCTTCGAATTACGGATTCTGATTACCCCTTTGGTATCTTTAAACTCTTCTTAGTATAACTATATGAACTAAAGCATTGTTAATCATCTGTGATAAATAATATCCCAGATTTAAAATTGGAAATCTCATTATTTTCATTGTTTAATTTTTCATTTTAAACTACAATGTACCTGGAACTACTTTAGTCCCCATTTTTATGTAAATATGTTCATTAAATCAAGTATTCCTCATCACTTCAAGTTTTTGATCTCAGTATAAATGCTTGGATAAATTATTTTGATAGTTTTGTCAATAATCAAATATTTAGTAAACTGTCCAACATTTGTGGACACTGACAGTTGATCATGAATTTGCTTTTGTTGGAAATCCTCATTAAGATAAACTGATCCTTTTTTTTTGGGGGGGGGGGGGGGGAATTTAAGAAATTCTATTACAAGTAATAATTCTAGTTGATATTTCAATATTGTTGACACTAGATATTTTTATTATCTTAACTACATCGTAAATTGATGTATTTTTGTTTATTTGGTGGGGTTTAACGCCACTTTGAACAATAGGTTAGTTATATCATGGCGGTCAGTTTGATAGGGGGAAACCGGGGGACCCGGAGAAAATCACCGACTTGTCGCAAGTCAGACAAAATTTATCACATAATGTTGTACTACTCGCCCTGATTCGAACTCATAACATCAGTGGTGATCAGCACTGATTGCATATGTAGTTGTAAATCCAACTACCACATGATCACGACCACGACGACCCCCAGGATAAATTGACTGTTTGTAAATACAAATATATTTCTTTATGAAGATAATAAATCATAAACTTTTCTGTATCATTTATTTATGTGAATGATCTACTCGCAAACTCCAATGGATTCTAAGTGACCCCAAGGTTAGAAGTTTAATCAGAAACATTTTAAAGGGCTAGATAAACGATAGAGAATACAGAAGGGGCAATCAAAAAAGGACAATCCAGAGAAACTGGCAACATGGGATACACAAGACAAAGAAACACAAATATTTATAATAATAATAATAACTTTGTTGTCATTAAACATATATAAACATGTCTGTGACAAATACAAACAAACAAACAATTGTGTGTATGGAAAAAATCATAATGTATCGTGAAAATAAAACTACAATCGACAAAAAAATGAAATATTATGGTCTTTCCCCTTCAATCAGTCTAATTTTCTCATCCATGTCTGCTTTGCACTGCTCTCGTTTTTTCATAATGATAGTGGAAATTTCTGTCTGTGCATTCTTGCAACTTTCAAGCAAATCATTTCGTTTCTGTTCTATTTCTTCTTGTTTTGTTTTTGGATTTAAGGCAATCAACCCTGGTAAGCTATTGATGTCATTAATTAAGTATTTTTCTGATATTTCTACGTAAGTTGACGATATCCCATTTATGGCGTAAACCATTGTACTAACATGAAACACCTCTTGGAAAAACAATTGACGCGTAAAATCGGGTAGTTTATCGTTTTTTACAATTTCATTCGACCCAAAATCTGCAACTTCGACCAAATCTACAATATAGGAATGCGAATTCATTTTTATCAATGAGGATATAGTTTTAAAAAATCTGATCATGATTCCCCATTCTCTTCGGATGTCTTGTATTGTGTTTACACCTTTAACCAGTATTGCTTTAATTGTATTAAAATCGACATTTTTAATCTTGATGCTAGCTAACTCGTTCAATGTTTCTTCCATTCGTTTACTGTTTTTCTTTATGCTCCGAATTATTTCTTCTTGTTTCTTTCTAGAATCTTCTAATATATCTTTTCGAACATCTACGTTCATCTGAGCTTTCATAAGTTCATTGTGTACTAGGCTAGAACTAGATGTTGAACTTGACCACGTCTGGGATCCACTGCTATCGAAAGAGGCAGTGCAATCTGACGAAAATTGTTGTGACCTCAGTAAGTTGTCTTCGGCGTCCATAATTAACTTGTCAATACTTTTCTTTTGCGGCGTCATTTCCTTACTAAGTTTTAACAATTGTTCACACAATCGCACTGCCTCCTGACAAATTTGCATTCCGTCTCGATGGGCATTTGTAAGCCGATCATCTCTCTTAATATTAGCTATTATCGTCAAAAGACTGTGTTTTGTTTTAAGTACCATGTCTATTTTATTCCAATCTGGCTCTTTATGGCCCTTTTCGTTACCTGACGTTGCGATATCCACAAAAGATTGTATGTTACTCTCGATCTCATTAGCAAACCTATATGCACGTTTTCTTGCTCTGTCTTCTTCAGATTCCGTTTTGTGGCTTTCTCGAAACTGTTTAACAATACTAGTAGGTGAATAACTTCCAGTTAAAAGAGATTTAACAATTCCCCCGATTGAATCGAGAACTGACAACCCGGCTAGTTTTGTGGTCGAAGGCATCGATTCCAATGATTCTTTAAGTTCTTCGAATGCATTTTGAATATCTTTTTCACTTAGATCGTACTGTTGTTCTAACTGACCAAGGTTAGAAGTTTAATCAGAAACATTTTAAAGGGCTAGATAAACGATAGAGAATACAGAAGGGGCAATCAAAAAAGGACAATCCAGAGAAACTGGCAACATAGGGTACACAAGACGAAGAAACACAAATATTTATAATAATAATAATAACTTTGTTGTCATTAAACATATATAAACATGTCTGTGAACAATACAAACAAACAAACAATTGTGTGTATGAAAAAAACCATAATGTATCGTGAAAATAAAACTACAATCGACAAAAAAATGAAGTGTTATGGTTTTTCCCCTTCAATCAGTCTAATTTTCTCATCCAAGTCTGCTTTGCACTGCTCTTGTTTTTTCGTAATGATAGTTGAAATTTCCTTCTGTGCATTCTTGCAACTTTCAACCAGATCATTTCGTTTCTGCTCTATTTCTTTTTGTTCTGTTTTTGGATTTAAGGCAATCAACCCAGGTAAGCTATTGATGTTACCAATTAAGTATTTTTCTGATATTTCTACGTAAGTTGACGATATCCCATTTATGGCGTCAACCATTGTACTAACATGAAACACCTGTTGGAAAAACAATTGACGCGCCAAATCGGGTAGTTTATCGTTTTTTACAATTTCATTCGACCCAAAATTTGCAGTATCGACCAAATCTTCAATATAGGAATGCAACTTCATTTTTATCAATGAGGATATAGTTTGAAAAAATCTGATCAAGTTTCCCCATTCTCTTCGGATGTCTTGTATTGTGCTTAAACCTTTAACCAGTATTGTTTTAATTGTATTAAAATCGACATTTTTAATCTTGATGCTAGCTAACTCGTTCAATGTTTCTTCCATTCGTCTACTGTTTTTCTTTATGTTCCGAATTATTTCTTCTTGTTTCTTTCTAGAATCTTCTAATATGTCTTTTCGAACATCTACGTTCATCTGAGCTTTCATAAGTTCATTGTGTACTAGGCTAGAACTAGATGTTGAACTTGACCACGTCCGGGATCCACTGCTAGCGAAAGAGGCAGTGAAATCTAACGAAAATTTTTGTGACCTCAGTAAGTTGTCTTCGGCGTCCATAATTAACTTGTCAATACTTTTCTTTTGCGGCGTCATTTCCTTACTAAGTTTTAACAATTGTTCACACAATCGCACTGCCTCCTGACAAATTTGCATTCCGTCTCGATGGGCATTTGTATGCCGATCATCTCTCTCAATATTACCTATTATCATCAAAAGACTGTGTTTTGTTGTACGTACCATGTCCATTTTATTCCAATCTGGCTCTTTATGGCCCCTTTCTTTACCTGACGTTGTGATATCCACAAAAGATTGTATGTTACTCTCGATCTTATTAGCAAAGCTATATGCACGTTTTCTTGCTCTGTCTTCTTCAGATTCCGTTTTGTGGCTTTCTCGAAACTGCTTAACAGTACTAGTAGGTGAATAAATTCCAGTTAAAAGAGATCTAACAATTCCCCCGATTGAATCGAGAACTGACAACCCGGCTAGTTTTGTGGTCGAAGGCATCGATTCCAATGATTCTTTAAGTTCTTCGAATGCATTTTCAATATCTTTTTCACTTAAATCATACTGTTGTTCTAACTGATCTTTTTCCTGTTTGGCATTCTGTTTTTCCTTTTTTGCAGCTTCAATAACCATTTCAGTTTCTTTAGATTTATCGTCATATACGCCTTGTGCAATAGTACTGACTTCGAGAAGTTCGGCAGCTACCTCCATAAAATTTTGAAATCGATCTTCAATCTTAATAGAAAGTGTTACGCATTCGTCGGCAATTCTTTGAACTTTCTGTAAAGTCTTTGGAACAAAGAACTTTATTTCATCTACAGTCCCTTTCGTCATTATATTAACCAATTTTTTAACATAACTATTCATATTTGTAGTGTGTAGTCGAATGCTATCCATGTTTACATGTGCCGTATTAAATGCTTCCCATCCTACATTTGTTATTTGCATCAATGAAACCCGAAAGGAATTGGGATACTTCAAGTACTGAAATCCACCTCTCGGTACATTTTCCTCCAGTGTAAAATCATTTTCTGTTGTTAGTAACATAAGCTGGCCAAGTAAAGCAATGGTGTAAGGGGCCGAAGTTAAATGGCTGTCCATTTTACTGTATGTTGCCATCATGTTTTCCGCTGCATATTTCACATCTTCTTCAGCTTCCGTTTGTGAAGGAATCCCTATGCCATTTACAAAACTAAAAATGAAAAAAAATGAATTTTATAACATTAATATTGAATTACTACATTAGTCTGTTTGGATACAGGCTTAATGAAATTTTGACTCTTGATTTTTCAACTGTTTTTCTCTCAAATAAAGAAAGCCGTCTTTTTTTTTTCTTTTTTTTTTTGTTATTGAAAAAATTGAAGAGTTATGAATAGATATTAAAATCAAAGCTACGTGGAATTAAACTTTTCCAACAATTATTGTAATAAAATTAATAAGAAAATAATACCACACCATCAGAATAATTGTAAAGTGTTGATTTAAAGAACACATTAAATGTGGAACAGGTAAATCGAACGCAGATGGCATAACAAGAGGTTGGCGAAGGCGTGGGTGGTGAACACTATATTGATGCATATATCATGGAAAAAGACTCACGGGGCAGGCGGACCAAACTTCATGGTGTGGAGTGGAATCATTTCTAACTTCAAACTACATAGTCCAAGTTCCGAGACCCTCATGTTTCATTTTTTTGCACGTCATCGGAACTAAACTTTCCAGCATGACAACGCAAGTGCTCCTTCTGCAAGAGACTTTCTTCAAGCAAAACAACATGATATCGTGGCCTGCACATAGTCCGGAATTAAACCCGATTCAACATATGGGGTGGAGATTCAAAGAGGACTTAATGAAATCCAACCAAGGCCGACAACTGCAGCTGACCTTCATTCATTCAGTGTACAGAAGATGTGCGACTGTAATCACCGCCAATGGAGGACATACACGATGCTTACTTTCTTTCCTCATTTCTTCTAAAACTACGATATATCGTTGACAAAGGTATCCGGAAAAAAAAACAATTTAGAAACTTGTTGTGTGTAGAAATCTGCTTGAAATAACTTTCCGATGTTTATAATTGAAATTGCTATATTTCAAAATAAAGCTGTTCGATACTTTATGAGACGTTTCTTTTGCGCTTCAGTATACATATTTGAAATCGATGAATTTGTCATTTTGTGCATTGTGTCTGTGGCAGTTATCACCAATGGAATTCAAAACATTTTATGTCTACCAAATGTTCAAGAACAGGACAATAATATAAACAGAATATATCAAGAGATCTGTATGTTAGCCATATTCTTGACGAGAACAAGTTAGTAAAGCAAGGTGATGTTGCAAACGGGTTACGTTATCTTCACTCGTCACAACTTCGGTGCATTATATACCTCCATCTAGATTGAGGTGACGGAATGATACGATGTTTGTCGATTTGGGGAACTCTTATCAGCATTTTGTTTAAATTAAGGAGATTTTATTAAGCAAATTTTCACCCACTCTCTTCTGAGTACGTCTCTGTAAATTGTGAAGACAAAATTTTGAACCCGGATGGGCATCTGAACTGATACATTTATGTATGTGATTGCCACAAGGAAAAGTCGGAGGATAAAATAAATATTCTCGAAATTGTTTGGCTTGTGACCGAACAAAAACGACTATGCAGTCAAATCAATGTGCTGCTGTCATTTGTCTTATTTACGTGCATGGAGCGTGTCTTTCACCAAAGAGGGGACAATTATTTACGTCCCATCCTTAGAGTGAATGGCGTATTCAATAAACCAGTGGTGCTCCTTTCGGCGGAGTTGCACATTACAGCGTAGGAACTATTATATTATAGATCTCATCTTTATTCCACAGACCGCATCGGTGGCGTAATGGTTAGCGTGCTCGCCTCGAATGCGGAAGATCGTGGGTTCGAGCTGCGGGCGGGTCAAACCAAAGACTATCAAATTGGTATTTGTTGCTTCTCCGCTAGGTACACAGCAATAAGGAGAAAGGGCAAAGACTGGTCGGCTCAGAATCAGGATAATGTGTCCGAGTGGAGCGACATGTCTACCCGCGGACTGTTGTTTCAGTGAGCTAGCACTATAAAAATCCAACTCAGCGTGTTGGTTTAGAACAAAGCGGACCTCATCATCATCATCTCATTGATAATTAACTTGTTCTCGCCATGACATAGTTGAAAAATTGCTGAATTGGCGTTAAAAAACAATCACTCACTCTATTCCACGGGGTTACCTCGATGTATATTTGATTAAGGTGAAACATTAAGTTATTGAAGCAGTACATTTGTTATGTAGTGCAAGCAGTGAGCGCTATCTTTTACTTACCTATTACATATTCCAACAACAACAAAGATCTTGAAGCACGTAGATGAACGCATCATGTAAAGCTGGAATACAAACGTTAAAGGTTGCAGGTTTTTTTTACAGAATCACTGTGTTACCTCTAATCATCAATGATTATACTCGTGTGGCTGGTGGCTATGGTGTTTAACGCTACTTTCAACAATGTATTGGTTATGTCGTGGCGGTCAGTTTTATTGGTGGAGTACCCAGAGAAAAACATCGACCTGCCACAAGTCACTGACAAACTATATCACATAATGTTATATCGAGTACACCTCCCAATGTGCGAGATTCATACTGACGACGTTAGTGGTGATATGCACTGATTGCATAGGTAGTTGTAAATCCAACTACAATACGATCACGGCCACGACGGTCCCTATAAATGAATGTCAGAATAAAGATGAAACTAATATGACAAATACCAATGTATATCTTACTTCACTGAATTTGGTACTGCTTTGACAACTATTTTACCTATTTTGTGCCAGTATTGTTATAAATACTGTTATAGTGACAGCCGTAATGAAAGCGGGAGGTTTGGCGCTTTAAATTCTGATTCAACCCACCATTTCTTTAGAAATGCCTGTACCAAGTCAGGGTCATTACGGTTTTCACAGTTTTCCGGTTGTTGACTGATTTTGTCTGTTTATATACTTATGAGTTTTGACTTTCCCTTTGTAAGATTGTTCGGAGTTCGGTAATTTTGTTATTACCCTTATTAGGTAAATGTAATCATGAAAACTTACAAAAACAACATTAATATTAAAAAAGTAAATATAATCTTTTTAAAAGTGCATGTACTGTCGAAAAGTGAAGAAACTGAAACGTATTGACAATATAATAAATGACAGGGTCAGTCTTAGGAGGTGCTGGACCTAATTGTTCTCTGTAAAACCTGCAGTATGTTGTTGTGTGTACTTGAACAACCAAGAGTAGATAACTCCAGTGCAATTGGCTAAAGGACGGCCCTGATGAATGATAGTAAAACTATTTTATTGAAAGTAATCGCAGTACAGGCGATTTGAATACAGACTGATTTTCAAACGATTGAGCTAGAAACCCCACTACATAAACCCGGGGGCGAACTCAAGTAACACAGACAACATTGGACATAAGACCCAGAACCAATACAAATAAAACAAAAACATAACACAGAAAACTAAAGAATTAGCAACACGGATCCCACCAAAACAACGATTTTTTTTAGTTTATAACAATTGTATTTGCTCATAGAGACAAAAAGGATAAGACACAAGTTTAACCAACATATGAAGTCTTCTCCTTGGAATTACATAGCGAGTATAACACATATACATATGAAAAAGAGCATGTACATTAATGAAAGTATACCAGTAACAATTACACATGTAAAAGAAATTGTGAGGAATAACTTAGATCTTCTAATAAACTTGTAAATTCCTTTAAAAAATAAACAGTTATCTTCATAAGTTAGATTTTGGTTACCTCTAGTTAGTAAACTAAGATCCGATTTTAATTCTAAATCGATTTACACAAATTAACAGATTACTCCTAATATCGGTGTATTTACTACATTCAAAGAAGAAGTGAAATGCATCTCCTCGAGGAACACCACATAACATTTTGGACTAGATACTATATTTGATTTAAATAAATCGTTGTTCAAGATAGAAGCTGAGCATCGAAGTTGTGTTAATATTACATTTAACTTCCGGGGACCATACATGAAATGTTTGGGAACAATATTTATTTCATTTGCATTGCTTAATAACGCACGTTTGAATTTTAATGGTATGTCAAGATTACGGACAGAATTCTCAAGTTTATTCCATTCTCTAACAGAAGGAGTGAATGATGAATTCATCGAAGAAAGTCTACAAAAAGGGACTATTAGATCGCTGCCATTATGTAATGGGTAGATTGTTGTACTTTGAATAGTAGGGGGAATTAAATCATGCAGATTTTGCGGTGCAAGACCGTTATATATCTTATAAAACAATTTAAGTTTTCTTCTGTGACGCCTACTATGTAATAATTCCCAGGCAGCTTAGAAATATAAAGAATCAGTCTTTGTAAATATGGGCAATCCGGTTACAATTCTGACAGCTTCTAACTGTAATTTTTCCAATTTGTTTGAATGGCACGTACCACAGTTAGCCCGGCAGATTAAGTCACTATTTAGACAAAATCGTTCACTGTGTGGTACAAGCATAAAAGTTGGCATGGGTACTCCTCTTAGGGTATTTGTTTGATAAAACCCGTTAGCCACCTGGTTTTTTTTCAAAATGGCGGCTATTTTCAAGATGATTGCCAATCACGGTTGAAAAAATGTTTTCTGAGTATAAAAATTGACTTAGTAGTTCCATCTAAATGTCAAATAAAACATTTCCTTTAACAAAGAAACGAATTAAATAAATGTATATAAAATACAAAATGCATAAATAAATCTAAGCTCCCACCACCATTTACCGGAGAAAGAGTGTGAGTGTCGGAGCACAAGCAGGGCACACTGGTGACAGCACTGCTGTGAAACTCGACATAGGGTTCAGTGTCAGCTAAATATTCATCTTAGTATTGTTTAGTGTCTCATATGTTATCTAACAAGCTCTATATATACTTATCTGCAGTCTTGTTAAATGCAGGACCAGCTAGATAGCCACACCTGAATTTACAGGATGAGGCAACGCTGAAGAGCCGAGTCAAGGATAATAGGCCATTAGTTATCTGGATGGTGTACAGATCGCATGGGACATAAATGACATTGGATGAACGATCGGGCTAAGTGTAGAGCAGTTAGTTTATTCTCGAACGTAGTTGTATCCCATATTTGAATGTGCTTTATTTATAGCTAAGGTGGTAAATGGATATTCCCTCGGCCTTAAATCATTGAAAATATTTATAGTAATCTATTGAAATTGTGTACTATCAAGATGTCAGGTGTAACCCCATTGAAATCTAAATGTCAAACTGATTGGAACAAATGTTTCCTTTGCCGAACAGAAAAGAAAGGTGAAGATTTAAAATCTCCACCAACTCACTATTCATTTATCAAGAACAATGATGGCTACTACATGATGGCAACAAATATTCCCCTCTTTCAAGGAATCAACCAACTTCCAATTATTTTAGATCTCATTATATTAGATGAAGGTGGTGGCATTGAAGAAACATTGAGACGGAACAATGGCAAATATCATCAGAACTGTAGGTTATTGTTCAATAACACCATGATAAAAAGGACAAGGAAGACATCAACTAGTAGTAATATCTCTTCAGACGATGGAAAAAACAAGATTAGAAGAACTAGCATTGAAGGTCATATGTGTTTTTATGCGAGAAAGAACATTCAACATCTGAACTTCGGCAAGCCATGACAAAGCAGCTTGATAAATGGTTAATTGAATGTGCCAAAAAGCTAAATGATGGAAAGATTCTGGCTGTACTTAATGGAGGTGATGTGGTTGCACAGTATTATTGTTTCTGCCTGACAGCTCTGTATAATAAGGAGAGGGCTTACTTACTGACAATTGAAAATCAGGATGACAGCGAACTGTCTCAAGAAAGGGAAGTATATCCACTCGTGTTTTCTGAGCTCCTCACCTATATATTGGGGACAAAAACAAGTAGTGATAATCCTGTTGTATTCCTCCTTGTAGATCTAGTCAGTCTCTCCAAACAACGATTTGAACAACTAGGAATGAAAACTCATGATGTCAAGACTTTCTTCGATAAAGTACAGAAGTTGTACACAATGAAAGATATGGGCAATCCGTTTATGGAAGAGACTGGAGATCTTTTTACACTAGATACAAAAATTATTGCCCATCCTAGTGTTGCTGAAATGGTTGCTTCTCAATATGATGATGGTAAAACTCGATTCAATGAGTTCTTGAAAGGGCTAGATACAGATGAGTATTCATTTTATCGACCAATTAAGAAGAACAAGACAGATTTCTTTCAGCAAAAGCCAGAACCAAACATGGATGATTCAAAGCAAAAAACATTAAAGGACGACTGTCGTCTGTTCTCTACGATTTTCATATCCTGCCAGTCTAGAGAAGATGACCTGATGGAATTTTTTCAGCATGCAAATCAGTCTTTTCCCGCTGCACTGAGTGAAAATGATAATCTCCAGAGCTGTCAGAAATCGCAGCTTGCAACAATTATGGAGACACATGTTACTCCTCCTGATACTGAGCCAGACGGATCGGCTTTAATAAATGCATTGCCTTCAAGGATATCGAAGACGTTTGAAGAATATGCAGTACTAGAGATAGTCCCAAAATTTCAAGGATACAGTTGTACTTACATGAGAAGATATTGTGTTTGACGTATACTGGTCTTCTAGTTTAAAATTGAGACACGATCAAAGCGAGGCATAGGCGCTAGACGCAGAGTGACTGATAAAGGGAAAATTGGCACATCTTCTTGAGAGACAACAGCAACAAGACTGAGCTATATAACTTTCTGGCAAATAAAATTGTAAAGATGTGTCCTAATACTAGTAATACAGTTATTGTCACTCAAGAAGATGGTGTTGTCTGCAATCATTCAATAAGCCTTGAAGGACTAACTCACTGCAATCATGAGAGAGCAGACACACAAATCTTCCTGTATTCAAAACACACTGCAGCAGACGGTAACAACACTATAATGAATAAAGCCAGCGACACAGATGCTCTTGTCATTTCGGTCAGTGTTCTGTTAATTCTGCAGGACCTTGGTGTAGAAAAACTGTGGGTCGCATTTGGTCAAGAACAAAAAGTGGATTCTCATAAATGATAGAAGTCCTTCAATTGGCCTAGAAAAGTCAATTTGCTTTCTATTTATTCATGCGTTTAATGGCTGTGATGTCGTATCTGCATACCATGGTAAAGGGGAAAAGACTGCATGGCACACATGGAATGCATGGCCTGAGGCGTCTACTGTTTTTAGAAAATTCAGTCAATACCCACCAGTACTTGGCGAAGACGATCAAAGTATTCTGGAGTTTGTAGTCATTATGTATGATATTTCTAGTGCCACCGAAAACAGGTCATATGACTCCCCCCCACCCACAACACAAGCAGCTCTCATTCAACATATTAAGCGTGCTGCATACCAAGCAGTATGCATATGGGGACAAGAAACTACTATATGTCAAATGGAAACTAAAAGCCTTGCGTACTGGGGTTGGAAGAAGCAAGATGACATGTGGCAAATGTTTTGGACAGTACTTCCGCCAATTGCTCAGAGTTGCCAACAGCTTACGAAGAGTGGCTGCAAGACTGAATTCCGTAGCAGATGCAAGTGCTATTGCTTTAGTCTTCCTTGCATAGCTTTGTGTAGCTGCAATTGCGGCGGCTACAATCTATTCATGATTTTTGCCTAACTCGGTAAAAAATCGGTAAATAAACGAAATCCAAAACAATGATTTCTCACTTAACGACTTTAAGGTCTATAAAGGCAGTGAGGATGAATTGTTCAATTAAACTGCATCTCAAATGATAAATTTTAAGGATAAAACAACAATAATGTTTGCTTAAAAATACACATAAACAAAAAAATAACAAACAAACAAAATTAATACCACCTCCCCTCCACCCCCAAATATAACTAGGAAAATCAAAAACAAAAGGTTTTTTTTTATTATTGTAAATATATATAAAACAAATAAGTATATTTTCTGACCAAAAACCGTTTAGTTTGGTCATGCACGACACGTTATATAATAAAAACAGTTATGATTACTTGGAATGGCGGCCATCTTGAAAAATATGGCCGCCATTTTGAATTTCACGTGGCTAACGGGATTTTCCAAATAAGTAGTCCCTAAGGAGTCTCCATGTCAATTTTGGTGCTTGTACCACAATGTGAACAATTGTTTCACTAATCTGCGGGCTATGTACATGTATTTGGCTGTATGAGAATAAAGATATATATGACTTCGTTCAAACTATTATCTCTCGCATATTGTTTAAATTTTTCACCTGGACATAAAATGTTTATTGATAGACATGTCATAACAAGTAAATTTACGCTCTGGTGATCCGACAAGTTGAAACATGAATGAAAACATTATTGTATTTACTACAAGTGTGGATTACGTTTTCATAATCTACACATGCCCTCCGGTGAACCCTAGGTGATTTAAATATAAACATGATGCACACATTCGATACCAATCAAAATATTACCAATTAAATACACAAATTAATTACAATACACCAATTAGACATATTGATTAATTGCAATACACTTATTAACACTAACCCATAATAAAAACATGGTGCTATATAAATAAATTATTGGATTTCCATTTGTCTAACTATAGACTGAGAATTTTAATGTGTCTAACTATAGACGTGGGGGTTTCCAGAGTTAGCTTCTGGAAGGGGGGTTAACCAGTCGGGGGCTAACAAATTCCCATAGGATTAATTCCCATAGGATTACTATAACCGGAAGTGTCCCTAAAGCCCTGGTTTCGTCACTACTCGTCCTTATTATTCTTTTTTCCTTTTTCTTTATTTCTCTTTTTCCCTTGCTCAGCACATACAAATACGACAATGCTATTTTGTTGTATATATATATATTTTTAATATTTGATTTTCTTGGGTTCGGAGATTAATTAATTTAGAACATGGGCTACACCAAACAAACATTCGAAAAGGGAGAAATAAATATAAAACAACGGGGGTGAACTCATGTGCTCACGAAGCTGTACGAAATGTAAAAAATAACAAATCACCAGAAGATGATGAGATAAATAACGAATACATCGCTTGTGTGTTTATTTAACATTGTTTTTTGATACAGGTATATTATAAAATTGGTTTTTTTTTTAAAGAAAATGTATCACCAAATTATTATGTTATAGATTATTTAAAAATGAGTTCATTTTTTAAACGTATTTTTTTTTCTATATATTGAAATATAGTTTACCAATTCACAAGAAATAATAAAGAAATTATATTGAAAATACATAGGTAAATAGAAAGTTAAAAAAGGGGGTTGGTAATCCCGTACCACTATAGCTACCGCATGTGGACTGGAGCAAAATTGGTTTCAACATCAAATATGTTGATTTGTAAAATGGATTTTTAAGAATTTTTTCAGGGGATTTATAGAAGTCAAACGGACTATATGTATTTGGATTATAGGTGGTAGTAATTTCCTTCTATCTCCTTTTATAGCACCGCATGACATGATATAATGATATTCGTCACCGATTTCATTTGCTTCTGCCTCCTGCTTCTGCCATATGATTGCCTCCTTCATGAGATTGAAGATTATGCAATTTTGATTTTTGTGCGGCATGCTCAACGAATAGTGAAGCCAAAATTTAAATCAGTTTCCAAATAGATGATAATAAATAATAACAAAATTTGAATTTACAATTTACAATTAAAACTATATAGAGTTGTCACTGTCTGGACTATAGGGACACGGTCCTTGCCATAAAGGCCTCAGGTGTGTCCATCTCAACAATGTCTGGAGCTGGTAGGTTCCAGTCTCGTACTGTTCTTGGAAAGAATGGCATTTTACTGGTGTCAATACGGGAGGATGGTATCTGGAATGATCTGTTTTTCTTGTTGATGGCTACAAGTTCTCTCTCGATTTTATCAACATCACAAGTCTAGCGTCCTTTCATTTGTCTGCAAGTGGTCTCCATTTTAGTCTTTGTATGATGTTGCTTACACTAGATCTATTTCTGTGATTGTTTGCTACATATCTAGCCGCTCTTCTCTGCACTGCCTCCACCTTGTTTATATCAGTTTGTGTATATGGGTCCCAGACTGTATTAGCATAGTCTACTAGTGGACGGGCAAGAGTGAAATATGCTTGTTCTTTTATCCTGATTGATGGGATTTTCAGGTTTCTACGCAGAAAGCCAAGAGTTTCATTTGCTTTGCTGGTCATATAATTTATGTGCTGGTCCCATTGTAATTTGTTTGTGAACGTGAGGCCTAAATATTTGGCGGATGTAACTGACTCTAGGGTATGCCCGTGGAGTTGGTATTTGGCATCAATTGTTTTCTTTTTGTTGGTTACTCGTGCATTTATCAGGGTGGAATTTCATGCACCATTCATTTTCCCATTGTCCCAGCATATCTAGATCTTTTGGTAGAGTTTCAGCATCGTTGTCGTTGGATATTGTCAGGTGCGCTATTGTGTCATCGGCGAAGAGTCTTACTGTTGATGTTAGTCTTGATTGGAGGTCGTTTATATAGTAGAGGAAGAGCCCTGGACCTAGGACGGAGTCTTGGGGAACTCCTGAGTCCACACTGATTGCATCAGAGGTAGATTCATCAATTACTACAGATTGTTTTCTGTTTGCAAGCCAGTTGTGTATCCACCTGACTGATTTTCCTAACATACCATTTGAGCCACAAAGATGGCAAAATCATCTCTTTTTCCTTAATTTAGCTTGTTCGTGTCCATTTACATACAATCTTATGTTCACAGCAACTTGTCATCACAATAAAGGCTATATCACTACAGTCGGAAAGCAAACCCATGATTTGACCGTTATAGCTAGTGATTCTAAAACCACGCAGTCAGGGGGCGATAACCGCAAAAAATTCCCGCTAGGTGCCGCTTTACAAGTCCCGCAAAATTTTTCATTCGCGCCGTTGTTGGATAAACGTGAAATAAAGTATTAAATAGACAAAATTGTGATAGAAACGTGATTTCTATAAAATATATATATATTTTTTGCAATGACTGGCTATATCAGACAAGAGACCGAGGTTTATATTAGTCAAAAACGTGTTTCGAATCGTGCATTCTAAAATGTGTAAAAACACGAGGTTCGGTTTGTTTACATTTTTCGGCCAATGCAAAAGGTGACACAATTCTATATTAGGACATGAAATTGATGATACAGGAGTGATATAGCATCATCAACCAATAGTAAATGCTCTCTCAACTGGAAATTCCGTCACCCTGAATGGAAATCATTCCTGAAAGAAAATTCGACGAGGCAGGTTTTTTTTAATTTTCGCCTTGTTTTAGTGTAAAATTTGCCCATTTTGGTGAACATTTCTCCCCCAAAACACCCATGTAGTCTGTATATGTCTGCCTTTTATTAGATTTATTAATATCTTTATAGTTTGACCGAAAGTTTACAAGAAAACTACATTGTTTACATCACTTCATCAGATTACGCCCCCCCCCCCTTTTCCCCCGTCTCGTCAATACACTTTGTTTAGACTCCTTTCCCGTTTGTTGTCAGTTAATCTTGTACATATCTAATGTGGCGATTATTTCAAAGGCAATTAGTTTATCAAATATATTTAGGAATGCTGACTTTTAAGTTTTACCAAATTTTCTTCTGCAAATGAATTAATAATTATGAATTTATGTGTAACAGGTATACAATGATTGAATGAATGTGACTCTGAAAACAAAAACCAGCCAGTGTGTGTGTTATAAATAGAAATTAGGCTAAATTTGTGATCTGTATGTAACTGCATATATGATATTTAATTGATTAAACAACTGTATTTTGCAAGACTGTGATTTTACCATAATTGACTAGTAGTAGTAATGCCCCAAAAAAACTTAACTGTTCTGAAGACCACAGTGGCAGGGACCCTGGGCCCTGTGTTCATTGTCTGCAGGCAAAGCCATTTTATGCCTTACATGTTGTAAAAATTTTAACAAATTTGCGAGGTCTGATGATTCTCTAAATGAACTTTCAAAAACTGATGACTACCAGTTAACTAAATGTTTTCACAGTTTGATCAGGTGGAATATTGCAATGTAGACTCTGACAATCTTGACCGTTACTGTTTTATCCTGTTTTAGAATTTGTAGTCGGTGACTTTTTATCCAACAAAGCTTTATCGTTGCCAGATTTGTACAAAAAAATTGAAGATTTAGTTGACAAAACAGCTTTAATTAAATCACTGAAATTTAAAGAACCAGAAGACAAAATTAGAGGCAATAAATTCTCCCATTTAAGTTTGGAAGATTTCAAGGAAACCTTTGCATGGGACAGTTTCGAGATGAAATTGTCAGCTTACAGTTTTCTGAAATATTTGGTACAGGAAAATGATATACATGTAGATCTCCCAGGTCTTAAGACTTTTCTTTCATTTTCTGAAACTGACACTGAAAAATCCAAGTTTTGTTCAATTGAAGTTTTAGATGAGACAGCAGATTCAAAAGCCACAGTTTTGAAAACTTTGAATATTCTTCACAAAAAGTTTCAGATTGGGATAAAGCTTCAGTATCTAGTTGTTGTTGGGGACAGGAAATCTTATGACCATTTGTTAAAATTAAAATCAGAATATGGAGGTTCATTAAGCTGGGTTTTGCCATATCCTGGAGACTGGCACATACTTTTTTTTAATCTCATTTTCTATTAAATTAATAATTCATTGTACTTAGGATTTGTTCAACTTTCATCAAAATTTATGGACTTTTTACTGTTAATAGTTTATGGAAAAGAAATACACTTGAAAACTAATATGTACAGTCATCTGTCAAAAGTATTGGGAAATGTAAAAAATATCCCTATATAATCAACCAAAACCATATTTTTTTTTTTAAATTATTGTGAAATCATTTCTGGATAGATTGTAACAAATTTTACACCAAAACATTCGGAATTGTCTATATTTTGTTTGTTTATTTGCTCAAATCTTTATAGAGTGGTTTTTATTTGTACATAATTTTTCCATGATTGTTAGGATTTATTTTTAGTTGAAAAATATAGGAAAATCAAAATCAATTTTTATTTGTTGTGTTTAAATTATGTACAAATAAAAATAACTCATAACAACATAATGAGTAAATAAACAATCAAAATATTGACAATTCTGAATGTTTTGGTGTAAAATTTGTTAAAATCTATCCAGAAATTACTTCACCATAATTTTTTGAAAAAATATGGTTTTGGTTGATTATATAGGGATTTTTTTTTTACATTTCCCAATACTTTTGGCAGATGACTGTATACATTTTCTTTAAATATTTATACATTTTTTTTCTATCTTTATATTGAATTTTATTTTCATGCCTAGAAAAAAAATACACGAGTTCTGTTCATGATTCATCAAAAGGATATAGAAATGTTTTTTCTTGAATTGCTAGAATAAAACCGGTGGACGTGTAAATTTTAGTCGCCTATCCTTTCTTTTGGGGATAGGAGACCATATATAAATGTTTGTATTTTCCAAAATTTGTAGTTAATTATATGCATATGCTATTAAAATAGCAGCCTGCATCGGCATTAACATTTGTGCACAGCGTGTTTTTAAGTCATTAGGTTAGTTCTAAATTTATTTTTAGAAATACGGAAATTCATACGGAGTTATCTTTCTCGACTGACAATTTTTCTGAATCTGAATAATTTTCGGCACTAAAAGCTGACAGAAACTCTTATTAATGAATAAAAACGTGTACCAGAGAAACATTTCGTTAAATAAATATATAACCTAGCGCAGTGTGAAGTTTGGGAATGTCATTCTACTGCAAACTTAATATATTTGTATTTTATTCCAATGCGATGGCGACATTCCATCGAGGGGGTCACCCTCTAAATCATCAAACTTTTAATAGTAATCTCCCGTTTTACCTCAAATCTAATAAACAAATCGTGGTAGTAATTATTGCTGAAAAGAAAACAATATAAGACGTTTCGATATTTTCTACGGTAAAAATAAACGAGGTCTTTGTTCTACAATTTTCATGACCGACGAACATGTCAACGTTTTCAAATGAGAATCACGTGACCCGTGGTTTTACCAGCGACTGCTAGAGTTAAAAATAAATATGTAAACAGGAAGTTTAAAAAGGGGATGGTAATTCCGTGTCATGACGTCTGTGCTCCAGTCAAGCCGATAACATTTAACTTTCGTCAGTGATCAATGGAAAGACTGGACATTTAAGAAAGGTATGTAATATGTATTGCAAACATATTTTTGTAGGCATTCATACGCTGATAGACATACACATTTTCCACTATATAACATTGTATCAAATCGGAAGCGATCTTTCATATTTTATATGTTTTAAGCTAAAAAAACACATTGAACGTACATAAATTATATACATAAATGAACGATGTAAATTGATATTACTTCTCGTTTCTTTTTTACACTTTATTTCTATTATTAAATAATTTGGATTAATATACAGGTGCACGTGTATTTCTATATTTTTTCAGATCACTATACAGCGAAAGATTTAGGAGATGAAGTTTGATGAACACTTTACAAAAGAACGAACTGGTCATCTGGCGAAAATATATCAAATATGGATTACGGGTTTTTTCTCTGTTATTTGAATAATAGTCAATTGTAAACACAGATCAAGAATCTACGCGTGGGTGTTTGTTTTTTGCTGATGATCCAAGTTACGGGAAATCATAGCTGTTTTGTTTGAGAGCGAGTTTAATAAACGTTAGAGAATACTGAAGGGGCAATCAAGAATGGACAATCCAGATAAACTGGCAACATTGGGTACACAAAACACAAGACGAAGACAAATTTTCCCATTTATTATGACTAGGTTAACTATATTAACCTTGCCATAAAACAGGTCATATTACTATAAAACTCGCCTATTAGTACAGAGGTATGTATCATCGACCTGTAACAGCGGTCTACAACTGACACTAGGGCACAGGCACTTGTTTCATTCAAAAAATATATGCCCCCTCCTCTTCCTTACTTCAAGGTAAACATCTGCCCTTTACCCCTTCCCCACTTCGCCTCAATATTTTTCGCTTATTTGTGATCCTTTCGCTGACCCAATTATATCGTTACACTCCCGAGATATATCTCTTTTCGACTGTCACATTTAAATATACCTACCGGGACCCCCTCAGACGAATTGGACAAGACTATTCAGCGAAAGTGGCTTGGTGAAAATTTAAGACATTGAAATGGATGCAACCACTTCCGGTTTGCGCTGGATTTGTCATATACATTCGGAATTCCCTAGACCGCCCATGTCTAACAATGCCATCATGATCATCTCCTCTCAAATTTAAAGTAAGCCTTTAAAATACAGATAATTGTTCCAATGCAGATTATAAAGATATGTTCAACTCCAAATTACTGATATTTGATTTTTAAAACACATTTTTTTTTAGTTTCTAAATCAATTTAGAACGGACCGGAAGTGACTGTATCCGTTTCAGTGACTGAAAAATAGAAAATGCGACTTTCGCTGAATATTCTTGTCCAATTCGTCTGAGTGGAGCCCAGTATTTATATTTAAATGTGGCAGTCGAAAAGAGAAATATCTCGGGAGTGTAACGATATAATTGGGTCAGCGAAAGGATCACAAATAAGCGAAAAATATTGAGGCGAAGTGGGGAAGGGGTAAAAGGCAGATGTTTACCTTGAAGTAAGGAAGAGGAGGGCGCATATATTTTATTAATGAAACAAGTGCCTGTGCACTAGGGGCCACATTTACAATAATCGATGGGATATTATTGCACAGGCACTCGAATTCCGGACCCCCTTTTTCCTCATTTGGTCCCTCCCGCGATTATGGTATGGATCTTTGTCTGGAAGTATATCATTGAACCATTTATCCATATTTTACAACATTTCGTGTTACAACTCTCTCGTTCTACTAATTTTTGTTTCTAGGTCCAGCTGCCGTATTACTTATATATACATAAAGGTATGAAATAATCGTCAAAATACAAAGAGGGAATCCTCGCTTCGACTCGATATTTTACAATAACGCGCCAGTTTTAAAAAGGACCTTCGCTTGTCCTCGTCTCAAAAATGATTTCCCTTCATTCCTATCTAGTTTATACGTACGAACAACAAATATTTATTGACAAAATTCAAGTTTATTCTCGACGACACATCCAACTTTCCTCCACTCGTGCCCATTCAGGAGGTCAGCCGAACATATTTTGTTTCGCGCTATTTCATTGGTCGGAAAGATTTTCGGAACTTTTTTAGCTTGTTCTTCGCTACGCACGGCCAATCCATTTCGTATCGAGAGGCCTATTAAGCGGGAGTTTTAAATAAGAATAAAAGTGGAAAGTAAACCTTTTCAGCCAGTGTGTTATAAAGGCACCATAAAAAAAATGACGAACCTAGTGACATGGTAAGGATATTGTCTGAAATGGAAAAATGCACGTCAAACATAAATTTTGACGATGACCATTTGATCACTGAAATTTTCATAGAGAAAGGGACACGGACACTAGTTATCATAAAGCAAAAAAATCTCCTTTTTATTTAGGCTTGTCAAAAAATAAAAATGAGTTAACGCTCCTCATCCCCTATCACAGCAACAACAAAAAGACAGTGTACATAAGTAAACCCCTTGTAAATTTTAACTTTCACAATGCCGCTCTTCGTCCTTATAAACAGGTATATGTAAATTAGCTGCGGAACCGTAGCCCTTTATGGTCCTTTATATATATATATTATTTTTTTTTGCGGACCATAGGGCTACGGTTTTCACTCATCAAAAACTTTCGAAACTGCGCAAAAAAAATCTTGCGCCGCTTTTTTGCCAATTTTTGTCATGAAATCGGGTGCGAGAACTATCAAACATATATATTTCGTTTCGTTAGATATTTATCTACATTCTTCCATACTTACTTACCTATTAATATTCATTTCCAGTTCATTATCATAACAAATATCTCATTTGTGACAAATCCCGCCTACTTCGTCCGCCATCTTGCTTCTCCGGTAGTCTCGTTCTAATATAACCCTATTTATTTATAAACCGCAAACACGTGTTTGGTTTGTTTACGTTTTACCGAAGATGTTTTCGGCTGTTTTATATTAAGGAGAAATGAGAGTTTGGATCTTCTTGGCATATATTTTTCAATAAATAATCTGAATAAATAAATGTTTTTTTTAAATGTCTTTTTCTGAAAGTGACTTTCATTGAACATTTTTGAAAATGATTATTGACATCTTCCACCCCCCTATTTTGGGCCAAGTTAATATATGATACATAACTAAAATGGATGTGGAAACAATATACAAAGATAAGTTGAAGGGAAAATATAAGTTTATGTTTTACTTTCCCTTTGTAAGATTGTTCGGAGTTCGGTAATTTTGTTATTACCCTTATTTGATCGAAAAAAAAAACCAAAAGTGTTTGATAACCAATATAAATTGTAATGCAAAGAAAAAACTCAATTGAATTGGTATTTTTCCTACTGGATATGGGAAAAGTGTATGTTTCCAAATGGTGCCTTTGGTTCACGATGCAATTTACGGTGGAAAGCATATTGGTTTGGTAATTTCACCACTCATCAGTGTAAGCAAACCAAACACGTGTTTGCGGTTTATAAATAAATAGGGTTATATTTGGAAAAATCACGTGACCTCACAACGAGACTACCGGAGAAGCAAGATGGCAGACGAAGTAGGCGGGATTTGTCACAAATGAGATATTTGTTATGATAATGAACTGGAAATGAATATTAATAGGTAAGTAAGTATGGAAAAATGTAGATAAATATCTAACGAAACGAAATATATATGTTTGATCGTTCTCTCACCCGATTTCATGACAAAAATTGGCAAAAAAGCGGCGCAAGATTTTTTTTGCGCAGTTTCGAAAGTTTTTGATGAGTGAAAACCGTAGCCCTATGGTCCGCAAATATATATATATATATATATATATATAAAGGACCATAAAGGGCTACGGTTCCGCAGCTATATGTAAATATGCCTCAAAAGAAATTTTGCATTAAAGGGATTAAAACTACTCTTTGTATTTCTTTTCTGTTTAGGGAGATACGTGTAAAATTCCAACTGTAATGGCCTTTGCAAAAAACATAGGAAAGAAAAAAAAATCTTTAATTTACATGGGGGGGGGGAGGGAGGAGATGTCAACATTTTTCTGATGCCCAGTTTTGATTTAAGCAGTTAAAACAAGTAATTTTGCCCCCCCCCCCCCCCCAAAAAAAACAGTACATTAGACCCACAAATAATACGACGTGTCTAGGTACAAATTTTTTTTGGGAGTAATTAACCCCCCCCCCCTTTTTTTTTAACATCCACAATTTTAGGTGTGTGTTGTTCAAACCAGACTTTTTGTAATATTTCTTTCAGCTACAGAAAGAATTAAAGATCAAACTTTGTTGCGATACTCATGAAAAGTTCTAATTATGTTATTTACCTGAAAAAAAGAATGGATATGGGTAAATGTACATCATGTATATTGTACATAAAACAAAATCCAACAACATACAAGGAAACAACCATTTCACAAAGGAACAGCACATTAATTGCTGCTTTTCTTCTTGAATCTTCAACAACAAACCAATCTATACCTAACAACATCATCTAATCTCCGCCCCCCTGCTTTTCCAAAAAAAAAGAAGAAAAAAATGGTCATCAACAGAGTCCTAGATTATTCTGACGTGTACTTCTCGTGCTTGTTCTTTAAAAGTTTTGCCAAAATAACAGTATTTTTGTTGAAACTTATATTCTTTTATATTCTTATTTAAAACTCCCGCTTAATAGGCCTCTCGATACGAAATGGATTGGCCGTGCGTAGCGAAGAACAAGCTAAAAAAGTTCCGAAAATCTTTCCGACCAATGAAATAGTGCGAAACAAAATATGTTCGGCTGACCTCCTGAATGGGCACGAGTGGAAGAAAGTTGGATGTGTCGTCGAGAATAAACTTGAATTGTGTCAATAAATATTTGTTGTTCGTACGTATAAACTAGATAGGAATGAAGGGAAATCATTTTTGAGACGAGTACAAGCGAAGGTCCTTTCTAAAACTGGCGCGTTATTGTAAAATATCGAGTCGAAGCGAGGATTCCCTCTTTGTATTTTGACGATTGTTTCATACCTTTATGTATATATCCTACCGTGACATCTGCTCGGTCATGCAATAAAGTTAATCACTTGTTTTGATTTACAATTCTCGCGCAGCACGAGACCAATGACGTCATTCTGTATAGTCATAGCGTAAATGAGACGCTAAAGATGATTTTGTAAATTGGAATATATAAAATGAGAACAAAACAGGTAAGATTGAATTGAACAAATTCCATGCAAGTAAAAAAGCTCCTTTTTACTAATGTCCTTTTTAGCTGGTCATTCTGCCTGTGAAATTTATTTTAAGCGATGGTATTCCCCAAACATTTGTATTTTTCCGGTTTGTTGACATAATCATCATCACAGTTCATGACCGTTTCTGGAATGTAGGCCCACAGGTACTTGTGGACAGGACCCTATGTTGCTCCCTTTATTTTTTTTTTTTTTTTAAGATGTTACCCCCCTCCCCCCCCCCCCCCCCCCCCTTTTTTTTTTTTTTTTTTAACATCGACTTTTTTTCATATAAACAACATTTTGCAACTTTCTATGTATCACTGTATGACATATATACAATAAATACAATCAAGCAGTAGTTTCTATCCATGCTGGGTTTCTGACATGATATAAGTTAGAAGGTAAGTCACTCTTCTTTGTTTACATTGGGATACTTGTTGTGTATTCATCTTAAATTTAGTGAATAAAAAAGGCCTACCTGTCTGGAAATTGTCTTATCCCTACTCTGTATATATTATTCTCCCTGAAAACACATATCAATATTTATTTACAGCAGCTGACAACTCTCCATGGAGCATTTTCCACTAGCATTTTGCGATTTTCAGACGATATTTTTGAAAACTCGAATTAAAGCTACGGAAGTGTGTTTATTAGCGACATCTGCTGGTCATTTGAAATATTGACGATACGGTAAAACGCGAGAGTTCCGGGTAAAATTTAATTTTGCGCCAAACAATTCCCGAACTTTTTACCCGGAACAAATTCAAAACAAATAAAACTATTTTATCTATATTGGAGTTCTAGATTGTATAAATATCAATGTAACATTATAATCTATGAATTTCTGAGAGAATCTTGTAAATAATAATAAATTCCTTAACCTACATTTTCAGAAAATCAAAACCGAAAGTAAAATTAAATGGTTTTCACAGAAATCAAACGTAGCATATTATGCAATATATAACATTGGTAGTGATTTATTTAAAGCCAGGCTAGACACACAATACCTTGGCACCTTTATGGTGGACCCTTAATGGTCAGTGTCCTAATAAATAACCTCGGGAAAAGACAATAGTAACTACCTACCCTAGTCAATATAGAATACAAAGTAACCAGATAACAAGATGTGATGACAGAATGCTAGTCCCAGAATGCCTCAGTATGTGTATGATCTTTACCGATAGCAGCCTGGCCTTTACCCGCTGTTTATAATCGCTTTCTTATCTAATTGTTTCGGGATTTTTTTCAACACACGAATGACACAAATGATGCGTAATATAAACAAAACAATACCACATTGTTTGAACAGCTAATCTACCTTTTAGTGTCGGATTCTATAATTAATCATGGGCGAACAGTTCTAAAAAAGAAAACTATAATAAGTTTTACTTGTATTGCCGAAATCAATTATATACACAAAGTCATACATTCAAATACACAATAATTAACCATTCATAATAAGTTTCATAAATAAACACATTGTATTTAATAAATTAATAAATTTTTGGCAATAAATTTCGCCAAATTAAAGCATTTTACAATAATATAAGCTTATTATAGTACATATTTTATAAATTTAAGGGGAGGGGTGGATGGGTATTTTTACGTCTTCACATCAAGTTTTACATAAAAAAAATTCAAGTATGAATTGCTGAACACTTTATTAACCAATAAAATTGATCTAAACATCCCAGAGAACATTAATTAACCTTAGCCCATACTTTCTTTGTCTTATGTTATTTAATATTTTTTATGTACCAAATATGTTGTTAATGAATGAAATATTTTTGAGCTGATACTCATTCAAACTAATCTGGCTTAGACTGCCTAAATTAGTAATAATTGGTAATCATGACACTCGACAAAGAACGTATGGGCTAAATTGATTATACAATATCTGGGCCCGTATGCATAAAGCTACTTAAGTTAAGATTTTCCTTAGGAAACACTTAGGTAAAAGGGGCGGAGTTACCTTAACTTAAGTGGTATGCATAAAACTGCTTAAACTAAGAATTTCCTTAGCAAAATCGTAGTTTTTAATAGCTCCACCCATCCCACTCAAGTGGTATGCATAAAGCTCCTTATAATAAAAATACACTTAAGTTTTCACTTAAATCTAAGGTACCTATTGAGGTATTTTAAATATGTAAAATGCAGCGACTTCGAACCAATTAACAACGAAAAATTTTCAATATCGTTGATATTCATATTTAAATGAATATCGGATGGATATATTGTTCGAAATAATTTTTATGGGCTTTAATTATCAATTAATTCATATCTCAACAGAAAGTATACGTAACTTTTCCGGGGCAGTTTACTTGATTTATTGCGTCAAAAATATCAATATTCGTTTTTGGAACCATATAGTTATGTCATATGTTTACCCCTTCTTACTACGCATATATGTAAAAGAGGAGGAGGTTGGGGGGGGGGGGGGGGGGGGGGGGGGGTAATATTGGCAACATGTAATGAGGCTTGTTTAGGGTATATGGGGGTACTGGCTATTGGCCCTTTTAATTAATGGGATATTGGTTATTTGCGTAAATAATCAATCACGGGGATATGGGGTATTCAAATTGAATCTTAGGGATATCTTAAATTATGTTATGCTTTTAATTACAGGGATACGGGATATTTGTGTCAAAACTTCAGGGGATACGGGATATGTGTACCCCCTCTAAATAAACCTCTGTAATTTCCTCGCCTTAAAGGGAGTTTGTGAATTATGAATTCCAGTATCGAAAAACTATTGTTCCGTTTTAGGCGATTCTACAATTATAATTTGTTTTTAATGTATACATAAAGTTATCAATTACTTGTTTGTCTTTGGCTCCGACGATGTAAAGAAACCTCAGTTTTAGCGGTAGCACATATATTGTCCCATTTTTTTTGCGTGCGTGCGTGCGTGCGTGCGTGCGTGCGTGCGTGTGTGTGTGTGTGAACACAAATGTGCGGCACTTGATAGCAGAATGCCTAAAGAACATTTTAACAAATAAAATAAAAACTATTCGTCCTATCAAAATGATTGTATAAAATAACAAGTGGAAATAATAACGTCCAATGTAAAAAGTAGATTACATCCGAATGTAATAAGTATAATATATAGTCCATTTAAAAAATCAAACAGCGCAAATTAATTATTTTTTAATAAATAAAAAAAAATGACACAATTACAGATATAAGTCGGATGTTCATATTCCGAATGAAAAATGGCGTCAATGTGAACAGGGTATTAAACTCCAACAGATAGCCTTGTCACACAGGATACGAAGGAGAAATGACGCTTGTATTGTATAAGCTGCGTTACGAATACACACGGTAAAAAAAACTATGCCATTACTTTTATTTATGTCTAAGTGTAACGTGGGGTAGTCACTCATGTTCATTTACGATCATCTTCTTTCATGCATATTAGCTTGTTCTCCTCGCTATATTGAATTGCGCGCTTGAGGTTAAATAACAACCAATCACCCATTCATGACACAATGTTCTCAATACCACGCACCCCACCCCCAATAAGGAAAACAAAACCGAAGTATAAAAAGGTCAGACTACACAAAAATCGTGGGCGAATTAAATAAATTTCGCACAATTCGAATTTTTCGTGATTTCTTTTTCACTTCGTGTTATTTTTTTCATCACTCCATTATCATGGACCACAACATAGCACATTGTAATAAATGTCTGTAAAATGTGCAGTATTTTAATTCTGCCACCCACACAGTGTTACTATTTTCAGCTTGGGCAAGATGCACTTATCAACGTTTCTGAAGACTGTATTACGTGGAGTGATTGTAATATACAGGTAAGATTTTAATTACATGTAAAATGCTTGTCTTTGGAATTCATTTGTTTCCGTTACCTTAGTAATATAGAAGCTGCTGAACATCAATCTTTGATAAATGAAATTGGATATTTGTAGTATTTGTTTTTGTTTTCCCCCCACTTATTTTAATCTAAAGACATCACATGACAGTCTCTACCACAGAGTTATTGGTCATACAGTAAGGAACGATAACTCTAGCTGTGGAATAGATTACATATATGGGATCACTTCATGGTTCATATTCTAAACAGATCAATCAGCCACATTCCTAGAAGTACAGTCAGTCCGTTTGACTTCTATAAATCTCCAGAAATTGGCATTTGTTTTCTAGATGTATGTTAGCATATGATATATACGAACTCTGAAAATTAATTTCAAAATTTGTTGGTCAATTAATAAAAGAAAAGTTCTCCATTAGGTCTCTATGTTAATTAAATTTCTAAGTGTAAAACAAAACATGGAGTGAGTACAAATAGTGTGACCACTTTTGATCAATGTGTATTTCATTGTACCATGTGACTTTGAACACATTATTAGGTGATGGACACAATTGGTCAGAGAGGGGGTTCAGCCAGTACGTCGGTCCGAGACCCGGAGAGCCATGAAGGGGCCGTGAATCTCAGGGGCCCCATAGCCTTTGTCCTAGCCTTTTTCTTCTTCACTTAGACTTCTAAATTCTGGTTGTTGACCATCACTCACATTTACATTGTAACCAGGAAGGCTATCATGATGAGAATATTGTTGACCATTTCAGCTGCAGTAGCATCAGCAGAAAGATCTTTTAGCAAACTCAAACTTATCAAAAACGTTTTAAGATCTATTATGTCTCAAACCTTCTTGCTGATTTAACAAGATCACGGGTGGTTTTCTACGTCATACGCATGGATACTTGAACATCGCGAACATCGCCTCGAGGTAGGTTTATGCAGTTGTACAATTTAAAAAAAGGAAAACTAACAAAACCAAGTAGTTCACACAAGGTCCCACATATCAGACTTCATTGTTAGCATACACTCATTGCGTGGAAACCCGTCAGTTTTGCAAACACTTCTGTACAGTTAAATGGGCTTTCTGTGAACGGTATCCTTTCCCGGAATTTTAACTGTACAGAAGTGTTTGCAAAACTGACGGGTTTCCACGCAATGAATGTATGCTAACAATGAAGTCTGATATATGGGCCCTTGGGTGAACTACTTGGTTTTGTTAGTTTTCCTTTTTTTAAATTGTACAACTGCATAAATCTACCTCGAGGCGATGTTCAAGTACCGTGCGTGTGACGTAGCAAACCACCCGTGAAGATTGAGTATTGAATCAAGCATTGCCATAGAAACTAAGTTTGATAGTGTTATTAGAAATTTGCAGGCAAAAAAAACCCAGAAAAGCTCATTTCGTTCAGCAGTCTAGGTAAATATTAAACTTTTTAAAAATATTTTACTTTCAAAGAACTTAATGGTGAATGTGATCTAAGAATACTGCTTGACCTTTTGTCCTCGTCCTACTATGCTATTTTACATGCAAATGTTACCCAAGTTGAGTCACTTTTATGATTCCTGAAAGTTTTCTCAAGATATCGGTTAGGGTTATAAACAAATATTTGATATATTATTTTGATAGCAGTAGACCAGATTTTAATGACTATAAAACAACTTAAACAAGTAACACCTTGTTGCATTAACTGATTATGTTTGTCACTGCTTTGTATAATGTATATGTTATCTGGACATTCTGCTGCACAGGAAATAAAGCATATATGTGAAAGTTTATCAGTGGTTTTATTGGACCTCAAATCCTCAATTTTGAGAGAAGTCTCAACCTGTCCCCGGGGCCCCAAAGCAGTCATGTTCCGCCTTGCAAAATTTCTCGTGGAGGCCCTGATGGTCAATTCTTTAATATTTAAATGTCCAAAGTCACATGGTACAGTACTAGTGAAATGTTCATTGAAAGCATTTGTTTTGATTGGGTGGCTTTTACACTATTTGTACTCACTTCGTGCAGTTTTTTTAATACTTCAGAAAATATAATTAACATAGAGACCTAATGGGCAGGTTTTTTTGAGGGTTTTTTTTTGTTTTGTTAAAATTTGGTTAAAATTTTGTAAAATGGATTTATTTCAAGATTATTTTCTGGATATTTATAGAAGTCAAATGGACTGTACGCAATCGTAAATTATTGTGAGGTACAGTGAAGAGTGTTAATCACTAACATTTTAACATTTTGATTAGAGTTTAATTGTTGTATACTTTACACATAAGTATCTTATCGATTTATGAAACTGAAAGCTATTCTGGGTAATAATTGGTCTTTGTTTTCAAATTAACATATTCTAACAAATAGAAACCATATATAAAATGTTTGTTTTACATGGGTCTGATATTGTAAAACTCGAAAGTAACAAGAAATATATCAATTATAGAAAGAAAGTTTAAACAGTGATGATCAACAATTCCAACAATATCAACAAAACAAACAATCACCTCTTACCTTAACCCACTGAACACACACACACTTGACCACAACATTTGGTGTTGGGAATCCAAATCCTTGCCTAGGACAGGCACAAAAATGTGGCGGAGTTAAATATATATCACATCACTACTAGGTCAAATATTCGGACAAGAGTGAATTATTATTAGAATATTCCATCATATGTTTTGAATTACATTATTCATGTTATTATTGTAGTTGTCACATGATACATGCTGGAAAGGAAGCAGAGAAAAATAGCAAAAATGGTGAATACATGAATTTCAAACAAGAAGCAATGGAAAAGGCTGAAACGACTTTGGCACCTTATGCCAGATGGGAGCTACTTCTGACACCTGCCCCGCAAGCTATTGCTCTACTTGGACAGTTAATGCTTATAGCTACAGAGAATGATTTTTCATTGGAGGAAAAAATACCACGAAATGGATTTCAGTATTTACAATATCCAAATTCATTTCGTGCTACATTGGTACAGATGACCAACATTGGATGGGAGGCATTTAATGAGGCACATGTGAACATGGATGGCATTAGATTACACACAACTAATATTGATGCCCATATCCAGTCTATTGTTAAAGTATTAACGAAAGGGACTATTGACGATGTAAGCACCTTAATTCCCATTCCTTTAAAGAACATTAAAAGAATAGCAGATGAATGTGTAGAACTCGCCGTCGGTGTAGAAAACCATTTTATACTGTTCATGCAAGCAACAGGAGAACTACTTGAAGCAAGTACTAGCGCACAGGGTACGTACGAAAATCACTTAAAGGAAACGAAAATAGCCATAGAGGTAGCAAAAACAGAAGAAAAACAAGCAAATGATGAAAAGAAAGAAACAGATAAGCGTTATCAGGAAATAAATGACGACATTCAAAGAGCACAGGACGATTTTAGAGAAGCGATGAAATCTATGCCTTCAACGGGAAAATTGTTCGGTCTGGCGTTTGCCGATGCTTTTGTTGGTATTGTGAAAATGTTCACTGGGTCGACCTCACAGACAACATTTGAGGCGGATCAGTTCCAATCAGTCCAGGAAACTGCTGAAGATAGGGCTAAGAAAGGCGTGTATAAATTTGCTGGTGAACTAAACCACCATATACAAACAATTGTTGATGTATCAACATCCGGAAAAGGCAAAGGAGAAAAGGAACCAAGCTGGAAAGATGTCGATCTAGTACGTGTCGCAAAAGAGAGTATTCGTGTTATTTTAAATAATATGAAAAGAGATAGTACATTTACCGAAATTCACCAAAGAGGAATAAAATTGTGTACTGATGCAATTCGGGTTTGTGAACATTTAATAGACAGTAGTAAAAAAATGCAGCAAAACCCAGAAATAATTAAAAATATAATTATAGAGGCGGAAGATATTTATCAAGAATCAACATCATTTCTGTCAAAGGCCGCATTGTTTCTGAAGACTACATTTTCAGAAAACAAAGGTCCGAAGAGGACAAAATATACAGAATCAAGTTTAGTACAGACTGAATTTAAAAAATCAGAATTAAAGGTGGAACTATCAAAGGAAAATTTAAAAGAGTCGCGAAAACGACAGGAAAGTGTAATTCTAGACATGAAAGAAAATAATGGCCGAATGGAACAGACGCTTATTGATTTAAAAAAGTTTAATATGAAGAAAGTAGATTTTGAAGAAATTAGGAAAACGCTAATTAAAGGATTAAGAGCTATCAAGGAGGCTCGCGAACAATGGGGGAAATTAGTCAGATTTTTTCAAATGGTGTCGAAATTAGTTAAATTTAAATTTCACAATTCTGTCGGTAATTTTATCGAATATGTAGAAGTAGGTACGAACCAAAAACTAGAGAAGAACTTTATATCAGATGTGACCCGTGAACTTATATACGACCAAGCATTTCAGTTAAGTACAATAACTAACGTGGTAAATGTAATATCGTCAACATACGTAGAGGTGTCCACTGAACACCTCATGGATCAGATTAATAGCTTAGGTGGCTTGGCTTCTTTGGATCCGTCCACAGACCAGCATGAGATCATGAAAAAACGAAGCGAACTGTTTGAAAATTGCCAGAAGACTCAAAAAAGCATAGCAGAGATTGCCATAAGAAATCAGCAAAATTATGTATCTCAAGCATCAAAAAAATTAAAACTTCTTGAATCACAAACGTTGTCAGGCGACCAAGATGAACATTAAACAAACACGAACCCTCGTTTTAATAATTTACTCGAACAAAATCATGTTTTTCAAACAGTTTCTTAACACGTTTTAACTTTATTATATATATATATAATTTAATTTGATTTGAATACTGCAATATGATTGGGTGATCCGCTTGGGAGATAACTTTGGTTATACTTGATAACCTGGGTTGTTATTGTGACGTCATCGACATATTCATTCGCCAACGATAATTTCAAATAGTCACATGAAATAATCGTAATTAAAATCGAGGAATCTTTAAATTTTGTTGTCAAAATTCAAGAATAAGGAATATTTGAAATTTTTGAACAGGTTGTATAAACGTAAGCTGCCAATAACGAAGTTGTATCGTATAACCTGTTCAAAAATTTCAAATGTTCCTTAAATATATAATACTACAGGTACACCATCTGTCATCGTCGATAACTCACAACTTAATACGTTTCGATACTCGTCATTCACGATGAGTTGAGAGTATCGGAGTGTGGTCAGCCGTCGGATAACGACGATGACCATATGATTTGATTTATTGTGTTTAACGCCACTTTCAGCAATATTTCAGGTATATCATGGCGACCAGATTTAGTGGTGGAAGAAACCGGAGAACCCAGAGAGAACCATCGACCATGGACAAGCAACTGGTAAACTTTATCACTTGCGGCTGCGAGTCGAATGCATCCTTTTTGTAATTTAGAAAGACGGGCGCGGACCCACGCCATATTGATGATAGGCTTGTATGAGTTGTTAGGTAATCCAACTACCTAACTCATTGAGCCAGCCGACCCCCTCGATGACCATATGTATATGATTGTGTTATAGTTGTCTGCAGTGATGCAGAGCACATAAAAAGTATATCAGGATTAAATAACTTTTATTTATTCAAATATTATAGTACTAACGTGTGAAAACAGGTAATAAGCTAGATACTTTCGAGAAGTTAGCCGTTATTTGTTGAAAGCGTCAGCTTACTTCTCAAAAGTAACCCGATGGGAAAACAAAGCAGAAAAATCATCGCAATTATGACGTGAACCACAATGGTGTTTTTGCCACTGTATATATAATTTTATCAGTTGATTATCATGTACAAACGACATATAAACAGCAAGCGAAATAATCTAGAAGCTATTGAATATCAGATACCATATTATTGATGTAAATATATGATGCGAATTACCGGTATTATATTTCTGTTTATGGGGGGTCTGTTTTACCCTTCTGGGGGCACATGAGTTCATCCTCGTTTTTCAAGTGCTATATGTTTATTTCGGAACATCTTTATAGTGTATAAATGTAGAGAAAAAGTAATTAACATTTAGCTTTCCAATCATTTGTTTATGAGCTACCTGATGTAGGTTATCCCAGACACGCGTGTGCACTAAATCAGATTTATACAGTCTAATACAAATTTCATTTTTAATCCTATCTCATGTAAGCGAAGTTGTGGTGAAATAATCAAATTCAAGTTTGCAGCAAATTTATTGGTTATTAAAGGAAAACGTCATGGTCTTAAGGGAATACAATACAGTAGGGATTGCCAATTGATTTTTTCATGAAAATTCGTGATTTGGTCAATTTCGACACGCTCTTTCCAAATATGCAAAGAAAAATATACCTTCGTGACTTAGTTTTCGAGATATTTACGATCGAATTTCGACCATTTTTCGACAAATTTTTAAAATACGGATTTTATAGCGGTAAAGAAAATATCACAATTTCAAAACGGTAAAAGATAATTGCATCCGGTTTTTTGCAATAGCTTCCTATGATAATTTCGTTCAAAGATGATGAACATGTACATTGCCAATAATAGATTAAGTAGTCCAAAAATTCTTCTTATTTGTGGAATATGGATTATTTAGTGGTTTCTTCATGAATAAATTTGCATGTAGAAAAAAAATGACAATTGATATTTTCTTTATATTTTGTCATGATATTCTCGCAATGATTTTATTTAGAATTTTAACAAAAAGTAAGGGGGTACATGTGCTTGTTTTTTAGCTACAGAACAAAAACCGTGCATTTTTCATGACAAACCTAGACATCGTCAATTTCGGCGCCAAATTACCCTACAATGTATTTTAATAGGTAAAACGTCGTGAAGTCTTTCCCGCCGTTTTCCTTGGATTGGATGAAAGAGCAACGCAACCGGAGAATGAAATAAATGAAAGAGAACGGCTATAGTTGTACAGCGAATAGATAAGTAACTGCCGAACCCGTGCAAACGTTCTTGCTCAATGTTCATTAGATTTAACGGTGTATCACAACCGTCACACGCGCTTAATTGCTCTGCTAGTGTTTTTAGTTCAACTATTCGTCTCCCATCCTGCCAGCATATATCTTTATAATCAGTTCCAGGGCTTGCGTCCGTCTGGTCTGCGTCTGTCTGGTCTACCTCTGTCTCACCAACATTCCTATCCAACTCTTTCAAGTGCTCTGAACATTTTTTCCAACGGCGTATTTCTCCTTCTTTCAAAAACGGCATTATTCGGCTTGAAGCAGGTGCTTTCAAATTTTTACGCAATCGGCTTTTTATGACGTCGATGCAACTTCCGCGGAAAATGTCGCGCTCGTTACTGTGACGTCGCAAAAATAACATGCGGTATTCGGCAAAGTAATTATCTGCCCTTGCTACTGTATCGTATTCCCTTAAGTTAGCGTGAAAATTTAATTGACAGTAAATAAAAGACATCTGTGTTAATGAATGTTAAGAATAACATACCGTAAGGTAGAATTTGGTCATTGAAGTTGCATGTAGCACCAATTAATGGGGATCGCCATTTTTCAGAACTCTTCAATGTGAGGAGACAAAAGGCATAATCCATTCTCGGATAATACCTGCAATTAAAGGTCTTCCGAAAGAGCCGTGATGTCACAGTGTCTGTATCGTCTGACGTTACGCACGATGTTCGTACAACGTTGCGTTACATAAAACCCGACGTCTTCTGAAGATTACGCTTGAAAGTGTGCACTACGAGCGAGGATAAAAATCATCGTATTTCTAATTCGGATTTCTTCTCTGTACGTTGTCTCATGGACATTTATTCCACATCTCAGTATTTTCTATTAATTCATTATTCATTTATTAGAAATCAAATAGGGTTTTAGTTTTTTATTCGGGGGCCTGGGTGGCCGAGTGGTCTAGGTAGTACTACCTTACAGACCACTTTAACCTATCACCGTTGCAGACCGAGTTCGAGTCCCGCTTTGTTCGATTACAAAAAAGGGTGCGCACGATTTGCATGTGATAAAGCTTACCAGTTACTTGCCCAAGGTCGGTGGTTCTCTCCGGGCACTCCAGCTTCCCCCACCACTAAAACTGGTCGTCGCGATATAGCTGAAAGATTGATGCAATGATGTAAAACCCCATTAAACAAACAAACAAACCTAGCAAATCTCCTCATGCATTCGCAATGTGCTCCATCAGGACCGATCTCCTCAAGCAGGAAAACGAGAAAATTGACAGTTTGTAGATTTATCTAGACTTCAATTTACTTCTGACGAATCGGAATTGATCCCCGATTACATTTAGACTCCCATGATGAAAAAATATTGAAAATTTAACTTGCATCTTTGTCAAGAACAACTTATAAATGTAAGAGTGTCACAATTTTCGTCATGTTTTTCGTGGGACGATTAATTTTGCGAGAATTACCCTTCATATACAAGAATAAACTATACATGTTTCTAATCGTGAAAGCATTCGCCACAGCATAGCATTCTCTGATTTTGCAATATTCGAGCAGTAAAAAAAAAAAATTCAATTTTTGACATGTACATACCTTGCGAAGCGTCTTCGTGAACTCTCCTCCACCAAAACCGGAAGTTATCCTCACGAATTTCTTTGCAGAACCAACTGTTTTGCTTGTGCCGATTACCAGCCGTGCTGTACGCACTTTAAATTATGAAAGTCTTGTCCTTCTTCTTTGGGACATAAAGTATTTTTTTTTAAATACAGTCAGGTGAGTGAAAACGGGATACTGATCACTTTTTGGTGTGTTCGATTTACGGAAATCCATACAACTTTTGAACAAGAATCTTCTTGAATGTTGGTACCTGCAGAAACAGGTTTCGCGATCACACGGGCGCGCTTGTATTAAAAAGTATGGCTTAAGTCTCTCGAAAAGTCTCTGTGAGATTTTGACATTTGGGTATTTCTCTTTGAAATCTATTAAGACCTCTGTTTGAGTTCTTTCAAGAACAAATGTCATGTGACTTGAGTATAATTTTGGTCCTAATCTTACACGCTTGATATCTTTTTTATTAGCAGCTGGACGGGCATTTTCGGGCGATATCCAAAAGTCATAGATTGTTTTTTTCAATTCATCCGATAAGGCATCACTTCTAGTTGTTCTTGATGTATACGTCCAAGAAGCGTTCTCTGTTGTTAAGACCTTTGTCCGAATTCTCTTTCCTGAAATTTTTTTTGGGACAAATTGATTGAAAGGTACAACAGTGGACTAGATTACGGCGATAGTAAATACCCTCTCCTTTTCAACACATACACTGTACAAGGAAACACGTATATACAGGTATGCATACTTGAAACTCATTCTAGAATGTGAATAATGCGGACAATATACAACTTTAAGGTGGCACTATACAAAAATTGATATTTTTTCTTCAAAATATTTTTAATCAATTTTATTTCATTATAATATTCTTGATACACAGGTGAAAAAATAATTCAGATATGATGTACCATTAATGAGCAATACTTTTAGTTAGTTTTGTAAACAAACACATGTGCTTGAATCAGAGATGATAAACACAAGTGGGTGGTTCTTAATTGTTTATCTATTGGATGATTTGATAGTTTTATGCCCACTGACCATTTTTGTGGAAGATTCCATTAAATGAAGGGGAAAGCAGCATGGATGTAGCTAACTTTTCATCAATACCAAAAGAAATAAATTAGTTATTTGCAATGGAATTTATTTCAAAATATCTAATGTATGATTTTCATTTAGTAAAATCCAACTAAAAGGGAAGAATACACATAATGAGCAAACTAAGGTTCCATGTGATTCCTGTTATAATTAGTGGTTCATGTCTGCTTAGTGGAGGTGGAGTTTTGACCTAATCAGTAGGCAGTTAACCTCAAGCTAGGTCAGAGTGATGTAATTGTTGCATAATCATAATATTATAATCAGTGGAAAGATATATCTGTTTTCTTTCAAATGGTACCTCATTTGTTAATTTTGATGCAATATTAAGAAAGTTACCGCTGTTTTCAGATGGAAGATTGGAGGAAAGAAATCTTTGTATAATGTTACCTCAACTCAGTATAATGATAACAAACACTACAAAATGCATTTCCCTTCGATTGACGGTAGACTGTCCAAGTGCATGTACATGTAAGTGTTTACCTATAAAAGATTGACCATGCTGACGGACTACTTGTACACCATGTCTTCTGGCATTAAATTTTAACATTATTTTAAACTTTGGGGATGATTTTTTTTTTCTGTTTGTTTGTTTGTTTTTGCATTATATTAAACAATTTTGCATATACATATAAATTAACTACTCTTATTCTGTAGTTTTTCAATCTATAATCTGTTTTTGTATTGTTAGATACATTCCCCGTTTTGCTGGATTGTTGTCTCATGTAAATTTATTCCACATATTTTCTGTGTCGGAAAAAAAATACTAGCTTTCCCTTACCTGAAGACATTCTCCTGACATTAAAACCAACCTTTTCCGACAGTTGAATTCTGCATTTTGATTTTTGCACATTTTCACCATTAACTGCTGCACTTAATATGTTGTTAGTTGCTCGAGCATCATTTGTCCGTTTGCACTTTATGTCAGAAACAATTGTCTTCATATCAAAAAGTAAAGCCTCTGCCATCTGAACATTCCTTTGGTCTTCGGGAGATGGAATCTTTTTCTGTTTTTGCATTAGATGTACTGTTGGACTGTTTTTGAGGAAAGAGCGGCTTCCCGCTTTCTAGGTGTTTGAGGTAAATTTTCTTTAAATTCTTTCAAAGCTCTGTGTTTCTGTGTTCTAGATTGAAATATAACTTCGTTATTTTTGTCTACGAAAATCTGTTGTTGTTGTTTTAATTTATCTCTATACTCTTTTTTTCTTTCTATTTCTGTGGATTCGTTTTTCTTCCTTCTTTTTCTCATCGTCACGCATGCGCTCTCTATAAATCCATTTTGTTTTTGTCTCCACTGAAGGTTCCTCATTTTGGCAAGTTTCCTCGCGTTCTCTGCGTCTTTTTGTCCGCCTTGCTTCATTATATACTTCGGAGTTTGTCCGATATTTATTTCTTTGGTCTTTCTCTTTCTTTTTCTTTTTTTAAGTCTCTGTATTTTTTAATTTCCTCAGATCCTGGAGTTAATGCTGAAAATTTAGAAGGGTTAAATTTGTTAAATCTCCTTTTGTAGAAGCGCTTTCAAGAAATTGTACTGTTTTCTTGATGGTAAAAAATTCAAATCAAATTGTAGGTAAACGGGCTTTTTATTTGGAATTCAAATTATGTAAAATAATTTGATTTTAAACTTATTTTTAATTGCATGATATTCAAATAAAGGAAAATGTAGGTGCGTGAAAATCCGCATTTTTCACGTTCTTGTCGTTAGATCACGCTTCGACGTCTTTTTTTTCTCAATTTCCGTTATGGGACAAAGTGACTACCGCTCTTTGGAATGTGTTATGCTTCGATTCATACACGGTTTAGAAATGGAAATATTCCAATAGACCAAATTTGTTCTAAACTACATTGTGAAAAGTTACACTTGAAGTTCTGTAAATTTCTTTTGGGAGTGCATAAAAAAAGCACCAATCTTGCAGTGCAGTCAGAACTAGGCCGGTTCCCTCTTCATTTCGATATATTAAAGCAAATTTTAAGATTTTGGCATAGACTTGAAAATCTGGATTCATCTTTCCCACTTCTTAAAGCTGCATATGAATGTACTAAAAATTTATATGAAGGCAAGCAACCATCATGGTATGGCTCTGTAAAACATATTTTGCAAAATATGCCAAGCTTAACTAATTTATTGACAGACAAAACATCAACCTTTAAATATAAATGCAATAAAATTGTAAAACAACACTATTTGGAATTGTGGACAAAACAAGCCCATTCACTTAAAAAGGGAAAATTAAGAACTTATTTAAAAATAAAAACCAATTTTGGATATGAGAATTATTTGTCAATCATTAAAAATTTTGAGCAGAGAAGAAGGTTGTCCAAATTAAGAATATCAGCTCACAAATTACAAATAGAAATAGGAAGATACCAGGGTACTCTCCGGGAAAACCGCATCTGTTGCAGGTGCACTTCGGGTCAGGTAGAAGATGAGATCCATTATTTACTTCATTGTACTTGCCATGCAAACCATACATAGGGAAATTTGTACTACATATTTGACATCTGAGTGTCAAAATTTTCAAAATTTAGATGACAAATGTAAACTCATATGGATCTTAAATAATGAAGACCCAACTATACTCAGATATCTTTGTCAATATCTTTTATCAACAACTATTTGATTAAATGGAATTGGAGATCTGCAAACTGGATGACCTGCATTGAGCATGAGAAAGAAAATATTCTTTTTGGCATCGTCCCTTGATGCTCACTGCTGGTTATCCAAAAGCTCTGATCCCTTTCCATGTTCCAAACAATATTCCTTCCACATCAACATGGCCGGTCTGCACTAGACACAAGTAGGACTTTATTACTTTTAGCATCGACTCAAGGTGTCTCTTGCAGATTGGTGATGAATCACCTGATATATATGTATATGTTCTCTCTCATCCCCCCCCCCCCCCCCCCCCCTCATATATATGTGAGTAAGTGTATGTACGTTTATGTGCATCTATCTCTTTTCCTGCCCGAGTGTGCCTGCACCACAATTATTGATATTTCACCGCGAATATTTAGGATGATATATTGTTGTTGTGTATCAATCATAATTGTTATTTGTATTGTTGTTGTGTATCAATCATAATTGTTATTTGTATATGCCCTCCTGGGGCCCTGATTTGGTTAATAAACTTATTTCTATTTCTATTTCATACAATGAACTCTAAAAAGGATAATACTTTTGGATTTGGAAAGAAGACATTACAATCCGTCAAAATTCAGTATGGACAATGCATGGACGAGTAAACCGACCTGCGCATACATGACCATGGAAATTCCCACTTCAAACAAACATCGTAAGTCACGATGAAAAAACCAATCGGGCGATAGCAATTGACCACGTCACACTGAACATGTACAAACATCCAATCAAATCATGTTTAACACGCACACCTCCCGAGTTCAATGAGTGCACTAAGAAATAGTAAACAATAATACGTGTACGAAATTAAATAAACAAAAATCGATATTAAATGCTTTATCTAATATCCAGATGTAATTGTGAACAAAAATAAAATAAAACATAATTTCATGCAGGGACAGTAAATAAATCATCACTATTAAAAAGCGTCCTTCGCTTAATAAAATAAATCATCACTATTAAAAAGCGTCTGACGTACGATGTTTGTTTGAAGTGGGAATTTCCAAGGTCATGTTTGCGCAGGTCGGATTACTCGTCCATGCATTGTCCATACTGAATTTTGACCGATTGTATGTACTTTTTGATACATATTGTGAATTTATGAGAAGATAATCGTTGAAAAAGATTATTTTGTTCATTCACACAAACAAAATTGTGCGACGTAGGCTTTATTCAGCTGGGACAAATTGACTACCTTTTAATGATAAGTCCATGTTTGAAATTGATTCTATATTTTACAATTTTTTTCACATGGTGCATTTTGCCCAGTTATGTAATTTCGAATGATATATAGCATTACTTACATTTCCTGTTATTCATATCCATATTTACATCGCTTTTCTACAACCCAGTCTCCGTATTTTTCAAGATAGACATTTTCTTGTGGCGACTGTGAACGACCTACCGCAATGAATTTCCGTTTGAACCAAAAACGGCGAGAACATCACAAAGCCTCATCGCTTGACGTTATTCCCGCCAAATTTTAGAAGAATTGGAAAAACAATGATACTGTAAATGCTTATAGCCTGCCGAGGTGTGCTTGAAAAATGTAACGTTGGACATGCTGTTTTTGCAGTCATTTTTCTTCTATAGATTCAAAAATAGACAAAAACTTACATATATCAAAATTTAAGGGGTGATTAAATGAAAATGCACAATAAATTGGACAAGAATTTGGGTTTTTTTTCATTCACAAGAAGCATATTATTTAATTTATACGATAACTTCGTTCGTTTACATGTATGTAAGAAACCGAGATTGTCAGCAAAACCGTGTGTAACGTCTCAATTATATCAGTATTGATCAGTTGCAATTTAATCATTAAACATTATGTAAATCGTAAAATAACGTCGTATATTTATCTTTTGATATTTACAAAATCATTATGAATTCATGTCAAACATTTTTATTGCACTAACGAAAAGGAAATGTGTGAGAATTTTTTATTTTTTTTGTAATTACCGATCAGGACTACCCATGTCAACACATCGACCAGTGACCACGAAAAACGCGGGAAAGTACGACAGCATTGGCGACAAAAGAGAGAGAAAAAAACATGTGTCCGCATAAAACGAGTTTAAAGTGACAGTTATTTAACCTACGGTCAATCATGTAAAACATACATGGAATTATACGTAGATACCCCTTTTGTTTTATGAAAATGTAACATGGGATGGAAATATTAAGAAAACAATTAGGACGATATACAAATTGTTAGCATTGTATTGCAGTTGATCTGATATTAAAACATAACCAAAAGGGCTCGATGTTGGGAAGAGTCAGATACATTATTTATTCAACTAACATGATCCGTCTCCGTGACGTCACATGAAGAGGTGTCATGGCCGCTTACACCACGACAGGAAATTCCAAATATTCATATTTCTAATTGGGTATATTAATATTAATAAAGGTGTTTTTGTTTAATTATTAGTTATTTACGAATAAAAAGTTACAATGTATTGAATTATAACAATTGCTCAAATGACTGGAGTTTTCCTTTAATATTTACAGAGGACACATGATTATGCAGAAAACTCCTTCATTGTAAACCAAATAACAATCATATATAATGACAACCATACATGTTTTAACATTGGATAGTTTCATTTAAGCCTAGTGGTCGTCGTGGTCGTGATCGTATGGTAGTTGGATTTACAACTACCTATGCAATCAGTGCCTATCATCACTAACGTTATGAGCTCGAATCCCGCTCAGGCGAGGTGTACTCGATACAACATTATGTGATAAAGTTTGTCAGTGACTTGTGACAGGACGGTGGTTTTCTCCTCGATTAGACTCCATTGTATTTCATATTAGCATTGCATTACTATTGGTATGGGTCGTTTCTCCCGATAAGAAAAATTAATTTTGAGGAGCGAACAAAGATCCATGATTGGTTTGGTTATTGAGGTTTATTGCGGCGTTCAGCAATTCTTTCGCAGAGTTGTGGACCAGCCAAACAGTGGGGGTGCAAGTTATCAACTTACAAGAAAAAAAACACTCTGGTATCAAAGAATATCCTGATATCAATGGTTAATTGGCCAATAATTTGCTTCCATTCTAAGATTTCAGTTTTTCTTAATTTTTTCCCGAAAAAGGGGGGGGGGCAAAAAAACAGCCCCCCTCCCACACACACTAAAAACTGTCAATCCTTGAACCCCCCCCCCCTCCAACAGGCTCCCATGTCCCTGTTTTAGCTACAAAACACAATTTGTTCGGACAATTATAACGAACTGACTGGTGCAACCTTCGGCCTTGGATTGTTTGGAAGCCATAAGGGAGGAGCAACGATGCTCGAACCCTCGTAAGCGGTGTTGGGTTGGTATTTAGAGTGAGTGATTGTTGTTTAGCGCCAATTTAGCAATTTGTCAGCTATATCATGGCGAGAACAAGTTAATTTTCAACGAGATGATGATGATGATGATGTGCGCTTTGTTCTAGAATTATATAGTGCTAGCTTACTGCAACAACAGTCCGCGGGTAGACATGGTGCTCCACTCTCACACATTATTCTGATTCCGAGCCAACCAGTCTTTGCTCTTTCTCCTAATTACTGCGTGCTTAGAGGAAAAGCAACAAATACCAATTGTATAGTCATTGGTTTGACCCGACCGGGGATCGAGCCCACGATCTACCGCACTTGAGGCAAGCACGCTAACCATTACGGCACCGATACAGTTGCTTGTACTTAGAAATCCATGTTGTCCTCCTTATACATAGATAAAGATGTTTTTTTTTATATAATAAAAAGTTAATATTTATAAATGTTTTAATTTTAATGAATGACACGCTTTTATTTCAGAGACATCAAATACGTGTAGTAACCATGGAAACATCTGTGGCAGTGTACGAATCCAATTTTGTTGGTAGTGTTATTCCACATTTTAATGGCGGAGTTCAGAGCCTGCAACTTATTTTGCAAATTTTGCTAAATACAAAAACATCGTGGAACTCACTCTCCAAGTCGGAAGCAGACAAGTTAATAGAATCAATTTCAAGACCTGTTCAACAAGCATATGATAGTTTTGAGAAGGCAAATATCGAGTCTGCAAAACACAAGTCCATTATTGATAGAGCATTTGAAAAATCAATATCAGTCGAAAGACAATTATCCAACGATGCAAGAAATTCTGAATCTAAAATACAACAACAAACAACCGCGATTGAGGTCAAAAGTAAACAAATCCAAGACGCAATGGACATTCTACAAAACACTAAAGCACATCTTAATTCGGCTAATGGAAATGTACAAGCTGCTAGAAATGAATACGAAAGGCGAAAAAGTGGTTTGAAAAGCGCTATTAATCGTGCGGAAGACAACGTTAGACACGCTACAGAGGAAGTCAATCGGCAAGCGGCAGTTGTTCAGCAGAGAGAACAAGAACTGTCTACATTACAAAACGAATTAACGAAATTGAAGGAAGAAAACAATGTTAAAGAAATAGAAGTGAACCAACAACAGGAATATATTTCAAAACTGAAAAAACTCGAAAAAGAAATCAACACGGTTTGTGAGGGTCTGGCGAAATGTATGAACTATATCTCCACTACCTTTGGCAAAACAAAAATTTTGCGTGACGAAGCAAAATCCTTGTTTTCTCTCGAACCTCTGTTAAATACCATCAATGACATAGAACAACAGTTAAAAGGTTCATCCGGTAATATAGGAGTTGATGGCAATACAAATCTCCAGCTAGCTAAACAGAGATTCTTTCTTCTCTCTGAAAAGGCACAGAATATAAGATTACTGCAGAATGGACATGACAGGAAGAAAGAGGAACTATAATGAAATGTACAAAGAAACAAACAAGACATTATATTTTAATGTAATGTCAATTTTTTCTTCAAAAGAAACAATGTATAATAGAGTGTAAGTTTCCCTTCTTATATGTATGTATGTTTGTGCATCTTTTTACAGATTGATATTTGTGCATATTATGTTTGCTTTTGAACTGTGTATAATGACCGGTGATTTGAATTCATATTTTCTAATGTGTGCATTCGTATATATTACAGCAAATTGAATTAATAATATTTACCAAAAGATGGTTTATGGTTTTATGGTTGTGGTTAATGGTGTTTAATGTCACTTTCAACAATATTTCAGTTATATCGTGGTGGTCATTGTATTGGTGGAGGAAACAGGAGAACCCAGAGAAAACCACGGGCCTGTCGCAAGTCACTGACTAAAATTTTAAAAATATAGTAACCTAAAAATGTGTAGTTAGTATCTCCTACCCTTATATGGGGTCGTCGTGGTCGTGATCGTATGGTAGTTGGACTTACAACTAACTGTGCAATTAGTGCTTATCACAACTAACGTTGTGAGTTCGATGGCGATGTGTACTCAATATGTGATAAATTTTGTCAGTGACTTACGGCAGGTCGGTGGTTTTCTTCGGGTACTCCTGTTTCCTCCACCAATAAAAAAACTCACAGCCACGATATATCTGAAATATTATTGAAAGTGGCGTTAAACACCATGACCTTAACCCTTATGTGACCTAGGTCGGTGAATGAGGTGTGCACGATAAAGATTGATTTATAAATATGGGATCTTGAACAAAGACTGTAGGAATACACGTCATTTTAATGTCCGTAAACTGTGTTTATCAATGAAATAGTGTTTGTTTGTTTGTTTGTTTGATGGTGTACACCTCGCCCTGGTCGAGATTCGATCTCACAACATCAGTGGTGAAAGGCACTGATTGCATAGGTAGTTGTAAGAAGAGTTTGAAGATACCAAAGGGGTAATAAGAATCCGCATATCGAAGAACAGACAACACAATGGCCAAAAGAAAAAGTACAACAGGACAAACAACGATCTACAAAACATACACATAAAACTAAAGATCGAGTAACACGAATCCAACTAAAAACCGGTAAACGTGTTTTCTTATCGACGGCAAAATAACGTCGCGCTACTTCTATATTTTTCTATAGTTTTCTATTAAAATTAAAACAAATAAACAACTAAAAAAAAGCGAAGCTGAAAACAAACAAACGATATCAAAACTTGACAAACAAAAGAGCGAAAGCAAAATACAAAAATATACCAAACCTGAAAAAAATAATGATGTGTTTCCGCTTACTCAAGCGACCCTAATTAAAAATGAATTCATGACCTTAATTTTTGTGTATGTCATTTTTGAACAAGCATTGCAAAAAAGAATGTGTGCATTGTAGAAACTATAATTATATAATAGTTAAAAAAAATCGTGAAATATAATTGATTTATATGAAAATTAAAAATGTGAACTGAATTATTTTAATTATAATTTCACTAGATTATACATAAGATATTACGAGAAATTTTCAAGAATACAACGTATACAATCAATCAATAAACAAACAGAATATGATAATCTCGTTTTAGAGCAAGATATACTTTCAAAGAAAAAATGATAAAGTACAGTCACATAACATAAACAATCAATAAATACAAAAAGGGAATACAAACGAAATAAATAAGCAAACAAACAAACATTGAAATAAACACCTAAAGGAAAACAACAACAACACAAATATATACAAGCAAGCCAAAATAAAATAAAAATCAATAAAAACAAAAAGTGAAATTCCGAAATAAAGAACAATACATCAAAACACACCCACACCACCTCCATCCTAGCCAAACCCACGGTATGCAAACACAAATAACGAAGAAGGAAAAATGAAAAAGAAGACGCGAAACGTTCTTTTCGACGTTAATTATGTGTAACGTCAAGTGTCACCAAAGTCGTCGTAAGACCTAACAATTATTTTTTTTGTGCTTTAACGCCACTTTCATCAATATTTCAGCTATATCATGGCGACCAGTTTTAGTGGTGGAAGAAGCTGCGAGTCGAGTACACCCTTTTTGTAATGTACAAAGCCGGGCGCGAGCCCATGCCGTATTGGTGATAGGCTTGTATGAGTTGTTAGGTAATCCAACTACATAACTCATTGAGCCACCCAGTTCCTGTAGAAAAATAGACAATATTTTATTGAGATCGTGTAGATCTCATTTAAAGGCTGTGCTGGCCATGTGACTTAACACTTATTTTCTCATGAGAATGGTTTCATTTATTTTACATGATTACATCATCCACCAAGGATTTATTGGATTATTTAAATAGAATATTATGGGCATTATTTTGGAAATAAAATACAAACTAAGTAAACACACAACAGAAACACTGTGACACTGTTTGTTGATATTCAACATATTCTGAAAGATGAAGGAATTTTTCTACTGCAAATTTTAGATGTGGATCTGTATAAATAGATAAATCTTCTGATGATTTTCCGATATATGTTGCAATATCTCTTATGACGGTGACTAAAGGATCAACAGATATAAGATGAATGCTTTCCGTGCGAAGAATAATTGTTTTACCGAATGTGACGCTTATAAAGTGCATCCATTTTCCTAAATATTCACTATACAAGCTAATTTTCTTCTGGAACATTTTCAATTCTTCAATTTTTTCACATCTTTCTTTTAGTTCTATTTCTTTGACAATTTTCTCTTTCTTTATGTTTTCCAATTTCGTATATAAAGACCTAATTTTATTTTCTGTCTGCTCAATATTGTTCAAATATCTATTTACTTGTTTGTCAGTTTCTCGAAGGATATATTCCGCTTTCTCTATGGCATCATACAACCCAAAAAAATAAGCAGCAAAAGAACCTATTAATGGAATAGCAAAGAAGCCACTTTCTGTCTCTATCCTTCTTCTTCGTAGCTTACTATAAGCTCTGTTGGCAACTCGTTCAGCATGGTCGAGATCGGTTCGTGCAGAGACAAGGTCACTTTTTGTAATTTCTATTTGATTCTTTTTTTCGTTGATTGCAATTGATTCTTTACGAATATTACTTGATATCAGAAATTAACTGTCCTTCCATTTTTATACAATTAAAAACTTATGCATCAGCATCGGACTTGTGGCTCGATAACATCATGTCTGCTTTTTTCAAAATGGTCATATGCTTCTTGGACATACTTGGATATTTTCAACTGGTCCGTCTCTGTAATATCTCCCGGAATGTACGACATTTTGGTATTGATCAACAGTTGTACCACGATATCAAAATTCTGAACTCCAGCAAGGAAATGCGGTGTAACACTTTCCAAGATATCAGTTGCGTGAAGCTTGACTGAAGTATTCATTGTACCTTAATCACCTGAAATAACCATAGTGACATTACATGTATTGTTGGCTATACTTAAATGTAAATAGACTACTGAAATAACCACAATGACATTACATGTATTGTTGGTTATACTTAAATGTAAATAGGCTACTGTAATAACCAGTGACATTACATGTATTGTTGGCTATACTTAAATGTAAATAGACTACTGAAATAACCAGTGACATTACATGTATTGTTGGCTATACTTAGATGTAAATAGAAATAACCACAGTGACATTACATGTATTGTTGGCTATACTTAGATGTAAATAAACTACTGAAATAACCATAGTGACATTACATGTATTGTTGGCTATACTTAAATGTAAATAGACTACTGAAATAACCATAGTGACATTACATGTATTGTTGGCTATACTTAAATGTAAATAGACTACTGAAATAACCATAGTGACATTACATGTATTATTGGCTATACTTAAATGTAAATAGACTACTGAAATAACCACGGTGACATTACATGTATTGTTGGCTATACTTAGATGTAAATAGACTACTGAAATAACCATAGTGACATTACATGTATTGTTGGCTATACTTAGATGTAAATAGACTACTGAAATAACCATAGTGACATTACATGTATTGTTGGCTATACTTAGATGTAAATAGACTACTGAAATAACCATAGTGACATTACATGTATTGTTGGCTATACTTAGATGTAAATAGAAATAACCAGAGTGACATTACATGTATTGTTGGCTATACTTAGATGTAAATAGACTACTGAAATAACCAGTGACATTACATGTATTGTTGGCTATACTTAGATGTAAATAGACTACTGAAATAATCATAGTGACATTACATGTATTGTTGGCTATACTTAGATGTAACTAGACTACTGAAATAACCATAGTGACATTACATGTATTGTTGGCTATACTTAGATGTACATGTAAATAGAAATAATCATAGTGACATTACATGTATTGTTGGCTCTACTTAGATGTAAATAGAAATAACCATAGTGACATTACATGTATTGTTGGCTATACTTAGATGTAAATAGATTACTGAAATAACCATAGTGACATTACATGTATTGTTGGCTATACTTAAATGTAAATAGACTATTTTATACTCACGACTTTCATTCTAAAATAATACTTTTTACATGAGTTATTCCTGAATATTTAATAAATTCTACCCATAATCTGTACACATTTAATAAATTCTACCCATAATCTGTACAAATTTTTATTTTTGATTTTTTATATATTTTTTTATAAAATTATCCTGATTTTTTACATGGTTCAAAATTTCGACATATTTTTTTTTAATGTATGCGTAAATTAGTCGTTCTTTCCATTGCTCTTGCTAGACCAGATATCATTTTCCCAGTGGTAAATATAGCAACTCATATGTAAAAGGGCTAAAAACGTATAATGTTATAATCAAATCAGGAATGTACAAAAGGTCAATTACCTGTATACGTGTTACTTAAAGGTCAATTACCTGTATACGTGTTACTTAAAGGTCAATTACCTGTATACGTGTTACTTAAAGGTCAATTACCTGTATACGTGTTACTTAAAGGTCAATTACCTGTATACGTGTTACTTAAAGGTCAATTACCTGTATACGTGTTACTTAAAGGTCAATTACCTGTATACGTGTTACTTAAAGGTCAATTACCTGCATACGTGTTACTTAAAGGTCAATTACCTGTATACGTGTTACTTAAAGGTCAATTACCTGTATACGTGTTACTTATAGGTCAATTACCTGTATACGTGTTACTTAAAGGTCAATTACCTGTATACGTGTTACTTAAAGGTCAATTACCTGTATACGTGTTACTTATAGGTCAATTACCTGCATACGTGTTACTTAAAGGTCAATTACCTGTATACGTGTTACTTATAGGTCAATTACCTGTATACGTGTTACTTAAAGGTCAATTACCTGTATACGTGTTACTTAAAGGTCAATTACCTGTATACGTGTTACTTAAAGGTCAATTACCTGTATACGTATTACTTAAAGGTCAATTACCTGTATACGTGTTACTCAAATCGGGAATGTACAAAAGATCAATTACCCGTAAAAAATGTATTTTAACCTCCGATTTATGGAATTATTATATAATTATCATGATAGTAACCGCATATATAACTTATAACTGAAATATTGTTGAAAGTGGTGTTAAACATCGGTAAACCTTTAGACTTTCAACAATATTTCCGTTATAAGTTATATACAATACAAATACAAATATTTTTAGTTCCAATTAAGGAGCCCTTTCGGACAGAACAATTAACAAAGAATTTAATACAATGATTATGGATAGATTAATTGTACATTGATTGGAAGATGACAACATTTTATGAAACAAACAAATCAAAATGTAATCATACCATTGACATAGTAATAGTTGCATTCGAATGTATGCTATATAACAAGCCCAGTGACCCATCAGTTGTAAAATAATAATATATGCAGTTAGTTTTATACATTCAGCAATATTTCAGTTATAAGTTATATATGCGGTTAGTTTTAAACATTCAACAATATGTCAGTTATAAGAAGAGTTTGAAGATACCAAAGGGGTAATCAGAATCCGTATATCGAAGAAGAACAAACAACACAATGGCCAAAAGAAAAAGTACAAAAGTACAAACAACGATCTACAAAACATACATATAAAACTAAAGATCGAATAACACGAAACCACTAAAACCAGGGGGTGAACTCAGGTGCTCCGGAAGGGTAAGCAGTTCCTGCTCCACTAGTGGCGCCAGTCGTGGTAATCTAGTTACAAAGTTAGTTTTAGACTTTCAACAATATAATGGTTACAAAGCATATATGCGGTTAGTTTTATACATTCAATAATATTTCAGTTATAAGTTATATATGCGGTTAGTTTTATATATTCAATGATATTTCAGTTATAAGCTATATATGCGGTTAGTTTTATTGGTAAGGGGGGGGGGGGGGGGGGTTATGCTAGGAGAAAAACAACAGATTTTGCCGCAAGTCACTGACACTTTATCGCATCATGTTGTATCAGAGAGTGAGAGATTTTTGTTAAACACCAACCGTGCTATTTTTCAGATATATCATGATGAGATCAAGTTCCCTAAATCATGTTATTAAACTAAGGTTTTCTTCCTCAAGCAGGATTCGGGTGGCTCAATGAGTTAGGTAGTTGGATTACCTAATAACTCGTACAAGCCTATCGCCAATACGGCGTGGGTTCGCGCCCGGCTTTGTAAATTACAAAAAAAGGTGCATTCGACTCGCAGCCGCAAGTAATACAGTTTACCAGTTGCTTACATATGGTCGGTGGTTCTCTCCGGGTACTCCGGCTTCTTCCAACACTAAAACTGGTCGCCATGACATAGCTGAAATATTACTGACAGTGGCGTTAAACACCACAAATCAAAATGAAATCTATCTCAAGCATATGCGACCGTAGTCGATTTTGGCAATGCTATTTAGGCCATTTTGTTTTCATGCTCCCAAATACTTCTAAGTTTTTTGTCTTTCCAGTATATTGTCTTTGAGAGTGCCTATTGATGGATGTTCTAAATACGTGTCATACCCACTATATTTGATATCTACGTTGTTATTACACTTCAATGAGATTATGATAATATCCGCTTTGTACTAGATCAAAACGTCTTAGTTGGATTTGTATAGTGCTAACTCACTGGAACAACAGTTCGTGGATGGTAGACATGTCGTCCTACCCAGACACATTATCCCAATTCCGAACCAACCATTCTTTATTCGTTCACCTTAATACTGTGTACTTAGCGGAGAAGGAGCAAATTGGGTTCGTGTTACTCGATCTTTAGTTTTATGTGTATGTTTTGTAGATCGTTGCTTGTCCTTTTTCTTTTGGCCATTATGTTGTTTGTTCTTCTTCAATTTACGGATTCTGATTACCCCTTTGGTATCTTTAAACTCTTCTTAGTATAACTAAATGAACTAAAGCATTGTTAATCATCTGGGATAAATAATATCCCAGATTTAAAATTGGAAATCTCATTATTTTCATTGTTTAATTTTTCATTTTAAACTACAATGTACCTGGAACTACTTTAGTCCCCATTTTTATGTAAATATGTTCATTTAATCAAGTATTCCTCATCACTTCAAGTTTTTGATCTCAGTGTAAATGCATGGATAAATTATTTTGATAGTTTTGTTAATTATCAAATATTTAGTAAACTGTCCAACATTTGTGGACACTGACAGTTGAATTTGCTTTTGTTGGAATTCCTCATTAAGATAAACTGATTCTCTTTTTTTTTACTTTTTTTTGGGGGGGGGGGGGGGAATTTAAGAAATTCTATTACAAGTAATAATTCTAGTTGATATTTCAATATCGTTGACACTAATATTTTTATTGTCTTAACTACAGTGTAAATTGTTGTATTTTTGTTTATTTGGTGGGGTTTAACGCCACTTTGAACAATAGATTAGTTATATCATGACGGTCAGTTTTATAGGAGGAAACCGGGGGACCCGGAGAAAAACAATTGACGTGTCAAATCGGGTAGTTTATGGTTTTTTACAATTTCATTCGACCTAAAATCTGCAATTTCGACCAAATCTTCAGTATAAGAATGCAAATTCATTTTTATCAATGAGGATATAGTTTGAAAAAATCTGATCATCTTTCCCCATTCTCTTCGGATGTCTTGTATTGTGTTTAAACCTTTAACCAGTATTGTTTTAATTGTATTAAAATCGACATTTTTAATCTTGATGCTAGCTAACTCGTTTAATGTTTCTTCCATTCGTTTACTGTTTTTCTTTATGCTCCGAATTATTTCTTCTTGTGTCTTTCTAGAATTTTCTAATGTGTCTTTTCGAACATCTACGTTCATCTGAGCTTTCATAAGTTCACTGTGTACTAGGCTAGAACTAGATGTTGAACTTGACCACGTCCGGGATCCACTGCTAGCGAAAGAGGCAGTGAAATCTGACGAAAATTTTTGTGACCTCAGTAAGTTGTCTTCGGCGTCCATAATTAACTTGTCAATACTTTTCTTTTGCGGCGTCATTTCCTTACTAAGTTTTAACAATTGTTCACACAATCGCACTGCCTCCTGACAAATTTTCATTCCGTCTCCATGCGCATTTGTATGCCGATCATCTCTCTCAATATTACCTATTATCATCAAAAGACTGTGTTTTGTTGTACGTACCATGTCCATTTTATTCCAATCTGGCTCTTTATGGCCCTTTTCTTTACCTGACGTTGTAATATCCACAAAAGATTGTATGTTACTCTCGATCTTATCAGCAAAGCTATATGCCCGTTTTCATGCTCTGTCTTCTTCAGATTCCGTTTTGTGGCTTTCTTGAAACTGCTTAGCAATACTAATTGGTGAATAATTTCCAGTTAAAAGAGATTTAACAATTCCCCCCGATTGAATCGAGAACTGACAACCCGGCTAGTTTTGTGGTCGAAGGCATCGATTCCAATGATTCTTTAAGTTCTTCGAATGCATTTTCAATATCTTTTTCACTTAAATCATACTGTTGTTCTAACTGATCTTTTTCCTGTTTGGCATTCTGTTTTTCCTTTTTTGCAGCTTCAATAACCATTTCAGTATCTTTAGAATTTTCGTCATATACGCCTTGTGCAATAGTACTGACTTCGAGAAGTTCGGCAGCTACCTCCATAAAATTTTGAAATCGATCTTCAATCTTAATAGAAAGTGTTACGCAATCGTCGGCAATTCTTTGAACTTTCTGTAAAGTCTTTGGAACAAAGAACTTTATTTCATCTACAGTCCCTTTCGTCATTATATTAACCAATTTTTTAACATAACTATTCATATTTGTAGTGTGTAGTCGAATGCTATCCATGTTTACATGTGCCGTATTAAATGCCTCCCATCCTACATTTGTTATTTGCATCAATGAAACCCGAAAGGAATTGGGATACTTCAAGTACTGAAATCCAACTCTCGGTACATTTTCCTCCAGTGTAAAATCATTTTCTGTTGTTAGCAACATAAGCTGGCCAAGTAAAGCAATGGTGTAAGGGGCCGAAGCTAAATGGCTGTCCATTTTACTGTATGTTGCCATCATGTTTTCCGCTGCATATTTCACATCTTCTTTAACTTCCGTTTGTGAAGGAATCCCTATGCCATTTACAAAACTAAAAATGAAAATAAAATGAATTTTATAACATTAATATTGAATTACTACATTAGCCTGTTTGGATACAGGCTTAATGAAATTTTGACTCTTGATTTTTCAACTGTTTTCTCTCAAATAAAGAAAGCCGTCTTTTTTTGTTATTAGAAACATTGAAGATTTATGAATAGATATTAAAATCAAAGCTACGTGGAATTAAACTTTTCCAACAATTATTGTAATAAAATTAATAAGAAAATAATACCACACCATCAGAACAATTGTAAAGTGTTGATTTAAAGAACACATTAAAATTAAACCACGTGTGAATCTTTCATATAAAACTCTACTATCATTTTCATAACATAAATATACTGAACCGCTAAAGAAAAGTTTTTTTTTTTCAAAGTTTGCAAGAAAATCATTCTAAATACAAAATTGTTGATTTTTCTTTTATGTAGAACAGGTAAATCGAACGCAGATGGCAGAACAAGAGGTTGGCGAAGGCGTAGGTGGTGAACACTATATTGATGCATATATCATGGAAAAAGACTCACAGGGCAGGCGGACCAAACGTCATGGTGTGGAGTGGAATCATTTTTAACTTCAAACTACATAGTCCAAGTTCTGAGACCCCGATGTGTCATTTTTTGCACGTCATCGGAACTAAGCTTTTCAGCATGACAACGCAAGTGTTCCTTCTGCAAGGGACTTTCTTCAGCAAATCAACATGATATCGTGGCCTGCACGTAGTTCGGATTTAAACCCCGATTCAACATATGGGGGGGGGGGGGGGTGAGATTCAAAGAGGACTTAATCCAAGGCCGACAACTGCAACTATCCTTCATTCATTCAATGTACAGGAGATGTGCTACTGTTATCAACACCAGAGTCGCTTGAATTTCAATGATTTAAATAAAACAAGGGCAACGCAAAGCGTGGCGTATCCCCTCGCCTAAAAATTAGACCCTGTGACCTTGACCTTTGACCTTGAAAATCAATAGGGTTCCAGATTCTCTTAAGGTCTAAGCATGTACCAAGTTTGGTCAAAATCCATTGAAGGATGTTGATTCTAGAGTGTTCACAAGGATGTTATGCAGTAGCAATTTGACCCATTGACCTTTGACCTTGAAAAGCAATAGAGTTCCAGACTCTCCTAAGGACTATGTATGTGCCAAGTTTGGTCAACATCCATTGAAGGATGTTGATTCTAGAGTGCTCAGACGGATGTTACGCGGTAAAAAGTTGACCCGGTGACATTGACCTTTGACCTATGACCTTGAAAATCAATAGGATTCCAGACTCTGCTGAGGACTAAATATATACCAAGTTTGGTCAAAATCCATTGAAGGATGTTGATTCTAGAGTGTTCACAAGGATGCTACACAGTAAAAATTTACCCAGTGACCTTGACCTTTGACCTTGAAGATCAATAGGGTTCCCGACTCTCCTAAAGACTAAGTATGTACCAAGTTTGGTCAAAATCCATTGAAGTATGTTGATTCTAGAGTGTTCACAAGGATGTTACACAGTAAATAATTTACCCAGTGACCTTGACCTTTGACCTATGACCTTGAAAATCAACAGGGTTCCAGACACTCCTAAGGACTAAGCCTGTACCAAGTTTGGTCAAAATCCATTGGAGGATGTTGATTCTAGAGTGTTCACAAGGATGTTACACAGCAAAAAAATTACTCAGTGACCTTGACCTTTGACCTATGATATTGAAAATCAACAGGGTTCCAGATTCTCCGAAGGACTAAGTATGTACTAAGTTTGGGCAAAATCCATTGAAGGATGTTGATTCTAGAGTGTTCACAAGGATGTTACACAGTAAAAAATTTACCCAGTGACCTTGACCTTAAACATCAATAGGGTTCCAGACTCTCCTAAGGACTATGTATGTACCAAGTTTGGTCAAAATCCATTGAAGGATGTTGATTCTAGATTGTTCACAAGGATGTTACGCGGTAAAAATTTGACCCGGTGACATTGACCTTTGATCTATGACCTTGAAAATCAACAGGGTTCCAGATTCTGGTGAGGAGTAAGTATGCACCAAGTTTGGTCAAAATCCATTGAAGGATGTTGATTCTAGAGTGTTCACAAGGATGTTACACAGTAATCAATTTACCCAGTGACCTTGACCTTTGACATATGACCATGAAAATCAATAGGGTTCCAGACTCTCCTAAGGACTAAGTATGTACCAAGTTTGGTCAAAATCTATTGAAGGACTTTGATTCTAGAGTGTTCACAAGGATGTTACACAGTAAAAAATTTACCCAGTGACCTTGACCTTTGACCTTGAAAATCAATAGGGTTCCAGATTCTCTTAAGGACTAAATATGTACCAAGTTTGGTCAAAATCCATTGAAGGATGTTGATTCTAGAGTGTTCACAAGGATGTGACGGACGGAAGGACGGAAGGAAGAACGGACAGTAGCGTTACTATATCACTTCGCAACTTCGTTGGCGAGGGGATAAAAAAGAGTAAACAAATATAGTACATATATGGGTCATTATCAAAATATACGCACTTTTTCCTGTTCATATCTTGGTGACATCAAATATTTTCGTTCCGTTTTGCTTTAGCCTATTAGTTTTTCCTACATTACAATGACATATTTACATAATATGCAGTCGGGAAAACCACCATGAAAAAAAATATTTCTAGATATGTAGCACCCCCTAATACCTTTCAGTCCGTGGTGTTACCAACATAAAATTATTCTTTTTAGGAAATTGAAAAATATTTTTTATGTAAAAAGTGGTTACATACAGGGAAATTATGCATAATGTAGGATATTTTCTTTGGAGCACTATTTTTTTCACAATATTTGGATATGTAGTTGTGGAATTCCATTTAAGCTGCATTATGAAACAAACAAGTTTTCATAATTGTATTTTGTTTCACTTTATATAAAGGAAAGATGACATATACATAGTTATCAAAGTCAACTTTATTCAACTATACTTCAATTATGTCATTTATCCTTTTTATGAAACAATTTACATGAGGTAACACCACAGATGACAAAAGTAACACCAGGGACATCTTCATGAATGTAAACATTTAATTCAAGAAAAAAACACAACTATCAACCTATATTTGTTGTTTTCTTAATGTTTTCAGTACAATATTCAGTTTTTCAACATATTGGTTTGATGCATGAGCAATATCAGTGTTGTCCATGGTGTTATGAAGATATGTCCCAGGTCTAAAAGGTATACTCCCATCAGCTTGTTAAACTATATCTTACACGTAAATGACGATGTTTGGACAATTTTTTCTGCATAGGTTAAAGAGCAATATTTTGTTCTGCATATTACTGTTTATGGAATAATGTGTTTATTCACAATTGTAATGCTAAATGTCTGTGGTGTTACACAATCTTTATGGTAACACCATGGACAGTAACACCACAGAAAACAGGTAAGTATTTTCAGGATGAAAGGAAAATAATTTCTTCCTGACTATATTTTATATGTATATCCTGTGAAGAATACCAAATGTAATGTATTGTATATTTTTACATTTTGTTCAATTCTAACAAAAAGAAGTAGTGAGAAGTACACCACAGACATAAAATGTATATACCATACCAATCGCACGTACCTTTTCGGCTCTATATTAGTTTATGGATCGCTTTTGGTTTTGTCGTCTGCACATGTCATGAAACAGGAAATAAGCAAAGGGAGAAACTATTTTTGTTTCAAATATGACAAGACAGATAACTCTTACCAGCCTTAATAGGAAGGGTAACACCACAGACATGAAAATCTATAACAGCAGGTTTTTGAATAAAATCATAACATCTGAATAGTACAAATGACCAAAATTAAGTCATTCTGGAAAAATAACACGTAACACCAAGAAAAAAACAGGTCTTCGTGTAGCTAGTATACATTCGCAATTGGACCAATCTGGATTTATATGGTAAAACTATCGAAAGCTGATGTGCCTTCATGCAAAACATGTTTCCTCCAATCAGTTTGGTTGATATTTGCCTTTTAATTGCGTAATAACAGAAAAGTGCGTGTTTTTTTATAATGACCCATATAGTATATAGGTGAAGTTATGAAGTGCATTTTTGCGCCAAAATGTAAACAATCGTATATTACTATTAGGCCTAAGCGAACGCAAAGTGATACGCTTCGTGGATATTTTTCTACACTGGACATGTTTTTTTTAATACATCCGTATTGTCAGAATCTTCATTCCGAGCATTTTACAAAGGTATGGGTCATTTATTCACTGACGTTCAGCCTCTGACTTCGGTACAGTCGCCATGGTGGAACTATTCCGCACTGAATGAAAAGTTTTCTAATTTCGAGTCAACAACGGCAATCTTCCGGATCAGGTCAAGACATCATGATGACGTCAGAGCAGTTGGAGGCCTTACATTACCCGGAAGAAGGGCACAATATTTTGATAACTGGCCAGTGTGGAACTGGCAAAACATTTGCCCTGAAGTAATTATAATTTTTTGGCATTATGAATCGTAATTCTCACACAAATCCAAGTATTATGGTTGTAGAAAAAGTGGGGTAGACTTTTCATTATTTATGGCCTTGTCGATGTATGGTGTGAGCTTTCATTTAGAATCTGTCACCTCCAGAGGTTCTTGATTTCTGTTTTATGACTCAGAATATCATTAAACTAGTATTACTGTGAACACAGCTCACTAAGATATACCCCCCACTCCCCACATCTGTCCAACCTATTTCCATAACCAAAACATTACTGATTGTTCCGACCAAAAATGAAAGGGACCCTCCTCTCTTCACCGGTAAGCTGCTGATAAAATTTAAAAACATTCTGAGAAACACTACTCAAGTTATCATACGACATAGGGTAAAAATCCTATTTTCCGTCATATCAAGTCCAATAACTCTGGAACAAGAAAAGTGTAAATCGTTAAAAATGAAAGGGATCCTCCTCTCTTCACCGGTAAGCTGCTGATAAAATTTCAAAACATTATGAGAAACACTACTCAAGTTATCATACGACATAGGGTAAAAATCCTATTTTCCGTCATATCAAGTCCAATAACTCTGGAACGGTAAAAGCGTAAATCGTCAAAAATGAAAGAGATCCTCCTCTCTTCACCAGTAAACAGCTGACAAAATTTTAAAAGATTCTAAGAAACACAACTCAAGTTATCGTACGACATAGGATTTGTCTACAGACGGACGGACGGACGGACGGACATGGCGAAACCAGTATACCCCCTACAACTTTGTTGTGGGGGGTATAATAATACCCTTTCACCAATGTTATTTTCATAGTAAAACAGAGATGTCCGTGGGCCATAACCGACATGAGACAACGACCCAAACCACAAATGTCGGATCAAAAATACAACAAGAGGGCACCACCTAGCCTTCGACACGGAGGAGAACTCACACTAAACCGCAAGCTCTTATTGGCCCCTGTACAAAAAAAATAGGACATCTAATTGGACATGAAAGAATACCCTGCCATGTTTTCGCATATTTTCAGTCTTTTCGACCAGAACTCTTGAACCAATTATCCGATCAAACTGAAATTCGACCTTTTTGTATTTTATGATACTTAACAACTGTACAAAGATTGAATAAAATCCTTTGAACCATTCTCAAGTTATCATCTGGAAACCATCGAGGGACAGACAGACGGACGGACACATACACATCAAACCAAACAGAGGGTATCACATGATACCTGGCCACTTAGTGTGGCGGGGTATAAAAACCACCAATCATTTGACAGACACCCAACTACAAAAACACAAATGAATAAGAATAAGAATGGACAAGACAACCACCAGACATTTCCTGACTTTGGACAAGATATGGTGCCGCGCGCGGAGCAGATCATGCCTACCCTTCCGGAGCACCTGATGATACTCCCGGTTTTTGTAGGGGTTCACACTGCTAGTGCTTTATTTTTTGTGGCGTTCGTGTTCAATTCTGTTTATTTGTTTTGTCCTTGTTATTACTATTGTCTCTTTTTGTGTAATCTCTGTATGGCCATATCTTTGGACCAATGACCCTTTGTCTTGTTGCTTCGGTATTCGCTTGCCGATATTTTTATGACAATGACCATACTTCTGAAATCAAGTTGACAGTTCAAGTGTCTAGGCAATATTCAATGGAGTTTGTGTGGGGGTGAGGGGGAGGGGGCAGGTGCAAAATTGTTTTTCACTGATTAAAATTCCTTCTTTCGCCTCTTTTAAGATACAAGATGGACGGACATAAAATTGCAAAATCTCATATTGGCCTATGTTCATTTAGGTAATTAATTTCACAAGGGGGAGCGGGGTACTCGCCAAAATTTTCTGTACCTAGGCTAGTGGTATTATTGGGGGAGTTATTTTATCAAAATTTTGTATTTTTGAGGGTTTAAAAATTGTTGAGGTATTTTTTGCGGGGTAAAATATTAAGATTTATTTTTGGGGGTAAATTATTTTCTGTTGGGGAGGGGATGATATCTTTGTTGGTATTTTTTGAGGGTACTTATTTTATCAGGTAATTTTGGGGGGATTTAATTTCATAAATTTTGGATAGTCCTTTAGGCTTAGCCTGTTTACGACACCCCTCCTCCCCCCTGGATCCGCCACCGAAATGGCAGAGTATTTGAAAACATTTGTTTCATGTCAGCCATTCAGACTGACAATCTCAAAAAGTTTTTCAGCCCAAGCCATTTTTTGTCAGTCCGCACTATTATCTCAATGCCAATATTATGAAATATGTGTAGGACTGACAGTGTAGCAAATCTTGTCAGTTCGGCTTGAATTTGGTCATAAAAATCTTCGGACACTTTTCAAGAACACTGAAGGGACTCAAAATATCTAGCACATAGGTAAAGTTGTGTACCCCTACTTAAAATTTATACAGAAGCAAGGTTTTGCTGTGTTTCTTTACCATGAAACAAGCTGCAAAACGTCATCATCGAATTTTTGTGTCATTTCAACTTTCGATTTTCATATTTTGCGCCATTTCAACTTTTTTGTAGATTATTTCCCCTTATATTCGTACAAGCGAAATTGAACAGTAAAATATTGCTTTCTAAATTTCTCAAATGATTTAATTAATCGATTAATATTCATATGAAGTGCTTACTGCTTTTATGATTTTACAAATGCTTTGAAATAGTATTTCTCATTCAGTGCGGAATAGTTCCACCATGGCGACTGTAACGAAGTCAGAGGCTGAACGTCAGTGAAAACATAGCCCATACGTTTGTAAGATGCTCGGAATGAAGGTTCTTACAATACGGATGTATGAAAAAACATGTCCAGTGTAGAAAAATATCCACGAAGCGTATCACTTTGCGTCCGTTTAGGCCTAATTACGATTGTTTACATTTTGGCGCAAAAATGCATTTCATAACTTCCCCTATATACTATATTTGTTTACTCTTTTTTTTATTTAAATCATTGAAATTCAAGCGACTGTTTCAACACCAATGGAGGACATGCACAATACTGACTCCGGCTTTCTTTCCTCATTTCTTCTAAATCTACGATATATCGTTGACAAAGGTATCCGAAAAAAACAATTTACAAACTTGTTGTGTGTAGAAATCTGCTTGAAATGCCTTTCCGATGTTTATGATTAAAATTGCTATATTTCAAAATAAAGCTGTTCGATACTTTAATTGATGCGACGTTTCTTTTACGGTTCAGTAGACATATTTGAAATCGACGAATTCGTCATTTTGTGCATTGTGTCTGTGCCAATTGTCACCAATGGAATTCAAAACATTTTATGTCTATTAAATATTCATGAACAGGACAATATTCGGGAGCGTTAATGGTAGAAGCATGAATAGGTTACGTACTAATGCACTTCAAAATGTTCAACAACATGGCTGCCAACCAGAAATAAATTAAAAGACAAATTACAAGATGTACACACGCAAGATTGATATAAAAAAATCGCACAAAAATAAATTGCAGTACTCATTGCACTTGACTTTCTTTTTCCAGGCATGTGAAATTTCTTTGCTTGCTTGATGGAGTCTTGTCATTTATTTATTTAAATAATCCGCAACTAGCGTATGATTGGTCACGTGACCTAAACTATCTCCAATATAAACAATACGCAAGTAGCAAATAAAGTGATCGATGCAACGAGAAAAAAAGAAGAAATACACCTCTAGTCGATTTTTTTTTCAAATAAAAATGAAACAATGAAACGGAAAATCCCGAACTCAAAGCGAATAACACCGAATCTTTAATCATTTACCACTGCGCATTCTCATTCATTGTGATCGTCTGCTGGAAGAAATCCAAAGTTTTCAGCTGTAGAGTTTTAGGTAGTGTTATTTTTAAGCTTAAAAATACATTACCTAGCATAAGTATGTCATTGAAAGTTCCGAGTGATGTGAAAAGTCCCCAGACTAACTTTACAACTAGTAATATAAGAGCTGGTAGTAGGTCCTATGCAGGCTGAGAACCCCCGGATATTTTGTAAACAGGAAGAACAATTACTGTTCTTCGGGAGCGTTTCAGGTTGCACCTGCCTCATATTATAAACAGAATATATCAAGAGAGCTGTATGTTAACAATATTCTTGACGAGAACAAGTTAGTGAAGCAAGGTGATGTGGTGCACATTTTACGGTACCTCCACTCCGTCGTCACAACTTCGGCGGATTCTGAAGTACTTCTACTTTCTATTAGCGGACCCTAACCCTTTTGTTGTCATATCCGCATGGTAACGAAATGAAAGGTTATGAGTCATGCGCGTTGATTATTACAATATCTGACTTCCGGGGTCCGCCACAATAGATTATACCCCCAGATTCTATACCTCCATCTCGATGAAGGTGACGGAATGGTACAAGGTTTGCCGATTGCTGAGCCCCTATCAGCATTTTGTTTCAAATTAAGGAGATTTGTTGGTCACATTTTCGCACACTCTTCTCTGAATCCGTCTCTGTAAATCATGAAGTCAAAATTTGGAACCGGGATGGGCATCTGAACTGATACATTTATGTATGCGTTTGTCACAAGGAAAAGTCAGAGGATAAAATGAACATGGTCAAAACATTTTGTCTTGTGACGGAGCAACAGCGACCATACCGTCAAAACAATGTGCTGTTGCCACTTGCCTTATTTACGTGCATGGAGCGTGGCTTTCACAAAAGGGGAGATAATCATTTACGTCCCATCCTTGGAGTGAATGGCTTATATTATATATCTCATCTCTTCCACAGACCGCATCGGTGGCGTAATGGTTAGTGTGCTCGCCTCGTGTGCGGTAGATGGTGGGTTCTAGCACCGGTCGGGTCAAACCAAAGACTTTTAAATTTGTATTTGTTGCTTCTCCGCTAAGCAAGCAGCATTAAGGAGAATAATGTGTCCGAGTGGAGCGACGTGTCTACCCGCGGACTGTTGTTTCAGTGAACTAGCACTATCAAAATCCAACTCAGCGTGTTGGTCTAGAACAAAGCGGACCTCATCATCATCTCATTGATAATATACTTGTTCTCGCCATGATATAGCTGAACAATTGCTGAATTGGCGTTAAATAACAATCACTCATTCTATTCCACAGGGTTACCTCGGTGTTGATTTGATTAAGGAGATAAATTAAGTTATTGAAGCAGTACATTTGCTATGTAGTACAAGCAGTGAGTAGTGAGTGCAATCTTTTACTTACATATTGCATATTCCAACAACCACAACAAATATCTTGAAGCACGTAGATAAACGCATCATGTAAAGCTGGAATACAAACGTTAAAGGTTGCCGGGTTTTTTCAGAATCACTTTGTTATCTCTAATCATTAATGATTATACTCATGTGGCTGGCTATGGTGTTTAACGCCACTTTCAACAATGCTTCGGTTATATCGTGGCGGTAAGTTTTATTGGTGGAGGAAATCGGAGTATCCGGAGAAAACCACCGACCTGTCGCAAGTCACTGACAAACTTTATCATATAATGTTTATCGAGTACACCTCCCAAATGAGCGGGATTCATATTCACGATGTTAGTGGTGATAGGCACTGATTGCATAGGTAGTTGTAAATCCAATTACCATACGATTACAGCCACGACGACCCCCTATTTATGAATATGAGAATAAAGATGAAACTAATTTGACAATTACCAATGTATATCTTAGGTACCTGTAATCATGAAAACTTACAAAAACAACATCAATATTGAAAAAGTAAATATAATTGTATTAAAAGTACTGTCGAAAAGTGAAGAAATTGAAACGTATTGACGATATAATGAATGACAGGGTCAGTCTTAGGATGTGCTGGACCTAATTGTTCTCTGTAAAGCCTGCAGTGTGTTGTTGTGTGTACTTGAACAGCCAAGAGTAGATAACTCCAGTGTTTGCGAACAATTTGGTCCAATTGGCTTACGGCCGGCACTGATGAATGATATTACATATGTTTTATAGAAAGTAATCACAATACAGGCGATTTTAATAACGACTGATTTTCAAACGATTACATAAGAGCTAGAAAGACCCCTACATAAACCCGGGGCGAACTCAAGTGACACAGACAACATTGGAAATAACACACAGAACCAATACAAATAAAACATAAACACAACACAGAAAACGAAAGATTTAGCAACACGGATCCCACCAAAACAACGGGGATAAACGCTGGTGCTCGCGAAGCTATACGAAATGAAAAACGTAATTACAAGTCACCAGAAGACGATGAGATAATTAACGAATACATCGCCTGTGTGTTTATTTAACATTGCTTTTTGATACAGGTATATTATAAAATGCAAATTTTTTTTATCACCAAAATGATTATGTTATAGATTATTTGAAAATGAGTTCAAATTTGAAACATATTTTTTTTATTATATTATAGTAACCAATTCATATTATGTAAATTTAGAAGCTGAAGTCACCGATTACCTATTGAGACAGGAAGATGGCAAAACATATCTAGAAACGATAGATTTTGCCATCTTTGCCATCTGAGCCAAAATGGCTCAAATGAAATCGGTGACGAATATCATTATGTCATATGTCATGTCATGTGGTGCTATTACCACCTATAATCCAAATACATATAGTCCGTTTGAATTCGGGGGCCATCGTGGTCGTGAACGTAAGGTAAATGGATTTACAACTACCTGTGCAATCAATATCCATCACCACTAACGTTGTGAGTTCGAACCCCGTTCGTGGCAAGGTGTACTCGATACAACATTATGTGATAAAGTTTGTCAGTGACTTGCGACATGTCGGTAGTTTTCTCCGGGTACTCCGGCTTCCTCCACCAATAAAACTGACCATCACGATATAACTGAAATACTGTTGAAAGGGGCGTTAAACACCATAAAAGCAAACCACCGTTTGATTTCTATAATTTCCCAAGAAAACAATTCTTAAAAATCCATTTTCAAATCAACATACATTTGTATTTGATGTGGAAACCAATTTCGCTCCAGTCAAGTTGATAACAAAGCTTTGGTCAGTGATGGAAAGACTGGTCATTTAAGAAAGGTATATAATATGTATACAAACATATATTTGCAGGCATTCATACCCCGATTGACAAACACATTTTTCACAATAACATTGTATCAAATTTTGACATTTCAAGCTAAAAAAACCACATTGAACTTGTGGAAATGATATACATGTATGAACGAAATAAATTGATATTACTTCTCGTTTCTTTTTTACACTTTATTAAACAACATTATTAAGAAACCAGAGGCTCCCAGGAGCCTGTAATCGCTCACCTGGATCAAAGCTGCTTTCAATAACAACGCAACTGCACTGTGGCGGCCATCTTGGTGGGAGAGCGCGAGTGCCGGACACAATTTTAGAAGAAGACCATCCAATGACTATTCCATCAAAGTTTGGTTCTAATTGAGCTACTGGTTCCAGACAAGATGGTTTATATGTGAATTTCCCATAGGGTCCTATGTTAAACTAAGTTCAGCTGTGCAGCCATCTTGGTCAGGGGGCGGGACCACCAAACAATTTTGGAAGAGGACCATCCAATGACTATTTTATCAAAGTTTGGTTCCAATTGAGCAACTGGTTCCAGACAAGAAGATTTTTATGTGAATTTCCCATAGGGTCCCATGTTAAGCTAAGTTCGGCTGTGGGGGTCATCTTGGTCGAAGGGCCGAACCGCCGAGATATATTTTTGGAAGAGAACCATCCAATAACTATTTCATCAACATTTAGTTCTTATTGAGCAAATGGTTTCAGACAAGAAGATTTTTATGGGAATTTCCCATAGGGTCCTATGTTAAATTAAGTTCGGCTGTGGCGGCCATCTTGGTCGGAGGTCTGAAATGCCGGACACAATTATGGAAGGAGACCACCCACGGATCATTTTAGCAAAGTTTGGTTGAGATTGGCTCAGTAGTTTCAGAGGAGAAGATTTTTTTAAATATCATCCCCCTTTTTTCTATTTTTAGCTTGGCGGCCATCTTGGTTGGAAGTCGGGATCACCAGACACAATTTTGGAAGGGGGCTATCCAAGGATCATTCCACCAAAGATTGGTTGCAATTGGCCCAGTGGTTTCTGAGGAGAAGATTTTTATGTTAATTTCCCAAAGGGCCCTAAGTTAAGCTAAGTTCGGCTGTGGGGGCCATCTTGGTCGAAGGGCCGAACCGCCGAGATATATTTTTGGAAGAGAACCATCCAATGACTATTTCATCAACATTTAGTTCTTATTGAGCAAATAGTTTCAGACAAGAAGATTTTTATGGGAATTTCCCATAGGGTCCTATGTTAAATTAAGTTCGGCTGTGGCGGCCATCTTGGTCGGAGGTCTGAAATGCCTGGCACATTTTTGGAAGGGGACCACCCAAGAATCATTTCAGCAAAGTTTGGTTGAGATTGGCTCAGTAGTTTCAGAGAATATTTTTTTTAATTTCATCCCCCCTTTTTTCGAATTTGTATAATCGGTCAAAATCGGCAAAAGTTCAAAGTTCATAAAAAATCCCGTAATATATGTTGAAAAGCTCATCATTATGCTTATACAGTTCAAATTTGGGCACATTCTGGCTTAAAATAGAGCAGTTTTGGCCATTTGAAGAAATTTCTATTTTTAGTAACGGCGGCCATCTTGGATACAGGACGGCGCTGACGGACACAATTTTGAAAGGGGACCACCTAAGGATCATTCAGACAAAGTTTGGTTGAAATTGGCCAAGTGGTTTCTAACAAGAAGATTTTTAAATGATTATTTGCTTATTTATGCCTAATTTGCATAATCGGTCAAAATCGGCAAAAGTTCAAAGTTCATAAAAAATCCCGTAATATGTGTTAGAAAGCTTATCCTTATGCTTATACAGTTCAAATTTGGGCATATTCTGGCTAAAAATAAAGCAGTTTTGGCCATTTGAAGAAATTTCCATTTTTAGTCACGGCGGCCATCTTGGATGGAAGGCGTGGCTATCGGACATAAATTTTAAAGGGAACTCCCTAAGGATGATTCAGGCCAAGTTTGGTTTAAATTGGCCCAGTGGTTTCAGAGGAGAAGATTTTTGAAAAAGTTTACAGACGGACGACGACGCCAAGTGATGGCAATAGCTCACACAGGTGAGCTAAAAACTGGTAGAACATGCTAAAGTGGGTCACGGGTCACTGTGAGTAGCATGTGTAGTCACGTGACTTGTCTCATTGGTAATCGGGTGGGTGTATCGAGAAACAGATACGGTGTTGAAAAAACTGTTGATGCTCATAAAATATTGATAAATGCAATAAAATTGTATGTTTGTCTTCAAGAAATATGATAGACAAAACCATGTGTGAAGTTTTATGACGAAATATCTCCGATTTCTATGTAAATTTACGAGTTGAAGTGAGGAAACACAAGTAATTTTAGCGATGTATTTTTATCTTGGACAAGAATAATGAGCGTCCTGATTGGATGACCGATTTAAAACACACTGACTCCGCATGGTTTAGCAAGGTTATTCAGGTCAATAGTTTATAAATATAGAATCTTGACATCTCCAGCTTTCCAACCATGCAAGTATTGTTGCTCTACGGCGAGGAAAAGCATATTACTGAGTGAATTAAAGGTTAAAATGTTATTATTTATTAAATATAATTATTTTTTAAAAAGAAAAACAGCTATAAATGTGTAATTTGGTTCATATAGGAAAGGAAAATACCGGACTTTTAACATTGAAACGGAACCATCTTACGCAGAAACCCACCCGAAAACCCCTACCCCCACTTGAATTTGATGAATGTTACAGCCACCATTTTCTTGATATGATAATGTAAAACAAAAATATGCATGTAAAAGAAATCTATGTTATATTTATTCATTTGTTTGATTCTGGAATATTGTTGATCATTGATTTAAACAAGAAAGAAAGGGGGGGGGAATTATATTGGTGAATTTTACAGTTAAAAAAATGTTATGTTTCGACAGTTTAGAGAGAAAAATAAAAATTTGTTGCGACTAAAGCTTAAATCAGCGTTAAAAATTTAACAAATATCAGTGGTTTTGTAAATGAGATTTATTTTAAATAGAAAATCTGAATTTATTATATATTAATTTATTATTAATGATACAATTGTATATCCCTATGATGAAAATTTGAAATAAAAACACAGGACCGGACTTTAAGCAAAAATAATAATCCAGGATTAGTTTTTTATTAAAAAAAATCCAGGACCCCTGTGTCCATGAATATTTTTTTCTAAAGTTAATAATATGAAATACTAACATCCACACTTGCCTTTTGGACAGCACATTTCTGTGTCCACACTTGTTTTTATTATAATAATTTGGACTAATATACAGGTGAACGTGTATTTCTATATTTTTTCAGATCACTATATACAGCGATATATTTAGCAGATGAAGTTTGATGAACAGTTAGGGCCGGATTTAGATGAAAAGAGGCCATAGGCTATTCCACAAGTGCGGATTCTCCCAAAGCCACCTTCCTTGCGACAAGAGGAAGATGGAGTATTTTAAACAAAATTCAGTGAAGCCGATAATATACCTACAAAGCGTGGGATCTCAGGCGACCGTTTCACTAAAGGTCGTAAGTCGTAAACGTAGACGTAAGAGTTACGACCGTTTCACTAATAGTTAGGATTTACGACTTACGATAAAAAGTGATCGCAAAGTTAAGAGTGGTGGAAGGTACTCGTAAGTCGTAAATCGTAAACCTATTTTTGAAGAGAAGAATTGTTATCTATATTTTTTTAAATATGAACATTAATCAAATGAAGCAATCAATAAATATTAGATGCACGCAACATTTTTTATATTTCGAGAGCCATAAAAAAATCATTAAAATAGCTACACATTATTGTTTGTTTCGGTGTACTTTTTATCAGTTCTGCATTTACAATATCAACATATTTTATTTACGAGTGCATGTACCTAGATGAAATTTCAAGAAAACAATGATATCGGGTGCATGTACAAACAATGGTTCAAAATAATATTCTAATATCATGTTTTACATGTCCTGTAATAAGAACAGAAATGTTCAGCAGGATCAATAATATCTGTCAAAACTTTCATGTCCTCAATCCAGGACAGAAATTATATTGGCTTCTTAATAATGAAAATAAGGAAATTCTAGCCAGTATTTGTAATTTGATCAAACAAAGCACAATATAATTAAATAATTGCTCTTTTACACTGTGCACGGGCTGGCATGTTTAGAAAGGAGAAATATAATATAAATTGATAATATTTCTAAATAAATAGAATAAATTTAAAGAAAACCACATATTACTGGGTTTGATCTGAATTTCTTCTTAATTCATTTTAACATGCCTTTACACTGTCGCTTGGTGCAATAACATGATGACATATTTCCTCCAACTAGTTCTCCTGCTCTAAACACGAGGGTAGATATAATAATTAACTCTTTTTTTTATATATATATACGGTAGTATATGATAAGTATTTAATATTATATATAATTATTTACTATATAATTGCGAGAAAATGTAATTAATAGATGGGGTGTGTCAGAAGCACCGTCCCTTGGTGTTTTTAGCAGGTTTACTGCTTGTTAAGGAATATGCAACATATGTAAAGTTTCACACTGGATCCGAGATATAGGGGACAAACCAGAACATGATCCACTGGCTAAATAATAATAATTATATTTATATTTTTAGAAATATAAAAACCCCAAACTATGACCTTTTTCTTTTGTGTGTATGTCTCATTTAGCAATCATGAATATTGGTATTGTTAATGATGCCTCATGTGGGCCCTATGATTAGGCAAATACAATATATTCTTGTATTCTAATCTAATCTATAGTGATGCATTAATACTACCCAAATCCCCACCCCCGTGGTGGGCAGGGATTACAAATTAAGTAATTTCTGGCTGGCGAAAGAAGTCAATAAAGAGTTAAAAAAGAAGTTGCTGCATCAGTGTTAATAAAAACCATAAAATATTATGAAAATACGAATTGTACTTTGAAGAAAGGTAAAACAAAAATCCACACAATTGTCATGTCTTGAAGTTCTTCACGTAAATGTAGGATTTTTTCCGCCCAATTGAAATGCACCAAAACGGAATATCAGTGCAGAATGTGAATGTGTTGCCAAATATATATGGTCACATTTTTTAAATTTCCCCTTACATACATATATGATATAGCATGAAATTTGTTAAAATATATTTCATAACAAAAATTTCTTCTCAAATTTCGGTAAATTTTTACACTTAACATTTTTTTCCTGATAGCTTTGGTTTATTCATTTAAAAAATCCCTTTAGAGTTTTATAATTAGTTGAATATTAAAAATGTATTTAAGCACATTTAAAATGTGATTATTAATGTAATCAGCTTTTGATTTGTTTTTTTTGGTGTTTTAACGCCACTTTCAGCAGTATTTCAGCTATATCAGCTGCGAGTCGAGTGCACCCTTTTTGTAATTTACAAAGCCGGGCGCGAACCCACTCCGTATTGGGGATAAGCTTGTATGAGTTGTTAGATCCAACGACCTAACTCATTGAGCCACCCGGGCCCCTAATCAGCTTTTGAGCTGTTGGGTTTATTATACAGTATATAAAATATATGATACAATATAATATCTTTTTACCTCCATTATAGGAGATGTTACTTGTCGCAAGTCGGAAGTCGTAACTCTTAAGCTTAGGACTAGTTCACTGTCGTCAAAGAGCTCCGGTCGGAATTGTTCTGTCATCTTCCGGTACAAGTCAATTAGGCATGTTTGACATACAGGCGACGACAAAAAGTAAGTATTCTGATCATATAGTATTATTATATCTTGAATCCAGAAGATGTCGTTATCGGTCGATTATATTTGCTTGTTTTTACCTATACATTACTGTAATTATCTTCATCGATTACTCAGATATAGATAAAATGATGGACATAAACAATGCAAAATGCTAACAATGAGATTAAAATCATCAAATAAAGCTATAAAAAGTAGTTTATATGTGTAATTAAAGTACACAAACCCTTTGTAATGCTCTTATACATGATCATTTGCACTGGCGTGCCACCATGAATAGTTTTAGATTTACTACAGTGAAAAACACAATGCTTATTTACGTACATTCGTTCCGGCTCTGTCAGCCACTACTTTCCGGTTGGGTCGCAAAAAATTTTGTTTCAGTAGAACCGGTTTTGTCTATGTAAAAAATTGAAAGAATAGCGAAAACAGCTCAATATCACAATTATGTTTTCTTTCTGTAATTTATTTAAGGTTCATTATAACACTTGTCAATGCGCATGCTCGGGAGTTAGATGTTGTTTGTTTTCTCTGAGCTCTAAAATATGTAAAATTTTCGTTTTTCTACACTTTTCGGGGTACCAAAAGTTATAAAATATGTGACTTTATATATCATGTGATGGTAATTTCCGAAATTTATGACAATTTGTGATGTAGAAATTGACATTTGATGTGATTTCGTAAGGACAAAGAACAAAGGAATGTTCGAATGGTGATTGTCAGCATTCATTATTTACAAAGGTAAAGCAATTGTTTGTTTACATTTGATTTGACAATATATTACTCCTATATCTTCTGATGTCAAAAGCATCAACACCAAAGACACGTTTGCAACGAACCAGCAATCCAACCCCACCTGAGCCAGAAAGTTCTAAAATATACAAAATTGATATGAGCCAAAATAATCCAGAAATGGACTTCAATATCACTGATCTTCCTATCCCACAACAGTTCGCTATCTCTAATGAAGACATTCAGAAAATTGCTGACGCAGTAAAATCCAAATTGTCAGAAGACATTATCAAAATTATTAATGAAAAGACTGCCCCACTGATAACAAAAATAGACAATCTCGAAAAAGAGAACAGAAAGCTCAAAAATGAAGTCGATGCTCTGGAGCAGTATGGACGCCGCAGCCTTATTAGAATTTCCGGGATTCCGGAACCGACGGAAGAAGGTGAAACTACCGAAAAAGTTCGCAAAATCATATCTGATATTGACCCAAGTTATGAAATTACCAACATCATCCGTTCACACAGAGTTGGTAAACCAGATGAAAAAGTTGCCGCTGTAGTTAAACATCGCCAAATAATTGTGCGTTTGTCAGATCTTGGCGTTAAATTTAGAATTTTAAAGTACGGGAAAAACCTGAAACAAAATCCAGAATATAGACATGTGTACTTAAATGAAGATCTAACAGTAACGCGCAGTACAATTTGCTACCATGCCAGGCAGTTAGTCAAACGACGTAAAGCCAAAAATGTATGGACAACCAACGGAAAAATAAGTTTGAAGGACAATACAGGTGAAATACACAATATTAGCACCAAAGACGCCTTCTTGACCACGGCCAGACAGACCGATCCATCTTTTGTGAAGCCGGAGAACTTCTAAATTGACTGAATAAATAAAAACTTGACAATTTATATCACTGAGTAACAAATTATAATGCATCTAACATGTTACTCTGACATTGTCTTATCTATTATTTTTCAATTGTGCTTAATTGTGTTATAAAATGCAGTTGTCATCCATGAATAACTTATGAATCCGATTTGATTTTTTTAATTTTTTTTTGATTTTTTTTTTACTTACTGCAAATCAGTATTGGTAAATAAGTTAAATGTTGTCAATCATTCTCATTCATACATTCACAAAAAATCGATTTGTATTATAGTAAATTCACTTGGGTGTCAAGGTTATTCATTGAAATTTGCGAACCAATCAATATACCGTTCTGAATATTGTCGACCAATCAAAAGTTTTCTTCCCACGCTTGTGATTGTTTTCACACGCGATTGAAAGAAGTCGAGTACACCAGTTTCAGTTTGTAAAATAAGAATAGATCAGACCTTTTCTGGGTTTCTTTTATCTTTTGACTTATGAAAGTATATGTTGTTGTTGGCTTTACTGTACAGTATATAGACAATATAAATATATCGTACATTGTATGAATTTAAATTTAGACTTTTGCTTTGATTGTTATTATTGTTGTTGTTTTCATTCATGTTGTTATACAATAATAATGTCAAATCACGTCAAAACCTTCTACGCTGAAAATATATAAATTACTAAAATAACTCGCACTACGTAAATAATTTGAGAATTATATGTTGAAACAAATTATTGAACCTTTAGGTACCCTCACCTCTATATTTCATCATTATTTTTTTCAGATATTTCCCCCCTTTTCATAAACATATTGTTTTATTAACATGTCCTCCCTGCACGTCATCACATTACCTCTCGCACTTTACGGTGAATCGAATTACACTTATTAAAATCCGTCGTCTATGCTCTCTCGTATTCCTCGTGCGTCCTTCTGGCATTACTTAGTATGGGCATCGACATAAACCAGCATAGAGGGAGCATCGGTAGACACTATTTCGCTTCGCTTACTGTTAAGAAGAGTCTGCGATTAACCGTCGTTGATGTATTTTGCTTTATTCTCTGTGCACGCTACGGCATACGAGCCTTGCCATTGATGACATTCTGTTCGTTGTTTAATTTCAATGCGAGACTTCCCTGTGAAATCAGAGAAAGCGTCGCTGGTAGAAAATCTGTCGATCCTACTTTTGACTCTGACAGTTCTGTAATAGATATATGTAAGTACCTGTTTTTTGTATTATGTATTTTATTGATTATATCGGGTATAGAAATTAACCCCGGACCTAGCGTAGCATCTGAGTCATCCAGTAGCGTCAGCAGTGCTGAATCCTTGTTATCAAATATGAGTAACCTTATGACTAACTCCGTCTCGTTTTTACACCTTAATATTCAGAGTATCGTCCCTAAACTTGATTTTATAGTTGCTGAATATACCTGTCATGATATATTATCATTTACAGAGAGCTGGTTGAAACCAAATATTTCCACTGACAGCCTCAAGTTACCAGGCTACAAGCCTCCTTATCGGAGAGACAGGGTAGACCGTTTAGGAGGGGGTGTTGTTGTCTTTGTCAAGGACGAAATTAATTGTGTTACAAGATTAGACCTGCACGTTGGTTCTGTTGAGTGTATTTGGCTTGAAATCAAGATTAATAATACGAAATACCTATATGGAACGTTTTATATTCCTCCGAACAGTGGTCAGCAGATTTGGGAAGAACTTGAGCAGTCTATAGATCTCGCATTGAATAGTAACCATGATATAATTATCACAAGTGATTTTAACATAAATCAGTTTGGAAATAATACTACAAAAACCGATAATTTACTTGCACAATTCAGTTTTCATCAGCTAATCACTGAACCTACATATGTGACTGAACGTAGTTCGTCCCTGTTAGACCTAGTGTTAGTGAATAATCCCCATAGTATATTATACTCTGAGGTTGGCCCACCCTTGTTGGACCAGACTCGCTATCATATGCCCACTATAGGAGTATTGAATCATCCAATCAAATCCCATTCATCATATAAGCGGAAAGTTTTTATGTTCGACAGGGGTGACTTTGACTCTTATAGACAACAGTTGTCTCTTGTGGATTGGGACTCTTTACTCGTAAGAGATGATATCGATATATCTACCAGTAACATAACACGTGCCTTAATTGATGCTGCAAATACCAACATTCCCAACAGGGTAATAACTGTAAGGAAAGACAACCCTCCGTGGTTAACAAGCAGTATCAAGCGTGTTATACGTCGAAAGAATAGACTCCATAAAAGAGCAAAAAGGTCAAACTTACCAGGTCATTGGGAACGATTCCGTATTGCCCGAAATAAGTGTAATAACCTAGTCTCTAATGCAAAAATAACGCATTATTCTAAGGTTTCTGAGAATATAAGATTAGAAAAGGCTGGCAGTAAAAACTGGTGGACCTTAGTCAAAAGCTTAACAGGAAACAATGAATGCAGCCGAACTATACCCCCGATTGAACATAATGGTAATCTTGTAGTTGATGACATAGAAAAATCTGAATTGTTCAACAAGTTCTTCTGTGAATAATCAACACTGGACGATAGTGACCACACACCTCCCGACCTAACTGAATTACAGACCTACGGACTACGACAGATTCTCATTACCGAAACGGAAGTAGAGGATATACTGAACATTTTAGATACTAGCAAAGCGACCGGTCCTGACTGTATTAATCCACGACTTTTGCGCGAAGCCGCACCGATATTAAAGTATCCGCTGTGTAAATTATTCAACATATCACTGTCATTGTCTTCTTTTCCATCCGAATGGAAATTGGCTAATGTCACTCCGGTATTTAAAAACGATAGTCCTGGTATATTGAAAAATTATCGCCCGATATCACTCATTAGCATAATCGGTAAAGTTATGGAACGCTGTGTCTACAAGCACATCTACAATTTTCTTTTAGAAAATAGGATTATATCGTCTAATCAATCTGGTTTTACTCCTGGCGACTCTGCGATTAATCAGCTTTTATATATAACGAACGAATTCGGTAAGGCACTTGACGACGGAAAGGAAGTTAGAGTAGTCTTTTGCGACGTTAGCAAAGCGTTCGATCGGGTTTGGCATAAGGGATTGTTGACTAAATTAAAATCGATTGGCATTCACGGGCCGTTATTGTCTTGGATTGAAAATTATTTATTGGATAGAAAACAAAGGGTTGTTATAAACGGTTGTTGCTCTGACTGGCGGAATGTTTGTGCGGGTGTCCCTCAAGGATCAATTCTGGGACCTCTGTTCTTTATTATTTATATTAACGATATAGTAGCAGACATAAATTCGTCAATAAAGTTATTTGCAGATGATACTAGTCTTTATATAATTGTTGACGATCCTGTTGATGCTGCTGAGACTTTGAATACGGACTTGTCGAAAATTCATGACTGGTCTATGAAGTGGCTGGTTAAATTTAACCCTGATAAAACAGAAAGTATGATCGTATCTAGGAAATCTAACCGCCCACTTCATCCACCACTCATGATGGATAATAAGATCATTAACATGGTATCTGAACATAAACATTTAGGCCTTACCATATCTAGTGATGGAAATTGGGGTAAGCACGTAGACCTGATTACCAAGAAAGCCTTTACCAGAGTCAACATTATGAGAAAATTTAAATTCATTTTAGATCGAAGAACCCTTGAAAAAATTTATTTGACATTTATTCGGCCTTTATTAGAATATGGGGATGTCGTTTGGGACTGTAAAACTGTTTACCTTACGAATAAATTAGAAAGCGTACAAGCAGAGGCTGCCAGGGTTGTTACCGGGGGTACCCGCCTGGTATCCCTTTTAAAGTTATATGCAGAAACCGGGTGGGAATATTTGAAAGACAGAAGGGAAAAACATAGATTGACATATTTTTATAAAATGAATAATGGCTTAACCCCGGGGTATTTGAGTAGTCTTGTCCCTAACACCCTCCGAAATATTCACGATCACAATACAAGACATGCAACGTTAATTCCGCCTGTCAGAGCTCGAACCACTTTATATGCACATTACTTTTTACCTCAGACAGTACGGTCTTGGAATCTTCTTCCGGATAGCACAAAAAACTGTCCTTCTATTAATGTATTCAAATCGCGACTGAACCTTAATATTATACATGATAAACCCACATTTTTTACGTCGGTAGCCGTTTAGGACAGATTTTTCACGCTAGAATACGTATGGGGTGTAGTGCTCTTAATTCCGATCTATTTCGGAAAAATATTGTAAATTCACCGCATTGTACATGTGGTGCTATAGAGACTCCTACTCATTATCTTCTCAACTGTCCTCACTATAACATACCTAGACAACGCCACATATTTGCCCTTAACCTTCCTATTCCATTGTCCACTGAACTTCTATTGGTAGGATCTAATGAGTTAACAATTAACCAGAACACAGAAATCTTCTTGTCAGTACAAAAGTTCATTTTAAGTAGTAAACGATTTACCCCGTAATTCACAATTCACCAACCCCTTTCATTTTCCTGCGCAATTCACCAACCCCTCTCATTTTCCTGCACAATTCATCCCCTATGGTGTAAATACAATTATCATTTCACTGATCCTTACAACGTAATCTAACTTCTGAGATTATTAAAAGTAGATTTAATTAAACTTGGGATACGGATTTATATAAATTTAACAACTTGTTTTCGGATCCTCATAATTAATTCATAGTCATTACTATTGTTGTATTTAAATTGTTGTACTATATTCATATGTATTGATTAATAAAATATGTTTACACTAACACTTGTCAAGGGTATGTTCGACTTGCTAATTGATAAAAAGAAAAAAAAATGTTTTCAATGAATAAAAGTTGTGAAAAAAAACAACAACAGCACATAGTCAAAATATTTTACATGTGGATGTTGTGTATAACATTAAAAGGAAGAAATACATTTGTATTTGGTTTCTGATCAAGATATTTTTTTCTGATACCTGATTCATGTTGAGCGACGGTAAGAAACAATAACAGTATTTATGCTTATAAGCTTATGAACTTATAAGCGCGGACTTCACAGAGGACACAATCAAAAACGATAAGAACAACGCTCGTTTCTGCTCTTTTTAGACAATTTGACAGTTTCTTTGGGGCGATAGATACAATATACGTACATTGTCAGAAAATATATAATTCATTTCCACTCGCTGCGAAACAGGTAAGAAAAACTCGTCAAAACTCGTATATATAAATTTTATATTTTCGACAATGTATATATATTGTCTATTTTCTTTCTCCCTCGTTTCACTCCTCAGAAAATATTTTTTTTATTAACTAAAATAATGTAATATAAATAAGACTCGACACAGTGTAGGGTTGTGCGTTCGCTACAAGATCGCATAGCATTTATTATAAATATATATCAACATAGCAAATTCATTCAGTCTGTCATTTCTTCCCCCCCCCCCCCCCCCCCCCCCCCCCCCAATGCAAAATATATACCGGTACGAGTGATTGAAATTCTTTTGGCATTAATGTTAGTTGATGGGCGGGGGACTATAACATCCAAAGAACGAACTTTTGTCGTATTACAACTTGTAACGAACGTTGCATTCATCGAGTACACCTAACATTTTCTTTGTATACAAACTGCCAAAATCGTCAGTGCGGAAAGGAATTCAATACTACAGCCTTTGTTAATTTGCTTATCTGTAATGTTAATGTAAACATTATACTGTGAAGAAACTTAAATATAGTAACCATGAAGTTATTTCCACAGAGTGACTTACTTCGTTATCAACGAGTATAAAATTAAAATATTGCGTTATAAAAAGAATCTCCCACTACTCAATTGATGCGCCTGGAAAGCTACTTAAAGTGAGTGTAGCGTATTGAGCACCAACGGTGATGTCAGTGCCACAAAAAACATTAAAAAAATCAAGTGTTCGCGACAGTAGCAATTTAACATAGAAATAACGATTTTTTTATTGTACAAAGTAGCTGAAATTAGCAGCCATGTCGAATATTCATACTATGGATCAGTATTTATCGCATTTGAGATATTTCCTAATCATAACTATTGTTAAATTGCAATATAATGCTCAATAACAATAAGATCAGTGGTATTTACATACTGACAAACCCGGTTATGTATAAATGACCCAACCGGTTTGTATACATGTTTACATTTTGACCAAGCCGGATTTCAAAAACATCTGTTGACATCATGTTTTAGGGTATAACTATTTACTAATTGACTTTTCATCAACAAAATAGTATTTTTAAGTAAAATCAATCATTCATCAATATTTTTTTCTTTTTGGGCAACATTTAATTCATTCGTAAATGCAAGATATAGCGATATTTCAGTTGATTGTAATGATTTTGAAGCCGGATTCCTTATAACTTATAGAAAAAACTAATTTTACACAGCAAAAATAAATGATATTTGGACAAAAAATGAAATTAATAATAATAACAATCATAAAGCATCATAATTCAAAACATTATATACACAGTATATTTATAAATACTTACGATAATTATCCGTGTCTGCTTTAAAAATACCGCTTTAAAATATCCCGGATGTTGACCAAACATTTTCGATCGGAGCTCTTTGACGACAGTGTAGTTTAGTGAAACGCACGTATACGTACGTGCACGTAAGGAAATCTTAAGAGTGATCTTAGACTTACGATTTACGATCACTTTAGTGAAACGGTCGCCAGAAGCGGTATTAGGCCAACGGCTCTCTTTACATCTGTTGGAAGAACATTTCTTGCGTCACGATGTCGAAACAAATGTGATGTCTGATAACACCTTATTAGCTCACTTGACCCAAAGGGTCATGCGATGTATAACCATCACTTGGCGTCCGTCGTCGTCCGTAATTTTTTACATTTTAATCTTCTTCTATGAAACCATCACGCCAATTGGAACCAACTTGGTAGGAATGTTCAATAGATGGTCCCCCTACATAGTTTATGTTTAATGCTGATCAGAAGTATAAAAAAGAATCAAGAGGCCCAAAGAGTAATAATTTATTTATTGTTCATTTGTTTTTGATGAGGAATTTTTTAATGCATTCCTTAAAGGGATAATAAAGCTCATTTGGGTAATTTTTTGTATCTCATGAAAACTTGCAATTGGTTCAATAAATGATACTTATGAAACATTAATCCGGTTTTTATCAATGAAACTTTGTAAAAGTGACATAATTCGTTGATAATTCTGTCATATCTTGCGGTTTTTCCATTAATTGAATTTTTGCTTCCTGGACAAAAATTCATTCGATCCTTTTAAGTGATATTTTAACGATATTAGGGATTATATGAGCGTGCAAAGTATTTTTGGATTGTTTTTACAATTAAATTGAAAAGAAACAACCTTCGTCACGAGTTGAAAAAATATATGTTAAAACGAGCTTTAATATCCCTTTTAAGAAAATTGCCGTTTTTGACATAAAAGGGGTCAAAAGGAGGAATTAAATAAATTTGAACTTTTTAAATTTTCATCCAATTTTAATGCATTTTTTTTGCAAAGTGTTCATCTTTATGAGTTATTGTTGGACCATAATTTTGTTTAACTATTTAATTTCAAAAGGGGGTCTAAAAGGGTCTCAAATTCGACATTTTGCTAGTATCAAAGCTCTTCCTATCAGACTCGCTTTGATAATGTAAGAATAATGCCTTGTCTCGACTTTCATACTACCTGTACATATATAATATGCATAGAATATTTTTAATACAATGTGTAATTATGTAGATAATTTTTGGAAAAGCTAACAAGACCCACAAAGTTGCACAATCTTTGGGGCTCCTATTATTAGAATAATTAATCTTTTGTGGAAACAATGTAGAGAAAATACATACATTTTTTTTTGTATTTAGTATTTATAATTACAGGGAACAACGTTAACTGAGAGAGGAATGAGTTGCTAAACAAGAAAATTTAAAGAACAAAGAAATTGAGATGACACGCATTTACTGGGGTGGGTCAGGTATGGAAGCGCATTTTGTCCACCCACTGATGAGTTACTTCTGAATTAACATGTCAGAAAGTCTAGTTCTTTTCCGACTTGTCAAACTTGTCAACATTTAAAAGCCAACTTGTTCACTTGCTTTGCAACTTATCAATTTTTATCGACTTTTTCATGACATCTTTTTGAGTAATCTTGTTGCCAGTAGACTTCCGAAGACATTTGCTGCTCTATTTCTCCAGCCTAATCTCGTCACACGCCCTTTCAAAGATATTCTGAAAATTTAAAATTTGGCCCCGATGCATTCCGGTGCATATTTTGTCATGGACGGATTGTCTCCGATCAAGTGCAGGTAAGATGTGATGTTATATTTATAACGCATGCGCAGTTACCCCAAGAATTTGAAATGAAAATATGCTCGAATTCTCGATTACCATCCTCCATGAGTACGACTAGTTCCCGGTGACCAAAGGTCTGGAAGATATTATTCAGGTAAAACACGATATAATTCATTACAGTGGTGTCAGAAGTCGGCACGACTCCACTGATTTCGCATTGACACTATTTTTTTCAGTGATGACCTTTGTTCGCGCCATTTAAAACAAATTGTTTCGGGAGAGAAAAGAATTGTTTTCTTTCTTCCCGCGAATATACATGGCGCGTTGATGTATTTAATGGCGTGTTGATTATTTCAGGTCCTACTTATCACATTTATTTCCAATATTTTCATTTTATTGACACCCCCCTTTTTTTGTAGTCACTGCACATATATTTATGGTGTGTTTTGACACATCCTGTAGAGATCACTTATACAGTTTATTAGAACAGCAGCAAGACAGAATTGAAGGGGATATCGATCAACATTTTAGTGATCTAATATTTTCTCTCGTTCTTACTGCAGCTCTCTGCGTCAGATCTTCCGATGTCAAAGCTGTGGTTGGAATAACATGTATGTGCATTTTGATGTCACTGTGTTATTTTGGACAAGATTAGTTATATTTTTTGTCAACATTTACTCTACAGGTGTCGCTCGAGTTTTATCGGTGGTTAGCGGATCGTTTTATTTCGCATAGACGTTTAAATTGTAATCTATGTAAACTATTACAATGCTGTCAGCAAATTAGATGCACCTCAGTGTTTTATCTGCTCTATACATTCATAGAAAAAATACATTTCTAATAGGTATTTAGAAGGGTGTAGAATAACATCTTCTCTATCAGATGATATTTTTTTTTCTGAAGAATATGGTAATGATTCCCAAAACTAATAGCCAAGAGTGACCTACCTCCCTTTTTATGGGCGAACCCTTGTAAACCAAGGTCTGCAACCATGTACTGAATGCCGTAGAAAAATTATATCAATTAGTTTTGAAAACACACCAAAATATAAAATTGTGTATGTAGAACTTTCATGATATCCAGAGTTACACCCTGAGCTAAATTTTCGTTTTCTCACAGCAAATCCACATTAAAAAGAATTTTTCAACTTATAGTTAGACTCTGTACAACGAAGAGCTGCACTATTTGCTACCAATAACTCTCAAGACCGAGAACCAGGAGTAGTTACATCTATGATCTCCAACTTAAAATGGGAATCCCTTGAACAAAGGTGTGCAAAGGCAAGAACTGTTCTGATGTATAAGATCATACATAATTTAGTTGAAATCCGTGCAGAACAAGTTGTGGAAAATCGTAACTGTTTTGTTTGAGAGCGAGTTTACATTAGAGAATACCGAATAAGGGGCAATCAAGACTGGAATCCAGATAAACTGGCAACACTGGGTACACAAAACACAAGACGAAGACAATTTCCCCATTTATTATGACTACATGTAGGTTAAATATATTGACCTTGTCACAAAAAATGGGTCAAATTACTATAAAACTCGCTTATTGGCACAGCGGTCGGTAACAACGAATAGTAACACCGGCATGTAACATCGACCTATAAAATCGGCATCTAACAGCAGCCTACAATTGACACTAGAGGTGGCATTTACAATAACATCATTCTATTAATTGCAGGGCGTATCAATTTTTGTATAACTTAAATCATTGGTATGGATTTTAAAATAAATTCCAAACAAATAAAACTATGTTATCTATATTGGAGATCTACATGTAGATGGTATAAATCAATGTTACATTGTAATCTATGAATTTCGGAAAATCAAATGCGAAAGAAAAATTAAATGGGCTTCACAGAATTCCCACGTGGCATATATAACGTTGGTAGTGATTGACTAGACACACAATGCCCTTTACCTGTTTATAATCGTGCATTATTATCTATTGCTTTGGAAATTATTTATTATGGTATATTTCTACTTTTTAGATTTCTTGACTTTTTTTTCACTTATTGTTGAAAGCATATATAGAGTCTGACATTGAGGAGTTTCGCTATGATTGTTATATCTCCAGAACAATGGGTTACACCGTTTTGTTTTTTTCTGATTTTTTCTGATTTTTTTTAGGTTTTTTTTGCTTTTTGTTTGTTTGTTTGTTTTCATTTTTGTTCTGCACGAATGACACAAATGATGATACGTTAACAAAAGAAAACAATACCATTATTTGAACAGCTAATCTGTCTTTTAGTGTCGAATTCTATCATTTTCGTTTTCGTTTTTTCACGTCTTCCTTCATCCTGAAGGGGGCACACCAGTAAACCAGCCAATCCGCCTTGACACAGTCGTTCGAAAGTAGTACAAGATAGTACACCGGAAAATTTGAAAAATGCATGTGCAGTCGTTTCTTGTTTATTGTATTTTTTACAGTTAAAACTATCATATTTGGTGAGGTTTTTAACTACAAAAATGTCATTTGTTATAATATAACCACATATAAACTATGGATGTCAAATTACTACACCCTGTGTGGAGCGATTTCATTTCATGAATACTGTAAATACTGATTCCAGTGCATTGGTCCGAGAGGTCACTATTACGAAGGGCCAATGGTCCGAAGGGTCAATAGTCCGATGGCTCAAAAATATTAAAACTCAAATAGAATTTCGGCGGAATGAATTCTAAATTCCAAAATAAGCAATTACTGAAACAGGATGATCTTACAAAGGTCTCCCAAAAGGACCGAAATCTGATTCGACACGTTGAAATATCTGTAATTATTATATAGATATCAGTGATTTATCTGAATTTCCGAGTGAACAGAAATTTGCCTATCTAACTCGGTGTTATTTAATCTCTGATATTTTCACTCGGTGCCAATTCCTACCACAAATTGATCACGTATACTGCATGTACTGTTTTCTACAAAATTCAAATTTTCTTTAATTTACAGGTCAAAAATAATAAATACTGTCGGTCACATACTGTTTTAACCTGTTGGCATTAAGACATGAAATAGACAAACGTTCTTTTCCGAACATGTCGTTTGCCATCTAAGTTCTTGATGCCATTAACTTAGACAATATGCCACTAGTGGAGCAGAAACTGCCTACCCTTCCGGCGCATATGAGTTCAAACTATACAATTAATAAATCAGCTGAGGACGGGTGTATATCAAGCGGTCATGCATGATGCAGCTGTTTATTAGAATCAAATCGACCATCATTTCTGTAACCATTTGGAACAGCTTGCCAGAGCTCATCTCACGAGAGGTTAGAACTAGTTTTTACTTGTAGCTTCAGCTATACTATCACACATAAATGTTGGTTTGTTTGTTTGTTTGTTTTGTTTTTTTATATTCCTTAAACTATGCCATACAGACATATAGATATTTGTGTATTTGAGAAGGAATACATCACATTAAGCCAATTTCAACGGTTAAACTGTATTAATATCACTTAAAAAGACGAAAATAAACAAAAACTGATTTATTTTTATTTCAATGCCTATGATCTTTTGTGGTCGCACATTCGTTAACTTTATTTTCCCTTGTCACCTTCAAAGCATTGACCCTTCTGACAAACGAACCGACAAGACACGGTTAAACATACATACAAAATACGTACAAATGGTGATCAATATATTGTAAAGGACCGACAACAAAAGTTTGCATCCACATTTGGCAAATTTACGTTCCTTAAGTCGAATTTTGGATTCCTCGAAATTTTGCAACGTCCGGTGATCTTCGAGATAACGAGATTCAACTGTAAACGGTGAGCTTTTTACTTACAGAACATACAAACACAGATACCGGTTTGCTGTGGATCAATCTTAATTCATAGCTTAGAACCCATATTAGCCCTGTTAAGTAGATGGTGAGCCTGTCAGGACCAAGTCAGGCACATATTACAGTGAATTGTACATGGATCAAACCGAAGATATAGAAGACACTATACCAGCAATGGTCAGTAAATAGGGAACTTTGTCACTTATGGAACAAAGCATGCAAACATCAGTCAACTGTGGAACATGCAAGCCTAATTTCTAACAGAACCCCAAACAATTAATGTAAGTTGGTGAAACTTTGTCACTTAAGGAACAAGACGGGCACGCATCATCGTCAATAATAGATCAAGATCAAGTTATAAGAGAACCCCTACCAGCGATAGCCAGTGAATAGTGAATTATGTCACTGGGGGAACAAGGAAAGAACACATCACAATGAACTGTGGATCAAGCCTAAGCTCTAAGAGAACCTTTACCAGTGGTGGTCAGTAAATTGTCACTGATGGAACAAGGAAGGAACATATCACAAGGAACTGTGAATCAAGTCTAGACTCTTACAGAACCTCTACCAGAAGTGGTCAGTAAATTGTCACTGATGGAACAAGGAAGGCACATATCACAATGAGCTGTGGATCAAGCCTAAGCTCTAAACAGAACCTCTACCAGTGGTGGTCAGTAAATTGTCACTGAGGGAATAAGGAAGGCACACATCACAATGAACTGTGGATCAAGTCTAAGCTCTAAGAGAACCTCTACCAGAGGTGGTCAGTAAATTGTCACTGATGGAACAAGGAAGGCACACATCACAAGGAACTATGAATCAAACCTAAGCTCTAACAGAATCTCTACCAGTGGTGGTCAGTAAATTCTCACCGAGAGAACAAGGAAGGCACACATCACAAGGAACTGTGAATCAAGTCTAGACTCTAGCAGAACCTCTACCAGAGGTGGTCAGTAAATAGTCACTGATGGAACAAGGAAGGCACACATCACAATGAACTGTGGATCAAGTCTAAGCGCAAACAGAACCTGTACCAGAGGTGGTCAGCAAATTGTCACTGATGGAACAAGGAAGGCACACATCACAATGAGCTGTGTATCAAGTCTAAGCTCTAACAGCACCACTACCAATGTTGGTCAGTAAATTGTCACTGATGGAACAAGGAAGGAACATATCACAAGGAACTGTGAATCAAGTCTAAGCTTAAACAGAACCTCTACAAGTTGTGGTCAGTAAATTGCCACTGAGGGAAAAGGACGGCACACATCACAATGAACTGTGGATCAAGTCTAAGCTCTAAGAGAACCTCTACCAGTGGTGGTGGGTAAATTGTCACTGTAGGGAACAAGGAAGGTACATATCACAATGAGCTGTGGATCAAGTCTAAGCTCTAAGAGAACCTCTACCAGTGGTGGTGGGTAGATTGTCACTGTAGGGAACAACGAAGGCACACATCACAATGAGCTGTGGATCAAGTCTAAGCTCTAACAGCACCACTACCAATGTTGGTCAGTAAATTGTCACTGATGGAACAAGGAAGGCACACATCACAATGAGCTGTGGATCAAGTCTAAGCTCTAATATAGCCTCTACCAGTGGTGGTCAGTACATTGTCGCTGAGGGGACAAGGAAGGCACACATCGCAATGAACTATGGATCAAGTCTAAGCTCTAAGAGAACCTCTACCAGAGGTGGTCAGTAAAATTTCACTGAGGGAACAAGGAAGGCACACATCACAAGGAACTGTGGATCAAGTCTAACCTCTAAGAGAGCCTCTACCAGAGGTGGTCAGTAAATTGTCACTGACGGAACAAGGAAGACTCACATCACAATGAACTGTGGATCAAGTCTAAGCTCTAAGAGAACCTCTACCAGTAGTGGTCAGTAAATTGTCACTAATGGAACAAGAAAGGCACACATCACAATGAACAGTGGATCAAGTCTCAGCTCTAACAGAACCTCTACCAGAGGTGGTCAGGAAATTGTCACTGATAGAATAAGGAAGACACACCTCACAATGAGCTGTGGATCAATTATAAGCTCTAACAGAACTTCTACCAATGGTGCTCAGTAAATTGTCACTGAGGGAAAAAGGACGGCACACATCACAATGAACTGTGGATCAAGTCTAAGCTCTAAGAGAACCTCTACCAGTGGTGGTGGGTAAATTGTCACTGTAGGGAACAAGGAAGGTACATATCACAATGAGCTGTGGATCAAGTCTAAGCTCTAAGAGAACCTCTACCAGTGGTGGTGGGTAAATTGTCACTGTAGGGAACAACGAAGGCACACATCACAATGAGCTGTGGATCAAGTCTAAGCTCTAACAGCACCACTACCAATGTTGGTCAGTAAATTGTCACTGATGGAACAAGGAAGGCACACATCACAATGAGCTGTGGATCAAGTCTAAGCTATAATATAGCCTCTACCAGTGGTGGTCAGTACATTGTCGCTGAGGGGACAAGGAAGGCACACATCGCAATGAACTATGGATCAAGTCTAAGCTCTAAGAGAACCTCTACCAGAGGTGGTCAGTAAAATTTCACTGAGGGAACAAGGAAGGCACACATCACAGGGAACTGTGGATCAAGTCTAACCTCTAAGAGAGCCTCTACCAGAGGTGGTCAGTAAATTGTCACTGACGGAACAAGGAAGACTCACATCACAATGAACTGTGGATCAAGTCTAAGCTCTTAGAGAACCTCTACCAGTAGTGGTCAGTAAATTGTCACTGATGGAACAGGAAAGGCACACATCACAATGAACAGTGGATCAAGTCTCAGCTCTAACAGAACCTCTACCAGAGGTGGTCAGGAAATTGTCACTGATAGAATAAGGAAGACACACCTCACAATGAGCTGTGGATCAATTATAAGCTCTAACAGAACTTCTACCAATGGTGCTCAGTAAATTGTCACTGAGGGAACAAGGAAGGCAAACATCACAAGGAATTGTGAATCCAGTCTCAGCTCTAAGAGAACCTCTACCAGTGGTGGTCAGTATATTCTCACCGATGGAACAAGGATGGCACACATCACAATGAACTGTGGATCAAGTCTAAGCTCTAACAGAACCTCTACCAGTGGTAGTCAGTAAATTGTCACTGAAGGAACAAGGAAAGCACACATCACAATGAACTGTGGATCAAGTCTACGTTCTAAGATAAATTCTACCAGTGGTGGTCAGAAATTTGTCACTGGTGGAACAAGGCAGGCACACATCACAATGAACTGTGGTTAAGGTCTAAGCTCGAAGAGAACCTCTACCAGTGGCGGTCAGTAAATTGTCACTGACGGAACAAGGAAGGCACACATCACAATGATCTGTGGATCAAGTCTAAGCTCTAATAGAACCTATACCACAGTTGGTCAGTAAATTGTCACTAAGGGAACCAGAAAGGTACACATCACAATGAATTGTGGATTAAGCCTAAGCTCTAAGAGAACCTCTACCAGACGTGGTCAGTAAATTGTCACTGAGGGAACAAAGAAGGCACACATCACAATGAACTATGGATCAAGTCTAAGCTCTAAGAGAACCTCTATAAGAGGTGGTCACTAAATTGTCACTGATGGAACAAGGAATGCACACATCACAAGGAACTGTGAATCAAGCATAAGGTCTTAGAGAACCTGTACCAGTGGTGGTCAGTAAATTGTTACTGAGGGAACAAGGAAGGCACACATCACAAGGAATTGTGAATCAAGTCTAAGCTCTAACAGAAACTCTACCAGAGGTGGTCAGTAAATTGTCACTGATGGAACAGGGATGGCACACATCACAATGAATTGTGGATCAAGTCTAAGCGCAAACAGTACCTCTACCAGAAGTGGTCAGAAAATTGTCACTGGTGGAACAAGGAAGCCACACATCACAATGAGCTGTGGATCAAGTCTAAGCTCAAATAGAAACTCTACCAAAGGTGGTCAGTAAATTGTCACTGATGGAACAGGGATGGCACACATCACAATGAATTGTGGATCAAGTCTAAGCGCAAACAGTACCTCTACCAGAAGTGGTCAGAAAATTGTCACTGGTGGAACAAGGAAGCCACACATCACAATGAGCTGTGGATCAAGTCTAAGCTCAAATAGAACCTCTACCAGAGGTGGTCAGTAAATTGTCACTGAGGGAACAAGGAAGGCACACATCACAATAAACTATGGATCAAGTCTAAGCTCTAAGAGAACCTCTATGAGAGGTGGTCACTAAATTGTCACTGATGGAACAAGGAAGGCACACATCACAAGGACCTGTGGAACAATCATAAGCTCTTAGAGAACCTCTACCAGTGGTGGTCAGTAAATTGTTACTGAGGGAAAAAGGAAGGCACACATCACAAGGAACTGTGAATCAAGTCTAGACTCTTACAGAACCTCTACCAGAAGTGGTCAGTAAATTGTCACTGATGGAACAAGGAAGGCACATATCACAATGAGCTGTGGATCAAGCCTAAGCTCTAACAGAACCTCTACCAGTGGTGGTCAGTAAATTGTCACTGAGGGAACAAGGAAGGCACACATCACAATAAACTGTGGATCAAGTCTAAGCTCTAAGAGAACCTCTACCAGAGGTGGTCAGTAAATTGTCACTGATGGAAGAAGGAAGGCACACATCACAATGAACTGTGAATGAAGCCTAAGCTCTTGAAGAATCGCTACCATCAGTGGTCAGCAAATTGTCATTGATGGAACAAGGAAGAAACACATCACAATGAACTGTGAATCAAGTCTAGACTCTTACAGAACCTCTACCAGAAGTCATCAGTAAATTGTCACTGATGGAACAAAGAAGGCACACATCACAATGAATTGTGGATCAAGTCTAAGCTCAAACAGAACCTCTACCAGAGGTGGTCAGTAAATTGTCACTGAGGGAACAAGGAAGGCACACATCACAATGAGCTGTGAATCAAGTCTAGACTCTTACAGAACCTCTACCAGAAGTCGTCAGTAAATTGTCACTGATGGAACAAAGAAGGCACACATCACAATGAACTATGGATCAAGTCTAGGCTCTAAGAGAACCTCTATAAGAGGTGGTCACTAAATTGTCACTGATGGAACAAAGAAGGCACACATCACAAGGAACTATGAATCAAGCATAAGGTCTTAGAGAACCTCTACCAGTGGTGGTCAGTAAATTGTTACTGAGGGAACAAGGAAGGCACACATTACAAGGCATTGTGAATCAAGTCTAAGATCGAACAGAAACTCTACCAGAAGTGGTCAGTAAATTGTCACTGATGGAACAGGGATGGCACACATCACAATGAATTGTGGATCAAGTCTAGGCGCAAACAGGACCTCTACCAGAAGTGGTCAGTAAATTGTCACTGATGGAACAAGGAAGGCACACATCACAATGAGCTGTGGATCAAGTCTAAGCTCTAACAGAACCTCTACCAGAGGTGGTCAGTAAATTGTCACTGAGGGAAGAAGGAAGGCACACATCACAAGGAACTGTGAATCAAGTCTAGACTCTTACAGAACCTCTACCAGAAGTGGTCAGTAAATTGTCACTGATAGAACAAGGAAGGCACATATCACAATGAGCTGTGGGTCAAGCCTAAGCTCTAACAGAACCTCTACCAGTGGTGGTCAGTAAATTGTCACTGAGGGAACAAGGAATGCACATATCACAATGAACTGTGAATCAAGTCTAAGCTCTAAGAGAACCTCTACTAGAGGTGGTCAGTAAATTATCACTGATGGAAGAAGGAATGCACACATCACAATGAAATGTGAATCAAGCCTAAGTTCTTGAAGAATCGCTACCATCAGTGGTCAGTAAATTGTCACTGATGGAACAAGAAAGAAACACATCACAATGAGCTGTGGATCAAGCTTAGACTCTAACAGAACCTCTACCAGAAGTGGTCAGTAAATTGTCACTGATGGAACAAAGAAGGCACACATCACAATGAACTGTGGATCAAGTCTAAGCTCAAACAGAACCTCTACCAGATGTGGTCAGTAAATTGTCACTGAGGGAACAAGGAAGGCACACATCACAATGAGCTGTGGATTACACCTAAGCTCTAAGAGAACCGCTACCAGTGGTGGTCAGTAAATTGTCACCGAGGGAACCAGGAAGGCACACATCACAATGAGCTGTGGAACAAGCCTAAGCTCTCAGAGAACCTCTGTCAGCGGTGGTGGGTAAAATGTCACTAAGGGAACAAGGAAGGCAAACACCACAATGAGCAAGGAACAATCACAGTCTTGGACGTGAATTAGCGAAATAGTCCAGTCTATATATGCCAGAAAAGGCGTGACCTAGAACAAATTGCAACAGAAGGTTTATTGAGCTTATCTTGAAGCTGGGAGTGCCCTCATTAACATATTAAAAGTCGCCGAAAATTCCAAGTTGCAGAAAAATCGCTGAAAACTGAAAATTTCACATGTTCACTCTACTTTGCAGAATATTACCAATTTCTCTAAAAATATCTTGTTATTATTGAATATTCTTTCAAACAAAATAAAAAATCTATTCATATTCTCCCCAGGTGGCTATTTTTTTGGTAAAATTTCATTAAGAAAAGAAAAATGCTGAAAACTGAAATTTTGAGAAAATTATATTTTCCGTGGCAGAATAAATTAAATCATGACTGTTTCGGTACAGATTAATAAAGAATGTTTTGAAATATAATTAAATGTCAATTGTTAACAATCAGTTGGTGTTTGTTTAATGAAAAAAAATAGAAACATCTTATTTTCCTTCCCTAGATTAGGGAACGACCATTTAACTTGAAGGCGGGTTTATGTTTTTTTTCTAAAAAAATATTCTGATTCCCAATGTTGCTGAAAAAAATATTCTGATTTTGGTGGAGGAAAAAAATTAATCTGATTCAGAGTTTTTGTCATATAACCTAATGTTAAATTCTGGAAAACAATTTCCCGCTTTGCGCGACAAAAAAAATAAATATTCTAACTCTCGTGTTGTCCGAAAAAAAAGTTCTGAACGAAACAAAAAACCATAACCCCACCCCCCCCCCTTCAAGTTAAATGGTCGGTCCCTTAACGGCATTATGTGATAAAGTTTGTCAGTGACTTCTGACAGTTCGGTGGTTTTCTCCGGGTACTCCGGTTTCCTCCATCAATAAAACTGACAGCGACTATATAACTGAAATATTGTTGAAAGTGAGGCTAAACTCCATAAACATACATACATAGATGAACGAAAATGGAAATTTTAAAAATTCACCAAAAATCTCCACCAAAACAATTAAATGAAAGTTCTAATATCGCATAAGTTAGCAATACATGTATCTTTCAAATATCAACATTAGGCATCAACTATTCGTCTGAATCAGAGTCCTGGTCTTCGCATGCAGACATCTTGCTACGTCGGGTATTCCCTCGTCATTCAGTGCAAGCGACAGAACATTCCAGACCATGCTTTCTACAGTTACAGCGTTTTGAATCGCAGTTTGTCTTACATCTGCAATATATCGTTTTTAGAAGTTCATCTGGAGCGGGTGGCAAACTCGATCTGATTGGCACGCACATGTTGTGTTCAATAGACCATCCCCAATCTGTTGCTTCCATATTGTCAGCCTCGCCGATCCATTATTTCACTTGATGAAACACTCGCAAAATATGAAAGTGTGCAGCGTTTGACGTCGGAAGCAAAAACGATGCCATCAACTATCGAGAAATAACAGTTCTGCCTGTAATTAGCAAGATCGTCGAAGCAGTGATCAGAGATAGAATACAACCATTGATCCATAATATGCAAAATCAAACGAAAAGAGGGTTTACGAAAGGATCGTCCCCCATGAATGCTGCTCTACCTGTCGAAGAAGCATACAGAATATTAACCGACGAAAAGCAAAATGGACATCTTGTACTTCTCGATGCAAAAGCTGCATTCGACAAAGTTATACATTCACATCTGTTCCGGCGTATGTACCACGCGGGAATTCAGGACAAGACGTGGACTATTATTAAAAGATTGCACCACAATGCGGAAATCTGCATAAAATGGGCAGGAAGCACGTCCGATTGTTTTAAGGTCGGTATGGGAGACCGGCCATGAGGTATCCTTAGCGCTGATCTCTATAAACTATATTTCAACCCACTATTAGACCGTTTGCAAGATGTAGGTATAGGACTGAAAATAGGAAACATCAACGTTAACAACACAGGATGTGCAGACGACATCGCACTACTCAGTACTCAGCTCAGTGATGCACAGATCATGGTCAGCATGGCTCTTGACTTTGCGAACCTCGAGGGATATGAATTACAGCCAAAGAAAAGTGTAGCAATCCACATTAGAGGAAACAACAAACAGTGCGAAACAACCAACGAGAAACTTAATATGGGGAATATCACCATGCCCGAGGTGGAGCAAGCTACTCATTTAGGGACCGACAATTTAACTTGAAAGTGTGGGGGGGGGGGGGGGGGGTTATGGTTTTTTGTTTCGTTCAGAAATTATTTTTCGAAAAACACAAGAGTTAGAATATTTATCTTTTTTTTTCCAGAATATAACATTAGGTTATATGTAAAAACTCAGATATTTTTTTTTCCTCCACCAAAATCAGAATATTTTGTTCAGCAACATTGGGAATCAGAATATTTTTTAGAAAAAAACATACTACCCCCCCCCCCCCCCCCCCTTCAAGTTAAATGGTCGTTCCCTTAGGTATCATCAGAACAACAACGATGAAACACAATATCCAACCCAATGTTGATGAAAATATAACTAAAGCAAGACATAGTGCATACAGTCTATTCGGATGTGGATTTCATGGACACAACGGCGTGGTTCCCAAGTCCCTACTACACATCTACAACACCTACATAACACCAGTATTGCTTTACGGTATGGAGCTATTATTACCGTCCTCAAAACCTCTTGAACATCTAGAACTCTTCCAGAAAAGGATACTAAAACAAATCCTGTCATTACCGATGAGCTGTCCGGACCCAGCCGTTTATATAATAACTGGAATTCTACCAATAGAAGCACAAATTCATATAAAAGCCCTCACATTCTTTAATAACGTCTGTCATTAGGGCGAAAAAAACACTGAGAAAAGGCTTGCAAGAAGACGACTAACCATGAAGGAGGAATCTAGTAACAGCTGGTTTATATGTGTCAACAAAATACTACGAAAATACGACCTGAAAGAGGCGTACAACTATTTGGACAATCCTATCAAAAAATCACGATGGATCTCGTTGGTGAAATCAAGAGTGAATGACCACTGGTGTACCCAGCTAACAACTCTAGCACAACTCTACAAAGGGCTGCAATATCTTAGTAACCACAACCTGAGCAAGTGCAAAATACATCCTATTTTAAAGCACAGATGCTACTCATCATTAGACATCAGTAGAATTCCAGTAAAATTAAGACTCGTCACCGGGACATACGTGCTGCAAACAAAACGCATTAAGTACTACAGAAATGAAACTGACCCAACATGCCTGCTATGCGGAGCAGCTGAAGAGAATGTACTACACTTCATTCTCCAATGTGAAAACCTACAGTCGGAGAGAGTAGCTTTACTGTCCGAGATCAACGCTATATGGCAAAATGAGTTCCAAAATAATGAACATTTTACGGACTTGAGCGAAGTTGACCAACTACAACTGCTAATGGACAATACAATCAAGGTGAAACCTACCAAGAAAAACTCAGCCAACGTAGCCAGACTCGAAGGTCTATCAAGGAGATTAATGTTCAAATTGCATATTAATAGAACGAAGCTTCTGGAGAGTGATAGAGACAAAATACAGACAACAATGAAGAAACGGAACTAACATTGCGAAAAGGGGGAGGGGAGAGCCGCCCGGGGATTGCCCAAGAATCCATTACAATAAACTGTGATAATTGTTTTAGATTTTAGACTTTGAAAGATGACTTTTAGATCTTAAACTGTAAATACGATTCGTTTTAGATTCTAGGATATGACAATTACTTTTTAAACCTCGAACCAAACCGTAACAAATAGATTTTAGATTTTAACCATACGAACAGAGACTTTTAGATTTTAAACAATGATGCGTCTTCTTAAATTTTTCCAATACATGCAACATGCATATTTTATACGTAATGTCGGGACAATCGTGGATTGTTTTAACTTGATTTGATAAACTTTTATATCCCGTGTGAAGAATAAGCCTGATTTTTAGTGTACATAAATTGTATTCATGGATACGGAGGTGATGGGATTTTCACTCACACAGCACTGTACAGCGCACCGCCACCCAACACACGTTTAACATACGACACAGTATGGTTCTCCTTTGAAGGGGGTAAAGATACAGAGGTAAGGTAAGGTAAGGTAAACTGGCGTTCCATATTTTTTTTTTCGTCCGCATCTACCTATTATGGAAATCCGCGAATTTAAGTGCTAATTCGATCAAACACTTGAATAAATATCTCTGTCTAATATATAATAACACATTTTTACACAAAATTTAGCAGAAAGTAATCTAAAAAGGCTTTACAAAGCTCTTTTGGGGTTGAGAATGGTGCATTATGGGAATTACGTCTGCTCAATTTGAATGTCATAGATATTGACCTGTTTGTTCACTTTTCATGGGTGTTTTGGTAAAATTGAACATACTTGTTGTAGTAACTTTATAGAAATATATTATATTATTATTACGCTTACCTAGATGTTGATGATAATTCCTATTTTCATTGCTTTCCGTCTGAGTTGTATTTTCCGGAAAATCTCTGATTCGGCTATGGAGGATCCGTAGTGACAAAACGATAGAAGTAAAAAGTACTCATTTTTTATCTTAATTTCTGTCTCTAATACATAAAATTTTCATGGCTATTTTTTATTGGTTACTCTATGGGTTAAAATGAAAATGCTGACGTATTTATAATTTCTGTTGCAATTTGTTTTGGGTCTACTGGTCTATTGACTGGACTAAAAGGATTTATTTTTATTTTAGACAATTGATTGCCTTAACCCACTAGACAACATCATTCTTTGATGTTTCAAACAAGCAACAAAACATGGTTTGACTATGTTTATTTTGGAAATAATATTTAACAAATAACATAATTTTTTGATTATCATGTACAAACTACATTTATCACATATTTATAAGTGATAACGTCAATTTTGCCCATACGTAAACACCGAAGTGCCACAGCGATATCAGCCCATGGGCAGATATCGGGGCAAAACTCTGATAACAGGATATCAAGCATCTTTATAAATAGAGCAACATGATAACAAACCTCTTTATAAATAGAACAATGCATGCCTTTTTCCATATTTTGTCACTCATGGTGTGTGTGTGTGTGAAGCTAATTTTGTTCTTTTTAATTCAATGTTGAAATATGTGATAAATAGATTAATACATGCCTTTTTTCATATCAGGACTGTTATCATGCCTCGACCGATATCGACCCTCTGGCCGATATCGGTATCTCGGGATAATAACAGTCCTGATATGGAAAAGGGCATGCATTAATCTATAGATAAACAGCAAGCGAAATAATCTAGAAGCTATTGAATATCAGATACCATGTTATTGATGTAAATATATGATTCGAATTACCGGTATTATATTTCTGTTTATGGGGTCTGTTTTACCCTTCTGGGGCACATGAGTTCATCCTCGTTTTTCAAGTGCTATATGTTTATTTCGGAACATCTTTATAGAGAATAAATGTAGAGAAAAAGTAATTAACATTTAGCTTTCCAATCATTTGTTTGTGAACTACCTGATGTAGGTTATCCCAGACACGCGTGTGCACTAAATTAGATATATACAGTCTAATACAAATTTCATTTTAAATCCTATCTCATGTAAGCGAAGTTCTGGTGAAATAATCAAATTCAAGTTTGCAGCGAATTTATTGGTTATTAATATTTACAGAGGACACATGATTATGCAGAAAACCCCTTCGTTGTAAACCGAATAACAATCATATATAATGGCAACCATACATGTTTTAACATTGGATAGTTTCATTTAAGCCTAGTGGTCGTCGTGGTCGTGATCGTATGGTAGTAGGATTTACAACTACCTATGCAATCGATGCCTATCCTCACTAACATTGTAACCTCGAATCCCGCTCAGGCGAGGTGTACTCGATACAGCATTATGTGATAAAGTTTGTCAGTGACTTGTGACAGGACGGTGGTTTTCTCCTCGATTAGACTCCATTGTATTTCATATTAGCATTGCAATACTATTGGTATGGGTCGTTCCTCCTGATAAGAAAAAAATATTTTGAGGAGTGAACAAAGACCTATGATTGGTTTGGTTATTGAGGTTTATTGCGGCATTCAGCAATTCTTTCGCAGAGGTGTGGACCAATCAGACAGTCCAAGTTATCAACTTACAAGAAAACAAACACTCTGGTATAAAAGATTATCCTTATATCAATGGTTAATTGGATAATAATTTGCTTCCCTATTAAGATTTAAGTTTTTTCTTAATTTTTTGCCGAAAAAGGGGGAGCAAATAAACAACCCCACACCACACACTCTGAAAAGTGTGAATCCTTGCACCCTACACCCCCTCAAACAGGCTCCCATGTCCCTGTTTCAGCTACAAAACACGATTTATTCGGACACTTATAACGAACTGACTGGTGCAACCTTCGGCCTTGGGTTGTCTGGAAACCATAATACATAAGGACGGAGTAACGTTACTCGAACCCTCATGAGCGGTGTTGGGCTTGAGTGAGTGATTGATGTTTAGCGCCAATTCAACAATTTGTCTGCTATATCATGGCGAGAACAAGTTAATTTTCAACGAGATCATGATGATGTGCGCTTTGTTCTAGACCAACACGCTGAGTTGGAATTTTATAATGCTAGCTCACTGCAACAAGCAGCAGGTAGACATGTCGCTCCACTCGGACACATTATTCTGATTCCGAGCCAACAAGTCTTTGCTCTTTCTCCTATTTGCAACAAATACCAATTTTATAGTCTTTGGTTTTACCCAACTGGGGCTCGAGCCCACGATCTACCGCACTTGAGGCAAGCACGCTAACCATTACGCCACCGATGCGGTTACTTGTATTTAGAAATCCATACATAGATAAAGATGGGTTTTTTATATATTAAAAAAGTTGATATTCATAAAAGTTTTAATTTTAATGAATGATACGCTTTTATTTCAGAGACATCAAATACGTGTAGTAACCATGGAAACATCTGTGGCAGTGTACGAATCCAATTTTGTTGGTAGTGTTATTCCACATTTTAATGGCGGGGTTCAGAACCTGCAACTTAATTTGCAAATTTTGCTCAATACAAAAACATCGTGGAACTCACTCTCCAAGTCGGAAGCAGACAAGGTAATAGAATCAAGGTCAAGACCTGTTCAACAAGCATATGATAGTTTTGAGAAGGCAAATAGCGAGTCTGCAAAACACAAATCAATTATTGATAGAGCATTTGAAAAATCAAAATCAGCCGAAAGACAATTATCCAACGATGCAAGAAGTTCTGAATCTAAGGTACAACAACAAACAACCGCGATTGATGTCAAAAGTAAACAAATCCAAGACGCAATGGACATTCTACAAAACACTAAAGCACATCTTAATTCGGCTAATGGAAATGTACAAGCTGCTAGAAATGAATACGAAAGAGGAAAAAAGAAAAAGAAAAAGGGTTTGCTGGGAATCAAAATACCTATTATCGATGATATTGTTGCTGAATTGAGTGGTTTGAACTGACCTATTAATCGTGCGGAAGACAACGTTAGACACGCTACAGAGGAAGTCAATCGACAAGCGGCAGTTGTTCAGCAGAGAGAACAAGAACTGTCTACATTACAAATCGAATTAGAGACATTGAAGGAAGACAAGAATGTTAAGGAAATAGAAGTGAAACAACAACAGGAATATATATCAAAACTGAAAAAAATCGAAAAGGAAATCAACACGGTTTGTGAGAGTTTGGGTAAATGTTTGAACACTATATCTCCACTACATTTGGCAAAACAAGGATTTTGCGTGACAAAGCAAAATCCTTGTTTTCTCTCGAACCTCTGTTAAATACCATCATAGACATAGAACAACTGTTAAAAGGTTCGTCCGGTAATATAGGATTTGATGGCAATACCAATCTCCAGCTAGCTAAACAGAGATTCTTTTTTCTCTGAAAAGGCACATAATAAAAGATTACTGCAGAATGGACATGACAGGAAGAAAGAGGAACTATAATGAAATGCACAAAGAAACAAACAAGGCATTATATTTTAATGTAAAGTCAAGCTTTTCCTCAAAAGAAACAATGTATAATAGAATGTAAGTTTCCCTTGGTACATGTATGTACGTTTGTGCATCTTTTTGCAGATTGATATTTGTGCATATTATGTTTGATTTTGAACTGTGTATATAGTGAACAGTGATTTGAATTCATATTTTCTAATGTGTGCATTCGTATATAGTACAGCAAATTGAAATATTAATATTTACCAAACAAAAGATGGTTGATGGTTTTGGCTTATGGTGTTTAATGCCACTTTCAACAACATTCCAGATATATTGTGGCTGTCAGTTTAAGTGGTGGAGGAAACCGGAGAACCCGGAGAAAACCACGGGCCTGTCGCAAGTCACTGACTAAAATTTAGAAAATATAGTAACCAAAGAATGTGTAGTTAGTGTCTCCTACCCTTATGTGGGGCCGTCATGATCGTATTCGTATGGTAGTTGGATTTACAACTACCTGTGCAATTAGTGTTTATCACCACTAACGTTGTGAGTTCGAATCGCGCTCATGGCGATGTGTGATAAATTTTGTCTGACTCCTGTTTCCTCCACCAATAAAAAAAAAACTGACAGCCACGATATACCTGAAATATTGTTGAAAGTGGTGTTAAACACCATAACCTTAACCCTTATGTGACATAAGTCGGTGAATGAGGTGTGCACGATATAAATATTGATTTATAAATATGGGATCTTAAACAAAGACTGTAGGAATACACGTCATTTTAATGTCCGTAACCTGTGTTTATCAATGAAATAGTGTTTGTTTGTATGTTTGTTTGTTTGTTTGATGGTGTACACCGCGCCCTGGTCAACATCAGTGGTGAAAGGCACTGATTGTATAAGTAGTTGTAAGAAGAGTTTGAAGATACCAAAGAGGTAATAAGAATCCGTACAACAGAAAACACAATGGCCAAAGGAAAAAAGTACAAAAGGACAAACAACGTTCTACAAAACATACATGTTATATATACATGTACAACTAAAGATCAAGTAACACGAACCCCACTAAATACCGGGGGTGAACGCAGGTGCTCCGGAAGGGTAGGCAGTTCATGTTCCACTAGTGGCACTCGTATTAATCTAATTACAAACTCGATAATAAGTGTGTGTAAATCCAACAGCCATACGATCACGGCCACGACGGCCCCTATTAATATATGAAAGTAACATGTAAATCACATTACAATGAACGTTATAAGTGAGTGAGTGATTGTTGTTTAACGACAAGTGGGCACATTTTTCAGCTATATCATGGTATTGTTTGTTAGTCGACGCATAAGAGATCTAAAAACGCTCCTTTAGGGATCGTGTCAGGATTTAACATGAATACATTCGGTGTCTATCGGGTGAGTTCCAAAACGTATATGTTTGTCTTGTCTGCTTAAATTTGTTGAAGAGTCACTGATTGGTCAATTTACAACACATTCATGTTGATACCTAAAGGAGCGATTTTAAATCTGACGTTACGCGCGCTGTTGGTGATACTTTATAGAACATGAAATAAGTAAAACGAATGTAGATTTTTTTTAGATTGATGGATTTTTATTTCCGATACATGCTTGTATAGGGAATTATACGAATAATTGTTTTATTATATTAGATTAGGTTTATTTTTGCTTTTGAAAACGAATTTATTGGAAGAAAACGTCGTTAACGCGCAATTTTCTCATGTAACGCGTTACAAAATATCCGTATGTCTTTTACATTTTTCTCAGTAAAAACCTAAAAATACGTTTTTCGGACCATTTGTTTTGTGGGACCGGAAGCAGAGTCATCGTGCTCTATGACCCCATTAACGATTTCTGATTAAAGCAATGCTTGAAGGAAAAAATCGGTAAGTTCATGGAAAGAAAAGGACGTAACGCTGAAGGAAAAACATCTGCATGCCAAATAACAAGCTTTATTTCAGCTATGTTTTACAAAATTTTCACAAAAAAAGTATACATATCAAATGTTATTATCTTCAAAGACGAAAAAGTCTTTTCAAAAATGATTTTTTAAAAGCAAGTTAAAAAATATTCCTAAAGGAGTAAGGTCAACAAAATGTCCAGTTGCAACTTGACGTAAAAAAACCAGGAAGTATAAAACTTTACACATTCGAAACTATATTTTTCGCTCATAATTTTCGTGCTAAATCCAAATAACATAAAATTTTCAGTGGCAGAGAATGAACTTAACAAGCTTAAATTCGGATAAAAATTACGATTTCTACATAAAATTGTCCAGTAAACGTTTTTTCTTATCGACGGCAAAATAACGTCGCGCTACTTCTATATTTTTCTATAGTTTTCTATTAAAATTAAAGCAACTAAACAACAACTAAAAAAAAGCGAAGCTGGAAACAAACAAACGATATCAAAACTTGAAAATCAACAAACAAAAGAGCGAAAGCAAAATACAAAAATATACCAAACCTGAAAAAGTAATGATGTGTTTCCGCTTACTCAAGCGACCCTAATTAAAAATGAATTCATGATCTTAATTTTTGTGTCATTTTTGAAAAATAAATAAAATATAAAAATTATAAAAAATATAATAGTTAAAAAAAATCGCGAAATATAATTGATTTATATGAAAATTAAAAATGTGAACTGAATTATTTTAATTATAATTTCACTAGATTATACATAAGATATTATGAGAAATTTTCAAGAATACAACGTATACAATCAATCAATAAACAAACAGAATATGATAATCTCGTTTTAGAGCAAGATATACTTTCAAAAAAAAAATGATAAAGTAGTCACATAACATAAACAATCAATAAATACAAAAAAGGGAATACAAACGAAATAAATAAGCAAACAAACAAACATTGAAATAAACACCTAAAGGAAAACACCAACAACACAAATATATACAAGCAAGTCAAAATAAAATAAAAATCAATAAAAACAAAAAGTGAAATTCCGAAATAAAGAACAATACATCAAAACACACCCACACCACCTCCATCTTAACCAAACCCACGGTATGCAAACACAAATAAGGAAGGAAAAAATGAAAAAGAAGACGCGAAACGTTCTTTTCAACGTTAATTATGTGTAACATTCAAGTGTCACCAACATCGCGCGTCACGCCATCATGATCTCCTCGTGGTGACTAGTAAACAAACGGTAGAAAACGGGGAGCAAGTGCGGAGATCAAATTTTCCTGCGGAAACAACAATTAATAGCTATCAAGACCCGATGGTAAGAAAATTATCTTCCAGGCCTACCAAAGTCGTCGTAAGACCGAACAAAAAAAAAATTGTACAATGTATTTTAACGCCACTTTCATCAATATTTCAGCTATATCATGGCGACCAGTTTTAGTGGTGGAAGAAGCTGCGAGTCGAGTGCACCCTTTTTTGTAATGTACAAAGCCGGGCGCGAGCCCATGCCGTATTGGTGATAGGCTTGTATGAGTTGTTAGGTAATCCAACTACCTAACTCATTGAGCCACCCAGTTCCTGTAGAAAAATAGACAATACTTTATTGAGATCGTGTAGATCTCATTTAAAGGCTGTGCTGGCCATGTGACTTAACTTCTCATGAGAATGGTTTCATTTATTTTACATAATTACATCATCCACCAAGGATTTATTGGATTTTTTAAATAGAATATTATGGGCATTATTTTGTAAATAAAATGCACACTAAGTAAACACGCAACAGACACCCACACATACTGTGGTACTGTTTCTTGATATTCAACATGTTCTGAAAGAAGTAGGAATTGGTCTACTGCAGATTTAAGACGTGGATCTGTATAAACAGATAAATCTTCTGGGGATTTTCTTATATATGTTGCAATGTCTCTTATGACGGTGACTAAAGGGTCAATAGATATAAGATGGATGCTTTCCGTGCGAAGAATATTTGTTTTACCGAATGTGACACTTGTAACATGCATCCATTTTCTTAAATGTTCACTATACAAGCTAGTATTCTTCAGGATCATTTTCAATTTTTCCATTTCTTCACGTTTTTTTCTTAGTTCTCTTTCTTTGACAATTTTCTCTTTCTTTATGTTTTCCAATTTCGTATATAAAGAACTGATTTCATTTTCTATCCGTTCAATATTGTTCAAATATCTATTTACTTGTGCGTTAAATTCTCGAAGGAAATACTCCGCTGTCTCTATGGCGTCATACAACCCAAACAAATAAGCAGCAAAAGAACCTATTAATGGAATAGCAAAGAAGCCACTTACTGCCTCTCTCTTTCTTCTTTGCAACTCATGATGCGCTCTGCTGGCAATTCGTTCAGCATGATCGAGATCGGTTCGTGCAGAGAGAAGGTGACGTTTTGTAATTTCTATTTGAATGATTTTTTCGTTGATTGCAATTGATTCTTTACGAATTATATTTTCCGCCTCCTTGATATCAGAAATTAACTGTCCTTCCATTTTTATACAATTAAAAATATATGCATCAACATCAGACATGTGGCTCGATAACATCATGTGTGCTTTTTCAAGATGGTCATATGCTTTTTGGACATACTTGGATATTTTCATCTGGTTCGTCTCTCTAATATCTCCCGAATTCCACGACATTTTGGTATTGATCAGCAGTTGTACCACAATATTAAAATTCTGAACTCCAGCATGGAACTGTGGTGTTACACTTTCCAAGATATCAGATGCGTGAAGTTTGACTGAAGTATCCATTGTACCTTAATCACCTGAAATAACCATAGTGACATTACATGTATTGTTGGCTCTACCTAGATGTAAATAGAAATAACTACGGTGACATTACATGTATTGTTAGTTATACTTAGATGTAAATAGACTACTGAAATAACCATAGTGACATTACATGTATTGTTGGTTATACTTAGATGTAAATAGAAATAACCACAGTGACATTACATGTATTGTTGGCTATTCTTAGATGTAAATAGAAATAACTACACTAACATTACATGTATTGTTGGCTATCCTTAGATGTAAATAGAAATAACCACAGTGACATTACATGTATTGTTGGTTATACTTAGATGTAAATAGACTACTGAAATAACCATAGTGACATTACATGTATTGTTGGTTATACTTAGATGTAAATAGACTACTGAAATAACCATAGTGACATTACATGTATTGTTGGCTATACTTAAATGTAAATAGACTACTGAAATAACCATAGTGACATTACATGTATTCTTGGCTATACCTAAATGTAAATAGACTACTGAAATAACCATAGTGACATTACATGTATTGTTGGCTATACTTAGATGTAAATAGACTACTGAAATAACCATAGTGACATTATATGTATTGTTGGCTATGCTTAAATGTAAATAGAAATAACCACGGTGACATTACATGTATTGTTGGCTATACTTAGATGTAAATAGATTACTGAAATAACCATAGTGACATTACATGTACTGTTGGCTATACTTAAATGTAAATAGATTACTGAAATAACCATAGTGACATTACATGTATTGTTGGTTAAACTTAAATGTAAATAGACTACTGCAATAACCACAGTTACATTACATTTATTGTTGGCTATACTTAGATGTAATTAGACTACTGAAATAACCACAGAGACATTACATGTATTGTTGGCTATACTTAGATGTAAATAGACTACTGAAATTACCATAGTGACATTACATGTATTGCAGGCTATACTTAAATGTAAATAGGCGACTGTAATAACCATAGTGACATTACATGTATTGTTGGCTAAACTTAAATGTAAATATACTACTGAAATAACCATAGTGACATTACATGTATTGTTGGCTATACTTAAATGTAAATAGACTACTGAAATAACCATAGTGACATTACATGTATTGTTGGCTAAACTTAAATGTAAATAGACTACTGAAATAACCATAGTGACATTACATGTATTGTTGGCTATACTTAAATGTAAATAGACTACTGAAATAACCATAGTGACATTACATGTATTGTTGGCTAAACTTAAATGTAAATAGACTACTGAAATAACCATAGTGACATTACATGTATTGTTGGCTATACTTAGATGTAAATAGACTACTGAAATAACCACAGTGACATTACATGTATTGCTGGCTATACTTAAATGTAAATAGGCTACTGTAATAATCACAGTGACATTACATGTATTATTGGCTATACTTAAATGTAAATAGGCTACTGAAATAACCATAGTGACATTACATGTATTATTGGCTATACTTAAATGTAAATAGACTACTGAAATAACCATAGTGACATTACATGTATTGTTGGCTATACTTAAATATAAATAGGCTACTGTAATAATCACAGTGACATTACATGTATTGTTGTCTATACTTAGATGTAAATAGACTACTGTAATAATCACAGTGACATTACATGTATTATTGGCTATACTTAAATGTAAATAGGCTACTGAAATAACCATAGTGACATTACATGTATTGTTGGCTAAACTTAAATGTAAATAGGCTACTGAAATAACCATAGTGACATTACACGTATTATTGGCTATACTTAAATGTAAATAGACTACTGTAATAATCACAGTGACATTACATGTATTGTTGGCTATGCTTAGATGTAAACAGAAATAACCACGGTGACATTACATGTATTGTTGGTTATACTTAGATGTAAATAGACTACTGAAATAACCATAGTGACATTACATGTATTGTTGGTTATACTTAGATGTAAATAGAAATAACCACAGTGACATTACATGTATTGTTGGCTATTCTTAGATGTAAATAGAAATAACTACACTAACATTACATGTATTGTTGGCTATCCTTAGATGTAAATAGAAATAACCACAGTGACATTACATGTATTGTTGGTTATACTTAGATGTAAATATACTACTGAAATAACCATAGTGACATTACATGTATTGTTGGTTATACTTAGATGTAAATAGACTACTGAAATAACCATAGTGACATTACATGTATTGTTGACTATACTTAAATGTAAATAGACTACTGAAATAACCACAGTTGCATTACATATATTGTTGGCTATACTTAGATGTAAATAGACTACTGAAATAACCATAGTGACATTATATGTATTGTTGGCTATGCTTAAATGTAAATAGAAATAACCACAGTGACATTACATGTATTGTTGGCTATACTTAGATGTAAATAGACTACTGAAATAACCATAGTGACATTACATGTATTGTTGACTATACTTAAATCTAAATAGACTACTGAAATAACCACAGTTACATTACATGTATGTTGGCTATACTTAGATGTAAATAGACTACTGAAATAACCATAGTGATATTATATGTATTGTTGGCTATGCTTAAATGTAAATAAAAATAACCACAGTGACATTACATGTATTGTTGGCTATACTTAGATGTAAATAGATTACTGAAATAACCATAGTGACATTACATGTACTGTTCGCTATACTTAAATGTAAATAGACTACTGAAATAACCATAGTGACATTACATGTATTGTTGGCTATACTTAAATGTAAATAGACTACTGAAATAACCAGTTACATTACATGTATTGTTGGCTATACTTAGATGTAATTAGACTACTGAAATAACCACAGAGACATTACATGTATTGTTGGCAATACTTAGATGTAAATAGACTACTGAAATTGCCATAGTGACATTACATGTATTGCAGGCTATACTTAAAAGTAAATAGGCTACTGTAATAACCATAGTGACATTACATGTATTGTTGGCTATACTTAGATGTAAATAGACTACTGAAATAACCACAGTGACATTACATGTATTGCTGGCTATACTTAAATGTAAATAGGCTACTGTAATAATCACAGTGACATTACATGTATTATTAGCTATACTTAAATGTAAATAGGCTACTGAAATAACCATAGTGACATTACATGTATTATTGACTATACTTAAATGTAAATAGACTACTGAAATAACCATGGTGACATTACATGTATTGTTGGCTATACTTAAATGTAAATAGGCTACTGTAATAATCACAGTGACATTACATGTATTGTTGTCTATACTTAAATGTAAATAGGCTACTGAAATAACCATAGTGACATTACATGTATTGTTGGTTATACTTAGATGTAAATAGAAATAACCACAGTGACATTACATGTATTGTTGGCTATTCTTAGATGTAAATAGAAATAACTACACTAACATTACATGTATTGTTGGCTATCCTTAGATGTAAATAGAAATAACCACAGTGACATTACATGCATTGTTTGTTATACTTAGATGTAAATAGATTACTGAAATAACCATAGTGACATTACATGTATTCTTGGCTATACTTAAATGTAAATAGGCTACTGTAATAATCACAGTGACATTACATGTATTGTTGGCTATACTTAGATGTAAATAGAAATAACCACGGTGACATTACATGTATTGTTGGTTATACTTAGATGTAAATAGACTACTGAAATAACCATAGTGACATTACATGTATTGTTGGTTATACTTAGATGTAAATAGAAATAACCACAGTGACATTACATGTATTGTTGGCTATTCTTAGATGTAAATAGAAATAACTACACTAACATTACATGTATTGTTGGCTATCCTTAGATGTAAATAGAAATAACCACAGTGACATTACATGCATTGTTTGTTATACTTAGATGTAAATAGACTACTGAAATAACCATAGTGACATTACATGTATTGTTGGTTATACTTAGATGTAAATAGACTACTGAAATAACCATAGTGACATTACATGTATTGTTGACTATACTTAAATGTAAATAGACTACTGAAATAACCACAGTTACATTACATGTATTGTTGGCTATACTTAGATGTAAATAGACTACTGAAATAACCATAGTGACATTATATGTATTGTTGGCTATGCTTAAATGTAAATAAAAATAACCACAGTGACATTACATGTATTGTTGGCTATACTTAGATGTAAATAGATTACTGAAATAACCATAGTGACATTACATGTACTGTTGGCTATACTTAAATGTAAATAGACTACTGAAATAACCATAGTGACATTACATGTATTGTTGGCTAAATTTAAATGTAAATAGACTACTGAAATAACCAGTTACATTACATGTATTGTTGGCTATACTTAGATGTAATTAGACTACTGAAATAACCACAGAGACATTACATGTATTGTTGGCAATACTTAGATGTAAATAGACTACTGAAATTACCATAGTGACATTACATGTATTGCAGGCTATACTTAAAAGTAAATAGGCTACTGTAATAACCATAGTGACATTACATGTATTGTTGACTAAACTTAAATGTAAATATACTACTGAAATAACCATAGTGACATTACATGTATTGTTGGCTATACTTAAATGTAAATAGACTACTGAAATAACCATAGTGACATTACATGTATTGTTGGCTATACTTAGATGTAAATAGACTACTGAAATAACCACAGTGACATTACATGTATTGCTGGCTATACTTAAATGTAAATAGGCTACTGTAATAATCACAGTGACATTACATGTATTATTAGCTATACTTAAATGTAAATAGGCTACTGAAATAACCATAGTGACATTACATGTATTATTGACTATACTTAAATGTAAATAGACTACTGAAATAACCATGGTGACATTACATGTATTGTTGGCTATACTTAAATGTAAATAGGCTACTGTAATAATCACAGTGACATTACATGTATTGTTGTCTATACTTAAATGTAAATAGGCTACTGAAATAACCATAGTGACATTACATGTATTGTTGGTTATACTTAGATGTAAATAGAAATAACCACAGTGACATTACATGTATTGTTGGCTATTCTTAGATGTAAATAGAAATAACTACACTAACATTACATGTATTGTTGGCTATCCTTAGATGTAAATAGAAATAACCACAGTGACATTACATGCATTGTTTGTTATACTTAGATGTAAATAGACTACTGAAATAACCATAGTGACATTACATGTATTCTTGGCTATACTTAAATGTAAATAGGCTACTGTAATAATCACAGTGACATTACATGTATTGTTGGCTATACTTAGATGTAAATAGAAATAACCACGGTGACATTACATGTATTGTTGGTTATACTTAGATGTAAATAGACTACTGAAATAACCATAGTGACATTACATGTATTGTTGGTTATACTTAGATGTAAATAGAAATAACCACAGTGACATTACATGTATTGTTGGCTATTCTTAGATGTAAATAGAAATAACTACACTAACATTACATGTATTGTTGGCTATCCTTAGATGTAAATAGAAATAACCACAGTGACATTACATGCATTGTTTGTTATACTTAGATGTAAATAGACTACTGAAATAACCATAGTGACATTACATGTACTGTTGGTTATACTTAGATGTAAATAGACTACTGAAATAACCATAGTGACATTACATGTATTGTTGACTATACTTAAATGTAAATAGACTACTGAAATAACCACAGTTACATTACATGTATTGTTGGCTATACTTAAATGTAAATAGACTACTGAAATAACCACAGTTACATTACATGTATTGTTGGCTGTACTTAGATGTAAATAGACTACTGAAATAACCATAGTGACATTATATGTATTGTTGGCTATGCTTAAATGTAAATAAAAATAACCACAGTGACATTACATGTATTGTTGGCTATACTTAGATGTAAATAGATTACTGAAATAACCATAGTGACATTACATGTACTGTTGGCTATACTTAAATGTAAATAGACTACTGAAATAACCATAGTGACATTACATGTATTGTTGGCTAAATTTAAATGTAAATAGACTACTGAAATAACCACAGTTACATTACATGTATTGTTGGCTATACTTAGATGTAATTAGACTACTGAAATAACCACAGAGATATTACATGTATTGTTGGCAATACTTAGATGTAAATAGACTACTGAAATTACCATAGTGACATTACATGTATTGCAGGCTATACATAAATGTAAATAGGCTACTGTAATAACCATAGTGACATTACATGTATTGTTGGCTAAACTTAAATGTAAATATACTACTGAAATAACCATAGTGACATTACATGTATTGTTGGCTATACTTAAATGTAAATAGACTACTGAAATAACCATAGTGACATTACATGTATTGTTGGCTAAACTTAAATGTAAATAGACTACTGAAATAACCATAGTGACATTACATGTATTGTTGGCTATACTTAAATGTAAATAGACTACTGAAATAACCACAGTTGCATTACATATATTGTTGGCTATACTTAGATGTAAATAGACTACTGAAATAACCATAGTGACATTATATGTATTGTTGGCTATGCTTAAATGTAAATAGAAATAACCACAGTGACATTACATGTATTGTTGGCTATACTTAGATGTAAATAGACTACTGAAATAACCATAGTGACATTACATGTATTGTTGACTATACTTAAATGTAAATAGACTACTGAAATAACCACAGTTACATTACATGTATGTTGGCTATACTTAGATGTAAATAGACTACTGAAATAACCATAGTGATATTATATGTATTGTTGGCTATGCTTAAATGTAAATAAAAATAACCACAGTGACATTACATGTATTGTTGGCTATACTTAGATGTAAATAGATTACTGAAATAACCATAGTGACATTACATGTACTGTTCGCTATACTTAAATGTAAATAGACTACTGAAATAACCATAGTGACATTACATGTATTGTTGGCTATACTTAAATGTAAATAGACTACTGAAATGATCAGTTACATTACATGTATTGTTGGCTATACTTAGATGTAATTAGACTACTGAAATAACCACAGAGACATTACATGTATTGTTGGCAATACTTAGATGTAAATAGACTACTGAAATTACCATAGTGACATTACATGTATTGCAGGCTATACTTAAAAGTAAATAGGCTACTGTAATAACCATAGTGACATTACATGTATTGTTGACTAAACTTAAATGTAAATATACTACTGAAATAACCATAGTGACATTACATGTATTGTTGGCTATACTTAAATGTAAATAGACTACTGAAATAACCATAGTGACATTACATGTATTGTTGGCTATACTTAGATGTAAATAGACTACTGAAATAACCACAGTGACATTACATGTATTGCTGGCTATACTTAAATGTAAATAGGCTACTGTAATAATCACAGTGACATTACATGTATTATTAGCTATACTTAAATGTAAATAGGCTACTGAAATAACCATAGTGACATTACATGTATTATTGACTATACTTAAATGTAAATAGACTACTGAAATAACCATGGTGACATTACATGTATTGTTGGCTATACTTAATTGTAAATAGGCTACTGTAATAATCACAGTGACATTACATGTATTGTTGTCTATACTTAAATGTAAATAGGCTACTGAAATAACCATAGTGACATTACATGTATTGTTGGTTATACTTAGATGTAAATAGAAATAACCACAGTGACATTACATGTATTGTTGGCTATTCTTAGATGTAAATAGAAATAACTACACTAACATTACATGTATTGTTGGCTATCCTTAGATGTAAATAGAAATAACCACAGTGACATTACATGCATTGTTTGTTATACTTAGATGTAAATAGACTACTGAAATAACCATAGTGACATTACATGTATTCTTGGCTATACTTAAATGTAAATAGGCTACTGTAATAATCACAGTGACATTACATGTATTGTTGGCTATACTTAGATGTAAATAGAAATAACCACGGTGACATTACATGTATTGTTGGTTATACTTAGATGTAAATAGACTACTGAAATAACCATAGTGACATTACATGTATTGTTGGTTATACTTAGATGTAAATAGAAATAACCACAGTGACATTACATGTATTGTTGGCTATTCTTAGATGTAAATAGAAATAACTACACTAACATTACATGTATTGTTGGCTATCCTTAGATGTAAATAGAAATAACCACAGTGACATTACATGCATTGTTTGTTATACTTAGATGTAAATAGACTACTGAAATAACCATAGTGACATTACATGTATTGTTGGTTATACTTAGATGTAAATAGACTACTGAAATAACCATAGTGACATTACATGTATTGTTGACTATACTTAAATGTAAATAGACTACTGAAATAACCACAGTTACATTACATGTATTGTTGGCTATACTTAGATGTAAATAGACTACTGAAATAACCATAGTGACATTATATGTATTGTTGGCTATGCTTAAATGTAAATAAAAATAACCACAGTGACATTACATGTATTGTTGGCTATACTTAGATGTAAATAGATTACTGAAATAACCATAGTGACATTACATGTACTGTTGGCTATACTTAAATGTAAATAGACTACTGAAATAACCATAGTGACATTACATGTATTGTTGGCTAAATTTAAATGTAAATAGACTACTGAAATAACCAGTTACATTACATGTATTGTTGGCTATACTTAGATGTAATTAGACTACTGAAATAACCACAGAGACATTACATGTATTGTTGGCAATACTTAGATGTAAATAGACTACTGAAATTACCATAGTGACATTACATGTATTGCAGGCTATACTTAAAAGTAAATAGGCTACTGTAATAACCATAGTGACATTACATGTATTGTTGACTAAACTTAAATGTAAATATACTACTGAAATAACCATAGTGACATTACATGTATTGTTGGCTATACTTAAATGTAAATAGACTACTGAAATAACCATAGTGACATTACATGTATTGTTGGCTATACTTAGATGTAAATAGACTACTGAAATAACCACAGTGACATTACATGTATTGTTGGCTATACTTAAATGTAAATAGGCTACTGTAATAATCACAGTGACATTACATGTATTATTAGCTATACTTAAATGTAAATAGGCTACTGAAATAACCATAGTGACATTACATGTATTATTGACTATACTTAAATGTAAATAGACTACTGAAATAACCATGGTGACATTACATGTATTGTTGGCGATACTTAAATGTAAATAGGCTACTGTAATAATCACAGTGACATTACATGTATTGTTGTCTATACTTAAATGTAAATAGGCTACTGAAATAACCATAGTGACATTACATGTATTGTTGGTTATACTTAGATGTAAATAGAAATAACCACAGTGACATTACATGTATTGTTGGCTATTCTTAGATGTAAATAGAAATAACTACACTAACATTACATGTATTGTTGGCTATCCTTAGATGTAAATAGAAATAACCACAGTGACATTACATGCATTGTTTGTTATACTTAGATGTAAATAGACTACTGAAATAACCATAGTGACATTACATGTATTCTTGGCTATACTTAAATGTAAATAGGCTACTGTAATAATCACAGTGACATTACATGTATTGTTGGCTATACTTAGATGTAAATAGAAATAACCACGGTGACATTACATGTATTGTTGGTTATACTTAGATGTAAATAGACTACTGAAATAACCATAGTGACATTACATGTATTGTTGGCTATTCTTAGATGTAAATAGAAATAACTACACTAACATTACATGTATTGTTGGCTATCCTTAGATGTAAATAGAAATAACCACAGTGACATTACATGCATTCATTGTTATACTTAGATGTAAATAGACTACTGAAATAACCATAGTGACATTACATGTACTGTTGGTTATACTTAGATGTAAATAGACTACTGAAATAACCATAGTGACATTACATGTATTGTTGACTATACTTAAATGTAAATAGACTACTGAAATAACCACAGTTACATTACATGTATTGTTGGCTATACTTAAATGTAAATAGACTACTGAAATAACCACAGTTACATTACATGTATTGTTGGCTATACTTAGATGTAAATAGACTACTGAAATAACCATAGTGACATTATATGTATTGTTGGCTATGCTTAAATGTAAATAAAAATAACCACAGTGACATTACATGTATTGTTGGCTATACTTAGATGTAAATAGATTACTGAAATAACCATAGTGACATTACATGCACTGTTGGCTATACTTAAATGTAAATAGACTACTGAAATAACCATAGTGACATTACATGTATTGTTGGCTAAATTTAAATGTAAATAGACTACTGAAATAACCACAGTTACATTACATGTATTGTTGGCTATACTTAGATGTAATTAGACTACTGAAATAACCACAGAGATATTACATGTATTGTTGGCAATACTTAGATGTAAATAGACTACTGAAATTACCATAGTGACATTACATGTATTGCAGGCTATACATAAATGTAAATAGGCTACTGTAATAACCATAGTGACATTACATGTATTGTTGGCTAAACTTAAATGTAAATATACTACTGAAATAACCATAGTGACATTACATGTATTGTTGGCTATACTTAAATGTAAATAGACTACTGAAATAACCATAGTGACATTACATGTATTGTTGGCTAAACTTAAATGTAAATAGACTACTGAAATAACCATAGTGACATTACATGTATTGTTGGCTATACTTAAATGTAAATAGACTACTGAAATAACCATAGTGACATTACATGTATTGTTGGCTAAACTTAAATGTAAATAGACTACTGAAATAACCATAGTGATATTACATGTATTGCTGGCTATACTTAAATGTAAATAGGCTACTGTAATAATCACAGTGACATTACATTTATTATTGGCTATACTTAAATGTAAATAGGCTACTGAAATAACCATAGTGACATTACATGTATTATTGGCTATACTTAAATGTAAATAGACTACTGAAATAACCATAGTGACATTACATGTATTGTTGGCTATACTTAAATGTAAATAGGCTACTGTAATAATCACAGTGACATTACATGTATTGTTGTCTATACTTAGATGTAAATAGACTACTGTAATAATCACAGTGACATTACATGTATTATTGGCTATACTTAAATGTAAATAGGCTACTGAAATAACCATAGTGACATTACATGTATTGTTGGCTAAACTTAAATGTAAATAGGCTACTGAAATAACCATAGTGACATTACATGTATTATTGGTTATACTTAAATGTAAATAGACTACTGTAATAATCACAGTGACATTACATGTATTGTTGGCTATACTTAGATGTAAATAGACTACTGTAATAATCACAGTGACATTACATGTATTGTTGGCTATACTTAGATGTAAATAGAAATAACCACAGTGACATTACATGTATTATTGGCTATACTTAGATATAAATAGACTACTCAAATAACCATAGTGGCATTACATGTATTATTGGCTATACTTAGATGTAAATAGACTACTGAAATAACCATAGTGACATTACATGTATTATTGGCTATACTTAGATGTAAATAGACTATTGAAATAACCATAGTGACATTACATGTATTATTGGCTATACTTAGATGTAAATAGATTACTGAAATAACCATAGTGACATTACATGTACTGTTGGCTATACTTAAATGTAAATAGACTACTGAAATAACCATAGTGACATTACATGTATTGTTGGCTAAATTTAAATGTAAATAGACTACTGAAATAACCAGTTACATTACATGTATTGTTGGCTATACTTAGATGTAATTAGACTACTGAAATAACCACAGAGACATTACATGTATTGTTGGCAATACTTAGATGTAAATAGACTACTGAAATTACCATAGTGACATTACATGTATTGCAGGCTATACTTAAAAGTAAATAGGCTACTGTAATAACCATAGTGACATTACATGTATTGTTGACTAAACTTAAATGTAAATATACTACTGAAATAACCATAGTGACATTACATGTATTGTTGGCTATACTTAAATGTAAATAGACTACTGAAATAACCATAGTGACATTACATGTATTGTTGGCTATACTTAGATGTAAATAGACTACTGAAATAACCACAGTGACATTACATGTATTGCTGGCTATACTTAAATGTAAATAGGCTACTGTAATAATCACAGTGACATTACATGTATTATTAGCTATACTTAAATGTAAATAGGCTACTGAAATAACCATAGTGACATTACATGTATTATTGACTATACTTAAATGTAAATAGACTACTGAAATAACCATGGTGACATTACATGTATTGTTGGCTATACTTAAATGTAAATAGGCTACTGTAATAATCACAGTGACATTACATGTATTGTTGTCTATACTTAAATGTAAATAGGCTACTGAAATAACCATAGTGACATTACATGTATTGTTGGTTATACTTAGATGTAAATAGAAATAACCACAGTGACATTACATGTATTGTTGGCTATTCTTAGATGTAAATAGAAATAACTACACTAACATTACATGTATTGTTGGCTATCCTTAGATGTAAATAGAAATAACCACAGTGACATTACATGCATTGTTTGTTATACTTAGATGTAAATAGACTACTGAAATAACCATAGTGACATTACATGTATTCTTGGCTATACTTAAATGTAAATAGGCTACTGTAATAATCACAGTGACATTACATGTATTGTTGGCTATACTTAGATGTAAATAGAAATAACCACGGTGACATTACATGTATTGTTGGTTATACTTAGATGTAAATAGACTACTGAAATAACCATAGTGACATTACATGTATTGTTGGTTATACTTAGATGTAAATAGAAATAACCACAGTGACATTACATGTATTGTTGGCTATTCTTAGATGTAAATAGAAATAACTACACTAACATTACATGTATTGTTGGCTATCCTTAGATGTAAATAGAAATAACCACAGTGACATTACATGCATTGTTTGTTATACTTAGATGTAAATAGACTACTGAAATAACCATAGTGACATTACATGTACTGATGGTTATACTTAGATGTAAATAGACTACTGAAATAACCATAGTGACATTACATGTATTGTTGACTATACTTAAATGTAAATAGACTACTGAAATAACCACAGTTACATTACATGTATTGTTGGCTATACTTAAATGTAAATAGACTACTGAAATAACCACAGTTACATTACATGTATTGTTGGCTATACTTAGATGTAAATAGACTACTGAAATAACCATAGTGACATTATATGTATTGTTGGCTATGCTTAAATGTAAATAAAAATAACCACAGTGACATTACATGTATTGTTGGCTATACTTAGATGTAAATAGATTACTGAAATAACCATAGTGACATTACATGTACTGTTGGCTATACTTAAATGTAAATAGACTACTGAAATAACCATAGTGACATTACATGTATTGTTGGCTAAATTTAAATGTAAATAGACTACTGAAATAACCACAGTTACATTACATGTATTGTTGGCTATACTTAGATGTAATTAGACTACTGAAATAACCACAGAGATATTACATGTATTGTTGGCAATACTTAGATGTAAATAGACTACTGAAATTACCATAGTGACATTACATGTATTGCAGGCTATACATAAATGTAAATAGGCTACTGTAATAACCATAGTGACATTACATGTATTGTTGGCTAAACTTAAATGTAAATATACTACTGAAATAACCATAGTGACATTACATGTATTGTTGGCTATACTTAAATGTAAATAGACTACTGAAATAACCATAGTGACATTACATGTATTGTTGGCTAAACTTAAATGTAAATAGACTACTGAAATAACCATAGTGACATTACATGTATTGTTGGCTATACTTAAATGTAAATAGACTACTGAAATAACCATAGTGACATTACATGTATTGTTGGCTAAACTTAAATGTAAATAGACTACTGAAATAACCATAGTGATATTACATGTATTGCTGGCTATACTTAAATGTAAATAGGCTACTGTAATAATCACAGTGACATTACATTTATTATTGGCTATACTTAAATGTAAATAGGCTACTGAAATAACCATAGTGACATTACATGTATTATTGGCTATACTTAAATGTAAATAGACTACTGAAATAACCATAGTGACATTACATGTATTGTTGGCTATACTTAAATGTAAATGGGCTACTGTAATAATCACAGTGACATTACATGTATTGTTGTCTATACTTAGATGTAAATAGACTACTGTAATAATCACAGTGACATTACATGTATTATTGGCTATACTTAAATGTAAATAGGCTACTGAAATAACCATAGTGACATTACATGTATTGTTGGCTAAACTTAAATGTAAATAGGCTACTGAAATAACCATAGTGACATTACATGTATTATTGGTTATACTTAAATGTAAATAGACTACTGTAATAATCACAGTGACATTACATGTATTGTTGGCTATACTTAGATGTAAATAGACTACTGTAATAATCACAGTGACATTACATGTATTGTTGGCTATACTTAGATGTAAATAGAAATAACCACAGTGACATTACATGTATTATTGGCTATACTTAGATATAAATAGACTACTCAAATAACCATAGTGGCATTACATGTATTATTGGCTATACTTAGATGTAAATAGACTACTGAAATAACCATAGTGACATTACATGTATTATTGGCTATACTTAGATGTAAATAGACTATTGAAATAACCATAGTGACATTACATGTATTATTGGCTATACTTAGATGTAAATAGACTACTGAAATAACCATAGTGACATTACATGTATTATTGGCTATACTTAGATGTAAATAGACTACTGAAATAATCATAGTGACATTACATGTATTGTTGGCTATACTTAGATGTAAATAGACTATTGAAATAACCATAGTGACATTACATGTATTATTGGCTATACTTAGATGTAATAGACTACTGAAATAATCATAGTGACATTACATGTATTGTTGGCTATACTTAGATGTAAATAGACTACTGAAATAGACTTTCATTCTAAAATTATACGTTTTACATAATCTGTACAAATTTAATATATTCTACCCATAATCTGTACACATTTAATATATTCTACCCATAATCTGTACAAATTTAATATATTCTACCCATAATCTGTACAAATTTAATATATTCTACCCATAATCTGTACAAATTTAATATATTCTACCCATAATCTGTACAAATTTAATATATTCTACCCATAATCTGTACAAATTTAATATATTCTACCCATAATCTGTACAAATTTAATATATTCTACCCATAATCTGTACAAATTTAATATATTCTACCAATAATCTGTACAAATTTAATATATTCTACCCATAATCTGTACAAATTTAATATATTCTACCCATAATCTGTACAAATTTAATATATTCTACCCATAATCTGTACAAATTTAATAAATTCTACCCATAATCTGTACAAATTTAATAAATTCTACCCATAATCTGTACAAATTTAATAAATTCTACCCATAATCTGTACAAATTTAATATATTCTACCCATAATCTGTACAAATTTAATAAATTCTACCCATAATCTGTACAAATTTAATAAATTCTACCCATAATCTGTACAAATTTAATAAATTCTACCCATAATCTGTACAAATTTAATAAATTCTACCCATAATCTGTACACATTTAATAAATTCTACCCATAATCTGTACAAATTTAATAAATTATACCCATAATCTGTACACATTTATTAAATTCTACCCATAATCTGTACAAATTTAATAAATTCTACCCATAATCTGTACAAATTTAATAAATGCTACCCATAATCTGTACAAATTTAATAAATTCTACCCATAATCTGTACAAATTTAATATATTCTACCCATAATCTGTACAAATTTAATAAATTCTACCCATAATCTGTACAAATTTAATAAATTATACCCATAATCTGTACAAATTTAATAAATTCTACCCATAATCTGTACACATTTAATAAATTCTACCCATAATCTGTACAAATTTAATAAATTCTACCCATAATCTGTACACATTTAATAAATTCTACCCATAATCTGTACAAATTTAATAAATTCTACCCATAATCTGTACAAATTTAATAAATTCTACTCATAATCTGTACAAATTTAATAAATTCTACCCATAATCTGTACAAATTTAATATATTCTACCCATAATCTGTACAAATTTAATAAATTCTACCCATAATCTGTACACATTTAATAAATTCTACCCATAATCTGTACAAATTTAATAAATTCTACCCATAATCTGTACACATTTAATATATTCTACCCATAATCTGTACAAATTTAATAAATTCTACCCATAATCTGTACAAATTTAATATATTCTACCCATAATCTGTACAAATTTAATAAATTCTACCCATAATCTGTACAAATTTTAATTTTTAATTTTTTATATATTTTTTTATAAAATTATCCTGATTTTGTACATGGTTCAAAATTTTGACATATTTTTTTTTAATGTATACGTAAATTATTCGTTCTTTCCATTGCTCTTGCTAGACCAGGTATCAGTGGTAAATGTAGTAACTCATATGTAAAAGGGCTAAAAACGTATAATGTTATAATTAAATCAGGAATGTACAAAAAGTAATTACCTGTATACGTGTTACTTAAAGGTCAATTACCTGTATACGTGTTACTTAAAGGTCAATTACCTGTATACGTGTTACTTAAAGGTCAATTACCTGCATACGTGTTACTTAAAGGTCAATTACCTGTATGCGTGTTACTTAAAGGTCAATTACCTGTATACGTGTTACTTAAAGGTCAATTACCTCTATACGTGTTACTTAAAGGTCAATTACCTGTATACGTGTTACTTAAAGGTCAATTAACTGCATACGTGTTACTTAAAGGTCAATTACCTGTATACGTGTTACTTAAAGGTCAATTACCTGTATACGTGTTACTTAAAGGTCAATTACCTGTATACGTGTTACTTATAGGTCAATTACCTGTATACGTGTTACTTAAAGGTCAATTACCTGTATACGTGTTACTTAAAGGTCAATTACCTGTATACGTGTTACTTAAAGGTCAATTACCTGCATACGTGTTACTTAAAGGTCAATTACCTGTATACGTGTTACTTAAAGGTCAATTACCTGTATACGTGTTACTTAAAGGTCAATTACCTGTATACGTGTTACTTAAAGGTCAATTACCTGTATACGTGTTACTTAAAGGTCAATTACCTGTATACGTGTTACTTAAAGGTCAATTACCTGTATACGTGTTACTTAAAGGTCAATTACCTGTATACGTGTTACTTAAACGTCAATTACCTGTATACGTGTTACTTAAAGGTCAATTACCTGTATACGTGTTACTTAAAGGTCAATTACCTGTATACGTGTTACTTAAAGGTCAATTACCTGTATACGTGTTACTTAAAGGTCAATTACCTGTATACGTGTTACTTAAAGGTCAATTACCTGTATACGTGTTACTTAAACGTCAATTACCTGTATACGTGTTACTTAAAGGTCAATTACCTGTATACGTGTTACTTAAAGGTCAATTACCTGTATACGTGTTACTTAAACGTCAATTACCTGTATACGTGTTTCTTAAAGGTCAATTACCTGTATGCGTGTTACTTAAAGGTCAATTACCTGTATACGTGTTACTTAAAGGTCAATTACCTGTATGCGTGTTACTTAAAGGTCAATTACCTGTATACGTGTTACTTAAACGTCAATTACCTGTATGCGTGTTACTTAAAGGTCAATTACCTGTATACGTGTTACTTAAAGGTCAATTACCTGTATACGTGTTACTTAAACGTCAATTACCTGTATACGTGTTTCTTAAAGGTCAATTACCTGTATACGTGTTACTTAAAGGTCATTTACCTGTATACGTGTTACTTAAAGGTCAATTACCTGTATACGTGTTACTTAAAGGTCAATTACCTGTATACGTGTTACTTAAAGGTCAATTACCTGTATACGTGTTACTTAAAGAATAAAAAATGTATTTTAACCTCCGATTTATAGAATTATTATATAATTATCATGATAGTAACCGCATATATAACTTATAACTGAAATATTGTTGAAAGTGGTATTAAACATTATGCAGTTAGTTTTATACATTCAGCAATATTTCAGTTATAAGTTATCATTATGCGGTTAGTTTTAAACATTCAACAATATTTCAGTTATAAGAAGAGTTTGAAGATACCAGAGCGGTAATCAGAATCCGTAAATCGAAGATGAACAAACAAGACAATGGCCAAAAGAAAAAAGGACAAAAGGACAAACAACGATCCACAAAACATACACATAAAACTAAAAATCAAGTAACACGAAACCCACTAAAACAGGGGATGAACTCAGATGCTCCGGAAGGGTAAGCAGTTCCTGCTCCACTAGTGGCACCCGTCGTGTTAATCTAGTTACAAAGTTAGTTTTAGACTTTCAACAATATATTGGTTACAAAGCATATATGCGGTTAGCTTTATACATTCAATAATATTTCAGTTATAAGTTATATATGCGGTTAGTTTTATACATTCAATAATATTTCAGTTATAAGTTATATATGCGGTTAGTTTTATTGGTAAAGGGGGAGGGGGTGATACTAGGAGAAAAACAACAGATTTTACCGCAAGTCACTGACACTTTATCGCATCATGTTGTATCAGAGAGTGAGAGATTTTAGTTAAACACCAACCGTGCTATTTTTCAGATATATCATGATGAGATCAAGTTCCCTAAATCATGTTATTAAACTAAGGTTCTCTTCCTCAAGCAGGACTCGGGTGGCTCAATGAGTTAGGTAGTTGGATTACCTAACAACGCGTACAAGCCTATCACCAATACGGCGTGGGTTCGCGTCCGGCTTTGTAAATTACAAAAAGGGTGCATTCGACTCGCAGCCGCAAGTGATAAAAGTTTACCAGTTGTTTGCCCATGTTCGGTGGTTCTCTCCGGCTTCTTCCACCACTAAAACTGGTCGCTATGACATAGCTGAAATATTGCTGACAGTGCCGTTAAACACCAAAAATCAAATCAAAAATCGAAATATTGTTGACAGTGGCGTTAAACACAATCAAAATCAAATCAAAATCAAATCTTCCTCAAGCATATGAGACCGTAGTCCATTTTTGCAATGCTATTTAGGCCATTTGGTTTTCATGCTCCCAAATACTTCTAAGTTTTTTGTCTTTCCAGTATATTGTCTTTGAGAGTGCCTATTGATGGATGTTTTAGATACGTGTCATGCCCACTAAATTTGATATCTACGTTGTTATTACACTTCAATGAGATTATGATAATATCAAAGAAAAGGGTTATGAAAATATCTAATTTGTTTACATTGTATTAATCAGTTTAACTGATTAATACAATGTATACTCGTCTGCTTTCTACTATTTTACTCCTATATATTGTTTAGAGACGTCATTGTTCACACGTGTGGCATAAGTCGCTATACAGAACACTGCTAAATTGTTGTCAAACCATTCAAATACTGTTTAAAAATATCATTGTTCACACGTTTAGCATAATTAGCTATACAGAACACTGCTAAATTGTGATCAAACCAGTCAAATAATATGTTTAGAAACGTCATTGTTCACACGTTTAGCAAAGGTAGCTATACAGAACAATGCTATTTTGTTATAAACCAGTCAAATAGACTGTTAGAAATAACATTCTTCATATGATTAGCATATGTCGCTATACTGTGTCTTTTGATGGCCAGTCTAGTTTTTTCCCGCGGTTTGTCAAATATGGTTCCATTGTGGAAAGGATTGATATTTGTTCACCTGTTGTTTTTATACCTACCATAAGTTTGAAATAGTCCGCCAAATAAATGCATTCGGTAAGCCAGGTTTGTTCTTCCAAAGACACGTTGGAGTCCGAGAGAATCCAAAATAGACCTCCGCCTTGGTTGACAATCGGTCTTGGGAACGGATTGTCGAGGGGTATATATGCAAAATAGTACGAATACGACAGTAAACCAGGGGCACAACAGCTGATGGGGGTCCACAAGGTTAGTGCATTCCATCCGTTTATTTTTCAGAAATCAGGGAAATCGACAATAATAAGAAATTTAGCAGTACCCCGCCATTTATTTGCTTACCTTGTGTTTATTTCTAGTATTCGTGTGGACCCAGGACCTAGAAATAGAGGCCCTACATTGTTACTAGCCCTGAAAATACGTACCCCCGTGGCAAACACAGAGAAATTAAGGTCCATCGGTCAAGTGCCTGTGTTGTGTTGTCCGTTCTTCGATTTATGGATTTGTATTACCCCTTTGGTATCTTCGAACTCTTCTTAGTATAACTAAATGAATTAAAGCATTGTTAATCATCTAAGGTAAATAATATTCCAGATTTAAAATGGGAAATCTCATTATTTTCATTGTTTATTTTTTATTTTAAACTACAATGTACCTGGAACTAGCATAGTCCCAATTCTAATGTAAAAATGTTCATTTAATACATCAATTATTCCTTATCACTTCAAGTTATTGATCTTAGTATACATGTTTAGATAAATTATTTTAATAGCTCGTCCAAATATTTAGTAAACTGTCCAATGGCCACTTTTGTGGACACTGACAGTTGAATTTGCTTTTGTTGGACATCATCATTAAGGTAAACTAATCTTTTATTTTTCTTTTTTTTTTTTGGAAGTTAGGAAATTTTATCACAAGTAATATTTGTAGTTGATATTTCAATATTGTTGACACTAGACAGTTTTATTTTCTTAAGGGGGTAGGCCTGGGAGATAACTCTATTTTCAGTGTCTTCTCAAATGCGTTTGAAAATTCCCCCTAAATTCCAAGCTTCTTGGTGACAAAGATTGTTTTCATTGGATATGGCCAGTTAAAAAAATACTCCTTTTCCTTTTACCTTTCCATAGCTGTGCTCCTTGCAGGGCTCACCGAACCAGGCGAAGTTCTCGCCCTATATCGGCTGAAGTCGCTCTCCCTCGACTACAAAGCAAAATTAAAGTCGCCTTGTTTCTTTTTGCAAGTCACTCTTTTCTTGCAAATAAACTTCGATTTATGGTAAAGCTGATTGTCAAAACAATTGTAATCAATGGGAAGATACATAAGAATAAGAGGAAAAGGTTTTATTCAGGCAATAAAGAAGGTTTAATTTGTTGATACAAAAGTATCACGGCAAACTTCTGCAAATGTGTACTGACGAAATTCCAGGTGAATATTAAATCCCAAATCTTAAAATATACAAATAGACGCTTCCTTTACCAAATTGGCCGTTGAATTGTGTTATATTCTAATTATTTTCACAAAACTTGAGTTATTTGTAGCTTTTTGAAAGCTAAACAATCAACATGTCAGTTTTAAACACGGCGATCATGGGGACGTAGGAAATAAGGGGAAGGAAACGAACATTTAGATGTCATTCACGACTCATTGACAGATTTCAAGGCAAAAATGAATAGGGGAGAGTGGTAGAATTTCGACCACCCAAAACCTGGACGTATCCAAAAGCCCCTGATTGCATCACTGGTTGCCTGCACCGCTGTACTTTAATAAAAACCAGTCACGAGGACATTCGGAATTAAATGTTTCACTTGAATATTGGAAAAAATCTGAAGTATTGCGGGTAATACACATAAAAACAGCCAATCGGCCAGTTTGGGGGAACTTCGACCCCATCCAGGGTATTTTCGACCGCACCATTTTTTCCTATTTCAGCAAATACCAGTGTTTACCGAAAACCGTCAAAAGCTTTATTTTACATCTGCACTTCTGTTATCAGTATTATTCAGTCCGTTTTCTGTTCTTTTTAAAAAAAGGGGCCCGTTAATGTTTAGGAACAACATCAAAATTTTCGTTTCTTAACTAAGCCACCACCCCTTCCTCCTTAAATGTAACTAAATGAATGCATAGTAATAGGAAAATCGATGTAGGATAGACAATTTTCGTTAATTTTGTTTATCCTACATTGAACTATTGATGTCATCGTTTAATTATAACTTCAATCAAAACATAAAGTAGGACTAGGTGGTCGAAAATTACACAGGATACAATTTATCTGTATAGGTATCTTCGACCACTTTTAACTTTATAAATATTCTGGAGTTGTAATGATATTTTATTAAATATTTGCATAAAATACATCTCAATGACATAACATTTCAGTGTTTTGTAATTTGCTTTAAATGAAGCAAATTGAATCATGAGGATTTAATGGATACATAACACTTCTCTATTCAGCTTGTATTTGGAATTTACAGTCGCTGTAACTTTATAACCGAGAATACCGCAAAATCACGCGATATTTTATTCCGAATAAATTTGGAAAGACGGTATTAGGTTCGAGTATTATTTACTCTTTAATTGGATCAGTAAAACGTTTATTTTGGTAAGAAAGACAACAACTAGTTTATGTTTATTACTGACAAACAATCTACCGGTCGAATTTCCCGTGTGGTCGAAATAACACCACTCTCCCCTAAATCTAAAATCAATAAATATAAGATCAATAATAATAATAAAACAAATACAAAACATGAATTTAATGTTAAATATGAAAGATATAAACAGGATATTAGCAAAGACACACTTCAAATGCAAAAAAAAGTTTAAAAAAACCCCACATTTTTGCAAAACATGTCTCCCTGTCATGTCTTCACTTCACCCTCATCTTCTAAGACAACTAAAGAATAACCAGAATCAAACGAATACAACTGGAGCACAGAATTTGAAGGAATTGAACAATACAGCTGGGTGGCTGTCTGTGTTTTTTGTGGGGTTTTTTTGTAATGAATTAATCAAGTAGAGTCACCCTCAAACCAGCCCTCCCCCTCCCGAGCCGACTTGAAAATAAAAAAGACAAATGCAGTCATTTGGTAAATTGGACATCCACTTTGTCAATTATAAGAATTCAAAAGCTTTTTGTTATTGGTAACTAGTTATTTTTTATCTCACAAACAAAGAAACTAGCAAAGGATGGGCGTGTGATAACTTTCCTCGACAATTTCATTTTTTTCTGGGTGCCATCCATGAAAAACATAAATCTAAATATTTTAAAAATCTGACGGTAAAAGTTTGTAAAATTCGGTGCAATGATGTCTATATGTCTATTCTTCAGTGTGACTTTTTTTGGTGGAAATTAATTGTCAGGGATTTTTTTAATCCGATTTTTAATACCAAGGTGGTCCTCAGGGCATCCCCCCTTTTTTGCAGTTGCCACTGTTTTGCACGTGATTATCTCCAAACAGGATATTCAGATATGCTAGATATTTCATATTTATTCAACAACAACACTCTCAAGTGTATTAAAGCCAAAATATTCCCTTTCAATCAGAAATAAATGTGCATATCTATTAGAATCTTCCGAAACTAGTATTACCATCTGGCGTCAAGAATACCCCCAAAATTGCTATATTTAGGATGTGCTATGGAGAAAACGGCATGGTAAAAAAATTTGAAACTTTGGCAGATAATGTATTTAGACATAACTATTCCATGATGCAAATTTAAAAGAAATGAATGATGGGAAAATTTTAGGGCCACCTTAAAGTAATATGAAATGCCAAAATCATTATTTTCAGTTTTCTAAAAATTTCTGATATATGTAAAGATTAAATATATAAAGAACGTAAACCATTCACTTTTTGAGAGCTACGATGTATAATTCAGGAGAAAACGTCATTTTATTCTGTCTTCGATAGTTCTTGCTATCCGGACAATAATGCAAATCATATGCTATTGACCTCAGATTTGAACTCATTCGGTAGAGATTGTGCGCATGCTCCGCTATAGTCTTGACAGGTAACATCATTTTTGTTTCGATTTACATTCCATTTTTTCCCATTCAATCCACGATTAAAAATAATTTTCCCTTAGCGAAACGTTAAACAATGATCTCTTTACTTGGAAAATAAATATATATCACCATCTATGATCTAAACCGCCGTAAATGTCTTTTAACGGCATTATGTGTATAATCAAGGACGTATATAGAATCTTATATACGTCCTTGGTATAATTCAACAAATTTCGCGGGGCCCAGCGAGGGGACTGCATACGCAACTTGTAATTATGCTAAAACATTAGTTTTTTTTATATTAAAAATGAATACTACTTTGTTTCAAATCTATTTAAAATTTATTTGTCCTAAGAGACAAGAATGTGAAAGAAAGCACACATTCTTTATCTCATAATAATATATAGGCAAATAATTTGATTCTGAGGGGGCCTGGCAAGATTAGTCAGGTTAGAATATTTGACAGAAACCCCCCCCCCCCGCAGAATCAATTGGTTGTCCCCAAAACAAATCAGGAAATAAACGAACCAAGTTATGAAATGGTTGGTGTCCAAATGACGGTGCCAAATTATGGACAAAATAAGTCGTATTTTTGGCATTTTTTATTTTCTTCTCTGACAACTCCAAATGTTTTCATCGTAATGGTTTTGAAATGTACATACTAATAATAATTTACACAGTTTGCAGGGGCGGATCCAGGATTTCAAGTTAGGGGGACGCACTTAAAAAAATTGCGCCGAACGGAGGGAGGCGCGAACATTTTTGGGTTATTTCGTGTGAAAAATCACGATTTTACACCAAAAAATCTTATTTTTTCCAATTGCGGAGGGAGGCGCGAAAATCTTTGGGTTATTTCGTGTGGAAAATCACGATTTTACGCCAAAAAATCATATTTTTTCCAATTTTAGGGGGGGGGGGGGGCACGCGCCGGGTGCGCCCCCCTCTGGATCCGCCCCTGGTTTGTACATGCGATACGTTAGTTCCGACGAGGATTTTAAATTCTGAGATGTCTTGGTTCTGTTTCGATTTCCCCAAATGGGGCCCCGTGTCATTCATTATAACCGATTTCAATGTTTTTGTCCAGTTTTTCGAATAAACTGATTAAGTCAGAATGAAATTCATTGCAGTTGATAATCTTTACGGTAAAACATACATGAAATAATTTCTTTGCAAGGCAAGAAATGCAAGAAATTTAATTTCTTTCAAAACCAGAATGATACATGTGCTCACCTGTTTACGTTGGTGATGAAATTTCATGATCGGCAATCATCGGAACGGTGCATCCGAAAGTTAATTAGCCGCCATTGTCTTGACAAAACACGTACGAAATGGAATGATTTTCTGTTCTTAATCACAGATGATCACGATTTTCGTCCTCAAACATGCACGAATGATTTAGTTTTTAGGGAATGTAAACACATCAAGAATATTTTTGAAGATGTTTGTTTCACCAAAAACTCGTTTCATATTACTTTATCTGCAGTGTAAATTGATGTTTGTTTGATGGTGTTTAACGACACTTTCAACAATATTTCAGTTATATCGTGGCGCTCAGTTTTATTGGTGGAGCAAACCGGAGGACCTGGAGAAAACCACCTACCTGTCGCAAGTCACTGACAAACTTTATCACATAATGTTGTACACCTCGCCCTGATGGAGATTCGAATTCACAACAGCAGTGGTGATAGGCACTGATTGCATAGGTAGTTGTAAATCCAACTACCATACGATCAATTCACGACGACCCCCAGTGTAAATTGACTGTAAATACAAATATATTTTCTGAATTATCTATTTATGCGAGTTATCTCCCATAGACTGCAAATGATTCTAAGTGACCCCAAGGTTAGAAGTTTAATCAGAAACATTTTAAAGGGCTAGATAAACGATAGAGAATACAGAAGGGGCAATCAAAAAAGTACAATCCAGAGAAACTGGCAACATAGGGTACACAAGACGAAGAAAAACAAATATTTATAATAATAATAAATCATAAACTTTTCTGTATCATTTATTTATGTGAATTATCTACTCGCAAACTACAATGGATTTTAAGTGACCCCAATGTTAGAAGTTTAATCAGAAAACATTTTAAAGGGCTAGATAAACGATAGAGAATACAGAAGGGGCAATCAAAAAAGGACAATCCAGAGAAACTGGCAACATAGGATACACAAGACGAAGAAACACAAAATGTTACCCTCCCCTTTAAGCACGCTACAATATGTTCATTTACAACAAGAATTCACGTTGTCTTATATAATGTATCGTGAAAATAAAACTACAATCGACAAAAAAAAGGAAGTCTTATGGTCTTTCTCCTTCAATCAGTCTAATTTTCTCATCCATGTCTACTTTGCACTGCTCTCGTTTTTTCATAATGATAGTTGAAATTTCTCTCTGTGCATTCTTGCAACTTTCAAGCAGATCATTTCGTTTCTGTTCTATTTCTTTTTGTTCTGTTTTTGGATTTCAGGCAATCAACCGAGGTAAGCTATTGATGTTATCAATTAAGTATTTTTCTGATATTTCTACGTAAGTGGACGATATCCCATTTATGGCGTAAACCATTGTACTAACATGAAACACCTCTTGGAAAAACATTTGACGCGTCAAATCGGGTAGTTTATCGTTTTTTACAATTTCATTCGACCCAAAATCTGCAATTTCGACCAAATCTTCAATATAGGAATGCAAATTCATTTTTATCAATAAGGATATAGTTTGAAAAAACTTGATCACGTTTCCCCATTCTCTTCGGATGTCTTGTATTGTACTTAAACCTTTAACCAGTATTGCTTTAATTGTATTAAAATCGACATTTTTAATCTTGATGCTAGCTAACTCGTTCAATGTTTCTTCCATTCGTTTACTGTTTTTCTTTATGTTCCGAATTATTTCTTCTTGTTTCTTTCTAGAATCTTCTAATATATCTTTTCGAACATCTACGTTCATCTGAGCTTTCATAAGTTCACTGTGTACTAGGCTAGAACTAGATGTTGAACTTGACCACGTCCGGGATCCACTGCTAGCGAAAGAGGCCGTGAAATCTGACGAAAATTGTTGTGACCTCAGTAAGTTGTCTTCGGCGTCCATAATTAACTTGTCAATACTTTTCTTTTGCGGCGTCATTTCCTTACTAAGTTTTAACAATTGTTCACACAATCGCACTGCCTCCTTACAAATTTGCATTCCGTCTCGATGGGCATTTGTATGCCGATCATCTCTCTCAATATTACCTATTATCATCAAGAGACTGTGTTTTGTTGTACGTACCATGTCCATTGTATTCCAATCTGGCTCTTTATGGCCCTTTTCTTTACCTGACGTTGTGATATCCACAAAAGATTGTATGTTACTCTCGATCTTATCAGCAAAGCTATATGCCCGTTTTCATGCTCTGTCTTCTTCAGATTCCGTTTTGTGGCTTTCTCGAAACTGTTTAACAATACTAGTAGGTGAATAATTTCCAGTTAAAAGAGATTTAACAATTCCCCCGATTGAATCGAGAACTGACAACCCGGCTAGTTTTGTGGTCGAAGGCATCGATTCCAATGATTCTTTAAGTTCTTCGAATGCATTTTGAATTTCTTTTTCACTTAAATCGTACTCTTGTTCTAACTGATCTTTTTCCTGTTTGGCATACTGTTTTTTCCTTTTTTGCAGCTTCGATAGCCATTTCAGTATCTTTAGATTTTTCGTCATATACGCCTTGTGCAATAGTACTGACTTCGAGAAGTTCGGCAGCTACCTCAATAAAATTTTTAAATCGATCTTCAATCTTAATAGAAAGTGTTACGCAATCGTCGGCAATTCTTTGAATTTTCTGTAAAGTCTTTGGAACAAAGAACTTTAATTCATCTACAGTCCCTTTCGTCATTATATTAACCAATTTGTTAACATAACTATTCATATTTGTAGTGTGTAGTCGAATGGTATCCATGTTTACATGTGCCGTATTAAATGCTTCCCATCCTACATTTGTTATTTGCATCAATGAAACCCGAAACGAATTTGGATACTTCAAGTACTTAAATCCATCTCTCGGTTCATTTTCCTCCAGTGTAAAATCATTTTCTGTTGTTAGCAACATAAGCTGGCCAAGTAAAGCAATGGTGTAAGGGGCCGAAGCTAAATGGCTGTCCATTTTACTGTATGTTGCCATCATGTTTTCCGCTGTATATTTCACATTTCTTTAACTTCCGTTTGTGAAGGAATCCCTATGCCATTTACAAAACTAAAAATGAAAAAAAAAATGAATTTTATAACATTAATATTGAATTACTACATTAGCCTGTTTGGATACAGGCTTAATGAAATTTTGACTCTTGATTTTTCAACTGTTTTTCCCTCAAATAAAGAAAGCCGTCTTTTTTTTCTTTTTTTGCTATTGGAAAAATTGAAGAGTTATGAATAGATATTAAAATCAAAGCTACGTGGAATTTAACTTTACCAACAATCATTGTAATAAAATTAATAAGAAAAAAATACCACACCATCAGAACAATTGTAAAGTGTTGATTTAATGAACACATTAAAATTAAACCACATGTGAATATCATTTTCCATAACATAAATATACTGAACCGCAAAAGAAAAGTGGTTTTTTTCAAAGTTTGCAACAAAATCATTCTGAATACAAAATTGTTGATTTTTCTTTTGTGTGGAACAGGTAAATCGAACGCAGATGGCAGAACACTATACTGATGCATATATCATGGGAAAAGACTCACGGGGCAGGCGGACCAAACTTCATGGTGTGGAGTGGAATCATTTCTAACTTCAAACTACAGTCCAAGTTCTGAGACCCCCATGTGTCATTTTTGTGCACGTCATCGGAACTAAACTTTCCAGCATGACAACACAAGTGCTCCTTCTGCAAGAGACTTTCTTCAAGCAAAACAACATGATATCGTGGCCTGCACATATGGGGTGGAGATTCAAAGAGGACTTAATGAAGTCCAACCAAGGCCGACAACTGCAACTGACCTTCATTCATTCAGTGTACAGGAGATGTGCGACTGTAATCCACGCCAATGGAGGACATACACGATGCTTACTTTCTTTCCTCATTTCTTCTAAATCTACGATATATCGTTGACAAAGGTATCCGAAAAAAAAACTATTTAGAAACTTGTTGTGTGTAGAAATCTGCTTGAAATAACTTTCCGATGTTTATAATTGAAATTGCTATATTTCAAAATAAAGCTGTTCGATACTTTATGAGACGTTCCTTTTACGTTTCAGTATACATATTTGAAATCGATGAATTTGTCATTTTGTGCATTGTGTCTGTGGCAGTCATCACCAATGGAATTCAAAACATTTTATGTCTACCAAATGTTCATGAACAGGACAATAATATAAATAGAATATATCAAGAGATCTGTATATTAGCCATATTCTTGACGAGAACAAGTTACTCGTCAACAACTTCAGTGCATTCTATACCTCCATCTAGATTGAGGTGACGAAATGATACGAGGTTTGCCGATTTGGGGAACTCTTATCAGCATTTTGTTTAAATTAAGGAGATTTTATTAAGCATATTTTCACCCACTCTCTTCTGAGTACGTCTCTGTAAATCGTGAAGACAAAATTTTGAACCCGGATGGGCATCTGAACTGATACATTTATGTATGTGATTGCCACAAGGAAAAGTCGGAGGATAAAATAAATATTCTCGACATTTTTTGGCTTGTGACCGAACAAAAACGACTATGCAGTCAAATCAATGTGCTACTGTCATTTGTCTTATTTACGTGCATGGAGCGTGTCTTTCACCAAAGAGGGGACAATTATTGGACTTGACAAAGTAGGCGTAGATTCTTTTTCTCCTAAGTACAGATTGTCTAGTATTATATGTGACGTGGCGTCCTTTCGTTTTTTTAAACCAGTTCAATCTGAACCTCTTCATGATAACAACAGAAAATTCCTCCATATTCCGTTTGCTAACAAAGGAATCGATGCTATTAACATCAGCAACATTCTTAATAGAAAAGAGGTCGTAAAAGAAATTCCACCATATTTCAAAAATCAATCTGTTCCCATTGTCTCCTATAGCTACACTAACAGCATTGGCCGTAAAATTTTCAACTACAAAGAAGCATTGCAAGATATTAACATAGAAGAGTACCTTAAGAACCCTCTGACTTGTGACTGCTCCCATTCTCCTTTTCAATACAACCCATCTGGACATGTAATCACTGGTGATCTGAATATCATTCAACATGAGTCTCCGAAAGGTGATTTCTCATGGTCCTAAATTCAGAGAACCTCAACACATCAATTGGAAACATAATTTCAAGATAATTATGGATGCTGTTGAAGATTATGCCAGAAGGTGGATAAAGAGAGAAGTAGACCAAGATCCTGAGTTAGAGTCCTTGTCAGACTGGGTTAGAACAATTAGGTCTCTAGTACAAGGTCGGATTCACAAACTAAAAAATTGTGTTAATAGTCGACCCAAGTCTGTATTTAAAGATAAAGAAGCTGTTAAGTGTCTTTCCTCTCTTCATGACAAATATGTTATCGTTCCTGCGGACAAGGCTTCCAACAATATCGTGTTTGTATGTAAATCATATTACTTCGAATGCCTAATCAAGGAATTAGGCATAAATAGCAACACCTCTAGTAATACCACATACAAACTAACTTCGTTCGACAAAGATGAAATCCTAGCTAACCACAGATCATTCATGACCTCTTTAAACATTCCTTCTGGTAAAGAGTCCGAGGATTTACCCTATTTATATTGGATACCTAAACTCCATAAGACACCATACAAAGAAAGGTACATAGCGGGATCATCAACTTGTTCGACGAAAGAATTGTCTATTCACCTGACAAAGATTCTGTCTGCAGTAAAAGAGGGACAACAGAAATATTGTGAAACTGTTTACTCGCGTAGTGGCATAAATCACATGTGGATTTTGAAAAACTCTAAAGATCTTTTGGATAACCTGAAATCAAGATCTTTCTCTCAGGTATCCTCCATCAAAACCTTTGATTTTTCAACTCTATATACCACCCTACCGCATGACAAATTAAAAACCCGCTTAAAAGAAACAATTCATAAAGCTTTCAGTCATAGAAACTATGACTCAAAATTTGTTGTGTTAGGCTACAATTCCACATATTTTTCAAACAAAATTCAAAAAGGTAAAACATGCTACTCCGAGGAACAAGTGATCAGTATGCTGGAGTTCCTCATCGATAACATATTTTTCTCCTTTGGAGGGACACTGTATCAGCAGGTCGTCGGCATACCAATGGGTACGAATTGTGCCCCTCTTCTAGCCGATTTATTGTTATACTCATACGAGTCGGAGTTTCTTCAAAAGCTTGTTAAAGATAAGAAGATTCATGAGGCTAGAGCCTTTAATTTCACATACAGGTATATTGATGACGTTTTATCTATCAATAATTCTAGATTTGCAGAATTTCTTCCATTGATATATCCTCCAGAGCTGGAAGTTAAAGAGACCACAGATACAGCTTCGTCCGCATCATTTTTGGACTTATACCTCGAATTTGACGACAGTGGTCAACTCAGTACTAAAATGTATGATAAACGGGACGACTTCAATTTTAAAATCATAAATTTTCCAAACATGTGCAGCAATATACCAGCTTCTCCTGCATATGGTGTTTACATCTCGCAATTGATTCGCTATGCAAGGGCCAGTAGCAATTATTCTGATTTCCTGAAACGTCATCTTCATCTGAGAAACAGGCTACTGGACCAGGGCTATAAAAAGATTCGCCTTATTCGATCTCTTAAAAAGTTTATATTCCGATACCAAGATCTTGTCGAAATATATTCCGTCTCTGCAGAAACGATTATAAGCGATGCATTTTCATATAGTGAAAATGTATAAAGATAAAGAAGTCAAGAAAAATGTCAAAAATAGTTTTTATCAATGTGTGACGTGAAAATGATTTTGACATTTACTTCACTGAATATGATACTGCTTTGACAACTATTTTACCTATTTTGTTCCTGTATTTAAATACTGTTATAGTGACAGCCGGAACCTTTGAACCGTAATGAGAGCGGGAGGTTTGGCGCTTTAAAATCTGATTCAACCCACCATTTCTTTAGAAATGCCTGTACCAAGTGTCAGGGTCATTACGGTTTTCACAGTTTTCCGGTTGTTGACTGATTTTGTCTGTTTATATACTTATGAGTTTTGACTTTCCCTTTGTAAGATTGTTCGGAGTTCGGTAATTTTGTTATTACCCTTATTTACGTCCCGTCCTTAGAGTGAATGGCGTATTCTATAAACCAGTGGTGCTCCTTTCGGCGGAGTTGCACATTACAGCGTAGGAACTATTATATTATAGATCTCATCTTTATTCCACAGACCGCACCGGTGGCGTAATGGTTAGCGTGCTCGCCTCGAATGCGGTAGATCGTGGGTTCGAGCTTCGGTCGGGCCAAACCAAAGACTATCAAATTGGTATTTGTTGCTTCTCCGCTAAGTACACAGCAATAAGGAGAAAGGGCAAAGACTGGTCGGCTAGGAATCAGGATAATGTGTCCGGGTGGAGCGACATGTCTACCCGCGGACTGTTGTTTCAGTGAGCTAGCATTATAAATATCCAACTCAGCGTGTTGGTCTAGAACAAAGCGGACCTCATCATCATCATCTCATTGATTATTAACTTGTTCTCGCCATGACATAGTTGAAAAATTGCTGAATTGGCGTTAAACAACAATCGCTCACTCTATTCCACGGGGTTACCTCGATGTATATTTGATTAAGGTGAAACATTAAGTTATTGAAGCAGTACCTTTGTTATGTAGTGCAAGCAGTGAGTGCTATCTTTTACTTACCTATTACATATTCCAACAACAACAAAGATCTTGAAGCACGTAGATGAACGCATCATGTAAAGCTGGAATACAAACGTTAAAGGTTGCAGGGTTTTTTACAGAATCACTTTGTTACCTCTAATCATCAATGATTATACTCGTGTGGCTGGTGGCTATGGTGTTTAACGCTACTTTCAACAATGTTTTGGTTATGTCGTGGCGGTCAGTTTTATTGGTGGAGTACCCAGAGAAAAACATCGACCTGCCACAAGTCACTGACAAACTATATCACATAATGTTATATCGAGTACACCTCCCAATGTGCGAGATTCATACTGACGACGTTAGTGGTGATATGCACTGATTGCATAGGTAGTTGTAAATCCAACTACAATACGATCACGGCCACGACGGTCCCTATAAATGAATGTCAGAATAAAGATGAAACTAATATGACAAATACCAATGTATATCTTACTTCACTGAATTTGGTACTGCTTTGACAACTATTTTACCTATTTTGTTCCAGTATTGTTATAAATACTGTTATAGTGACAGCCGGAACCTTTGAGCCGTAATGAAAGCGGGAGGTTTGGCGCTTTAAAATCTGATTCAACCCACCATTTCTTTAGAAATGCTTGTACCAAGTTTTACGGTTTTCACAGTTTTCCGGTTGTTGACTGATTTTGTCTGTTTATATACTTATGAGTTTTGACTTTCCCTTTGTAAGATTGTTCGGAGTTCGGTAATTTTGTTATTACCCTTATTAGGTAAATGTAATCATGAAAACTTACAAAAACAACATTAATATTAAAAAAGTAAATATAATCTTTTTAAAAGTCTAAAGAAAACTAAAGAATTAGCAACACGGATCCCACCAAAACAACGGGGGTTTTTAGTTTATAACAATTGTATTTGCTCATAGAGACAAAAAGGATAAGACACAAGTTTAACCAACATATGAAGTCTTCTCCTTGGAATTACATAGCGAGTATAACACATATACATATGAAAAAGAGCATGTACATTAATGAAAGTATACCAGTAACAATTACACATGTAAAAGAAATTGTGAGGAATCGCTTAGATCTTCTAATAAACTTGTAAACTCCTTTAAAAAATAAACAGTTATCTTCATAAGTTAGATTTTGGTTACCTCTAGTTAGTAAACTAAGATCAGATTTCAATTCTAAATCGATTTACACAAATTAACAGATTACTCCTAATATCGGTGTATTTACTACATTCAAAGAAGAAGTGAAATGCATCTCCTCGATAACACATAACATTTTGGACTAGATACTATATTTAATTTAAATACATCGTTGTTCAAGATAGAAGCTGAGCATCGAAGTTGTGTTAATATTACATTTAGCTTCCGGGGACCATACATGAAATGTTTGGGAACAATATTTATTTCATTTGCATTGTTTGATAACGCACGTTTGAATTTTAATGGTATGTCAAGATTACGGACAGAATTCTCAAGTTTATTCCATTCTCTAACAGAAGGAGTGAATGATGAATTCATCGAAGAAAGTCTACAAAAAGGGACTATTAGATCGCTGCCATTATGTAATGGGTAGATTGATGTACTTTGAATAGTAGGGGGAATTAAATCATGCAGATTTTGCGGTGCAAGACCGTTATATATCTTATAAAACAATTTAAGTTTTCTATTTAGACAAAATCGTTCACTTTGTGGTACAAGCATAAAAGTTGGCATGGGTACTCCTCTTAGGGTATTTGTTTGATAAAACCCGTTAGCCACCTGGTTTTTTTTTCAAAATGGCGGCTATTTTCAAGATGGTTGCCAATCACGGTTGAACAAATGTTTTCTGAGTATAAAAATTGACTTAGTAGTTCCATCTAAATGTCAAATAAAACATTTCCTATAACAAAGAAACGAATTAAATAAATGTATATAAAATACAAAATGCATAAACAAATCTAAGCTCCCACCATCATTTACCGGAGAAATAGTGTGAGTGTCGGAGCACAAGCAGGGCACACTGGTGACAGCACTGCTGTGAAACTCATCATAGGGTTCAGTGTCAGCTAAATATTCATCTTAGTATTGTTTAGTGTCTCAGATACTATCTAACAAGCTCTATATATACTTATCTGCAGTCTTGTTAAATGCAGGACCAGCTAGATAGCCACACCGGAATTTACAGGATGAGGCAACGCTGAAGAGCCGAGTCAAGGATAAGGGGCCATTAGTTATCTGGATGGTGTACAGATCGCATGGACATAAATGACATTGGATGAACGATCGGGCTAAGTGTAGAGCAGTTAGTTTATTCTCGAACGTAGTTGTATCCCATATTTGAATGTGCCTTATTCATAGCTAGGGTGGTAAATGGATATTCCCTCGGCCTTAAATCATTGAAAATATTTATAGTAATCTATTGAAATTGTGTACTATCAAGATGTCAGGTGTAACCCCATTGAAATCTAAATGTCAAACTGATTGGAACAAATGTTTCCTTTGCCGAACAGAAAAGAAAGGTGAAGATTTAAAATCTCCACCAACTCACTATTCATTTATCAAGAACAATGATGGCTACTACATGATGGCAACAAATATTCCCCTCTTTCAAGGAATCAACCAACTTCCAATTATTTTAGATCCCATTATATTAGATGAAGGTGGTGGCATTGAAGAAACATTGAGACGGAACAATGGCAAATATCATCAGAACTGTAGGTTATTGTTCAATAACACCATGATAGAAAGGACAAGGAAGACATCAACTAGTAGTAATATCTCTTCAGACGATGGAAAAAGCAAGATTAGAAGAACTAGCATTGAAGGTGATATGTGTTTTTATGCGAGAAAGAACATTCAACATCTGAACTGCGGCAAGCCATGACAAAGCAGCTTGATAAATGGTTAATTGAATGTGCCAAAAAGCTAAATGATGGAAAGATTCTGGCTGTACTTATTGGAGGTGATGTGGTTGCACAGTATTATTGTTTCTGTCTGACAGCTCTGTATAATAAGGAGAGGGCTTACTTACTGACAATTGAAAATCAGGATGACAGCGAACTGTCTCAAGAAAGGGAAGTATATCCACTCGTGTTTTCTGAGCTCCTCACCTATATATTGGGGACAAAAACAAGTAGTGATAATCCTGTTGTATTCCTCCTTGTAGATCTAGTCAGTCTCTTCAAGCAACGATTTGAACAACTAGGAATGAAAACTCATGATGTCAAGGCTTTCTTCGATAAAGTACAGAAGTTGTACACAATGAAAGATATGGGCGATCCGTCTATGGAAGAGAATGGAGATCTTTTTACACTAGATACAAAATTATTGCCCATCCTATTGTTGCTGAAATAGTTGCTTCTCAATATGATGATGGTAAAACTCGATTCAATGCGTTCTTGAAAGAGCTAGATACAGATGAGTATTCATTTTATCAACCAATCAAGAAGAACAAGACAGATTTCTTTCAGCAAATGCCAGAACCAAACATGGGTGATTCAAAGCAAAAAACATTAAAGGACGACTGTCGTCTGTTCTCTACGATTTTCATATCCTGCCAGTCTAGAGAAGATGACCTGATGGAAATTTTTTCAGCATGAAAATCAGTCTTTTCCCGCTACACTGAGTGAAAATGATAATCTCCAGAGCTGTCAGAAATCGCAGCTTGCAACAATTATGGAGACACATGTTACTCCTCCTAATACTGAGCCAGAAGCTAGCTTCATCATTTTGGACGGATCGGCTTTAATAAATGCATTGCCTTCAAGGATATCGAAGACGTTTGAAGAATATGCAGTACTAGAGGTAGTCCCAAAATTTCAAGGATACAGTTGTACTTACATGAGAAGATATTGTGTTTGGCGTATACTGGTCTTCTAGTTTAAAATTGAGACACGATCAAAGCGAGGCATAGGCGCTAGACGCAGAGTGACTGATAAAGGGAAAATTGGCACATCTTCTTGAGAGACAACAGCAACAAGACTGAGCTATATAACTTTCTGGCAAATAAAATTGTAAAGATGTGTCCTAATACTAGTAATACAGTTATAGTCACTCAAGAAGATGGTGTTGTCTGCAATCATTCAATAAGCATTGAAAGACTAACTCACTGCAATCATGAGAGAGCAGACACACAAATCTTCCTGTATTCAAAACACACTGCAGCAGACGGTAACAACACTAAAATGAATAAAGCCAGCGACACAGATGCTCTTGTCATTTCGGTCAGTGTTCTGTTAATTCTGCAGGACCTTGGTGCAGAAAAACTGTGGGTCGCATTTGGTCAAGAACAAAAAAGTGGATTCTCATAAATGATAGAAGTCCTTCAATTGGCCTAGAAAAGTCAATGTGCCTTCTATTTATTCATGCGTTTAATGGCTGTGATGTCGTATCTGCATACCATGGTAAAGGGGAAAAGACTGCATGGCACATATGGAATGCATGGCCTGAGGCGTCTACTGTTTTTAGAAAATTCAGTCAATACCCACCAGTACTTGGCGAAGACGATCAAAGTATTCTGGAGTTTGTAGTCATTATGTATGATATTTCTAGTGCCACCGAAAACAGGTCATATGACTCCCCCCCACCCACAACACAAGCAGCTCTCATTCAACATATTAAGCGTGCTGCATACCAAGCAGTATGCATATGGGGACAAGAAACTACTATATGTCAAATGGAAACTAAAAGCCTTGCGTACTGGGGTTGGAAGAAGCAAGATGACATGTGGCAAATGTTTTGGACAGTACTTCCGCCAATTGCTCAGAGTTGCCAACAGCTTACGAAGAGTGGCTGCAAGACTGAATTCCGTAGCAGATGCAAGTGCTATTGCTTTAGTCTTCCTTGCATAGCTTTGCGTAGCTGCAATTGCGGCGGCTACAATCTATTCATGATTTTTGCCTAACTCGGTAAAAAATCGGTAAATAAACGAAATCCAAAACAATGATTTCTCACTTAACGACTTTAAGGTCTATAAAGGCAGTGAGGATGAATTGTTCAATTAAACTGCATCTCAAATGGTAAATTTTAAGGATAAAACAACAAGAATGTTTGCTTAAAAATACATATAGACAAAAAAAAACAAAAAAATAACAAACAAACAAAATTAATACCACCTCCCCTCCACCCCCAAATATAACTAGGAAAATCAAAAACAAAAGGTTTTTTTTATTATTGTAAATATATATAAAACAAATAAGTATATTGTCTGACCAAAAACCGTTTAGTTTGGTCATGCACGACAAGTTATATAATAAAAACAGTTATGATTACTTGGAATGGCGGCCATCTTGAAAAATATGGCCGCCATTTTGAATTTCACGTGGCTAACGGGATTTTCCAAATAAGTAGTCCCTAAGGAGTCTCCATGTCAATGTTGGTGCTTGTACCACAATGTGAACAATTGTTTCACTAATCTGCCGGGCTATTGTACATGTATTTGGCTGTATGAGAATAAAGATATATATGACTTCGTTCAAACTATTATCTCTCGCATATTGTTTAAATTTTTCACCTGGACATAAAATGTTTATTGATAGACATGCCATAACAAGTAAATTTACGCTCTGGTGATCCGACAAGTTGAAACATGAATGAAAACATTATTGTATTTACTACAAGTGTGGATTACGTTTACATAATCTACACATGCCCTCCGGTGAACCCTAGGTGATTTAAATATAAACATGATGCACAAATTCGATACCAATCAAAATATTACCAATTAAATACACAAATTAATTACATTACACCAATTAGATATATTGATTAATTACAATACACTTATTAACACTAACCCATAATAAAACATGGTGCTATATAGATAAATTATTGGATTTCCATTTGTCTAACTATAGACTGAGAATTTTAATGTGTCTAACTATAGACGTGGGGGTTTCCAGAGTTAGCTTCTGGAAGGGGGGTTAACCAGTCGGGGGCTAACAAATTCCCATAGGATTAATTCCCATAGGATTACTATAACCGGAAGTGTCCCTAAAGTCCTGGTTTCGTCACTACTCGTCCTTATTATTCTTTTTTCCTTTTTCTTTATTTCTCTTTTTCCCTTGCTCAGCACATACAAATACGACAATGCTATTTTGTTGTATATATATATATATTTAATATTTGATTTTCTTGGGTTCGGAGATTTATTAATTTAGAACATGGGCTACACCAACCAAACATTCGAAAAGGGAGAAATAATTATAAAACAACGGGGGTGAACTCATGTGCTCACGAAGCTGTACGAAATGTAAAAAATAACAAATCACCAGAAGATGATGAGATAAATAACGAATACATCGCTTGTGTGTTTATTTAACATTGCTTTTTGATACAGGTATATTATAAAATTGTTTTTTTTTAAAGAACATGTATCACCAAATTATTATGTTATAGATTATTTAAAAATGAGTTCATTTTTTAAACGTATGTTTTTCCTATATATTGAAATATAGTTTACCAATTCACAAGAAATAATAAAGAAATTGTATTGAAAATAAATAGGTAAATAGAAAGTTAAAAAAGGGGGTTGGTAATCCCGTACCACTATAGCTACCGCATGTGGACTGGAGCAAAATTGGTTTCCATATCAAATATGTTGATTTGTAAAATGGATTTTTTAAGAATTTTTTCAGGGGATTTATAGAAGTCAAACGGACTATATGTATTTGGTAGTAATTGCCTTCTATCTCCTTTTATAGCACCGCATGACATGATATAATGATATTCATCACCGATATCATTTGCTTCTGCCTCCTGCTTCTGCCATATGATTGCCCCCTTCATGAGATTGGAGATTATGCAATAATTTTGATTTTTGTGCGGCATGCCCAACGAATAGTGAAGCCAAAATTTAAATCAGTTTCCAAATAGATGATGATAAATAATAACAAAATTTGAATTTACAATTTATAATTAAAACTATATACAGTTGTCACTGTCTGGACTATAGGGACACGATCCTTGCCATAAAGGCCTCAGGTGTGTCCATCTCAACAATGTCTGGAGCTAGTAGGTTCCAGTTTCGTACTGTTCTTGGAAAGAATGGCATTTTACTGGTGTCAATACGGGAGGATGGTATCTGGAATGACCTGTTTTCCTTGTTGATGGCTACAAGTTCTCTGTCGATTTTATACAGCATCACAAGTCTAGCGTCCCTTCTTCTGTCTGCAAGTGGTCTCCATTTTAGTCTTTGTATGATGTTGCTTACACTAGATCTATTTCTGTGATTGGTTGCTACATATCTAGCCGCTCTTCTCTGCACTGCCTCCACCTTGTTTATATCAGTTTGTGTATATGGGTCCCAGACTGTATTAGCATATTCTACTAGTGGACGGGCAAGAGTGAAATATGCTTGTTCTTTTATCCTGATTGATGGGATTTTCAGGTTTCTACGCAGAAAGCCAAGAGTTTCATTTGCTTTGCTGGTAATAGAATTTATGTGCTGGTCCCATTGTAATTTATTTGTGAACGTGAGGCCTAAATATTTGGCGGATGTAACTGACTATAGCGTATGCCCGTGGTGTTGGTATTTGGCATCAATTGTTTTCTTTTTGTTGGTTACTCGTGCATTTATCAGGGTGGAATTTCATGCACCATTCATTTTCCCATTGTCTCAGCATATCTAGATCTTTTTGTAGAGTTTCAGCATCGTTGTCGTTGGATATTGTCAGGTGCGCTATTGTGTCATCGGCGAAGAGTCTTACTGTTGATGTTAGTCTCGATTGGAGGTCGTTTATATAGTAGAGGAAGAGCCCTGGACCTAGGACGGAGTATTGGGGAACTCCTGAGTCCACACTGATTGCATCAGAGGTAGATCCATCAATTACTACAGATTGTTTTCTGTTTGCAAGCCAGTTGTGTATCCAACTGACTGATTTTCCTATAATACCATTTGAGCCACAAAGATGGCAAAATCATCTCTTTTTCCTTAATTTAGCTTGTTCGTGTCCATTTACATACAATCTAATGTTCACAGCAACTTGTCATCACAATAAAGGCTATATCACTAGACTTAAAAATAAATATGTAAACAGGAAGTTTAAAAAGGGGGTGGTAATTCCGTGTCATGACGTCTGTGCTCCAGTCAAGCCGATAACATTTAGCTTTCGTCAGTGATCAATGGAAAGACTGGTCATTTAAGAAAGGTATGTAATATGTATTGCAAACATATTTTTGTAGGCATTCATACGCTGATAGACATACACATTTTCCACTATATAACATTGTATCAAATCGGAAGCGATCTTTTATATTTTATATGTTTTAAGCTAAAAAAAAACACATTGAACGTACAGAAATTATATACATAAATGAACGATGTAAATTGATATTACTTCTCGTTTCTTTTTTACACTTTATTTCTATTATTAAATAATTTGGATTAATATACAGGTGCACGTGTATTTCTATATTTTTTCAGATCACTATACAGCGAAAGATTTAGGAGATGAAGTTTGATGAACACTTTACAAAAGAACGAACTGGGCATCTGGCGAAAATATATCAAATATGGATTACGGGTTTTTTCTCTGTCATTTGAATAATAGTCAATTGTAAACACAGATCAAGAATCTACGCGCGGGTGTTTGTTTTTTGCTGGTGACCCAAGTTACGGGAAATCATAGCTGTTTTGTTTGAGAGCGAGTTTAATAAACGTTAGAGAATACTGAAGGGGCAATCAAGAATGGACAATCCAGATAAACTGGCAACATTGGGTACACAAAACACAAGACGAAGACAAATTTTCCCATTTATTATGACTAGGTTAACTATATTAACCTTGTCATAAAAGAGGTCATATTACTATAAAACTCGCCTATTAGTACAGAGGTATGTATCATCGACCTGTAACAGCGGTCTACAACTGACACTAGGGCACAGGCACTTGTTTCATTCAAAAAATATATGCCCCCTCCTCTTCCTTACTTCAAGGTAAACATCTGCCCTTTACCCCTTCCCCACTTCGCCTCAATATTTTTCGCTTATTTGTCACGATCCTTTCGCTGACCCAATTATATCGTTACACTCCCGATATATATCTCTTTTTGACTGCCACATTTAAATATACCTACCGGGACCCCCTCAGACGAATTGGACAAGACTATTCAGCGAAAGTGGCTTGGTGAAAATTTAAGACATTGAAACGGATACAACCACTTCCGGTTTGCGCTGGATTTTTCATATGCATTCGGAATTCTCTAGACCGCCCATGTCTAACAATGCCATCATGATCATCTCCTCTCAAATTTAAAGTAAGCCTTTAAAATACAGATAATTGTTCCAATGCAGATTATAAAGATATGTTCAACTCCAAATTACTGACATTTGATTTTTAAAACACCTTTTTTTTAGTTTCTAAATCAATTTAGAACGGACCGGAAGTGACTGTATCCGTTTCAGTGACTGAAAAATAGAAAATGCGACTTTCGCTGAATATTCTTGTCCAATTCGTCTGAGTGGGGCCCGGTATTTATATTTAAATGTGGCAGTCGAAAAGAGAAATATCTCGGGAGTGTAACGATATAATTGGGTCAGCGAAAGGATCACAAATAAGCGAAAAATATTGAGGCGAAGTAGGGAAGGGGTAAAAGGCAGATGTTTACCTTGAAGTAAGGAAGAGGAGGGGGCATATATTTTTTTTAATGAAACAAGTGCCTGTGCACTAGGGGCCACATTTACAATAATCGATGGGGTATCATTGTACACAGTAAATCATTGGTATGGAACATAAAACAAATTCAAAACAAATAAAACTATTTTATCTATATTGGAGTTCTAGATTGTATAAATATCAATGTAACATTATAATCTATGAATTTCTGAGAGAATCTTGTAAATAATAATAAATTCCTTAACCTACATTTTCAGAAAATCAAAACCGAAAGTAAAATTAAATGGTTTTCACAGAAATCAAACGTAGCATATTATGCCATATATAACATTGGTAGTGATTTATTAAAAGCCAGGTTAGACACACAATACCTTGGCACCTTTATGGTGGACCCTTAATGGTCAGTGTCCTAATAAATAACCTCGGGAAAAGACAATAATAACTACCTACCCTAGTCAATATAGAATACAAAGTAACCAGGTAACAAGATGTGACGACAGAATGCTAGTCCCAGAATGCCCCAGTATGTGTATGATCTTTACCGATAGCAGCTGTTTATAATCGCTTTCTTATATAATTGTACATCAATTATTATTATTTAGTGTGGAATATTCCACAAAATAAAAATATACCACAATAAACAATTTTCAAAGCTATAAATATATATTTATAGCTTTGGAAATTGTTTATTGTGATCTATTTTTACTTTTTGTATTTATTGACTTTTTTTCCATTTATTGTTTGAAAGCATAGAGTCTGACATGAGGAGTTTCGCTATGATTGTCATATCTCTAGAACAATGGGTTTATTTTTTTCTTATTAGATTAAATTTTGTTGTTGTTTGTTTTGTTTTGTTTTGTTTGTTTGTTTCGGGGTTTTTTTCAGCACACGAATGACACAAATGATGCATAATATAAACAAAACAATACCACATTGTTTGAACAGCTAATCTACCTTTTAGCGTCGGATTCTATAATTAATCATGGGCGAACAGTTCTAAAAAAGAAAACTATAATAAGTTTTACTTGTATTGCCGAAATCAATTATATACACAAAGTCATACATTCAAATACACAATAATTAACCATTCATAATAAGTTTCATAAATAAACACATTGTATTTAATAAATTAATAAATTTTTGGCAATAAATTTCGCCAAATTAAAGCATTTTACAATAATATAAGCTTATTATAATACATATTTTATAAATTTAAGGGGAGAAGTGGATGGGTATTTTTACGTCTTCACATCAAGTTTTACATAAAAAAATTCCAGTATGAATTGCTGAACACTTTATTAACCAATAAAATTGATCTAAACATACCAGAGAACATTAATTAACCTTAGCCCATACTTTCTTTGTCTTGTGTTATTGAATATTTTTCATATACCAAATATGTTGTTATTGAATGAAATGTTTTTGAGCTGATACTCATTCAAACTAATCTGGCTTAGACTGCCTAAATTAGTAATAATTGGTAATCATGACACTCGACAAAGAACGTATGGGCTAAATTGATTATACAATACCTGGGACCGTATGCATAAAGCTACTTAAGTTAAGATTTTCCTTAGGAAACACTTAGGTAAATGGGGCGGAGTTACCTTAACTTAAGTGGTATGCATAAAACTGCTTAAACTAAAACTTGCCTTAGCAAAATCGTAGTTTTTAATAGCTCCACCCATCCCACTTAAGTGGTATGCATAAAGCTTCTTATAATAAAAATACACTGAAGTGTTCACTTAAATCTAAGGTACCTATTGAGGTATCTTAAATATGTAAAATGCAGCGACTTCGAACCAATTAACAACGAAAAATTTTCAATATCGTTGATATTCATATTTAAATGAATATCGGATGGGTATATTGTTCGAAATATTTTTTATGGGCTTTAATTATCAATGAATTCATATCTCAACAGAAAGTATACGTAACTTTTCCGGGGCAGTTTACTTGATTTATTGCGTAAAAAATATCAATATACGTTGTTGGAACCATATATGTATGTCATATGTTTACCCCTTCTTACTACGCATATATGTAAAAGGGGAGGAGGGTGGGGGGTAATATTGACAACATGTAATGAGGATTGTTTAGGGTATATGGGGGTACTGGCTATTGGCCCTTTTAATTAATGGGATATTGGATATTTGTGTAAATAATCAATCACGGGGATATGGGGTTTTCAAATTGAATCTTAGGGATATCTTAAATTATGTTATGCTTTTAATTACAGGGATACGGGATATTTGTGTCAAAACTTCAGGGGATGCGGGATATGTGTACCCCCTCTAAATAAACCTCTGTAATTTCCTCGCCTTAAAGGGAGTTTGTGAATTATGAATTCCAGTGTCGAAAAACTATTGTTCCGTTTTGGGCGATTCTACAATTATAATTTGTTTCTAATGTATACATAAAGTTATCAATTACTTGTTTGTCTTTGGCTCCGACGATGTAAAGAAACCTCAGTTTTTGCGGTAGCACATATATTGTCCCATTTTTTTTTGTATTTCTTTAATGTCTCTTTTTACGGAATTCCCGTGGCATTTACTATGTTTGCAATTTCCTGCCATGTCCTATTTTTGCCTCCAGAAGTTATCGACGAGGAAAATTTTGCTTTCAAAATAACTTTTCTCTTCTCGGACTCCTCCAACAATACAACTTTTTCTCTATCTGCCCACTTTGGCTTCCGTTTAGACATTCTTTATTTTCAACAGTCACGAATAGTAACATTCAAACACACCCGACCTTGAATGTTTACCCGCACAAAGTAATAAAAGCGTGCATTATCTATCTATTGAAAAATTAAAGCGAAATTACCAAGGATGAGTAAATATAATATTAAACGGTAAATGGAGAGGAATTCCGATAATTTCCATTTAAGGTTTCCTTAGTTAAGTCCAAACTTAAGTAGTTATGTGCATACTACTTAATATCATCACTTAAAGGGATATTGTCTACCAGCTGCGTAATTTTTTCATACCCAAAATTATTGTCGATTTCCGTATTGACCTTCATAAAATGAAGATTAAACACCGAATTATTGATGAATACGCTCCGAAACGTTGTTTTTTCGACTAAAAAAGCTGACCATCGTTACCGGAAGCTAATTAATTATGCACTGACCTGGGCGAGGCCAACTCTATTTATTTATCTATTTTTATGTCAGTAGCCCGGATGCTGCAGCATGGATATTGAGGTAAGTTTCTATAAAAGTTGAGGAAAAAAGCTATTTGCGAATCGATTGTATCTAAAAGACGTAGAATAAATAATTTCTGTATCAGGAATAGATTTTCTTTGATGAAAACTACATGCCTTAACAGATTCAGCCGATATTTCCACGATAACCATTGAAAACATGCCAGGAGGCACCCTATGGGGACAAGCTCAACTACGTATTTTCGATCGGAAATTTTTGCCGGCGTTAAAAATAACTAAATTAGTTTTTTTCTTCTTATAAGTTATGAAGTTGTTTCCCGAGATTTTGATACACGTGTTAAATTAATTTATTTTAGCCAGTTTACCGACAATATGAAAACAGTGAAATACATGTCTGATGAAAACGAATGACGTAGCCAGTGTTGTTTTATTTGTTAATTGACTGCAATGTTTCAGAGAAATTTGGGCTGGATTAGAAACAAAAGAGACCTTACTTCTAGTTCCACAAGACAGTTGCTGCAAAATAATATGGGACTGACCACTTACCTTGAAGGGGGCTATGTCACGTTTTTTCGCCGTAGAAATGTTTTTTTCAGACGCCACAGAAATCATATTTTCTTATTTTCCGGCGAAGTGCCAATCTAATTAAAACAAGGTGAACTGTGATCTAATGCTCACTTATGATACCCCTGCCATTTCCCATGATATGGGGTACCTATATGAAGCTTGTGACCAAATACCAGATTTCTGCCATCAATAGTTGTTGAGAAAAATGTGTATATATGTTCAATGTGGATAAAAACCAACTAAGTCGGCAAACAGGAAGTAGGAATCTGATGGTTCCAAAAAGGCTTCCCACGATATGGCATACCTATGTGAAGCTTGTGATCAAATATCAGATTTCTGCCATCAATAGTTGCTGAGAAAAATGTGACGAAAAATATTTTGGAAGGACGGACGGATAGAGGTAAAACAGTATACCCCCCTCCCCCTTCGGGGACCGGGGGTATAATTAGATCTAAAATAGGGAGCAAGCGCGTAGATCTAATTTTAATTAGATTGGCGAAGTGCTGGAATAATTTTTTTTCTTCAAAATTTTGTATATGATTATACTGTGAAAATGGCAAGTATATGATTATACTGTGAAAATCTCAAGTCAGAATATATTTTTTTCTCCTCTCCAGCCAAATTTTTTTCTTCAAGATTCAGAATCAAAATAATTTTTAGGAAAAAAACCATAAAATTAAAATTGAATAGCTTGAGGGGTAAATTGATAAAAAAAAATTGCAAGACCAAAATGGTTCTCCCATATACCAACAAAAATCGAAATAAAACTGTGGTCATAAGAAAGTCCCACGAGAAAATCTTTCCTTCCAAAATAAGACTTTTTTTTATTTCTCTAAACTGAATTTGTGCAAACTATTTCACTTATAATGAATTATATTTCTTTTTTAAATAGAGCTCATTTTTCTAGATGAATGTATATCCATCTGTCTTTACTCTGTTTTTATTAAATCTCTTGTCTTTATTACAGGACTTTGATCGGATTGTCCTTGATGAGGCAGTGTTGGGGGTTGCTAGAATGTTTCGAGAGGAACTTGTAGTAATGCCCCATGATGAGGATTACAACAGATCCAATAGGTATGCAGCCTACCGCCAGTATACCATTTGGGCACATGGCCGACTTTGAGTTGGGGTCAGACGTGTGATCCCAAGCTGTTGTACTTGGAAAATTAGGGACAAGTATCCTGATCTATATGGACAATACAAGGGTTTCATTCCTAGACGATTTAATTAAAACTTGTTCATGAAATATTTTGTATTTTATCCCATATACCCTACAATGATAAAGTTTACCACTTGCTTCCCTATGGTCGGTGGTTGTCCGGGTACTCTGGCTTCCTCCACCACTAAAACTGGTCGCCATGATATAGCTGAAATATTGCTGAAAGTGGCGTTAAAACACCAAAAATAAAAAATAAATCAACCCTAATGAGTTGTTAATTTCACAAGTTGGTCAGTTGGAATTGTAAATTTAATTTGAAAGTTTTGCCATCTTATTATTATTTTTTGTTCTATCAGCACTGACAATTTCTTCTAAAATGGACTGACAGTCTTTTATATAATTCAAAACCAAACTTGGCAGAGATGTTTTCTATGAGGTCCTACACAAGAGTTGTTACTTTTGTGCAGATTCGTCAAAAAACATAGCCACCATGTGACTTTGAAAATTCTGATTGGTCGATTTTCAAGAAACTTCTTCTCAAGAACCGCTGAAGGGATTGAATTGAAATCTGGTATATATGTTCCTATGAATGTCTTTAACATGTGTTGTTACTGTTTGCACCATTTGAAAATTGAAAATGGCCACCAGCTATTATTATTGTGCATTGGACAATTTGTAATGGCCATTATCCTGACTTGGGTACTTTTCTGCTCTAAATGTGCAGAACTTCTGTTAGACCAGGAAAAATAAAGAGTGACAATCTAAATTTATTTTATGCGACAATATAGTCAATTGTTTTGTCTTGGTCTTCAAATCTGGATTTCTGAGATGCTACAATATCATCCCGAGTTGGAGGTTGTGGAATTGGTGCAAGATGGACCGAGATTCTTCTGGGATCATCTACTTCCAACTGCACATGTTAATTCATTCCTTCATTATCTTGCTGTCTCATACAAATGATAACCCTTAATAGTCTTGGAACATAGGAATATGACTTGTCAGCTTTAACAGGATGCACAGACCATCTAGCTGTCTTTTTGTTGTAACTTCTCTGCCACCTGAAGTAGAAAAATACATACAATGTAATTCACAAGAATAAAACAATAGAATTGAGATTATGATCTATGGAGCCCTAACTTTCAATTCAAGATGAATATCTCGAATGTATAGTGAATGACAAACTAAACATATCATTACAAGTCCACTTTATGAAGGATTTGAGTGATTTGTAGACAGATTTTAGGTTGTGGTCATCCCTCAAGAAGTTCTACGGCAGGCATCACGAGCTGGTCAATGGTTACAGGGTGTCTGTTACCCAAATCAGACCTGATCTTCATTTGTAGTTGATGTCTTTCCCTTCATCGGATGGGACTTCTACCGGACTTGACCATGGACAACACAGCCGGTTTGCGACTTTCGATTGACCCTTCTGAAGCCTATGATCAAATATCAGATTGCTGCCATAAATAATTACTGAGAAAAATGTTATGAACATCTTGGGACGAACGGATGGACAGAGGTAAAACAGTATACCCCCTCCCCCTTCCAGTGGAGCGGGGGTATAATAAAGCTCCTATGACATATGATCATGCATGGTTCTGTTATTAGGACAAAATTTCAAGTATGTAAGTTACAACTGAAACATATGAAATTAACATGACAAACCTTAGAGTGAAGTTGAAGCTAGGTTCAAAATCTCCATCGTCAGAATCATCACCAACATCACTGCCCTCTTCAGTAATATCTATTGAGAGACTAAGAATAAAAAATAATTGTTTATTACAGTGTATGTGTATAATATCGAAACAAATTTTGCTATATGGTTCTGATGTGCAGCTGTATAACGAAAAAGCTTTTCAAAATAATATTAAATCTATATACCGGTACATGTATCCAGCACACATCTACACAACCCAATATAAAGAAACAAAATTACATCAAAGTTCCAGGAAAAAATTTGGTGCGCCAGACGTGCGTCAATTCTGTCCCAGTTTGGTTTCATTCCCGTAAGTAGCTAAAGAGGACTGGCCATTTCAGCTTGTGGATTGATGAAAATGTAACGATGACGCAGAAGCCAACATGATCCCTATATAATATAGCTACTAGTAGTATCACTATGCAAGCCACAATAATTAATAGGAAACTGTTATACGAGTGACTGTGTTGAACAATATTGACAATGTTACCTATAAACATAATGTAGAATATGTCTAATCTTTAACAAAATGAACATACTAAAATGGGTTCACAAATGAACTCGATTTCTCCAGTTTCATCCGTTTCGTTGAAATGTAATGGCTGCTCATTTCTTCTACTCTAGAATTACCTTGGTCAGAATATCTAAATCAAAAGTACAAATATCAATCACTACAAAATCACATTTTTCTGAAATTACCAGTTTTTGTAGTAATTTGCCTAAAAAATTTAGATAATTTTACAAAAACCTGCATGATTTTAACACAGACATGGGCCATCGGTCTACTGTTAAATTCACACACTGTGAAACATGCAAATTGCTATGGATCTTCACATTATTTCTTAAAAATCTTGTTTATAAATCATACTTACAAGATCCAAACTAAACAAGGGCAAAGCGTGGCGTATCCCCTTGCCTAAAAATTTGACCCGGTGACCTTGACCTTTGACTTTGAAAATCAATAGGGTTCCAGATTCTCTTAAGGACTAAGTATGTACCAAGTTTGGTCAAAATCCATTGAAGGATGTTGATTCTAGAGTGTTCACAAGGATGTTACGTGGTAAAATTTTGACCCGGTTATCTTGACCTTTGACCTATAAGGCTATGACCTTGAAAATCAATAAGGTTTCGGTATCTTAAGGACTAAGTATGTACCAAGTTTTGTCAAAAATCCATTGAAGGATGTTGATTCTAGTGTTCACAAGGATGTCATGCGGTAAAATTTTAGGCTGTGACCTTGATCTTTGACATTTGAAAATCAATAGGGTTCCAGATTCTCTTAAGGACTAAGTATGTACCAAGTTTGGTCAAAATCCATTGAAGGATGTTGATTCTAGAGTGTTCACAAGGATGTGACGGACGGACGGTAGCGTTACTATATCCCTTGGCAACTTCATTGGCGAGGGGATAAAAAGCAGTTCAAATGACAATTCTTTAAATAGAAAGCCTTTATATGAAAAATACATATTGATTTCCCTCTATCATGTCTATGTTGATAATTCTAAGATAGTAAAGTATAATTTTGGCTCCCTGAACTAAAAATTATGTCCAAAATTGTTGAAATGTAGTAAAAAACTAGTTAATGTAATGTTTTTAGAATAGTCAAGAAATAAACTTGGTTTGCATAAGGAAATTGAAAACGATTTTCATTTAGTCATAGTCTAAAATATGCAGTTCAGGACATTTCAGTAAAATTTTATAGTCACATATATAGAAAAGTTTCTGAAACTTGCAAATTTCTATGGATCTTCATATTATTTTTTAAAAACCTTGTTTATGTATCATACTTACAGGATCCAAACTAAAAATGCTACTGAAATGACACTTATTTAAATGGAAAGCTTTTTATATAAAAGATACATACTGATTTTCCACTATGGTGATAATTCACAGACAGGAAGATATAATTTTGGCTCCCATAACAAAGTGTTATGTTCAAACTTATTGAAAAGTTCTTTTAACCTTATTTATGTAATGTATTTCCAGTACCCAAGATATAAACTTGTTTGCATATAGGAATTGAAAATGATTTTCATTTAGCCATGGTCTAAAATATGCATTTTAGGACATTTCTGAAATTTTCAGTAAAATTTTGTAGTCATATATAAAAAAAGTTCTGAAACTTGAAAATTTCAATGGATATTCATATCATTTCTTCAAGACCTTGTTTATAATTATATATTATACTTACAGGATCCAAACTAAAAGTGCAATTGAAATGAAGCTTCTTTAAATAGAAAGCTTTTATTTGAAAAATACATACTGATTTTCCATTATAGTGATAATTCGCAGAAAGTAAGGTATATACTTTTGGTTCCCAAAACTAAGTTTCATGTCCAAGTTGTTGAAATTTGATAAAATTAAAAGCCTAATTATATCAAAGAAATAAATTTGCTTGAATAAAAAGAACTTTATAGGGTTTTCATTAAGCCATGTACAGTTTTAATTCTTGCATTAAAAATGAATTGATTCGATATTTTTTTTTAAATTGATAATAATAAACTGCATTGTCATTGATATCATTTTTGCACTCCCATTTCCCCTTTGCTGGCCTCTTAAAATTTGTGTTTGTTTACCTCGCAAATACGGCCGTTTTATGCTACTCATTGACAATAATTTGCTGTTGCCAGGTGCAAAATTACATATATTGATTAATATCTACCGAAAATGATCATAGGCATCATCATAAATTCATAAAATATGAAAAACGATTGAGAAAAGAAGGCAACATGCTCGGCTTACCTATTAACAATAATCAAGCACTTCCTTGAGTTCGCTCCATCCAACGGCAACGGTCCAACTGATCCCCTACATATATCCTGCATTTGTTCCATTTGGAAGATACTTCACTTCTATTCCTCTTTTTTTAGTTTAAACATATTTTTATTTGCTAAATATAACAAATAGGGATCGGACACAAGTTTTTCCAACTTATGAAGTCTTCTCCCGAATACAATAATTTACAATATGGATTAGCATGCGCAATGAAATGATATAATATGTATATAATAGCATAGAGTTAAATATACAAAGGATGACTATATACAAAAACATAAGTATAGACAATATACAGGGAAAAAAAACGAATAAAGAAAAAAGAAAAGAGAATAAATACTTTTGGAGATGTGTGTTGGTTCTTTAGATCATTTAGACAATTGTAAATCTTTTGGAGTCTTTAATATATTTAAAAGCATGTTTAAAAATGGTTATATTTTCTTCATATGTTAGGAGATCACTTCCTTTTGTCAGTAGATTTACATCAATATTAATATTAGAAGGTAGCCAGTTAAGACTATTAAATATTATTTCCCTATTATCTGTATATTTATCACAATCAAAAAAGAAATGGTGAGAATTTTCACATGGTGCGCCACAGTTACAGGAAGCATTTGATAAAATTTTTACTTTACATAAATCGTAATTCAAGAAGGATGCATTGCAGCGAAGCTGTGTTAGAATTATATTTAGTTTTCTAGGACCATAAGAATAGTGTCTCGGAATTGGTATTGAGATTGAACTGCGGATTGCCTTTTTAAATTTAGATAGTGTGTCAAGATTACGCACTGAAAGATTAAGGTTATTCCATTCCCTTACTGTAGCTGAGACGAAAGAATCTCTAGTTAAAGATAGTCTACAGAATGGAACAATAATATCGTTGCCATTTCGAAGGGGATAAATAGTCGTACTTTGGATTGTTGGGGGAATAAGATCGAGTAAATAAGAGGGTGTGCTACCGTTTTGGATATTATATAATAATTGGAGCTTTCTCCTAGTTCTTCTTTCTTCCAATCTCTCCCAGCCAGTTTCTCTATATAGATATTCTGTGTTGGTAAAGATTGGAAGTCCGGTGATAATTCTAGCTGCCTCCAACTGTAGCCTCTCCAATTTGCACGAATTAGAGACACCACAGTTGTCCCAGACCTCACATGCATACTCAAATATTGGTCGAATGTAAATTAAGTATAATTTCTCTAAATTTTTTCTATTTAATTTATATTTCAATTTACGCAAAACACATATGTGTTTAGAGACACTTTTTATTAAATTTGCTACATGTTTATTCCATTTTGCTTCCTCGCTAAATGTTATCCCCAAATGTTTATGGTTTGATGTCAGTGGAATTAATTTTCCATCAAAATAAAAATTAAAATTTGTTGAGTTTTCTACATTTTTAAAAAGCATGATTTCAGTTTTGTCTGGGTTGAAAGACATCAACCATCTCTTTGACCAGTCACCAAGTTCATGTAGATCATGATTTATGACATATTTTATTTGATCTTCATCCTGGCTTGCATAGCCAAGGGAAGTATCATCAGCAAACAAACGGCTTAAGGAAAGAAGCTTATCACCAATATCATTAATGTAAACCAGAAATAACAGAGGACCAAGGACAGACCCTTGGGGGACCCCAGCAGACACAGACACATATGAGGACGACGAATCTCTGTTTACTACTTTTTGGTGTCTACAATATAAATAATTTTCAAACCATTTTAATAAATTCCCTTTTATTCCATAACAATTCATTTTATGTATCAAACCTTTGTGCCAAACTTTATCGAAAGCCTTTGAGAAATCACAGAAAACGAAGCAACATAGTTCTTTTTTTTCAAGAGAGTTTAAGATAGTATTATATAGTTCTATTAATTGGTGGACTGAGGAATGCTTAGGCAAAAAACCAGATTGGTACTGGTAGATAAGCTTGTTTTGTATTAAATGGTTATATACGTGTTTGTATATAATCCTCTCCATTACTTTTCCGACACAGCTAATCAGTGATATTGGGCGGTAATTAGAAGGTAAAGATGTATCACCTTTTTTAAAAATCGCTATGACATGCGCATTTTTCCAACTAGAGGGATATTTACATTGACGGAGAGATTTGTTAAAAATAATTTGTAGTGGGATGGCTATCTTTTCAGGGGAAATTTTTAACATTTTGTGACTAATTTTGTCGGGTCCAGAAGCTTTGTATGGATCAATAATTTTTAAAATATCTACAATTTCACTTATGGTTACAAAAATCTCATTTATTACATTATTAGTTTTTATATCAAAGTCTGGAAGAGGCACGTTCTCCTCCTCCAACTTCGATATAAGACTAAAGTATTTATTTAATAGATCACACTTGTCTTCATCTCCATACACAATATCGTCGAAGTTTTCATCTTTTATAGAGTTTCTAAGAGGAGGAATACAGTTGTTTCCCTTATTTGATTTGATAAGCATTTTCATAATTTTCCAGTATGTTTTTGGATTGGACGAGTTTTCTAAAAGAATGTGATCTAAATTATTTTCAAAATTTTCTTTTGCAATTTTTTTCATGTTATTTACTTTATTTCTTTGTTTTTTATATAGTTTAATATCCCTTTCCCTGTGAAATTTCAAAACAGTTTTTCTAAATCGGTCCCTTATGCGAATTTCTTTTCGTATTTCGTTGTTAAACCACGGCCTATCATTATTCCGAATAGTTATTATTTTTGTCGGGATACATTCCTGTGCTATTTTTAGGAAACACTTTGTAAATTTTTCGCACATTTCATCAACGTCATTCAAGTGGTCAAGTTTTTCATTCCAGTTAATTTCATTTAATTTTTCTTCAAACTTTTCGTAATTAATTTTTTGATACTGCCAAATTTCTCTTTTAAATGATCGTGAGATATTTTTGGAACATTGAAGAATTACGACTGAGGCATCATGATCACTAATATTATCAGGTAATTTAAAAACATCAGAAAATACATAATTAATTGTGTCACTTACTATAATGGGATCTAATAATGTTCTACTATGATTTGTTACCCTTGTTGGTTTCTCTATTACATTTTTAAAGTTAAAAAGCCTCATCATATCAATCAATTTGTTATTGTTTAAAGACATAAGGTCAGAGTTCAGATCTCCAGAGATCACAATATTTTCGTTGACTTGATATGCTAAACCTATAGCATGATTTAAGCGTGCCCAATATTCAGAGTCTGTCCATTCAGGTCGGTATGTATTACACAAAAGAAAAGAGTGACCTTTGGCATGAACTTCAACCCAAATCGTTTCATCTATGTCATTTTCAAGTTCGTGTTTCCTGCAAATGCCGATGTCTTCTTTTGAGTAAATAAGTAACCCGCCACCAGAATTAGTACGATCTTTTCGTTGAGGATTTTTATCAAATGAATCAAGTTCGATATCTCTGTTTTCAATGCTGTTGTCAAGATGTGTTTCAGTTAGAACAATAATATCGAATTCATCAACAAAATTTTGGAGAAAATTTATTTTATTTCTTATACTTCTAATATTGATATTGCATATGGATATGGAGTTATCAGACAAAATATCTATCGCACTCAACGGTGTACTCGATATGTAAGCAGACTCAGGTCCAGGATTGGATTCAATATTGCCAACCAGTAATAAAAAATGTAAAACAAAAAGGATGAAGGCAACATTAACTTTTGGATTTAGACTTTGAAGGATTAAAAGTGAAGCAAATAGGAAGGAACATCGTAAGTTAGTAAATAAGATATCATGAAAGGTGTCAGAGTGAGAATCATAGCCGATATTAAGACTCATTTTACAGGCATGAAACAGTCCGATAGCCGCTCTATAAGCATCTAAGTTGTTACCCATTTGGTTTTAAAAAAAATGGTTTTATCATTTGCTTCCTGGCTATGCAGATGTTTCGCCGACCCAGAACCAAACACATCTCCTTGTGTATTAAAAATATCAGAAAATTAAACACTTGTGATCTAGAAAAAAGTAAGATCACAAACATAGATACTACATATAAACAGTTTGGAAAATGTACATGTAATTGAAATGTCATTGAATGAAAAGTTTCGAGAAAATAAAATGGGAATGTTACATAATAGTCATAATTAAATCTATATTACATCTTTATATCGAGAATGAATCCATCCCCCCACATCATGGGTGACTTATGCGTCCCCGCATATATGAGATGATAGACCCATTTGAGAAAAAAAATGTCACTACATGTCCCGTCGGTAATTTAAAAGAATTATTCATGGATTAATATTTTATCCAGTTCGAAAAACATGATGTTTGTTGAAAACTAAAGCTTTATTATAATATCAAATTATAACTCCAATTACCGACAAAACACTGTATAAACTTAAAATTTCATAACATGTTATTAAATACACAAAAATCCAATTGTTTACAACATACATAATTGAATGACAAGTATGTTAGTTTCAGTCCAAATGTGTGAGGAAACGAACACACCGATAATGTCGGTACAGTTTTGAGAAAACATGAAAAGGGACACATCGTATTACAATAAAACCAGCTGTTAGAGATATACGACACATACTAAATAATTATATTAACGACCAGTGTTTCTTATAAAAAAAAAAGTGAATGATAATTTATTTAATATTTAATATTTTGACCATTTCCGTATTCAGTTTTATTCCTAAATTAAATTCAATAATCAGTGTCATGAATATAGTGTATTGGATGATAACCAAGTTTGTCATATTTGGTGTATGGAAATTTCTTTCCATCAATAAACAAATAACTTTTGAATGTGTACATTTTTATAGCATAATTTGTCCTTTGAGACACACCCTCCATTCTATTTAACAATCAAATGTTACGTTACACAAAGGTCCCCAAAGGTAGCAAAAAAACAATAACATTAAAAACATGTGGGTGATAGAGAATGTTATCTTGGTACGTCTGTACAGTATTGGAAAACAGGGGGAAAAAATGCACATCGTATAACAATAAAACATACTTTGAATTCAAATTAGCTATTTATAATCTTATTAGAAATATCAGGTCCCCAAAGATATGAATATAGAACCAGTATACCTAGCTGTTAGAAATATACGGCATATACTAAAGACCCACCAAATCATATCACAAATAGTAATAGTGAATGATAAATTACTGAATATTTGGACGATTGTTGTCGTAATTCAATTTTATTCCTAGATTGAATTTGATAATCCGTGTCATGAGTATAGTGAATTGGATGATAGCCAAGTTTGTCATGTTTGGTGTGTGGAAATTTCTTTCAGTTTATAAACAAATAACTTTTGAATGTATACATTTTTTGGCATACTTTGTACTTTGAGACAAACCCTCCATACTATTTATAAATCACATGTTACAATACACAAAGGTCATAAGAGGTAGGGGAAAAAAACAATAACATTAAAAATTTTTTTAAATGATATCATGGTACTGGACTCGCAGTAATATATTTAGGTTTGGCTTATTTTGTCATTTGACGTACATTGTGTAATGATATACTTAAAAAGAAAACCAAATATTTACTGAATTTGAGATAAATGACATGGCAAATAGTATTATTAACAATGGAGATTATTCGAGCAAACCTAGAAAAAAAATAACAAAATGTGTGTGCAATGAACAAAATAAATTAAAATCAAAATTTTATTCAAAATAACAGGTGTTGTGATATTGTATATGTCTAAGTGGATGTGTCATGTTCAGTGCTGTGGATGAAGTCCAGAATATCATCACGGTTGTTTATCAGTATTTTACGGCTTGTTGTGTTCTGCTTAAGAAATATACGACCATCAGACGTCCAGTATGTGTATAGTAGGCCATTATATTTTAGTTCTGCAAGCTGCTTTACAAGTTCGGTTCGGTATTTGGTAAGGTTTTCAGTGATGAAGATTTTGTCTGGGTGGTTTTTCAAGCCCTTTTTATTACTATACACTTTGTTACGTGTTCTGTATGAAATGAATCTCACAATTACTTGGGATTTTCCATCTTTTACCTTCCCAATAATATGTGACCTTCCAATGTCATGTAAGTTTATATCAAGCCCAAGTTTGTCATTACACACATTCAGAATAAGCTCATCTGTATTAACAGGGTGCTTGACATTTCCCCTTTCATCAACAGGCACCTTAATGTTGTGGAAACGAAGGCTGGTACGCCTTGAATATTGTTCCTGACCTTCTATCCTGGATTCAAGCTCTATAATTTTGTTGTACAATGCATCAACTTCAGTTGAATGTTCTTTCAAAGCCAATATATGGTCTTTAGCTGTTGTTTGGAGAGTAGTAATAATAGCTGCTTGCTTTGAAAGTGTTTGTGCCTGCTCAGTTATTGTTTTTTGTTGCTTGTTGACAGTTTCTATTAATGGATTTACATGAGCATCAACATGTGTTTTGATTTTATCATCAACAATATCTTTTATGGTTGCTTCTATTGTTTCACATATTTTCTCAGAAAGGATTGGAATGATTTTGTTGAGAACGTCAGGGCTAGTGAGAGCCTCTAATACTTTGTCTGTAATAGTTTTCCTGGTACTGGGGGCCTTTTTGGGAATGATGTCGGTTAGATCAGAAATTGAGTTTCGTCGCCTGATTTGTCGTTTTTCTTGTTTTTCTGTTGCTGGGAGGTCATCGGGACTGTCAGGTGAAGCTCTTTTATTAGTAATAGGAGTTGAAGTGGATATATTTGGCTGAGAACAAGAAATATTGTCATCACTGTTGACTCTACTGGGCGCAGACATTTTGGATTATGTAAACAAGATCGTAACAGGTTTAGTGAAATGTTAATTAGTTCGGTAGTTACTGTATAAATCAGTCTTTGTATTGATATTTCACATTAATATAGGTAGTTATATAATATCATATAGACTCAGGATTAAATATTTAAGTTATCCATCTATAATTCCCATTTTTTGGGGAGACTCGTTTACTCAACCAGCTGTATTTTGCGCATGCTCCTCTTTATCTCTGAATCCGTCAAAGTCCGCTTTCTTCCACGCGTTGACAGTTTCTCTTTTGCCCAAGAACCACATGTTGTTTATTGTTTCTAAACAGTGCGCATGCTCAAGACGTGTTCGCATAGAAGGCCATATGAACAGATTTGAATATTGTCATCCGGACAATAATTCTGATAACGATAGTTTTGGGTCTTTTTCGTATCTTTTGCAACATAACTCGGTGTTAATCTTCATTTTATGAAGGTCAGTACGGAAATCGACAATAATTTTGGGTATGAAAAAATTACGCAGCTGGTAGACAATATCCCTTTAACTAAGGGATCCCTTAGTGGAATCTTAGTTTAAAGGACATTTAAGTTAAGATGTTTTATGCATACGGGCCCTGATTAGTATATGAAAAAGAATGCATCTCGGCTTCGCCTCATATACTATGACCAGAGGCGGATTTAGAGGGGGCGTGCGCCCCCTTAAAATTCGCAAAGCATATGTTATACAACGTTAATTAAGCAGTTCAACAACAAAAAATTCATGAATCATTGAATGGTTAACTCGTGACCTGTAAGTCAAAATGAATAATAATTTGGGATATCATTCTAAAAAGCTCTACCCATTGATAAATGATCAGTATACTGTCCGTCCGGATGAAGCTTTTCGTTTCGCCGTTGGTTCATTCATTGAAAACGTATGATTCGTTCTTGTTTATAGACAAACAAAGGCGAATATGTTAACATTAATGCTGCATGAAACGATTCTGATCATCTAATTTACTCACGTTAGCTTATCAGAAATCAACAACAAGTTCTTGTATTGACAATTTCCACTTTTGTTTGTTTATAAACAAGAACGGTCGAATTATACGTTTTCAATGAATGAATCAAACGACGAATAGAAAAGATTCATCCGGACGGGCAGTATTAACTAGAACCACACGAAAGGACAAGCACCTAAAGTGCAGACCAATTAGTGAAATGAGGAATGCGTTAAAACTAAACCAATAGTTCTTTGAAGGGTGTTAAAATATCGTGATCGATCAGTCACGAGTTGAACAATTCGCATCACGGTAGTTCAAAAAAAGTTTTACTTTAGGTTCTTATAATCTGACAAAAACATACTGTTAACAATTATCCGACAAAATTAAGACTCAAAGTAAAGTTTTTTTGATCTGATAAAAATGGTGTGGTTGGTTCAAAATTGTCGTTCAAATAAATGTCTGTAATCCCTCAAACCCCCAGAGCTTCCAGGGGGCTTCGCTCCCTACCAGGGCTCTGCATTGGACCCGCTGGAAACCTTAAGCGGTCCCCAGACACCTCGCCTACTCACGCCCACCCTAATCACAAATCCTGGATCCGCCCCTGCTAACGCCCCCTTAACTCCTGGATTTCAAATCTTCATGTCTTTCCTCTGATACAAGGAAAAATCCTAGGCAAGCTTGGTGTCAACAGGATGGATGATAAACGAATAAGAAAAGTGATGGGCAATCATACATGCCGGACTTTCATGGACGATAGACGGCTTCCACTTCATTTACGATATAACTGAAATATTGTGGAAAGTGGCGTTAAACACCATAAACCAACCGTGATGAATGAACAGACAGACGGTGATAACCTACAAATAATATGTCTCTTGTGTGCTTATATTTACGTGCAGCAGAAAAAATAAAATGTAAGAATAAATTATGTCTGTGCATTTGATTGCTGTCAATAACTGGGGGTTTGGCGATCTGAACGATCAGATTTGATAAATTATACTACATTTTTTTACTCCCGTCACAAGACGATGCCTTATGATATACAAATGTCTATCCGTCCGTCGTAAAACAATTAAAAAAAACTTGAGAACGCCTTGACCTATATATATATATACGTCTGAAAATTAAACCAAACAGTGTTAGAATTAGATTTTAGAGCTGTCAAATTTCTTCCCTCGACGGGATTTGAACCCACACCATTGCAACACTGCAGCACCATTCGCTTAGCCTTACGTCCAGCGCCCTAGACCACTCGACCACATCCACTCCCTTATATATCTAATCCATATTATACAGGGCAATTATATTAGATAACATGGTCTGTATCATATATAGTATTGGAAATATTTAGATTTTTTTGTTCCAGAGTTATGGGACTTAGTTCGCCAAAATGTAGGCGATTTTCACATGTTGCGCTCCAACTTCATAACACATTGACTTACTTCTTTTTTTTATATGTAGAATGGTCTAACGTCTGTATACCTTTAGGTGATTATTTTGTTTATTGAAATGTGTTTTTTCAAACTATACAATTTGTAAATCAGCCGAGGACGGGTGTATATCAAGCGCTCATGCATGGTGCAGCTGTTTATTAGAATCAAATCTACCATAATTTCTGTAACCATCAGGAACAGCTTGCTAGACCTACTCTGACGAGAGGTTAGAACTGGTTTCTATTTGTAGTTTCAACACTATTCTATCACACACATAAATGTTTTTTTTTTTTTTTTTTATAATTCCTTAAACTATACCATAGAGACATAGATGTTTGTGTATTTGATAAGGAATACATCACATTAAACCAGTTTCAACGGTTAAACTGTATTGATATGACTTAAAAAAGACGTATATAAACCAGAGGCTCTCAAGAGCCTGTATCGTTCACCTGGTAATAAAAAAAAACAATTGGTCCTATGTAAAAACTATGTCCTGCATCATCTTGGAATTACGATCAACATAAAAAACACAAAGTTTGTAAAGGACCTTCCAATGACTGATGCACAGTTTAGGTTCAATCAGTGCAATAGCTTCAGAGAAGAATATATTTCTGTATTTTCCCCATATGGTTCTGTGTTAATACTATGACCTGTGGTGGCAGCCATCTTGGATTTCCGATCGGCATAAAAAACATGACCTTCCAATGATCATTCCTGGGCAGTTTGGTTTCAACTGTCCAAGTGGTTTCAGAGAAGAAGCATTTTGAAATATTTTTCCCATAGGGTCCAATGTTAAACTAAGTCCTGCCGTAGCCGCCATTTTGAATTTCATATCAGAATAAAAAACGTATATTTTGTAGAGGACCATTCAATGAACATTCATGCACAGTTTGGCTTTAATCATATTTGTAGTTTCTGAGAAGAAGGCATTTGAACATTTTCCCATAGGGTCCAATGTTAATCTATGTCCTGCGGTGGTGGCCATCTTGGATTTCCGATCGGCATAAAAAACACACACCTTGTAGAGGACCTTCCAATGATCATTCCTGGGCAGTTTGGTTTCAATTATCCAAGTGGTTTCAGAGAAGAAGCGTTTTGAAACATTTTTCCCATAGGGTCCAATGTTAAACTAAGTCCTGCCGTAGCCGCCATTTTGAATTTCATACCAGAACAAAAAACGTAAAGTTTGTAGAGGACCATCTAATGAACATTCATGTACAGTTTGGCTTTAATTATATTTGTAGTTTCTGAGTAAAAGGCATTTGAATATTTTCCCATAGGGTCCAATGTTAATCTATGTCCTGCGGTGGCGGCCATCTTGGATTTCCGACCGGCATAAAAAACAGAAAATTTGTAGAGGACCTTCCAATGATCATTCCTGGGCAGTTTAGTTTCAACTGTCCAAGTGGTTTCAGAGAAGAAGCATTTTGAAACATTTTTCCCATAGGGTCCAATGTTAAACTAAGTCCTGCCGTAGCCGCCATTTTGAATTTCATACCGGAACAAAAAACGTAAAGTTTGTAGAGGACCATCTAATGAACATTCATGTACAGTTTGGCTTTAATCATATTTGTAGTTTCTGAGTAGAAGGCATTTGAACATTTTCCCATAGGGTCCAATGTTAATCTATGTATTGCGGTGGTGGCCATTTTGGATTTCCGATTGGCATAAAAAACAAAAAATTTGTAGAGGACCTTCCAATGATCATTCCTAGGCAGTTTGGTTTCAATTATCCAAGTGGTTTCAGAGAAGAAGCGTTTTGAAACATTTTTCCCATAGGGTCCAATGTTAAATTAAGTCCTGCCGTAGCCGCCATTTTGAATTTCATACCAGAACAAAAAACGTAAAGTTTGTAGAGGACCATCCAATGAACATTCATGTACAGTTTGGCTTTAATCATATTTGTAGTTTCTGAGTAGAAGGCATTTGAACATTTTCCCTTAGGGTCCAATGTTAATCTATGTATTGCGGTGGTGGCCATCTTGGATTTCCGATTGGCATAAAAAACAAAAAATTTGTAGAGGACCTTCCAATGATCATTCCTGGGCAGTTTAGTTTCAACTGTCCAAGTGGTTTCAGAGAAGAAGCATTTTGAAACATTTTTCCCATAGGGTCCAATGTTAAACTAAGTCCTGCCGTAGCCGCCATTTTGAATTTCATACCGGAACAAAAAACGTAAAGTTTGTAGAGGACCATCTAATGAACATTCATGTACAGTTTGGCTTTAATCATATTTGTAGTTTCTGAGTAGAAGGCATTTGAACATTTTCCCATAGGGTCCAATGTTAATCTATGTATTGCGGTGGTGGCCATCTTGGATTTCCGATTGGCATAAAAAACATAAAATTTGTAGAGGACCTTCCAATGATCATTCCTAGGCAGTTTGGTTTCAATTATCCAAGCGGTTTCAGAGAAGAAGCGTTTTGAAACATTTTTCCCATAGGGTCCAATGTTAAACTAAGTCCTGCCGTAGCCGCCATTTTGAATTTCATACCAGAACAAAAAACATAAAGTTTGTAGAGGACCATCTAATGAACATTCATGTACATTTTGGCTTTAATCATATTTGTAGTTTCTGAGTAGAAGGCATTTGAATATTTTCCCATAGGGTCCAATGTTAATCTATGTCCTGCGGTGGCGGCCATCTTGGATTTCCGACCGACATAAAAAACAAAAAATTTGTAGAGGACCTTCCAATGATCATTCCTGGGCAGTTTAGTTTCAACTGTCCTAGTGGTTTCAGAGAAGAAGCATTTTGAAACATTTTTCCCATAGGGTCCAATGTTAAACTAAGTCCTGCCGTAGCCGCCATTTTGAATTTCATACCGGAACAAAAAACGTAAAGTTTGTAGAGGACCATCTAATGAACATTCATGTACAGTTTGGCTTTAATCATATTTGTAGTTTCTGAGTAGAAGGCATTTGAACATTTTCCCTTAGGGTCCAATGTTAATCTATGTATTGCGGTGGTGGCCATCTTGGATTTCCGATTGGCATAAAAAACAAAAAATTTGTAGAGGACCTTCCAATGATCATTCCTAGGCAGTTTGGTTTCAATTATCCAAGTGGTTTCAGAGAAGAAGCGTTTTGAAACATTTTTCCCATAGGGTCCAATGTTAAACTAAGTCCTGCCGTAGCCGCCATTTTGAATTTCATACCAGAACAAAAAACGTAAAGTTTGTAGAGGACCATCCAATGAACATTCATGTACAGTTTGGCTTTAATCATATTTGTAGTTTCTGAGTAGAAGGCATTTGAATATTTTCCCATAGGGTCCAATGTTAATCTGTCCTGCGGTGGTGGCCATCTTGGATTTCCGACCGGCATAAAAAACAGAAAATTTGTAGAGGACCTTCCAATGATCATTCCTGGGCAGTTTGGTTTCAACTGTCCAAGTGGTTTCAGAGAAGAAGCATTTTGAAACATTTTTCCCATAGGGTCCAATGTTAAACTAAGTCCTGCCGTAGCCGCCATTTTGAATTTCATATCGGAACAAAAAACCTTAAGATTGTAGAGGACCATCCAATCAACATTCATGTACAGTTTGGCTTTAATCATATTTGTAGTTTCTGAGAAGAAGGCATTTGAACATTTTCCCATAGGGTCCAATGTTAATCTATGTATTGCGGTGGTGGCCATCTTGGATTTCCGATTGGCATAAAAAACATAAAATTTGTAGAGGACCTTCCAATGATCATTCCTAGGCAGTTTGGTTTCAATTATCCAAGTGGTTTCAGAGAAGAAGCGTTTTGAAACATTTTTCCCATAGGGTCCAATGTTAAACTAAGTCCTGCCATAGCCGCCATTTTGAATTTCATACCAGAACAAAAAACGTAAAGTTTGTAGAGGACCATCTAATGAACATTCATGTACAGTTTGGCTTTAATCATATTTGTAGTTTCTGAGTAGAAGGCATTTGAATATTTTCCCATAGGGTCCAATGTTAATCTATGTCCTGCAGTGGCGGCCATCTTGGATTTCCGACCGGCATAAAAAACCTTAAATTTGTAGAGGACCTTCCAATGATCATTCCTGGGCAGTTTGGTTTCAACTGTCCAAGTGGTTTCAGAGAAGAAGCATTTTGAAACATTTTTCCCATAGGGTCCAATGTTAAACTAAGTCCTGCCGTAGCCGCCATTTTGAATTTCATACCAGAACAAAAAACGTAAAGTTTGTAGAGGACCATCTAATGAACATTCATGTACAGTTTGGCTTTAATCATATTTGTAGTTTCTGAGTAGAAGGCATTTGAATATTTTCCCATAGGGTCCAATGTTAATCTATGTCCTGCGGTGGCGGCCATCTTGGATTTCCGATTGGCATAAAAAACGGAAAATTTGTAGAGGACCTTCCAATGATCATTCCTGGGCAGTTTGGTTTCAACTGTCCAAGTGGTTTCAGAGAAGAAGCATTTTGAAACATTTTCCCCATAGGGTCCAATGTTAAACTAAGTCCTGCCGTAGCCGCCATTTTGAATTTCATATCGGAACAAAAAACCTTAAGATTGTAGAGGACCATCCAATCAACATTCATGTACAGTTTGGCTTTAATCATATTTGTAGTTTCTGAGAAGAAGGCATTTGAACATTTTCCCATAGGGTCCAATGTTAATCTATGTCCTGCGGTGGCGGCCATCTTGGATTTCCGACCGGCATAAAAAACAGATAATTTGTAGAGGACCTTCCAATGATCATTCCTGGGCAGTTTGGTTTCAACTGTCCTAGTGGTTTCAGAGAAGAAGCATTTTGAAACATTTTTCCCATAGGGTCCAATGTTAAACTAAGTCCTGCCGTAGCCGCCATTTTGAATTTCATATCGGAACAAAAAACCTTAAGATTGTAGAGGACCATCCAATGAACATTCATGTACAGTTTGGCTTTAATAATATTTGTAGTTTCTGAGAAGAAGGCATTTGAACATTTTCCCATAGGGTCCAATGTTAATCTATGTCCTGCGGTGGCGGCCATCTTGGATTTCCGACCAGCATAAAAAACAAAAAATTTGTAGAGGACCTTCCAATGATCATTCCTGGGCAGTTTGGTTTCAACTGTCCAAGTGGTTTCAGAGAAGAAGCATTTTGAAACATTTTTCCCATAGGGTCCAATGTTAAACTAAGTCCTGTCGTAGCCGCCATTTTGAATTTCATATCGGAACAAAAAACCTTAAGATTGTAGAGGACCATCCAATCAACATTCATGTACAGTTTGGCTTTAATAATATTTGTAGTTTCTGAGAAGAAGGCATTTGAACATTTTCCCATAGGGTCCAATGTTAATCTATGTCCTGCGGTGGCGGCCATCTTGGATTTTCGACCGGCATAAAAAACATAAAATTTGTAGAGGACCTTCCAATGATCATTCCTGGGCAGTTTGGTTTCAACTGTCCAAGTGGTTTCAGAGAAGAAGCATTTTGAAACATTTTTCCCATAGGGTCCAATGTTAAACTAAGTCCTGCCGTAGCCGCCATTTTGAATTTCATATCGGAACAAAAAACCTTAAGATTGTAGAGGACCATCCAATGAACATTCATGTACATTTTGGCTTTAATAATATTTGTAGTTTCTGAGAAGAAGGCATTTGAACATTTTCCCATAGGGTCCAATGTTAATCTATGTCCTGCGGTGGCGGCCATCTTGGATTTCCGACCGGCATAAAAAACAAAAAATTTGTAGAGGACCTTCCAATGATCATTCCTGGGCAGTTTGGTTTCAACTGTCCAAGTGGTTTCAGAGAAGAAGCATTTTGAAACATTTTTCCCATAGGGTCCAATGTTAAACTAAGTCCTGTCGTAGCCGCCATTTTGAATTTCATATCAGAACAAAAAACCTTAAGATTGTAGAGGACCATCCAATGAACATTCATGTACAGTTTGGCTTTAATAATATTTGTAGTTTCTGAGAAGAAGGCATTTGAACATTTTCCCATAGGGTCCAATGTTAATCTATGTCCTGCGGTGGTGGCCATCTTGGATTTTCGACCGGCATAAAAAACAAAAAAATTGTAGAGGACCTTCCAATGATCATTCCTGGGCAGTTTGGTTTCAACTGTCCAAGTGGTTTCAGAGAAGAAGCATTTTGAAACATTTTTCCCATAGGGTCCAATGTTAAACTAAGTCCTGTCGTAGCCGCCATTTTGAATTTCATATCGGAACAAAAAACCTTAAGATTGTAGAGGACCATCCAATGAACATTCATGTACAGTTTGGCTTTAATAATATTTGTAGTTTCTGAGAAGAAGGCATTTGAACATTTTCCCATAGGGTCCAATGTTAATCTATGTCCTGCGGTGGCGGCCATCTTGGATTTTCGACCGGCATAAAAAACAAAAAATTTGTAGAGGACCTTCCAATGATCATTCCTGGGCAGTTTGGTTTCAACTGTCCAAGTGGTTTCAGAGAAGAAGCATTTTGAAACATTTTTCCCATAGGGGCCAATGTTAAACTAAGTCCTGCCGTAGCCGCCATTTTGAATTTCATATCGGAACAAAAAACCTTAAGATTGTAGAGGACCATCCAATGAACATTCATGTACAGTTTGGCTTTAATAATATTTGTAGTTTCTGAGAAGAAGGCATTTGAACATTTTCCCATAGGGTCCAATGTTAATCTATGTCCTGCGGTGGCGGCCATCTTGGATTTCCGACCGGCATAAAAAACAGAAAATTTGTAGAGGACCTTCCAATGATCATTCCTGGGCAGTTTGGTTTCAACTGTCCAAGTGGTTTCAGAGAAGAAGCATTTTGAAACATTTTCCCCATAGGGTCCAATGTTAAACCAAGTCCTGTCGTAGCCGCCATTTTGAATTTCATATCGGAACAAAAAACCTTAAGATTGTAGAGGACCATCCAATCAACATTCATGTACAGTTTGGCTTTAATAATATTTGTAGTTTCTGAGAAGAAGGCATTTGAACATTTTCCCATAGGGTCCAATGTTAATCTATGTCCTGCGGTGGCGGCCATCTTGGATTTTCGACCGGCATAAAAAACAAAATATTTGTAGAGGACCTTCCAATGATCATTCCTGGGCAGTTTGGTTTCAACTGTCCAAGTGGTTTCAGAGAAGAAGCATTTTGAAACATTTTTCCCATAGGGTCCAATGTTAAACTAAGTCCTGCCGTAGCCACCATTTTGAATTTCATATCGGAACAAAAAACCTTAAGATTGTAGAGGACCATCCAATGAACATTCATGTACAGTTTGGCTTTAATCATATTTGTAGTTTCTGAGAAGAAGGCATTTGAACATTTTCCCATAGGGTCCAATGTTAATCTATGTCCTGCGATGGCGGCCATCTTGGATTTCCGATCGGCATAAAAAACAGTAACTTGGTAAAGGACATTCCAATGATCATTCCTTTACAGTTTGGGTTCAGTCAGTTCATTAGTTTCGGAGAAGAAGATCTTTGAAATTTCGGCCAATCAGAGCATATTATTGGCCCTGGCAGCCATATTGAATATCCGACTGGAACGAAAAACAGTAACTTTGTAGAGGACCATCCAAGGAACATTCCTGCTAAGTTCGGTTCCAATCGGCCAAGTGGTTTCGGAGAAGAAGCTTGAAATGTGAAAAGTTTACAGACGACAGACGACAGACGACAGACGACAGACGACGGACGCCAAGTGATGGCAATAGTTCACCTGGACCTTTGGTCCAGGTGAACTAACAAAAACTCATTTAATTTTATTTCAATGCCTATGATCTTTTGTGGTCGCACATTCGATAATTTCATTTTCCCAGGTCACCGTAAGCTTCGAAGCATTGACCCTTCGGACAAACGAACTGACACGGTTAAACATACCTACAAAATACGTACAAATGATGATCGACATATTGTAAAGGACCGACAAAAAATGTTTGCATCCACATTTGTCAAACTTACGTTCCTTAAGTCGAATTTCGGATAACTCGAAATTTTCCAACGTCCGGTGAACTTCGAGATAACCAGATTCAACTGTAAACGGTGAGCTCTTCACTTACAGAACATACACACACAGATACCGGTTTGCTATGGTTCAATCCTAATGCATAGCTGAGAACCTATATTAGCCCTGGTAAGTAAATGGTGAGCTTGTCAGAACCAAGTCAGGCACATATTACAGTGAACTGTACATGGATCAAACCCCAAATTATAGAAGACTCTCTACCAACAATGGTCAGTAAATGGGGAACTTATGGAACAAAGCATGCACACATCAGTCAACTGTGGAACATGCAAGCTTAAGTTCTAACAGAACCCCAAACAACTGTGGTAAGTTGGTGAAAATTTGTCAATTAAGGAACAAGACAGGCACACATCACCGTGAATAATAGATCAAGATCAAGTTATAAGAGAACCCTTACCAGCGATAGCCAGTAAATAGTGAATTATGTCACTGGGGGAACCAGGAAAGCACACATCACAATGAACTGTGGATCAAGCCTAAACTCTAAGAGAACCTCTACCAGAGGTGGTCAGTAAATTGTCACTGACGGAACAAGGAAGACACATATCACAATGAACTGTGGATCAAGCCTAAGCTTTAAGAGAACAGAACCTCTACCAGAGGTGGTCAGTAATTTATCACGGAGGTAACAAGGAAGGTACATATCACAATGAACTGTGGAACAAACCTAAGCTCTACGAGAACCTCTACCAGCGGTGGTCAGTAAATTGTCACTGAGGGAACCAGGAAGGCACACATCACAATGAACTGTGGATCAAGCCTAAGCTCTAAGAGAATCTCTACCAGAGGTGGTCAGTAAATTGTGAGCTTTGTTAGTAAGGAACAATGCAAGCAAATATCACAGTGTTGGACATGAATTTACACCTCATTAACAAAAGGATATTTTTTTCATTTTAGACAATTGATTGCCTTAACCAACTAGACAACAGCATTCTTTGATGTTTGAAACAAGCAACAAAACAGAGTTTGACAATGTTTATTTTGGAAATAATATTTAACAAATAAAATAATCTCTGTGAATTACTTTAACAAATAAATCTTGCTTCCAGTATTAGTATAACCATACACCCTGTAAACTGTTTAAAACATGTCATATACATATTCATATACAGATAATATAAAACGTATCATATACATATGTAAATCACCTGAAACATTTAATATGCATATGCAAATCATATAAAATATTTCATATGCATATTCAAATCAAGTATTATATGTAACTGTGTAGGACAAAAAGCATAAACACAATATCAGCAAGCTTTAAAAGACTTAAATACATTGTAAATCTAAATTATGGATCACATGTCCAAGCAAAATGTGAATCAAATACATCATTGTTTGTGACACATCTAATAGTTTCACTTACAAACAAAATTTACTATCTTATACAGTGGGATATATCAATTAACAAAACATTATAAAATGCACTATAATTAAAGCTCAAAGTGTGCTTCAGACCTATAGTAGTAATGACTGAAGTTGTTCATTTTGAGTGATTGTTGTTTTATGCCAACTCAGCAATTTTTCAACATGGCGAGAACCAGTTAATTTTCAACGAAATGATGATGAATTCCGCTTTCTACAAGACCAACACGCTTAGCTGGATTTTTATAGTGCTAGTTCACTGAAGCAACAGTCCGCATATAGACATGTCGCCCTACCCAGACACATTATCCTGATTCCGAGCCAACCAGTCTTTGCTCTTCCTCCTTAATGCTGCGTGCTTAGCGGGGAAGCAGCAACAAATATCAATTTATAGTCTTTGGTTTGACCTGATCGGGGCTCGAACCCACGATCTATCGCACTCGAGATGAGCACACTAATCTTTACAACACCGATGCGGTTCAATTTAACACACATTTTCAAAAACAATAAATAAAATCAAATTAAAACAAACATATAAAAAATATATGACAAATTCTATGTATTGCACAAAAGTAAAGAATAATAATAAATAGCATATATCATATGTAAGCTAACCTTTGACCTTGATCTACTTTTTTTTAATCGGTACTGTCATCCACCAAAATAAAGATTTCTCTATTAACTGCTTCATATTATATTTTACACACACACAATAACTTGGTAATGAACGCCTTCGAAATCAAAAGTGCTGATCCCTCAGCACAAAAACAAGGCGACAGATTATGATCATACTCTACATTGATTGGAAAACTAAAATCTGAGCAACACGAATGCCACTATAAACCTATTTGTAACCCATTAACAGCAAAAAATATGTTTAATCATTAGGACTGGTAAATTGTGTCACAACTCTTGTTTGTAGAAGAAATGTTTGTGTGATGACAAATTTCAGTAACGACCACATTAGCAAAACAAAATGAACATGGACACAGTAACAAGTTTGTCACCGATTTCCATAGCAAACGAAACTAGAGGCTCAGTGTGCTGAGCCTGTGTCGCTCAGCTTTCATTCTGCTTTGAGGAAACTTAATACAGAACCTTCCATAGTGCTTCCCACCAAATTTTGCTTCATTTTGGCAAAGCAGTTTCAGAGAAGAAATTTAGAATTCGACCAATCAGAAACAAGAATCGCCTGTGGCGGCCATGTTTGTTAATGGATCGGGACGAAATGAGCAATCTTTATAGGGACCTTTCATAGATGCTTCCTACCAAGTTTCAGTTCATTTGGCTGAGGGATTTCAGAGGAGAAGATTAAAATGTGAAAAGTTAACAGATGACAGATGCCAAGTGATGGCAAAAGCTCACATTGCTTTTGGCAAGGTGAGCTAAAAAGAAGCATGAACCATAATTTCTCATTAATTGGGTTGTAAATATCTGGTTTGGCTTGGTTTTATGGTGCTTAATGCCACTTTCAACAATATTTCAGTGATATCGTGGCTGTCAGTTTTACTGGTGGAGGAAACCGGAGGACCAGGAGAAAACCATCGACTTGTCGCAAGTCACTGACAAACTTTATCACATAATGTTGTGTCGAGTACACCTTGCCATTAGCGGGATTCAAACTCACAACTTTAGTGTGCCCACGACGGCCCCAAATTTTCTGGTTATTTCTAACATTTAGTACAAATGTCTAAATATACAGTTTAACCGTGTTTTGCTTCAAGAGTATTATTTGAGTTTTCCTAAGTACACAATATTAATAGTTATAATAATATAATAATACTACAAACTAAAAATCATAAGTTACTTATGTTAGCCAAGGAAAAGGATTATAACATGGAACTTTAAGATAAAGTCATAAAACTTTTGTACTAATACTTTCAAAACAGCCAATCACTGTATCTAATATACATGTATAATAAGTTCTGGTGTCATGGTCATAAAACTTTTGAGTACGAATTTCATACATATACTCTAAAATCGTCCAATCAGAACACTGTATTTAATAGATATGATGTTCTGATTGGATGATTTTCGAGTATGATTTTAAAACTCAGTTTATAAGTAAGTGTGCAAAAATTGTACTCGAAAATTTCATGATCGTAAGACCAGATCACAATTAATAAGAGTAAGTTTTTTGTCAATCCTTCCAGTCAGATATGTTTTTTACATGAATAATGGTTTACATTTTGTTCATGACTAATCTGTCAATGGACACCAATCATGGACAAATATATAAAGAAATTAAAAAATTTAAATATTCATAAATGCTTAATACATGTAACTTAATAAAGAAAATATAACAATATACTATACATTACAAACTGCTCTCAACCAATCAATTGACTGTGTATAACACACATCTATATATAACATACACTCCTTTCATGGACATTTTAGCATTTGATCTTAACAGTAGCATACAACCTTTGTATTATCTTGTGTATAACACACATCTATATATAACATACACTCCTTCCATGGTCCTTTTAGCATTTGATCTTAATAGTAGCATTAAACCTTTGTTATCTTGTGTATAATACTTGTACAAAAATGATGACAAATGGAAGAATGCTTAGATAGGACATGAATACCCTCGCTTCAAGCTAAAGTTAATCAGGGGCAGAACAGAAAAAGTCCAAAATCAAACTTGGCCTTCCTTTTATAGTCCATGATGTTGTGTATAAATTTCATTGATTTGACTTTAATAAGGGGAACTTAGTTTATTGAGCGGAAACCAAATGGGGTATATTGACAGACTGACGGACGGACATCCAGACATGAGTAAAACTCAATGTCACAGAGGCCTAGCAGCATACATAATGAGTATCATACAAAATTAAATACAGTAATAAACACATAATTCAGAACAAACCATGACTAAATTTAAATGTTGTTAACAATGGCGACAAAACTTCATGGTATCAAGAAAAATAAACTACTATGAATATATATAATGAAATGATTTTTAATATTTTCATAACCTGAATTACAGTTTAAGTACATAAAGTTAATACACATGATCTATTTTAATGGTTCATTGTACATGTGAACCAACACATGAAGGGGTCCAGATTTAGGAGAATTTCTCCAGTAGATATTGTATGGTATGTAAAAGTGGTCAATTAAACTAGGACAATGTCAATGTTTAAAGACAACAACCTGTTCTAACTACAAAATAAATCTCTTATGTAAACTGTATAAATGATCTTAATTTCATTTAATTGACTTATTTATTTCACAAATTTTACAAATTTGTTTACCATTGATCGGCAAGTTTGTGATGATTTATTTTCACATAATAAACTTCCACCTGTTATAGAACTAGTGTTATGGTTTTGGTGTTTAATGCCACTTTCAGCTATATCGTTGTGAATAGTTTTACTGGTGGAAAAACCTAGAGCCCAAGAGGAGATGTTGCTAAGAGGAAAAAGGGGGGTAACGTTAAGATCAGTCTATTGAAATATAAAATAATCTAACACTTTTTACTTCAAAAATGAACAGTACATACCTTCTGTAAAAATAAGAAACATCTTTTTTCCCCATTTCATTGCATAGTTAATCAACAATCCATTCTAACAATGTATCAAACCAAATTTTTTTTAAATTACTATCACTATTTTTCTTTCCAATTATTCAAAGATTACCCAAGTGAAATTTTTAAAAATGTACATCTCTTTTTTCTTTCTGTTTGCAAAATATACAAATAAATAAATAAAAATCTGCAGATATATACAAAGCCCTACTGAATGATAGTGATATGATATATGTATTAAATGTAATTTTAAGCCTAAGAATTTATAAACATGATTATTAAACCTATATTGGTATCATTATATACAAATGTATATATACAGTCAAGCCTGTATTAAGAAGTCATCTTTGAGACAAAGAAAAAGTGGCGTTATAAGACAGGTGACCTCTTAAAACAGGTTCAATTCATATGAAATTATCTATGACAGGACTAGAAAAAGATGACCTTTTTATACAGGTGACTGCTTAACAGAGGTAACTGCATGGGCAGGTTTGTCTGTATATATATATATATATACACACAGAAATGTTTTCATTAATATCCTGATGTTCCTTTAAAGAAATAATAACTTTTTGTTATTATGCTTATATGGACAAATCTCGCTTGACGTCATTTAAAATCTTATTGAAAAAAATCAAACTTTGACTTTTTAATCACATTATAAGCACATTATATATGCCAAAAAAATGTTATCATTAATAACCTGATATCCCTTTATTGAAAAGGGAAAAAAATCAAAAAACAAAAAATAATAATATCTATACTTGGAAAATATGCTAATTTAGAGAAAAATCTTGCTAATAAACATTTAAATTATCCATTAAATAATCAAATAATACCCAAGTAAAACTATTTTAAAATGGACATTTTTTTAAATTATTGTCAGCTAAACTGACACAAACCTTAAAGACCTTTTAATTGAAATTGTAATAAATTAAAAAAATTGAGTAATATTTACACAAACAAATCTAAGTCAATATTTACAAAATTTTAATACATGTATAATGGAATGTCAAATTGCCTTTATAATTTTCCACTTCTTTAATTTCAATACTTTTTCCTTCTATTAAGTTTCAATTTATTCTTTTTTGTTTCAAAAAGTATACAAATAATGATACCTCATATAAATAAAAGCTAAGATTGCTTCATTAAGACATACACGCCACCCAGGGAATGATTGATTGATTGATTGATTGATGTTTAACTCCAACTTTAGCAGTATTTCAGCTATCTCGTGGCATTATTCCTACAGTGGTTGGAGGTCTAAAACATCTCGTGGAAATGAAGCAGGGAAAATGAAATTGCTATTATGGGTGGTTACCCTATTTTCAAAGTGCCTTCCTTTTGTACCATGTATGTTTAAATTAGTACTTTTTCTTAAAGGCTGTCAGAAATGATTTTTGTTTTTATATTAAAAGTTGCCAATATTTGGTGTTTTATACTAATTGCAGTTGAAATGTTTCTTAATATCATACATAAATAACCTAGAACGAAGGAAATACGTCGCTGTTTGATTATCTTGCATCCAGTAAAGCATTCAATGTTTACCCGCACAATATTCATACAACCTGACAGTGAACTCATTCGGGAAAGCATTTGCCCATGTGCGAAATTGTTTGTTGATGAAGGAAATGTGCACATGGCACAAGTCGAATCGTGGAAGAATAAAAATATTGACGAATTCTATACGAAAACAACACAAAAAGGAGGATTCAGCAAGCTTTGTGTAAAATTTAAAAAAAGATGTTATACCGACCTACTCCATTTTTCAACATGTAAGCATAATTTAGTATATTTTTTCGGCCGAATCGTATTTTGACAGTAGAATTGCATCATAGTTTTTTATATATTCTTTTTTTCAGGAGAAAACACTAGGTGATATCTCTTTTAAATTAGAGACTAAAATAATGAGCTTCATGTCTGGTTTTTTTCTAAAAAAATATAATCAAGAAAACTCAAGTGTTGTCAATAATATGCAATACAATTTGTTTACAATTTTCCCTTTATCGGGCCCCTTTGCAGATTTTGGGTTTGTTTTTATTGATTTCATCATGTATTTCCGATTTTAAGTGTCATTCTTATTAAATACCATTATATAATATTGACTGATTACACCTGGTATCCAATTTCATTGATATATTTCTTAAATTATATTAATTCTAACGAATTTACATGCACCTTGGTTATTTATAGCAGTTATCAGTGTTCGGCAAACCTCGGAAAAGCAGCCGACTTATAATTAGGTGTTAATGGTGATTCCACCGACAGACATTCAAATTCTTTTCACTAATTACGATATCATAACATATTTATTTAAACCTGGCTTCTTGTTCAGAACATTTTATTAGTATAAAACATCGAATATTTGCAACTTTTAATATAAACAAAAAAATTAAATTCTGACAGCCTTTAAATACAAGTTCTATATAAAAAATATTTTACACAATTTTAGAGTAAATTTATCTATAATCTTTAACTTTCTCCCTCTGTTGTTTCCTTAGGTTTCTCTCTCAATACTGTTATAAGATATTCAATGAGTATAGACAGGAATTTATCAAGTGGATCCATGAATCCACGCTGCATCCACTTGGGAATGGTGACTCTGGCATGAGTAAATCCTAACTTCTGTAAAACATAGTCCACACCTACCGGGTCTATCTCCTTACTGGCCCAATGTAATAATCTGAAACACCAAATTCTAAATAAGTACAGTGAAAATGAGGTCAAGGTTAAGTGACATGAGCCTGGCTGACATGTAACCTCCATGATCATTGTATGGACTAAATATGCTGAGCCTAGGTTATATGGTAATAGAGGAATTCACCTCGTCATGAATATGTGACATAAATTTAACGAAGTCAGTTGACTGGGAAAATGAGGTCAGGGTCAGGTGACACAGTGTGTATGGTAATAGAGAAACTGACCTAATCACAAAAATTAGAAATTGTTAATGCTGTCACAGACAGAAAAGCAATAACTATATCTCTCTTCTTTGGTGACTATCGTCGCAGGCAAGACAAAAACCTGGCTAATTTGCAAATTTAATAAAATGTACCATATATAGAAAGAGTCTATCATGTACAACATGGACCACACATAGATGATCCCCCTAGTGTTGATTAATGGCAAAGAGGTTTCTGAAAAGATTATATTTCAGCATTAACACAATATACAGTGTCTTAAAATATAAAGTTTATGTGTAATCGGCTCAAAACTCAGGAAAGGCTCAGATAACGTTGTCTCTGTCCTGGTTTCTATAGAAGAAAACCAAATCAAATTTATATTTCAAGACACATCATTAACATTGTGCATTACCTAACAGTAGGTTCCAACTTCCAGAATTTACAGTTGAATTCTCTCCAATCTTCCTTTAAAGCAGCAGTAGGGTCTATTACTTTCTTCTTCTCTGAGTCAGTCTTGTAAGACATTCTACTCTCTGTACATAAAGAGCATGAAAATTAAATATATCAGTTCTGTAAGACATTCTGCTATCTTTACATAGAGAGCATGAAAATTAAATATATCAGTTCTGTAAGACATTCTGCTATCTTTACATAGAGAGCATGAAAATTAAATATATCAGTTCTGTAAGACATTCTGCTATATGTACATAAAGAGCATGAAAATTAAATATATCAGTTCTGTAAGACATTCTGCTATATGTACATAAAGAGCATGAAAATTAAATATATCAGTTCTGTAAGACATTCTGCTATCTTTACATAGAGAGCATGAAAATTAAATATATCAGTTCTGTAAGACATTCTGCTATCTTTACATAGAGAGCATGAAAATTAAATATATCAGTTCTGTAAGACATTCTGCTATATGTACATAAAGAGCATGAAAATTAAATATATCAGTTCTGTAAGACATTCTGCTATCTTTACATAGAGAGCATGAAAATTAAATATATCAGTTCTGTAAGACATTCTGCTATCTTTACATAGAGAGCATGAAAATTAAATATATCAGTTCTGTAAGACATTCTACTATCTGTACATAGAGAGCATGAAAATTAAATATATCAGTTCTGTAAGACATTCTGCTATATGTATATAGAGAGCATGAAATTTAAATATATCAGTTCTGTAAGACATTCTGCTATCTTTACATAGAGAGCATGAAAATTAAATATATCAGTTCTGTAAGACATTCTACTATCTGTACATAGAGAGCATGAAAATTAAATATATCAGTTCTGTAAGACATTCTGCTATATGTACATAGAGAGCATGAAATTTAAATATATCAGTTCTGTAAGACATTCTGCTATCTGTACATAGAGAGCATGAAATTTAAATATATAGTGGAGTGGTTAAAGGTCATTTGTGGAAAATGTCGAAAATCGTAATTTTTTTTATATAATGGATATTTTCCTTGAAAACAGTTTATTATTACAATTAAAAAATGCTGGCATTATGTAGAGTGTTATGTTTTTGATCAAATAATTTCCTTTTTGCTTGAAAATATCGGGTAAAGGTTACTGATATATGCCCCTGCCTTCGGGAAGTACAAAAAATGTATTTTTAAAATTTGTGCCATCAAAATTGAAAAAGAAAATACAGAAATTACAAATGGAGCTTAATCATAGAAAAATATAGTATATGAAGATATTTTCTGGAAAGTTTCATAAAAATCTTACGAGAAATAACGGGGTATATGAAGTCTGAACTCTACCACACCAACCTAAAAGTAGGACAAAAATTGATTTACTTTTAATAAAAGAGCATAGCTACAATGGTAAAAAGTATACTATGCCTTTTACAGAGGTCTCATGATAGATGAAAGCCCACCAACCGCGTCAAGGTCTGAGACCAATGGCAGGTTTCTTTTTTTTTTCCAGTCAGATATCTGCTTTAGATGTCGCTTGGACAATCCTCGTCGTTTCCCAAATTTTCAGCTACCGACAATTGGTGTGACAGCTGATTTCTACATTCTTCATTTCCTTGACAATCACAGATGCTCGTACACGATAAATTTTGTTCAACGCAAACACAATTTTTGCTGCAAATGGACTTGCCTTTACACATACATACAAGGTCTTGCAAGAAGTCAGACGTCATGGGTCCTTCAAAGTACTTTGGCATTAATTATTTGTTCTCATTTCTCCATCCATACTCTAAAGGTGACCTAGGCGGTGGTTTAGCTTCATTAGCATGTGTCCATACATACACTTGGAATGCAACACGAAGTATGTGTTGTCTAAATGCTGCTTCAGATGGAGGAAGTTTGACAAGAGAGGAATCTTTTTACAAAGCTAATTTTACTCTGAGTTTAATTAGATCTCTGTGAACAGACTTAACACTACCTTTTGGGTCATACAGATCAGCTACCAACAGCCTGCCTGCTTCAACACATATATCAACATCAGAACTAGCTAGATTTGTCAAAGTTTGGTATTTTGTTGTATTTTGTTTAAGAATTTTATAAACTGTCTTCTTGCCAATACCAAAAAAGGATGACGTTGTGTCGCACCCAGTAAAGGAGTGAGCTACTGGTAAAATGTTTTCCATTTCAGCTCCAAGTGAGTTATATAGGTCATGCACTGATATAAATCGCCGACCGTCTTTTACTGACGTTATGCTACCCGTTTGAAACCAAAGCTCGTCGATATTGGTAATTTTGGAATAGAAGTGGAGAGAAAGCAGTAAAACATCAGTATCAGAAGATTTAATCATGATCCGCCCATTACTGTTTCTTTTAACCATTTGTTGATTGACAAACATAGACTGGAGGATAATTCAAGTATCGGCTTCCTCCTAGGTGCTAAAAATCTCTTCACAATCACTGACATTGTCTTTGGAAAACTTCATCACCACCTATTGATTTTGAAAACAACCAGCCAGGAAAATTTCACCTGTCTTTCATGAACTCATGGAAGTGTTTGAGAGCGTATTCACCAAGAAACTTAACCAACCCTTGTTTGTTCTCTGATGTGCATAAAAATTTCCTCCATTCTGGAATAGATCTACCCTCAATTATCTGAAAGACCTTGCCAGGATTTGAAGATGATCGCCTTTCTCTTTCTGCATATTTCGTTGAATCCTTTTTGTCATAGCGGTCAAACACATCAACCACACAACCGTAGTGTTGAAAACATGCAACCATGTTGTCAAAGTAATCTTTAGCTAGCTCGCCAAATGTATTATATCTTTTAGCATTTAAACTTTGAATAATTCCCATTCCATCTCTTATCAGGGTCGATTTGTTTTTATCATATGATGGAAGAATGAATGAGGTAGAAATTTCTTTTTCAAGCAAATGAATCGGATCTGATTTGCAGCACTTGTGCATTGATCGATCATCATGGAAAATAGCAGTTGGTATTGGACCAACAGGATATGCCAAAACCTTTTCTACGCTGACCTCTTCACGCACGTTTGCAAGTGCTAAAGCTCTTCGAAAGACAAGCTCGGGATGAATATGAGCTTTGACAACGTCACCAGTTCGACATTTAAGATTACTCTTCTTTGTCATGTCCTCAAACGTTTTGAGAGAAGATCTAGATATCGGAGAATAAAAATTACAATTTTCATTTTCTTTTAAACATCCAACAACAAAAGATTGCAAATATTTTTGTCCTTGATCGACACAGTTCAGGAGCGAATCTTCTACCTCTTTTTTTGCATGCAAACCTGTCGCGATGTTAATAAGATCTTTAGGGCATGCTTCAACATCGAATGGGTCAGTCATGTTGTTCTTGACATGGTCTATTAGACTGCGCACATGTTCTTTGTCGCATTTCATAGCTGTTGATCTATTTTCCTCATGGTTTTTTTTCTGTTGACGACGACAACCCTGACCTTGTTTTCATTTCTGATGAAAACTTGGCAAGAATATGTCTGGTAAAAGTCCAACGAAGAAGCGCTGGCTTTTGATTTGTCTAGCCAATAATACCCCCGCTTCCCTTCCGGTCTTTAATGATGGTTTTCTCGGTAGCAATATCACTCCATTGCCCATTGAACACACCAACTGTCTGTTTGATGGCAAATTTGCCAGACATGAATTCTTCCTGAATGTCATCTGGTAGAGTCATCATATCCATTAAGTAAACTGGTGTCCACCTAGCATAGTTTGTTTTATTTCCAACAAAGAAATATGGCAACATTGAAGACACGGATTGAAGATGTAAAAGCCAATTTCCGTCACGTTCTGCCCTGACATTCATAAGAATAATTTCAACTGCTCGTAAAAACATTTCCCAAAATCTAAAAGTTGAAGAAGACTTACAGCAGAACTCACTGAAAGCAGTAAACAAAGGAGAAAGTTGCTCACGGAACAGTATTGACAGCTTTGATAAATCAACTGCATTGTTGTGATTGTAAAAAGCGGCATGGGTATCAGCAAGTTCCTGCCAGAACCTTTCGTCCACATTAGCTACACCGTCTTCATACGCTAGTGTATACGCTCTTATGCCTCGATTAAACTGATTACCTTGCAGTATTTGATCCACAGTGCACCCAGCATAAACTCCTGAATCCACTAATAAATCACGAAGTCCAGCCGTAGCCCAGATTATACCAAGTGCTGACATAAAACAAGACAAAGTATGAAAGCCACCGAGTCGCAGGACATGAGATTCAAACTGTTCAGGCATAGACCACTTCACCTGTTGTGCAATGGCAAAAAGTTGTTGGTCAAATGTCTGAGCTGAGCATCCTTGACCCACTGCTGTGGACATCTTCATGCACTTGCACATTGTTGTCCATACTGTTGCCATATCAGCGGGTTTTGCGTCTATGATTGGAGGATAGGCAACGATGTGGTCTGGCTGACGGTCTGACAGTATTTTATTGAACCCTGTCCAGAAAGGAACAACCTGTTCCATAACATTTGCTTTAACTGGAACTTCAACCATGGGACGAGTGAGAGATCGGAGTAGTACCCATATCATATCTGTTACCTCATTTTTTGTTTTTGAATATACACTAATGTTGGAGTATGGGTCATCATATCTAAGTGGACCAAATCTTTCCTTTGGCTTTTTGAAAGGCAAACATGCCATCATTGCAGTAGTGTTTTCATTTATTGGAAGACATTTTTCTTGGCCGCGTTTTATCTTGATTAAATCGGCCGGTTGGTTTGAAATCACTTGAAATACTGCTCTTGCCATTGAATGGAATGTATTTTTCCCATCAATGGTTTCAGTGTTGAGATCAACATTGTCTGACCCTTCTTGAATGAAGCCACCACCAGAAATTTTTAGGCAAATGCCGTTTGGTATAAACAACCCCGATTGTGATTTAGAGATTTCGTGATTTGCTGAACTTGTCAAAAACCGTCTGACCTCGGTGTAATTAGCACAAAACCCATAAGAATTCAAAGTTTCAATTAGCTGTTCGTGATGAAACTGAAGTGCAAGACCTATGCTGAAAGGTGTAAACTGTTTTTTGTGTAATGAAATTACACATTCAGCGATAGAGATACATTTTCGTAAGATATCATTTGAAATCCCTTCGTAATTATTTTCCTGATAGAAACAACTATCATTAACCAATCAAACGATAAAATTAAGCAGGCAATGTGGAATAAATTTACAAGATTCAGTGATAGAAACTTCTGAGGGCAAAGGGTAATATTCATTAGACATTTCTAACCATTGTAAGCTACTGCGTAAAATTTTTGCCGCATCATGCAGTGTTTGTTCTTCGTCAAGTTGTTTCGACTGAGTGTTCTCAAAACTTGTCTCCAACTCTGTAAATTTCAGTTCGGCTTTTAGATTGTCTGCAGCGTGAATAGCCTCAGACACAGTGATTGAACTACTGAATACTGTATTAGATTTGCCCTGTCCACGTTGCTTTTCAACAATAATGGCGTTTCCAAAATAGTTGAGTAACTTTTGCTGCAATTTTGAAGTTGTATATTTGCTAGCAATGTTTGGTGGGAGAAAGGAACAGAACTTATCAAGCAAGAAAGACATAGAAAATGCCTTTTTGTTAACAAAGAGATCATCTTGTATGCTATCTATGAATTGATGAAAAGCACTTGCATGCTCACTCTTTTTCGACTGGTACAGTGTCTGATTTCATGTTTGAAAGGTAGTTCGCTATGCATGACGAGTGATACAATGCATTTTCCAAGAAATTGTCAACTGACTGAATTAAACTAACCATATCGAAATCGGACTTGTTATTCGCAGTATGGAGTATGTTTTTGACTCAATCTTTAGATTCGACGTGCTTTAAATTCCTATCTTTTTTGTAACTTTTCTGTTTACAAAATATGCATTGAGACCAATCAAATGGAACAGTCATTGAGCGGGTCTTTACACAAATAGATTCTGATGTTCTCACTGAGCCACAGGCAGAGGCATTCATTTGTGCTTCAACTGGTTCAAATTTTTCTAAATTTATTTTGCTTGTGTAGCTTTGATAGCAGGATCTATGATACTGTATCCTATCAGTTGGAATCAAATTTGTCATGAAGACGGCGATGGACGTCATCTTTCCTCAAGCCAACAGCTTTAAATAAGGTACATTTCCCCTTTTCGCTTGCCTTAGATAGAGTATCATCACAAGAGATCTGACAAATTATGCATAATTCCCAACTGCTGACCGTTCTACTCTTTGTCGATAGTGAGTGAGCAAACTTTACGGGACTACACATTTCCAAGAACGAATCAGATATAGTCTGATTGGCAATAAGTGACAAATTAAAATGACCACATCGGTATAAAAACTGGTAAAAAACAATCTTAAATTCAACACAAAACAAAAATAAGGTATATCATAAAACAAATTTAAACAACAATATAAAACTTCAAGTGTTCAGGACTATATATACAGGACGAAACTTTTTCCAGAACATTTCATGTCTATTCCGATCGGTACTAAAATGCTAACTAAACCACCAAAACAAAAAAGTAAAACCCACTTAAAAAACCATACATTTAAGAAACTAGAGGCTCAGTGGGCTGAGCCTGTGTCGCTCACCTTTCATTCTGCTTTGAGGAAACTTAATACAGAACCTTCCATAGGTGCTTCCCACCAAATTTCTGTTCATTTTGGCATAGCAGTTTCAGAGAATTTTTTTTTAGAAATTGACCAATCTAAAACAAGAATTGCCTGTGGCAGCCATGTTTGTTAATGGATCAAAACGAAATGAGCAATCTCTATAGAGGACCTTCCATAGATGCTTCTTATCAAGTTTCATATCATTTGGCCAAGTGGCTTCAGAGGAAAAGCTGTTTCAGAAATCGACCAATAAGAAACAAGAATTACCTATGATGGCCATGTTTGTTAACGGATCAAAATGGAATAAGCAATTCCCATAGAGGACCTTCCATAGATGCTTCCTACCATGTTTCAGAGTAGAAGATTTTTAGAAATTGACCAATCAGAAACAATAATTGCTTGTGGCAGCCATGTTTGTTAATGATCGGGAAAAAATTAGCAATCCTTATAGAGAACCCTCCATAGATGCTTCCTACCAAGTTTCTGTTCATTTGGCAAAGCGGTTTCAGAGAAGAAGATTTTTAGAAATTGACCAATTAGAAAAAAGAATTGCCTGCGGCAGCCATATTTGTTAATGGATCGGGACAAAATGAGCAGTCTTTATAGAGGACCTCCCATAGATGCATCCTACCAAGTTTCGGTTCATTTGGCAAAGTGGTTTCAGAGGAGAAGATTTTTTAGAAATCATCCAATCAGAAACAAGAATTGTCTATGGTGGCCATATTTGTTAACGGATCGGGACGAAATGAGCAATCACAACAGAGGACTTTCCATAGATGCTTCCTACCAAGTTTCAGTTTATTTGGCCAAACGGTTTCAGAGGAGAAGAATCTAATTTTTTCAATAGTTTTGTATTTTTTACTGATTTTTTTCACTAATTTTCAAGTTTGAGAAGCGGCAACGGCCATGTTTGATGGCAGTCGGGGTCATCATTTATGGTCTGAAAGAGAATTATATATGTATTGTTCTTTTATAGTTTGGTAGCAACATTGGCTCTTTACAATATTTAAAGAATTTAAAAAAAATAAAAAAAATAAAAATTTTGTAACGATGGCAGCCATTTTTCATAAGCGACCAGGGTTACCAACCATAAGTCTGAAAGTGGATCATATATGCATCATTTCCATAAAGTTTGGTGGCAACTGGCTTTTTACCAGATTTTAAAATATGTTTTTTGACAATAATTTTCTATTTTTTGTAACAGTGACAGCCACGTTGGATGACAGCCGGAGGTCTTCAATCAAAATTTTGAAAGAAGACCACATATGCATTCCTTCCATATGGTTTGATTGCATTTGATTCTTTACTGGATATTAAAATAATTTTTTAATGAATTTTTTCACTAATTTTCAGTTTATAGTAATGATGGTGGCCATGTTTGATGGGGAATAGGGTCCTCAACCATAATTCTGAAAGAATATTACATATGTATCAAATTTAATTGCAATATACTCTAAAGGATTTTTCTGGATTTTTTAATTGATTTTTTTGCTGATTTTACCCCAATGTTCTATTTATAGACATGGCGGCCATGCTGGTTCGGCAGGGTCATCGTACATAACTTTTAAAGGGAACCCCCTAAGGATGATTCAGGCCAAGTTTGGTTTAAATTGCCAGTGGTTTCAGAGGAGAAGATTTTTTAAAAAGTTTAGACGGACGACGGACGCCAAGTGATGGCAATAGCTCATACAGGTGAGCTAAAAATTGCAGTGAAGGTAGATCTTGACAGGCTGAACATGTTTGCAGTTTAAACTTAACATCTATCTCTTATTGTTTTTGAAATAAAGGACGAAAAGTATTAAAATTTTGAAAATTTGATGAAAAAAGGGCAATAACTCCAAAACAGGTAATGGAATTTACTTCAAAATTGCAGGGTTGGTAGATCTTGACATGCTGCACATTTTTGCAATTTAAACTTAACATCTATCTCTAATAGTTTTTGAAATATAAGACGAAAAGTATAACAATTTTAAAATGTGATGAAAAAAGGGCAATAACTCCAAGATGGGTAATCAGATTTACTTCAAAATTGCAGGGTAGGTGGATCTTGCTGTGCTGATCATTTTTACCCCGTGTCAGATTCCTGTTTTTATTAACGGTTTTTGAGTTATTACCCAAAAACTGCAATTTTACCTCTATGTTCTATTTATAGACATGGTGGCCATGATGGTTGGTCGGCAGGGTCATCGGACATAACTAAAGGGAACCCCCTAAGGATGATTCAGGCCATGTTTGGTTTAAATTGGCCCAGTGGTTTCAGAGGAGAAGATTTTTTAAAAAGTTTACAGACGGACGCCAAGTGATGGCAATAGCTCACTGACCCTTTGGGTCAGGTGAGCTAAAAAGAACTTGCACAAAACACTTTTAAACTCAACAATGAACAATGATTTATGTATTTCACAAACGTATTCGAACGATAATGTCAAAACTTCAAGACTTCACGGCACGCATATTGTCATGAATAAGGGTGAAATTAATACAGGGGAAAGTAACGAGAACGAAAACGTTTATAAATTTAATGAGTCAGTGGTTTCAAAAAATTGCTGTTTTAAGGTTAAATTTGTACCTTTTTGAGTGATTTGTAATTATAGAGTGTGAAAGAACTGATAAATATACAAATTTATTCACCAAAAAACTACCTACTCGTAATTCATTAAATTATATTCACAATGACAGGTACTGCAATCGGAAAAAGCTTTCACATTCTTCCGAGAAATGCTCAATAATTATTTAGCTATCCGTCAGATGCTAAATCTTCTATGTTAAAATGTTTGCTTGTTTTTTGAAAATTCTGACAATAACTTTTTGTGTCAACAATTTACTTTGTTTAATGTTCTTACAGCCTTTTTGTAATTGAAGTTGTAATTTGAAAAATCTACGAAATTTCACTTTCAAGAGCTCTAACAAAAAAATGCACCATGGGAAAATTCTACGACAGGGCTTAAATGATAATATAATGTATACCTAATCATTTTGCGAAATATCAGCCGTGAGGTATGTCGGTCCATTAAACTCGGAAAGTACGCGTCTTTTTCTAGAATCGTTCCTGTACTAATAGTACATGTGTCAGTTCTTTGCTTCAGTCTATCCTACTTTTTAGTGTTGTTTTTGTCTCTCTATCCTACCTGTTTAAGTTGTTACTTACCTTTATCTTTTTCTTTGATATACATGAAGATGAGATCATGTATAAAGAGAATGACTTCAGCATCCATAGCTACATAGATATGGTCTTCAAATTCTGTCACAAATGTTACCTCAACTACGGTTCGTTCATCTACAAATAAACAATATAATACATAGACATGGTCTTCAAATTCTGTCACGAATGTTACCTCAACTACAGTTCGTTCATCTACAAACAAACAATATAACGTAATTATACAATTATTGTAGTTCCTCTCTTATAAAGGCCACTCCTTTTGCAGTGGGAAAGTGCCCTTAAAAGACAGGCATTTGACCAGACTTGACCATATATATGAGTACACGGCGGGTGTCTTACCTATTGCTATCTTCTGGGTTCACCTCCAGTTTTTTGTGTGGTCCTTTTCGCTCCTCTTTTTAGCTTTCTGTATTGTGTTGTGTTTTGGTTTTTTTTGTTTTGTTATTGTCCTGTGTCTTGTGGGGCAAATATTGCCAGTGTCCCTGGATAGTCCATTATTTTGCCCCCCCCCCCACCCTCACTTATTTTGGCATTAAGTTAAAAAAAAAGATTTATTAGTATGGAAGCAGATACTGTCCAGTTAACCAAGGGTATAAGGATAAGGGTATGCCTTGAAACTAAAGTAATCAATTGGATGTTCATGATCATAATCACACTGTGTATTTCTAACTCTAGTAGCATTAATTTTACCATCAGAAGCTGGTTCATGTTCACCCTGTGTATGGATAGATCTCAGACACATCTCTAAAGATGGCAATACAAATATCATCTCTGTATCATGGAAGTATTCCTGCGTACGCCTACGTCTGTGGTCCTTAGGACTCTCAGCTGCATTTCTCTGCATCATTGGAAAATTATCTAAATCTACAAATAATAATAAAACAGAAGGATGATGAGGGTTATTTCTAAAATGAGGTCCTATACTGGCTATTGTGAGAAACCCCCTTTCCCCCCATGTAAAACAACAATTATGTGTGAATTTAAGTCTGCACATCTTATATGACGTCTTATGCTGGCTATTGTGATTATCCCCCACCCCCCATGTAAAACAACAAGGGCAACGCAAAGCGTGGCGTATCTCCTCGCCTAAAAATTTGACCTTTGACCTTGAAAATCAATAGGGTTCCAGATTCTCATAAGAACTAAGTATGTACCAAGTTTGGTCAAAATCCATTGAAGGGTGTTGATTCTAGAGTGTTCACAAGGATGTTACAGGGTAAAAATTAGACCCTGTGAACTTGACCATTGACCTATGACCTTGAAAATCAATAGGTTTCCAGATTGACCTAAGGACTAAGTATGTACCAAGTTTGGTCAAAATCCATGGAAGGATGTCGATTCTAGAGTGTTCACAAGGATGTTATGCGGTAAAAAAATTTACCTGGTGTCCTTGACCTTTGACCTATGACCTTGAAAATCAATAGGGTTTCAGATTCTCTTAAGGACTAAGTATATACCAAGTTTGGTCAAAATCCATTGAAGGATGTTGATTCTAGAGTGTTCACAAGGATGTTACGGAAGGACGGACGGACGGAAGGTAGCGTTACTATATCCCTTCGCAACTTCGTTGGCGAGGGGATAATTATGTGCGAAATTAAGTTTGTACATTTAATATGACGTCCTATACTGGCTATTGTGATTACCCCCACCCCCATGTAAAACAACAATAAATTATGTGCAAATTTAAGTTGCATGTCTTGAATTTGAAGCTTTATTCTTTAAAAACTATAACAATATTTCATTAATTATACTAGGCTCTAAAACATAACTGCCACCATATATCTAAAATATTGTTGAAAGTGATAACCCTAACCCTCTAAAACATATGTAAGATACCTATTATCTCCATTACTATTTGGACTTTAATTACTGTAAAAGTATTAATTTTCGCTGTTTCTCCCAACTAGACAAATTCGCGGATACCTTTTTTCGCGTATTTCTTATTGCACAAAAGCAGTCTTCGAAATTAGACTTTTGAATTTACTGGCCCGAAAACTTCAAAATTATAATATTTATATAGATTCTATTGAAAAAATTTGGCAAAAGTCACTGGTCCAAATCAATTTTCACTGGCCGTGGGCCACCGGACCACTGCTAAAGTCAATGATTGCAAAAGCAAAAAAAAAATGTACTTTTCGGTCAACCAGTTTATTAGCAGACGACGTTTTATACTGACAAGATAAAATCGTATTACGTATTACATTTGTCATGTGAAATCTGCTCACTCTGTTTTATCTTAACAGTAAGTTAACTTATGTTCACTCATTATAAAATTACTAGTAAAACTTTCAAATACTAGTAGTGACACGATGTTAAAACGTTGGTTCCCCATCAGAGACACCACCTCCTTGGGAAAAGCAGCAAGTGATGCTAAAATTGATATAAAACTGTCTAATATCAAACTCATTCATGGATCGTAGCTGCATTCCAGCAAGTAACAAAAGAAACTTTAATTAGGGGGTGGGAAAAAACATGTATCAAAGAATGTGTTGACAATTGCCGACTATGATTACCCTAATTATCTGTTTCGCATTTACAGTATGATTTCACACTTTGACGCACACTGTGATTTTAACATTTTATTTCTACTATTGACACTCAGTGTACCTGTAATTATGGCAGTAGTTTTTGTAATTTTGTAATTAAATTTTGTTCTTGAAACGTACATTTGTGTATGTCTTAATTATAATTGGAGGTCATGATCATAAAACAGTTTGACATGATCAGTTGGCCTGAAAACTATAAATAGAATTGAACTGTATGGTTACATGGGAGACAATCGGATACATAATGAAAACGAAATACCGGAAAACACTTCAACTTTACATAAAAATACCAATAATTAAATATATAGTATACGTTTTGTACAAAATAAAAATTTCACAAAACACACTTGATAGAAATACTCCACATTGATCATGTAAAGAATACGAAAAGTTAACATGTTGGGTTGAAGTTACTACTATCAAGGACTGACATACAAATGTAAGTAATCTTTTGTTACAATTTTTCAAAGGTACTATTTTTAGCTGTCTGACGTCCTCCTCGAAAGAAGAGAAAATTAGTACACAGCGAAAATGAGTACTTTTACAGTAAATCATTCTATTTTCCTCAATATGCCATAACAGCATGATAGGAAATATGGCTTAATAGGATTAGGGTTATGGTGTTTAACGTCACTTTCAACAATATTTCAGTTATATAGTGGCGGTCAGTTTTATTGGTGGAATAAACCAGCCATGAGCAGGATTTAAACTCATAACCTTAGTGGTGATAGGCACTGATTGCAGAGGTAGATGTAAATCCAACTACCATTTGATCATGACCACGGCAGACTCTTGTAAGATATTCTACTATCTGTACATAGAAACTATGAAATTTAAATAAAGTACATGTGTCAGTTCCTTGATTCAGTTTATCCTATAATATAATCATGACCACATTGGCCCCCTGGTTTAATAGGCAAAATAATCAAACAGTAATGGTTGATAATACAACATTATTTTTATATCATTGTATTTCATTCTGTGAATCACATTTTGATGAAATGCTCTTTCATTTAATTTAACTCAGATTCTGCACAAAAAATAAAAAAGGGTTAAGAATGTGTCATAGGCATACATGTGAACCTTCCGTTGGGAGCATTTTTCTCCCGATTTTGAGGGCCCCTTCCGTCAACTTTCAAAATCTTCCGCCCGTGAAAAAAATAAAGTACAATAAAATCTTGACCTACATTTTGCGATCAATATTTCTAGAAATTCCCCATTTGGAACTCCTGCACTGCCGAAAAACACTGAGAGATATGAATGGTAAAGGTGAATGTCATATTTAATGATATCCGGTTATTGATCTGTTTGACAACTTTACAGGTACATTGGGTCTAGTCCAAGATTCCTCTGCCGTCCGACGGCAGAGGAATCTCGGCCTACATTGGGTCATGGTGATTAATTAAGGTGTTGATGATTATACAACAATTATCCACTGATTGACAGTTAATTGGGGATAAGGAAGTGGGTTTGTGGTACACGCTTAGATAATTAGAAGTGTGATAGCGACAATTAAAAATAGTTATAAACCGTTGTGCAAACAGGAGTCGGACAACCTTTGATGCAGAGGAAAACTTCTTATATCGATCAAACGTGCAATGAATTCATCTCGGATTGAGTTGCTATGGCTTGTTTGGGACCAAAGCCGATCAAAGTATTATTTAAGGATAAACCACAAAAATGCCGAAACGTATGCTTAGTGCTATCACCCAACTCACCAGCAGCAAAGTGACTTTTTAATTTTAGTGCTCTATGACTTTATTGTTCAGAACGTTCTGTCTTCATTGTTATAACCTTATGATTATGAATGATTATGAATAAATTATAAATACAGTTTTTATCCTTCATTCATCATATGAAACACTACTAATAAGACAGAAATGTAAACAATATATATTGAAATGGGATGCAGTTGGTTCAATACTGAAACAAACAAAAGGAAAACATCAATAAAAAATAAAAACATGCATCAAATACGTCGATAAAAAATCTCCAGTTATGAGACCAAATCTCCAGCCAAAAATTTGCAAATCTCCAGTTGTAGCATAGCAACTCTATCACATGTATGCATAGGACACACAGATGCCCCTGCTTCCAGCTTAAGTAAACAGGAGCATAACTCCAGAAGAGATAAAAAGTGGTAAAGCACGAAATAACTTTGCCTTCGTTTTATGGTCCCTGCCCTTGTGTATAAATTTAAAATGATTGTCTTACAGGGAATTTAAGTTAATGAGTGGAAACCAAATGAGGGACATACAGATATGGGTAAAACTTAAATCATATGACGCCTAGCAACAGGGGCATAAAAAATTACCTTTAATTTCTGATGTAGCAAAGGCATAATGGAACCATTCCTGAACACTGGTGAATGTTGGTGGCATCGTATGTCCACGGCTTATCTTGCATACTGTAGCCATATTCTTCCCTAAAGTGTGTTGTGCTTTGTCTCGACCAACATTCAAAGTCAAATCTTGTACTATGTGGATATCTAAAAATTAAACAAATGGAGTAAATAAAATAGTCACAATTAAGAAACAATCTAAGTAGGCCTTATTTAAAACTGTATATTACAGGGAAATCTTTTTTCTTCAATAAATGGAGCTTTCTCATGTGGAACGACCAACAGATGATAACTGCCAGTGATACTGTCTTTCATGGGTCACTTGCCCAATGAAACCTTGGAATTATGAATATATATCACTGTTAAGACTATGTACGAATGGCATTAACTTTCCTGCAATTTTTTAAAATGATACCCAGACAACTATTCAAGTTCTGGGACTTCTCCATTGGGTTAATTGTATTTGTCTAAGCTCCCTCAATAAGTCTGTCTGGTCATCAGATATCACTGAAAAACAACCTCCCTCAATAAGTCTGTCTGGTCATCAGATATCACTGAAAAACAACCTCCCTCAATAAGTCTGTCTGGTCATCAGATATCACTGAAAAACAACCTCCCTCAATAAGTCTGTCTGGTCATCAGATATCACTGAAAAACAACCTCCCTCAATAAGTCTGTCTGGTCATCAGATATCACTGAAAAACAACCTCTCTCAATAAGTCTGTCTGGTCATCAGATATCACTGAAAAACATCTGAAAGTGACGATAAACACCAACACTATTCTTCTCATCTATTTATTTTCTTCTGTGACTTAATTCAATATGTTTTAGACGATATTGGTCATATGACACTTTTCATGATCAAAATGCAATCAAACCTGTATATAAAGGACACTTAAAGGAACATCAGCAGTGGTCCTTTATATACAGGTATAATTTATATGCACTATTAGCTAAGTGAAGAAAATGAAACTGCCCTTTATAGACAGTGATTTATAGACAGTGATTTATTATATACAGGTGTACTTTATAGACAGTGATTTATCATATACAGGTGTTCTTAATAGAAAGTGATTTATTATATACAGGTGTCTTTATAGACAGTGATATATTATATACAGGTGTCCTTTATAGACAGTGATTTATTATATACAGGTGTCCTTTATAAACAGTGATTTATTATATACAGGTGTCCTTTATAGACAGTGATTTATTATATACAGGTGTCCTTTATAGACAGTGATTTATTATATACAGGTGTCCTTTATAGACAGAGATTTATTATATACAGGTGTCCTTTACCTCCTTCTTGTGTCTTTTGAGCTTCAGTAGCAAATACAATAAAAGCTTCATTCAAACTGAACAATGCCCATGATTTAGATCTGAAGTTGATGCCATGGAAACAGGCCAAGGTCAGGTTGTTACCATGTAAGGTGATGTTGCCTCCTAAGATGGTTCCTAATTTTGGTATCGTGGAGGGAAGCATAGAAAATTTACAGTCGGCTATCATCTCAAATGCTTTTTGCCAATGTCTATGGTGTTTGATATCCCATAAATCTGTAGAAATAAACACAATATAAAAACGATTAGCAGAGGAAAAAAATAGAAAAATAGCTCTGCTGTGCATTGTATTGTATATATGGGTGTATCAGGTGGTAGAGTTGTATTGGTTAAGATAGTGGGTTTTCTGAACACAAGCCTAACACAACTAACTTAGGTTGAAACCTAGATACTCACCTTAAATGTTTAAGGTTTCCAGACACATACCGATTGCTGATGTTTCACTGGTAAATTCATTATAACTGACCTTGTGTATAAATTTCAAATGATTTGCCTATAAGGAACTTAAGTTATTGAGTGAAAAGCAAGTGCAAGATGGACAGACAGATGTACATGTATATGGAGGTATGGACATGGGTATATCTTAATCCTATCATGAAGAGAATTTAACATGGAACATTAAGCAAAAAACAATTGGTTGAACAATAAACAGTCCACATAAAATAAACATAAAACAATCTCTTTGGCACCTTGAGGCCTCTTGTTTTTTGGGTGGATTTCTGATTGAAAAAAAAAGTCTTTGTAGAGGACCATCCAATGAACATTCCTTCTAAGTCTGGTTTAAATTAGCAAAGTGGTTTCAGAGAAGAAGATTAAAATGTAAAAGATTACGGACGATGATAGATGCAATGTGATGTTTGGCCATTGCAGCACTCACAATTGTTGTTGGCAGGAGAGTTTATTGAGGTGTTTTGTTTGGTGTTGCCATGACAATAATTGTATTTGAGTATCTAAGAAAAGGATATTATTGAGTGCGGGATCATACTCACATTCATCTTCATCATCTGCTTTCTGTCTATCAGGTGATCTCTTTGATCCAATTGGTCCAAATGCTGATAAGACACGCCTACTGCTTGTAAACTGCATAGTGATGAATTCTTCTATTTTCGCTACCATCTTAAAGATATCTGGTGTAGTTGACCTTGATATCATAATATGAAACTGGTCCCAGCCTATTTCTCCATGGGCAAACAGGAAACCAGGTCTAAATATAAACAACATTTCAGTAATTTATTTCTAATGCATGAATTTGAAAACAAGGCCAGCTGTCAAATTTGGAAAATTTTCAAAATGGTACATAACAATGTGTCTATAGGATCCCAATGCTTCAATCTAAAGAAAACAGGGCCATAACTCAGGAACATTAAAATGCCTAATAGCAGAAATTGAACTTGACTGGTAAATTGTATTTAAAAACATTGTGTAGATAATTAAAATCAATTTACCAAGATAATCCGAAATCAGAGAATGAAAACTACAAATTTTTAATCTTTCATATGATTTAAAGGTAAAACGTTCACTTGTTACCCCCCCCCCCCCCCCCCAGAGAATACACTTTTATACACATTGTAAGAAAGATGGCAGTGGTCATGGAAACATTGACATGAATAAATTGGTTTAAAAAAAAAGGTAATGAACATCTAGTTCAGTCTGAATAAAATCAGATGGATTTGTGCTCATTTTTTTATCTTGTATTTCATAGTTTTAATGTCACTTCATATACATTTCATTTGCATTTGGAACCTCTCTACAATTTTAATAAAACCATCATACTGGTTCAATTGGAACCTCTCTACTATTTTCATAAATTAAAATACCTCAGCGCATCTGAAATCTGACCTGATTATGAGGTGTAGCCTTTGATAAATATGGCTTTATAAGAGGGGCACTACTGTAAAGCGTTAGAATTCACTCCAAAAACATGTTACCTTGTTGTGGACAGAGGTGTATCACGTACCTTGTCGTAGCTAGAGGTATATGACTTACCTTGTTGTGGATAGAGGTGTATCATGTACCTTGTCCTAGCTAGAGGTATATTACTTACCTTGTTGTGGATAGAGGTGTATCAGGTACCTTGTCATAGCTAGAGGTATATGACTTACCTTGTTGTGGATAGAGGTGTATCACGTACCTTGTCGTAGCTAGAGGTATATGACTTACCTTGTTGTAGATAGAGGTGTATCACGTACCTTGTCGTAGCTAGAGGTATATGACTTACCTTGTTGTGGATAGAGGTGTATCATGTACCTTGTCGTAGCTAGAGGTATATGACTTACCTTGTGGATAGAGGTGTATCACGTACCTTGTCGTAGCTAGAGGTATATGACTTACCTTGTTGTGGATAGAGGTGTATCACGTACCTTGTCGTAGCTAGAGGTATATGACTTACCTTGTTGTGGATAGAGGTGTATCACGTACCTTGTCATACCTAGAGGTATATGACTTACCTTGTTGTGGCTAGAGGTGTATCACGTACCTTGTCGTAGCTAGAGGTATATGACTTATCTTGTTGTGGATAGAGGTGTATCATGTACCTTGTCATAGCTAGAGGTATATGACTTATCTTGTTGTGGATAGAGGTGTATCATGTACCTTGTCATAGCTAGAGGTATATGACTTACCTTGTTGTGGATAGAGGTGTATCACGTACCTTGTCGTAGCTAGAGGTATATGACTTACCTTGTTGTGGATAGAGGTGTATCACGTACCTTGTCGTAGCTAGAGGTATATGACTTACCTTGTTGTGGATAGAGGTGTATCATGTACCTTGTTGTAGCTAGAGGTATATGACTTACCTTGTTGTGGATAGAGGTGTATCACGTACCTTGTCGTAGCTAGAGGTATATGACTTACCTTGTTGTGGATAGAGGTGTATCACGTACCTTGTCGTAGCTAGAGGTATATGACTTACCTTGTTGTGGATAGAGGTGTATCACGTACCTTGTCGTAGCTAAAGGTATATGACTTACCTTGTTGTGGATAGAGGTGTATCATGTACCTTGTCATACCTAGAGGTATATGACTTACCTTGTTGTGGCTAGAGGTGTATGACTTATCTTGTTGTGGATAGAGGTGTATCATGTACCTTGTCATAGCTAGAGGTGTATCATGTACCTTGTCATAGCTAGAGGTATATGACTTATCTTGTTGTGGATAGAGGTGTATCATGTACCTTGTCATAGCTAGAGGTATATGACTTACCTTGTTGTGGATAGAGGTGTATCACGTACCTTGTCGTAGCTAGAGGTATATGACTTACCTTGTTGTGGCTAGAGGTGTATCACGTACCTTGTCGTAGCTAGAGGTATATGACTTACCTTGTTGTGGATAGAGGTGTATCATGTACCTTGTTGTAGCTAGAGTTATATGACTTACCTTGTTGTGGATAGAGGTGTATCACGTACCTTGTCGTAGCTAGAGGTATATGACTTACCTTGTTGTGGATAGAGGTGTATCACGTACCTTGTCGTAGCTAGAGGTACATGACTTACCTTGTTGTGGATAGAGGTGTATCACGTACCTTGTCGTAGCTAGAGGTATATGACTTACCTTGTTGTGGATAGAGGTGTATCATGTACCTTGTCGTAGCTAGAGGTATATGACTTACCTTGTTGTGGATAGAGGTGTATCAGGTACCTTGTCGTAGCTAGAGGTATATGACTTACCTTGTTGTGGCTAGAGGTGTATCACTCTCATATTTAGTTTCTACATGCCACTCATCCTTCAATTCTATATCTAGTTTGCTTAGCCTAGTCATTAACACACTGGTACCCATATAGTCCATGCGACACTCAATGGCAAACAGTGAAAAACCTAATCTGTGACTGGGTTCCTTTCCTATTTCTGGATCTTCATTTACTTCAACTGAAATTAAAACATTGAATTATTTTATGTAAAAATGATCTAATGCTTTATGCTTTATGGTTTTTAACGCGACCTTCAACAATATTTCAATTATTTCGTGGCGGCCAGTTTTATTGGTGGAGAAAACTGGAGTACCCGGAAAAAACCACTGACATGTCGCAAGTCACTGACACACTTTATCGCATAATGTTGTATCGAGTACACCTCGCCATTAACAGGGTTCGAACTCACAACTTTAGTAATGATAGGTACTGATTGCACAGGAAATTGTAAATCCAAATCACGACATCCCCTAAAGAATCAGGTAAGTGCTACATTTTTTGAAGATTTTTACATGAAAACATGAACACAACGATGAAGGGTATTTAATACGATCATAGCCACGACAGCCACAATATGATCTAATATACAATAAAACACGTCTAAATCAATCTTCCTTAGAACCAACTTAAGCGTTTGGAATATATAATTTTTTCGGTTCATACAAGTTAAATTAACAAAGATGTCCTACATTGGGACATTAAATTTCAGTTTATATAGGATTCTGGTTTATTCAGGGTTCAGTTTGGACAGGTTTCACTGTACTACCTTACATTGATGGCTTTTTATTGAATAACACTTGTTAGTGCTTCGTGTTAATGTTAGAAACAAGGTACTTGGAGGAAGACAAGACAGACAAATAGAAAGAGGGGTGGGGCAGCATATCAGCGAATAAAACAGATTCAATTAAAAGAGGGGGAGGGTTGGGATCCCATTAATAAGTTTAACTCTGCTACACATTTATGCCTGTCCCAAGCCCTGGATTTCTAACACCATATGTTGTGGTCTTTCCTATGTTCAATGATTTTAGATGAGAGGTGGTTGTTTGTTTTGTTGATATTGGTGGAATTGTTGACTATCACTGTTTAAACTTTCTTTCCATAATTCTACAACCCCTTTCTTTAATATAACAAGGAATATTAATTTAAGACAAACAAATATTCATGTACATTGTTAACTAATGATAATGTACTAGACTCAAGGAAGATTGTTGATTTCTTTGCCTGTCTTTGCCAACACTCGCTGACTCACTAACAATATACCAATGTAACATATTTTTTAATGTACTAAATGTTGGTACTTACAGAAAGTTGACAAATTGTTAAGTTCAAGTGTACCACCAACCACTCCTCCTTTAGAATCAAAGTGAGAATTGTCCATCCCCGCGGTTATCTTAAGATCTTTGTGTCCGCTGCAATCAATGGATAATCTCCCCTGACTCTTCACATTCTTTGTAGACCAACTGAAATATAGCCTTTTATAGGTTTATTGAGCTACAGCCTACAGGTATTTAATTGCTTACTAATTGACATAAGCTTAAATTCCGTCAATTGTTGTCAAACCTGTCTTATGTGACCTACCAAGGGAACATTTAAACAGGGTCACATAAGACAGGTGGTCAATAAATACAGGTTTAATTAATATGAAATGTACTGTGAAGGGAAATTAAAATTAAGGTCACATAATACAGGTTATTACATAATGATTTTATTTAAACACTTTTATTGGCTATCATGCTGTCACCTGACATTCCGTAAAATTTGATATTGTTTGATTAAAACTCGTATTAACTTGGTTTCACTTTCGTTTTCTAACAAAATCTATAAAAAGAATCTTTTTCATTTTAATGTAATAAAACAATTACAGTCTTTTGTATCGGTCAATACGAGTTTTTAATGGATCTTAGAAATCAATATTCACCTCAGCCTAAAGGCTTCAGTGAATATCGTTTTTAAGGTCCATAAAAACTTGTATTGACCTCAACAAAAGACTATAATTGCATAATAGAGGTGGTCACTAAAGTAGGTTTGACTGTAGTAGGCTTCTTTACCACATAAACCTCTCAGTAAAGACATGTCATATGCTTGCTTTCATAGTACAACGTAAACATTTGTTGTTCCCCCCCCCCCCCCATCCTTTAGGCGTCAAAAGTGAATAAAACTTAATTAAAACTAATTCTTGTGGAAAATAATGTTCTTTTATTCTTTTACAAAGTCATATTTATCAACATGTCACCACTCTTGGCAAGGTATACTTGATACAACATTATGTAATAAAGTTTGTGACTTGTGGCAGGTCAGCTTCCTCCACCAATAAAACTGACAGAAACATAACAGAAATATTGTTGAAAGTGGTGTTAAGCACCATAAGGTTCGAACAACCATAATGGTGTTAAATCCGTTCTGCACTAACAGGTTGCCTTATATTGGGATGAACCGCATCGGCGGTGTAATGGTTGGCATGCTCGTCTCAAGTGCAGACTGTCGGGTCAAACCAAAAAATATAAAATTGGCATTTGCTGCTTCTCCAGAGCATACAGCATTAAAGATTAAGAGTAAAATAACATGTCTCAGTGAGCTAGCACTATAAAAATACAACTAAGAGTGTTGATTTAGTAAAAAGCGGATTTCATCATCTCATCGAAAGGCTACCTGTTCTCTTCACGATACAGTGGAAAAATTACTCACATGGTGCTAAACAACATTCACTCACCCACTTGTCTGAGTGACTGATTGAGTCATCGTGAACCTGGTACTTACACTGTATTCCCCATCATATTTATTACTCACTTGTCTGAGTGACTGATTGAGTCATCGAGAACCTGGTACTTACACTGTATTCCCCATCATATTACTCACTTGTCTGAGTGACTGATTGAGTCATCGAGAACCTGGTACTTACACTGTATTCCCCATCACATTACTCACTTGTCTGAGTGACTGATTGAGTCATCGTGAACCTGGTACTTACACTGTATTCCCCATCATATTACTCATTGTCTGAGTGACTGATTGAGTCATCGTGAACCTGGTACTTATACTGTATTCCCCATCACATTACTCATTGTCTGAGTGACTGATTGAGTCATCGTGAACCTGGTACTTACACTGTATTCCCCATCACATTACTCATTGTCTGAGTGACTGATTGAGTCATCGTGAACCTGGTACTTACACTGTATTCCCCCATCACATTACTCATTGTCTGAGTGACTGATTGAGTCATCGAGAATCTGGTACTTACACTGTATTCCCCATCACATTACTCATTGTCTGAGTGACTGATGGAGTCATCGTGAACCTGGTACTTACACTGTATTCCCCATCACATTACTCATTGTCTGAGTGACTGATTGAGTCATCGTGAACCTGGTACTTACACTGTATTCCCCATCACATTACTCATTGTCTGAGTGACTGATTGAGTCATCGTGAACCTGGTACTTACACTGTATTCCCCATCACATTACTCATTGTCTGAGTGACTGATTGAGTCATCGTGGACCTGGTACTTACACTGTATTCCCCATCACATTACTCATTGTCCGAGTGACTGATTGAGTCATTGTGAACCTGGTACTTACACTGTATTCCCCATCACATTACTCATTGTCTGAGTGACTGATTGAGTCATCGTGAACCTGGTACTTACACTGTATTCCCCATCACATTACTCATTGTCTGAGTGACTGATTGAGTCATCGTGAACCTGGTACTTACACTGTATTCCCCATCACATTACTCATTGTCCGAGTGACTGATTGAGTCATCATGAACCTGGTACTTACACTGTATTCCCCATCACATTACTCATTGTCTGAGTGACTGATTGAGTCATCGTGAACCTGGTACTTACACTGTATTCCCCATCACATTACTCATTGTCCGAGTGACTGATTGAGTCATCGTGAACCTGGTACTTACACTGTATTCCCCATCACATTACTCATGTTGACCCTCAGATCTAACTGTGACAGATTAACAGCAAACATAACTAACGTCTCCCAGGAACTTGATGGTTTAGGTACTGCAGTCCCTGACACTCGCCTCTTGTTTCTAGGAGTTTCAGATGGTGTTACACTAGCTCTATGTTTAGACAAAGGTCTAGTGATTGGTGCGCTGCCTGAATCACTATTGACCATGTCTGTTGGTGACTGAGGGGCCGACATTGATCCTGATAAAGAAAACCCATTTTATTTGTTTTTAGTCGATGAAGTTACAATGTATGTGCAGAGCTGTATTATAAGATTGTGCACCTTACCATTCCGAGGGCGACTACATTGTGAAAAAAATGTTTCTCTATGTAAATTTGGTATCAATAGAAAGATAAATCATTCTTCTTTTCAACAATGAAAAAAAAATTAAAATAACAAGAACAATAACTAATAAAACAAATGGTTGAAAATGTAACCTACATTTTTAGTTGATGTTGACATGTTTTATAAGTCTGTGCACAACTTCCTGTAACAGGCATTGCGGGCTTGGTATGCAAAAATTGGGGTGAAATGTCAGTGACGGATACAATATTTGGTAGGTGGAAGCTTGCTGTAGCGGACGATGTTTATATTAGAAACGGAAGTGGAAGCAATATTGGTGCACATACTTACAATACCTATCAGTACCACATCTTATTGTCTATTAAATCTGTATATTGACCACAGGTCTTATAGGCAATTTTTTTTACAGTTAAAATTGGAAAAGCTACAATTGTAAAGAAAATACTAGTAAGTTTATATATATAGTCCAGTTTATTTGTATTTAACAAGTCAGTTACATGTTACTTTCATTTCAGAAAAATTTACAGAAGAAATGTGATTACCTGATATACTCTTGCTTGTCAAACAAATGAATTAACTTACAATTTGTTTTTTTACATCTTATGAATTATGATATTTCAATATTAAGTAAGCCTATACAGAAAACAGGATTGAGACAGGTCGGTGGTTTTCTCTGGTACTCCGGTTTTCTCCACCAATATAACTGAAATATTGTTGAAAGTGGCATTAAACACCATAAACCAAACCAACCATTCATTTTTTTTTTCTCTTATAAATTCTGAAAAAATTGTACTGGCTATAAAGGTGAAATACAGTAAGGCCTTATTCTATAATTATATTATATGTTCATTTCATTTAAAAAGGCTCATGTGATTGGTCAAAATATTGACATGTGACTTTGGAAGTGAAACTTCATTCAAAGTCATGAAAACTAAATTACTATGCACAATATCAACAATTGAAAATATGGACTATTAAACAAATAATAATAATTTTTAATTGTATTAAATAATGAAAAAAATGTAACTATAAATATTGAATACAATTTTTTCAGTGTTATATGGTTTGTAAAAGTGTTGACAGAAGTATATTTTATATGAAGCACTATTGCTTCAAACAAAATGTACATCGGTCAAAACTACAAAAGGTTACATTAAATTCTTGAATAAATGCAAATGAATGATATTGTAACTAAAAGGTATTGATAATAATATATTATATTAAGTATATGTATTTTTCCATGTATATATATATTGTATTTGAAATTATACTTCTCTATAATAAGCTGTGGCTTACTACAACATAGTCATACATTTCCAATTGTACCTTCCCAGTGATAGGTCAGCAAGTATATTGTGTACACAAAACAAAAAAAACAGTGCACTTTAAACCTATTTCCATGAAACTCTTCTAGAGACTTTTAGGAATGGAAAATTTACAATTAGGAGATTTTAGTTTTGCCAGTAGTTTGTAATTACATACCCTAATATTGTATTGCCATTTTGTGAATGTATGCTGTGTGAATCACTTTTATTTTTGGTACAGAAATTTATAATTACTAATTTTGAGGTGATATTTCATTAAAGTCAAACCTGTATTAAGAGGTCATTTTTTTATCAAAAGAAAAAGTGGTCTTTTAAGACAGGTGACCTATTAAAAGAGGTTCAATTCATATAAAATGTTCTATGACAGGACAAGAAAAAGGTGACCTTTTAATACAGGAGACTACTTAATAGAGGTGACAGCATGGCCAGGTTTTACTGTACTGTTTTTCCCATACAATATAACTCTGACCATTCCTAATCAGCATTCAGATGTTTGACAGTTTTGCTGAGGTGTTTATGTTCACTTTCATAGTAAACCATCGGCGGTTATCTCCTCTTGTTCAGGAGAAATCATTGCTGTGTGTGGCCCCCATCATGGTTGCTTACAGACAAATATTTACAATTTTACAAACAATTAAAAATCTTGAAAACTTTCAAATTCAACCTCAACAAATAGGAAATTTCAATTCATGACTTTTATTGTAGAATTTTTATTTTTATTTTTTTTTATTTCAAATGATAAGTAATGAAAGAAAATGCAATAAGTAATGAAAGATAATGCAATAAGAAATGTTGTAACATGAATGCATTCTTTTCCTTTGATCTTTTTATGGTTTATATACCAGAATGTAAGTAACAGCTAAGAACTGTGAAATAATACACGCAGATACGAGATATTACACACTTTAAATCCAGGCTGTAATTGTATTACTCCCAGAGAGCCGTGCAATAATCAAAGACCTAGATGTGATATTGCATGGCTTCATGTTACAAATCATTTATACCACGGTTTTCTGAAATAAACGATTAAACAATCAAACGCTTTGCATTTGAATACTTAACAGTATAACTCGGAAAACCATGGTATAAATATTACAGAGAAAATGAAATAAGTAATGAAAGAAAATTTTCTGCACATGTTCTGAGGTGGATAGTTGAGTTTTTTTCGTAGAAGGAAAAATGTAATTTTCTGTGCTATATCCCACTTTACGGGGGTATTTGGACAATTTCAATAACTCAACAATGATGATATAGTGCTAGATTCATGGAAAAATGAACTTTAAAATTCTGTAATGTTATTTCAAAATTGTTCTATATCAACATGAAAACAGCTCACAGTGTCACCAGGTATACAGGTATATGTACACACATCAACAACGTTTATCTACCTTTGTTTACATTTTATCGACTGTCAATAAATCTACCAGTATACCAAATAAGTTCATCACGGCTAAATTCATATTCCAACAATGTCGACTCCACACAGCAGAATGCAACGAACAAGCAATCCCACTCCACCTGAACGTTCAGATGTTAAAAAAACTAAAATGACTGGGTCTCAATTACCAGTCAAATCTCCGTCTAATATACAGTTAGTAGATGTTAATGTAAATAGAGAAATCCAACAGTCCTCGGTAATGCCACATTTGTCCTTGTCAGAAGAAGATATCGATAAAATAGCAACAGCGGTAAAGCAGAAAATCACTGTGGATATTGAATCGATAATAACAGCAAAAACAGAACCCCTCATATTTAGAATATCGAAACTAGAGTGAGAGAACAACGAGTTGATGGCTAATCTAGACTCACTCGAGCAATATGGACGAAGGAGCCTGATACGAGTAGCGGGCATTATTGAAGGTGGGTCTGATGAAGATACGAATACAATCGTCCAGAAAATAATTTCTGATATCGACCCTGATTTATCACCCACTGACATTGAGAGATCACACAGGGTCGGAAAACTAGGTGATAGTAGAGGTCACAACCATGCCAGACCAAGACAAATCATTGTAAGACTAACAAACCCCATCGTGAAAAGACGGATCCTTAAGTGTAGAAAAAACTTAAAATCATACTCAAAATACAAACACGTCTACATCAATGAGGACTTAACCCACACACGGAACAAAATTCACTTGCATGCAAGGAAACTTCTGAAAAGGAAAACGATTGCCCAACTATGGACAACCAATGGTAAAATCCTGATGAAAGATAAAGACAACAGAATCTATGAAACAAACACAATGGATGCCCTGGCAGAAGTCGTACAACTACTAGATCCAACCTATGAACTTATACAGAAATAATAAACTTTAATTCATCAAAACTGTATTGTATTGTCTTTTAATTAATTACTTTCATCTAGCTTGCTGTTGTCATAATTTACATATCAAACACAGGTATAAATGCTCTAATAATGTTCTAATATATATTTACCCAAAAAAAAATATAAACAAAAATACCTAAAATGTTTTGCATAATCAAAAATTGTGTTAAAATCTGTATTACCTGCATTCCCATGCAATTATCAATTAACCATATTAACTTGTAAAAATATAAAAATGTTCTGTTGTTTTTCAATTGCCTTTCATAATCACATGGTTTTACTATAACCAAATTGAAGTAACATTCCGATTGTGGTCAAGGTTATCCTCGTCCAATCAAATAGATATTGCCAACACACCTTTATTGCCGTAAGGTCACATTTGTAAAATGCACCACAACTGAAAATGCTGTTGTATTACCATATTTATATATATATATATATATATATTATTTTTTTTTTTATTTTTGATTTTATTATTTTGAAAGTATGTATTAACACATGCACACTCATATTTATACGTAAATAATTATTTTCTTTGTCGATTTTGCAACATGTTTGTGGTAATCACAATGAAAGCAAAATAATTCTGTCAATCGAACAGACCTCCAGTATTTTGTCATTCGTAAATATAGGTATATATTTTATATCCACGTGACTTTACTATAACCAAATTGTAGTAACATTCCGATTGGGGACAAGGTTGTCCTCGTCCAATCAAATATCTGTTCTCAACACACCTTTATATTGCCGTAAGGTCACAATTGCAAAGCAATATTACTGTAAGTACTATTGTATTCCCTTTATTTATATTTATATTTTGTTGTTGTTGAATGTATGTATTAACACATGCACATTCTCATACATATGAATATAATTATTTTCTTTGTCGTTTTTTCATCATGTTTGTTGTAATCTTCAATAAAAGCAAAATAATTAAGTCAATCGAACAGACCTTACAGTACTTAGTCATTCATAAATATTAAATGGTCGGGGTCTTTCCGCAGTTTCCTATATATTTCAAGGAAAACCATAAGTTTAAAGGGTTTCTTTTCCGGTCGATTCTTACTCGATAATCATGAAGTTACAGCACTGAAGGCAGAAAATAATATGGTTTTGTTTCAATTTGTAATATTCACATGATTTTGTTTCTACCTTTTCTTGAAACATTATTTAACCAAAGTTTAATCTCCCTCACCAAAAATTACTATATATTTGATGAAAATTAGGACATTGAGATTCACTTTTATGATTAAATTATAAATGCCTGTGAATTATATATAAAGAATTATATGAGATTATTGAAATAACTTCTTATTAAAACTGCTTTCAAGTGTAGAAAACGTAAGAGGGTCCGGGTGTGACCTTTGTATCCAGGGTGTCTTGATGCAGAGGAACCTTTGACCCGTGTGTTGGTGTGGGTGTGTGTGTATGAGTAATACTTTGTTGTACAGTATATGTTTATATATTTAACTTCTTTCATTAGTTTGTTGTGTTTTTGTTGTTGATTTTCTTACTTCTACTTGTTTGTGTTTATCTGTTTAATTTAATTTAATTCTGTATTTGTTAATTTATTTTATATTATTATTATTATTTAAAACCACATTGTTGTGTCAGATATTGATAATTTATCTCATAAATAAAGGGTATATTTATGAGAAAAAGACACAATCATTTTGCCTCTAAGCTATATATATATATATATATATATATATACGTCTGAAAATTAAACCAAACAGTGTTAGAATTAGATTTTAGAGCTGTCAAATTTTTGTTCTTCCCTCGACGGGATTTGAACCCACACCATTGTTACACTGCAGCACCATTCGCTTAGCCTTACGTCCAGCGCCCTAGACCACTCGACTACATCCACTCCCTATTAAAAGGAGCTTCAATAGTCGTAGTGTTACCTTGTCTCGTAAGGCAAATCTAGGGATAGGCGTAAGACATGTGTATAAGCGTGTGTAGATGGTACATATATACTTAATATTATAATTTGACAGCAATCTAACTCAGCAATATTTAATATATTGGATAGGATAATGAAGAATTATTCATTATACAGTCACAGGAAATAAAGTATATTATACAAACGTCTAGAAGCAAGTGACAACCATACAATATATCTGTCCCACTGGATCTCAAAGTTACTTTAAAGGATACTAGGTTAATACTAAATATTATATACGTCTGAAAATTAAACCAAACAGTGTTAGAATTAGATTTTAGAGCTGTCAAATTTTTGTTCTTCCCTCGACGGGATTTGAACCCACACCATTGTTACACTGCAGCACCATTCGCTTAGCCTTACGTCCAGCGCCCTAGACCACTCGACTACATCCACTCCCTATTAAAAGGAGCTTCAATAGTCGTAGTGTTACCTTGTCTCGTAAGGCAAATCTAGGGATAGGCGTAAGACATGTGTATAAGCGTGTGTAGATGGTACATATATACTTAATATTATAATTTGACAGCAATCTAACTCAGCAATATTTAATATATTGGATAGGATAATGAAGAATTATTCATTATACAGTCACAGGAAATAAAGTATATTATATATATATATATATATACGTCTGAAAATTAAACCAAACAGTGTTAGAATTGGATTTTAGAGCTGTCACAAATATATATATATATTGTTTTGCATTCAATTGGATTATAACTTAGTAAATAAGTTAAAAAAAAACATTGCCGCTCAATCTTTCCCCCAATTATCACTGTGGTACAATTAGCTTGGAACGCACATATAATTAAACTTTATTTGTTCTAAATACCAGAGGCTCTCAAGAGCCTGTATCGTTCACCTGGTAATAAAAAAAACCAATTGGTCCAATGTAAAAACTATGTCCTGCGTCATCTTGGAATTACGATCAACATAAAAAACACAAAGTTTGTAAAGGACCTTCCAATGATTGATGCACAGTTTAGGTTCAATCAGTGCAATAGCTTCAGAGAAGAATATATTTCTGTATTTTCCCCATATGGTTCTGTGTTAATACTATGACCTGTGGTGGCAGCCATCTTGGATTTCCGATCGGCATAAAAAACAGGACCTTCCAATGATCATTCCTGGGCAGTTTGGTTTCAACTGTCCAAGTGGTTTCAGAGAAGAAGCATTTTGAAACATTTTTCCCACAGGGTCCAATGTTAAACTAAGTCCTGCCGTAGCCGCCATTTTGAATTTCATATCAGAATGAAAAACGTATATTTTGTAGAGGACCATTCAATGAACATTCATGTACAGTTTGGCTTTAATCATATTTGTAGTTTCTGAGAAGAAGGCATTTGAACATTTTCCCATAGGGTCCAATGTTAATCTATGTCCTGCGGTGGTGGCCATCTTGGATTTCCGATCGGCATAAAAAAACAGAAACTTTGTAGAGGACCTTCCAATGATCATTCCTGGGCAGTTTGGATTCAATTGTCCAAGTGGTTTCAGAGAAGAAGCGTTTTGAAACATTTTTCCCATAGGGTCCAATGTTAAACTAAGTCCTGCCGTAGCCGCCATTTTGAATTTCATATCGGAACAAAAAACCTAACGTTTGTAGAGGACCATCCAATGAACATTCATGTACAGTTTGGCTTTAATCATATTTGTAGTTTCTGAGAAGAAGGCATTTGAACATTTTCCCATAGGGTCCAATGTTAATCTATGTATTGTGGTGGCGGCCATCTTGGATTTCCGATCGGCATAAAAAACATAAAATTTGTAGAGGACCTTCCAATGATCATTCCTGGGCAGTTTGGTTTCAACTGTTCTAGTGGTTTCAGAGAAGAAGCGTTTTCAAACATTTCCCCCATAGGGTCCAATGTTAAACTAAGTCCTGCCGTAGCCGCCATTTTGAATTTCATATCGGAACAAAAAACGTAAAGTTTGTAGAGGACCATCCAATGAACATTCATGTACAGTTTGGCTTTAATCATATTTGTAGTTTCTGAGAAGAAGGCATTTGAACATTTTCCCATAGGGTCCAATGTTAATCTATGTCCTGCGGTGGTGGCCATCTTGGATTTCCGATCGGCATAAAAAACACACACCTTGTAGAGGACCTTCCAATGATCGTTCCTGGGCAGTTTGGTTTCAATTATCCAAGTGGTTTCAGAGAAGAAGCGTTTTGAAACATTTTTCCCATAGGGTCCAATGTTAAACTAAGTCCTGCCGTAGCCGTCATTTTGAATTTTATATCGGAACAAAAAACGCAAAGTTTGTAGAGGACCATCCAATGAACATTCATGTACAGTTTGGCTTTAATCATATTTGTAGTTTCTGAGAAGAAGGCATTTGAACATTTTCCCATAGGGTCCAATGTTAATCTATGTCCTGCGGTGGTGGCCATCTTGGATTTCCGACCGGCATAAAAAACAGAAACTTTGTAGAGGACCTTCCAATGATCATTCCTGGGCAGTTTGGTTTCAACTGTCCAAGTGGTTTCAGAGAAGAAGCATTTTGAAACATTTTTCCCATAGGGTCCAATGTTAAACTAAGTCCTGCCGTAGCCGCCATTTTGAATTTCATATCGGAACAAAAAACGTAAAGTTTGTAGAGGACCATCCAATGAACATTCTTGTACAGTTTGGCTTTAATCATATTTGTAGTTTCTGAGAAGAAGGCATTTGAACATTTTCCCATAGGGTCCAATGTTAATCTATGTCCTGCGGTGGTGGCCATCTTGGATTTCCGATCGGCATAAAAAACACACACCTTGTAGAGGACCTTCCAATGATCATTCCTGGGCAGTTTGGTTTCAATTATCCAAGTGGTTTCAGAGAAGAAGCGTTTTGAAACATTTTTCCCATAGGGTCCAATGTTAAACTAAGTCCTGCCGTAGCCGCCATTTTGAATTTCATATCGGAATAAAAAACGCAAAGTTTGTAGAGGACCATCCAATGAACATTCATGTACAGTTTGGCTTTAATCATATTTGTAGTTTCTGAGAAGAAGACATTTGAACATTTTTCCATAGGGTCCAATGTTAATCTATGTCCTGCGGTGGTGGCCATCTTGGATTTCCGACCGGCATAAAAAACAGAAACTTTGTAGAGGACCTTCCAATGATCATTCCTGGGCAGTTTGGTTTCAACTGTCCAAGTGGTTTCAGAGAAGAAGCATTTTGAAACATTTTTCCCATAGGGTCCAATGTTAAACTAAGTCCTGCCGTAGCCGCCATTTTGAATTTCATATCGGAACAAAAAACGTATTGTTTGTAGAGAATCATCCAATGAACATTCATGTACAGTTTGGCTTTAATCATATTTGTAGTTTCTGAGAAGAAGGCATTTGAACATTTTCCCATAGGGTCCAATGTTAATCTATGTCCTGCGGTGGCGGCCATCTTGAATTTCTGATTGGCAAAAAAAAACAGAAACTTTGTAGAGGACCTTCCAATGATCATTCCTGGGCAGTTTGGTTTCAATTATCCAAGTGGTTTCAGAGAAGAAGCGTTTTGAAACATTTTTCCCATAGGGTCCAATGTTAAACTAAGTCCTGCCGTAGCCGCCATTTTGAATTTCATACCAGAACAAAAAACGTAAAGTTTGTAGAGAACCATCTAATGAACATTCATGTACAGTTTGGCTTTAATCATATTTGTAGTTTCTGAGTAGAAGGCATTTGAATATTTTCCCATAGGGTCCAATGTTAATCTATGTCCTGCGGTGGCGGCCATCTTGGATTTCCGACCGGCATAAAAAACAAATTATTTGTAGAGGACCTTCCAATGATCATTCCTGGGCAGTTTAGTTTCAACTGTCCAAGTGGTTTCAGAGAAGAAGCATTTTGAAACATTTTTCCCATAGGGTCCAATGTTAAACTAAGTCCTGCCGTAGCCGCCATTTTGAATTTCATATCGGAACAAAAAACGTATTGTTTGTAGAGAATCATCCAATGAACATTCATGTACAGTTTGGCTTTAATCATATTTGTAGTTTCTGAGAAGAAGGCATTTGAACATTTTCCCATAGGGTCCAATGTTAATCTATGTCCTGCGGTGGCGGCCATCTTGAATTTCTGATTGGCAAAAAAAAACAGAAACTTTGTAGAGGACCTTCCAATGATCATTCCTGGGCAGTTTGGTTTCAATTATCCAAGTGGTTTCAGAGAAGAAGCGTTTTGAAACATTTTTCCCATAGGGTCCAATGTTAAACTAAGTCCTGCCGTAGCCGCCATTTTGAATTTCATACCAGAACAAAAAACGTAAAGTTTGTAGAGAACCATCTAATGAACATTCATGTACAGTTTGGCTTTAATCATATTTGTAGTTTCTGAGTAGAAGGCATTTGAATATTTTCCCATAGGGTCCAATGTTAATCTATGTCCTGCGGTGGCGGCCATCTTGGATTTCCGACCGGCATAAAAAACAAATTATTTGTAGAGGACCTTCCAATGATCATTCCTGGGCAGTTTAGTTTCAACTGTCCAAGTGGTTTCAGAGAAGAAGCATTTTGAAACATTTTTCCCATAGGGTCCAATGTTAAACTAAGTCCTGCCGTAGCCGCCATTTTGAATTTCATAACAGAACAAAAAACGTAAAGTTTGTAGAGGACCATCTAATGAACATTCATGTACAGTTTGGCTTTAATCATATTTGTAGTTTCTGAGTAGAAGGCATTTGAATATTTTCCCATAGGGTCCAATGTTAATCTATGTCCTGCAGTGGCGGCCATCTTGGATTTCCGACCGGCATAAAAAACCTTAAATTTGTAGAGGACCTTCCAATGATCATTCCAGGGCAGTTTGGTTTCAACTGTCCAAGTGGTTTCAGAGAAGAAGCATTTTGAAACATTTTTCCCATAGGGTCCAATGTTAAACTAAGTCCTGCCGTAGCCGCCATTTTGAATTTCATACCAGAACAAAAAACGTAAAGTTTGTAGAGAACCATCTAATGAACATTCATGTACAGTTTGGCTTTAATCATATTTGTAGTTTCTGAGTAGAAGGCATTTGAATATTTTCCCATAGGGTCCAATGTTAATCTATGTCCTGCGGTGGCGGCCATCTTGGATTTCTGACCGGCATAAAAAACGGAAAATTTGTAGAGGACCTTCCAATGATCATTCCTGGGCAGTTTGGTTTCAACTGTCCAAGTGGTTTCAGAGAAGAAGCATTTTGAAACATTTTTCCCATAGGGTCCAATGTTAAACTAAGTTCTGCCGTAGCCGCCATTTTTAATTTCATATCGGAACAAAAAACCTTAAGATTGTAGAGGACCATCCAATGAACATTCATGTACAGTTTGGCTTTAATCATATTTGTAGTTTCTGAGAAGAAGGCATTTGAACATTTTCCCATAGGGTCCAATGTTAATCTATGTCCTGCGGTGGCGGCCATCTTGGATTTCCGACCGGCATAAAAAACAAAAAATTTGTAGAGGACCTTCCAATGATCATTCCTGGGCAGTTTGGTTTCAACTGTCCAAGTGGTTTCAGAGAAGAAGCATTTTGAAACATTTTTCCCATAGGGTCCAATGTTAAACTAAGTCCTGCCGTAGCCGCCATTTTGAATTTCATATCGGAACAAAAAACCTTAAGATTGTAGAGGACCATCCAATGAACATTCATGTACAGTTTGGCTTTAATAATATTTGTAGTTTCTGAGAAGAAGGCATTTGAACATTTTCCCATAGGGTCCAATGTTAATCTATGTCCTGCGGTGGCGGCCATCTTGGATTTCCGACCGGCATAAAAAACAGAAAATTTGTAGAGGACCTTCCAATGATCATTCCTGGGCAGTTTGGTTTCAACTGTCCAAGTGGTTTCAGAGAAGAAGCATTTTGAAACATTTTTCCCATAGGGTCCAATGTTAAACTAAGTCCTGCCGTAGCCGCCATTTTGAATTTCATATCGGAACAAAAAACCTTAAGATTGTAGAGGACCATCCAATGAACATTCATGTACAGTTTGGCTTTAATAATATTTGTAGTTTCTGAGAAGAAGGCATTTGAACATTTTCCCATAGGGTCCAATGTTAATCTATGTCCTGCGGTGGCGGCCATCTTGGATTTCCGACCGGCATAAAAAACAGAAAATTTGTAGAGGACCTTCCAATGACCATTCCTGGGCAGTTTGGTTTCAACTGTCCAAGTGGTTTCAGAGAAGAAGCATGTTGAAACATTTTTCCCATAGGGTCCAATGTTAAACTAGGTCCTGCCGTAGCCGCCATTTTGAATTTCATATCGGAACAAAAAACCTTAAGATTGTAGAGGACCATCCAATGAACATTCATGTACAGTTTGGCTTTAATCATATTTGTAGTTTCTGAGAAGAAGGCATTTGAACATTTTCCCATAGGGTCCAATGTTAATCTATGTCCTGCGATGGCGGCCATCTTGGATTTCCGATCGGCATAAAAAACAGTAACTTGGTAAAGGACATTCCAATGATCATTCCTTTACAGTTTGGGTTCAGTCAGTTCATTAGTTTCGGAGAAGAAGATCTTTGAAATTTCAGCCAATCAGAGCATATTATTGGCCCTGGCAGCCATATTGAATATCCGACTGGAACGAAAAACAGTAACTTTGTAGAGGACCATCCAAGGAACATTCCTGCTAAGTTCGGTTCCAATCGGCCAAGTGGTTTCGGAGAAGAAGCTTAAAATGTGAAAAGTTTACAGACGACAGACGACAGACGACGGACGCCAAGTGATGGCAATAGTTCACATGGACCTTTGGTCCAGGTGAACTAATAATATTGATTCACCCGTTTCATTCAATATAATATAGAAATACTAGATATTTATCATGATGTGTTTAGTATCATATAAATAAACCCCTCCATATACCTCCTCCTATTTTCCCATGTTTATTGTCTACATATTTCTTTATTTAATTCGCACTTTAGTTTTGCATCGCACCTTTTACCACGAACGTGGTGTTTTTTGTAAATTCCTTTTGCACATTTTTAAGGTACTGCTGATGAATCGTGCTGTTTTCTTTAGGCTACTTTATTTATTTACCGATTGCCTTTCTTCCCTATACATTCAAAACACTGGTATAACCTGATGGGTATCGAAGTAGATCAATATAGAGAAAGCATCGGTAAGTATTACACTGTTGCACGCTCTGTGAAAAAATGTAAGCTGTTAAGCATTACTGATATTGCTTGTTTTAATCTACTTTTGTTGTATGGAACCAAAATTACACCATTATTAATATTAGTGCATTTCTTTTGCAAAGCAGCAGAGACCAGAAAAAATACAAGCATGGTAAATAAATCACTTTGCTGTCCTGAAATACACAAGTTACAGGTGAAAGCTAATAACAGCATTTTTGTTCTTAAATGTCTCAATTTCTTCATTGTTCTTTGCATTTTGTTAACTATATCGGGAATTGAAATTAATCCAGGTCCGTTTGATTCGGACATCTCTAGTAGTTCTAGCAGTGATTTAGATAATATATCTGCAGTAAGCGAGATCATAAACAATACATTTTCATTCCTCACATCTAAATATTCAAAGTATTGTATCTAAGGTAGATATGATCTCAGCTGAGTATTCTTGCCACGATATACTTTCGTTCACTGAGAGCTGGTTAAACGAAAATACATCTACCGACCAACAATGTTTGGAAATTCCCGATTATAAATTCCCCCCATTTCGACGAGATAGATCTAATAAAGTAGGTGGTGGTGTCATCTTATATGTTAAGAATACTGTCAACTGCACAATTAGACCTGATCTTCATGTAGGTAGTCTTGAGTGTATATGGTTAGAAATAAAGCTAAATAATAAAAAATACTTGTACGGCACATTCTATATCCCACCAACTAGTGACCTGCAAACCTGGAGAAATATTGAACATTCTATTGATCTAGCTCTAAATTGTAACTATGATATAATTTTGACAGGAGACTTCAATATTAATCAACTTAATAACAATATAAATGATAAGATTGGGTCACTAATGACCCAATTTAGTCTGCATCAACTTATAACTGAACCTACATATGTAACTGAACACAGTTCATCTTTATTGGATTTGATTCTCGTAAGTAACCCATTAAGTGTACTTTTCACAGATGTAGGTGCTCCACTGCTCGAACAGGTTAGATATCATTTACCTGTGATTGGTTTACTACACCATTCTAGTAAACCATCGACATCTTATAAAAGGAATATATTTCTTTACGACAAGGGTGATTTTGACTCGTATAGACAACAACTTACAGATGTGGACTGGGAGACTTTGCTTGGACATAACGACGTAGACACAATTGTAGACATTATAACAAACACGATTTTAAATATAGCAGATAATACTATTCCTAACAGATTTATAACGGTACATAAAGATAGCCGACCATGGATTACTACAAGTATCAAGAAATTCATACGTAGGAAAAATCGAATCCATAAAAAAGCAAAACATACAAATTCTATAAACCATTGGGAAAAGTATCGTATAACCAGGAACAAATGCAATAATTTGATAAGAATGGCAAAGAATGATTATTTTTCTACAATATCCGAAAAAATTATAGCAGAATCATCTGGTAGTAAAAATTGGTGGAATCTTGTTAAAAGACTACTTGGTTCAAGTAAAACTCGTTCAATACCCCCCTTACAAACAGACGATGACTTAATATGTGACAATTTTGCAAAATGTGAGTTAATTAACGACTTTTTCAGTGAACAATCAAACCTGGACGACTCTAATTCGACAGTTCCAGAACCTATTGATCCACTTTATGACAAACTGACACAACTACACATTACAGGAACTGACGTAGAAGATGTTCTACAATTGCTCGACACTACAAAAGCAACTGGACCAGATTTAATAAACCCACGACTAGTAAGAGAAGGGGCTTCCATTTTGAAGCTTCCATTGTGTCTGTTATTTAACTTGTCTCTGTCAACTTGTAGATTCCCAACACAGTGGAAGCTGGAAAATGTCACTCCAGTCTTTAAGAAAGATAATCCGAGTAAGGTAAATAATTACAGACCTATTTCTCTGATTAGTGTCTTGGGCAAGGTAATGGAAAGATGTATTTATAAACATGTCTATAATTTTTTACTCAAAAATAGTTTTATTACCCCACACCAATCGGGGTTCACTCCTGGTGACTCTGCAATTAACCAACTTCCAAGTCTCACAAACGAATTCGGAAAAGCTTTAGACGAAGGAAAAGAAATACGCGTAGTTTTTTGTGACATAAGTAAAGCTTTTGACAGGGTTTGGCATAAGGGTTTACTTAATAAATTAGAAAATATTGGGATACAAGGGTCTTTATTGTTATGGATAAAAAATTATCTTACAGACAGAAAACAACGAGTGGTTATAGAAAGCGCACATTCTAAATGGCGCACTATCAAAGCCGGGGTTCCCCAGGGATCTATTCTAGGGCCTCTATTTTTTATAATATTTATAAATGACATTGTCACAGAAATTCACTCATCTATAAAACTATTTGCTGATGATACTAGCTTGTATGTTATTGTTGATAACCCTCGTGAATCGGCAATAACGTTAAATAACGACATGGCAACAATTCATGCATGGTCCACTAAGTGGCTAGTAAACTTTAACCCTCAAAAAACAGAAACTATGACGATCACTAGAAAGATTAACAAACCCCTTCATCCGCCCCTTATAATGAATAATACAATAATTAATCAAGTTACAGAACATAAACATCTCGGTTTAGACATTTCAAATGACGGTAGCTGGCAAAAACATATTGATCTAATAACAAAGAAAGGTTTTATTAGAGTTAACATACTAAGAAAATTCAAATTTATTCTAGATAGGAAAATCTTAGAAAAGATTTATTTTACCTTCATTCGGCCGATTTTGGAATATGCAGACGTCGTATGGGATAATAAAACATTGTTCTTGATAAATAAATTAGAAAATGTTCAAATAGAGGCTGCTAGAATCGTCACTGGGGGAACTCGGTTAGTATCTATTAATAGTTTATATAAAGAGATGGGTTGGGAGACGTTACAGGCAAGACGGGGAAAATCACAAAAAAATATATTTTTATAAAATGGTAAACGGTCTTGTTCCTCCTTACCTTAGTGCAATTGTTCCCTGTAACTTTGAAAATATTCATGACTACAACACTAGACAGGCCGTAAGTATCCCCCCAGTACGTACTAGAACAACCTTGTATAATAGTTATTTTCTACCCTCTACTGTAAGATTATGGAACAGCGAACCCACATCAATAAGAGATAGCAAGTCTCCTTTATCTCTCAAATCCTATTATAAATCAAAATGTATAAAGAAACCTATTTATTATTACTCAGGAACTCGAATTGGACAAATCCTTCACATGAGATTACGAACTGCATGTAGCTCTCTAAACCATCATCTATTCCTAAAAAATGTAGTAGATTCGCCCAACTGTAGTTGTCATCAAGGGGTCCCTGAAACTAATTCGCATTATCAACGATTCGAGAAATCGGTATATCGAATCAATTGATATTCCTATGAACTTGACAGTTGACCGTTTACTTTTTGGATCACCTGACCTCACAGACGATCAAAATAACAGTTTATTTTTAAATGTACAAAAGTTTATAGTAAACGTTTCATCTAAAACCAGCAGTACCTAGTTCCCTTATTTCATTCTTCTTTTTTAATTACTTTGAATCAAACATTTTTTACATCAAACACCAGATCACTTTCTTTGTTTTATCTTCTTATACCTTCTGTAATTTATATCAAATTTGTTAGTTAGTTCTATTTGCTTCTCCCCTTAGAGATTCACAATATATTATATATGAAATCTATTCCTACGGATAGGGATTAATATAAGTTCTTGTAACTTGTTTCCCAATCCTATTAATTTCTTCTTATTATGTAATGTATATAGCTGAATATTGTAATGTTATATTGAATTAATTAATCAAATATGTTTAAACTAAAGAAAATGCAATAAATAATGAAAGAAAATGCAATAAATAATGAAAGAAAATGCAATAAGAAATGAAAGAAATGCAATAAGTATTGAAAGAAAATGCAATAAGTAATGAAAGAAAATGTAATATAACACAGACTAACAATGGCAATAACAAACATGGAAAGAAATAAATAAGTACAGAACTAAAATAGGGTAAGAAAGCTTGGTGGAACATGACTTTCAACTTTCTGATAGGACGAAGTTTCTTCAATTTAAAGAGGCAGGTTTTGTTTTGTTTATGATGTTTAATGCCACTTTCAACACTATTTCAGCTATATTGTTGTGGTCAGTTTTATTGGTGGAGGAATCCAGAGTTCCTGGAGAAAACCACTCAGCTGTCGTAAGTCAATGACAAACTTTATCACATAATGTTGTATCGATTACACATCACCATGAATGGGGTACGAACTCACAACTTTAGTGGCGATAGGCACCGATTGCACAGATAGTTGTAAATCCAACTTCCATACGATCACGAGCACGGTGGCCTTTAAAGAGGCAGGTAAAGTTCTACATCTTTTGAAGATTTTTACATGAAAACATGAGCACAATGATGAAGGGTATTGAATACATAAATATGATAAATGTTCTAAGAATATCTTTCATGGAACGATTGATTGTGATTGTTGCTTTTTTAATGCCAATTCAGCAATTTTTCAGCTGTATCATGGAAAGAACAAGTTAATTTTCAATGAGATGATGATGATGCCCGCTTTGTACTAGACCAACAGGCTGAGTTGGATTTTTATAGTGTTAGCACATTGAAACAACAGTCCGCGGGTAGACATTCATGGAACGAAATTGACAAGCATTCAACAATAGCACACAACATAGCAAGTTCAAGGTTACAATGGCTATAAAATATTATACAAGGGACATACAACAAGCATGTTTTAATACAATGTAGGTTACACTGTGCTTTCATTTGTGCTAAATAGGCTTCCTTAGGTGAAACTTACGCTTAATTATTTTAGGTCCTGTAAATTTTAATATATTCATTTCATATTTTATTTAATAATCAACTAATCAGTTGCAAAATGCACATTCATAACATTGAAAGAAACACACTGAAAATGCAGCCAACAACAAACCCTTCGTTACTAACACTCAGATAAGATATTTTACACAAGGGAACCTAAAAATGAAATTATAGTAGTTAGGGGGTTAGGGTTATGGTGTTTAAAGTCACTTTCAACAATATTTCAGTTATATCGTGAGGGTTAGTTTTATTGGTGGAGGAAACCGATGTACTCTGAGAAAACCACTGACCTGTCACAACAGTTATAACAGTTGTATTGAAACTTTCATGATCTCACTATGAACAGCCTCATTTGACCAAACTTTTGATTTTTAGATTCCATCAAAAATGAAATTCACTTGTTTTTAATTCATTTTGCTCAGCAAGGATTTTATCACACCAACAATAGACCATGAAAATGCTTTGAAGGGCATATGCTAAATCTACCTTAGCTCAAGAAATTAACCAATAATTTTGACCAAAATCCCTGATGATGAAGGAAATTTTTATCAGAAACTTAGATACTAGGTTTATATATCTAAATAAATATCTTTCAGTCGTGACAAATTTATTTGAAATTTGAATTAAGGGTATTTATTGTCATTTTCAGCAATTGTTCTGCTATATTATTACATGTACTACCAAACCTTATTGGAGGGAAAAGAGCCTGAACAAACTGACCAGTAACACGCCTGCCTTGGGTACGAATCTGTCTTGTAACCTTAACACTTGACATGAGTATCATGATACCAACTCAAATTAGAGGCATGAGGCTTGGGGTCAGAAATCATTAATCTTAACCATTTGGTCACACATGTCCCCTTGTTACAAATTAAGATGTCATTTTACATTGAAATACAAAAGTACAAAGGGTTCAGTCTTTTTGCACTTAACCACATGGCCACATTGGCCCCTTGTTACAAATACAAAAAGTACACCAACTTCAATCTTTTTGCAGCATCATTTTGTTCAGCAGATCATGCAGATATTAAACAATATCTAAGCCATACAAAATACATGTATGTACATCATGAAAGTGAATAATGGGTGTGCTTGGGTTTCAGCAAAAAAAACCAAATATATTCAATATATAAAGCTAAGCAAAATAAAACATAAAAGAGTCTTTAAAATTTATCGGCAAATTGGACATTTTCCCTTTGATGTGTGCCGCTGATCAAGTCTTGATCACTGAACTGACCTTGATCCACAAAAATATTAGGTCAGATCGTAACTTGCAAGTTTATCGGTCAATCTGACGTAAAACACATTATGACGTCACCGATAAAAACAACGTCAGTTCTGAAGGCTTCGACAGACATTATCACAAATATCCCAGCTTGTCCTCACGGACTCGCTGAGATATAAGAAATAATGTCTGTCTCGACCTTCAAAATTGTCGTTATTCTATACATTTTGTATATATTATACAGTCCATAAGTATATTAAATCCCCAATATCTGACACTGATCTATTTATAAAACAAAAATCCATGTAAAAGGCAAAAATAACAAGAAAACTAGAAAAGAAGTATGCCCCCGCACTTGATAATTATGGACAAAGTTGTTTTGCTAGGAGCGATTTTTAAAAAATGAAGTGTGTCTGTAAGACACAAATGATGCCCCCGCCTGACCATAATAAATTGCATTAGGGACATTAAAATTGTAGTAGGAGCCATACAAACCATGTTTCCATTAAGTAGCTAGTAAGCAGGAAATGAAGTCCCAACAACCTGTCATTTTGTGAATATTTGACAAAAATCCTCCCCCCCCCCCCCCCGACTTTTCGTCATGGGGGCATAACAAAATTACTGTCCTACTACCTGTCGTTATCAAATATTCGATGAAAATCAAAATCCTATGGACATGCACACCTCCATTATGTGTATAAACATCTGATCATACAAAATATTAAAGTTGTAGCTCCAAAACTGTAGGAGGAGATAGCCGGACAAACCATGTATCTATATCTGGACGGACGGACAGGGGTAAATTAATATGCCCCAACACTCTTCGTCGCGGGGGCATAAAAATTAACAAAACTTTTTTTTTCCTCCATATATTAAATCACGAATATCCAATAAAAATTCAGGCATGCGAGGATTCATCATGTATCTCCCTATAATGTTCACAAATAAAGTTGATAAAATTTGTAAACAATTAAAATTTACTCAATTACCCCCTTTTTTTATTTAGCCCCCCCCCCCATATCGAGGATCAACTTTATTTGCACAAATGTGAATCTCTTCTTCCCACAGATAATCTCAGCCAAATTGATTCCATTTGTTTGAGCTATTTTGCTGGAGTATATTAAAATAGGTAAAAGTTACATACGACGTGACAGACACCAAGCGATACTTGAAGCTCAGTCAGCCTTTGGCATGGTAAGTAAATAAACGAAGATCCAACAAATATCTAAATTAGAAAAAGCTTTCTCAATGCCCAATTAAACAATCAAACTTTTAACAGGGTTCACGAAATTACATATGGGTTTGGTAGTCCTATTGAAAAAAATGCCAGTCCTCAGTTATTAATTTTCTATTGCAAAATACCAATCTTGTATCAGTCCTTAGCAAAAATCTGCCCAAATTTTGCTGGTCATGTCTGACAGGACTGACACATTTCACGAACTCTATTTTAATCATTTTTAATTTTACAAAACTAACACTAGGTAAGATCTATAAAGATAGAGAGAATGAGAGAGAGAGAAAAAAAAGATGACCCAACCTCTTTTATTGACTTTGCTGTCTATCTCATTCTTAAGCTCCATACTGAGTTGAGTCCTGAATTTGTCACCTGATGAACCTCTACGATGATGAGTTCTAGTTTTTTTGTCGCTGGTATTAATATTAAGTGCAGGAGAGGAAGTAAAAATTTTAGATGCAGGAATAAATGACCCTGCATCTCCCATTGAGCTTGTCGATGAATTGTCCCATTCTGAAAGTAACAGTCTTTACATAACACAAAAAGAAAACAACAACATTTCAAAACAAATAAATTAGTGGACAATCATACTTCAACTTCATTACTTTTTTTAACGTGATTGATTGATTGGTTGGTGTTTAATGCCAACATTAGCAGTATTTCAGCTATATTGTGTCATGAACTAATTTTACAAATAAATTCCCACAAATACCAGACTTTTAGAAATACAATTTTTTTTTTTAAAGTATTTTCAATTTAAACGTGCACAATGCAACTAGGCTGCACACAAATATAACTTATTGGACAAACGTGCAGCAATTTCAAGAAGTCACAATATACTAAATTTGCTTTTTTACAGCATGTATGATTATTGTTATTTTTTAATTGATATCATTAATGTGTCAAATATTATCTTTGTTTTGAAAAAAAAGACAAATAAAGTCTGTCGCAATTTATGACCTGCCTTTTTTTTTGTCCAATGCAGGTCATGACCTGATTTTTGACTTTCAGAGGTTGGCATATATTCTGAAATCGATGGATGTGGATCCCACGTTGACAAAAATATCTATTGTAATTTAAATCAAAACTAGACGAAGTAAAATATTCTTTTATGTCTGTAAACAAACTTTGACACATTTATATCCAAATATTTGATTAAAAAATGGAAGAACGTTGTTTCCATATGACATGGATATCCCCCACTTCCAGCTTATGTAAACAGGTGGGGGGTTTTTTTTTGGGAGGGGGGGTCAAATCAAGGGTCATAACTGTGGAAAAAGTGGTAAAGTCCAAAATCAAAAACTTCGCCTTCCATTTATGGTTTGTGCCCTTGTGAATAAATTTCAAATTATTTCCTTAAAGGGATTTTACAGTACTTACAATAAGTACAAGTCCTCCAGCCCAAGACCAGTAAAACTTTCAGTTTTTATTTAGAACTATAAAAAAATTAATAAAAATGCAGGACATACGGACGGACATGGCTAAAAATTAATGCATCAGATGGAGGAAATCTGCTGATCAGAGAAAAATTGTCCATCTCTTTTAGAATCATTGATGAAAAATGTTGTCGCTCAAAACCAAATGAGATATTGCTGATCAATAGCCGATATAAAATTGGTTAGAACCTGACCAATAAATTTACTTGCACACAAATTTTGTTGCATTTGTTGTTAAATACATATATATCATAATTTCTATTCAAAGCAACTTGCAATATGCAATATAATATTAGCTGTTTCTAAAAGTATAATGAATAAATATTTAATTGTTACTTCTAAAGAATAAAAGATAAAAGCATGTTTTTGGCTAGGAATAATATATTACTATAAAAAAAAACTTATATGTTTTTCATATCGAGGGTTTGAGTTATGGTGTTTAAAGCCTTTTTCAACAATATTTCAGGTATATTGTCTTTTCATTTAGAAACTGATAATTATTATTATACATACCCATTTTATTTACATGTATATGACGGTGTACTGTGATGAAAAAGATTGATTGATTGATTGATTGATTGGTGTTTAACATCTACCTTAGCAGTATTTCAGCTATATCGTGATTGATGAAATAGAATGAAATAGATGAAAAAAATGATCCTATAAGAGGGAAGGGGACAATTTACTAGAATTTAATTATCTCAATTTATCTGAAATCTGGTATAATAAGAGGAATCAGATTTTTGGTGAGAGGGCTATAAGAGGGATGGCCTATCTTGAGTGGGACAAATTAGTCAAACCTGTAGTAAGAGGTCACCTTTTGGTCTTATAAGACAGGTGATCTCTTAAAAGAGGTTCAATTCATATGAAATTTTCTATAACTGGACAAGAAAAAGGTGACATTTTAATACAGGTGACTGCTTCATAGAGGTGACCACATGGACAGGCTTGACTGTATTAGTATTTAGCAATTTAATTGCTTTGATAAATCTGGTCTGATATAAGAGGTGGTCTTTAATAAGAGGTTGACTACTGCTGTAGCTTAATTTTGAAATCCCCAAAAAAAATTTAGCTAGAATTTTGTTTGTCTTGAAGTAAAAAAAATAATACATATTGAAGTATGATTGTATTTCAAAAAATAAAATAACCAAATAAAATAAATAATATCATGTATCAAAACAATAATCAAGTATAATAATAAAAAAAGGTCTGCAAAAGCTTTGGAAGAGCTTTAGCTTGCTGTTAGGAAATTAAGAAAAATTAAAATGCAAAATTATTTGATTACATGAAAGCATGTTCATGTTGAAATGAATGAAAAAATGAAAAAATAATAATAATAATAATAAAACACATCAAGAAATTATTTTTAGAATCACAATTTTTCCAGAGTAATAGCATGCATGTTTGAGGTACTCCAAGGGATTTCAATATAATATAAAAGTTTCTTAAGTACCCTATAGCCAGTTGTTTGACTCGGTGTAAATATTAAATGATTCTATATGAAAAAATATAACTGTATAATTTTACTGGTTGTAAACGATTTTGCAAGCAGAATATAAAGGAAAATATTTTGTGATTTGTATTTTTTGTGATTACTTTCAGTTTTCAAAAGAAAAATATTTTGTGATTTGTATTTTTTGTGATAACTTTCAGTTTTCTGTTACACAATATATAATATATTTATATTGGTGGTCTTTAATTTAACTTGTGATCAAAATGCCAAAATAAACTAAAATTTGCCAACCGTGAAAATAATAAATTATTTGGTATTATGTTTGATCGGCATATTTTACACAAACCTTGGAGGTATATTTTCACCTTGGAAATAAAATATATGTATAAATACCTGTATGATATACAAGTCAATAATAAAGAAAATGTTCCACTTAATTTTCTACAAACTACCCCTTGGAGAGCCTCTGATAAAAAGAATACAACCACATCTGTGAATTATATACCTTCATCTCCTGTATTGGCAAAACTTTCCTCTCCCAAAAACAGCCTTCGTGTCAGATTCCTGTTGTACCAGGCTTTAGGAAAGGTAAGGATTTCTGACAGTCTCCTCATGTCATACTTAAATGCTGCTATACCTATGTCACACACAGCTGCAATGTAAATGTAAAACATTGTCTAGTTTTAAAACTATTTCACAAAACAAAGTCACACACAGCTGCAATGTAAATGTAAAACATTGTCTAGTTTTAAAACTATTTCACAAAACAAAGTCACACACAGCTGCAATGTACATGTAAAAACATTGTCTAGTTTTAAAACTATTTCACAAAACAAAGTCACACACAGCTGCAATGTAAATGTAAAACATTGTCTAGTTTTAAAACTATTTCACAAAACAAAGTCACACACAGCTGCAATGCACATGTAAAAACATTGTCTAGTTTTAAAACTATTTCACAAAACAAAGTCACACACAGCTGCAATGTACATGTAAAAACATTGTCTAGTTTTAAAACTATTTCACAAAACAAAGCCACACACAGCTGCAATGTACATGCAAAAACATGGCAGCCATGTTTGTTAACGGATCGGGACAAAATGAGCAATCTTTATAGAGGATCTTTCCTTAGATGCTTCATACTAAGTTTCGGTTCATTTGGCTAAGCGGTTTCAGAGGAGAAGATTAAAATGTGAAAAGTTAACAGACGACAGAGATCAAGTGATGGCAAAAGCTCACATTGCCTTTGGCAAGGTTACCTAAAAAAACTTGATGTTCATTACTTGTCGTTCATATCATTGAAGGATTGCAGTTTTTGTTCATTTGACAGGAGCTAATTAAATAGTCAAAATAAACATGTATACTATGTTAAACCATTAAAGAGGCCATCATGATCGTCTAGTAGATGGATTTCCAACTATCTGTGCAATGAGTGCCTATCACCACTAAATGTGTGAATCCAGCTCATGGCTAGGTGACTTGTGACAGGTCAGTGGTTTTTTCCTGTTTCCTCCACAAATAAAACTGACTGCCACAATATAACTGAAATATTGTTGAAAGTGGCATTAAACACCATAACCCTAACCCTATACAATAAATATTCTTCTTTCTTAACTGTATTTACCTGAAAATCTTACTACATTTGATCTAAGCTGAGGTTCGTGTTTAGACAGATGAGACGGAAGATCCATTCTGACCTCAAGTTTACGTGTTCGTGAAACTGTTATTTTGATGAATTCTACGTTAAGACTTAGCATGTCTCGTCTAGACATTTCTGACCAAGCAGTCCCATGCTCTTGTATACTTCCTATATAATAAAAGATTTAAGAAATAACAGAAACGCAACACTGGATAGCTGATAGAATGTATAGAACAAAAAAAATACATGTAGCTTACAGCAAGTTATTTCCATTGGTTATCAATAGCCAGGAATTTTAAATAAATTTGTGATGCCCCATGGTCAAGCGGCAGGGGGGGGGGGGGGTCCAAAATTGGGATTTTAATAGTCATAGTTCACACAAAATCCTGATTTTGTTAGTCTTAATTGAACCAAATCTTGACTTTAATAGTCTTAATTCACATAGATTCACAACTTTAATAGTCTTAATTCAACTAGATTCACATCTTTAATAGTCTTAATTCAACTAGATTCACAACTTTAATAGTCTTAATTCAACTAGATTCACAACTTTAATAGTCTTAATTCAACTAGATTCACAACTTTAAGTCTTAATTCAACTAGATTCACAACTTTAATAGTCATAATTCAACTAGATTCACAACTTTAATAGTCTTAATTCAACTGGATTCTCAACTTTAATAGTCTTAATTCAACTAGATTCACAACATTAATAGTCTTAATTCAACTAGATTCACAACTTTAATAGTCATAATTCAACTAGATTCACAAATTTAATAGTCTTAATTCAACTAGATTCACAACTTTAATAGTATTAATTCAACTAGATTCACAACTTTAATAGTCTTAATTCAACTAGATTCACAACTTTAATAGTCATAATTCAACTAGATTCACAACTTAAATAGTCTTAATTCAACTAGATTCACAACTTTAATAGTCTTAATTCAACTAGATTCACAACTTTAATAGTCTTAATTCAACTAGATTCACAACTTTAATAGTCTTAATTCAACTAGATTCACAACTTTAGGTCTTAATTCAACTTGATTCACAACTTTAATAGTCTTAATTCAACTAGATTCACAACTTTAATAGTCTTAATTCAACTAGATTCACAACTTTAATAGTCTTAATTCAACTAGATTCACAACTTTAGGTCTTAATTCAACTAGATTCACAACTTTAATAGTCTTAATTCAACTAGATTCACAACTTTAATAGTCTTAATTCAACTAGATTCACAACTTTGATAGTCTTAATTCAACTAGATTCACAACTTTAGGTCTTAATTCAACTAGATTCACAACTTTAATAGTCTTAATTCAACTAGATTCACAACTTTAATAGTCTTAATTCAACTAGATTCACAACTTTAATAGTCTTAATTCAACTAGATTCACAACTTTAATAGTCTTAATTCAACTAGATTCACAACTTTAATAGTCTTAATTCAACTAGATTCACAACTTTAATAGTCTTAATTCAACTAGATTCACAACTTTAATAGTCTTAATTCAACTAGATTCACAACTTTAATAGTCTTAATTCAACTAGATTCACAACTTTAATAGTCTTAATTCAACTAGATTCACAACTTTAGGTCTTAATTCAACTAGATTCACAACTTTAATAGTCTTAATTCAACTAGATTCACAACTTTAATAGTCTTAATTCAACTAGATTCACAACTTTAATAGTCTTAATTCAACTAGATTCACAACTTTAATAGTCTTAATTCAACTAGATTCACAACTTTAATAGTCTTAATTCAACTAGATTCACAACTTTAATAGTCTTAATTCAACTAGATTCACAACTTTAATAGTCTTAATTCAACTAGATTCACAACTTAATAGTCTTAATTCAACTAGATTCACAACATTAATAGTCTTAATTCAACTAGATTCACAACTTTAATAGTCTTAATTCAACTAGATTCACAACTTTAATAGTCTTAATTCAACTAGATTCACAACATTAATAGTCTTAATTCAACTAGATTCACAACTTTAATAGTCTTAATTCAACTAGATTCACAACTTTAATAGTCTTAATTCAACTAGATTCACAACTTTAATAATATTAATTCAACTAGATTCACAACTTTAATAGTCTTAATTCAACTAGATTCACAACTTTAATAGTCCTTCATTGTTTTCAAGAGGGGTTCAACCAGGCAATATGACAGATACTAAGTAGCAATTAATACAAGTGTCTTGGAAGTGACATTCACCAGGCTTCCAAAATATCTCATCTCTTAATGTCATACAGTAAACCATTTTAAACTTGAATAAACTTGAAATCTGTTAAAACCAAATCCTAAATAAACTTGAAATCTGTTAAAACAAAACCCTGAATAAACTTGAAATCTGTTAAAACAAAACCCTGAATAAACTTGAAATCTGTTAAAACAAAATCCTAAATAAACTTGAAATCTGTTAAAACCAAACCCTGAATAAACTTGAAATCTGTTAAAACAAAACCCTGAATAAACTTGAAATCTGTTAAAACCAAATCCTGAATAAACTTGAAATCTGGTAAAACCAAACCCTGAATAAACTTGAAATCTGTTAAAACCAAACCCTGAATAAACTTGAAATCTGTTAAAACAAAACCCTGAATAAACTTGAAATCTGTTAAAACCAAACCCTGAATAAACTTGAAATATGTTAAAACCAAACCCTGAATAAACTTGAAATCTGTTAAAAACAAAACCCTGAATAAACTTGAAATCTGTTAAAACAAAACCCTGAATTAACTTGAAATCTGTTAAAACAAAACCCTGAATAAACTTCAAATCTGTTAAAACAAAATCCTAAATAAACTTGAAATCTGTTAAAACAAAACCCTGAATAAACTTGAAATCTGTTAAAACAAAACCCTGAATAAACTTGAAATCTGTTAAAACCAAATCCTGAATAAACTTGAAATCTGTTCAAACAAAACCCTGAATAAACTTGAAATCTGTTAAAACAAAACCCTGAATAAACTTGAAATCTGTTCAAACAAAACCCTGAATAAACTTGAAATCTGTTAAAACCAAACCCTGAATAAACTTGAAATCTGTTAAAACAAAACCCTGAATAAACTTGAAATCTGTTAAAACCAAACCCTGAATAAACTTGAAATATGTTAAAACCAAACCCTGAATAAACTTGAAATCTGTTAAAACCAAACCCTGAATAAACTTGAAATATGTTAAAACCAAACCCTGAATAAACTTGAAATCTGTTAAAACAAAACCCTGAATAAACTTGAAATCTGTTCAAACAAAACCCTGAATAAACTTGAAATCTGTTAAAACCAAACCCTGAATAAACTTGAAATCTGTTAAAACCAAACCCTGAATAAACTTGAAATCTGTTAAAACCAAACCCTGAATAAACTTGAAATCTGTTAAAACAAAACCCTGAATAAACTTGAAATCTGTTCAAACAAAACCCTGAATAAACTTGAAATCTGTTAAAATAAAACCCTGAATAAACTTAAAATCTATTAAAACAAAACCCTGAATAAACTTGAAATCTGTTCAAACAAAACCCTGAATAAACTTGAAATCTGTTAAAACCAAACCCTGAATAAACTTGAAATCTGTTAAAACCAAACCCTGAATAAACTTGAAATCTGTTAAAACAAAACCCTGAATAAACTTGAAATCTGTTAAAACCAAACCCTGAATAAACTTGAAATCTGTTAAAACAAAACCCTGAATAAACTTGAAATCTGTTAAAACAAAACCCTGAATAAACTTGAAATCTGTTAAAACAAAACCCTGAATAAACTGGAAATCTGTTAAAACCAAACCCTGAATAAACTTGAAATCTGTTAAAACAAAACCCTGAATAAACTTGAAATCTGTTAAAACCAAACCCTGAATAAACTTGAAATCTGTTAAAACAAAACCCTGAATAAACTTGAAATATGTTAAAACAAAACCCTGAATAAACTTGAAATCTGTTAAAACAAAACCCTGAATAAACTTGAAATCTGTTAAAACCAAACCCTGAATAAACTTGAAATATGTTAAAACCAAACCCTGAATAAACTTGAAATCTGTTAAAACCAAACCCTGAATAAACTTGAAATCTGTTAAAACCAAACCCTGAATAAACTTGAAATCTGTTAAAACCAAACCCTGAATAAACTTGAAATCTGTTAAAACAAAACCCTGAATAAACTTGAAATCTGTTAAAACAAAACCCTGAATAAACTTGAAATCTATTAAAACAAAACCCTGAATAAACTTGAAATCTGTTAAAACTAAGGGGGAAACGATTCACTGTATGTACCGAAATCGTGATTATTTTGGGGACGTTCGGTTCACGATACGTGGAGGCACGCTTACGATACAAACGATATGATGCTCATTTTTTGAAAAAAAGTAGTGCTGAACTTCCGTTTTCTTCTTTTGGTTATCATTTAATTAATATTTTGAGAAAAGTGAATCGATTAATTTACGCTTTTAAAATTAATTAATCAAATATCAAATATTTATAATTTCCGCTAGTACGTAAGCGACCTCATATAAAAAAAAGCATGGCAGTGCCCATGTCGAACAGCATGGACTTCAAGGAATAGTTACAGTTTCCTATAAAACGTATCATGATACGTATCGCAATACATATCAAATATCGCAATACGTATCGTTTGTGGAAAAAGTGTATCATTACACCCCTAGTTAAAACCAAACCTTCAATAAACTGCAATCTTAAATCTGAACCTTGAATAAACAGGAAACCTGTCTAAATCAAACATACAACTGAATTCTAATGTCTGGTACCTTTACAAATTTAACCTGTGTAATCTCAACACCTGTCAATTACGAACAAGGACATCGATCCCAACAGTGTCCAGATTTAGACAGGTTTCAGTGCATTTCAAATTAACAGATTTTAAAGATATTTCACCTCATTAATATAAAATGCAGAATAAAGAGGGTACAATAGTCCCCCTCTCCCTTATAAGGCCATCCTTTCTGCAATGAAGAAGCGGTCTCTCTTGATGGGAACAATGTATTTGTCTTTAACCATCTCAGTACATCTGAAATCTGGTCTAATAAGAGGGACAGCCGATAGCCTTTGGTGAGAGAGATCTTATAAGAGGGTGACTACTTTGAAAACAAACAAAACTAAAACTTGTACCTAGTTTATATGTTGAATCACTACTGGCGTACGTAGGTGATGCCATCTTCCTCTGAGCTCCTCCATAGGGGTGGAAAATATACAATGAGAAATCTGACAGTCTACCAGTAAAACTAAGTCCTCCTGCCTTAGACATAACAGGGAGGTCATTACTAGAGGAACTTGTACTGAACGTCCTGTGTTTGTCAGATTTACCTCCACTCCAGTTATGCTCTCTGCTTCCTGAAAAAAAATTGTTAGTAATTGAGTGAGTGATTGTTGTTTAACACCAACACAACAATTTTTCAGCTATATCATGGCAAGAACAAGTTAATTTTCAATGAATTGATGACGATGAGGTCCGCTTTGTACTAGACCAACATGCTTGGTTGGATTTTTATAGTGCTAGCTCACTGAAACAATAGTTTGTTGATAGACATATCGCCCCACTCAGACACATTATCCTGATTCAGAGCCACCCAGTCTTTGCTCTTTCTCCTTAATGCTGTATGCTTAGTGGAGAAGCAGCAAATACCAATTTAATAGTCTTTGGTTTGACCCAATCGGGGCTCGAACACACGATCTACTGCACTCAAGATGAGCATGTTAACCATTACACCACTGATGCGGTTAAAATTGTTAGTATCATTATCACTACCTTATGTATTTGTACAAAGGAAGTGTTTTTAAATTATAAAGAGATGAAAGAGTTCACCGATGAACAAAGATAAAAACCCAATAACATTCATTTTCTAGGCGTTTGGTCTAGGTTAACACATTTTATTTACTCAAATATTTGCTAAATCGTGTGGCAATCAGCTGATCAAAGAGTTACAATTTCATTTTGTTCTGTGAATTATGAATACTAAGAATGTGGCAAACGAAAATATTAATTTCTTTAAACAATATTTTTTAAGTTCCTCAACCTGTTATTTATTTTGTTTTCTTCTCTTCTTTGTTTGTTATTGACGTTGTTTGACCAATAATTTTTACATTATCTTCAATCATTATTTGATCTAAACAAGTATACTCTCATTATAAAGGGCCGTCATTGTTGTGATTGTATGGTAGTTGAATTTACAAATACCTGTGCAATCAGTGCCTATCACCAATAAAATTGAGGGTTAGAATCTCACTCATGTGAGGTGTACTCGATACAATATTATGTGATAAAGTTTGTCAGTGACTTGCGACAGGTCAGTGATTTTCTCAGGTTTCCTCCACCAATAAAACTGACCACCTCGATACAACTAAAATATTGTTGAGTGGCGTTGAACACCATAAATCTCCTCCTCCCTTCATAAAAAGGATCATGTATTTCACATAAAGAACTTCTATGAATGGCAAAAAGTTGTGTATTATTCTGTGGCATTATTTTGACTTTCTCCATCATTAACAAGCTGATTGCCACAATACAGTTGACATTTTCTGAATGCAAATTTTAATCGATTACTTTATAACAATAATAACAATAAATATTTCATTTTAATAGGATAAAATCAGTTAACTGATAACATAAAGTTAATCTCCAGCCCCCCCCCCCCCCCCCCACCTTGTGGTTCGCATAGTATGAAAACAAGTAAATTAACATAAATGTCAATAAATTATAAAGAAAAGATTGCTAAATATTTCATAGGTTATATTACTCCCCTTTACAAAGTTATGTAAACATTTCCAGTTAATTAACTAACAATATCTTAGAAATTACAAGTAGTCCATTTCTATGAAAAGTTTGAAGATACCAAAGGGGTAATAACGAAGCTGCAAATCAGAGGAGATGATTCAAATGTGAAAAGTTTACAGACAGACGACGGACGCCAAATGATGGCAAAATTTCACATGGACTTTGACCAGGTGAGCTAATAAAAAGGACAAAAAGACAAACAATCATCTACAAAACACAACACAGAAAAGTTAAGATAAAATCTACAGTATACCATTATTACCTTTGGTTTTGAGTGGTGGAGTAGTCTCCCCTATATGTGCCTCCACATCTGATCCTCTTGTAGAAAATGCAACATCTAGCGACGGGACCTGTAGAAGACATTCCACTCTGGAGACAGGGGCACAGTTGAAACGTATGATTGATGGTTCCACTCTAATGAACACAACAACATCAACAGGGAAAGAATTGGAATTAATGGCAGTCGTCAGTGACGAACTCGAAGCGTCAAGATCTATATTTAACATACTGAATGGATCCACTGTAAGTAGGAATGTCGAAAAACATTATAATTCTATAAAATCTAAATTTCTGTATTTTTCAGTGAAGAAATGACATACAAGTAAGAAGTTTTGCATTCATCTTTGAGAAAGCTTTATCTATCATTGACAAAATAAATGTGGATTAGGATTAGGGTTATGGTGCTTAATGCCACTTACAAGAATATTTCAGTTATATCGTGGTGGTCAGTTTGGTGGAGGAAACCGGAGTAAATGTAAAAATGATCACAGACGTTATAGTGAGTGAGTGATTGTAGTGTAACACTGAGTGGCCAGTGTTTTGTTAGTCATGGCTAGAATAAGCTACTTTTTGATGAGATGATGATGATATCTGATTTGTACTAGACCAACACATTGATTTTGATTTTTATTTTTTGTAGTGACTAACCCATTGAAACAAGTCCACAGGAAGATATGTAGCTCCTGGAGGTTGAATATATGTCATAAAAGATTGATGTCAAAACTCAGGTACAATGTTGTTTCCCTTTAATTATAGCAATTAAATCATGGTAGTGTGTCAAATGAAAGAGTGAGTGATTGCTGTTTAACGCCAAGTGAGCAAGTTTCATCTATATCACCTCAAAAACAAATTACATTCAACAAAATAATGATGGTATCCACTTTGCACTATATCTAAATACTTAGATGGATTAATGTCACGCCAGCTCACTGAAAGAAACCAGTCTTAAGATAGACATGTCACGCCAGCTCACTGAAAGAAACCAGTCTTAAGATAGACATGTCATGCCAGCTCACTGGAAGAAACCAGTCTTAAGATAGACATGTCACGCCAGCTCACTGGAAGAAACCAGTCTTAAGATAGACATGTCATGCCAGCTCACTGGAAGAAACCAGTCTTAAGATAGACATGTCATGCCAGCTCACTGGAAGAAACCAGTCTTAAGATAGACATGTCATGCCAGCTCACTGGAAGAAACCAGTCTTAAGATAGACATGTCATGCCAGCTCACTGGAAGAAACCAGTCTTAAGATAGACATGTCATGCCAGCTCACTGAAAGAAACCAGTCTTAAGATAGACATGTCATGCCAGCTCACTGGAAGAAACCAGTCTTAAGATAGACATGTCATGCCAGCTCACTGGAAGAAACCAGTCTTAAGATAGACATGTCACGCCAGCTCACTGAAAGAAACCAGTCTTAAGATAGACATGTCATGCCAGCTCACTGGAAGAAACCAGTCTTAAGTTAGACATGTCATGCCAGATCACTGGAAGAAACCAGTCTTAAGATAGACATGTCACGCCAGCTCACTGGAAGAAACCAGTCTTAAGATAGACATGTCACGCCAGCTCACTGGAAGAAACCAGTCTTAAGATAGACATGTCACGCCAGCTCACTGAAAGAAACCAGTCTTAAGATAGACATGTCACGCCAGCTCACTGGAAGAAACCAGTCTTAAGATAGACCTGTCACGCCAGCTCACTGAAAGAAACCAGTCTTAAGATAGACATGTCATGCCAGCTCACTGGAAGAAACCAGTCTTAAGATAGACATGTTACGCCAGCTCACTGGAAGAAACCAGTCTTAAGATAGACATGTCACGCCAGCTCACTGAAAGAAACCAGTCTTAAGATAGACATGTCACGCCAGCTCACTGGAAGAAACCAGTCTTAAGATAGACATGTCACGCCAGCTCACTGAAAGAAACCAGTCTTAAGATAGACATGTCACGCCAGCTCACTTTAAGAAACCAGTCTTAAGATAGACATGTCATGCCAGCTCACTGGAAGAAACCAGTCTTAAGATAGACATGTCACGCCAGCTCACTGGAAAAAAACCAGTCTTAAGATAGACATGTCACGCCAGCTCACTGGAAGAAACCAGTCTTAAGATAGACATGTCACGCCAGCTCACTGGAAGAAACCAGTCTTAAGATAGACATGTCACGCCAGCTCACTGGAAGAAACCAGTCTTAAGATAGACATGTCACGCCAGCTCACTGAAAGAAACCAGTCTTAAGATAGACATGTCACGCCAGCTCACTGGAAGAAACCAGTCTTAAGATAGACATGTCATGCCAGCTCACTGGAAGAAACCAGTCTTAAGATAGACATGTCACGCCAGCTCACTGAAAGAAACCAGTCTTAAGATAGACATGTCACGCCAGCTCACTGAAAGAAACCAGTCTTAAGATAGACATGTCACCCCAGCTCACTGAAAGAAACCAGTCTTAAGATAGACATGTCACGCCAGCTCACTGAAAGAAACCAGTCTTAAGATAGACATGTCACGCCAGCTCACTGAAAGAAACCAGTCTTAAGATAGATATGTCACTCATTGATTAATTTTACGCCAGCTCACTGAAAGAAACCAGTCTTAAGATAGACATGTCACGCCAGCTCACTGAAAGAAACCAGTCTTAAGATAGACATGTCACCCCAGCTCACTGAAAGAAACCAGTCTTAAGATAGACATGTCACCCCAGCTCACTGAAAGAAACCAGTCTTAAGATAGACATGTCACGCCAGCTCACTGAAAGAAACCAGTCTTAAAATAGACATGTCACGCCAGCTCACTGAAAGAAACCAGTCTTAAGATAGACATGTCACGCCAGCTCACTGAAAGAAACCAGTCTTAAGATAGATATGTCACTCATTGATTAATTTTACGCCAGCTCACTGAAAGAAACCAGTCTTAAGATAGACATGTCACGCCAGCTCACTGAAAGAAACCAGTCTTAAGATAGACATGTCACTCATTGATTAATTTCACGCCAGCTCACTGAAAGAAATCAGTCTTAAGATAGACATGTCATGCCAGCTCACTGAAAGAAACCAGTCTTAAGATAGACATGTCACGCCAGCTCACTGAAAGAAACCAGTCTTAAGATAGACATGTCACGCCAGCTCACTGAAAGAAACCAGTCTTAAGATAGACATGTCACGCCAGCTCACTGAAAGAAACCAGTCTTAAGATAGACATGTCACGCCAGCTCACTGAAAGAAACCAGTCTTAAGATAGACATGTCACGCCAGCTCACTGAAAGAAACCAGTCTTAAGATAGACATGTCACTCATTGATTAATTTCATGCCAGCTCACTGGAAGAAACCAGTCTTAAGATAGACATGTCATGCCAGCTCACTGGAAGAAACCAGTCTTAAGATAGACATGTCACGCCAGCTCACTGAAAGAAACCAGTCTTAAGATAGACATGTCACTCATTGATTAATTTCACGCCAGCTCACTGAAAGAAACCAGTCTTAAGATAGACATGTCACGCCAGCTCACTGGAAGAAACCAGTCTTAAGATAGACATGTCACGCCAGATCACTGGAAGAAACCAGTCTTAAGATAGACATGTCACGCCAGCTCACTGAAAGAAACCAGTCTTAAGATAGACATGTCACTCATTGATTAATTTCACGCCAGCTCACTGAAAGAAACCAGTCTTAAGATAGACATGTCACGCCAGCTCAGACACAGTATCCTAATTCTGTTCCAACCAGTCTTAGCTCTTACTCCTTAATGCCGAGTGCTTAGTGGAGAAGCAACAAATACCAATTTTTTAGTCTTTTGTTTGACACAACCGGGGCTCAAAATCATGCTCTACCGAACTTGACGCGAGCTTGGTAATGTGGTCTCTGTTTCAAATATATCCATGAAGCTAATTTTTCAAACACTTCGACAGTGTTACATTAAAAGTTTTTCTAGTTTCCTAACAATTCTGATCTACTGGAGGCGAGCATCCTTAACTATTGCATCACCAATGTGGTTCTGATATATTATAGTGTATTCAGTGGTCACCCATGGGACAAAGGAAAAAATGATTGGATAAGACAATGACAGCTTATTTTAGATCTGTCAATCCAGATTTTCAGTTCCAATTTGCAATGATTCAGGTATTACTGTGACCTGAATGCACTTTATTGGAAATAAAAAGATGGTTGCTCTGGTGTTTTTGTAAGGATACACAGTAAGTTTTTCTATGATTTAATAGTTTAATTGGTATAATCATGTATTGAGAAAACACATAAAAGTTAATTACCAATCATTTTTTTAAAGTCTAGACTAGCAAGTGACCATTAAATTCTGGTAAAGTAATACGATGGGATAAATTATGAGTGACTGTTGACCGTATTAGTAAGGCATGAACTTATTTGAGTTAAAACTAGGATGAACTGTTTTAGATACCTAAAACTTATGTCTCCCCTTAATGCGGCCATCTGTACAACAACCTATCTCGAAAGACAAAAATATTATGGCCCGGGCAAGAAAATACTATTTAAAAAACAATTATTCTTGAGGTCAAAGGTCAAGGTCCCACGAAGGTCATTATGGTGTGCGACACACCACCTTATGGTCATGCACTCACATACCAAATATCATTGACCTATCTGGAAAGACAAAAAAGATATGGTCCGGACAAGCTTCGCTGAGAAGAAGCAGAAGAAGAAGAAGAAGCGGAAGAAAAAATCAGACTAAAACAATATGTCTCCCTTCGTTCGAAAGGGAGACATAATTACTAGTGATGGGAATCGGTAACATTTTCAAGATCGATGATCGTTATATCAACATCGACCGATGTCGATCATTGGTGACAATTGCCTGTTAAATGTATTTACTGACTATAATTAATCAAATAGTCTTTATTTCAAGAGTATGATTGACAAAAGTAAAGATATGAATAAAATTGTATCATAAATTTATAAACTATAATTTTTCCATTAGTAAACATTAACTTATAACAAAACAAAAGATCGTTTTCCATATGTATAACACCTGATATATATAGATAAATAATAGACTAGTCCAAATATGTGTATTTGACAAAAGAAAAGATTTGAACAAAATCAAATATATTTACAAACTACAATTTTTCCATTTGTAAACATTAACTTAGAACAAAACAAAAGGTCGTTTTCCATATATGTAACACCTGATATAAAATGGACTATTTCGGGAAGTAGATAAATAATAGACTAGTCCAAATATGTGTATTGATTGAGTGTCAAAAGTACGCTTGGACAAAACTGCCAGATGTTTGTCAGTATCAGGGCAAAAAAATACCAGCTGGGATAAAACTGCAATATTTTTGTCAGTATGGAGACCAAAAAAAAAAACAACCAAAGAACAAAGTTAAGCATATATATTATATTTTAGACACTATAGAATCAAAAACGACCACAAGGTTTAAGAATCGATCATCGGATCGGATGATGACGCCCGATTGATTAGTCGATGTTTCCAATGATCGGTGCACCACTAATAATTACACGAAAATCTAGTCGGAAGGGTTTTGAACACCACATGACTGTTAATTGAAGGTGACTGTTAGGAAAAGTTTGACTATATATAAAACAGGGGTAGATTATGAATAAAGCTAAGATTAATCTACTACCTCTTACCAGCTGGGGGCCATCGTGGTTGTGATCGTATGGTAGTTAGATTTACACCTACCTGTGCAATCAGTGCCTATCACCACTAAAGTTGTGAGTTAGAACCCTGTTCATGGCGAGGTATACTCGATACAACATAATGTGATAAAATTTGTCAGTGACATTGCAACAAGTCAGTGGTTTTTTCTGGGTACTCCGGTTTCCTCCACCAATAAAACTGACAGCCATGATATAACTGAAATATTGTTGAAAGTGGTGTTAAACACTATAAACCAACCAAACCAACTTAGCATCTATAACATCACATCTTTAGAAATACCTACTTTTCTTAAATGGTGGTGTAGATGTATGACCAGATTGTCCAATAGGGATAGGTTCTAAGGCTTGTTCTAGGAAATCCATCAGATAAGGACTAATTATCATCTCCTAAAAATAACATGTACATTCATTAAGCCTATCCTTAGGAAATCCATCAGATAGGGACTAATTATCATCTCCTAAAAATAACATGTACATTCATTAAGCCTATCCTTAGGAAATCCATCAGATAAGGACTAATTATCATCTCCTAAAAATAACATGTACATTCATTAAGCCTATCCTTAGGAAATCCATCAGATAAGGACTAATTATCATCTCCTAAAAATAACATGTACATTCATTAAGCCTATCCTTAGGAAATCCATCAGATAAGGACTAATTATCATCTCCTAAAAATAACATGTACATTCATTAAGCCTATCCTTAGGAAATCCATCAGATAGGGACTAATTATCATCTCCTAAAAATAACATGTACATTCATTAAGCCTATCCTTAGGAAATCCATCAGATAAGGACTAATTATCATCTCCTAAAAATAACATGTACATTCATTAAGCCTATCCTTAGGAAATCCATCAGATAAGGACTAATTATCATCTCCTAAAAATAACATGTACATTCATTAAGCCTATCCTTAGGAAATCCATCAGATAAGGACTAATTATCATCTCCTAAAAATAACATGTACATTCATTAAGCCTATCCTTAGGAAATCCATCAGATAGGGACTAATTATCATCTCCTAAAAATAACATGTACATTCATTAAGCCTATCCTTAGGAAATCCATCAGATAGGGACTAATTATCATCTCCTAAAAATAACATGTACATTCATTAAGCCTATCCTTAGGAAATCCATCAGATAGGGACTAATTATCATCTCCTAAAAATAACATGTACATTCATTAAGCCTATCCTTAGGAAATCCATCAGATAGGGACTAATTATCATCTCCTAAAAATAACATGTACATTCATTAAGCCTATCCTTAGGAAATCCATCAGATAGGGACTAATTATCATCTCCTAAAAATAACATGTACATTCATTAAGCCTATCCTTAGGAAATCCATCAGATAAGGACTAATTATCATCTCCTAAAAATAACATGTACATTCATTAAGCCTATCCTTAGGAAATCCATCAGATAGGGACTAATTATCATCTCCTAAAAATAACATGTACATTCATTAAGCCTATCCTTAGGAAATCCATCAGATAAGGACTAATTATCATCTCCTAAAAATAACATGTACATTCATTAAGCCTATCCTTAGGAAATCCATCAGATAGGGACTAATTATCATCTCCTAAAAATAACATGTACATTCATTAAGCCTATCCTTAGGAAATCCATCATATAGGAACTAATTATCATCTCCTAAAAATAACATGTACATTCATTAAGCCTATCCTTAGGAAATCCATCAGATAAGGACTAATTATCATCTCCTAAAAATAACATGTACATTCATTAAGCCTATCCTTAGGAAATCCATCAGATAAGGACTAATTATCATCTCCTAAAAATAACATGTACATTCATTAAGCCTATCCTTAGGAAATCCATCAGATAGGGACTAATTATCATCTCCTAAAAATAACATGAACATTCATTAAGCCTATCCTTAGGAAATCCATCAGATAAGGACTAATTATCATCTCCTAAAAATAACATGTACATTCATTAAGCCTATCCTTAGGAAATCCATCAGATAGGGACTAATTATCATCTCCTAAAAATAACATGTACATTCATTAAGCCTATCCTTAGGAAATCCATCAGATAAGGACTAATTATCATCTCCTAAAAATAACATGTACATTCATTAAGCCTATCCTTAGGAAATCCATCAGATAGGAACTAATTATCATCTCCTAAAAATAACATGTACATTCATTAAGCCTATCCTTAGGAAATCCATCAGATAGGGACTAATTATCATCTCCTAAAAATAACATGTACATTCATTAAGCCTATCCTTAGGAAATCCATCAGATAGGGACTAATTATCATCTCCTAAAAATAACATGTACATTCATTAAGCCTATCCTTAGGAAATCCATCAGATAGGGACTAATTATCATCTCCTAAAAATAACATGTACATTCATTAAGCCTATCCTTAGGAAATCCATCAGATAGGGACTAATTATCATCTCCTAAAAATAACATGTACATTCATTAAGCCTATCCTTAGGAAATCCATCAGATAGGGACTAATAATCATCTCCTAAAAATAACATGTACATTCATTAAGCCTATCCTTAGGAAATCCATCAGATAGGGACTAATTATCATCTCCTAAAAATAACATGTACATTCATTAAGCCTATCCTTAGGAAATCCATCAGATAGGGACTAATTATCATCTCCTAAAAATAACATGTACATTCATTAAGCCTATCCTTAGGAAATCCATCAGATAAGGACTAATTATCATCTCCTAAAAATAACATGTACATTCATTAAGCCTATCCTTAGGAAATCCATCAGATAGGGACTAATTATCATCTCCTAAAAATAACATGTACATTCGTTAAGCCTATCCTTAGGAAATCCATCAGATAGGGACTAATTATCATCTCCTAAAAATAACATGTACATTCATTAAGCCTATCCTTAGGAAATCCATCAGATAGGGACTAATAATCATCTCCTAAAAATAACATGTACATTCATTAAGCCTATCCTTAGGAAATCCATCAGATAGGGACTAATAATCATCTCCTAAAAATAACATGTACATTCATTAAGCCTATCCTTAGGAAATCCATCAGATAGGGACTAATTATCATCTCCTAAAAATAACATGTACATTCATTAAGCCTATCCTTAGGAAATCCATCAGATAGGGACTAATTATCATCTCCTAAAAATAACATGTACATTCATTAAGCCTATCCTTAGGAAATCCATCAGATAGGGACTAATAATCATCTCCTAAAAATAACATGTACATTCATTAAGCCTATCCTTAGGAAATCCATCAGATAGGGACTAATTATCATCTCCTAAAAATAACATGTACATTCATTAAGCCTATCCTTAGGAAATCCATCAGATAGGGACTAATTATCATCTCCTAAAAATAACATGTACATTCATTAAGCCTATCCTTAGGAAATCCATCAGATAAGGACTAATTATCATCTCCTAAAAATAACATGTACATTCATTAAGCCTATCCTTAGGAAATCCATCAGATAGGGACTAATTATCATCTCCTAAAAATAACATGTACATTCGTTAAGCCTATCCTTAGGAAATCCATCATATAGGAACTAATTATCATCTCCTAAAAATAACATGTACATTCATTAAGCCTATCCTTAGGAAATCCATCAGATAGGGACTAATTATCATCTCCTAAAAATAACATGTACATTCATTAAGCCTATCCTTAGGAAATCCATCAGATAGGGACTAATTATCATCTCCTAAAAATAACATGTACATTCATTAAGCCTATCCTTAGGAAATCCATCAGATAGGGACTAATAATCATCTCCTAAAAATAACATGTACACGTACATTCATTAAGCCTATCCTTAGGAAATCCATCATATAGGAACTAATTATCATCTCCTAAAAATAACATGTACATTCATTAAGCCTATCCTTAGGAAATCCATCAGATAGGGACTAATTATCATCTCCTAAAAATAACATGTACATTCATTAAGCCTATCCTTAGGAAATCCATCAGATAGGGACTAATTATCATCTCCTAAAAATAACATGTACATTCATTAAGCCTATCCTTAGGAAATCCATCAGATAGGGACTAATTATCATCTCCTAAAAATAACATGTACATTCATTAAGCCTATCCTTAGGAAATCCATCAGATAGGGACTAATTATCATCTCCTAAAAATAACATGTACATTCATTAAGCCTATCCTTAGGAAATCCATCAGATAAGGACTAATTATCATCTCCTAAAAATAACATGTACACGTACATTCATTAAGCCTATCCTAAGGAAATCCATCAGATAGGGACTAATAATCATCTCCTAAAAATAACATGTACATTCATTAAGCCTATCCTTAGGAAATCCATCAGATAGGGACTAATTATCATCTCCTAAAAATAACATGTACACGTACATTCATTAAGCCTATCCTAAGGAAATCCATCAGATAGGAACTAATTATCATCTCCTAAAAATAACATGTACATTCATTAAGCCTATCCTTAGGAAATCCATCAGATAGGGACTAATTATCATCTCCTAAAAATAACATGTACATTCATTAAGCCTATCCTTAGGAAATCCATCAGATAGGGACTAATTATCATCTCCTAAAAATAACATGTACATTCATTAAGCCTATCCTTAGGAAATCCATCAGATAGGGACTAATAATCATCTCCTAAAAATAACATGTACACGTACATTCATTAAGCCTATCCTTAGGAAATCCATCATATAGGAACTAATTATCATCTCCTAAAAATAACATGTACATTCATTAAGCCTATCCTTAGGAAATCCATCAGATAGGGACTAATTATCATCTCCTAAAAATAACATGTACATTCATTAAGCCTATCCTTAGGAAATCCATCAGATAGGGACTAATTATCATCTCCTAAAAATAACATGTACATTCATTAAGCCTATCCTTAGGAAATCCATCAGATAAGGACTAATTATCATCTCCTAAAAATAACATGTACACGTACATTCATTAAGCCTATCCTAAGGAAATCCATCAGATAGGGACTAATAATCATCTCCTAAAAATAACATGTACATTCATTAAGCCTATCCTTATACCAAAAGGAACTTGTAATCATTCAACTATTTTCCAACTGGTATAAAATTAGACTCTGAGATTTCAACGATAATACAATGTAATTAGAGGTCTTGTTTTTGCACAAAAACAAATATCTCCAACCTTCCCCACCATATAATTTTACTTTCTAGAAATAAACCTTTGGAATGCCCATTTAAGATGTAGGATTTGTGTGTACGAACATTAAATGTCGTAAACTCGAAAGCAGTACCTAGATTTTGCAACAAATTGAAATCAGAAAAAAGAAAGATAATGTATGTCAATTAAAACTCAATTAATCTAACATGATGTGTGCCACTAGTGGAGCTGGAACTGCTTACCCTCCCAGAGCACCTGAGTTCACCCCCTGTTTTTAGTGGGGTTCGTGTTACTCGATCTTTAGTTTTATGTGTATGTTTTGTAGATCGTTGTTTGTCCTATTGTACTTTTTCTTTTGGCCATTGTGTTGTCTGTTCTTCTGCGATTTACGGATTCTGATTACACCTTTGGTATCTTCAAACTCTTCTTCCTACATGAAACAGTAGATTGTGATATCATAAACATTACAAAGAGCCATAACTCTTGACCACAGTCAGCAGCTCTCAGTAGACTGTAGAAGGTCTTCAACAGGTATGCTATGTCTGATAAGATGAGATATAGCAAGGGTTACTTTAAGTTGGAAAGAATTATGTATAAAGAAAATGACATAAGATGGAAATGAGTTTTTGAACAGACAGAACAAACGCTGCATACATCTATTAAAAACAAATATACACACAGATACAATGAAAGCTAAAAGCAAGGTTTCACATTTACAATGGAGAAATTTACACTTAAAGGACAAGCAGTGTGTACATATTGTGGCGAACACTTCCCTACATACACTAATTTTCAAGTGCTCAAATTTAGCTTTAATTTTACCTTAAGTAACAACTAAGGATAACCATACATACAGCTTAGCTTTAATTTTACCTCAGGTAAAAACTAAGAACAACCATGCATACAGCTTAGCTTTAATTTTACCTCAGGTAAAAACTAAGAACAACCATGCATACAGCTTAGCTTTAATTTTAGCTAAGGTAAAGACGGTACGGACAACCATGCATACAGCTTAGCTTTAATTTAACCGCATGTAATGACTGTAGGGACAACCATGCATACAGCTTAGCTTTAATTTTACCTCAGGTAACGACTGTAGGGACAACCATGCATACAGCATAGCTTTAAATTTACCACAGGTAACAACTGTAGGGACAACCATGCATACAGTTTAGCTTTAATTTTACCTCAGGTAAATGACTGTAGGGACAACCATACATACAGCTTAGCTTTAATTTTACCTCAGGTAAATGACTGTAGGGACAACCATACATACAGCTTAGCTTTAATTTTACCTCAGGTAAATGACTGTAGGGACAACCATACATACAGCTTAGCTTTAATTTAACCGCATGTAATGACTGTAGGGACAACCATGCATACAGCTTAGCTTTAATTTTACCTCAGGTAACGACTGTAGGGACAACCATGCATACAGCATAGCTTTAAATTTACCACAGGTAACAACTGTAGGGACAACCATGCATACAGTTTAGCTTTAATTTTACCTCAGGTAAATGACTGTAGGGACAACCATACATACAGCTTAGCTTTAATATTACCTCAGGTAAATGACTGTAGGGACAACCATACATACAGCTTAGCTTTAATTTTACCTCAGGTAAATGACTGTAGGGACAACCATACATACAGCTTAGCTTTAATTTAACCGCATGTAATGACTGTAGGAACAACCATGCATACAGCTTAGCTTTAAATTTACCTCAGGTAACGACTGTAGGGACAACCATGCATACAGCTTAGCTTTAATTTTACCTCAGGTAAATGACTGTAGGGACAACCATGCATACAGCTTAGCTTTAATTTTACCTCAGGTAAATGACTGTAGGGACAACCATACATACAGCTTAGCTTTAATTTTACCTCAGGTAAATGACTGTAGGGACAACCATACATACAGCTTAGCTTTAATTTAACCACATGTAATGACTGTAGGAACAACCATACATACAGCTTAGCTTTAAATTTACCTCAGGTAATGACTGTAGGGACAACCATGCATACAGCTTAGCTTTAATTTTACCTCAGGTAAATGACTAGGGAGAACCATACATACAGCTTAGCTTTAATTTTACCTCAGGTAAATGACTGTAGGGACAACCATACATACAGCTTAGCTTTAATTTGACCTCAGGTAATGACTGTAGGGACAACCATGCATGCAGCTTAGCTTTAATTTAACCGCATGTAATGACTGTAGGGACAACCATGCATACATCTTAGCTTTAATTTTACCTCAGATAACAACTGTAGGGACAACCATGCATACAGCTTAGCTTTAAATTTACCTCAGGTAACGACTGTAGGGACAACCATGCATATAGCATAGCTTTAATTTTACCTCAGATAACAACGGTAGGGACAACCATGCATACAGTTTAGCTTTAATTTTACCTCAGGTAACGACTGTAAGGAATACCATGCATACAGCTTAGCTTTAATTTTACCTCAGGTAATGACTGTAAGGACAACCATGCATACAGCTTAGCTTTAATTTTACCTCACGTAATGACTGTAGGGACAACCATGCATACAGCTTAGCTTTAAATTTACCTCAGATAACAACTGTAGGGACAACCATGCATACAGCTTAGCTTTAATTTTACCTCAGATAACAACTGTAGGGACAACCATGCATACAGTTTAGCTTTAATTTTACCTCAGGTAAATGACTGTAGGGACAACCATACATACAGCTTAGCTTTAATTTTACCACAGGTAAGTGACTGTAGGGACAACCATACATACAGCTTAGCTTTAATGTTACCTCAGGTAAAGACTAAGAACAACCATACATACAGCTTAGCTTTAATGTTACCTCAGGTAAAGACTAAGAACAACCATGCATACAGCTTAGCTTTAATTTTAGCTAAGGTAAAGACTGTACGGACAACCATGCATACAGCTTAGCTTTAATTTAACCGCATGTAATGACTGTAGGGACAACCATGCATACAGCTTAGCTTTAATTTTACCTCAGATAACAACTGTAGGGACAACCATGCATACAGTTTAGCTTTAATTTTACCTCAGGTAACGATTGTAAGGAATACCATGCATACAGTTTAGCTTTAATTTTACCTCAGGTAATGACTAAGGACAACCATGCATACAGCTAAGCTTTAATTTTACCTCAGGTAATGACTGTAAGGACAACCATGCATACAGCTTAGCTTTCTTTACTCCAGCTTTCTGTTTATTAATGCTAGTATCAGTTACATCATTGCCAGGACTGAGGAGGTGGGTAGACTTTGGTCTCCTTATCACCACAACATCCTCTTCATGGTATGGATCTTCTTGAGGTAGAAGGTCACGTGCACTTCTATCAGTTTCGGGTGTTACTGCAGCATCTATATTACCACTGGTAGTTTTGGAATTGTAATGAACCTACAAACAAAACATATATGAAAATCATCATTGGAGAAAAAAGTCAGTCAATTTTATTTAAAGTGTAATATTACATTCATTTATTTCTCCAAAGTTTATCACACGTTCTAGAAATAGTTACTAGTTTCTACATAGTGGAGGTCAGCTGATTATGTTCCATCAATCAAATACATAACTCACTCATTTACATATACTAATTAAAGATTGTTTCTGATCAGTTAGTTTACTATATTAAGGGTTAGGGGTTAGGTTTATGGTGTGTAATGCCACTGTCAACAATATTTCAGCTATATCGTGGCAGCCAGTTTTATTGTTGGAGGAAACGAGAGTATCCGGAGTAAACCACGGACCTGCTGTATGTCACTGACAAACTATATCAGAAAATGTTGTATCGAGTACACATGGCCTGAGCAGGATTCGAACTCACAACGTTAGTGGTGACAGGCACTGATTGCATAGGTAGTTCCATAAATCCAACTACCATACGATCATGATCACGACTGCCCCTGCAAGATAAGGGTTTTATAGAAAATTACATGAGTAATGACAGACCTTAACATCAACACTAGGCATAAAGAAAACTGAATTCTCTATTAGAGGTTGCTGTGGTTGTCCTGGTTTCTTTGTTTGGCCAGAAAACAGGACACTGTCTGGTTTCTTTTGATTCTTTCTTGATGATATTGGTGAAGTTTCTATCGTCGGTGTTTTTTCTCGCTTTTGTTGCCTGAAAAACAAACAAAACCATTTAAAGATACTTACACAAGTGAACAAAGAAAGGTTGAGGTTAAGCATATGGTACTTAACACCACTTTAAACAATATTTCAGTTATATCATGGTGGTGAACTAAGAAATCTCACTTGTCTATGTATGTCATATTGAAAATAGTGTAAATCATTTTTGACAATTTAAAAACAAAATATTATTATGATGCTCATTGTTATGAAATCTCTCAATTCATTAACATTTAGGTTCGTATTGCCTAAAATTAATCATTGGGTATGTATGTCAAGCGCCTATGAACTGACATTATTGTTTTATGGGTAAAGTCATGAGTTGGATGTAACAGTATCAGTATCAGTGTCAGGTCATTGACAATATCACTTTGTGAGATAAAAGGTAAAAAGTCCAAATTACCGATAAAATTCATAACCATACAATCACTGCCATGACAAATCCTTTAAAAATATAGAAGTAATTAAGATTATTAAAGCTTCCACTAATTTTTAAATACACTTGTAAAAATTGTTCACACACACATATATATATATATATACAGTTGACTCTCGTTGTCTCGAACTCGGTTGACTCGAATTTCCGGTTGAGTCGAATTTTTATCGAAGTCCCGAACTTCGTTGTGTATAAATATATATAATTTGACTCCTGTTGAGTCGAATTCTGATGAGTCGAAATTTCGGTTGTCTCGAATAAAATTTTTGGTCCCGAGATGTAGAAAACCATATTATTTACATTCGTTAAGTCAAATTTATCTTGTCAAAACATGTGTATTACCTTGGGATTAAAATCGGATCATAGGTGAAACATCCGGTCATTGACTTTGACATTTTTACCTTAGGCTATTTCACATGTTTATTTTAACAATCTGTCAAATTAATTAGTGATAATATTTGAATTGGCTTGGTATAATCTATTATGACACAGGTTAAATGTGTACAATAACAAATTATCGATTTATAATAAGTGCGCTTGGGTTTGGCGGTATTTTCGGTCGAGAAAAGTTTTCTTTTACACTTTATTGAATCAATGCAACACAACAGATAAACATAATCATACACACACAAAAAAAAGATATCTAGCAGTTATCAGTCATTCCACAAGATTCAAAGAATTTAAAAGATAAAAAACAGCAACAAAAACATCGAATAAGCTTTAAATCGTTCCGAGAATCGAGACATGCGATGCTGGTTTTAGCTCTTCAAAATTTTGCTCGAGTTGTCTCCCTTTCGTCGTTAAACAAACTACATTTCCGGTATTTTCATAGCTCCTCTTGAGTCGAACTACGGTTGACTCGAATTTTTTCCATGGTCCCATCGAATTCGAGATAACGAGAGTCAACTGTATATATATATATACCGGTATATATAAATACACTTACATTCAAATAAATAGTGGCCGTTGCAGTCGTGATCGCATGATAGTTGGATTTATAACTACCTAAGCAATCAACAATATTTCAGCTATATCATGGCGGTCAGTTTTATTGGTGGAGGAAACTGGAATACCTGGAGAAAACCACTACCTGTCGCAAGTCACTGACAAACTTTTATCACATAATGTTGTATTGAGAACACCTCGCCATGAACAGGATTTGAACTCACAATTTTAGTGGTGATAGGCATTGATTGCACATGTAGTTAGTCGTAAATCCAACTACCAAACGATCACGATCACAACGGCCCGTAGTTTGATACTATCAACCAAAATTGGCATACCATGAATAATGAGGAATTCACAGAATAATAAGAATGATCAATTGATTGATTGGTGTTTAATGCCAACTTCAGCAATATTTCATCTATACTATATTGTGGCGTGGAGAATAATAAGAAACTTCACCTTTTTTGTTCATCTTCTTTATAATCTTTAGGATGTAATACACATTTTCCACTGTCTATAAATACTTTGACATCGAGTTCAAAGTCAATGTTAGGTTCTGTAGAAGACTTAGAGCCTCCACTCCCAATACTAGGGTTATGTACATGTGAATGTATACCTCCACTGGAAGTAAACAATAAAGGTAAAAGGTCAAATATATATTTAGGATAAAAATATATCAACAATTCACACAAGTGATCAAAAAATTTCTAATTCATCTAACTATAACACTTAAAATCTCAATTATTGATTGAAAGTTTAATACCATTTAATTAAATGTTGATAGTTGTCAACCAAGGATAATGCTTGAAAGCTTTGAGCTTATTTTCAATGGGATCCTTTACAAATTATAGCCTAAGTGGGTATTTTAGGTCAAAATCAACATTAAGACTAACATTCTGAATAATACATGGAAAAGTTTGACATCAAACTAATCTATATATTTAGAACTACATGTATTACATTTCAAAGTCTATGGTGAGGTAAGAAGCTACATGTATGTTTTATTTTTTGACACTTTGAAATTGCTTGTTACATAACCAATTGCATTAGAATTTGATCTTGAGTTTGTTTCCTGAAATCCAGTCCAGGATATTCTGTAGTAAAAACAAGTTAAGTAACATTCTACTACTCGTCATTTCAGGGTGCCACTAGTGGAGCAGGAACTGCTTACCCTTCTGGAGCAATTGAGTTCACCCCCGGTTTTTAGTGGGGTTCGATCTTTAGTTTTGTGTGTATGTTTTGTAGATCGTTGTTTGTCCTTTTGTACTTTTTCATTTGGCCATTGTGTTGTCTGTTGATATACAGATTCTGATTACCCCTTCAGTATCTTCAAACTCTTCTTGAAAGTAAAATATATGTTAAATAACATACCCTGATTCATCAAAGACATCGCCACTTTTAGTCGTCACTCCAAATTCATCATCGCTAATATCAGATGATCCAGAACTGGAAGTAGAATCACCACTGCACCACACTCTAGCTTCTGCCAAGGAATCATCCGACATAAAATTCTTTAACAAAGCTGTTTCGTCTAAAGATGTTGGGGTGCTATAAATAATCCAAAAAAATCCAGATGTTATTTATTTATCATAAAACATCTCTAAGAATGGCAATTGTATGATTGAAGTACATTATATCAAATTGAGGAAATTAAGTCCATACTATATATCTGGACATTTTTGCATTTAATCATTTTCTCCCTCAATATTGAGATTAAATAAGGGTTATTAGTGTCTATGGTCACTTTCAGTCATGCTTCAGCGATATCTGACAACCAGACTTATTGAGGGAGGAGTGAATGGGTGAACAAGTTCTAGCTAATGTCTGACCTGACTTGACTCTGGTTCGTACTTACTCTGGTGGAGAATAAGTTCTAGCTAATGTCCGACCAAACTTGACTCTGGTTCATACTTACTCTGGTGGAGAATAAGTTCTAGCTAACGTCTGACCAGACTTGACTCTGGTTCATACTGACTCTGGAGGAGAATAAGTTCTAGCTAACGTCTGACTACACTTGACTCTGGTTCATACTGACTCTGGAGGAGAATAAGTTCTAGCTAACGTCTGACTACACTTGACTCTGGTTCATACTGACTCTGGAGGAGAATAAGTTCTAGCTAACGTCTGACTACACTTGACTCTGGTTCATACTGACTCTGGAGGAAAATAAGTTCTAGCTAACGTCTGACTACACTTGACTCTGGTTCATACTCACTCTGGAGGAGAATAAGTTCTAGCTAATGTCTGACTACACTTGACTCTGGTTCATACTGACTCTGGAGGAGAATAAGTTCTAGCTAATGTCTGACCAGACTTGACTCTGGTTCATACTGACTCTGGAGGAGAATAAGTTCTAGCTAATGTCTGACTACACTTGACTCTGGTTCATACTCACTCTGGAGGAGAATAAGTTCTAGCTAACGTCTGACTACACTTGACTCTGGTTCATACTCACTCTGGAGGAGAATAAGTTCTAGCTAATGTCTGACTACACTTGACTCTGGTTCATACTGACTCTGGAGGAGAATAAGTTCTAGCTAACGTCTGACTACACTTGACTCTGGTTCATACTCACTCTGGAGGAGAATAAGTTCTAGCTAATGTCTGACTACACTTGACTCTGGTTCATACTGACTCTGGAGGAGAATAAGTTCTAGCTAACGTCTGACTACACTTGACTCTGGTTCATACTTACTCTGGAGGAGAATAAGTTCTAGCTAATGTCTGACTATACTTGACTCTGGTTCATACTGACTCTGGAGGAGAATAAGTTCTAGCTAATGTCTGACTACACTTGACTCTGGTTCATACTCACTCTGGAGGGGAATAAGTTCTAGCTAATGTCTGACCAGACTTGACTCTGGTGGAGAATAAGTTCTAGCTAATGTCTGATCAGACTTGACTCTGGTTCATACTTACTCTGGAGGGGAATAAGTTCTAGCTAATGTCTGACCAGACTTGACTCTGGTTCATACTCACTCTGGTGGAGAATAAGTTCTAGCTAACGTCTGATCAAACTTGACTTTGGTTCATACTCACTCTGGTGGAGAATAAGTTCTAGCTAATGTCTGACCAAACTTGACTCTGGTTCATACTCACTCTGGTGGAGAATAAGTTCTAGCTAATGTCTGACCAAACTTGACTCTGGTTCATACTCACTCTGGTGGAGAATAAGTTCTAGCTAATATCTGACCAGACTTGACTCTGGTTCATACTTACTCTGGAGGGGTATAGGCTGTAGATAATGTCTGACCAAAATTGACTCTGGTTCATACTCACTCTGGTGGAGAATAAGTTCTAGCTAATGTCTGACCAAACTTGACTCTGGTTCATACTCACTCTGGTGGAGAATAAGTTCTAGCTAATGTCTGACCAAACTTGACTCTGGTTCATACTCACTCTGGTGGAGAATAAGTTCTAGCTAATGTCTGACCAAACTTGACTCTGGTTCATACTCACTCTGGTGGAGAATAAGTTCTAGCTAATATCTGACCAGACTTGACTCTGGTTCATACTTACTCTGGAGGGGTATAGGCTGTAGATGATGTCTGACCAGACTTGACTCTGGTTCATACTTACTCTGGAGGGGTATAGGCTGTAGATAATGTCTGACCAAACTTGACTCTGGTTCATACTCACTCTGGTGGAGAATAAGTTCTAGCTAACGTCTGATCAAACTTGACTTTGGTTCATACTCACTCTGGTGGAGAATAAGTTCTAGCTAATGTCTGACCAAACTTGACTCTGGTTCATACTCACTCTGGTGGAGAATAAGTTCTAGCTAATGTCTGACCAAACTTGACTCTGGTTCATACTCACTCTGGTGGAGAATAAGTTCTAGCTAATATCTGACCAGACTTGACTCTGGTTCATACTTACTCTGGAGGGGTATAGGCTGTAGATAATGTCTGACCAAACTTGACTCTGGTTCATACTCACTCTGGTGGAGAATAAGTTCTAGCTAATGTCTGACCAAACTTGACTCTGGTTCATACTCACTCTGGTGGAGAATAAGTTCTAGCTAATGTCTGACCAAACTTGACTCTGGTTCATACTCACTCTGGTGGAGAATAAGTTCTAGCTAATATCTGACCAAACTTGACTCTGGTTCATACTTACTCTGGAGGGGTATAGGCTGTAGATAATATCTGACCAGACTTGACTCTGGTTCATACTTACTCTGGAGGGGTATAGGCTGTAGATAATGTCTGACCAGACTTGACTCTGGTTCATACTTACTCTGGAGGGGTATAGGCTGTAGATAATGTCTGACCAGACTTGACTATGGTTCATACTTACTCTGGAGGGGTATAGGCTGTAGATAATATCTGACCAGACTTGACTCTGGTTCATACTTACTCTGGAGGGGTATAGGCTGTAGATAATGTCTGACCAGACTTGACTCTGGTTCATACTTACTCTGGAGGGGTATAGGCTGTAGATAATGTCTGACCAGACTTGACTCTGGTTCATACTTACTTTGGAGGGGTATAGGCTGTAGATAATGTCTGACCAAACTTGACTCTGGTTCATACTTACTCTGGAGGGGTATAGGCTGTAGATAATGTCTGACCAGACTTGACTCTGGTTCATACTTACTCTGGAGGGGTATAGGCTGTAGATAATGTCTGACCAAACTTGACTCTGGCTGGTAGTGTATTAGATACATCTAAAGATCCTATCCTCTTGTGCTGTTCATTAAATGTAGCTAGTTTGTCTACATTTGCATGACTTCATTGTTAAAATAGAAGTTATTACACATATAACTAAATTGTGACAAAATATAATATTTCAAATCACAAAAGTATCTGGTAAAAAAAAAATCAATGTGGTGTCGGGTGTGATAAATACAAGTCTGATGCTGCAACTAATGAATAGGGCCCTTTTTTACCAGTATACAAACATCAAAATAATCTTTTTTCCAAATAGAAGTGGAGCAACAGTGTTTGTTGGGGTATAAAATATTCAGGAACGGCCTACCCTTCCGGAGCACCTGAGTTCATTCCCGTTTTTTTGTGGGTTTGTGTTGCTCAATCTTTAGTTTTGTAGATACTTGTGTGTCTCTTTGTCCTTCTTCTGTTGGCCATTGAATTGTCTTCTACAATTGATGGCTTCTGATTACCCCTTAAGTATCTTCAAACTTTTCTATCAGCTATATATATCATAGTAGGAACAAGCTACTTTTTGAGGGGATGATGATAATAATGTCTGTTTTGTACTAGACTAACATACCAAGTAGGATTTTTGTTGTGCTAGAACATTGAAACAACAATCCAAAGATAGAAATATTATCCTGACTCCAAGCCAACTGATTTTTGCTCTTACTCCTTAATGCTTCGAGCTAAGTGGAAAAGCAGCAAATTACCAATTTACCAATTTTATAGTCTTTGGGTTCACCAGATTGGGAACGTTATGATCAATAGCCCTTGAGACAATCACATTAACCATTACACCATCGAGTGGGTGTCTTAATAGATCATCACATCTGATGAGACAATCACATTAACCATTACACCATCGAGTGGGTGTCTTAATAGATCATCACATCTGATGAGACAATCACATTAACCATTACACCATCGAGTGGGTGTCTTAATAGATCATCACATCTGATGAGACAATCACATTAACCATTACACCATCGAGTGGGTGTCTTAATAGATCATCACATCTGATGAGACAATCACATTAACCATTACACCATCGAGTGGGTGTCTTAATAGATCATCACATCTGATGAGACAATCACATTAACCATTACACCATCGAGTGGGTGTCTTAATAGATCATCACATCTGATGAGACAATCACATTAACCATTACACCATCGAGTGGGTGTCTTAATAGATCATCACATCTGATGAGACAATCACATTAACCATTACACCATCGAGTGGGTGTCTTAATAGATCATCACATCTGATCACTAAATGTACATGTTGTTTCTTTATCTCATCACTAAGGAAGACCGATTCTTCCAAAGTATGCCAAAAATATATAATCGTTTATTTTAATATATTTTAAATAGTAACAATGAAAAATTTAACTGAAAATACTATCTGCTTAATTTTTAATACCTTATTCTATGCTGACCAGCATATGACTTTGACCTGGCATGCATTGGTTTGTTACCAATACCCAACTGATCCTTTAATGCTGATGTCTACAAAAACAATATCACAGTCAAACCTGTCTAAACCAAACCTCCTTGGTACAAGCTTTTAAGTTCAGAATACACAGGTATTTGTTTATACAGGTTAAATTAGCAAATATTTTCAACTTTGGGTCTTCATTTAAAGCTTGGTATAAACAGGATTTCGGTTTATTCAGGTTACACTGTACATGGTAAAAACAAAATATATTGAAGGAAACCTTGCTTAAAACATCTGTTTTACATTGAAAAGGCAGGATTTCAAAGTGCTGTTAGACAATATTGAATACATGGACAAGGTTACACCTCGATGCATGGTTGTATCATATAGGGTTATGGTGTTTAACGCAACTTTCAACAATATTTCAGTTATATCATGGGAGAGAGTTCTATTGGTAGAGGAAACCTGTTTACCTGGAGAAAACCACCGACCTGTCGCAAGTAACTGACAAACTTTTTCACATAATGTTGTATCAAGTACACCCTGCCATGAGCGGAATTCAAAATCACTACTTTAGTGGTGATAGGCACTGATTGCACAGGTAGTTGTAAATCCAACTACCATACGATCATGACCACGATGACCCTTGTATTGTACATCATAGGTTTTTTGATGTGTTAAATGATTTGAGAAGAGAGGTGGTTGTTCTGTTTGTTGATAACAGTGGAATTATTGACTATCACTGATTAAATTTATTTCATAACAGAAAAACAGACTTTAAAATATTTTCAAGCCTAAAATGAAAATATATCCATTTTGTATTGTGTATTTATTACCTACATTCAACATTGCTGTACACCTTATGTGTGTAATGAACAACTTGGGTTTAGGGTTTATGGTGTTTAACTCCACTTTCAACAATATTTCAGTTATATCACTGACAAACTTTATTAACAAGTTGATGTTAAACACCAATCAATCAATCAATCATGTATTGAACAAACATAAATTTCATTACATGTCTTTTTCTAATTATTTTCATATGTATGATAATAATTGTTTTTCTTTTCTTTGTTTTTTGTGTATATAAACAATCAGAATTTTAATCGCTTTGCAATCAATGTATGAAATTACTGTGATTATCGAAAGGGGGCCTTTAAGTGGCAAAAATATTGAATTGTATTGTATAACTGACCCAAAATGTTTACTGGAGATAAGGTAAGTTGATATACAGAACCCCACCCCCCACAAACACACACATTTGATATAAGACCACCACTCCTGCATAAAAAAGTGAACTATACTGGAGGTGGGTACCTGGTCACAGACCTATGTCAGTTGTGTTATGGTTTGTTTTAAGAACCAACAACCTTAACTACTCACCCCTCCTCAGCATTCTTTGCATCAGGGCTGCTCATCCAGTAATATGTCAAGGTTATCATTTAACTCACACTTGCATGACCTAATTATTTCACATGGAGGAGAGGTTTGGGTCCATAAAACTAGTAAACCCTGCCACTTTTTACTGAAGTGCCTGTGCCTAGCCAGGAAAGAGAGCTGTCTTACATACATGTGTTTGCTAGGGATATAGATTTATCCTGGTTTTATCATTTTGTTTTCTAGATTTTGGAACTGTTTTGATGGTGTGAATTTAATCTTTAATTTTTTCTATTTTATTACCCTGCTTTCACCCTGCTTCTTCAACTTGAACAAAATTTCTCTCCTAAAGTCTCTGAACACAATAGACTTGAGTTCTTCTAATTTTCTGGCTTCAACTTCAATGGTTGACAGACTTGCCCCAAGTTGCCTGCAATAAAAAAGGAACGACTGTAATTAATTTTCTATAGCCAGACTATATACAGGATGGATTCTTTGCTAAATTATTAGATATTTTTAAATGACATTAAAACTATAAACTTTGTAAAAAAACAACTACTGAATCTGTCTCCATTTGAAGACAGTACTTATATATAAATCAAACATCTTTAAACTAGAGAAAGTTGATCTGGTGATCACAGAAACCCCCGCATTCCAAATTTTGAATGAGGCAATGAAAGGAATGAAACATGTTGTGATTTATCTTACAACTTATTCATTTCATGGCCATCAAAAATTTACAAATTCTTGTAATTGACAATGTAGTAAACTTTTTATTGCTTGCCAAATTAATTTAAATCAGATTACCTGTAATCGTTTCCTTTTTTCTTTCACTATTTACATCAAAACACTGATTATAAGACATATGATGGAAACACACTTGTAATGAAGGAATGCTGAGAAAAGTGAACTGGTGTAACAATTGGTGTAATGTCTCCAGGAAGATCAAAGTTGATATATATATGGTCTAGAAGTGATCCAAATCTATGTGTTGGCTCAGTGATAAGTTAACGGAATCCATAGTAATGCATGAACTTTGTTAATTTTGATTCTGAACCTGATTTTGATAGGTCTATGTTAAAGTCCCCAGTCACTATTGAAGGCACATTCAATTGTGGGATGAAATTCATCACAGAATCCATTTGTTGCAAATATAGGTGAATATCAAAATTTGGAGCTCTGTAAGACGTTACGCGTGCTATTGGTGATACTTTGACTAAATAGAAAATGAAATAAGTAAAACGAATGTAGATTTTTCTAAAATTGATGGATTTTGATTTCCGATACATGATTGTATAGGTAATTATACGAATAATTGTTTTATTATATTAGATATGGTTTATTTTTGCTTTTATAAACGAATTTATTGAAAGAAAACGCTGTTAACGCACATTTTTCTCATGTAACGCGTTACAAAATATCCGTATGTTTTTTACATTTTTTCTCAGTAAAAACCTAAAAAAAAAATTTTCGGACCAATTTTTGTGGTTCCGGAAGCAGTGTCAGTGTACTTTATGACGTCATTAACTATTTCTGATTAAAGGAATGCTTGAAGGAAAAAAATTGGTAAGTTCATGGAAAGAAAAGAATGTAACGCTGAAGGAAAAACTTCTGCATGCCAAAAACCAAGCTTTATTTCAGCTATGTTTTACTAAATTTTCACCAAAAAAATTATAGATATCAAATGTGATTATCTTAAAAAACGAAGAAATCTTTTCAAAAATGATTTTTTTAAAGAAAGTTAAAAAATATTTCTAAAGGACAAAGGTCAACAAAAATGTCCAGTTGCAACTTAACGTCACAAAATCACGAAGTATAAAACTTTACACATTTGGAACTATATTTTTCGCTCATAATTTTCGTGCTAAATCCAAATAGCAAAAATGTGCATTTTCAATGGAAGAGAATGAATTTTAACAAACTTGATTTCGGATAAAAATTACGATTTCTACGTAAAATTGTAGAAGGTCAACCATTTGTCCAGTCAACGTTTTTTCTTATCGACGACAAAATAACGCCGCGCTATATTTTTCACAGGGAAGTTTTCTATTAAATTGAAAACAAATAGACAAACTAGAGGCTCAGGTGAGCCTGTATCGCTCACCTGACATAAATAAGTCCTCTTAAGAATGTCTGCATGCTGAATACATCTAAGTTACTATTCAAATCCCATACTGCCATAGGGTTCTATGTTAAAACTATGTCTGCTCATGGCAGCCATCTTGGATGGAGGTCATGGTCACCGGACACAATTTTGAAAGTATACTACCCAAGGACCATCCATGCCATGTTTGCTTTAAATTGGCTGACTGGTTTCAGAAGAGAAGACTTTTAAACAATTTTCCCATAGGGTCCTATGTTAAAACTATGTCTGCTGACGGCGGCCATTTTGAACCGAGATCGGGATCACTGAACACAATTTTGGAAGTTGACCACCTAAGGACCATCGATGACATGTTTGCTATATTGGCTTACTAGTTTCAGAGGAGAAGATTTTAAAACATTTTTTCCCATAGGGTCCTATGTTAAAACTACAGTATGTCTGCTGAAGGTGGCCATCTTGGATGGAGGTCAGGGTCACTGGACACAATTTTGAAAATTGACCACTTAAGGACCATCCATGCCATGTTTGCTTTAAATTGGCTTACTGGTTTCAGAGAAGAAGATTTTTAAATATATTTCTCATAGGGTCCTATGTTAAAACTATGTTCGCTGATGGTTGCCATCTTGGATGGAGGTCGGGGTCACAGGACATAATTTTGAAAGTTGACCACCTAAGGACCATTCATCCCATGTTTGCTTTAAACTGACTTACTGGTTTCAGAGGAGAAGACTTTTAAACATTTTTTCCATAGGGTCCTATGTTAAAATTAAGTCGAGTCATGGTCGCCATCTTGAATTTCCGATCAGCAAACGATTCACAAGTTTAGTACAGGACCACCCAATGATCATTCCTGCAAAGCCACAATTCAATTGGCTTAGTGGTTTCTAACAAGAAGATTTTTAAAATTTCGACCAATCAGAACACATTATAGGCCCTGGCAGCCATGTTGGATTTCCGATCAGCACCAAAAACACAAATCTTGTATATGACCATCCAATGAACATTTCTGCCAAGTTTGGTTCAAATCTGTTTTGTGGTTTCAGAAAAAAAGATGAAAATGTGAAATTCCCATAGGGTCCAATGTTAAACTAAGTCGAGTCATGGCGGCCATCTTGAATTTCCGATCGGCAAACAATTCACAAGTTTAGTACAGGACCACCCAATGATCATTCCTGCAAAGTCACAATTCAATTGGCTTAGTGGTTTCTAACAAGAAGATTTTTTAAATTTCGACCAATCAGAACACATTATGGGCCCTGGCAGCCATGTTGGATTTCCGATCAGCGCCAAAAACAAAAATCTTGTATATGACCATCCAATGAACATTTCTGCCAAGTTTGGTTCAAATCTGTTTTGTGGTTTCAGAAAAAAAGATGAAAATGTGAAATTCCCATAGGGTCCAATGTTAAACTAAGTCGAGTCATGGCGGCCATCTTGAATTTCCGATCGGCAAACAATTCACAAGTTTAGTACAGGACCACCCAATGATCATTCCTGCAAAGTCACAATTCAATTGGCTTAGTGGTTTCTAACAAGAAGATTTTTTAAATTTCGACCAATCAGAACACATTATGGGCCCTGGCAGCCATGTTGGATTTCCGATCAGCGCCAAAAACAAAAATCTTGTATATGACCATCCAATGAACATTTCTGCCAAGTTTGGTTCAAATCTGTTTTGTGGTTTCAGAAAAAAAGATGAAAATGTGAAATTCCCATAGGGTCCAATGTTAAACTAAGTCGAGTCATGGTGGCCATCTTGAATTTCCGATCAGCAAACGATTCACAAGTTTAGTACAGGACCACCCAATGATCATTCCTGCAAAGCCACAATTCAATTGGCTTAGTGGTTTCTAACAAGAAGATTTTTAAAATTTCGACCAATCAGAACACATTATAGGCCCTGGCAGCCATGTTGGATTTCCGATCAGCACCAAAAACACAAATCTTGTATATGACCATCCAATGAACATTTCTGCCAAGTTTGGTTCAAATCTGTTTTGTGGTTTCAGAAAAAAAGATGAAAATGTGAAATTCCCATAGGGTCCAATGTTAAACTAAGTCGAGTCATGGCGGCCATCTTGAATTTCCGATCGGCAAACAATTCACAAGTTTAGTACAGGACCACCCAATGATCATTCCTGCAAAGTCACAATTCAATTGGCTTAGTGGTTTCTAACAAGAAGATTTTTTAAATTTCGACCAATCAGAACACATTATGGGCCCTGGCAGCCATGTTGGATTTCCGATCAGCGCCAAAAACAAAAATCTTGTATATGACCATCCAATGAACATTTCTGCCACGTTTGGTTCAAATCTGTTTAGTGGTTTCAGAAAAAAAGATGAAAATGTGAAATTCCCATAGGGTCCAATGTTAAACTAAGTCGAGTCATGGTGGCCATCTTGAATTTCCGATCAGCAAACGATTCACAAGTTTAGTACAGGACCACCCAATGATCATTCCTGCAAAGTCACAATTCAATTGACTTAGTGGTTTCTGACAAAGAAGATTTTTAAAATTTCAGCCAATGAGAACACATTATGGACCCTGGCAGCCATGTTGGATTTCAAATCAGCACCAAAAACACAAATCTGGTAGAGGACCATCCAGTGAACATTTCTGCCAAGTTTGGCTGATTTCTGTTCAGCGGTTTCAGAGAAGAAGATTTAAATGTGAAAAGCTAACGGACGGACGGACGGACGCTTACCCATGACAAAAGCTCACATGGCCTATGGCCAGGTGAGCTAATAAACAACAACAACAAAAAGCGAAACAAAACCCCCAAACAAACGAAATCACACCCAGCCCACCCCAACCAAACACAAGTTATGCAAACACAAATAATGAAAAGGAAAACGCAAAACGTTCTTTTCAATGTTAATTGTGTGTAACGTCAAGTGTCACCAACATCCTGTGTAACGTCTAAGTATTCACTATGCAGAATCGTGTGTTTATTATACGGTTCTGTACTAAAACTGCTATTGCCTCTATTGTAACATCTTGCAGTTTTATTTCTTCAGCATGCAAATGTTCATGAACATAAATCAAAGTTCCTCCATGAGCAGAGTATTGTCTTCTATTTGAAGGAGAACTTAATCTGTATTTTATGGTACATCACATTGTGTTAAAGTTTGAAAAGATTTGGTTGAGTCGTACCTTAAATATCAAACCTAGAAAGTCCCTATTCCTAAGAGAAAAAGGGCCATAACTTATGAACGGTAAATGTGAAATACACCATAATCAAACTTAACCTGTATTTTATGGTATATAGTATTGTGTTAAAGTTTGAAAAGATTTGGTTGAGCGGTACGTTAAATATCATTCGGAAACCTAAAAAGTCCTTATTTTCTAAGAGAAAAAGGGCCATAACTCAGGAACTGTAAATGTGAAATACACCGTAATCGAACTTAACCTGTATTTAATGGTCCACAGTATTATGTTAAAGTTTGAAAAGATTTGGTTGAGCCATACTTTAAATATCATCCGGAAACCTAAAAAGTCCCTATTTTCTAAAAGAAAAAGGGCCATAACTCATGAACGGTAAATGTGAAATACACCGTAATCAAAATTAACCTGTATTTAATGGTACACAGCAATGTGTGAAAGTTTGAAAAGATTTGGTTGAGCGGTACTTTAATTATTATCCGGAAACCAAAAGTGTGACAGACGGACGAACGGACATGAGGATCCCTATATACCCCGACTCTTGTCGAGCGGGGGTATAATAAATATCAAAAGGTTGTTCTCTGAATTCAGAATACCTAAACCAAAATGATTTTGAAAATGTGCAATATGGTACATGTGTTAGCATAAATATTACACAATTTTTTAGAAGAAGAATTACACAAATGTGCCATCTTAAAACAGAACTTTCCTTTTATTGGATAACTTCTAATTTTATCCCCGACATTTAAAGCATCTTTTAATGTGCATTTTAAACATAAAAATGTTTAAACTTATAGCAACAATAAAAAAAAAGACTGAAAAGGGCAGAAAAATTTGGTGAGGATAAATGCCAACTTTGGTGAGCTTAAATGCAAACTCTGAGCAAAAATGACAAACTTGGTGAGTACAAAAATGACAAACTTGATCAGCATAAATGTCCAACTTGGTGAGCATAAATGCCAAACTCGGTGAGCATATATACCAAACTTGGTGAGCATAAATACCAAAACTTGGTGAGCATAAATAACAAAGTTGGTGAGCATAAATACCAAACTTGGTGGGCTTAAATGCAAAAACTTTATGAGCATAAATGTCAAACTTGGTGAGTACAAAACTGACAAACTTGATCAGCTTAAATTCCCAACTAGGTGAGCATAAATGCCAAATTCATTATGGTGTGTCAATTTTAAAATCCAGCACCTCAAACAAATGTTTATAACTCTTGATTAAATATTCATAGTGCACACAATATTAGATTCAAATTAATTATTACCAATCAAATGAGTTATCCAGACTAGAAACCACAAGAATTTTACTTTAATATTGTACAAGGTATAAAATCTTTTTTAAATTATGTGGAAAGAAACTGATGTGACAGAAATTCTACATATTTTTAAAACATTAAATGTACATCTATAAATTGTGCTAAGTTCTCCTCCATGTTGCATCAATCTTTCTCGTATTTATAGCATGTTTAACCAGTTGGTTATATTTTCGTAATTTTTTAATCACCACGGTAGTTAAATTTCTGTATGAAACTTTTCCTGTAAATTTCCTTTTGATGCGTATAAAGTTGGCATCAAACAACAATGAATCATTCAATCAATCAACCTTTCGATGTGATTAATCATGGAAATTAAGAACTTTTAGGTATTTTGACATTTTTGGTCAAAAGAGAAACAAATTCTCCTTCTTATACCAGTGGATAATGATATTCTCCAGCTCTAGATAGCTAAATTTTCAAATTGTGAAGCTCTCGCTATAGTTAACTTGAGTGGAAAAATAGTGTAATCCATTGGTAACAGAAGGAGATTCTATATAGAATCAATCAGGAAATTTATCGATCTTTTATTTCACCTTCAAAAATATACATGCACATTATAAAATAATTTCAAGTAAAAAAAATTATGTTACAGGATTGCTTCTATGATTTTGCAAACAGGGGTTAAATGTTCCCTTTGTTATTAAAAACGGGGACAATTTGCTGAAATTTAAAAATATGTGTGTAAAAAGGAGAATTTTCTGTACTCAGGGTGCCCTTTCTTCTTATAAAGTGGGGTGCATTTTAGAATTAAGGACCATTTTCACAATGCCCTCACGTAGATGTAACCCTGGTTATGGCAGTTCTATTCACCAGTTTTTAGTATATTCTTACAATAAGTTAAATATTTCAAATTAGGTTCTAGATTCCTTGGGAAAAGAATGTAATGCCATAACATTTACAGATTTTAATATAATATGTTAAAAAACATTATACAAGACCCATGAATATTCAAAAAAAAAAAGAGATAAAAATAATTTCTGACTTTACCTGAGGTCTTGTACAATTCTGGCTTGTTCATTCATTTCTTTCTCTATTAGTCTAAACCTCTGCTTAGGGTCCATTGTAGTGTCGTACACAAAACTTGGCAGAGAATCTAACATTAAACTTGGTCGTCTTGGAGACGGTTCAGTCTAATAAAACAATGTAGCATTAAAATATCTGATTGAAAGTCACCATTATTGTCTAGATCATTATTTTATCATCATATAAGTAAAATATATCCAATCAACAGCATTTACTGAAACTGACTAACAGAAATATTTCTGATCCATAAAGTTAACAGAAAAAATTTCTTAAATTAACTTAAATTAATTAAATATAGAAATACATTTATTGCAACAACAACAACAAAAATCCATTTTAAACAATGAGTATTTTTGTGATTTTACAATTTAATGCAAAAATACATTTATTGCAATAAATTCTGTTTTAACTAATGATTTTACAATTTTTATGAATCAAACTAAAATTAGATGTTTGTGGGATCTTATTTTAATTCATTTTATATGAGGGGTCGTTATGGTCATGATCGTATGGTAGTTGGATTTACAACTACCTATGCAATCAGTGCCTATCACCACTGAAGTTGTAAGTTTGAATCTCACTCAGGTGAGGTGTACTCGATATAACATTATGTGATAAAGTTTGTCAGTGACTTGCGACAGGTCGGTGATTTTCCCCGGGCACTCCGGTTTCGTCAACCAATAAAACTGGCGCCCATGATATAACTGAAATATTGTTGAAAGTGGTGTTCAACATCATAACACTAACCTTAACACTTTATTTTATATGGTGATCCACTGACATCTTAAATCGTGTCAAGCCATGGGTCACATGTGAAATAACTAAATCCTCTAAAAGATTGATATATTATGACAACATAGTGTTTATATGAAGCAGAACAGATTCTGAATGTGATTTAAAGTTTACCTAGCACAACCTGATACATGATATTGTCAGATGTTTGCGAATTAACCCGATACAGTAATTCCTCCTCTTATAATACCACCCCTTATCTATCATTATGTACGTTTTCCTTTGAAATTAACGAAAATCGCCTGTCTGATACAAGGTGTCTGATACAAGATGTTGTATCACCACACTGTGGTGATAAAAGAATGGCGCGATGTTGCACGAGACGTTCTCTGCCAAAATACTTTGACATGACGTTATACCATTGGAATGTGAGACAAAATACAGTAACCCGACATGGGTGAATGAACGGAAAAAATAATGACGTCATGCACAAAATGTAGTCTTCCTCAGAGTATTGTACAAATTTTAATTCAACCCTTGTCATTTGATTAAAATTCGTTTTTATTGAAATGTTAGATAAACTTATTACATACATAGTGTGTTGGTACAAGACTATATATCAGGTCTTGCCTGTTGCGTGAACTAACCGCATCACAACTCGTCGCTTTCGCGACTCGTAGTGATACTGGTTCACACAACAGACTCGACCTGATACAAAGTCTTGTACCAACACACTATGTATCTAATGGGTATTTATGCAATGAAAAAGAGGCCTTATAAGAGAGGTGGCTTCTCTTGAGGGGAACAATTTAGTAGTGATGGGAATCGGTAACGTTTTCAAGATCGATGATCGTTACATCAACATCGACCGATGATCGATCATCGGTGACAATTGCCTGCTAAATGTATTTACTGACTATAATTAATCAAGTAGTCTTTATTTCAAGAGTATGATTGACAAAATTAAAGATATAAATAAAATTGTATCATAAATTTATAAACTTAACTACAATTTTTCCATTAGTAAACATTAACTTAGAACAAAAAACAAAAGATTGTTTTCCATATGTGTAACACCTGATATAGATAGATAAATAATAGACTAGTCCAAATATGTGTTTGACAAAAGTAAAGATTTGAATAAAATCAAATAATATATTTACAAACTACAATTTTTCCATTTGTAAACATTAACTTAGAACAAAACAAAAGATCGTTTTCTATATGTGTAACACCTGATATAAAATGGACTATTCTGGGAAGTAGATAAATAATAGACTAGTCCAAATATGTGTATTGACTGAGTCAGTGAGTGTCAAAAATACGCTTGGACAAAACTACCAGATGTTTGTCACTATGAGGGCAAAAAAAAAACCAGCTGGGATAAAACTGCAATATTTTTGTCAGTATGGAGACAAAAAAAAACAAAAACAAAAACAACCAAAGAACAAAGTTAAGCATATATATTATATTTTAGACACTATAGAATCAGAATCGACCACAAGGTTTAAGAATCGATCATCGGATCATATGATGACGTCCGACTGATTAGTCGATGTTTCCGATGATCGGTACACCACTACAATTTAGTAGTATTTTACTAACTCAGTGTGTCTGAAATCTGGACTGATAAGAGGGAGATCACTGTATCACAAAACAAAGTATGATCCCATTAACATTGCTAAAAGGGAATAAAATAAACACAACCTCATAAACATTAGCAGAGAACATATCCTGGTCCCCATCTTCATCTTCTCCCATTATTTCATCTGGTTCCCCAGCCAAAGCTGTGAGAGTTCCACCAAGGGCAGATAAACTCTTTCCAATATTGGTATCTAAATGGACATCTATTCCTTTCATATTCCACTGGACATTAAGTATCCACTTAGCATTGCCATCTGGAAAAAATGAAAGTCAGGTTATGGTTTAAAACAAGTTTCAAAGTTTCCTCAATCTAAATTAAATTAGATGTTTGTTGTATCTTTTTTTTTTGGGGGAGGGGGGGCAATACATTAACATATAACAACATCATGTTTGGGGCATGACAGGTACCATTTCATTCATCTTTGTTCGTTCAATCATATGCAAAACAATTAAATATAATCACCAATTCACTGACAGTGTTAAATAGATGACAGTAACTTAAGTTACCTTCATCCCAAGATGGAGGACTTTAAATCAAGTAAAATCATTTTACCTGTTTTTTTGCTTACAGAAAGTTTTGTCTTAAACGCAAAATATAACACAGAAATGGCATTTACAATTAGGAGATAACTGTATTGTATTCAAAAATTTCATGGTCGCAAATTGAGCTTACCGGCGACGTGATAGCGGAGCCAGTAAACAGATATTTGTGACCATTAAATCGACAATTGATGCCGTGAAATTTTCAAATAGAATACAGTTATCTCCATTCTAATGTAATCATGTGTATAGATGTGTATTGCCACATTATTGACAAGATGACGTAAGCGGTAATCAGCTAAACCTTTTTTTTTAAACAGCTCATGCTATTTCAACCATGGAATCGATACCGTGAAAATTACACCATAAAATCGACAATTAATGCCATGAAATTTTCAAATGCAATACAGTTGTCTCCATTCTAATGTAATCATGTGCATTGCCACATAATTGACAAGATGACGTAAGTGGTAATCGGCTAAAATATCTCATGATATTTCAACCGTGTAATTGATACCTTGAAAATTACAGCATTGTCCAATCACAAACCAGGAATATTAAACAACTACATTAGAATAGCAAGCTTACAGGTATAAACTTAATACTATATGCTTTACCTTTATCGATAAAACAGCTATCGAAAAAATAACTAAGATGATCGTAACTTACAGACGGCATAATCGTAACTTTTTAATAAATACTATTAAGATGATTGTAACTTATGTGATTTTTCTAGAGATGATGCTAACTTTCTTATTTACACAGTTGTTAGATTTGGAAATATAATAATACAAACGTAGGGGTTCCCTAGTAAGAGGCATTTAAAGTGACTTAGCGATTCAGATACATGATTGCTTTTATAGTAGTTACAATGCACCTACTCTTCTTTTTAAATCTACAAAAAGAAATCTTTAGTGTGCAGGGAACGTGACACTCTTCAAACACGTTACCCAATATGGTTCACTGTCAGGATTATAAAATAACCAAACAACCCCCATCGAGAGGGCTCCCTTAATCCGCCACCCAGGCATGCACTGATCAGCTCTGTGGGTTTGAGCCTTGGGAACCTTCACCAGTACCCAGTCATTTCATTGGCAGGCCAACGATGAATGGAATATGCTCTCATATATTCTTGAAATATAACAAAGTAAAAGAACTAAAAACAAACAAACTAACGAAAAGTGAACTTGTAATTAAAACATGAACAAACATAAGAACAAACTTAAAATAGACTGTTTACCTTCCTCACTGTTAAATTCAATTGGATTAGGGTTATGGTGTTTAACGCCACTTTCAACAATATTTCAGCTATATTGAGGTGGTCAGTTTTATTGGTGGAGGAAACCGGAATACCCGGAGAAAACCATCGACCTGCTGCAAGTCACTGACAAACTTTATCACATAGTGTTGTATCGAGTTCATCTTGCCACCAGCAGGATTCGAACTCACAACTTTAGTGGTGATAGGCACTAATTGCACAGGTAGCTATAAAATCCAAGATGGCCCCTATATTTCAATTGAATCACTATATTTGCAAAATGGGTGTAAACAAAATAACACAAATTAATTAATGACAAATATTAACAAACACATGATCTGCATCTTGGGGGATGGGGGAAAGGGGGGTATTGCCGGGGTAACTTCCTCTGTATTCATGGTACATGGGATGAGCCACCAGATTTGGTATGGATTTTTTTTTTCTCTCCTAAGAATGATTTATGATTAGGTCATTAATTTTCACACGATATATATGATTAGTTCTATATCAATCACATCACAACTATATAAATAGCCTCATTTTTACATCTGCAGATCTTGTTTGATATATGGCTTATCTGCTGAGCTGGTGTCAAGGAAACTGTAGACCAACCACTGAAAACGAATTTGCTATTAATCTTTATATATAATATGGAAATAGAACTGTTTTCCCAGAAAAATATATATCAATAGATCTGTATTTTCATGCAAAATATATGAATACGAGTTTTTTCTGACTTTTGAAATACATGAATAGGGGAAGGGTCCAGTCCAGTTGCACACACACATCTACTAATGAAATATAGAAGCTACTGCCTCGAGGACTGCATTTAATTATTACATTTGTACATTTCCAAATTAATAATGCTTAATATCTGAAGGGAGTGTCTGGCTTACACAATAAATTGCTGTTTATTTTATTTTTTTACTTTAAAAAAAAAAAAATCCAGATTCTTTAAAATATGATGTTCCATCATGAAAACCCAAAAACTTTACTTTTTTTTTTTTTTTCTTTTTAAAAATACACTAAAATTCTTATCTACTTTTTTTCCTAATTATACAAAAAAAATATTTATCACATATATCGATAGTAAACAATTTTAAACTCTGCAAAATACCCCTTTTCTCATCTTTTATATTCTAAAAAAAAAAAACCTCCACTGCAATATACATATGATTATATATTGGAAAAGATTGTAAGAAGATTTAATTGTACTTTACTATATAGATTGTATGATGTTTTATATGTTATTATATTATTGTACTCTATTCTGTATTGATGTATTTTGCAGTTGAGAAAAAAAAAAAAAAAAAAAAAAAAAAAAAAACTTTACAACACATTATTGAACATTTAATAGCATCTTTGTGAGAGAAAAAAAATCTTATATATTTTTATATCAAGTCACTTATATTGTTTTGATTCCTTTTTACTTTCAAGTAAAATATAAAAGGACACTTCAGGAATTGTAGATAACAGAGTTCGCGAAATGTGTCAGTCCTGTTAGACATGACCAGCAAAATTTGGGCAGATTTTGCTAAGGACTGACACAAGATCGGTATTTTGCAATAGATAATTAATGAGGACCACCAAAACCCATATACAATTTCGTGAATCCTGAGATAAAAACAAATCTAGTTTGGTGTATCCAGTGCACCATTGATATGTGTTGTAATGAGACAAAGTAAATGCTACTAAACGTTGATGCAAGAAAAATGGAAAAAGTGATTGTTGTTTAACGCCAATTCAGCAATTTTTCAGCTATATCATGGCGAGAACAAGTTAATTTTCAATGAGATAATGATGATGAGGGCCGCTTTGTACTAGACCAACACGCTGAGATGGATTTTTATAGTTCTAGCTCACTGAAACAACAGTCCGTGGACACATTATTCTGATTCTGAGCCAACCAGTATTTGCTATTTCTCCTTAATGTTGCATGCTTAGCGGAGAAGCAACAAATACCAATTTTATAGTCTTTGGTTAGACCTGACTGGGGTTCGAAACAATGATGTACCTTGAGAGAGGCGAGTACGCTAACCATTACGCCACCGATGCAGTTTAAAACAGAAAATCGTTAAATTACAAATGTACATACCTCAACAAAGGCATATTTTGCATCACTTTCACTCTCCATTTCTTCAAATCCAACAGAAATTGTTATATAAATAGATCACATTAACACGAAAATATTTAAATCATTTTCCTTTGAATTTGTGATTTTCCTAGTATCTGTAAGTTTCAAAATGTGGACAGAAAATGTATTTAACAGAAATATATAGGCACTGAGTGAATATAAATGTATCATAATTTACTGAACTGGATTATAGTGAATACATACTAGGCATTTTCATAACAAATACCAAATTATTATTTTTTACTTTTCAATGAAAGTTTACATTAAAATCTATATATACATGTACATACAGACATGCCGACAGACCAGCGAGACCTGCATGTTGCAGTCTGATCAGCATCTTATTCCGATGACCAGTTAATCGTCCATAAAACCAGGAATTGTTTATCCAAAGAAAGATGTATTTGATTACACCAGTAATTATTCAATAAAATTATTCGGCATGGCTTTACGAATATTTTATTGGGTATGATGTTTGACACCATTATCAACAGTATTCATGAATTTTTTGTGAGGAAGAGGGGAATAAAAAGACAAATAAATGGTTTAGTTGGTTTATGGTATTTAACACCACTTTCAACAATATTTCAGCTATATCGTGGCAGTCAGTTTTATTAGTAGAGGAAATCGGAGTGCACGGGGGAAAACCACGGACCTGTCTCAAGTCACTGACAAACTTCATCACATATTATTGTATCGAGTACACCTCGCCATGAACGGGGTTCGAACTCACAACTTTAGTGATGATAGGCACTGATTGCACATGTAGTTGGATTTCCAACTATCATATAATCACGAACACGACGGTCCCAACAAATAAATGAGGTACTGACATTATTAAATTTCTTATTCCTCCTAAATGATGATGTCACGTGGCATGTACAATACAATGACCGGACTGGATTCACTCAAAGTTCATATATATTAAAAGAAATAACTTTGGGTTACTCCCTCCTCCCAAGTCGGACCCCTTCGGTGCTCAACTTACTGATACACAATTCTCTCGTTTGGATTTGGCATCTCTGATGTATCTGACATAGATATTACACATCATCGTAAAGCTAGTCAATATTTTATGCCTTATATTGTAACCTCAAGCACAAAAATCTTTCAAACCAGTATGAATTTGCATTATATATTAGATATCATTTCAATTAAACATTTCAAAGCAAAGTATGCTCATATCAACGGGTCTGTTTGAGTCACAAGACCAATATGCATAATAAACATCAATCAATGTTACCAACAGCATTACTAAGTTACGACCATCAATAACAAACGTTACGATCATCAATAACAAACGTTACGATCATCTATAACAAAAGTTACGGTCATCTATAACAAAAGTTACTATCATCTATAACAAAAGTTACGATCATCTATAACAAAAGTTACGATCATCTATAACAAAAGTTACTACCATCTATAACAAAAGTTACGATCATCTATAACAAAAGTTACGACCATCTATAACAAAAGTTACTACCATCTATAACAAAAGTTACAATCATCTATAACAAAAGTTACTACCATCTATAACAAAAGTTACGATCATCTATAACAAAAGTTACGATCATCTATAACAAAAGTTACGATCATCTATAACAAAAGTTACTACCATCTATAACAAAAGTTACTACCATCTATAACAAAGTTACGATCATCTATAACAAAAGTTATGACCATCTATAACAAAAGTTACGATCATCTATAACAAAAGTTACTACCATCTATAACAAAAGTTACGATCATCTATAACAAAGTTACGATCATCTATAACAAAAGTTACGATCATCTATAACAAAAGTTACTACCATCTATAACAAAAGTTACGATCATCTATAACAAAAGTTACTACCATCTATAACAAAAGTTACTACCATCTATAACAAAAGTTACTACCATCTATAACAAAAGTTACGATCATCTATAACAAAAGTTACGATCATCTATAACAAAATTTACGATCATCTATAACAAAAGTTACGATCATCTATAACAAAAGTTACGATCATCTATAACAAAGTTACGATCATCTATAACAAAAGTTACGACCATCTATAACAAAAATTACGATCATCTATAACAAAAGTTACTACCATCTATAACAAAAGTTACGATCATCTATAACAAAAGTTACGATCATCTATAACAAAAGTTACGATCATCTATAACAAAAGTTACTACCATCTATAACAAAAGTTACTACCATCTATAACAAAGTTACGATCATCTATAACAAAAGTTATGACCATCTATAACAAAAGTTACGATCATCTATAACAAAAGTTACTACCATCTATAACAAAAGTTACGATCATCTATAACAAAGTTACGATCATCTATAACAAAAGTTACGATCATCTATAACAAAAGTTACTACCATCTATAACAAAAGTTACGATCATCTATAACAAAAGTTACTACCATCTATAACAAAAGTTACTACCATCTATAACAAAAGTTACTACCATCTATAACAAAAGTTACGATCATCTATAACAAAAGTTACGATCATCTATAACAAAATTTACGATCATCTATAACAAAAGTTACGATCATCTATAACAAAAGTTACGATCATCTATAACAAAGTTACGATCATCTATAACAAAAGTTACGACCATCTATAACAAAAATTACGATCATCTATAACAAAAGTTACTACCATCTATAACAAAAGTTACGATCATCTATAACAAAAGTTACTATCATCTATAACAAAAGTTACTACCATCTATAACAAACGTTACTACCATCTATAACAAACGTTACGATCATCTATAACAAAAGTTACGATCATCTATAACAAAAGTTACGATCATCTATAACAAAAGTTACTACCATCTATAACAAAGTTACGATCATCTATAACAAAACTTACCATCATATATAACAAAATTTACGATCATCTTCATTAATTATTTTTTTAAGTTACGATCATCTTAGTTACTTTTTTGATAGCTTTTTTCTCGATAATGGTGAAGCATATAGTATTAAGTTTATACATGTAAGCTTGCTATTGTAAAGGTCATTTCTTCATTATTTTTTTCACAATACAAAACTTTCTGTACAACGAGACATATAGGAAAAACGATTTCAACTGATTTAGTGTCTGCCATCTTTGGATGATGGTAACTTAGGTTACGATCATCTGATTAACACCAGTGCTATTGGACAACATCTCTTGGCATGTACTCAATTTCAAATGGAAAGCTCATTGCTGATTGAATCAGTTGAAAATATGAAGCTTGAAATAACCTCTTTATATGGGATGTCGTTTAATATTAGTGTATCACCAAAAAAAAAAAGATTAAAAAAAGATACAACAAACATCTAATTTTAATAAGATCAAGTGTATAATGCACGATTCCTTTTAGGGCGGTTCCATTAAAACATATGAGGTACCTGGGGACGGTAGTTTAAAAAAAATATATGGGTGGTTAGCCTAGCTGAGAAATCAATTCTGTGGTATGTGGTTGTCCTGCATAAATTGCTTCTATGGGTTGTTGGGTCAGGAAAAGCCTTGGTGTTTTATTTTTTTCACCAAACTAAGATATGAAGAAGATTTTTTTTAAAGAATCTTTAGAATACTTTATTTTTTTGTAATGGAATAGCATGGAATAGGTGGCACTGTGGGCCTCCAAACTAGGCTCTACATTTTCAGATGTGCTACTAGGTAAGGAGAAGTTATGAAATTAAAGAAACAAACAATCACTGAAACAATTCCAGCTCTTGTTTATTTTGTTCACGGTGTCAGATTGTCAAGACTACAACAGCCTTGTGTCTCGTATGGTACCAGATACAACTTTCAGTACACTGTGGCCTGTCCTTCACGTTTTTCGTATCTCATAAAAAATGAAAAGTATCATGAACATTTCTATTTATGAATATCTTGTAAGCTTCTTTTGATTTTGAAGAATTCTTGTGATTCAGAAAAAAAATTCTATCGGTGGTTGTATTTTATTGAAAAATGCTTCTGTGGGTGGTCACCAGAATCAGTAAATTGCTTCTTTGGGTGGTTGTCCAATCCAAAAATTAAAGTGCCTTCCCCGGGTACCTCATATGTTTTAATGGAACAGCCCTTACAAACAATTTCAATTTATATCAGAATAAGTTCTTTGTTCTAATTATCATCTAATACTACAAGGAGCAAAAACTGAAAGTGAGTGAGCTTTGTATTAGACCAAAATGCTCAACTTGATATTTATAGTGCTAGTTCACTGTAAATAACATTCCACGGGTAGTGTCCCTCCTCTGGGGCACATTATCTTGACTCTGCGTCAACCTGTCTTTGCTCTTATTTTTTACTGTTGAGTGCTTGGTGGAGAGGTAGCAGATACCATTCTAATAGTCTTTGGGTTGATCAGACTTCGCATAAAACCCACGAAAATCCATCGTGCCAGAGACGAGTATGCTGAAGATGGCAGATAATGTCATTTCTCTTATTCTTAGCATGTAAGTTAACATTTTGTACTTTTTCTTTGGCCATTGTGTTGTATTTGTTGCTTCTCCGCTAAGCACACAGCATTAAGGAGAAAGAGCAAAGACGGGTTGGCTCGGAATTAGGATAATGTGTCTGAGTGGAGCGTGTTGGTCTAGAACAAAGCGGACCTCATCATCAACTCATTGAAAATTAACTTGTTCTCGTCATGATGTAGCTGAAAAATTGCTGAATTGGCATTAAACAACAATCACTCACTGCAGGGTTAATATATACTGTACCAGTGTGGAAAACAACCGCTCGTCAACTCGCCAAAGGCGAGTGGAAATTTCGGGTGGCAAGTAAGATCCACTTTATACTCGCCGGTCTGGCGGGTAACAGTTGTAAGGCGAGCAGGAACTTGAAAACGCTCGCCACGATAACTGGTTACAGCTTTAAAATATCATAGCTCCCAAACAGCTAAATTTTCTGTTAACTGTGTCATTTATCCAACATTTTATTAATCATAGTACTCGATAAGAAAACATTCCGCCATGAGTCATGACACTTCATTTCTGTCAGCAGAAAAATTAAGTATACAATCCCGACCCTGCATAATTGTGTCAAGGTCGATTTCACGATTAAATGAAATATTGTTTCATTACAAATAGATGTGATGACTTTTAAAACTAATGCAAATAAAATAATTTGGTTTTGAAATATTTCAAACGAATTCGTAGTGAAAACCTACGCGAAAACATAGAGTTAAATATGTGTCGGAACCGGGTTTGACATACATGTTTTATACCGTGCATTAAAACTTAAAAGACGAAGACAACGAAATTGAGGAAGAAGAGATCAACGCAGCTCTTAAGAGAATGTTGATCCTTCTTGACCAAGTTAATGACTTGTCAAAATCTGCAAAATAAATTGTTGAACATTACTATATTGTTTATTTGGTATTTGTTAGCGAGTTTAAAAAAATGTCACTTGCCAAACATGGCGAGCTCTATTTCATTTTGGCGAGTACTTGTTTCAGTCCACTCGCCATTTTGGCGAGTGTTTGAAAAAAATGGTTTCCCACACTGCTGTACCTGAAACTTGTTTGGTGATAGTTCTAGAACAAACTTCATATGTTCCCTCTGGTACAACACAAGCATTCATTACTGGGTCCTCTGTAGAGTCTGGCTTCCAGTCATCCCAAGATGTCTCAAAATCATTGGCAAATCTCAGACAAAAACCTACAAGGAAGTGAATTAAAAAAAATCATAAATAAGCTTTAAATACATTATAAGATGCATCTATTTGATATTTCATCATTGTTTATATAAATTGTAAAATTTAGAATAAGAAAAAACAAAAAATAAGTTTTGTTTCATACATGTATATCTGAAAATCCTATATATCTACAGACAACAGGAATTGTTCCTTCAAGAAATGGATTTAATTTTCTTTCTGAAATTACATCTACCTACATTGTAAATGATGAAAAATTTACTCTTTATGACCAACGACCATGAAGAACATAACGAGATCTTTATACTTTTTTAAGTCTTTTTTTTTTAATTAATTAATTATTTTTTTTTAACTTTAATTTACTCTTTTAAGAGTTGCTGCATGCTTACTTTCTATAAATCTACTCTCCATTTTTTAAAATACGAAGCTTGAAATTTGCCCTTGCGGAGGAATGACACAGAAGATATATGTAGACTTTAATGTTAAAACCAGAGCTGCCACAGGATCAGTTCTATAAATCTACTCTCCATTGTTTAAATACAAACCTTGAAATTTGCCCTTGCTGACTAATGAGCCAGATGAACATGCGGAGATCTGTGTACTTTTTAATGTCATCACCAGAGCTGACGCAGGCTCAGTTTCTAGAAATCTTCCTGAATGGGTACTTTGCTGTTAATGAAAAGAGAACAATTGATAAAATTATCTATGTACACAATCCTACAGTTTTGCAGTGTTACTAACACTGATTTTTGGGTAAAATATCTATGTTTTGAAGGGCTAAAATATTGTGCTGTAGTTTTTTTGTGTGTGAAATTCTTGTGTATTGTGTGGCTATTAATATTACGTTTTTCCCTTTTTCTTTGTTTCATTTTTTTGTGCAATTCATGTGATTTCCAGGGCTACTTGTAGTTTTTTGTGTGAAATTTGTATCATTTCAAGAGCTCTTTATAGTTGTTTTTGTGAGAAATATATGTCTAATGTGTGGCTACTAGTGTATTTTTTGTGAAATTCCTGTTGTTTTTTGTGTGGTTACTCATGTATTTTTGTGAAACTCTAGTGGTTTGTGTGCTTACTTATTTTTTCCCCTGTGTTATGTGTGGCTACTCATGTATTTTTTGTGAAATTTCTGTGTTTTGTGTGGCTACTCATGTATTTTTTGTGAAATTTCTGTGTTTTGTGTGAGCTACTCATGTATTTTTTGTGAAATTTCTGTGTTTTGTGTGAGCTACTCATGTATTTTTTGTGAAATTTCTGTGTTTTGTGTGGCTACTCATGTATTTTTTGTGAAATTTCTGTGTTTTGTGTGAGCTACTCATGTATTTTTTGTGAAATTTCTGTGTTTTGTGTGAGCTACTCATGTATTTTTTGTGAAATTTCTGTGTTTTGTGTGAGCTACTCATGTATTTTTTTCCTGTGTTTTTGTAGCTACTCATGTATTTTTGAGAAATTCCTCTGCTTCATGTGGCTCCTCATGTATTTTTTCTCCTGTGTTTTACGTGGCTACTAATGTATTTCTTTCCCGTGTTTAATGTCGCTACTAGTATTATTTTTCTACATTGGTAACCAAGTAATTTCAATGATTTTTACCTGGTTGTTAATACTCTCTACAGGTACACATATACCCATGTCATCTACGGTGAGTTGTAGATACAACGTACTGAAGGTCGTAGGTGAAGTATTACTGAATTGTGGGATTCTATCCATCACTTGTCTGGTGGCTGTCTGTACCTGTTCAAATTTAAAAAAAAAAAAGTTTGGTAAATGCACAAAATAACTTTAAATAATCTCAACACAAAAATATAAAAAAATTAGAAATTCTGATTAAATTTATTATCCTTTTGTCACATTGCCAGCTCGTCACCTGGGTCCTAAATGAAAACACACTTGCTGAATTTAACAAATGCTAAGATTTTATTCTGGTACATGGTCTATTTGAAGAAACTTTTCACGACCTATATATTGGCTAAAATAAGGACACAGTTATGTTCCATATTTTACATTATTTTGATGACTCCCTACTGAAGTTATTAATCTTTATTATAGTGTTGTGAGTTTGAATACCACTCATGGCGAGTTGTACTCGATACAACATTATGTGATAAAGCACGTTGGTAACTTCTGGCAGGTCAGTGGTTTTCTTCGGGCACTTCGGTCTGCTCCACCAATAAAACTGACCACCACAATATAACGGAAATATTGTTGAAAGTGGCGTTAAACACCATAAACCTCCCCTCTCCTAAAACATAGTATTTACCTCATTATTTAAAGCCATTCTTTGCTCAGTCCAGTATTCATAAGCATTCTTGTAGTTTAACCAAACCAGTACGGCTGAAATCAAATATAATGTTAAAAACACACATTATAAATTAATTCAATCAACTTTTGTTGATAAATTTTTTAAACACTACCCAATATTTAATTACTGTAAATTCAGAAATATTTGTAATGTTTTTATTCATGCAAAAATTGTTGTGAGCGGACAAAGATCGTAATAATAAAATATTGCATTTGTAAATGCACCTTTTTGCACTTAGTGCTAGCATAGATTTCTCAATATTTGATGGTTTATACACCATAGCAAAAGTGTATGAAAAAGGTTCATATCTTGGAACTAGGTCACCTGAGAAAGAATATAGGCGTAAATTATTGATTGTTTTGCTTACAATATCATGCTGTAAACATGTCATAATAAAATGGAACAAAATAACTCTATTATATTTTTTAAACCTGGAATGTATTTTCATAATGATTATGTGTGATTAGGGGACATCATGGTAGTGATCGCATAGTAGTTGGATTTACAACTACCTATGCAATCAGTGACTATCATCACTAAAGTTGTGAGTTTGAACCCTGCTCAGGCGAGGTGTACTAGATACAACATTGTGATAAAGTTTGTCAGTGACTTATGGCAGGTCAGTCAGGATTTTCTCCGGTTTCCACCACCAATAAAACTGACCGCCACGATATAAGTGAAATATTGTTGAAAGTGGCGTTAAACACCATAAACCAAACCAAACTAATGTGTGAATAAGAATGTCTAGAAGTGTTAAACAATTTTGTTTGTTTCATGTTTTTAGTTACAAATTTCCACATAGACATTTTTAAAATTAGAATAATTGTCAAAGAAAAACATAATTATTTATGACAAAATAAAACACTAATCACTATTGTTTTGTCTTTTATCAGTTTTTCCCCAACATCGTATCTTGTAGATTGAGTGTGTGTTTGTTGTTTTTCAGCTATATCATGGTGAGAACAAGTCAATTTTCAATGAGATGATGATGATGTCCTCTTCGTATAAGACCAACACCCTTAGTTTGATTTTTATAGTGCTAGCTCACTGAAACAACAGTCTGCAGATAGACATGTTGCCCCACTTGTACACATTCTCCTGAGCTCGTGCCAACCAGTCTTTGCTCTTTCTCCTTAATACTGTGTGCTTAGCAGAGAAGCAAAAAATACCAATGTTATAGTCTTTGGTTTGACCCGACCAGAGCTCAAACACACGATCTACTGAACTCGATGCGAGCATGCTAACCATTACACCACCGATGAGGTTCATATCCTGTAGAAGGTCACTTGTAAGTATGGTAGATTTCTATCAAGAGGTTTAGCAGGAGTTGGAGATGATGGAAAGTGTGATGACAATGTAGCAATAAGATTGATAGCGATTCCTATGTGCAAACTGCAAAAATGTAGTCGAGAAAACACTTTCTTTGTGTGAATTGTCACATGCAGTATCTACCATGATTAAGTAACTTTAAAGAGGGCATAACTCAATATAATGAGTCCATTTCTATACATCCTGTATTAACACTTACCCTTATCAAAGGCCACAGGTTGAATCAGTATAATAGGCCTGGTTAATTTGATCAGTAAGGCTTCTTGGTCTGTAGATACCCCTGGTATCATCTCATCCTGTGTGCATAATAACAGAATACATCATAATATGTATAGATAATAAATGCTAGAGGGGGCATTCAAAAAAGGAAAATCCAGAGAAACTGGCAACATAGGGTACACAAGACGAAGAAAAGCAAAACAGAAATACTACACAATATGTGTTGGACACCACAAAATGCAAACAAACACAAAAAACGCAAATAAGACATGCATCCTCCTACAAACAACTGGAGGTATATTACAAAAAAAAAGTGTGTCTTAATTTGTGCAAAATTGGAATCTGCATATCACAATGATGAATCATGCTATTTTACAACAGTATTTCCAAGAAACGATTTTCTCTATTGCAGCCAATGTTACATTTTGAACCTTAAGGGCTTGAACCCCACAGATATTGGGGTGTCCACTTAAGCAAGCTTGAATATGTGTATCAAATCATTTATACATTGGAATAAATCTTAATCCAACTATCACAATGATTGATGTTGCACAGCAAATATCCTAGATTTCTATTGCTGGTCCTTGAGAAGATTTTTTTTATAGATTCACTTAATTTTCTCCTTTAAGAACCCCCCCCCATTGAGGATCAACTTTAATAATTTTTACAAATCTAAATATCTTCTTCCCAAAAAACAATCCATGCCAGTTGTGTCCAATTTTGGTGAAGAAGACTAAAAATGTGAAATCTAACAGACAGACTGACACCAAATGATACAAAAGGCTCACTTGACCAGGTGAGATTAAAATGTTTCAGGCAGTACAAATTACCTGAAGTGCATTCCTGATTGCAATATTTGTCTTGAAGAAAGCCATCGTTTGAAATTCCGGTTCAGCCTCTTCAAACATGGCATTCTGAAATAATTTAAAAAATACACATTATCCATGATTTCTAAATTTTCCCTTTAATCTTTACACACGATAATGTCTGTTATCAAGCGAATTTACTGGTCCGAATCAAATAGCTGAATTTATTTTTATGTAGTTCTAAATAAAAAATGAAAACTTTACTGGTCCAAACAGTTTTTTTACTGGTCAAACAATTGAACATGAAAAAGACCACAACACATGGTATTGAAAATCCAGCATGGGCGGGACAAAGAATTTGAGTATAATTTTCTTATAGTAAGTAGATATCTGATCCTTGTTAAAAATCAGAGGATAATTTTACACCAAATAAAAAAAAAAAAATTCACAAGTTGCTATAACATTAAAAATTTTGTACAGATTTTGAAAAAAATGTACGTGTCATTTTCATTGAACTTAACATTATAAAAACGTGAGAAGAAAAATTTTGTACAGATTATGTAAAAAATATATGTTATTTTCATTGAACTTTACATTAAAGGGAAATAACTCTCATAAAATATGCATAATTTTAGAACTAAGTTAGGAATGTGCAAATGGTCTATTCAATGTTAGAAGTCACATGACAAGCACCAGTATGTCTTACCTTTAAAAGCTGTCCTAAAGCTACATTTAGATCAACCTGAGCCTTGATAAACATTTTCTGATTGTTATGATTATTAATACTAGGACTGTCATCTCTTTTAGCCATCTGAACTCTATTAGAAATCTCTAAGTCAACTGACCCCGTCTCCAGCCTGACAGCACTAGATGTGGGTGTGGTCGCTGTTATCTGTATGCCCTGGGGAAATATTACCAATACTGTGAAATCTATCTTAACCAAACACTGAATAAAACGGATCTTTAAATAAAGTTACAAAGTTACTATGTTAATAAAAAATCTGTATTCTGTTTTTATCCTGAAAATCCTACTGCTTTGATCTTTGATGACTAGTATTTTTGGTATCTGACATGCAATCATGTAAATATATGTACATGTAGGTATCATAAAGACACAGTCTGTCCTGCAAATAATTACGTTTTCTGAACAATAAAGGTCTACAAATAATTATTTTGCTTTATTCAACTAGTATACAAATACATGTACATGTAACATTATCCTGGTTACTGAGCGAATGGTAAGAAACGGTAACAATGTAGCACAGACATCAGTCCAATTTAGATGTTGCTTTGAGCATTTTGATATTTCAAGATAAACACAATATATGTAGATTGTCTGTAAAAAATAAAATATATTTGCACTTGCTGCAAAACAGACTAGAAAAGTTTGTCTGAGGCTCGTTTTTCTAATTGTTTCTAAAGTATGAACAACTATTTTTTATATTTTCCAAAGAAGCCGTCGTGGTCATGATTGTATAGTAGTTGGATTTACAACTACCAATGTAATCAGTGCCTATCACCACTAACGTTGTGGGTTCGAATCCCATTCATGCGAGGTGTACTCGATACAACATTATGTGATAAAGTTTGTCAGTGACTTGCGGCAGGTCGGTGGTTTTCTCTGGGGACTCCGATTTCCTTCACCAATAAAACTGACTGTCACAATATAACTGAAATATTGTTGAAAAAGGCGTTAAAACACCATAACCATTACCATTTATATTTTCCGACAATGCACATATTTTATAGGTAAATGACATACACGTTGTAAATATGACAAGTGTATCAACTCAACTTCATATTATTTTGGTCTTGCTCTCAATCTCAAATATTATCTATTCAGTAGTCCCCCTCTTATAAAACTAATCTGATATCTGCTCTGACAAGAGGGGTGACCATTGGAGGGAGTAGTCTTATAAGAATGTTGACCTTTGATGGGAGTGGCCTTAAAAGAGGGGCGACCTTTAGTGAGATTGGACTTTTAAGAGGGATGGCCTCTCTTAAGGGGGACAATTTATTAGTATTTTACTATATCAGTGCATCTGAAATCTGCCTTGACAAGAGGGTTGACCTTTGGTGGGAATGGCCTTACAAGAGTGTTGACCTTTGGTGGGAGTGGCCTTATAAGAGGGTGACCTTTAGTGGGAGTGGCCTTATAAAAATAGTTGGCCATTGGTGGAAGTGGCCTTATAAGAAAGGTGGCCTTCGAATAAGAGGGTTGACCTTTGGTGGGAGTGGCCTTAGAAGAGGGTTGGCCTTTGGTGGGAGTGGCCTTAGAAGAGGGTTGGCCTTTGGTGGGAGTGGCCTTAAAAGAGGGTTGACCTTTGGTGGGAGGGGCCTCAGAAGAGGGATGACCTTTGGTGCGATTGGCCTTATAAGAGGGGGAACTACTGTACTAACAAAGACATAGACTTACCTTAAATCTAAACAATAAGGAATATAACATAGGCTGTGATGTTGGGTTATTTGTCTCTATCTCATCCACCCAGAGAGGAACTGGCTGGTCTGTCCCTGATACCTTCTGTACTAACTCGTTCACTTCCTGATATAGAATAAAATAACAATATTACATAGACACCTATGAAATACCCAGATTTCCGAGTAAAAGAAATACCATCATTTCACCCAGTGAAATAAATAATTTATAAGTATACAGTTTCATTTATCAACAAATGTACCAAACAAACAAACAGTTCCAAAAATCCTTTAAAATTGCAGATATACACAGGCTATAAGTCACAGGGGAAATAATTTGATTTATAGTTGTGTAAAAATCTTATCTTGCTGGGCTTTCAATACTTTTCAAGTGTACCTACCAGTACTTCACTATTTACAGGCAGTACATTTGATTAAGATTCAAACAATTTTCATGAATATCTTATACAACACTCTTTAAAATCAGGAGGTACCAAAGATCATTTTAGGCTGGTAAAAGTACCTGGTACCGCCCTTTATTGTAAGGCCTGATCTTGTTGTTTATTTAACATTATCCAATTGTCTAAAGTTGATATTAAACTTCTAACAATTTTGATTTTATTTACTCCTCCCTTCATTTTATACTATACCATAAAGAATGAGTTAACACTTGTTTAGTATACAGAGTTAACACTTGTTTAGTATACAGAAGTAACACTTGTTTAGTATACAGAGTTAACACTTGTTTAGTATACAGAAGTAACACTTGTTTAGTATACAGAAGCAACACTTGTTTAGTATACAGAAGTAACACTTGTTTAGTATACAGAAGTAACACTTGTTTAGTATACAGAAGTAACACTTGTTTAGTATACAGAAGTAACACTTGCTTAGTATACAGAAGTAACACTTGTTTAGTATACAGAAGTAACACTTGTTTAGTACACAGAAGTAACACTTGTTTAGTATACAGAAGTAACACTTGTTTAGTATACAAAAGTAACACTTGTTTAGTATACAGAAGTAACACTTGTTTAGTACACAGAAGTAACACTTGTTTAGTATACAGAAGTAACACTTGTTTAGTATACAAAAGTAACACTTGTTTAGTATACAGAAGTAACACTTGTTTAGTATACAGAAGTAACACTTGTTTAGTATACAGAAGTAACACTTGTTTAGTATACAGAGTTAACACTTGTTTAGTATACAGAAGTAACACTTGTTTAGTATACAGAAGTAACACTTGTTTAGTATACAGAAGTAACACTTGTTTAGTATACAGAGTTAACACTTGTTTAGTATACAGAAGTAACACTTGTTTAGTATACAGAAGAAACACTTGTTTAGTATACAGAAGTAACACTTGTTTAGTATACAGAAGTAACACTTGTTTAGTATACAGAAGTAACACTTGTTTAGTATACAGAGTTAACACTTGTTTAGTATACAGAAGTAACACTTGTTTAGTATACAGAAGTAACACTTGTTTAGCATACAGAAGTAACACTTGTTTAGTATACAGAGTTAACACTTGTTTAGTATACAGAAGTAACACTTGTTTAGTATACAGAAGTAACACTTGTTTAGTATACAGAAGAAACACTTGTTTAGTATACAGAAGTAACACTTGTTTAGTATACAGAAGTAACACTTGTTTAGTATACAGAAGTAACACTTGTTTAGTATACAGAAGTAACACTTGTTTAGTATACAAAAGTAACACTTGTTTAGTATACAGAAGTAACACTTGTTTAGTATACAGAAGTAACACTTGTTTAGTATACAGAAGTAACACTTGTTTAGTATACAGAGTTAACACTTGTTTAGTATACAGAAGTAACACTTGCTCAGTATACAGAAGTAACACTTGTTTAGTATACAGAAGTAACACTTGTTTAGTATACAGAGTTAACACTTGTTTAGTATACAGAAGTAACACTTGTTTAGTATACAGAAGAAACACTTGTTTAGTATACAGAAGTAACACTTGTTTAGTATACAGAAGTAACACTTGTTTAGTATACAGAAGTAACACTTGTTTAGTATACAGAGTTAACACTTGTTTAGTATACAGAAGTAACACTTGTTTAGTATACAGAAGTAACACTTGTTTAGCATACAGAAGTAACACTTGTTTAGTATACAGAAGTAACACTTGTTTAGTATACAGAAGTAACACTTGTTTAGTATACAGAAGAAACACTTGTTTAGTATACAGAGTTAACACTTGTTTAGTATACAGAAGTAACACTTGTTTAGTATACAGAAGTAACACTTGTTTAGTATACAGAAGCAACACTTGTTTAGTATACAGAAGTAACACTTGTTTAGTATACAGAAGTAACACTTGTTTAGTATACAGAAGTAACACTTTTTTGGAAACCCCCATCACTCTCCTCCTCAAAAAGTGTAAATCAGCCATTTAAAAAAACAAAATATTAATCATACTTCATGTTAACATTTTATAAAATCATGCAGTTAAAATGTTGATCTTGAAGCCCTTTGCCCCCCTCACTGTACTCTCTTACGAAAATGACTAAATAAAAATGGTTAAATCCCATTTCCACAGTATCATATCTAACAATAAAAGAGGGCCGTAGTGGTCGTGATCATATGGTAGTTCAATTTACAACTACCTATGCAATCAGTGCCTATCACCACTTATATTGTGAGTTCGAATCCCACTCAGGCAAGGGGGAACCTGATACAACATTATGTTAAAAAGTTTGTCAGTGACTTGTGAAATGTCAGTGGTTTTCTCCGTGTACCCCAGTTTCCTCCACCAATAAAACTGACCTCCAAGATATAACTGAAATATTGTTGAAAGCGGCATCAAACACCAAGAACCAGCCTAAAATCGTGCAGTTAAAATGTTCATTTTGAAATCTCCTGCCCCCTCAGCGTACTCTCTGCACACTTTAGAAAATGATTGAATAAAAATTGTTGAAACCTATTTCCACAGTATAATATCTAACAACAAAAGGGGGTCGTCGTGGTCGTGATCGTATGGTAGTTGAATTTACAACTACCTATGCAATCAGTGCCTATCACCATTAATTGTCTGAGATCAAATTCCACTGATGGCGAGATGTACTCGATACAACATTATGTGATAAAGTTTGTCAGTGACTTGTGGCAGGTCAGTGGTTTTCTCTGGGTTCTCCAATTTCCTTCATCAATAAAACTGACCTCCAAGATATAACTGAAATATAGTTGAAAGTGGCGTTAAACACCAAGAACCAGCCTAAAATCGTGCAGTTAAAATGTTCATTTTGAAATCTCCTGCCCCCTCAGCGTACTCTCTGCACACTTTAGAAAATGATTGAATAAAAATTGTTGAAACCTATTTCCATAGTATCATATCTAACAACAACAAAATAGTTATACCTTCATAAATACTTTCTGTACAAAGACAAGATGATTAAGTAGATCAGTTGACAAGCTGTGTTCTAGCATGCCAACCTCAGCTACTCCATTTAGATAGCTCCCTTCCCTCCATACCAGTCCTTCAGTCAAGGTTTCTGTGTTGGTGGAGTTAGCAGTGTAACTACGGTAGTCGGCATACATATGTATCGGTGGAAGGTCTATACTGGCTGATGATGGGATGGACGTTTCTGTTGTTGTTACCTAGGTAATGCATTAATTGATATTTATAGATGTGTTCAAATGAAGCTACAAAGATCTAAGTTAAATATAAAAAATTATCTGTGGTCAGTGGATTCAGAAAATAATAACATTTGCCCAACTTCCATAATTCTTAAAACTGTGTGTGGGTTGATACAAATCTATCTCCAATTAAACTACCATCAAATATCAAATAATTTTAACAGACAATTTTTGGTTATTGACACATGTAACTTTACACATGGAAAAGGAAGGACTCAGAGTATTTTTTTTTAAATATTAGTGGAACTTGTGGAATCCGACACCTCAGTTTTCCAACATCCTGTGACATCCGACAAAAATTTATGGTCCCAAAGTATTTCTGTTAACTAAAATAAAACCTGAGTATTCAGACATCCTGTACAATCCGACACATTTCTCTGGTCCCTTGGTGTGTTCGATTAGACAGGTTCCACTGTATTACATTTTTATAATAAGATTATTATATTATGTGTTATCAATGTAACAATTTATTATTATCTAATGCATGTCAATTAATGCCAGCAAGCAATTTTGAATTGGTTGAACATTTGCCCAAAAACCAGAAGAAAAAAAAGTACAGTTTTAATGGGTCCCCTAAAGATTGGATCTACCAAGTTTTGTTGATATAAACAATATATTTGGACCACAATTATATTTTGTTATTAAGACCAATTAATATAAATGTTAACATTTTTTCAAGGATTTCAGTCAACTTAATTATGAACTTCAGCATTTTCCTCAAAAAAAATAATGGATGGTCGTATAAGAAGACAATTTAATTAATAATTCAGTCTTCTCGCTAACCCACTTGCCCGAAGCACGGAACAAGTAAATCTGGATTCGGACAAGTGAAAATTATGAAAGAATTTGTTTGAATAAATATAATTTTTTTTCTGAATTCGGATAAGTGAAAAAAATTAAGGCAAAGACTGATTCATGGATGGTTAGGCAACAGCTTAAATTTTCTAAAAGGTATATACAGTGAAATCTGTCTACACCGAAGCTCCTTGGGGCCAACTTTTGTATTCGAAATAGACACTTATTCACTTTATACAGGTTAAATTATAATTACAAAGATTTCATATATTAGGATTTTATTTCAAGTTTGGTTTATACAAGATTCTGCTAAATTCAGATTCAGGGTTTGAATTAGATAGGTTTAAGTGTATAAAATAAATAAACTGCCATTCATGGAGGGGTTAATAAAACAGCTTCATCTCATCTGCAAATACATTTTTTTCTGTAATAGTTCTTAATGATATCACAACACATTATATTTTTATTAAACCATGTAATATCTGAACCGCATCGGTGGTGTAATGGGGGGCATGCTCGCCTCGAGTTCGGTAGATTGTGGGGGTCGAGCCTCGGTGGGGTAAAACCAAACTATTTTATTGGTATTTGTTGCTTCTCCGCTAAGCACGCAGCATTAGGGAGAAAGAGCAGACTGGTTGGCTCAGAATCATGATAATGTGTTCGAGTGGGGTGACATGTCTATCCACGGACTGTTGTTTCAGTGAGCTAGCACTATAAAAATCCAATAAAGCGTGTTGGTCTAGCACAAAGCGGACTTCATCATCATTTCATTGAAAATTAACTTGTTCTCGCCTTGATATAGCTGAAAAATTGCTGAGTTGGCGGTAAACAACAATCACTCACCCTGTAATATCTGAATTTGTCAAACAAAAACAAAAATAGTCAAAGATAAAGATACATTTATATTTATTTTACAGTTCGAAGAAGTCATAAAACTTTAATATCAAGGGTAGAAGATGTAGATCAAAGTCATGCCAACAGGGAGAACATTAGTGCATTTCCAATATTAATAGTATAGTACATTCAATGTACAATAACAGATTTACAAGAGGAAGTTAAAAATCAAAGTGCTCATAGCACTGATGAATAAACTGCAATATCAAAACAACAGTTAGAATGCAGTTGGTTTAGGTAAATCAAAATCAAATTATTGAAATGTGTCAGATTTAAGATTTTGAATGAATATTAATGCACTTTCAATATTAACAACATATTATATTCAATATACAATAATAGATTTACAGGGGCAAGTTAAAAATCAAAGTACTCATAGCACTGATGAAAAGACTGCATAATCAAAACTATAGACAAGTTTGAATGCAGATGGTTTTGAACGAATCAGCTTGGATGGACATATTGAACATTTTTATTCAAGGAAATAAAATAGGAGGTAAACATCTGTAGTTTATGAGAAGGAGTGTGGTAAAGCTTAATGCAATCCATCAAGGGTGGTACCAGGACTTTCAGATTAAGAGTAGTGTGACGTAGACGTAGATGATGATAAAAGAGGATATATAGTGATCTTTACAAATTGGTACTGCTATTTGCAGTACTGTTGTACTGGGGAAAACATAGCATGGAAAGTAGATTTGAATGCAATCTCTTCAAATACCTATCCCAATATATTTTACACATAAAAAGTAAATAACATTTTTTTATATCTGTTTGACTACTGGAGATCTAGTTATTACAAGGGGGGGGGTTAAGATTTTGTTGACTGATTTAATCCTTTCACATTTTTCAGTCAATCAAAAGCCTTCACCTAGACTTCCAATGACAAGAGGATTGGTCTATTATGTTGCAGTTGGTCTTATTGTCAATCGTTCAAGCTTAACTTCTTATTTTCAATAACATTTTTTCTACAAGTACTTCTGAAATTTTTTCCTAGAAATTCTTTTTTTCAACTTATATTTTCATGAACATATACTATCGGTGAATGGTTTTGCGAAAATGAATTTCTCATAACGATATTGTATCATATACTATCGTTGAATGGTTTTGTGAAAATGAATTTCTCATAACGATATTGTATCATATACTATCGGTGAATGGTTTTGTGAAAATGAATTTCTCATAACGATATTGTATCATATACTATCGTTGAATGGTTTTGTGAAAATGAATTTCTCATAACGATATTGTATCATATACTATCGTTGAATGGTTTTGTGAAAATGAATTTCTCATAACGATATTGTATCATATACTATCGTTGAATGGCTTTGCGAAAATGAATTTCTCATAACGATATTGTATCATATACTATCGTTGAATGGTTTTGCGAAAATGAATTTCTCATAACGATATTGTATCATATACTATCGTTGAATGGTTTTGTGAAAATGAATTTCTCATAACGATATTGTATCATATACTATCGTTGAATGGTTTTGTGAAAATGAATTTCTCATAACGATATTGTATCATATACTATCGTTGAATGGTTTTGTGAAAATGAATTTCTCATAACGATATTGTATCATATACTATCGTTGAATGGTTTTGTGAAAATGAATTTCTCATAACGATATTGTATCATATACTATCGGTGAATGGCTTTGTGAAAATGAATTTCTCATAACGATATTGTATCATATACTATCGGTGAATGGCTTTGTGAAAATGAATTTCTCAAAACGATATTGTATCATATACTATCGTTGAATGGTTTTGTGAAAATGAATTTCTCATAACGATATTGTATCATATACTATCGTTGAATGGTTTTGTGAAAATGAATTTCTCATAACGATATTGTATCATATGCTATCGTTGAATGGTTTTGTGAAAATGAATTTCTCATAACGATATCGTATCAAAGGATAAACCTGAGATGTGAGATGCGATACGAAGTCCATTTTAAGCAAAACATACCAACGATAAGTCTATCAAGCATTTGTTAAGATAAGTCAGTGACCTCAAAGTAAAATCATATTAGAAATCAATGATAATTCTTCATATAACATGAATGCATTCATTTCCTTTGATCTTTTTATGGTTTATTATAATACCAGACTGTAATCAACAGCTAAGAACTATGGAATAATACACTCAAATAGGAGATATTGCACACTTTAAATCTGGGCTGTAGTTTTTTTATTCTCAGAGAGCCATGCAATAATCAACGACCTAGATGTGATATTTCATGGCTTTATGTTACAAATCTTTTATACCACAGTTTTCCGAGATAAACGGTTAAATCATTTCACGCTTCACATTTTATTGTTTTTTAGCTCGGAAAACCGTGGCATAAATATTACATATCATGCTTGTCTCTTGATAATTGATATTATTGTGTGATTATATCAAAAAGAAAATGTACGAATCATCGATAATAACAATACGTTGGTCATATTTGACAGAAATTCCAACATTATATCATTTAGTCTATCTATGAAATGTATGTTGTATTTTACTCCAACAGATCTCGAAATGAAAATTTGAATTTACTGGTCCAGATCAAATTCTTGAATTTATTTTTATGTAGTTCTAAATAAAAACTGAAAAATTTACTGATCCGAACAAAGTTTTACTGGTCTTTGGCCAAAGGACTGATGCTCATCGTGAGGACTGCTCCAATAGAAAGTAAGTCATGAAGAGCCTGTGATATGCAAGAAACTGTGTATATAATAGCTTAGTATTATATAATGTGCACTTCAAGAAGATCATTCTGTCAGTTTATAAGAAAAATGATATATAAACATCACTACCTTACAAAATTGTCTCTTCATTTGCTGTGTTAAACATGAAATTAATGGTACTTTGTATAAAATATCAGTATATCATACACAGAAGGGGTTGTCATGGCCGTGATCGTATGGTAATTGGATTTACAACTGCCTATGCAATCAGTGTCTATCACCACTGATGTTGTGAGTTCGAATCTCGATCAGGGCGAGGTTTTTTTGTACAATATTATGTGATAAAGTTTGTCAGTGCGACAGGTCGGTGGATTTCTCCGGGTCCTCCAGTTTCCTCCACCAATAAAACTGACCGCCACGATATAACTGAAATATTTTGAAAGTGGCGTTAAGCACCATCAAACAAACAAACAAACAAACAAACTTACACAGAAAATTTGTCTATTGTCTTTTAAATCATAGTCCACATCGACCACTTTTTCTTTGTCCCAAAGGTGACCTCTTAATACAGGTTTGAAAGTGTAATATGTTTTCCATTCCTTTTATTCTACTTGATAAAGCCGAAAGTGTGTTGTCTACAGATCGAACATTAGAGAAGGAGAATTCTCTTAATAGAATTTCATAAACACGCTGATAGATGAACTCCATTTCCATTACATTACATGATTTTTTTTGTCCTCTGAAAATTTCTCTTAAGGTAATGTTATTAAAGATTTAAAAAAAAATACAACTGAAAGAAAATATGATTTTCAATAGTATAAAATATATATTCATAATGGGGGCCATTGTGGTCTTGATCGTATGGTAGTTGGATTTATAACTACCTATGCAATCATGCCTATCACCGCTAACGTTGTGAGTTCGAATTTCATTCAGGCGAGGTGTACTCGATACAACATTATGTGATAAAGTTTGTCAGTGACTTGCGGCAGGTCAGTGGTTTTCTCCTGATACTCCGGTTTCCTCCACCAATAAAACTAACCACCACGATATAACTGAATTATAGTTGAAAGTGGCGTTAAACCCCCCTATACCCCTATACTTAGCATTGTTTAACCAGTTTTATAATATTTTTATTCATGCGGATTCCTGCCAATTTCCTTTCAACAGTCATTAACGATGAAATTTTAAACTGCAACACAGCTTTGACGATTTGGTCATAAACAGATTCTCCTTCTAATACCAGTGTATTATGATATTTCTCTACTCTAGATAGCAAAATTTCAAATACAGTAATCCACTGATAGCAAAAGTAGAATCTATATTTGAATACATCAGCCCCAATCACTATTCTTCATGGAAATTTTATTCTTATACATATAATACTTTCTAACAATTAGTATCTACGTATGATAATTTTTTTATACAGAATCAACATAAATCTTAAGAACACTTTAAGTAATCAAAAATTACCTTAGATTTAAAACTAAGAGCATGACTTGGCAGGTCCAGTGTGAAATGTGCCTTCTTTCCTGTTATACCACTCACAGTGATAGAGTCAGTCTACAAAAATAATACAAAGAGAAAAAATAGAAAAGACTAATGATTGAAGTAATGAAGAAATTAGAGAAATTATTGGAACTAAAGCACAAGACTATATGGTTTTTTTTCACCATGATGATGAGATGAGGATTATGTCAACTTTGTACTAGGTTCACCATGATGTCAAGTTACATTTGATGAGATCAGGATTATGTCAACTTTGTACTAGACCAACACACTTAGTTCAATATTTATAGTGCTAGATTACTGAAACAACAGTATGCTGGTAGACATGTCACTCCACTTGGGCAAATTATCTTCCGAGACAACAAGATTTTGCTCTTACTCGTTAAAGCTGCTTGTTTAGCGTAGAAGCAGCAAATACCAACCTTACTGGGGCTTGAACCTACTATATACCACACTCAACACAAACATGCTAACAAATACATATGGTAGACACTCCACTCTGACACATTATCCTCATTCTGAGTAAACAAGATTTTGCTCTTACTCCTTAAAGCTGTGTGCTTAGCGGAGAAGCAGCAAATACCAATTTCACAGCCTTTGAATTGACCTTACCAGAGCTTGAACCTACTATCTGTAATATCCGTGTTATTCCGGGAACTCACCATGCACACAATCGCACACTGACTATATTATGTTTCATTGCTACGTCATTATTGTTATGAATTTATGTCAAAAGTACTGTTGAAATCTCTGTGTCTCCTACGATGTTTCACTATCTACCACACTCAGGACAAACATGTTAACAATTACACCTTGATGTGGTTCCTATTTCCTTTACCTTATATTGAGCCTTCAAAGAAGGAAGAAGTGAAGCTCCTATGGTAATACCCTGCATGATAGCCTTGACATGGATATGTAAGAAAGTTGGTTTATTGGTCAACTCTCTCTTCACTGGTTTGGTAGCATGTTTTTGCTTCTCTGCTTTAGGTTGATTTTCAGCTCCACTTTCAAACATAGGTTCTAAAACTCGACTGAAAAAAAGAACCAAATGAAGTATATTTTCAATTAAACACATGTTCACATGTCAAATTGTCCAATATAAAATGTTTCTGTACAGTAAAATATATTTGTAACAAATTTTAATGGTTGCTTCCTAATTAGTTTGTATTAAATTTATTGATTGATTGATTGTTGTCTAATGCCAACTTTTGTCATATTTCAGCTATATCGTAGCGAACATACCTTCAGATTGATTGGTGTTTAACTCCAACTTTAGCAGTATTTCAGCTATATCCTGGCATCAATTAGTTTGTAAGAATAGAAATGTGTTATATATACAATGAAACCCATATTATCCACACTTCCTTGGGACAAACTTTTGAGTTCAGAATAGACAGGTGTTTGCTTTATACAGGTTAAATTAGCACAAAATTTCCTACATTGGCACTTTATTTACAATTCAGTTTAGACAGGTTTTACGGTATATCTGAATATATCTTGGTTTCAGGGTTTATGGTGTTTAATGCCACTTTCAACAATATTTCAGTTATATTGTGGTGGTCAGTCTTATTGGTGGAGAAAACCAGAATACCCGGAGAAAACCACCGACCTGTCGCAAGTCACTGACAAACTTTATCACATGGAGTACACCTTTAAATGAATGAGGTTCGAACTCCCAACTTTATTGGTGATAGGCATAGATTGCACAGGTAGTTGTAAAGCCAACTACCATACGATCACGACCACGATGGTCCCAATATATCTTGGGAGTAGAAGTGGTGTTGGCTAGTTGGATTCACATCTACCACAGATAGACATGTCGTTCCACTCAGACACATTATCCTGGTTTCAAGCCAACCAGTTTTTGCTCTTTCTCCTTAATGCTGTGTGTAAATACAAATTTCACAGTCCTTGGTTTGACATGACAGGGCTCAAACCCACCAGCTACCACACTCATGGCGAGAACTCCACCAACGATGCGCTTCAGTTGTTGTTTAAATATACAGTCCTGCAAATGAAAATTTGAATTTACTTGTCTGAATCAAATTCTTGAATTTATTTTTATATAGCTTTCTAAATAAAAACTGAAAAAATTTTACTGGTACGAATAAAGTTTTACTGGTTCTGGGCCGGAGGACCGGTACTTATCGTGAGGACTGAATATAATCTAAGCCATAAATACATACCCTACTCTTGACATTGGCCTTCTAAATTCCAGCAAGGTAGATGATATTTCTCTGGAACTCCTAGTCACCATACCATGTAAGACAACAGGATGCTGAGGTATATCTACATTGATAGCTCCTACAGACACCATGGCCGAGTTGTGCTCTTTTCCTCTCCTCAGTATTGTGGTGTGAAGACCAAGGGACCTCTCTATCTTCACTTTAACAACAGTCCTGATCAAACAGAAATACATACAGTGAATAAAATATGAGAGAATAACAAATTTATTTAAAATGAAATTCACTTTTTTTCTTTACAAATTATCAAAAAACTTAAGATTGTTTTAAGGCAAGTGTACTTTTCATTTTCTAAATTACAATCTAACCTTGTTTTTCTGTAGTTACACGGACCAGTATTTGTTTTTAATGATAGTTTATAAAGCTTATAACTACTATAAAGGGACTACAATGTCATAACAAGTCTTCTTTGCTAATAGCTACATCCAAGAATACTTATGTTACATTATGATAAAAGAAAAAAGTATCTGTGGTGTTACTGTTTAGCGTGTTCGCCGAGTGCGGTAGATTATGGTTTCCCGCAAGTTCAAACCAAAACTATAAAATTGGTTAATTGTTGCTTCTCCACTAAGCATGCAGCATTAAGGAGAAAGAGCAAAGACTGGTTGGCTCGGAATCAGGATAATGTGTCCAAGTTGGGCGACATGTCTATCCATGGACCATTGGTTCAGTTCACTATAAAAATGCAACTAAGCATGTTGATCTAGTACAAAGTGGACCTCATCATCATATCACTGAAAATCAACTTGTTCTTGCCATGATATAGCTGAAAAATTGCTGAGTTGGCATTAAATAGCAATCACTCACTCACTCATTATGATAAACTTACTTTATCACTGGAGGCAGCCCCTCCAGTAAAACTATATTAGTGTTTCCTATATGAGCTGTCACAGATGACTCTGAAGATTTTCTATGAAGGAAACCTAACAACAACAAAAAACATATTAAAATCAGTATTAACAAAACACAAAACACAAAACAGAAAAATTGGAAACAAAAACTTGAAGTCTTGTCATATATAGCATTTATATTTGGTACAAAATTCACACAGTATACAAATCCATAAAAGATTATAATATTCACAAGTTAGATTCCAATTAGATTTCCATACATCTTGGATGGAGTTTGGACCTATCATATATGATTTAGAATGAGGATGATGCAAGGAGTACTATTCCCGCCAAGGTTGGTTTATATTGCCATATAGTTTCACAGAAGAAGATTTTTTAATGGTTTTTTGCTTAAAGAAGTCTTATTTCCCTAATCAGCAAATATTAGCAATACTATACACATGACAGAAATACTTGGAATATACAAAGGAAATTATAAGGCCAAAAAATAAAAATGAATTTGTTTCCCAGAACAAGACTAACCATGCAAAAAGACTCAAACTGCAAAGTCTATTCATGTCACAATATTAGAAACCAGAAATTACCGTAAGCAATTTATATTTTATTTCTTTTTCTTTTGAATTTCTCTAGCATTATAATTATTGGAAACTGAAAATGTAATGGCATTTTAATATATTTATTGTTACCCCAAAAAAAAAGATCAGCCTATCGACCCAGTCACAGAAATCAAGAGTCCAGGTTCTAGGAAACAAATATATTTTTAGGGATGGTCTAAGTCTAATCATAGAAAAACTATTTTCTTTTATCTTTTTTTTAATTTTTGACAATATGTAAAAACATTTTTTTAAAGGAAACATATTTTAGTTCCTACCTTTTGCCTTTTCTTTGTAGGAGCCACTAGCATGAACACTTTTCATTTCAGCTTCTAGTTTAAGTCCACTTAGTAATGCCTGCATTCTAACTGTCTGTATTTTAGCAATACCAAAGACAACTAGAGTTATACTCTCTCCAACATAAATACCTGTTAAATATTCAATTATGACGGAAATAAATTTTACAATTTTAAATATAAGTTTGACATTTATTTTAGCATGGAATATACCATACTATGTGAATGAAATATCTTATATTCAATCAATTCATGGTTATAATCAAATTAATCAAATATACCTTCAAATGACATATTTGTTTTTAACATTAAAAATACAAGGATGTGTCCATAGGAATCAGATGCCACAACTTCAAGCACCAATAGGTTTTCCAATACGGCTAAACAAGGGTTTGTATGGTGTAAAAATAAATATCAACAAGATTTAATACCCTTTTTCATAAAATAAAATGTCCATTCCAATGCCAAATATATGTACACTGAATTTTTATGTGAACAGGTTTGGTTTATAGTGCTTAATGCCACTTTCAACAATACATTAGCAATATCATGGCGGTCAGTTTTATTAGTGGAGGAAACCGGAGTACCCGAAGAAAACCACCGACCTGTCGCAAGTCACTAACAAACTTTATCACATAATGTTGTATCAAGTACACCTCGCCAAGAACAGGGTTTGAACACACAACTTTAGTTGTGATAGACACTGATTGCATAATTAAGTAGTTATAAACTTAACTACCATACAATCATGACCACAGCAGCCCCTTAATTCATAGTTATAATAAAATTAATTAAATAGACCTTCAAATGATTTTTTTTTCTTTAACATTCAAAATCCAAGGATGTGTCCATAGGACACAAATGCAGCAACTTCAAGTTAAAGTAGACAGGGGCATAACTCCTGACCGAAAAAGGTGGGTTAGGGTTATGGTGTTTAATGCCACTTTCAACAATATTACAGTTACCTGTATATCGTGGCGGTCAGTTTTATGTGTGGAGGAAACCCGAGTACCCGGAGAAAACCACCTACCTGCCGCAAGAGGAGCTTGACAATATCAAAGGCCTGAAAAGGTGGTAAAGACCAAAATTGAACTTGACCTTCCTTTTATGGTCCTTGACATTGTGTATAGATTTCAAATGTTATGCTTGGGAACTCAAATTACTGAGTGGAAACCACATGTGGGACGAACAGACATGGGGTAAAACTTAATGCCCCCTAAGCCTATACAGAGAGGGCATACAAACTTACATAAAAGAATCATTGTTTGTGAAATACAATGTGAAGACAAATTGGTATTTCATAATATATATTTTGCCATGGTAGTGTAACTGTTAGAGTGCTAGTTTAGTGTGGTAGATTAGTGTTTGCATCTCTGTTCCAGTTAAACCAGACAATAAAATTAATATTTTCTGTTTCACTGAAACAATAGTCTGAGGGTAAACATGTAGCTTCACTCTGATACATTATTCCGATTCCTAGTCAATCAGCTCTTACTCCTTAATGCTGCATGCTTAGCAGATAAGCAAGAAAAACCAAAAGTAAGTGGCTTGACTAGACTCTGGCCCGTACCCGCGATCTATGGCACTACAAGCAGGCACACAAACCATTACAACATTAATGCGGTTTTCCAAAAGCTAAACAATGGTTGGTATGGTGTAAAAATAAATATCAACAAGATTTATACAATTTTTCACAAAATAAAATGTCCATTCCAATGCAACATTAATGTATACTAAATTTTTATGTGAACAAGTTTGGTTTGGTTTATAGTGTTTAGCGCCACTTTCAACAATAATTCAGTTATATCGTGGCGGTCAGTTTTATTGGTGGAGGAAACCGGAGTACCCTGAGAAAACCACCAACCTGTCTCCAGTCACTGACAAACTTTATCAAATAATGTTGTATTGAGTCCATCTCACAATGAACAGGGATCATTCTGGCAACTTTAGTGGTGATAGGCACTGATTGCACAGGTAGTTGTAAATCTAACTACCATAAGATCACAACCACAACGGTTACTATGTGAACAGGCACAGAGTTGCAAACTCTTGAATTGCTAAAGTTAGGATTGACTACGCATGTCTCCAAATTTTTTTAAATTAATTCTATGTGATCGATACAATGGTGAAATGTATTTTAACCTTTGGTATCATGAAATTCTAAAAATAAGTATTTGAAAAAAACAACAACTGGTACTTACTTTGTCTAAAACTGGTCCTGCTGAATGGTGGATTATGCGGTCCTTTACTAGAAGTATTGGTACCACCAATTCCTTTCTCTTCAATACCACCAATATCTTGTCTGGAAGGATGCATCATTTTAATACTATCTGAAGGAGTCTCTAGATTCCCAGCGACACGCTCTCTTGAACCTCCTTCTGGTTCCTCGGCTATAACAGGCAATTTAGCAGCAGTTGGTCTCCGACCTAGAATAGTCTTTGTCTCAGGCATGGTGGAATATAATTCTAAAAGATGATATAAAGTTCTCCAGCACTTTGGCGTTGATTCCTTGATTTCGTCGACAATTGTTTTTTCCGCCACAATGGGGGATGATGTATCTTCCATGTCGATAGTTACAGAATAGCTGTAATTAAGGGACTGTGGAGGGGTAAGGTTGTCTGAAGGTTTTCCAGAAGTCATTTGTACTGGTTCAGTCTTAAGGGCCTTTTTAGTTTGAAAAATATTTGGCTTTTTCATAGGTAAAGTCAATCTTTCTGGTCTCTTTTGATCTGCCTTTGGAGGAAAACTGATTGGAATGCAGGCTAGAGTTGACGTTTTTCTGTTTGATGATGGAACATCTATTACAGGAACACCAGGTGTTGACTCACTGGACGATGTCGATTCTTTTAATTTATTCAGATTCTCATTCGATGGAGGACTAGCTAATCCAGAATGTGAAATATCTGAGTGTTGTGTATCAGCACTAGACGTTGAGCACTTTGATTCTTGTTTTCTATGAGTTTTGACCCAGTCAAACGTTGAGTGACTTTGTTTTAACTCTTTTTTAGTGTCTGTTATGTTATCAACCATCGTAACAAATTGATGTACTAGTCTGAGTAGTGGCATATCAACATGCTGGATAACAGAGTTACAATTCATCATAAAGTTTACTTGTAAAGTCGTAGGCTTAGCTTCCAGTTTATGCATTGGAAAATTTAACTGAGGTTTTGAAGTACTTTTGTCTTCAGCACTCCCAGATTCTTTGCTTTCAAAATCAACAACATCTTTCATAGCAATATGCACTAAGAACCCTTCACATAAAAATGCAGGTACAGCATTAAAGTCAATCAGTCTACGTTTCTTGGACTTTTCCTTTCGACGATGATGTCGTTCAGAATTGACTATCTGAATTCTAATAACCTCAAGTTGTCCTTGTAAGGAAAGGCTTCCTCCAAACTTTTTCATCATAGCTGTAGGACGAACACCTTCAACGTGTAATCCAATACTTTGAAGAAATGGTTTGAACAAAATTCTGGCATCCGCTAGCTGCATGATTGACGTTGCTTTGGAGAACAATTCATCATTTAAATCCAGTCTACTATCGTCCTGACTCCAAGCACTTCCAAATGCACCAAGTAGAGAATCCTGCCTTCTGAGTAAGTTACCATCATCAAACTGAAACTCATCCTGCTGTTGAGCCATCCATTGATACAAGTCCTGTGTTTTATCAACGTTGACGTTGTTCTTTAAAATTGATGGCTTTGAATAATCGGCTTTCAACGGTGTTGGGGGCGGAGTAAGTTCACTTTTGTCTACACTTGTTAAGCTAGCTGCTGCAGAATGGAAACTGTAATTGCTGTCATTACGATGTATAGACAGGGGTGGGGCCAATGGTTGATTAGGGGTTAATCCATCACAATTTTCTTGCCTTTCTGGAGAATCATTTGGTTGTGAGAACCCACCATGTAAGTATGATTTTAACTTCTTGTATTGAACTGATGGCATGGATGACGAGCCTTCAGCATGATCTTTTTTCCCACGCCCATGAACATGAAAACTGGACACTGATCCTGATTTATGAATAGAACCATCGTCACCTGTCAATAAAGACACCCTCTCATCTACGACATCAAAATTTTCCTCACTAACATTATCATCGTCCTCCTCATCATCATAAAACTCGTCGCTTAGAGGCAAAGCAAACTTGACTGTGTATGGACGGACTGTTTTCTGTGATTTGAAATCCATCTCGGACAACTGTGGCATGTACAACACATTCTTCCACTGTCTTGTTAATGCCAGGATTCCTTTTTGTATTGTTATCAGTTGTGGGAGAGTATCAGCTTGTACAGCTCTCTCTACAGGTATTGTACCCACTTTATACAGGTATTTTCTGAGAACGGTAAACAACTGACACGATGGTTCTTCAGCCAGTATTCTAGCTAACGGGGTTATTTTATAGTACGTGCTCTGAAAATAAAAAATTTTGATATTGAAAGTTATGTTCGTGCAAAAAAAATGACTGTAAAAGAACAAGTAATTTATTTATCGATTATGGCTTAGTTGGTTGGTAGGTTATATGGTATTTAAGGCCACTTTCAACAATATTTCAGTTATATTGTGGCGGTCAGTTTTATTGGGGGAGGAAACTGAAGGACCCGGAGGAAATCACTGACCTGCTGCAGTGGTGATAGGCACCAATTGCATAGGTAGTTGTAAATTCAACTACCATACGATCACAGCCAAGACAGCCCCTTATATAATGGCTTAGCAATATAATTGGTTACCATTATTTTTATCTCGTGACCAAAACTAAAAAATATTCTTGAATTAAGATATCATCAATGGTTGAATCTGAATACAGTGAAACCTGTCCTATCTGAACCCTGAATAAAACAGAATCCTGTATAAACCCATATTCAAATAAAGTCCAGTCCAAAGGTAGAAAATCTTTGCTAATTTATTGGTAACCTGTATGAACTGAACACATGTCTATTCTGACAACACAAAAGCTGGTCCCAAGGAAGTTTGATTCAGACGTTTCAACGTAGTCAGTAGTTAGTTGTGTTTATTTGTTTATCAGTAGTTAGTTGTGCTTATTTGTTTATCAGTAGTTAGTTGTGTTTATTTGTTTATCGGTTGTTAGTTGTGTTTATTTGTTTATCAGTAGTTAGTTGTGTTTATTTGTTTATCGGTTGTTAGTTGTGTTTATTTGTTTATCGGTTGTTAGTTGTGTTTATTTGTCTATCAGTAGTTAGTTGTGTTTATTTGTTTATCAGTAGTTAGTTGTGTTTATTTGTTTATCAGTAGTTAGTTGTGTTTATTTGTTTATCAGTAGTTAGTTGTGTTTATTTGTTTATCGGTTGTTAGTTGTGTTTATTTGTTTATCGGTTGTTAGTTGTGTTTATTTGTTTATCAGTAGTTAGTTGTGTTTATTTGTTTATCAGTAGTTAGTTGTGCTTATTTGTTTATCAGTAGTTAGTTGTGTTTATTTGTTTATCAGTAGTTAGTTGTGTTTATTTGTTTATCAGTAGTTAGTTGTGTTTATTTGTTTATCGGTTGTTAGTTGTGTTTATTTGTTTATCAGTAGTTAGTTGTGTTTATTTGTTTATCAGTAGTTAGTTGTGTTTATTTGTTTATCGGTTGTTAGTTGTGTTTATTTGTTTATCAGTAGTTAGTTGTGTTTATTTGTTTATCAGTAGTTAGTTATGTTTATTTGTTTATCAGTAGTTAGTTGTGTTTATTTGTTTATCAGTAGTTAGTTGTGTTTATTTGTTTATCAGTAGTTAGTTGTGTTTATTTGTTTATCATGATTTTGTATTGTACATTATTATTTTGTTATCTCTGTGATATAGAATATGTTCAACCAAATCTATACAGGATTTTTTTCCCATCAAGTTCCTTTTTCACTTATTTTTATTGTTTCACAGATGTAAGTCTAGTTCACATACTGGGTTAGGGCTTTTGTAGGTAGACATGTCGCTCCATTCAGACACATTACAGTCAAACCTGTCGTAACGGTCACCTTTGTATAATGGTCACCTGCTCATAACGGTCACTTTCGTACTCTCCTGGTGCATTTTACTACATATTCTAATTCAATATAGCGGTCACCTGTTAAATGTGGTCAGCGGTCACCATTTATAAGTAATTTTCAGCGTAAAACCTTTTTATAACGGTAAATTTATTTTAAAAATAATACCGGAAGTGATTTCGGAAGATCGGTACTTTTCTCAAATGTACCAAAAATCCAGAGGTGTTACAAAATATATTGATTAATTTAATTAATTAAATAAACAAACACCATTAATTTTGAGAATAGTAAATTACATAAAAGAGTTTATCCCTGGGCATTATTGGACATTCTAATATGACGTTTATAAAACGGCACACATGATAATACTCAACAACTCTATATTTAGCGCAAGTGCAGTACACAACAAATCTGGCTGTTCCAATGTGACTCCCGCTGTGAAATTACCGTGACGACCAAGTGTAAACAAACAAAACACCGGCATATAACGTATTTTTAAAGTCCTTAAAATAAAAATTATTCCCCCTAAGTTATAAATATATATTCTGTAGCTAAGTATTTTTTTATCATTTGTTTTGAAAATTTAGATTTGAGGATCCCCAGTGGCAGTACGCACACAGTCACATACATTCCATTGATATGTGTCGGCCATGAATAACAAAATACACTAACCTTGTTTTTCTACATATACATTGATAACTAGACGGTGATGTAATTGAGTTACTGATATTTTCCAATTTGATGGCATTTTGAATTTTGCTACTCAAACAAGTAAAATGCTCACAAAATCGTAAAATAAATCAGTAACCAGCTTGTGTCAATCAGTGTCCCTTGTAAACAACGTCACAGGATGACGATATATTACAAAATTCAAAGTCGATAGATGGTTACTTAAGTATTTATTCCGGAAATTTTTTTATGTCAACAATAAAAGCTTTTTTTTCCATTGGCATTTATTTTTTTTATTTCATATCTAACAATAATTGTCGATTATTAACAACTGTTCAAGTGTTCGATATTATGTTTGACAACTCCGCTCCGCCATCTTGTTAGCGCACGAAATGATGAACTAATGAACTCCCGACTTTTTTTTAAATATTTTTACGAAGGAATTGTTCAATCGAATCTATGTTGGAAAATACACAATAAATATGTTTTTCATGTTAACATTTATATCTTTGTTTTAAAATATCTCGTTCAAATACAAATAATTCAAAATCAATTCAAAATTTCCAAAGGAGGTAAATGGAACAGCCACCAAATGCTGTGTGTATACAGTTCACGAATGGCTAAAAATTACCGTATTTGTCCTATTAGAATCGAAATAATTCATGGCAGGCATAGAGTTGTGCAAATTTACACATGGGCTGGGCCTTTATATTCTTAGATTTTACCCCTCGCTATCGCTCGGGGTAAAATTCAAATATAAAGGCCCAGCCCATGTGTAAATTTGCACAACTCTATGCCTGCCATGAATTATTTCTTAATTTTTATTCATTACGACGAGAGTAGAAATTCACTCGCCAAAATTATTTTGTATCTAATACATCATGTCAAATCATCAACATCAGTAAATAGGAAAGCTTTGAAATTAGACAACAAAGTGAAAGCGACAAATCATTGTGATGTTGGGAAAAGTTGTCGGGCTGTGGGTGAGGAGATGAGTGTTGGTCGTACCCAGATAATGCACATTCTTAAAAGAAAACGTGAGATTCTTGACGTTTTGAAAACAATGCTTCCAGTTCAACATCGTGTTACTGGAAATTGTACTTTTGTTTATTAAATATCTTTATTTATTTATTTGTATGTTTTATTCAAATCATATCATATTGAGATAATTTCATCAACAATAAATGTAAACAAGAGTAATATTACGACAGGAACAAAATAACGAGTAAAACATTATTAAAAACATAAGATGTAATGAAAAATGTTTATTTACAACTAGCGTGCAATATATTGTTGAAAAATCAAAACCCTTCATATAAAGGTCACCTGTATATAGTGGTCATTTTGTCAATCTCCCCCAGGTGACCACTATAGACAGGTTTGACTATTTTGATCACATGCCAACCAGTCTTTGCTCTTACTCCTTAAAGCTGGGTGATTAGTGCAGAAGCAGCAAATACCACGATCGAGGCAGGCACAATAACCATTACCCCAACGATTTGATTTTTAAAATTTGTATCTTCTAAAAAATATCTTAGATGTCAATAGCATTAGATTTCTTACATTATTGTTTGTTTTACAATGTGGATCACGTTTTTTTATTTTTATTTTTAAAGATTCTTTAAAATGTGATGTGGTTCCTACCCTTTTATTTATGTAAAAGTCTGCAAATGTGTATTTGTTTGAATGGTAATTCTCCTAAAAATGTTGTATTTACGTAATTAAACGTAAATGTTTCTGAAATTTACCTTCCGAGGAAAATGAACGCTAGATTCCTCCAATCCATCTGTCATAATACAGGCCATTACAGAGCTGGTACGATGTGTCAGAGCTAATAGTAAATGTTTAACAGAATATATCAGTCTGTCGAAAGGATTTAACCAGGCATTAATAGCTGGAGTACCTGTACTCAACAAATTCCAGTCATGTCTGGAAAAAAATCATTTAATTAAAATTCAAGGGGATGTCATGGCCGTGATCGCAAGGTAGATGGATTTACAACTACATATGCAATCAGTGCCTATCACCACTGATGTTGTCAGATCGAATCTCTATCAGGGTGCAGGGTACAACATTATGTGATAAAGTTTGTCAGTGACTTGCGACAGGTCAGTGGTTTTCTCCGTGTCCTCTGGTTTCCTCCATCAATAAAACTGACCGTCACAATATAACTAAAATATTGTTGAAAGTGGCGTTAAACACCATCAAACAAACAAGCAAACATTAATTAAAATTTATTGTAGTTTGTCCAAACTAGGGTACTTTAGAAATTGTCTGTTTTTGTAATTGTCTTCTTGTACTTCCTATACTGTTTTATTGCTAAGATTTACTTCTATTAAGTCAGGACTGGATTGCACAAATCTCAATTAAAGCTTAAGTGTAAATTAATTTCATTTACATTCCATTAAGTTTAATTGACACTTAAATTTAATTGAAGTTTGTGCAACCCAGTTGAGATGCCTACAGCTAAGCCTGTAATGGCTCAACCAGATTTGAATTTGACGTAAAACAAATTGTAGAAAATGTCAGAACATATATATTTCACAAGTTAAAATTCAAATTTCAGCTGATTGCCCAATTTTACTTTAAATGTTATTTGATTTTTGCTTTTGTTTTGTCATATTTTGACAGTAGAATTGTATTAAAGGCCTAGACCTGATTTACTCCTATTAACCAGAGGCTCCCAGGAGTCTGTAATTGCTCACCTGTTTTTATCAAAATTTTCAATAAAAAACTCATCTATTTATTGCAAGTCTTACAAATAATATTCATACAAATTCGCAAATACAGTAGTCTCCCCCTTATAAGACAACCCCTTCTGCACAAAAAAAGTGGCCTGATATAAGGGGTTGTTTCTCTTAAGGGGGACAATTTACTAGTATTTTACTATCCCAAAGCATCTGAAATCTGAGCTGAAAAGAGGGGTGGACTTTGGTTGGGAGCGGTCTTCTAAGAAGGGGAATACTGGGAGGGGTCTTATAAAAAGGGGGACTACTGTATTCATAAAATTCATACAAATATTATTATACAAGAAGATCTTACTTGGTAAAGTCCACTTTGCTTTTTATAGATATGGGAGGTGGTGCAGCAAAGTTAAGCCAGATTGTCTTGATTTCTAGAACACCGCTTGAAGCATCACCTTTTAGAGCTTCATATTCTATAACAGATATCAGTGATGTGGAGTTAGAGGGAATAGATACTCTGGAATCCCAAGAATGTACAGAATCATCGTCATTTTTAGCTTCTCCTCCACTTTGTTTAGATGTCGGTATGTTTTCTACATTTCCCAATTCTCTTTCTAATTCAATCCTTGTCGAAGTTTGAATTTTATGCAACCTTTTCGCGACTTTTTCCATCTTCTGTGTAAATTTTTCGTCCAAGTTTTCAGAAAATCCCAACCTTCTAACTGCCTTGACGTCAATATTTTCTAATCCACATTCAAACATGATGAAGCCAATTGCAGATTTTACCGACCTAAAACTGTGTTCTCTACTGGGAACTTTTCTTGGTTTAGCTTCATAAGTAACTCCGTCTAAAGATTCTTCATCAATGCTCCTTTGACGGAACAGTTTTGGCAAAGTACCACCCCTACTTTCAGGATCTTTCATACTGCTTTGTCGACTCATACTTCTTCTAGCCTCTCTACTGCTCTGTCTGTTAACAGACTTTGGGGATTGGGTTGAAGTTGAACCTTTCTCCTTCTGTCTTGGAGAGATGGGAAAAGAGAAAGCTAATGGCTTGCTCAATTCCTTATCAAATTCAAATAACACTTTAGACTTATGTTCAGGAATCGCTGTCAATAAAACTTCTTCAGAATAATTGCTATTCTTCAGCAATCTCTGTAGCTGAATATGCATGCGTGAAATGTGTAATGTCCCTACGTCTTCTTCACGACTTATTTCTGTAACCTGATCTTCCTGCGATCTTTCATAAACATTTGAGTCAGCTCTTTTAACTTTTTGTTTCTTGGGAGAGGTTTTCAAAGGAGCATTAACAGAACTTGTTCTTTCTTGTGTAGTTTTAACAGACTGATTATTTGACAATAATTGACAGTTAATGTCATCGAAACAGATTGCCAGTAACGATACGCATGTTAAATCATTGATACCCTCCATCGCCTGGAAAGCAATCACTTCTTCTACCATTCCAGACTGTAGCACACAAATGTTGATCTGAAATGAAACAAATCAAGTACAGTGAAAACTTTTCATAACTTTTAATGTATATCCAAATTCAAGATGGATATGCTTTCATGTATATCTATGTGTGTCTCTAGTGGAGCAAGAACTCCTTACTCTTTCAGAGCAGCCAAGTTCACTCAATCTTTAGTGGAGCAAGAATTCCTTACTCTTTCAGAGCAGCCAAGTTCACTCAATCTTTAGTGGAACAAGAACTCCTTACTCTTTCAGAGCAGCCAAGTTCACTCAATCTTTAGTGGAACAAGAACTCCTTACTCTTTCAGAGCAGCCAAGTTCACTCAATCTTTAGTGGAGCAAGAACGCCTTACTCTTTCAGAGCAGCCAAGTGCACTCAATCTTTCATGGAGCAAGAACTCCTTACTCTTTCAGAGCAGCCAAGTTCACTCAATCTTTAGTGGAGCAAGAACTCCTTACTCTTTCAGAGCAGCCAAGTTCACTCAATCTTTAGTGGAGCAAGAACTCCTTACTCTTTCAGAGCAGCCAAGTTCACTCAATCTTTAGTGGAACAAGAACTCCTTACTCTTTCAGAGCAGACAAGTTCACTCAATCTTTAGTGGAACAAGAACTCCTTACTCTTTCAGAGCAGCCAAGTTCACTCAATCTTTAGTGGAGCAAGAACTCCTTACTCTTTCAGAGCAGCCAAGTTCACTCAATCTTTAGTGGAGCAAGAACTCCTTACTCTTTCAGAGCAGCCAAGTTCACTCAATCTTTAGTGGAGCAAGAACTCCTTACTCTTTCAGAGCAGCCAAGTTCACTCAATCTTTAGTGGAGCAAGAACTCCTTACTCTTTCAGAGCAGCCAAGTTCACTCAATCTTTAGTGGAACAAGAACTCCTTACTCTTTCAGAGCAGACAAGTTCATTCAATCTTTAGTGGAACAAGAACTCCTTACTCTTTCAGAGCAGCCAAGTTCACTCAATCTTTAGTGGAACAAGAACTCCTTACTCTTTCAGAGCAGCCAAGTTCACTCAATCTTTAGTGGAACAAGAACTCCTTACTCTTTCAGAGCAGCCAAGTTCACTCAATCTTTAGTGGAGCAAGAACTCCTTACTCTTTCAGAGCAGCCAAGTTCACTCAATCTTTAGTGGAACAAGAACTCCTTACTCTTTCAGAGCAGCCAAGTTCACTCAATCTTTAGTGGAACAAGAACTCCTTACTCCTTCAGAGCAGCCAAGTTCACTCAATCTTTAGTGGAGCAAGAACTCCTTACTCTTTCAGAGCAGCCAAGTTCACTCAATCTTTAGTGGAAGCAAGAACTCCTTACTCTTTCAGAGCAGCCAAGTTCACTCAATCTTTAGTGGAACAAGAACTCCTTACTCTTTCAGAGCAGCCAAGTTCACTCAATCTTTAGTGGAGCAAGAACTCCTTACTCTTTCAGAGCAGCCAAGTTCACTCAATCTTTAGTGGAACAAGAACTCCTTACTCTTTCAGAGCAGCCAAGTTCACTCAATCTTTAGTGGAACAAGAACTCCTTACTCTTTCAGAGCAGCCAAGTTCACTCAATCTTTAGTGGAACAAGAACTCCTTACTCTTTCAGAGCAGCCAAGTTCACTCAATCTTTAGTTTTTTGTGCAGTATTTTGTCCACCATTGTTTGTCTTTTTGTCCTTTTTCTATTGATAATTGAACTGTCTGGTGTTTTTTTCTAATTATGGCTTATGCTTAACCCTTGACAACCTCAAACTTGTCTAAATGCAACTTCTTTCATATTTAACACTAAAATACAGATAAGTACTTTTTTTATAAATCATAACAAAAAATGAGGGCAAAATTTGGTTCTTTTTGCATATAGTCATTGCACTATTCTAATAAAAAAAATAAAACAACGATTCTTAATCAAAAATTTATTTTTATATTCGATTAAGAAGATAAAAAATATCAAATATATGGGATCATAATTAGTCATGGTCTAGTATGTGAGATGGTACATTCCACCTGAGGGTTCACATTTTCAAGTCAAAAATGAGACTTGTCAAGTTTCTGATGACAGAACATGTGGACCTGATGGTGGAATTGTCTCAACTCACATGTTTGATTATCAATGACTATATTTACGATTCAGTAAAGAATCAGATATTTATGTCCAACATGAAAATGGCTGCCATGGAAAAAAATATTTTTACTTCTAAACTATGGGGTTTAATGAAAATAAAATAAATATTATATTCAAAATGATCATATGCATTTTAGCTTTATATCTGACATATAAAACTGAAAATAATCAAGTATTAATACAATAGTTTATAGTTTGAAATGACCACAACTTCAACGTTTTTGAAGGTCTCGAAAGAAAAAGTTTTTTTGCATTGTGATGCCAAAAAAGGTCATTTGATGCAAGATGCATGAATCTCACAATCTTCAGGCCTGTCATATATCTACAATCATGGCAAGGTGTACTTGATACAAATTTATGTGATTAAGTTTGTCATTGACTTATGGAAGGTCTACTGTTTTCATCAAGTACTCCGGTTTCCTCCACAAATAAAACTGACCGCCACGATATAACTGAAATATTGCTGAAAATGGTGTTAAACACCATAACCCTAAACCCTGTACAATCAAGTGAGAAAACTAGGAAGAACTGTTTTAAATACCTAAAACTTATGTCTCCCCTTAAGGCGGCCATCTGTACAACAATAAGTTACACATTATGAGATGAATGATACTATTTAAAAAACAATTATTTGACCTTGAGGTCAAAGGTCAAGGTCCCACAAAGGTCATTATGGTACGTGACATGGTCTTATGGTCATGCACCCACATACCAATTATCATTGACCTATCTCGAAAGACAAAAATGTTATGGCCCGGACAAGAAAATACTATTTAAAAAACAATTATTTGACCTTGAGGTCAAAGGTCAAGGTCCAACGAAGGTCATTACGGTACGTGACACACCACCTTATAGTCATGCACCCACATACCAAATATCATTGACCTATCTCGAAAGACAAAAAAAAGTTACGGTCCGGATAAGCTTCGCTGAGAAGAAGAGGAAGAAGAAGAAGAAGAAGTGGAAGCGGAAGAAAAAATCAGACTAAAACAATATGTCTCCCTTCGTTCGAAGGGGAGTCATAATTAATACTCTCCTAAGAAAAATAGCAGACATACCTTTGATAATGTAAACAAAGCCTGTATACTAGTAGTTTTCATTTCCCCGTTGCTAGCTCTAATTTCTGTACTGAACTGTCTATCTGGAATCTGTTTTACTGGGTCAGTATCAGATTTCGTCTTGGTTTTCTTCAAACGGTTTTGTCTCTTAAGTCTATCTAAACACTGACTGTGTAAGCCATCAATGATGGCAGAAGGGTGTAGAGCTGTTAATGTTGGGATAACTGCCTCAGCATATCTGTTTATTATACAAAAGATATATGAAATGATCAAAGTTACACAATCAACAATACATTAAAATCATATTTTGTTTACTATCCCTAAGAAACTCTTTGTGGAGCAAGAACTGCTTACCCTTCGGGAGCACCAGAGTTCACCCCAGGTTTTTAGTGGGGTTCGTGTTACTCATCTTTAGTTTTATATGCAGTTATTTTGTAGATTGTTATTTGTCCTTTTGTCCTTTTTCTCTTGGCCATTGTGTTGTCTGTCCTTCCATTTATGGATTCTGATTACCCCATTGGTATCAAACTCTTCTTCTTTGTTTACATTTTGTTATTGTTTATATATTTTTTTTTTGCTTTGCTCTTTCAACTACAATATTCTTTTAAAGTAATTTTACCTGGTATTTGGCATATTTACAATACTAAAGATATTTTAACATGAATACCTAAGTTTTCTATTCTTAGAAATCAAAGACTTTTGTCAAAGCACCATCTTATCTCCAATAAACTTTGGGTTATAATTGAATAATTCTTATAGAATTAATGTATATCGTTTTCGTACCTTTTGATTGGACAAGAGCACTGTCACCTGTTTGTTTTACTCGATGAACGTTTGCCTGCTGAAACTACTTTTTTTAGTGTAATCAGTGTAAACAATTTGGCGACCGTCGACGGGAAACTACGATAGTGTCCGATTGAAATACTTTCAACAATATTTCCGCTATAGTGGTGAAGGAAATCAAAGTACTTGCATAAACCACCAACCTGGCACAAATCATAGACAAACTTTATCACATTAAGTTTTATCTATTACACTTTACAGTGTGAGGAATTAAACTTACAAATTAAGTGGTGACAGACACTGAGTGCAGTGTGCTATCCAGGTAGCCTTGTGCCATCCACACTATTTTGTATTTCAGAGCACATAAAAAACCTTGACATGTGTGCTAATCAGGTATGCTAAAAATTAGCTGACCAAAATATTTCACATATAGAAAATTTTGGATTTAAATCTGAGTCACTTCCGTTAATGTTTTAGTTCATTGTGAATGAAAAATAATGGAAAAAAATGAAAAAATTGTTGCAAAATTTCTTTTCAAAGCAGTGCACGAAATCCAGACTGTGGTGCAGTTGGTGGTAGAAGCAATCACCAACAGACCATTCAGAATGAGTGTCCAACAAGCATGATGTGTCAACTCAAAATGAGGTGAACATAAGGGAAAGGTGCCAAGAAATTTGAAAGCCTAATGAAATGTAATGTATGCATAGTAAAAAAGAATGAGCCTCTTGAAGAAATAATTTTAGGATTGGTACTGTCAAACCTATTTTAAATGGCACCTCTATATAACTAATCACTGTATATAAAAGAGCATCATTTTTCCGATTAATGAATAGTGTATAAAATTTTAATCTGTATATAAAGGGCTCATACAGGGCACATTTTCAGGTACCCTTGAGTGGCCTTTATATACAGGTTTGATTGTACTTTTAACACAACGTGCTCAGTCATGATAACCAGTAGTCTATCAGACATAAATAAACAGATTTAATTTGGTAAAAGTAGTTTCAAAACATCATTCCAATAAGTAATCGGCAAACTGGTATGCTTATTGGCTTGTTAAATAATCTTAGAGAAGTCACTAGATATGACCCTTCATTTTTTTCAATCAAAATGACTCCTTGTTATTTGACAAAGAGGAGGGGGAAGGAGGGGGCATAACCTAGTAAATAAAATTATGGTATAAACACTGTGATTGCAAAGGTAGATGTAAATCTAACTACCATATACTGACAATGACAGTGTTTATAAATTGTGTTGATTGTAATTGATTAAACATTTTAACATTATACATGTATACAATACAAGTTACTATACCTTTGGAAAGATTCTAAAAATAATGGTGTCAGCATGACATTCATACACCCTCTGACTTTAACTACTGCTGTAGTGATGGATGCATTTTCTGGTAAGTTGCTCTCTTGATCTTCTATAAATACAAAACTAGAAGTATTTACACTTTTGTTTCAATTACTTTCTATAGTATCAATTCATCATAAGGACTGGTAAAAAAAATATGTTTATCAACAAATTTAAGACTTTTCTATTTTGCATCTTATTTTTCATTCTAAATTTGAAGTTAGTCGAGAAAAGAATTTCATGGTTTGTTGGGGCGAGTGATTGTTGCTTAATGCCACGGTGAGCAATTTTTCAGCTATATTGTGGCTAGAACAAGCTACAATTCAATGAGATGATGATGTATGCTTTGTACTAGACCAACATGTTAAGTTAGATTCTTAGCTCACAGAAACAACAGTCTGCAGATAGACACGTCGCACCACTCACATAAATTATGCGGATTCCAATCTCTGATTTTCCTCATTAATGATGCATGTTCAGCTGAGAAGCAAACACTATTTTTATAGCCTTTGGTTTGACATGGCCAATGATCTACTGCACTCGACGAGAGCACAAAAACCATTACGGTTGCAGTTCAGTGTTTGGTTTTGGTTTATGGTTTTTAACGCCACTTTCAACAATATTTCAGTTATATCGTAGTTGTCAGTTTTATTGGTGGAGAAAATCACCAACCTGTCGCTAGTCACTGACAAACTTTATCACATAATGTTGTATTGAGTACACTTTGCCATGAAAAGGGGTTCAACCTCACAACTTTAGTGGAAATACAGTTCAGTGTTTGTTGGTACTCAAGACAACAACAAATACTGTTAATTAATAAATATTCATGAATGTCAGTACACTACTGTGATGAAATTTTTGTTTTGTTTTACTTGGTACATTTTTTTCAGATATTTGTTCTTGTATTATCATATACAGTAGGATTGACGGATTGAATGTTTAATGTCAAGTAAGCAGTATTTCAGCTGTAATCAGGATTATTGGTCTTTGGCACCATTTTAAAAAAAATCAGTGCTTTTGAAATAGGAAAATGTAAAGAAATCATGTTTCTAAACTATAGAGAGATGTCATGATGAATCATAAATTACCTTCAAGGAGTGAATTGTCAGCCGTCTGCTGAATATCTGCTGAGTCAGAATCATTTTCAGGTTGTTCTTCTTCTGTTCTGTACTCTTCTTTTGTTTTCATTAAACTTGGTGTAAATCCCTGCTTCATTTTTGTAAAATGTGGCACACATGCTGGACTATGAACATATTGTATCGATTGGCCGACTGACGACAAGGAATATATTGATTGATCAGCTATATTTGTCCTGTTATAACTTATCGGTGATGACTGTGACCAATCGTTACACTGGTATTGTGTCAGGTGACTAGCGTAACAAGACATGAGCACGGGAGATTCGCTGATTGGTTTTTGCACTTGTCCATGTAGATCAACAAAGAAATTTTCTGGAACTCCTGAAAAGCTGTCGCCATCATTTGGCTCTGTTGGAGCTGATTCATATGACAAAGTTGAATCTGAACTTTCGCAGCTGCCGCGTCGATGAACAAAAGATTTCTTATCTTTCTTTAGAGTGTCATATTCTAGTACTGTTTGATCTTTAAGCTTTGAATCAGTGAGATCTGCTTCATTCTTTTTCAAAGTACTATTCAAGCTTACTTCTGACAAAAATGAAATTTCAGCGACTGGAGGAGACTCTCCCATATCTTCATCGGCAGAATAGTAACGCTCACTTTCCAATGACATATCCGAAGTGACCTTTGAACCCATGTTTTGTCGCAAAATTCTTGGTGTAGGCAACGAGGACTTTGATAAACTTTTCTCTGAGAGTTTGCGGAAATCTTCAAACTCCGAACCAGATTTTCTATTCCTAGACTTATTGTCAGCTAAAATCAATTGTTGACTTGTTATTGATCCCCTTTTGCTAAAGTTATCAAAACTGTCCTTTCTTGAGGAAAAACTCTTGCTGTCTGATGGAGAACTTATAGAAAATTCTTCTGGTGACTTGCTTAAACCAGATGGTACAAAAATGTTCTTATCTTCAAGGCATGAATCACTGCCTACAGATTTTAACGATGTATCACCCACAAAATTTTGAGAAAGAGCTGAGTTTACATTGTCTTGAAATACATTGTCCTTCGGAACCAGTAACGCTTGACTGACAGGTGGCATTTCTTCAATAACAGTTATATTTGCACCAGATTCTGGACTGGTCAAATTGCTCATATAACCTCTTGTAAATTTAAATTCATTACCTCTAGTAGGTGAAACCCCTTCAACACCATTTGTGGGGGAAACTTCAAAAACAAGTTTATCTTTGAACAATAAACTCTGACCAAATCCTGGATCTTGACCTGCAGGTGAAACTTTCAAAACAGCAGAAAATGGTTTCTCTTTGTATCTCTTAGAATTGAAAAATCCTATGCCAGTCCTATTGTTTCCAAAGAAAGCACATCCCCCAAGACACCCACATCTTCCTTTAACTATTGGTAAAACTCTGACCTCTCCAGGAGGCCAAACAAACCACAGTCTTTTAGTCTTTTTATCATGGATTTTCAAAAAATTATCTTGAATTTTGTGAAAGTCTGGATTTGGTAAAGCCATGGCTGCCTCTGCATCGATTGGTCCAATTGTCAGACCACCTGACTCCAACCATAAATCTGATTGGCTACTGTCATGTTTAAGAGCAGACGATGAAATGAATTGTGTCAAAGAAATGTGTTCAACTCTTGCTGTTATTCCTGCTCTGGTGTTTGTTCCATGCAAGTTACAAGTAGACAGTTTAATTGGACGAAGCTGCAATGCAATATTGATAGAAAATTTACACAAAAATATTAACATCTTTCAAATAAAAAAAATAAAATCAAGCAGAAAACTGATCAATGAAACTGAAATTATTTTAAAAGGAAATCTGAAAGACATCCACCTAAAGTTCTGGTTCTATGGGCTTATTTTTCTACATACAGTGGAACTTGTGCAATCCGACACCTGAGTTTTCAGACATCCTGTGACATCCAACAAAGATTTATGGTCCCAAAGTATTTCTGTTAACTAAAATAAAACCTGAGTATTCCTACATCCTGTACGATCTGACACATTTCCCTGGTCCCTTGGTGTGTCGGATTAGACAGATTCTGACATCCTGTACGATCTGACACATTTCCCTGGTCCCTTGGTGTGTCAGATTAGACAGGTTCTGACATCCTGTACAATCTGACACATTTCCCTGGTCCCTTGGTGTGTCGGATTAGACAAGTTCTGACATCCTGTACGATACTGACACATTTCCCTGATCCCTTGGTGTGTCGGATTAGACAGGTTCTGACATCCTGTACAATCTGACACATTTCCCTGGTCCCTTGGTGTGTCGGATTAGACAGGTTCTGACATCCTGTACAATCTGACACATTTCCCTGATCCCTTGGTGTGTCGGATTACAGGTTCTGACATCCTGTACGATCTGACACATTTCTCTGGTCCCTTGGTGTGTCAGAGTAGACAGGTTCTGACATCCTGTACAATCTGACATTTCCCTGGTCCCCTTGGTGTGTCAGAGTAGACAGGTTCTGACATCCTGTACAATCTGACACATTTCCCTGGTTCCTTGGTGTGTCAGAGTACAGGTTCTGACATCCTGTACAATCTGACACATTTCCCTGGTCCCTTGGTGTGTCAGATTAGACAGGTTCTGACATCCTGTACGATCTAACACATTTCCCTGGTCCCTTGGTGTGTCGGATTAGACAGATTCTGACATCCTGTACGATCCGACACATTTCCCTGGTCCCTTGGTGTCAGATTAGACAGGTTCTGACATCCTGTACGATCTGACACATTTCCCTGGTCCCTTGGTGTCAGATTAGACAGGTTCTGACATCCTGTACGATCTGACACATTTCCCTGGTCCCTTGGTGTGTCGGTTTAGACAGGTTCCACTGTACATACAATTTATTATATGACCACTATAATAGATACAGACTCCAGTGGTGACAAGAAATATTTGATTAAAATTACAGTATGAAAATCACCTTTAAATTCTCTGTTTGACATTGGCAGTTAAGACAGATAATTCTTCGTTTTTAAATATGCGAAAATATAACTTGCAGACATTTTTATTTCACAAAATTACTCTGATTATGTAAGGAGAATACTAGAAATTTTGATTTCTTCTAAACTTTTTTCAACACCAAGAACAATAACATAGAATACTCGAATGTATTAATTCAATTGATGCAGTTTTCATCCATGTTACTAAAGGTCAAACTATTAAAAGGTCAAATGCCAAGACAATGTTGAAAAGGAATTCTATAATTGTTCTGATTAAAATTTCACTTTTTATTTTACTTTTCTTTTCTTTTTTTACCTCTACCCATCCATAAAGGTTATTTATTATTTGTTTATATATGCATTGCTGTTCAAGATACAGTAATCAAGAGGAGAGGGACCGTCGTGGTTGTGATCATATGGTAATTGGATTTAATACTACCTGTGTAATCTGTGCCTATTACCACTAAAGTTGTGAGTTCGAACCCCGTTCATGACAAGGTGTACTCGATACAACATTATGTGATAAAGTTTGTCAGTGATTTGTGACAGGTCAGTGGTTTTCTCCAGTTTCCTCAATCAATAAAACTGACCGCAACGATATAACTGAAATATTGTTGAAAGTGGCATTAAAACACCATAAACCCAAAGCCAAACCCTCAAGAGGAGAGGGTTAGGATTCCATTAACTGGTTTAACAGCACCACATGCTTTGTGCTTGTCCCTGGCCAAGACCTGGATTTCTAATATCATATGCCATGGTTTCCTTTTTTTTGTGTGTTCAGCAAATTATTGTGTGAGACAATGTTTGTTTTGTTGATATTAGTTGAATAGTTGACCATCATTATTTAAACTTTCTTTTCATAACTTCAATCTTTATAGGAAATTAGATAAAAAATTAAAACATGACAAAAGTTGGTTTTAAATGTTGTCCAAACTCGCTCACCTGAACATTCAACGCTGTACCCGACTCAACCAAGAAGAAGTTAACAGAATCCATTGAGACTCTGGTCATCACATACTTGATATCTTCAGAGGACGGACATTGAAATGAGTATTGAGGTAACATCCTACACTGAGGCTGAGGTAACATATGTTGACAAAATTTATATGAGACGACTGGTGTGAGACAGTTTTCTGGGTCCTCTATAAGTGTAATGAATGTCTGCAAGAATTCTACTAGATTCTGAAGCTAGAAATGAAAAGAAAAGAAAAATACATGTATATCTGTTTCAAGTCATATCTTTTCCAACACTTACCTTAATTTTTTTTTTTGTAATATTGGAAACATTATTTAAACAACAGTTCCAGTCTTCGCGCTAACCCACTAAGGCCAGAACAAGTAACACTGGATTCGGATATGTGAAAATTATGAAAGAATTTGTTTGAATAAATATAATTTTTTTCTAAATTTGGCTGTGTGTTACTACATTACCTGTGGACTGGTCAGCTTTCCTGTTAGGTCTCCTATTATGGCTTCCACCAGCCAACCATACTCTAAAGTCTCACTGTCAATGGGTAACCCTTCATGTGAAAACATTGCATGACCTCTGACCTGTAGTCCTGACAATCCAAGATGACCTTCATTAAGATGCTTATTATCGTCTTCTCTCTGTTAAATATCAAATGGTTTTACATTTGAACCAAAATAAAAACAAAAAATATAACCAATACAGTGGAACCTGTCTAATCCGACACAGAAAGGGATCAGGGAAATGTGTCGGATTGTACAGGATGTCGAAATACTCAGATTTTACTTTAGTTAACAGAAATACTTTGGGACTATAAATTTTTGTCGGATATCACAGGATGTCGCAAAACTCAGGTGTCAGATTGCACAAGTTCCACTGTATAACACAAAAATTAATACATTATTGTAAACAGTGGCAGATATGATAGAAATTTATGAAACTTTCAACAAAATATAGAGCATTAGAATAAAAAAATAAAAAAAAATATTAAACAGCCTCCTATGGGATAATCCCATATAGTAAATCAGAGATCCACATTCTCCAGTCATATGTTGTCCACGTACATGGACGAAATTGGCATGAATTTCTTTTACCTCGATGCTTGATTGCACATATAAGTTGGAACGCCTCCTCGGAAACATAATTTAACTCTCAAGTTTCAGACTGACAGGCGAGTATAGACATTTAATATATGACCTTTGACATGTGTATATCATTAGTTTTATTACCAGAAATGTATCCTTTGCTACCAGTATAGCAAAAATCTTAAATATAACCTTTGACTTATGTATATCATTAGTCTTATTACCAGAAATGTATCCTTTGCTACCAGTACAGCATGTGACAGTAATAACTGCAGCTTTGTCTCCAGGTAATTCTTGTCCATCTCAAAACATAAACGTTCAAGGAAAATACTGGGACATGGTAGATCATCTATGTTACAATTCTGTAAAAATATATAAGTAAAATACTGGGACATGGTAGATCATCTATGTTATAATTCTGTAAAAATATATAAGTAAAATACTGTGACATGGTAGATCATCTATGTTACAATTCTGTAAAAATATATAAGTAAAATACTGGGACATGGTAGATCATCTATGTTATAATTCTGTAAAAATATATAAGTAAAATACTGTGACATGGTAGATCATCTATGTTACAATTCTGTAAAAATATATAATGAAAATACTGGGACATGGTAGATCATCTATGTTATAATTCTGTAAAAATATATAAGTAAAATACTGGGACATGGTAGATCATCTATGTTATAATTCTGTAAAAATATATAAGTAAAATACTGGGACATGGTAGATCATCTATGTTACAATTCTGTAAAAATATATAAGTAAAATACTGGGACATGGTAGATCATCTATGTTATAATTCTGTAAAAATATAAAAGTAAAATACTGGGACATGGTAGATCATCTATGTTACAATTCTGTAAAAATATATAAGTAAAATACTGTGACATGGTAGATCATCTATGTTACAATTCTGTAAAAATATATAAGTAAAATACTGTGACATGGTAGATCATCTATGTTATAATTCTGTAAAAATATATAAGTAAAATACTGGGACATGGTAGATCATCTATGTTATAATTCTGTAAAAATATATAAGTAAAATACTGGGACATGGTAGATCATCTATGTTATAATTCTGTAAAAATATAAAAGTAAAATACTGGGACATGATAGATCATCTATGTTACAATTCTGTAAAAATATATAAGTAAAATACTGTGACATGGTAGATCATCTATGTTATAATTCTGTAAAAATATATAAGTAAAATACTGGGACATGGTAGATCATCTATGTTACAATTCTGTAAAAATATATAAGTAAAATACTGTGACATGGTAGATCATCTATGTTATAATTCTGTAAAAATATATAAGTAAAATACTGGGACATGGTAGATCATCTATGTTACAATTCTGTAAAAATATATAAGTAAAATACTGTGACATGGTAGATCATCTATGTTATAATTCTGTAAAAATATATAAGTAAAATACTGGGACATGGTAGATCATCTATGTTACAATTCTGTAAAAATATATAAGTAAAATACTGTGACATGGTAGATCATCTATGTTATAATTCTGTAAAAATATATAAGTAAAATACTGGGACATGGTAGATCATCTATGTTACAATTCTGTAAAAATATATAAATAAAATACTGTGACATGGTAGATCATCTATGTTATAATTCTGTAAAAATATATAAGTAAAATACTGGGACATGGTAGATCATCTATGTTACAATTCTGTAAAAATATATAAGTAAAATACTGTGACATGGTAGATCATCTATGTTATAATTCTGTAAAAATATATAAGTAAAATACTGGGACATGGTAGATCATCTATGTTACAATTCTGTAAAAATATATAAGTAAAATACTGGGACATGGTAGATCATCTATGTTATAATTCTGTAAAAATATAAAAGTAAAATACTGGGACATGGTAGATCATCTATGTTACAATTCTGTAAAAATATATAAGTAAAATACTGTGACATGGTAGATCATCTATGTTATAATTCTGTAAAAATATATAAGTAAAATACTGGGACATGGTAGATCATCTATGTTACAATTCTGTAAAAATATATAAGTAAAATACTGGGACATGGTAGATCATCTATGTTACAATTCTGTAAAAATATATAAGTAAAATACTGGGACATGGTAGATCATCTATGTTATAATTCTGTAAAAATATATAAGTAAAATACTGTGACATGGTAGATCATCTATGTTACAATTCTGTAAAAATATATAATGAAAATACTGGGACATGGTAGATCATCTATGTTATAATTCTGTAAAAATATATAAGTAAAATACTGGGACATGGTAGATCATCTATGTTATAATTCTGTAAAAATATATAAGTAAAATACTGGGACATGGTAGATCATCTATGTTACAATTCTGTAAAAATATATAAGTAAAATACTGGGACATGGTAGATCATCTATGTTATAATTCTGTAAAAATATAAAAGTAAAATACTGGGACATGGTAGATCATCTATGTTACAATTCTGTAAAAATATATAAGTAAAATACTGTGACATGGTAGATCATCTATGTTACAATTCTGTAAAAATATAAAAGTAAAATACTGGGACATGGTAGATCATCTATGTTACAATTCTGTAAAAATATATAAGTAAAATACTGTGACATGGTAGATCATCTATGTTATAATTCTGTAAAAATATATAAGTAAAATACTGGGACATGGTAGATCATCTATGTTACAATTCTGTAAAAATATATAAGTAAAATACTGTGACATGGTAGATCATCTATGTTATAATTCTGTAAAAATATATAAGTAAAATACTGGGACATGGTAGATCATCTATGTTACAATTCTGTAAAAATATATAAGTAAAATACTGTGACATGGTAGATCATCTATGTTATAATTCTGTAAAAATATATAAGTAAAATACTGGGACATGGTAGATCATCTATGTTACAATTCTGTAAAAATATATAAGTAAAATACTGTGACATGGTAGATCATCTATGTTATAATTCTGTAAAAATATATCAGTAAAATACTGGGACATGGTAGATCATCTATGTTATAATTCTGTTAAAATATTTCAGTAAAATACTGGGACATGGTAGATCATCTATGTTATAATTCTGTAAAAATATATAAGTAAAATACTGTGACATGGTAGATCATCTATGTTACAATTCTGTAAAAATATATAAGTAAAATACTGGGACATGGTAGATCATCTATGTTATAATTCTGTAAAAATATATAAGTAAAATACTGTGACATGGTAGATCATCTATGTTACAATTCTGTAAAAATATATCAGTAAAATACTGGGACATGGTAGATCATCTATGTTATAATTCTGTAAAAATATATAAGTAAAATACTGTGACATGGTAGATCATCTATGTTATAATTCTGTAAAAATATATAAGTAAAATACTGTGACATGGTAGATCATCTATGTTATAATTCTGTAAAAATATATAAGTAAAATACTGTGACATGGTAGATCATCTATGTTATAATTCTGTAAAAATATATAAGTAAAATACTGGGACATGGTAGATCATCTATGTTATAATTCTGTAAAAATATATCAGTAAAATACTGTGACATGGTAGATCATCTATGTTACAATTCTGTAAAAATATATAAGTAAAATACTGGGACATGGTAGATGATCTGTTACAATTCTGTAAAAATATATCAGTAAAATACTGGGACATGGTAGATCATCTATGTTATAATTCTGTAAAAATATATAAGTAAAATACTGTGACATGGTAGATCATCTATGTTATAATTCTGTAAAAATATATAAGTAAAATACTGTGACATGGTAGATCATCTATGTTACAATTCTGTAAAAATGTATAATGAAAATACTGGGACATGGTAGATCATCTATGTTATAATTCTGTAAAAATATATAAGTAAAATACTGGGACATGGTAGATCATCTATGTTATAATTCTGTAAAAATATATAAGTAAAATACTGGGACATGGTAGATCATCTATGTTACAATTCTGTAAAAATATATAAGTAAAATACTGGGACATGGTAGATCATCTATGTTACAATTCTGTAAAAATATATAAGTAAAATACTGGGACATGGTAGATCATCTATGTTATAATTCTGTAAAAATATAAAAGTAAAATACTGGGACATGGTAGATCATCTATGTTACAATTCTGTAAAAATATATAAGTAAAATACTGTGACATGGTAGATCATCTATGTTATAATTCTGTAAAAATATATAAGTAAAATACTGGGACATGGTAGATCATCTATGTTACAATTCTGTAAAAATATATAAGTAAAATACTGTGACATGGTAGATCATCTATGTTATAATTCTGTAAAAATATATAAGTAAAATACTGGGACATGGTAGATCATCTATGTTACAATTCTGTAAAAATATATAAGTAAAATACTGTGACATGGTAGATCATCTATGTTATAATTCTGTAAAAATATATAAGTAAAATACTGGGACATGGTAGATCATCTATGTTACAATTCTGTAAAAATATATAAGTAAAATACTGTGACATGGTAGATCATCTATGTTATAATTCTGTAAAAATATATAAGTAAAATACTGGGACATGGTAGATCATCTATGTTACAATTCTGTAAAAATATATAAATAAAATACTGTGACATGGTAGATCATCTATGTTATAATTCTGTAAAAATATATAAGTAAAATACTGGGACATGGTAGATCATCTATGTTACAATTCTGTAAAAATATATAAGTAAAATACTGTGACATGGTAGATCATCTATGTTATAATTCTGTAAAAATATATAAGTAAAATACTGGGACATGGTAGATCATCTATGTTACAATTCTGTAAAAATATATAAGTAAAATACTGGGACATGGTAGATCATCTATGTTATAATTCTGTAAAAATATAAAAGTAAAATACTGGGACATGGTAGATCATCTATGTTACAATTCTGTAAAAATATATAAGTAAAATACTGTGACATGGTAGATCATCTATGTTATAATTCTGTAAAAATATATAAGTAAAATACTGGGACATGGTAGATCATCTATGTTACAATTCTGTAAAAATATATAAGTAAAATACTGGGACATGGTAGATCATCTATGTTACAATTCTGTAAAAATATATAAGTAAAATACTGGGACATGGTAGATCATCTATGTTATAATTCTGTAAAAATATATAAGTAAAATACTGTGACATGGTAGATCATCTATGTTACAATTCTGTAAAAATATATAAGTAAAATACTGGGACATGGTAGATGATCTGTTACAATTCTGTAAAAATATATAATGAAAATACTGGGACATGGTAGATGATCTATGTTACAATTCTGTAAAAATATATAATGAAAATACTGGGACATGGTAGATCATCTATGTTATAATTCTGTAAAAATATATAAGTAAAATACTGGGACATGGTAGATCATCTATGTTACAATTCTGTAAAAATATATAATGAAAATACTGGGACATGGTAGATCATCTATGTTATAATTCTGTAAAAATATATAAGTAAAATACTGGGACATGGTAGATCATCTATGTTACAATTCTGTAAAAATATATAAGTAAAATACTGGGACATGGTAGATCATCTATGTTACAATTCTGTAAAAATATATAATGAAAATACTGGGACATGGTAGATCATCTATGTTATAATTCTGTAAAAATATATAAGTAAAATACTGTGACATGGTAGATCATCTATGTTACAATTCTGTAAAAATATTTCAGTAAAATACTGTGACATGGTAGATCATCTATGTTACAATTCTGTAAAAATATATAAGTAAAATACTGGGACATGGTAGATGAACTATGTTACAATTCTGTAAAAATATATCAGTAAAATACTGGGACATGGTAGATGATCTGTTACAATTCTGTAAAAATATATAAGTAAAATACTGTGACATGGTAGATCATCTATGTTACAATTCTGTAAAAATATATAAGTAAAATACTGTGACATGGTAGATCATCTATGTTATAATTCTGTAAAAAATATATAAGTAAAATACTGGGACATGGTAGATCATCTATGTTACAATTCTGTAAAAATATATAAGTAAAATACTGGGACATGGTAGATCATCTATGTTACAATTCTGTAAAAATATATAAGTAAAATACTGGGACATGGTAGATCATCTATGTTATAATTCTGTTAAAATATATAAGTAAAATACTATGACATGGTAGATCATCTATGTTATAATTCTGTAAAAATATATAAGTAAAATACTGTGACATGGTAGATCATCTATGTTACAATTCTGTAAAAATATATAAGTAAAATACTGTGACATGGTAGATCATCTATGTTACAATTCTGTAAAAATATATAAGTAAAATACTGTGACATGGTAGATCATCTATGTTACAATTCTGTAAAAATATATAAGTAAAATACTGTGACATGGTAGATCATCTATGTTACAATTCTGTAAAAATATATAAGTAAAATACTGGGACATGGTAGATCATCTATGTTACAATTCTGTAAAAATATATAAGTAAAATACTGGGACATGGTAGATCATCTATGTTATAATTCTGTAAAAATATATAAGTAAAATACTGTGACATGGTAGATCATCTATGTTACAATTCTGTAAAAATATATAAGTAAAATACTGGGACATGGTAGATGATCTATGTTACAATTCTGTAAAAATATATAATGAAAATACTGTGACATGGTAGATCATCTATGTTACAATTCTGTAAAAATATATAAGTAAAATACTGTGACATGGTAGATCATCTATGTTACAATTCTGTAAAAATATATCAGTAAAATACTGTGACATGGTAGATCATCTATGTTATAATTCTGTAAAAATATATAAGTAAAATACTGTGACATGGTAGATCATCTATGTTACAATTCTGTAAAAATATATCAGTAAAATACTGTGACATGGTAGATCATCTATGTTATAATTCTGTAAAAATATATAAGTAAAATACTGTGACATGGTAGATCATCTATGTTATAATTCTGTTAAAATATTTCAGTAAAATACTGGGACATGGTAGATCATCTATGCTACAATTCTGTAAAAATATATAAGTATAATACTGTGACATGGTAGATCATCTATGTTACAATTCTGTAAAAATATATAAGTAAAATACTGGGACATGGTAGATCATCTATGTTATAATTCTGTAAAAATATATAAGTAAAATACTGTGACATGGTAGATCATCTATGTTACAATTCTGTAAAAATATATAAGTAAAATACTGTGACATGGTAGATCATCTATGTTACAATTCTGTAAAAATATATCAGTATAATACTGTGACATGGTAGATCATCTATGTTATAATTCTGTAAAAATATATAAGTAAAATACTGGGACATGGTAGATCATCTATGTTACAATTCTGTAAAAATATATAAGTAAAATACTGTGACATGGTAGATCATCTATGTTATAATTCTGTAAAAATATATAAGTAAAATACTGGGACATGGTAGATCATCTATGTTATAATTCTGTAAAAATATATAAGTAAAATACTGTGACATGGTAGATCATCTATGTTACAATTCTGTAAAAATATATAAGTAAAATACTGTGACATGGTAGATCATCTATGTTGCAATTCTGTAAAAATATATAAGTAAAATACTGTGACATGGTAGATCATCTATGTTACAATTCTGTAAAAATATATCAGTAAAATACTGTGACATGGTAGATCATCTATGTTATAATTCTGTAAAAATATATAAGTAAAATACTGGGACATGGTAGATCATCTATGTTACAATTCTGTAAAAATATATAAGTAAAATACTGTGACATGGTAGATCATCTATGTTACAATTCTGTAAAAATATATCAGTAAAATACTGTGACATGGTAGATCATCTATGTCATAATTCTGTAAAAATATATAAGTAAAATACTGGGACATGGTAGATCATCTATGTTATAATTCTGTAAAAATATATCAGTAAAATACTGGGACATGGTAGATCATCTATGTTACAATTCTGTAAAAATATATAAGTAAAATACTGTGACATGGTAGATCATCTATGTTACAATTCTGTAAAAATATATAATGAAAATACTGGGACATGGTAGATCATCTATGTTATAATTCTGTAAAAATATATAAGTAAAATACTGTGACATGGTAGATCATCTATGTTACAATTCTGTAAAAATATATAAGTAAAATACTGTGACATGGTAGATCATCTATGTTACAATTCTGTAAAAATATATCAGTAAAATACTGTGACATGGTAGATCATCTATGTTACAATTCTGTAAAAATATATAAGTAAAATACTGGGACATGGTAGATCATCTATGTTACAATTCTGTAAAAATATATAAGTAAAATACTGGGACATGGTAGATCATCTATGTTACAATTCTGTAAAAATATATAAGTAAAATACTGTGACATGGTAGATCATCTATGTTATAATTCTGTAAAAATATATCAGTAAAATACTGGGACATGGTAGATCATCTATGTTATAATTCTGTTAAAATATTTCAGTAAAATACTGGGACATGGTAGATCATCTATGTTATAATTTTGTAAAAATATATAAGTAAAATACTGTGACATGGTAGATCATCTATGTTACAATTCTGTAAAAATATATAAGTAAAATACTGGGACATGGTAGATCATCTATGTTATAATTCTGTAAAAATATATAAGTAAAATACTGTGACATGGTAGATCATCTATGTTACAATTCTGTAAAAATATATCAGTAAAATACTGGGACATGGTAGATCATCTATGTTATAATTCTGTAAAAATATATAAGTAAAATACTGTGACATGGTAGATCATCTATGTTATAATTCTGTAAAAATATATAAGTAAAATACTGTGACATGGTAGATCATCTATGTTATAATTCTGTAAAAATATATAAGTAAAATACTGTGACATGGTAGATCATCTATGTTATAATTCTGTAAAAATATATAAGTAAAATACTGGGACATGGTAGATCATCTATGTTATAATTCTGTAAAAATATATAAGTAAAATACTGTGACATGGTAGATCATCTATGTTACAATTCTGTAAAAATATATCAGTAAAATACTGTGACATGGTAGATCATCTATGTCATAATTCTGTAAAAATATATAAGTAAAATACTGGGACATGGTAGATCATCTATGTTATAATTCTGTAAAAATATATCAGTAAAATACTGGGACATGGTAGATCATCTATGTTACAATTCTGTAAAAATATATAAGTAAAATACTGTGACATGGTAGATCATCTATGTTACAATTCTGTAAAAATATATAATGAAAATACTGGGACATGGTAGATCATCTATGTTATAATTCTGTAAAAATATATAAGTAAAATACTGTGACATGGTAGATCATCTATGTTACAATTCTGTAAAAATATATAAGTAAAATACTGTGACATGGTAGATCATCTATGTTACAATTCTGTAAAAATATATCAGTAAAATACTGTGACATGGTAGATCATCTATGTTACAATTCTGTAAAAATATATAAGTAAAATACTGGGACATGGTAGATCATCTATGTTACAATTCTGTAAAAATATATAAGTAAAATACTGGGACATGGTAGATCATCTATGTTACAATTCTGTAAAAATATATAAGTAAAATACTGTGACATGGTAGATCATCTATGTTATAATTCTGTAAAAATATATCAGTAAAATACTGGGACATGGTAGATCATCTATGTTATAATTCTGTTAAAATATTTCAGTAAAATACTGGGACATGGTAGATCATCTATGTTATAATTCTGTAAAAATATATAAGTAAAATACTGTGACATGGTAGATCATCTATGTTACAATTCTGTAAAAATATATAAGTAAAATACTGGGACATGGTAGATCATCTATGTTATAATTCTGTAAAAATATATAAGTAAAATACTGTGACATGGTAGATCATCTATGTTACAATTCTGTAAAAATATATCAGTAAAATACTGGGACATGGTAGATCATCTATGTTATAATTCTGTAAAAATATATAAGTAAAATACTGTGACATGGTAGATCATCTATGTTATAATTCTGTAAAAATATATAAGTAAAATACTGTGACATGGTAGATCATCTATGTTATAATTCTGTAAAAATATATAAGTAAAATACTGTGACATGGTAGATCATCTATGTTATAATTCTGTAAAAATATATAAGTAAAATACTGGGACATGGTAGATCATCTATGTTATAATTCTGTAAAAATATATCAGTAAAATACTGTGACATGGTAGATCATCTATGTTACAATTCTGTAAAAATATATAAGTAAAATACTGGGACATGGTAGATGATCTGTTACAATTCTGTAAAAATATATCAGTAAAATACTGGGACATGGTAGATCATCTATGTTTCAATTCTGTAAAAATATATAATGAAAATACTGTGACATGGTAGATCATCTATGTTATAATTCTGTTAAAATATTTCAGTAAAATACTGGGACATGGTAGATCATCTATGTTACAATTCTGTAAAAATATATAAGTAAAATACTGTGACATGGTAGATCATCTATGTTATAATTCTGTAAATATATATCAGTAAAATACTGGGACATGGTAGATCATCTATGTTACAATTCTGTAAAAATATATAAGTAAAATACTGGGACATGGTAGATCATCTATGTTATAATTCTGTAAAAATATATAAGTAAAATACTGTGACATGGTAGATCATCTATGTTACAATTCTGTAAAAATATATAATGAAAATACTGGGACATGGTAGATCATCTATGTTATAATTCTGTAAAAATATATAAGTAAAATACTGTGACATGGTAGATCATCTATGTTACAATTCTGTAAAAATATATAAGTAAAATACTGTGACATGGTAGATCATCTATGTTACAATTCTGTAAAAATATATCAGTAAAATACTGTGACATGGTAGATCATCTATGTTACAATTCTGTAAAAATATATAAGTAAAATACTGGGACATGGTAGATCATCTATGTTACAATTCTGTAAAAATATATAAGTAAAATACTGGGACATGGTAGATCATCTATGTTACAATTCTGTAAAAATATATAAGTAAAATACTGTGACATGGTAGATCATCTATGTTATAATTCTGTAAAAATATATCAGTAAAATACTGGGACATGGTAGATCATCTATGTTATAATTCTGTTAAAATATTTCAGTAAAATACTGGGACATGGTAGATCATCTATGTTATAATTTTGTAAAAATATATAAGTAAAATACTGTGACATGGTAGATCATCTATGTTACAATTCTGTAAAAATATATAAGTAAAATACTGGGACATGGTAGATCATCTATGTTATAATTCTGTAAAAATATATAAGTAAAATACTGTGACATGGTAGATCATCTATGTTACAATTCTGTAAAAATATATCAGTAAAATACTGGGACATGGTAGATCATCTATGTTATAATTCTGTAAAAATATATAAGTAAAATACTGTGACATGGTAGATCATCTATGTTATAATTCTGTAAAAATATATAAGTAAAATACTGTGACATGGTAGATCATCTATGTTATAATTCTGTAAAAATATATAAGTAAAATACTGTGACATGGTAGATCATCTATGTTATAATTCTGTAAAAATATATAAGTAAAATACTGGGACATGGTAGATCATCTATGTTATAATTCTGTAAAAATATATAAGTAAAATACTGTGACATGGTAGATCATCTATGTTACAATTCTGTAAAAATATATCAGTAAAATACTGTGACATGGTAGATCATCTATGTCATAATTCTGTAAAAATATATAAGTAAAATACTGGGACATGGTAGATCATCTATGTTATAATTCTGTAAAAATATATCAGTAAAATACTGGGACATGGTAGATCATCTATGTTACAATTCTGTAAAAATATATAAGTAAAATACTGTGACATGGTAGATCATCTATGTTACAATTCTGTAAAAATATATAATGAAAATACTGGGACATGGTAGATCATCTATGTTATAATTCTGTAAAAATATATAAGTAAAATACTGTGACATGGTAGATCATCTATGTTACAATTCTGTAAAAATATATAAGTAAAATACTGTGACATGGTAGATCATCTATGTTACAATTCTGTAAAAATATATCAGTAAAATACTGTGACATGGTAGATCATCTATGTTACAATTCTGTAAAAATATATAAGTAAAATACTGGGACATGGTAGATCATCTATGTTACAATTCTGTAAAAATATATAAGTAAAATACTGGGACATGGTAGATCATCTATGTTACAATTCTGTAAAAATATATAAGTAAAATACTGTGACATGGTAGATCATCTATGTTATAATTCTGTAAAAATATATCAGTAAAATACTGGGACATGGTAGATCATCTATGTTATAATTCTGTTAAAATATTTCAGTAAAATACTGGGACATGGTAGATCATCTATGTTATAATTCTGTAAAAATATATAAGTAAAATACTGTGACATGGTAGATCATCTATGTTACAATTCTGTAAAAATATATAAGTAAAATACTGGGACATGGTAGATCATCTATGTTATAATTCTGTAAAAATATATAAGTAAAATACTGTGACATGGTAGATCATCTATGTTACAATTCTGTAAAAATATATCAGTAAAATACTGGGACATGGTAGATCATCTATGTTATAATTCTGTAAAAATATATAAGTAAAATACTGTGACATGGTAGATCATCTATGTTATAATTCTGTAAAAATATATAAGTAAAATACTGTGACATGGTAGATCATCTATGTTATAATTCTGTAAAAATATATAAGTAAAATACTGTGACATGGTAGATCATCTATGTTATAATTCTGTAAAAATATATAAGTAAAATACTGGGACATGGTAGATCATCTATGTTATAATTCTGTAAAAATATATCAGTAAAATACTGTGACATGGTAGATCATCTATGTTACAATTCTGTAAAAATATATAAGTAAAATACTGGGACATGGTAGATGATCTGTTACAATTCTGTAAAAATATATCAGTAAAATACTGGGACATGGTAGATCATCTATGTTTCAATTCTGTAAAAATATATAATGAAAATACTGTGACATGGTAGATCATCTATGTTATAATTCTGTTAAAATATTTCAGTAAAATACTGGGACATGGTAGATCATCTATGTTACAATTCTGTAAAAATATATAAGTAAAATACTGTGACATGGTAGATCATCTATGTTATAATTCTGTAAATATATATCAGTAAAATACTGGGACATGGTAGATCATCTATGTTACAATTCTGTAAAAATATATAAGTAAAATACTGGGACATGGTAGATCATCTATGTTATAATTCTGTAAAAATATATAAGTAAAATACTGGGACATGGTAGATCATCTATGTTATAATTCTGTAAAAATATATAAGTAAAATACTGGGACATGATAGATCATCTATGTTATAATTCTGTAAAAATATATAAGTAAAATACTGGGACATGGTAGATCATCTATGTTACAATTCTGTAAAAATATATAAGTAAAATACTGGGACATGGTAGATCATCTATGTTATAATTCTGTAAAAATATAAAAGTAAAATACTGGGACATGGTAGATCATCTATGTTACAATTCTGTAAAAATATATAAGTAAAATACTGTGACATGGTAGATCATCTATGTTATAATTCTGTAAAAATATATAAGTAAAATACTGGGACATGGTAGATCATCTATGTTATAATTCTGTAAAAATATATAAGTAAAATACTGGGACATGGTAGATCATCTATGTTACAATTCTGTAAAAATATATAATGAAAATACTGTGACATGGTAGATCATCTATGTTATAATTCTGTAAAAATATATAAGTAAAATACTGGGACATGGTAGATCATCTATGTTATAATTCTGTAAAAATATAAAAGTAAAATACTGGGACATGGTAGATCATCTATGTTACAATTCTGTAAAAATATATAAGTAAAATACTGTGACATGGTAGATCATCTATGTTATAATTCTGTAAAAATATATAAGTAAAATACTGGGACATGGTAGATCATCTATGTTATAATTCTGTAAAAATATATAAGTAAAATACTGTGACATGGTAGATCATCTATGTTACAATTCTGTAAAAATATATAATGAAAATACTGTGACATGGTAGATCATCTATGTTATAATTCTGTTAAAATATTTCAGTAAAATACTGGGACATGGTAGATCATCTATGTTACAATTCTGTAAAAATATATAAGTAAAATACTGTGACATGGTAGATCATCTATGTTATAATTCTGTAAAAATATATCAGTAAAATACTGGGACATGGTAGATCATCTATGTTATAATTCTGTAAAAATATATAAGTAAAATACTGTGACATGGTAGATCATCTATGTTACAATTCTGTAAAAATATATAATGAAAATACTGGGACATGGTAGATCATCTATGTTACAATTCTGTAAAAATATATAAGTAAAATACTGTGACATGGTAGATCATCTATGTTTCAATTCTGTAAAAATATATAATGAAAATACTGGGACATGGTAGATCATCTATGTTATAATTCTGTAAAAATATATAAGTAAAATACTGTGACATGGTAGATCATCTATGTTACAATTCTGTAAAAATATATAAGTAAAATACTGTGACATGGTAGATCATCTATGTTACAATTCTGTAAAAATATATCAGTAAAATACTGTGACATGGTAGATCATCTATGTTACAATTCTGTAAAAATATATAAGTAAAATACTGGGACATGGTAGATCATCTATGTTACAATTCTGTAAAAATATATAAGTAAAATACTGGGACATGGTAGATCATCTATGTTACAATTCTGTAAAAATATATAAGTAAAATACTGTGACATGGTAGATCATCTATGTTATAATTCTGTAAAAATATATCAGTAAAATACTGGGACATGGTAGATCATCTATGTTATAATTCTGTTAAAATATTTCAGTAAAATACTGGGACATGGTAGATCATCTATGTTATAATTCTGTAAAAATATATAAGTAAAATACTGTGACATGGTAGATCATCTATGTTACAATTCTGTAAAAATATATAAGTAAAATACTGGGACATGGTAGATCATCTATGTTATAATTCTGTAAAAATATATAAGTAAAATACTGTGACATGGTAGATCATCTATGTTACAATTCTGTAAAAATATATCAGTAAAATACTGGGACATGGTAGATCATCTATGTTATAATTCTGTAAAAATATATAAGTAAAATACTGTGACATGGTAGATCATCTATGTTATAATTCTGTAAAAATATATAAGTAAAATACTGTGACATGGTAGATCATCTATGTTATAATTCTGTAAAAATATATAAGTAAAATACTGTGACATGGTAGATCATCTATGTTATAATTCTGTAAAAATATATAAGTAAAATACTGGGACATGGTAGATCATCTATGTTATAATTCTGTAAAAATATATCAGTAAAATACTGTGACATGGTAGATCATCTATGTTACAATTCTGTAAAAATATATAAGTAAAATACTGGGACATGGTAGATGATCTGTTACAATTCTGTAAAAATATATCAGTAAAATACTGGGACATGGTAGATCATCTATGTTATAATTCTGTAAAAATATATAAGTAAAATACTGTGACATGGTAGATCATCTATGTTATAATTCTGTAAAAATATATAAGTAAAATACTGTGACATGGTAGATCATCTATGTTACAATTCTGTAAAAATGTATCAGTAAAATACTGGGACATGGTAGATCATCTATGTTATAATTCTGTAAAAATATATAAGTAAAATACTGGGACATGGTAGATCATCTATGTTATAATTCTGTAAAAATATAAAAGTAAAATACTGTGACATGGTAGATCATCTATGTTATAATTCTGTAAAAATATATAAGTAAAATACTGGGACATGGTAGATCATCTATGTTACAATTCTGTAAAAATATATAAGTAAAATACTGTGACATGGTAGATCATCTATGTTATAATTCTGTAAAAATATAAAAGTAAAATACTGTGACATGGTAGATCATCTATGTTACAATTCTGTAAAAATATATAAGTAAAATACTGTGACATGGTAGATCCTCTATGTTATAATTCTGTAAAAATATATCAGTAAAATACTGGGACATGGTAGATCATCTATGTTATAATTCTGTAAAAATATATAAGTAAAATACTGGGACATGGTAGATCATCTATGTTATAATTCTGTAAAAATATATAAGTAAAATACTGTGACATGGTAGATCATCTATGTTACAATTCTGTAAAAATATATAATGAAAATACTGTGACATGGTAGATCATCTATGTTATAATTCTGTTAAAATATTTCAGTAAAATACTGGGACATGGTAGATCATCTATGTTACAATTCTGTAAAAATATATAAGTAAAATACTGTGACATGGTAGATCATCTATGTTATAATTCTGTAAAAATATATCAGTAAAATACTGGGACATGGTAGATCATCTATGTTATAATTCTGTAAAAATATATAAGTAAAATACTGTGACATGGTAGATCATCTATGTTACAATTCTGTAAAAATATATAATGAAAATACTGGGACATGGTAGATCATCTATGTTACAATTCTGTAAAAATATATAAGTAAAATACTGTGACATGGTAGATCATCTATGTTTCAATTCTGTAAAAATATATAATGAAAATACTGGGACATGGTAGATCATCTATGTTATAATTCTGTAAAAATATATAAGTAAAATACTGTGACATGGTAGATCATCTATGTTACAATTCTGTAAAAATATATAAGTAAAATACTGTGACATGGTAGATCATCTATGTTACAATTCTGTAAAAATATATCAGTAAAATACTGTGACATGGTAGATCATCTATGTTACAATTCTGTAAAAATATATAAGTAAAATACTGGGACATGGTAGATCATCTATGTTACAATTCTGTAAAAATATATAAGTAAAATACTGTGACATGGTAGATCATCTATGTTACAATTCTGTAAAAATATATAAGTAAAATACTGTGACATGGTAGATCATCTATGTTATAATTCTGTAAAAATATATCAGTAAAATACTGGGACATGGTAGATCATCTATGTTATAATTCTGTTAAAATATTTCAGTAAAATACTGGGACATGGTAGATCATCTATGTTATAATTCTGTAAAAATATATAAGTAAAATACTGTGACATGGTAGATCATCTATGTTACAATTCTGTAAAAATATATAAGTAAAATACTGGGACATGGTAGATCATCTATGTTATAATTCTGTAAAAATATATAAGTAAAATACTGTGACATGGTAGATCATCTATGTTACAATTCTGTAAAAATATATCAGTAAAATACTGGGACATGGTAGATCATCTATGTTATAATTCTGTAAAAATATATAAGTAAAATACTGTGACATGGTAGATCATCTATGTTATAATTCTGTAAAAATATATAAGTAAAATACTGTGACATGGTAGATCATCTATGTTATAATTCTGTAAAAATATATAAGTAAAATACTGTGACATGGTAGATCATCTATGTTATAATTCTGTAAAAATATATAAGTAAAATACTGGGACATGGTAGATCATCTATGTTATAATTCTGTAAAAATATATCAGTAAAATACTGTGACATGGTAGATCATCTATGTTACAATTCTGTAAAAATATATAAGTAAAATACTGGGACATGGTAGATGATCTGTTACAATTCTGTAAAAATATATCAGTAAAATACTGGGACATGGTAGATCATCTATGTTATAATTCTGTAAAAATATATAAGTAAAATACTGTGACATGGTAGATCATCTATGTTATAATTCTGTAAAAATATATAAGTAAAATACTGTGACATGGTAGATCATCTATGTTACAATTCTGTAAAAATGTATCAGTAAAATACTGGGACATGGTAGATCATCTATGTTATAATTCTGTAAAAATATAAAAGTAAAATACTGTGACATGGTAGATCATCTATGTTACAATTCTGTAAAAATATATAAGTAAAATACTGTGACATGGTAGATCATCTATGTTATAATTCTGTAAAAATATATCAGTAAAATACTGGGACATGGTAGATCATCTATGTTACAATTCTGTAAAAATATATAAGTAAAATACTGGGACATGGTAGATCATCTATGTTATAATTCTGTAAAAATATATAAGTAAAATACTGGGACATGGTAGATCATCTATGTTATAATTCTGTAAAAATATATAAGTAAAATACTGGGACATGGTAGATCATCTATGTTATAATTCTGTAAAAATATATAAGTAAAATACTGGGACATGGTAGATCATCTATGTTACAATTCTGTAAAAATATATAAGTAAAATACTGGGACATGGTAGATCATCTATGTTATAATTCTGTAAAAATATAAAAGTAAAATACTGGGACATGGTAGATCATCTATGTTACAATTCTGTAAAAATATATAAGTAAAATACTGTGACATGGTAGATCATCTATGTTATAATTCTGTAAAAATATATAAGTAAAATACTGGGACATGGTAGATCATCTATGTTATAATTCTGTAAAAATATAAAAGTAAAATACTGGGACATGGTAGATCATCTATGTTACAATTCTGTAAAAATATATAATGAAAATACTGTGACATGGTAGATCATCTATGTTATAATTCTGTTAAAATATTTCAGTAAAATACTGGGACATGGTAGATCATCTATGTTACAATTCTGTAAAAATATATAAGTAAAATACTGTGACATGGTAGATCATCTATGTTATAATTCTGTAAAAATATATCAGTAAAATACTGGGACATGGTAGATCATCTATGTTATAATTCTGTAAAAATATATAAGTAAAATACTGTGACATGGTAGATCATCTATGTTATAATTCTGTAAAAATATATAAGGACCTGGTGATATAATGTATGGAATCGACCATTGTCAATTATCAAAGGAAATTAAATATCCTTTAAGTAGTTATCTTAACTAGTCGGGAAATGATAATTTCAGAAACTAGCAGAAAACATTATTTTACATATAAATGTACACAGTTTTATTTTCTTTGCATATTCTAATTTTAATACAAAAACTAAAAGTATGTCTTTGAGTGTTCAAATTCTATTAAATGTAAAACACACTGGTTATAAATAAATATCTTGTATGAAACTTTATATGCACAAAATTCTAATAACAATGTATTTCAAATAGTAAATTTTATATTTTATTTCTGTCAATCATATTTTTCTTCACGATAAATAAAATTTTCTATCTGTTTCTTACTTAAGACTAGATTGTTTTATATTTGCAATTCAAATGCAATAAGTTTTGTAACAAGCAATTTCATTGGTCAATTGTATTTACAGGTCAGAGTAAATTTTATGTTTTACCATGTTGGAAACTGTGTCAGAATATTGATTTGAAGTAACACACATTAAATTTGTTATTAAAATTGTTATTTAAGGTAAATACAATAATTTTAGAGTTGATATTTTCGGTCATTGAATATTTTATAAAGCATTTGATTTCTAATACAAATGGTTTGCAACTATGGAACTATTTTGGCAAATATGCTATGTGAAAAGGTGCAATGAAATTGATCAATAACAGCTGATAATTGTAAACAAATGTTATTGTTGGGAGAATTTCATTATGCATTGACAGATAAACTCAATTTGCGACAGTAAAACAGACAATTTACAGTGACAGTACTTCAAATACAACACAGTTATTCCTTAAATGTGACTGATGAGACCTTAACATTTAACTCATTGAATAATTAATATTCACGATTAAAATTTTGATGCTTAGAAAGAGAGAAACATGATGAACAAACCTTGATAAGATGACCATGAACATCGTGAATAGCTAATGACACAGTAACAGCAAATGGTCTATAATCCCTGGTATCAAATGGCTTCACTTCTACTACCTCTACAAACAACCGACCAACAGATGCTTCTCTAGCCTTCTCTACTTTAGGAGGATCATTGAAATCTGTGAATAACTGATCTTCACCCAGGTAATTTTCCTGTTAATATACACGTATATGATATACATTATTATTTTATTACCTTTGAGTATAAAAAATAGGAAAAGAAAGATTAAACAGCGATGGTCAGCAATTTCAACGATATCAACAAAAAGAATAATCACCTCTCATCTCTACTCATTAAACACAAACAAGACCACAACATATGCTGATGGAAATCAAGGTCCTTTCTTGGGACAGGCACAACATTGTGACAGTGTTAAATTGGCTTTGCTTAGTGTTATTCTATCGTTTTTTACTTCTTTTTTTACCATCTTTCTAATTTTCTATAGAAAAATTATTTATTAAAAATAAATGTGAAAGTATCCATTATTTACTACATATAAATACTTAAATTATCATCTCACATCTTTTTTTTTAAAACGCTTTCATAAGAAGGGAGATAACAGACATGTTTCTAGTCCCCATTGAATAATAATGTGCTATAATATGACAAAGTTGAAATACGACCTCAAGTAGAATGGCCATATTGAAGCCTTAAAAAATCCATTTAAAGAAAATAAAACGAAAGGTGCTCATCGGTAGATATAGGTTATAAAAAGGAATGTGGAATAGCACTGCTAAATTCCATAAATTTCCAAATTCAAACCTAATCTGTACATTGTATGAAATATTATATGAAACAAATGTTTCATCATAATGAAAACATCGCTATACCATAGTAGGATATCTATATTTTTTACCAGTATTAAAAAAGTTAGGGGCCGTCGTGGTCATGATCATATGCTAAATGGCAAGGTGTACTCAATACAACATTATGTGATAAAGTATGTCAGTGACTTGCGGCAGGTCAGTGGTTTTCTCCAGGTACTCCGGTTTCCTCCACCAATAAAACTGACCACCAAGATATAACTGAAATATTATTGAAAGTGGCGTTAAACACCATAACCCATAAAAAAAGTTAGTTGATAACTCACTTTTAAATGAAGAAAATTCCTCAGTAATGGCCCATAGATACATAACATAGATGGCGCCACTTCTAGTTCTAAAGCTATCAAATCTGGTTCCATGTTGGCAGGATCAAAATCATCTGGAGGATCTGACCTAAATACTCCACCTGCCATAGGCCCTAGAGGTATCAATATATCCTCCTCATTTGTGGGTGTAGTCTGTGAGGATTTCTTTCTTTTAGAGGAGGTTACAGTGTCAGGTTGTAATTCTGTCAGTATTGGCATTGGGTGGTAAGTATATCCTAGACTTATTGACACATGTGTGGTAGTCCAACAGTCTAGCCACCCATTACTGTAAAAACAATAATTGATATTAACATTATACAATTAATGACTTTTAATGAGGTGGATACCAGGATTTATTAACTGGCCTCGGTAACTATAATATTCTTGGGTTAATAAATCCTGGTATTCATCGAATTGAAAGTCATTAATTGTTTTATTTTATGACACATTTTACATGTTGCTTTCACCCTTAAAATAAGCTTTTATCAGGACGTTTTCTTTGGTTTAGCTTGGTGCAAGACGCTAGAATGTTATATTCACCGCACGTTACGTTGCGCAAGGTGAATATATGTTATATTCACCGCATGTTATGTGGCACGAGGTGAATATAACGTTTTATCAAAGAACGTTACTATGGACTTCAGCCAATCAGAAAAGACATTATCTGAAGTTATATAATAAATATTGGTATAAACTAATTGACACGTGTGTTGATGTCTGTGAGTTCGAATCCCGCTCAGGCGAGGTGTACTCGATTCAACATTATGTGATAAAGTTTGTCAGTGACTTGTGGCAGGACAGTGGTTTTCTCCGGGTACTCTGGTTTCCTCCACCAATAAAACTGACTGCCACGATATAACTAAAATATTGTTGAAAGTGGCGTTCAACACCAATAACCCTAACCCCATCTTACTATATCCTATTTTAGTCTTTGATTGGTCATTGTAGACAAGCAGTTAAAAACATTGAACTAGAGTGTAAAAATATGGTTAAAATGCATCAATGAATTATTCGATGAATTAATAGTCATTACACAATTACACAGTATGCATACGAGTAACATTACATGATGCTATAATAAAACTTTTTGGAAGATAAAGTTTTTCTATTTCATTGATGATAACAGTACTATCTTGAGTGTATATTCATTGTGAAACCAATACTTTGCATAAGACATAGTCAGTGTATTGGCATGAATCAGTTTTACCAAATCGTCTCCCCAAACACGACCTACCAATGGGTTTTAGATGGGAATCATGCTTAAGGCATGCATTAAGGTTATCAGTATAAGCCGAGATCACTGCCAATACGCTTTCCCAAACACGACCTACCAATGGGTTTCAGGTACCTGCTTAGATAGAAATCATGCTTAAGGCATACACAGGGCTCTACAATGTGACCAAAACACTCATTTGTGAGTTAATTTTGTAAAATGTAAGTAAAAATTCTGTATTGATAGCCAGACGGCGAGTTGATATTTCCAGAAAATTTTCGTTCCCTCACCGATCATATTTTTCAATTTAAATTCTGGCGTTGATTATCCGTTTTTTTAAACCGCACAAAATCATACAAAATTGTTCACTAAAAATAAACTGGTTGAATCAACTGATCATGAAGCTGGCCTGTCTGATGCAACATCGACAGAAGTATGAAGCCAAAATACTAATGAAGGTTCAGGTTCTAAAGCTGAAATGCATAAATTCCACGATGTCTGGAAATCATTTATGATTCCAGTAACAACATTATGTATTGTGATGTTTGCAGAAAGGCAGGTTGAGATATTACCAGCAAAACCAAATTCGTTACAGGAAAGAAAAAGTTTAAACGTGAAAGTCTTGTTTATCAAATAAAAGTCAAATGTTTCAATAAGGTATCAGCAAAACCCTATTCCTCAACTAAGCATCTTCTGTCTCATTCAGGGCATTAATAATTATCCATGAATAAATACATATTGGAGTTGTATAGTACGAATTGGTGTTTTTATTAATCTTGTAAGTAACATTCTTTTGTTGGCGAGTAAAAAATGTTTCCTTACTAGCCAGGAATAGTGGGGGCTGGTATGAATTGTAGAGCTCTGATACATCAAGGCGATTCCCTCATCAAGCCTATATTATATACAAATGTAATACCCAATTACGTAGTTACCTCTCTAACGTAAATCTCCTCCACTGTGGTTTTTCTGTTTTAAATGGTGTTTCAATGATCTGTCCATTTCTATCCATAAGTTTCATGTTTTTAGATATGGCTTGTACAATATGTCTACTGGTATTGGTCTCTGGTAGATAAAATCTGCAGTAGGCATTTTCACCCTATAATTTAAAAATGTTAAAAAAAAAAAATTCTGTGCAATATAATCATATAATATGTTCTTAATAAGGTTAATTTTATTGTGGTTTATTTTTTTTTTTTATGAAGTGAGATATTCATTTTCAAATTTCATTAAAGTTGTGCGTTTGAATGCTGTTCATGATGAGGTAAACACGATACAACTTTATGTGATAAAGTTTGTCAATGATTAGCGACAGGTCGGTGGTTTTCTCCTGGTACTCTGGTTTTCTCCACCAATAGAACTGACTGCCACGATATAACTGAAATATTGTTGAAAGTGGCATTAAACGCCATAAACCTAAACCTAATCTCTTCAAATTTCCTATTTAATTCATCGAAAATATGCGGGAAATCCTAGGTTTGACCGGGCCACGTACTGAACACACTCGAGGTGAGCACACTTACAATAGACTATTTCCACATTCCCCATTTGATTCTAAAATTATATGTTTTTTGGCATTCTTATGGGAGTTATTTCCCTTACAGAGGAGAAAATTGACCCATGCAAAAGCAACAGAAAGGACAAAGAATTTAAACATTTTTTTTTTTAATTTGTATATATTTTAATATTTGAACCTTGTAAAACATCAGAGGTTATAATAAAGAGCAAATAAAAAATTCACAACATTTAAATTCAATTCAAAGTATGGGGAAAATACATGTTATTTTCGTTGAACTTTGCATGAAATCTATCTACACTTTTGTCTGCTACAAAGGGAAGTAACTCATAAAAAAACTGAAAAAAAGTATGATTTTACAACAAGTTGGAAATGTGCAAATCATCTATTATGCCACCAATACATTAGAATTTACTTTATACAAATATTCATTGATTGATTGATTGGTGTTTAATGGCAACATTAGCTGTATTACAGCTATATCGTGGCATACAAATGTTCACGATATTAACCATACAAGAATGAAAACAATACATGCATGCATGTCTTCAAATAAAAATATATTTGTACTTTATACAAAACAGGATTAAATTTTTAAATAAAAATATATTCATACTTTATACAAAATAGGTTTAAATATTTAAATAAAAATATTTGCATACAAAATAGGCTTAAACACTCACCACACTCATAATTCTTCAACCTTTAAATTTTATATTTTATGATACCATGGATGTGTTCTGTTTATTTTCTTTTTTTAAACAATTCTGACTTAGAGACTCACCTTTATAACTAAACCAACATGAACTGTAGGAGGTAGATAGTCTGTATAAGGCAGTACTAGGGACAGTTCCATTGTTTGTCCACAAAACGCTATGTGTGCTGTCAATAAGAATAAGATACATGATTTTTTTTAAATACAATCTTCCTTAAATCTGACATTTTAAAAACTAGAGGCTCAGTGGGCTGAGCCTGTGTCGCTCTCCTTTCATTCTGCTTTGAGGAAACTTAATACAGAACCTTCCATACATGTAGATGCTTCCTACCAAGTTTCAGTTCATATGGCTAAGCAGTTTCAAAGGATAAGATTTTTTAGAAATCGACCAATCAGAAGCAAGAATTGCATGTGGTGGCCATGTTTGCTAACTGATCGGGACGAAATGAGCAATCTTTATAGAGGACATTCCATAGATGCTTCCTACCAAGTTCCGGTGGTAGCCATGTTTGCTAACCGATCAGGACGAAATGAGCAATCTTCATAGAGGACATTCCATAGATGATTCCTACCAAGTTTTGGTACTAGCCATGTTTGTTCATCGATCAGGACGAAATGAGCAATCTTCATAGAGAACATTCAATAGATGCTTCCTACCAAGTTTCGGTTCATTTGGCCAAGCGGTTTCAGAGGAGAAGATTTTTTTAAATCAGCCAATCAGAAACAAGAATTGCCTGTGGCAGCCATGTTTGGTAATGGATCATAACAAAATGTGCACTCTTTAGAAAGGACCTTCCATAGATGCTTCCTACCAAGTTTCAGTTCATTTGGCAGAGGGTTTTCAGAGGAGAAGATTAAAATGTGAAAAGTAAACGGATGACAGACGACGGACACCAAGTGATGGCAAAAGCTCATATTGCCTTTGGCAAGGTTTGCTAAAAAGAATATTAAAATGTGAATACCTACTTGTAATGTATAGAATAAACATGTTACACTATATCAGCATTAGTTAATTTCTAAAGGAGATAATGGCAAGAGTTATCTTTCTTTTAACAGTTTAGGCAAGAGTTATCTTTCTTTTAACAGTTTAGGCAAGAGTTATCTTTCTCTTAACAGAGGAGAAGACTTTTTAGAAATCAACCAATCCGAAATAAGAATTGCCTGTGGTGGCCATGTTTGTTAACCGATCGGGACAAAATGAGCATTCTTTATAGAGGACCTTCCATAGATGCTTCCTACCAAGTTTCGGTTCATTTGGCCAAGCAGTTTCAGAGGAGAAGATTTTTAGAAATCGACCAATCAGAAACAAGAATTGCCTGTGGCGGCCATGTTTGTTAACGGATCAGGACGAAATGAGCAATCTTTATAGAAGACCTGCCATAGATGCTTCCTACCAAGTTTCGGTTCATTTGGCCAAATGGTTTTAGAGGAGAAGATTTTTAAAAATCGGCCAATCAGAAACAAGAATTGCCTATGGTGGCCATCTTTGTTGATGGATCAGGACAAAATGAGCAATCTTTAGAGAGGACCTTCCATAGATGCTTCCTACCAAGTTTCACTTCATTTGGCTGAGGGGTTTCAGAAGAGAAGATTAAAACGTGAAAAGTTAACGGACGACAGACGACGAATGCCAAGTGATAGCAAAAGCTCACATTGCCTTTGGCAAGGTGAGCAAAAAAACAACCCTCAACATCATCAATGTACAACCTGTACAGACATTACACAATAAATTTTATAAGTCCTATTCTAGAAAACGTTGTATTGGGGTAGGAAGGCTCTTTATTCATTGAACCACTACCTATACCATTTTCAGTTAAATTTCTCAAAATCTTCATAAAGTTATAAAATAACCACCTACCACATATCATTATATATAGTGCATTCTAACACCTAAATAATGTTGTCTAGATTATCCCATATATTGCTTCATTCATTTATTCATTTTCTATGAAGTTTATTTCTGATATAGTTAGAATCATTAAAAAGAATTAAAACGTCAGACCTTGGTCATTAATGACAGAGATAAGATGTATTTAATTTATCTGTTACTCAGCCCAGTCTTTCATATTTCTCGACTTAATTTCTTTTTAAAATGCCAGAATGTGTTTTCATTTCAGAAGGGGTGGTCTTATAAGAGGAAGGACTACTGTATACATCAATGTTAAATATACATGTACAGTAATAATAATTCAGAATTCATGATATTTCTCCTTATTACACAATTTCCATATTATTAGCAATTTGTTGTAAATTTAAATTTAAATGCCAAGAATATTTAACCTTTATAGAAGAAATAAAAGGTTGAGCTCAAATAGGTCAATTCCTCAATGACCCAAAGTAAATAGCTGAATTTTACCATGATATCTTGAACACTGGGCTATTTCAAAACAAATTCATCTGTCCTTTGAATTTAACACAAGGTTTGACTGTAGTTTCAATGTAATCATGGTAACTGTCTTCTTACCTATCTGAGCTACGATTTAGTCAAACCTGCCCATGCGGTAACCTCTATAAAGCAGTCAAATGAATTAAAAGGTCACCTTTTCTTGCCCTGTCATAGAACATTTTATTTGAATTTAACCTGTTTTAAGAGGTCACCTGTCTTATAAGGCCACTTTTTCTTTGTCCTAAGGATGACCTCTTAATACAGATTTGACTGTACTTACCATTTTCAGTTTGAGTAGATGAGGTATCAATCCAATTGTATTCATTTGTTAACAAAACAAGCTCAAATTCTTTAATGATCAAATTAATTGTCCAAGTGTAAGGTACAAAATGAAAAATATCAGATCTTGCTGTGGAGGACCAATCTTCCATTAAATCTGAAATATACAACAGAATTTTTTTTTGGGATTATAATACATTGATTATGGTCATTCAAAACAACTTACAGGGGCCGTCATGGTCATGATGGTATGGTAGATGGATTTACAACTACCTATGCAATCTGTGTCTGTCACCACTAATATTGAGAGTTCGAACCCCGTTCATGGGGAAGTGTACATGATACAACATTAAGTAAAAAAGTCTGTGGTTTTTTCCTGGTTCTATATATATATTTAAACAATCAGGATTAAAATGGTTTTTGTCCAAAAACATTTGCATTAAAATAAAACTAGATTAAATATGAATTATGTCTTGTGTTTTAAAAAGGGTAAATGAATGCTATTACACAGAAATATTAATGAATGAATGATTGATGTTAAGAGCCAAGTAAGCAAGCTTTCAGCTATATCATGGCGAGAACATTCGATTAAATGATGATTATGTACGTTTTGCACTAGACCAACACGTTTAACTGGGTCCGTGGGTAGACATGTTGCTCCAATTAGACACATTATGCTGATTCTGAGTCAACAATTCTTTGTTATTAATCCTTTAATGCTGCGTGTTCAGTGAAGAAGCAGATTACAATCTTTGGTTTCACATGACCGACCTCAAACCCACGATCTACTGCTTACGAGGCAACCATGCTAACAATCACATTAAAGATGTGCAAACACATACAAATGTATTAAATTCAGTTATGATTTGAGATGGATGAATTGGATGATTGATTGATTTTTGGTGTTTAATGCCACTTTCAATAATATTTCAGCTATATCATGGCGATCAGTTTTAGTGGTGGAAGAAGCCGGAGTACCCGGAGAGAACCACAGACCATGGACAAGCAACTGGTAAACTTTATCACTTGCGGCTGCGAGTCGAGTGCACCCTTTTTTGTAATTTACAAAGTCGGGCACGAACCCATGCTATATTGGTGATAGGCTTGTATGAGTTGTTAGGTAATCCAACTACCTAACACATTGAGCCACCCGGGCCCTAGGATGAATTGGGGTATCATAGATGTTATATAAGTACTAACCTTTAAAAAAATGCTTTAAGTGAAATATTAAGAAAACAGTAGCTTTGCAGGCAATAAAATCACAGACCCAATCTTGATGGTCATTCCAGGTCATGGGGTAGGATGCTTTTACTGTAAACTGAAAAATAAAAAAATAATAATAACATAGAGGCTTACCTGGTTATAAATTATATGTTTATTGGATTTACAACTACCTATGTAATGAGTGCCTATCACCACTCAAGTTGTGAGTTTGAATCCTGTTCATGGTGAGGTGTACTCGATACAACATTATGTGATGAAGTTTGTCAGTGACTTGCAACAGGTCGGTAGTTTTCTCCGGGTACTCTGGGTTTCCTCCACCAATAAAACTGACTGCCACGATATAATGAAATATTGTTGAAAGTGGTGTTAAACACCATAAACCAAACCCTAACCTAAACCTAACCTGTTTATTACATAGATGCCTGATAAATACTGAGATTTCCAATTGTACAAATTTGTTTAGCTTCTGTTGAGTGGTCAATGAAGATCTAGATATTTATAAATGATCTAATGTAAAAAAAAATCTTATTACAAAGCTGTTTAATCTGATTACAAAACCGACAGTGATAACAAAAGTATATCTTTTTGTTGTAAACGAAATGTTTTTAAATTTCAGTTGCGGACATTTATGTCTTGAATCCCGTCAAGACTGACATTTTAGTCTCGACTCCAGTCACGACTGATATTTATGTCTTGACTCCAGTCACGACTAATATTTATGTCTTGACTCCAGTCACAACTGATATTTATGTCTTGACTCCAGTCACGACTAACATTTTGGTCACTGGTCATTCTCGATACTGCATCTTTAAACTAATTCAAACACAAGGCATTTATTTCTTCATTCCCGATTTCATGTCGTTTTCTTATGGATGCTCCAGTGACATTATTTCCAAACTCCTCTGTAATATTTTATAAGCAGGCTTTCATGTGTCTAATTGTTTAATGGTTTCAACTTTCTGTTCAAGAGAAAAGTTTCTGTTTAGTAGCCATGTTTTAATTGATCTCCTTAGTATAGATGTAAAACCATGTTCACTCAAGTTAAACCTTGTCTATATTGATTAAGCATGTCAGTGACTTGCGACAGGTCAGTGATTTTCTCCGGGTACTCCAGTTTCCTCCACCCAATAAAACTGACCACCACGATATAACTGAAATATTGCTGAAAGTGGTGTAAACACCATAACCCTACACCCCCCACTATTGATTTAATTAAATCAATTGTAGTCATTTACTTTCTGGTATTTCCATGATAATGAAATCAATTTAACTTACAGTTTAACGTGGAAGTGTCAATAAGTCACTTAAGACAGGATTTTTATCAATATGCAACTGAAATTTAAGGTTTTTGGTGGCGTAAGACAGGGAGTCGTTGAGTACAGTTAAATTATATACATAGAAAAATGCATTGGGAGTGATAGAAAATGTTGGATAAGACAGGAAGTTACCAACAAAGGTTTGGTTGTAATTATCAAATTTGACATTTGTAAATTGTTGACTGCTGGTGACATTTCCAAGGACATGGAATGAACACTGGTTACTGTTTTATTTTACCATTTTGTAAAAGAATTCTATTTGCTTCAACTGCGAAAATCAAAATGTCATCAAATTGAAAATTGTCAGTAACTGAATTGCAACTCTGTGTATTTGTCTATATATACATTTAGTACATAACATATGAAAATGCTTTATTTTGATTGGATAATTAGTGATGACTATTTTTTAGCAATTCATTCTCAATCTTGGCAACTGGTGACTATACCTAGTGATGGGAACTATGCCAGCCTGAAAAGATTTCCTGCATGGACTATACCTGTGGAATCGATTTTCCCGCGCTGTAGTACTAATAACAATTTAAGGAAGTCATAAATTCATGGGACATTTTAACATAGGTAATATTTTTCTTCGATGAATTATATCCCTCGCTAAGGTTCGGGATAAAAATTTTACAAAAATAATGTTACCCATGTTAAAATCTTTAGCAATATTTAAAAAAAAATATCTTCTATGAATTATTTCTTAAATATAAACTACCTCAAATGTTTCACATTCAATTAGAGACCTGTACTGCAAACTCGTAGTAGCATCAGCCAATAAAAACTGTCCTTTTATTGTTGTTACATAACCGTCATCTGCAATTATCCATGGAACATTCATCTCAATGTATGATCCTGGATTAGCATTCATATGGATAGCTTGAGTCTCCTAAAATTAAAAAAAAAATTGTATATAATAGCGTGTTCTTGATAGAATTTTATTTCTCACATCATCCCACATGCATTACAGGCATATTCGATGTGAGATACCTATGTGAGATTCACGCGTCTCATATCACATGACCTTTTTTGGTGCCACAAAGCGAAAAACCTTATGTCACAATGTGAAAACGTTGCAAAAACAAACCATTTCCTATGAGTCTTTAAAAAAAAAATCTGAACTTGTGGTGGCTTCAAACTATAATCTGATATAGTCCGTTTGACCAGCCTAAAACAGGACTAAAAAATTAATTAAAAATCAACAGTTCAACTTATTGATTTTTTTTCCCCACACATTTACTCATATATCATCTACCTACTCTGACAAATAATTTCAGAATTTTGACACTATTTTCAAAAAAGTTGCCCATTAGGTCTCTATGTTAAATATTTGTACCAAATGTGGATATGTGCAGAGGGAGTTAGTATGATTGTTGTTACCAACTTCCAGTGTAAACAATAACAACAACACATGTGATTTTATTTACATTTCACTGTCATGTGATTACCTAATTTGAATATGTTACCAGAACCCAAGCATGCATGAGATGTTCATTTCACTTTCACCAAGTGACAATTTTGATTCGGCTTCAAAATAATCAAACACTTTTAGTATTAAATCCTGTTTTTGATCTGAAGTTTTGAGAGGCATGACTATCCTTTCTATATAAGGGCAGATAATTTTTAATTTGTAAATATTAATTTATGAAAAGACAAAAAAAATGTTGTTTTTTTTCTACCTTTATTTTATATTTTTTCTATTATATTTAAAAAATATATATATTAATTATTTGTTTTTTTCATTATGCTTAAATACCATACATAAAACTTGTTTTCATTTTCTAAAAGTATACACAAAGCATGGGCTATATACATGGTATATCTGGTCAATACACATAGGCTTACTTTATAACCATGTTCTTTGAGTTCAAATACTGGGCTTTAGAAAACACCAAAACAAAATGTGATTTTATTTAGAATTTAAAGAAAAAGATTTAAAATTCAAAGGCTTGCATTTATACTTTTTACTTTTAAATTTCTAAAATAATTTCCAATAAAATGTAAAAAGTTAAACTTTTGGTGAAATGAACATCTCATGCATGCTTGGGTTCTGGTGACATTCAAATTAGGTAATCACATGACAGTGAAATGTAAATAAAATCACATGTGTTGTTGTTATTGTTTACACTGGAAGTTGGTAACAACAAGCATACTAACTCCCTCTGCACATATCCACATTTGGTACAAATATTTAACATAGAGACCTAATGGGCAACTTTTTTGAAAATAGTGTCAAAATTCTGAAATTATTTGTCAGAGTAGGTAGATGATATATGAGTAAATGTGTGAAGAAAAAAAATCAATAAGTTGAACTGTTGATTTTTAATTAATGTTTTAGTCCTGTTTTAGGCTGGTCAAACGGACTATACTTTCAAGTTGTTTATTGCGATATAAAACTAAAACTCATAAGATAATTTCGAATATCATATTTATTTTTCATTAAACCACATATTGTTGAAGTAAGATAATTTTTTTCATTGTGAAGTTGGACAAAATATCTGAAAAATAATCAGTGATGGTCAATAATGTGAGATGAGACAATTCCACCTTCAGGTTACATTTTCTTTCATCAGAAATTTGGCATGCCTTATTTCTGACTTGAAAATGTCCTAAGGTGAAATTGACCCATTTCACATTCTTGACCATCACTGATTAATATAATCTGCTCACTTTTTTCTATGTGTCAACAGAAATGTGTGGCATTAAATGACAACGTTTTCTGATATGTTGTAAATACAGTTTAAATTTTATCTCCGTCACATAAGCCAAGATAAAATTATATGATAAATTTGATTTCTTTTACACATGACCACACAATTGTTTATTTGACCAGTCCTGTTGTATCACCAATCACCATCTTATCCTCTCTACAAATTAGTTCTGGGTGTCTGATATGCATTAAGGAAATTTGAATTAGAATTGACCATGTGGCAGTCCTTGATAAAAAAAAAAAATCTGATTATTCCTGTTCTATGTTTTTTTAATGAAATCTGCAATCATATTCTTTTTTAGTGCTTCAAATAAAAAATTCCTACTAAACTTTAATGAAGGTTCAGAGATTCACTTGCATCTGTATCGTTCATTTGATAATTACATGTATTGCTAAAAAAAAATAATAAAAGTTTTTATAAAGAGCCATTCAATGATGACTCATGTAGATATTGAGTCCCATTAGTTCAAAATGTTCTGAGAAAAAGTTTTTGTTTAAACATTTTCCCACAGAGTGCTATTTCAAATTATATGTCAATTACTGATGGATGTCTTGGGTTTTGGGTTCAATACATACAGAAATTTCTGAAAAATTGGCTTTTAACCTGTTTTAAACAATAAGTGTCGTATGCTAAGTGAAGTCCAGCAATGATGACTATCATACAATTATGTTAAAAATCCATACCCAGGTACCCAGGGACAAAACGTAGTATTTTTGCTGCAATTGCCAGCTGGACTCCCTAAAACAACAATTTTAGTAGCCCAGCAACTGACTTTGATGTATGTATGAAATATTCAAAATTTCTGAAAATATTAAGAACCCCAGGCTTGCTATTAGGCCCGTTTAGTTTTATCCCTGCATAAGAAAATATTTCCAAATAGGTCAGTGTTTCAAAGAAAAATTGAAAAATAAAAAGCATGCAGATGGATCATGAATGTTTTGTTTGTTTGTTTGTTTGTTTGTTTGATGGTGTTTAACACCACTTTCAACAATATTTCAGTTATATCGTGGCGGTCAGTTTTATTGGTGGAGGAAACCGGAGGACCCGGAGAAAACCACTGTCCTGTCGAAAGTCACTGACAAACTTTATCACATTATGTTGTACACATCACCCTGATCGATACTCAAACTCACAACATCAGTGGTGATAGGCACTGATTGCATAGGTAGTATTAAATCCAACTACCATACGATCACGGCCACGACAGCCCCGACCATGAATGATAGATGATGAATATGAGAAAAAATTGATAATACCTCACATAGATCTTCGATTGAGGCAATTTAAAAACAAATAACCTAAGAAGAATCTTGATCATTATCCTAAGCTTGTTAAAAAATAATTCTAGATTGTGATTGACCAAGTAATACTGGTAATAATCTTACTGAATTCTTTGTGAAGAGTATATCAATGGTTGTCCTATGGTACATGTTCATCCTAAACTCAAAGGTCTTGTACTGTCTAAGTTCACCAGGCTTTGGTTCAATGGTGGGTACCATGTCTTGGTAATCAGCAGGATAGAAAAACTTCCACAATAGTTCCCTGTCAAACGATATTTTATAACAAGTTCAAACAAGCAAAGAAATAATAAACTTTATACTACAGTTAAACCAATCCAATTAAAACTAGGAAGAACTGTTTTAGATACCTAAAACTTATGTCTCTCCTTAATGCGGCCATCTGTACAACAATAAGTTACACATTATGAGTTGAATGATACTATTTAAAAAACAATTATTTGAATATCATTGACCTATCTCGAAAGACAAAAATGTTATGGCCCAGACAAGAAAATACTATCTAAAAAACAATTATTTGACCTTGAGGTCAAAGGTTAAGGTCCCATGAAGGTCATTACGGTATGCGACACACCGCCTTATGGTCATGCACCCACATACCAAATATAATTGACCTATCTGGAAAGACAAAAAAGTTATGGTCCGGACATGCTTCGTTGAGAAGAAGCAGAAGAAGCGGAAGAAAAAATCAGACTAAAACAATATGTCTCCCTTCGTTCGAAGGGGAGACATAATTAGATGTTTCTTGTATCTCTTTTTCATTTTTTTCTTTCGAAAAAGTTGAATTTGGTCTTCCTTTCATTGCCCCTGACCTTGTGTTAAATGATTAAGGGGATTTGGTTTGGTTGGTTTGTGGTGTTTAATGCCACTTTCAACAATATTTCAGTTATATCGTGGCAGTCAGTTTTATTGGTGGAGGAAACCGGAGTACCCAGAGTAAACCACTAACCTGCCGCAAGTTACTGACAAACTTTATCACATAATGTTGTATCAAGTACACCTCGCCTGATCGGGTTCGAACTCACAATATTGGTGATAGGTACTGATTGCATGGGAAGTTGTAAATCCAACTACCATACGATCACGACCACGACAGCCCCTAGATTAAGGGGAACTTAAGTTATCGAGCAGAAACCATATGTGGGATTTATGGATGGACGTACATGTGTAAAACTTAATGTCCCAAGTGACTAGTGTTGGCCGCATAAAAATAACTGAAAGTGACGATAAACGTGCATAAATTAAACCAAACAAACTAAACCTATCTGTATGATTTATAATATCTATGTACATCACATATTCAAGATTACAAATCTCTCTTTTATTGCAGGTTTAATAAAATTTTCACAGATGATTCTGGTTAGAAAATGAAATAACTGAAAATCAATTAAAATTGAAACCATCTACACCCCCTTTCAACACAACTACTTTTGACCAGTTCAAATCATTTCATGCAACTTTCAGAACAAATATTTCAGCGGAAAAATAGCTGAAATCAATTAAATATCTGAAAAATATCATCCCTTAATAAATAAAACAATTAGATCATCCAAAATTACTTCTAGTATGTTCTTATTAAGGTTACGATGTATACCTTTGTCTGTCTGCCCAAGGTCCATAATTAAAGTCTGTATTTTTACCAAATCCTGCTACTACACTTAAACATGGATATGTTCTCAGTACGATGGTCTCGCCATCTGCTAACTGTACACTCTCTGGTTCATATGGTACCGTTCCTGTAATGTTAAAAAAATTAAGTTGGTTATCTAACACTGCAGGGATAAAATGTAACAGGGACCCAGTGTTCCACTAAAACTTGGACTGGGTTCCTGAAGATATTTGGACAGTAGCCCAGATGGTTACTGGAATTTTTTAATATTTCATGTGCAAATCAGTTGCTGGGTCCAAAGAAGTTTTGTTGAGCTACTAAAATTGTAATTTTAGGGACCCCAACTGGCAACTGTAGCAAAAATAAAAAAAACATTTTGTGTTTGTTAACAGTTTAACAAGATGGATATTTCAGGATTTTCTGAACTGTTGCTTTACCAAAAGTAATCTGTATACTAATATGATTGTCTTAAAGCTACTAAATGCCTGTATCCACAGTAACAAATTAAACATGCTTTATGCCAAACTGAATACCATTTAAATTGGATGTGAAATAAAAAAATATATACATACAGAGTAAAACATTTGATTTATTTGGTTTTTTTTGTGTTTAATGCCACTTTCAGCAATATTTCAGCTATATCATGACGACCAGTTTTAGTGGTGGAAGAAGCAGGAGTACCCGGAGAGAATCACCGACCATGGGTAAGCAACTGGTAAACTTTATCACTTGCGGCTGCGAGCCGAGTGCACCCTTTTTTGCAATTTACAAAGCGAACCCACGCTGTATTGGTGATAGGCATGTATGAGTTGTTAGGTAATCCAACTAACTAACTCATTGAGCCACCCGGGTCCTCAGAGTAAAACATGTTTGTGTAGCCGAGTTGGTTACATTGACATTTGATTATCGTTCCTGATATTTTCAATTTTTTAAATTCGCCAATAATTTGAATATTTATATTTCTAAAATGTCGCTTTGAATAATAAATTATAATTAAAACATATATATTTTCATTCCATTGTAAAAATTAGAGATTGTTTTGACTTTAAATATACAATTTTGCTCTTAAACATTTCGCTTCAAAGCAATCTAACCACTGTGTTCATTTTATATATAGTTTGAAATCTACAAATGTTTCATTGCTCGAGAGCTACCATGTAGCTCACAGTAGGAGGTCTTTGAATTCCAATTCTAGTCACATATTAGGGTAAAATAGTTTGATATCATTTCTAAATTGTACTTTTGAATATTTGATAATAATTATTTATTTGTTGTTGATTATAATATTGCAATAAAAATTGTTTCAGTTAAATTCTCGCTTATTATAGCCAATATATACAGTTGGTATAGTATTATCCACATTCGAATCACGTAGCATACATTTTACGGCGAGTCAAGTCTCCCATTGTCGTTCCTGCTACATTTGATACATATGATAACAATTTTGATTGAAATAGATGTCAAACACAATGCTATGCTAACAACGGATGTCTTGAAGCACCCGCTAAGTCATAGTAAATAGCTGGTCCACGCATTTTTCAATTTTTCCTGTATGATAAAGTTTTATCAAACAACGACAACGGTGACATAATGACTTCAAATTGTCCGTCTCTTTATTTTGTTAATACCTCGTTCATCCATGAAAAAATGTACATTGATTTCTCTTGTCTGTAGCACAACAAAACCTTCTCCCATGTTACGTGGAGGTCTGAAAAATGGAAACAAATTGTTTACAAACCTAATTTAACAAGATAATAATGAGTTCCTTTTTATGACAGTACAAATGTACAGTCAAACCTGCCTTATGTGACCTTCCAAGGGAACATTGAAATAGGGTCACATAAGACAGGTGGTCACTAAATACAGGTGTAATGGATATGAAATGCACTTAGAAGGGAAATTAAAATTAAGGTCACATATTACAAGTTATTGCTAAATAGAGGTGGTCACTAAAGCAGGTTTGACTGTATATTGATTTAATATGAAAATTATAGAATTTTGCATCTAGTATTGGTGAGTGATTGAGTGATTGTTGTTTAATATCAAGTGAGCAGTTTTTCAGCCATATCATGGCAAGAACATTACAAGTTACATTTCAATGAGATGATGATATCCACTTTGCACTAGACCAACATACTTTGTTAGATTTTTATAGTGCTAGCTCACCGAAACAACAGTCCACAGGTAGACATGTCGCTTCACTCGTACACATTATTCTGATTGCGAGCCACCAGTCTTTCTCTTTGCTCTTACTCCTTATCACTGCATGCTTAGCGGAAAAGCAACAAATAACGATTTTATAGTCTTTGGTTGGACTTAACCTGCGAACCCACAATCTACCACATTTGAGGCAATAATGCTAACCATTATACAACTGATGCAGTTCATCTAGTATTGGATAATTTTTGAGTAGACTCAAGAAGAATAGTTTCAAAAACAATGTGAATATTGCTTAATATCACTTTTGTGTAATTGCAGCTGTATGATGGCAAAAAAAATCAGGGTTCATATTTTCAAGTGACCAATCAGCGATAAGCCTATCCAATCTTGTGGTATTAAAACCGAGCACATTCTGAGATATGATGTGTGATTTAACAATATATTTAACGGTCTTGCAAATATTGGACGGTCAAAGATAAATGAAAGGTAACCTAACATAATCCCAAAACGAGATGTTGTTGCATCTTAGAGTATCACAAGAAAAAAATGAAATAAAAAAAAAGATACAACAAACATCTGATTTTAATTTGATTGTTCGGGGCATGAACCCACACCACATCTGTGGTGTTGGGCTTGTGGTAATAAGTCAACAACCTTAACCACTGTCATCCAGATCCCATGAAACAATATGTACAAAAGTTTTGACTGGACTTGACCATTATATAAAGCCTGAGCTCTCATATCCCAGACAATAAATATAGAATAACATTAGTTATGAAGGTCCAGACAGACATCATCGCTAGTATAGCAATGAGTACAATAGGATGTGAACAGGCCTGGGGTCAATTACATTGCAAAGTAATGCAGTACATTTACAATTACATTGAATAACTTCAATTAAAATTACCATTACCATTACTTTTTTTACCATGTAATGAATTACATTACCATTACTTTTTTTTACCATGTCATGAATTACATTACAATTACTTTGCCTATGTAATGCTATTACATTTTTCCCCAAAAGTAAATAAGGGATATATTTTGTCATAGTCTCAGTCTGTATTTTTTCTTGTTTTCTGATTCATTTTCATCAGTATCATCCAATAATGGTAAGGTTTGTCAAAACCTTCTACACTGATATTATTGTTCTAAATGATGACATAACAATATTTTTGACGTTACACTGACCGATACTTTTCAGTGTCAGAATCAATCTGTTGATATTGACAAGATTACGTTTTTGTATATTAAAAAATGTATAAATTATCATTAAAAGGAGATACAAAATCTAAAATCTACTTACTCATCTACTGGACCATTATACTTCGGACTTGGTACAAACATAATTTTAAAGTTTTCAGCTTTTCCTCTGGCATCATGCATTAGTACATCAAATGGAGTTGAAGCAGGCTTGGTTGTGTAAACAAAGTTTCCGTCATCAAACTTGACTATCATTGAATTAGGAACTAGGTGGTTACCAAATATCACTCTTCCCTACAATAATATGTAATAAAACCGTCTTATTGTAGTCTACCTCTTATAAGGCCATCCCGTCTGCAGTGAAAAATTGGCCGCGTAAGAGAGGTGGTCTCCCTTGAGGGGAACAACTTAGCAGTATTTTACCACCTCAGTGCATCTGAAATCTAGCCTGATAATACAGTCTTTGTCTTAATTTTTTCACCTACTTGCCCGAAAGTCAAATTTAGAAACAAATTCTATTTATTCAAACAAATTCTTTCATAATTTTCACTTGTCTGAATCCAGTTTTACTTGTCCCGGGCTTCGGGCAAGTGGTTTAGCGTGAATACTGTAATAGGGGTGGCCTGTGATGTGATAGAATTTCAACCATCACATTGCAACATATATTACATTATTTTTATTCCAACAGAAAATATAATACAATATTTATTCCACATTATATGAAGATGTTTATACATTTATTGCATGCTGGTTAGGGAAATATGAAAATTTATTCACCCAAGAGTATCATATTCCCTGAGGGCAACACCCGAGGGGAATATGATACTCGTGAGTGAATAAATATTCATATTTCCTGAACCTGCATGCTATAAATGTTTTATTATACTGAATGAATCCAAGAAAACACATACATGTAAAATACTGCTGGCAAACATATTTTAAGTCCATTGGAACGTTGTCTCAGACATTTAAAAACCACATCCACAACATTGTAACGGTCTCCTGCAAGTGATGTGTTCCGAGTGGCTCTGACGTTTTCCTGTCAAAGAACGATAACTCTGGCGGGGAAACCCGCAAGGCTTCCGAGGGGGTGGAATATGATTTTTATTTCACGGATTATGATTTTTGTCCTGTGTAATCATGTGTTCTGATTTTTACCCATTGTCCAATCAAATTAATCTATTTATGGTAATTAATACATTGTATATGAGGTATTATAATAATATAATATATTATCCAAAGGAACAAATATTAGGTGGAAGAAATATAGCATTATATACATTCACAGATCATTGGTGAGAGTGGCTTTATTGCATGGAAATTGCTGTATAGCTGCAAATCGTTGTGCATAATACACATTTATGAATAATGCACACTTTTTTTTATTATTGATTGAGAAAGGCTATTCCAGAAATAATTGCATGGGGAGGGGGAGCCTCTTCATTTTTTTGTGTGTTCTATATACCCATCATGCATGAATTTATTTCTCTATACAGCTCTTGTAGCTGTTTATAAAATACACAATCCTACAGTAAATCAAAATAAAAGCCCCTCCTCCCTCCCATATAAAATAATTTCTGAAAAAGCCTCACTGCGAGGTCAAAAGTGTTTAGGGTCATATTTAAGTAAGTACATGTATATACATAAATAAATACAATAATCAGAATACATTTTACAGTTCTAAGGTTTTATTTTATATGCATATCAGGAAACACACATATAGCAATTTTTTTTTTCAGTGTCAAATTGCAACAATTCTTAACAATTAAATAATCCATTGTTTTGTATTATATAATACAATGGGTTTATATATCAGGGGCTGCTCTGGCTCCCAAAAAGTAGGAGCCAGAAAAATCGCCAGGTGCCATTTTCAGGTGCCAGTTTTGAAAGTCAGGAGCCAGTTTAGGAGCCAGCTAAAATTTTTACAAGGAGCCAATTTTTTCGAACCGAAACAGTGGATAATTGCATGTACCACTACCAGTTTCATGTATAAATGGTCCGGATTTGTTTGTACAAATGTTAATGTCTGTATTGTACTTCTGTTTTTCATTTCGATTTCATCATTAAAACAAAAAGATTTATATAATTTATTACAATATACTGTATTTTACGGATTATCAGGGATTCAGCCAGGATTTTGAGACCATTAGTCACTTTTGCGGAACAGATTTTTAATGTCAGAGCTTAATCTTATAATCAGTTACTTTGCCTTATTAGTTAGTAATGGAGATTGAAAAGCTATGAAAACCTCCTAGGATGGGAACATACTCTGCAAATTAGAAACCAACTGATAAAACATAACATTGCCATGATTTTGATCTAATACCACACAAATTGTAATACCCCCACCCCCCTCCCTTTTTTGAAATATTACTGTGCTTTGAACTAATACCACACAAATTGTAATAAGTTTATAACCCCCACCCTTTTTGAAATGTTACTGTGCGTTGGTCTAATACCACAACATTTGTGTAGACTTCAGCAGAAAAAAATATGTCTCTGCCAATGGTCCAACTTCTAGATACTTTGTACAAAATGTAGGTAATGAATAGAACAAACGTCAAAAACTGAAGCAAGTTGTAAAATAAATAATTGTTTCTCAGATCTCATAATCAAATTGCAACAATTGGAATAAAAATACTGACTGTGGTTATTTTTTTTTCACGTGTCTGTTTGTAAATAGTTCTATGAATAGAACGCAATTGTTACCCGGATGCTGATCGATAAAAAACTTATGCGTCCTCGTGCAGTGCATTTCAATGGCCAACCTTCGCATATAAAAAAATGACCATATTAAATATGAGAACTAAGATTATATTTCACAGAAATGAGAATAAATATAGAAAGATCGTTTGGTTAAAAGTATCGGTGGATTACATTGTGAACTCCTGTTAAACTTGATCGCGCCATTTTTATTTTTTAAGTTTCTTAATAAACCAAAGTTTATGACTTTTCGAGAAAGTCACTTTCAAATACTTAATAAATACAGATGTACGATAGACAAAAGACTTCCTAACTCCAGTATAAACATGATATCGACATTTTCATAAATGAAAGTGGCAAAAATAGTTCGCTATGGTGGACATTATCGTGCAACGATTAACGAATGATGATTACAAAAATATGTCCACTTAAAATACATACTGTGACATTTTGAGTACATGTCAATCATAACTATAAAAAAAATATCATTATCGTTGATTGAATTCTTTGTCTGGGTCATTATCTTTAACCAGGTAAATCAAGCCAGGTGTGATCAAAGATTACTCAATAAAAACAAAAATTCTATAATCCGTTGATTGGTTTGTAACATGTAATAAAATTGTCATTGTAGTGACTAATTAGTTTTAATCAGCAAATGAAGAAGAAGAATGGATTGTTACAAACATTTTTCTATGATATTTTGAAAATTCAAGTGACGAATTGGGTACGGGAAATACTCGTCACTTGCGAAAATCAATTGTCAATAATTTATTGATTTTTGTTACGGTACACAGTGATTATCTATAAATTTACACAAGGAAATCTAGGCACCAAAAAAATCGCCAGCAGCCGATTTCAGTCGCCAGTCAAGAAAAAAAATCGCAAATTGCGACATTGGCGACCGACAGTGCGATCCCTGTATATAGTGATTTTTTTTTCAGTTTCAAATTGCAACATTTTTTAACAATTAAATAATTCATTTTTGGGCATTATATGGTACAGTAGAACCTGTACGTTCCGACACCTGAGTTTTCCGACATCCTGTGACTTCTGACAAGAAATTCAGGTCCCAAAATATTTCTTTAACATTCTTTGTTAAAAAACCTTGAGTATTCCGACACCTGTCACTTCCAACATCCAACACTGTCTTACGGTCCCAATGTTATTAATTACACTTAATTAATACTGTCTTATCCAACCCTTTGATCTGCTCATTAATAAATTACCATCCTTCCATGTGTATCATTAACCATTAACAAATTGACAGACTTACCTCACAAATAAATTGTGATTTTAACTAATTGATTGGCAGGCAATTAGAGTCTGATTAGTAAGGGTTAAAAGTAGGTGTACAAAGAATATATGTAATAATTAAAATTTTACAGTTACCTGTTTTCACTTTCTTTGTAAAAAACATGTCTACAACCATTATCTGATACATGTATATTATGAAATTGTTCTAGGCTTGTGTACACAAATAAGTTATGATTTGAATTTATTGATTGACAGGTGATTAAAGACTCATTATTAAGGGTTAAAGTAAGTTTACCAAGAATATAATAATTAAAATTTTACAAATAACTGTTTTCACTTGCTTTGTAAAGGACATGGCTACAACCAACAATTATGTGATCAGATTATGAAATTGTTCTAAATATATCATTTTTTTATAAATTAAATATTAAATGTATTTTCATCTACATTGTAGTTCCAATTATTTAAATCATCCTACATAATCAAAGATACACAATTTCTTCCTTTGTTAAATTTGTGCAAATTTCTGTTAACTAAAAAGAAAACCTGAATTTTCCGACATCCTGTGCAATCCGACACATTTCTCTGGTCCCTTGGTTTGTCGGATTAGACAGGTTCTACTGTACAATGAAATAAAAATTGGAGGAAATTTGTGGAATTGCAATATATATCACAATGTAATCACTAATAAAATATCACATAAAAAATGGTTTTAAGACATTTTAACTTAAAAAGTTCTATCATCAGATTATTAGTGCTTGAATTGTATAATTACAGTGATACCTGTCAAACCTAATCTGAATAAAACCAGAATCCTGTATAAACCAAACTTTAATTACAGCTCAAATGTAGGAAATCTTTGTTAATTTAAATATAAACTGAACACCTGTCTATTCTGAGCACAAAAGTTGGCCCCAAGGAAGTTCAGATTAGACCGGTTTCACTGTATTTATTACTTTACAACTCACACAATGTAAACAATGACATACACACACTCAATAAAAGTAGGAAGCCCATGTTCTCTCAAAAGTTTGTTGTCAATTGCAAAAATATTATACATATTTCTACATAGGGTTAGGGTTATGGTGTTTAATGCCACTTTCAACAATATTTCAGTTATATTATGGCAGTCAATTTTATTGGTGGAGGAAACCGGAGTATCTGGAGAAAACCAGCGACCTGTCGAAAGTCACTGACAAACTTTATCACATAATGTTGTATCGAGTACACCTCGCCATGAGCGAGATTCTAACTCACAAATTTAGTGATGATAGGCACTGATTACATAGGTACTTGTTAATCCAACTACCATACGATCACGGCCACGATGGCAACTTATTTATATATAAAAAATGACATAATACATACAGAATTAATCTGTACTTTGATAACAGGAATTAAATCTCTCCACACAAATTCTTTTTTAGTCACAGCTCTGAAAAGAAATAATGATACAGTGTAAATTATATAAAGAAAGTTTTAACAGTGATGGCCAACAATTCCACAAATATCAACAAACAAAAAAATCATTTCTCACCTTAACTCATTGAACATAAAAAAGATCACAACATGATGTTGGAAATAAAGGTCCTGGTATGGGACAGGCACACATATGTGGCAGGGTTAAAATGGTTTTTTTTTTTTTATCAAAATCTTATGTACAATTTCTTAAATTAGTTGTTAAGTACTGTAGATGGGTAGTTTTATTTAATTATAACAAAATTTCCTTTTAGCATGCAATATGTGAGCGGTAAGTTTTTGAATTTTAATTTTGTGTCATAATAGTTATTAATTTGTATGTATGAAGATTGACACTCGGCTACTACAGAGGTAAAATAACATCTAAATCTATTTTTAACTCCATTGTTGTAAATCCCTAAATTACCTTTTTATTGAAGCAAACTTCAATAGTAAATAACTTCTACCTCTAAATAAACTCAACAAATGTGTGAATGATTATTATTGTATAATGCCAAATAAGTAATTTTTCAGCTATATCATGGCGAGAATAAATTACATTTCAATAAGATGATAATGATGATGTCCGCTTTGTACTAGACCAACACACTGAGTTGGATTTTTATAGAGCTAGCCCTCTGAAACAACAGTCCGGAGGTAGACATGTCCCTCCACTCCGACACATTATCCTGATTTCGAGCCAAACTGTCTTTGCTCTTACTCCTTAATGTTGTATGTCTTAGTGGAAAAGCAGCACATACCAATTCTATAGTCTTTAGCTTGACCTGACTGGTGCTGATGATCTACCTTACTCGAGTCGAGCAAGCTAACCATTACACCACCAATAGAAATATAATGCAACTAAAACTCTATAGGTGAAACTGTTATTAAACCGTCTTTATTAATCTGTTTAGGGGTCGTCATGGTAGTGATCGTATGGTAGTTGGATTTACAACTACCTGTGCAATCAGTGCCTATCACCACTAAAGTTGTGAGTTTGAATCCCACTCCGGCAATACAACATTATGTGATAAAGTTTGTCAGTGACTTGCAACAGGTCGGTAGTTTTCTCTGGGTACTCCGGTTTCCTCCACCAGTTTTATAACTGACCACCACGATATAACTGAAATATTGTTGAAAGTGGCATTAAACACGACAAACCAAATCTATTAATCTGTTTATACACATTTTTTGCACTAAATTTTGCTGTAAACAATGTACTAGGTTTACAGCTTTTACCTAGTACCCGTTGTGAAAATGAATTCCATGACATACCTTCTCTTTTCTTCATCATCTGCCTTATCCTTTGAATCATCTTGCACTTCATCAACAGTTTCAGATTTCCCAGAAAACAGTTTTTCCAATTTTGAATAATTACCAGACCTATTATAAATATGGAACTCTATATCATCTAGAAAGACTGCTACTCTGGATTCAGAATGAGACAAATCTGAAAGTAAATACAGAGCCATTCAGATAGAGACAAATCTGAAAGTAAATACAGAACAATACAGAAAACAGTGTAAAAATAAGATAAAAAGCCAAGAAAAACAAATTTTATGCATTATTAAGGGGCATAACTCTGGACCAATAAAAGATCAATCTAAAAGTACATATCTATTTTATTTGTATTCACAAAATATTGGATTAAGATAATGCTGGAAACCCAAAAGCTGAATAATCAGCTGTGACCTCTTATTTCCAATTATTCTAGTCTTAATTCATGTAATCAGTGATTGAAATTATTTGATGACTAAATTTCCCCTAACAATATATAGCCACCGGTAGCCTATGTTTAACACAGGGATACTTGCAGCAATTTAATTTAACGAATCCAAAAAACATTTCTGGAAAGTTTGGTGTGTCCCACCATTGTAAAAATCTAATATTTGAAAGCTTTAGTGAGTTCCAACTGAAAATGGTGAGTCCATGACTCATCTAGGAAAGTTGAATGGATCTCTGCAACACATACATGTAATCTACTAATTACGAAAAGAAAGTTTAAACAGTGTTGAGTGATGGTCAACAATTCCACCAATATCAACAAAAACGAACAACCACCTCTCATCTAAATTCGTTACACAAAAAAGATCACTACATATGACATTGGAAATCCATGTCCTGGCTTGGGACAGGCACAAAAATGTGGTGGGGTTAAACATTGTCCACTCTATGGTTTGTCTTACTGACATACATGTACTACAAATGTACTTACCTTCATCAATAGTTTTTGGTATATATGGTCGCCACCATTTAAAAATTATCCATCCATATTGAATTCTCATTGTAAAATCTTCTGTGATAATGTGCACATCTCTAAACATAATTTTCCCTGACAAAACAGAAAACGAAACAGCACCTAAAATAGAAACAAATTTTATTATCCTAAAATTATTGTGATAGTTTCTGTCTATCAACTTTTTTCCATTTATAGTTCAATTGAGAAATAGCTTAGGGTCAGACTCAGACCAACAGCTTATATCTGGCATATAAATATATATAACTTATTTTAGGTTTTCTAAACGGTACATGTGTATTCAATTTTTTTCTTCTTGTTGCAAAGAACCCAGGTTTTTAGTTGTGTTCAAAAAAGACTTTAGAGGCTGTTAGAGGCCATATTTGGCCCTTAATATACCAATAATCAGGCATCTGGTAAATAAACAGCTGCGCATGATAGTATATGCTCCAAAACAAGTCCCATAATTCTCGGACAGCGAAAGTGAAACACATCAGACCCTCTGACCCCCATATCTAATAATCTGATAAGGTTTGTAGAAAATCTGTCAAGGCTGAGTAAGCACAAAATACCAGGTTTCAACACTTTTTAGATGAACTAGATCAAAGGACTAGTTAATAAAAAAAAAAATCAACTAGTCCTAAATTAACTGATCTAGGGCCCCAAAAAAAATATGTCTCTTAAGGGTTCACCAAAAAAATAGGGCAGGTAGGTAGGTATTTTCATTTTATTTTATTTATTCATTTTATTTTTTCTTTGCAGTGTTCCGTCTTTTATCCTGTTTTGGTGTACACATTTCATGAAGCTTAAGCTATTTGAAGTGATGAAGTAAATAAAATATAGAATTCAACACATTTCACATCAAACATTATAACATCACCAATGGTGAGGATCCCATCAACACTAAATCGTCCTTGTCCTTCAAATCAGTTGAACATTTCACGGTAATTTGAAACTCTTTTTCATTATAAGGTCCGCGGTACATTTCAAATTAAGTTCCATAGAAAGCATAAGTCTATTTGGAACTCCTGTTATCACAGATATCTTATCAATATGGGAAGATTTCTTAAACTTTAGAACTAATACGCTTGTCTCCTCCATGGGCATAGCCACATTGTTTTCCTTGGAATCGATGTGGATATCTAGAATGCTATATTGAATACATATAAAGTCACGCATCTGTATGACTTTAATAAAACAGACACATACACGGCGATGGATTTCCAGAAGTGGGATTTTTACTTTCACTTTCACTTTCGTTTCAAAGATAAAAAATGAAGAAAATGGCTTAGGGTTGGCACTAATAATAGGGTCGGTCGGGTAACCCTAAACAGACATTTTTTTGCCCCAGTCTTGCTAAGATGAAAGCCTGATAGCAGTCTAAACCAGTGTCCCCTTTCCCCCTCCCCTCCAACACCAGATAATAAAAAAATATGTGCAAAGTTGTTAATAGTCTTGCTAAGTAGTGATTAAACAGGGTATCAAATGTTATCATGGATTCCAAATATTGACAACTGCATTAGTGGTGTAATGTTTAGCATGTTCGCCTTGAGTGTGACAGATCATGGGTTCAAATCCCTACCCGGTCAAACCAGACTATAATTGGTATTTGCTACTTCTCTGTTAAGCACACAGCTTGAAGGAAAAAAATAGCAAGGTCAAAAACGGGTTGGCTCTGAATCAGAATAATGTGTCGGGCGACATGCCTACCTCTGTCTGTTGTTTCTGTGAGCTACAGTACAGTTAGGGACATACCATGATAAATCTTAGTGATACTGATATATCTTTTGGTCTGTTTAATCCATGTTAGGCATGTACTTATTCTGATATGCCTTTTGGGTGATAGCAAGTAACACTCTATTAAAATGTAAAAGAAATTTTGAAGATATATTTAATAGAACAAAAGATATATCCAATTCACAAAAAAGAGTGATACGTTTATCACAATGATTTATCATGCTATGTCTCTGACTGTACTGTAGCAATCTATAAATCCAACTAAGCATGTTGGTCTAGTACAAAGTGGACATCATTTCATTGAATGTAAGTTGCTCTTGCCATGATATAGCAGTAAATTTCTCATTTGGCATTAAAAAGCAATCACTCACTTTTTCAACAAGACAGTTTACAATCATTTCTCAAAGTGTGGCTGAATGTGCAGAAAAGGGAGTGGGTTGAGGGACAGGCAAGCTGACTTGCCTTCTCTGTAATGCAGAACAGAGCCATTGGACACACATGCAGGCCTAGATACGATAACGTAACCCTCAGTCCGCTTTTGCTCCCAGCGAGGGATATGAATCGGTCCCATTCAACGTATGGGAGCAGTGCCCGAAGTGATTCACACTGGGTGGTTTTTTGTCCTAATTCCATTGTAAGTGGTTGGAAAAATTAATGGGGGTGAAAGATAAATATATTTAGGTAAACCTTGAGGTGCTAAGTAAACGCTGCATCAATCCATGGTAGACTTATATCCATCTGAAAATTTGAATGAATGAAATCTTCTTTCTGTCTGACATTTTGTTTACAAGTTGCTATTTCACATGCACTTGCCTCGTTTTGGAGATATCCTTATTTAAATCAATCATAGTAAAACATTGTAGTAAGTTTTTCATATTTGGCATTCAGATCCATATATGGATAGGCTCCGCCTATCACGAGAGTATACGTAAGGTGCCATGGCGGACAAGAAACAATTTCCGAATACTAAATCGATCGTGAAGGTAGAAACAGGTATTGTAACACTTATTTCGTATCGCCATTACTTAAAAATTGTAGGGAATAATAAGTTATGACCAGATATGCAAAAAGAAAGTTGAAATATTCACTTAACGAAAATTTTAATTTGCTCCCATACATTGAATGGGACCGATTCGTAACCCTAACTGGAGCACAAGCGGAATGAGGGTTACGTTATCTTATCTAATGCAAGCCCAAATTGCCTACACAACCAATGCTTACTACATGAATATGTATTTTCTTACCTAGTTTTATGTGTCCGAGTTTAGCAAACTTGTTGATGACTGCAGTCAGGATAAGACCAATGACTCGGGAGTTGTAGAAAGTCAGAAAGATCACCCATATCTGAGCCAGGAATATCGATAAAAAGAACCAGTACCACTTGGAATCGTTCAGCTTAGACTGGATGTCACTAATGAAATTGTCACCCTTCGTCTCATTTTGTAAACTGACATCAAGAGAAATCATTTTTACTTTTGTAGTAACCGGCTATTATTGATGTGATTCAAGTCAAAAATGAAACCGATGTATTTTTGTGATGATAAGAGATCCCAGCCATTTTCTTAAATAATAAATAAATTTCACGTTGTGCATGAAAGTTGCAAAACGTGTTAGAAAGACTGAAATTACATATTTGTGTTTTGCTTTTCGTGTTCGATAAATACTGCAGTCGAAACGGAAGTATAAAGTTAAAGTAAGTTCCGGTTGTATAAAAATGGCGGGAAATACAATTCTTTCATTTCAACACACACAGGATACTATTTTCTTTTCTTTTCTTTGTGACATTGAAACATATGACCTTTCTTCGAAACACAAGACAATGTGACCTTACAGTAGCTGAAAATGTAACTCAGCGCCTTTCCTTGTCGGGAATTCGACCTAAGGGCGTTTGACTGCCTACCCGTCATGACAACTTTGGTTTGGAAAAATATCTTGACAAAATTAAGAATTTTGAACAGAGGAGAACTTTGACTAGATTTAGAATCTCTGCTCATAAGTTAGCCATAGAAACTGGCAGACACACGACAGAATTTGCACACGATGCACGGATAATACTGTAGAGGATGAGAGACACTTCCTATTTTCTTGTAACTATCACACTCGGGACAGAGAAGCCTTAATGTCCATTATCACTGAAAATTGTAAAAACTTTTCATTACTTAATATAGATGTAAAACTTGTATGGCTTTTAAATAATGAAAATATTGATATTCTTTGTGCTCTCTGTACTTTTTTAAAACATATTTAATCTTCTCTCCTGAAGTTTAATATCAAGTTGGGAGATGTTTCTCTCTTCTACAGCTGTTGCGGTCCACTGGGCACTTGATGCATTTAAGAATATAATGATGAAAATTGGTCCTAATGCACCTGCCCTTGATGCCCTCTGTATCTGTATGATGCAAATTTCCTCCATGTACATTGGCCATGAGGAGGACTTTAATTTCATTTCGTTTAATCATTTCCAGTCTAAATGTCCTTTAGGCACCGGCCCTTGGTGACCTCTGTATATGAATGGCATTGCTCTCATGCATGTACTTTGGTCATGGGGAGGACGCTGGATCTGCCTTCTGTCATTGAATTAGCCCCTTGCAAATATAAAAGGGTTTATTTCTATTTCGGTGTTCAGAAGAAGTTTGTTAGGGGTGTGTAGCTGAGGGTCTGTACCCCCTACCTTATTCATATATTTCAGATCTTAAAATTATACACCTTTTCTATATTGCATTGCCAAAAAGGTAACCCACTCCCATATTACCAGTATTACATATGTAGCTGTATCTTCTGCAGTTTCGAAAGATGTTCAATAAAAAACAACACTGTAAGAACATAGGACTGATATTCAGTTGATAAGGGATGGACTGGGTAATGGATAATCTATACAGTGATAAAGTTTCCCTAATTCAATACCTCCAGCAGGGCAGATAAATTTCTACTATGTTATCTCCTCTAGATAACGATGTCTGACATGTCAGTATCAGAACTTACATCAGCATGATCAGCAGCTGGGTTAAATTGAAGGGCTTTTCATATAATTATTCGTGTAAATATTGATAACCTTATCATATATTTCATGTAAATTTCCATACCTTAATATATATTACGAAGCACAAAAATGTGACCTATTCCAGCGACACGTCCCTATCACTTAATATATAGGAAGTGTAGGTAAACTGCCATCGCATCATTTTTATTTTTGTCTGAGTTTATGGTTCTGCTAGATTTTAAGTGGTTTATTTTGGTTTCTTGCTGTGCTTTGCTTATATCTTAGTTTGTGGTATGAATGGACTCTTGCTTTCTGTGCTATGCATGCTTGTGTTCTATTTATGTTTATTAATTTTAATTACATAACATATCAACAGTAAGCATGCACATATATACATTTATTATTTTTTAATGAATCACTATAATGACTTTGCCCCTTAATTTTTTCCGCGTTTCGAAGTATAGCGGAAAAATATTGTCTGAAAGTAACTGTAAGTTATGATATCTGTGTTTATTGTGATTGTTTGCCAAATATGGGTGAATTTGAGACACAGTAAGCACGTACATAATTAAAATTAATAAACAAAAATAGAACACAAGCATACATGTAGCACAGGAATATGCTTATCTGTATTCAGTGAAAAGCTCTATAGAGCTTAAGTTATTTATATTTGTAAAATATACGGAATCAAAATAAAGCTTTCGTATTCGTATATTTAATTTGTATTCGAATATTTGAGGCGTTCTGTCTGGGAGTAATTAAACACGACTTGTTTTATTACTCAGTACTCTTATGTTCTGTATAAAAAAAAAACCAACTAATAAAGCATAAAAAGACACATTTATGCCTTCTGTTCCTCAATTCGAATCCGATATGCTGTATGATTAGAAACCGATCATTTAACACTCAGACGGGACGGATGGGGTTATGAGACACGAATATTTCTTGGTGCGGAGCATCAACATAATTTGAAGGATTTCAACGGTGACTACTTATTTTTTCAAAATATTCAAAGGTCGTAAATTGACCTGTTATGGAGGTGGCAGTCAGTGTCATCGTCAAGTCGGGGAGGGGGTGTGGGGGGGGGGGGGTCTTGGTACCACACAGGCCCCCAGGAGCCGAGCAATTCATTGTGCAAATCCCTTGAAATTGAGAAATCCCAAAACTTACTTTGTGTCTAGTCTAAATATAAAGAATAATTTAAAAATCAAAGACAAAAACATGACAAAACAACACTTTCCAGTCAAAAACAGCGCGGCCCATGGAAAATCAGGCCTATTCCAACAATTCATTAACTTACTTGACATTGTCAAAAGCCAGAGCGATCGTGTGGTTACCCGCGGCAATATATGCGTCCCATTTTTATTATTGAAGTGGTATTTATTTAGCCCATTGTCACTGAGAACTGTGAATAATATGTTACATCGAATGACCACACAATCTTGACTCGGTCATCTATGATAATCCATGTTTTCAGCCTTCTTATATATGGATAATAAGATTATCCACATAGGGTCGACACCAGGATTTCAAGTTAGGAGGGCGTAGTTAACAAAATTGCGCTGAGCGAAGGGAGGCGCGAAAATTTTTGGGGTTTTTCCTGTGAAAAATCACGATTTTACGCCAAAATATCATATTTTTTCCAATTTTAGGGGGGGGGGGGGCGAGAAATGTTTGGGGTATTTCGTGTGAAAAATCACGATTTTACGCCAACATTTGTTTTCCCAATTTTTAGGGGGGGGCGCCGGGTGCCCCCCTGGACACATAAGACTATGAATACCAACAAGTAAAATATAAGAAAATGAGATGAAATTATAAAGAAATTTTTATTAAAATAAATATGTAAACAGAAAGTTAAAATAAGTAGTAATTCTGTGTCACGATCGCGACCGCCTGTGCTTTTAGTCTCATTTCCCAACATGTACTACACATGGTCATCATGACAAGTATGTATATACAGTAGAACTTCTATAGTTCTACAATATAAATCCGTGATGATGATCAAGACGGAGCAACGGCGAACTTGTCGGTTTGTTATGATCACGTGACCAAAACAAATCGAGTGCTGTATATATGTTGACAATGTCGATATATAAAAGACATACAATTTAATATTTTAAACGGTAAGATATGTTCGTCATTACTTTTGTGATACATTTTTCGTTTTATTCTTATTTCAACCTGATGAGTGATGTAAAATTCACAGGTTAATCCACAGGCGATAACAAAGTGGCATGGAATTACTCCCCTTTTTCAACTTTCTGTTTACATGAAGGCATGCCTGACATGAATATGTAATGTATGTTCAATATAAATTGCTTTATTATTTGATATCCCTTTTCCTTTATTTAATGTGTTCGTCTCCATATCTATACAATATTATGGTAACTAAACAGCAACTGAACAAAGTTTATATGTAAATATACAGTTGAAAAAGGGGGGCAACTCCACGGTTACGCCACAAGAACCTATGACAGATCATGACAGATGCACTCTAGATCTGTTGTCGGTTATACCAAGGATTTATATAGTATACTATACATGATACAATATACTTTATTTTCCAAATCAGGGCCCCTGGAGGGCATGATACAACATTTATAATTAGCACATACACAATAAATAAAGTAAAATATAATAATTATTTTATTACCATCAACCGTGTCTGTCACAGATTAGAAATATCCTTGGTTATACACATGTAGATTGTGACATTGAAATACACACGTTTTTTTTCGTTTTTTCTGTTAGACAATCATTTTCAAGCTGCTGTTTTCATAAGACTGTAAGAAGATGATCACGAACATGTTAAATAAAGGAAAAAAAGACGAAACGACGAGAAATTTCATTGAAAATAGGCGATAAAGAAGTCAAGTTAAAAAAGGGGGTAATTCCGTGTAACAAGCGCCTGTGGCATGGGTTCATCAGTACAGTTTTTACAACGAATCTTCTTTATATATTGATCATAATGTGGGAGTAATAAAACATTTTTGTTACCCCCAGTCATAATGTTCATTTTTATAAAGTACAATAAGCCATTTGCGACCGGGGGCGTCCTGGAGACAGGGACAAGTAACACGGTCCCATGTGGTCCTGAAGATATCAAATCGGTCAAGTACAATGCAGTCTGTTTATTTGCATGCAATGTATTTTGCTTGTTAAATTGATATAAATAAAAAGACGTAGTCTAAACGTACTTATTTGGTTATAAAGCTCGTGGTGCGGTAGATCGTGGGCTCGACCTCTGGTTCGGTCAAACCAAAAACTATGAAATTTGTATTTGTTGCTTCTCCGCTAAGAATGCAACATTTAAGTGTTAAAAAAAAAATTGGGGCTGGTTGACTGGGAATCGGGATAATGTGTTTGAGTGGAGTGGCATGTGTACCCACAGACTAGTTTCAATGAGATAGCACTAAAAATCCAACTAAGCGTGTTGATCTAGTTCAAAGCCGACAGTCACATCATCATCTTATGGAAATATAACTTGTTCTCGCCGTGATATTCCTGAAATATTACTCACTTGGCGTTAAACAACAATCACTCACTCATTTATAAACTTATAAAGCTCATGAATTAAATTATTATTATAACCGAACTTTTTTTTCTCGAAGAGATGAAAACGACAAAAACCGATAGAATCAGTCAAAACTGGTAATTTGGATCACAACCCTCCCCCTCTTGATAATTATATCTCCAACGGCCAGTCTCCATGCACTCGTTATTGACCTGCATCATTATATAAGTCATTATAAGAGATCAACTCAAAAGTTATCTTGGGGGCCGTCGTGGCCGTGATCGCATGGTAGTTGGATTTACAACTACCTATGCAATCGGTTCCTATCACCACGAACTTGGCGAGTTCGAATCCCGTTCAGGCGAGGTGTACTCGATACAACATGATATGATAAAGTTTGTCAGTGACTTGCGACAGGTCGGTGGTTTTCTCCGGGTACTCCGGTTTCCTCCACCAATAAAACTGACTGCACGATATAACTGAAATATTGTTCAAAGTGACTTTAACACCATAACTCTAACCCCATAATTAAATCATTATAAGAGATCAACTCAAAGTTATCTTATCCTATGTAAGTATAGTCTCTCGGCCATGGAATCCACTATGAAATGGAAGTTTAAACATTGATGGTCAACAATTCAACCAATATCAACAAAAGGTACACCTTATAACTGATTGAAGACAACAAAAGGGAACCACGACATATGGCGTTGGAAATCTAGGTCCTGGCTTGGGACAGACACAAATATGTGGCAGGGTTAAACCGGTTGAGATCCCAATCTACCATACATGTAGTTATCAATTCTTCAAGGCCATTGTAGCCAACTGCCCATTATCTTACTCAAAATCCGCGATCTGAGATTCCAATGTGTTTAGTATTTTGACACAAGATTGATAAATACACGAAATATATAAGCGGTTGTGTATCTGAACTAGCAAAGTACAATGTATGTCATATTCCTTGTCCTCGACGACGCCTCTTCATATAGTTACCAAATTTACTTGCCTCTATTTCAGAATTCAAAATAATGAATAAAATCGTTGTATATTCAACCAAAGATTGGGATGACTTGGCCGACATACCACTTTTTCACATGTCTTATCTTATACACGTATTGCTACCAAGGCGCCACTTTGGTTTGGAACGCGTACTTATCGAGAAGAAGAGAGTTCTTGAAGGATTTTCAAAGATACGGTCCAACTTTTCAGACGAGTTGCAGATTGTTCCAGTCGGCAGCAAACCGGAAGGGTACGGAATACCGGATGCGGTTAGATTAGACGAGAATCCATCCATAGAATATCTATCAGATATAGACGCGATGCTTGTGCGAGAAGAATTGCGTGCTGCCGAGAGGGAATTCAAACCTGATGGAAGTAAAAATGTTATATTTATTGAGACAAACACAACTCGTCCAGGATATGGAAGAGTTGTCCACAGTGCTCCGAAAGATGTAAATCATGATTTTATATTTCATGATAATGAGACAAATAAATATTATTTAAGCTCATCTGGAATAATCAAAGGTCAGCTCGACATGCTAGGGGAGGGTCCACGTGACAAGCTGCAATATGTTCAACAAGGCCCAGCAATTTCGTCTCATGACAAAAATCCTATGACGTTTGAGCGGTCGAAAACCGATAAAATGCTTTACCCGCAAGACTATGTGTTTGCTATACATTGTGATGCATGGCCTGAAAATGCAAAATCCTGGGCCTCACGCAAACGAAATAATGGTTGGTTGGCACAAGATGTTATAGAGTCAGTCGTTTCTGGTGGTTTTTACGTAGTGCCCGTGGCTCACCATTGCAGCGATAAACCCGACATTGAATGGAGACTTTCGTTTGCAAAAGCGGAACAACAGCTATCGGAACAAGCAGTAACATCAAGCCAGAGACAGTGTTACATTTATTTAAAAATATTACGGAAGCAAGTTATAAATGAGATGACTAAACTCTCTTCGTATTGGCTTAAGAACGTGTTTTTATATTGTTGTGAGGAACTGCCTATACGTGCCTGGGATGACGACCCGGCTGGATGTGTATTGTACATGCTGGATGTTCTTATTGAATTTGTGAATCGGGGAAATCTCCCAAGCTATTTCATACCCGAAAATAACCTGATAGACCATCTTAGCGAGGGAGAATTAAAGACAATTGAATCGATTTTACAAAATGTACGTTGTGATCCAATATCGACAATATTGGACTTTACGGATCTCAGACTTTTCTGTTTCTCCCAAGAATGTTTAAGCTATAGTACTACATTTCGAAGTATTGTTCAGCTCGTACTTGATGAGATAGCATCCATTGAACAAATAGACATCGGTAGGACAATAATGGGCAGCTTTACAGATGTTCAATGCAACATTGCATCTGTTATGCTTGGAGAAAAACGGAATTCGTTTCACTATCATTTGGATTTCTACAAAATGTTTGTGGAGAAGTATGTCCACATGCCGTTCGTAGATTTTGTAAACTATATGGGCATCAGATTAGATTCTCCGTTCATAACGTTGATGTTTTACGAAAAATGTCTCACAGAAGTAAAAACTTTCCCAGAATTAGAATATCTACGAGGGAATATGGCTTGCATGTGTTTTGCACTTGCACTGACACATGATGAAAAATCTAAAGAAAGAAAAATGCGATTGCATCAAGCAGAAAAACTCTACAAGGAGGTTTTGCAGAACAATGGTATACATTTTGCCAGCACCATAGACTTTGTCAATTTTCTTTGTTATAATGAACGTCTGGAAGATATGACAACTCTGCTTGAAAGTTTTATCGACGCAGAGAAAAAGAAACCAAGCATGATGCAAAATGGATACTATCCCGCTGAAGCCACAACTCTGAACGAACAACTCCAAAGAGAAGTAAAATATACGGGATGCTTTTTGGCAAGCTCTATGTCTTTTGCTCATTATTTTCTGGTAAAGACATACAAGATGTCTAAACCTGGTAAGTTACCAGACGTTCTTCAATCCTTTCAAAAACATTGCAAAATTACTGCGAATTATGGGGACTATGAATTACTTGGATACAGTGGGATTGATACGGAGAATTATGATTTGGCGGAAATGGCATTTTCCAAGGCAATCGACTTGAATCAAAACAACCTTTTGGCAACAGTAAACCGAAACATGTGTAGAGTGAATAGGAAACTGGTCAAAAAGCACACAACTGAAAAGACAGTTTTAAAATTCCTTCTTATTGTTGCATACGGTTTAGAATCTAACACAAACGAGGTGACAAACTTACTATTTTCAAACTAGTCAAGATAAGGTATACAGTATATGAATAACATGAAAATAAACCCATTGAGAGAATAATTTTAAATAAATTGTCATTTGATAATCCTTAACTAAATCTGGAAAATATTTACCAGTATTCAGTTGTCAGTCCAATCATACAATGTTCCAATTTTTCGATTGTATTTTGGAACATTTTTATACCTTGAAAAAACTTGGCGGGGTGGGGTGTTCGGGAGGTGTGTGATTCCTGCTTCAGTAGTGGCTGTGTTGCAATTTTCCGATTGGATTTTGGGAATTGTTATACCTTGGAAATACTTTGCTGTGTAATGTGGGGATGTATACAGTTCCGGTGTCAATTTCTGCTTCACTAGTGGCACCCGTTAAAGGGCATGGACATCGTCTGATATGAAAATATCGTGTTGGCACCGGTATACGTTAATAAAGTAAAAAACTGTAAAAAATAAATAAATAGCACATGACCAATCTGTGGAAAATGACTTTGACCAATGGCAATTCTGCACAAACACTTTTATATTTCTTTCTTTTAATGTTATATAAAGTATCCCCATGTAAAATATGTTGACTATGTGGTGTTGCATTTATACTTTTTTTTTTTATTCATTTAAGATATATTTGTGTTTTTTTCTTTTATCAAATTGCAAGTCAAGAGCCGTCGTGGTCGTATATGGTAGTTGGATTTATAACTACCCATGCAATCAGTGCCTATCACCACTAACGTTGTGAGTTCGAATCCCGCTCAGGCGAGATGTACAACATTATGTGATAAAGTTTGTCAGTGACTTGTGACAGGTCGATGGTTTTCTCTGGGCACTCGGGTTTCCTCCACCAATAAAACTGTCCCATGATATAACTGAAATATTGTTGAATGTGACGTTTAACATTATAATCCTAACGCTAACCCCCAAATTGTAAGTCGAACACACACATGACAAGTCTTATGATGAATATCTCTGATTCAGAGTCAACCCGTTTTTCTCTTATTCCTTAATGCTTTGCAGAGAAACAGCAAATATCAATTTTATGGTAATTGGTTTGACCTGACTGGAGTTCAAAATAAGGGTAATAACACAATTACCGAACTCCGAACAATCTTACTAAGGGAAAGTCAAAACTCATAAGTATATAAACAGACAAAATCAGTCAACAACCGGAAAACTGTGAAAACCGTAATGACCCTGACTTGGTACAGGCATTTCTAAAGAAATGGTGGGTTGAATCAGATTTTACGATCTACTGCACTCTCGAGGACTGCATTTGCACAAGTGGAATATGTCAATTTCTCTGTGATGTGTATAAGCTCTTGAACCAGCAGTTTAATATTTTTGCTGCTAGTTCATAAGAAGAGCTAGGGTTGTGGTGTTTAACCCCAATTTCAACAATATTTCAGTTATATTGTGGCAGTCAGTTTTATTGGAGGACATCAGAGTACCGGAGAAAACCACTGTTATGCCGCAAGTCACTCTCAAACTTTGATGTTGTATCAAGTACACCTCGCCATGAGCGGGATTCGAACTCGCCAATGGTTCCATTAAGTTGATCAGTTCTACAGAAGAAGATTATAATGTGAAAATGAAAATGACAATGCACAATGAACAGATGACATGAAGTAGTACATATAGTCGGATTGTAGCTTATTCAAATCCTTTAATACCACTAGAGATATGTGATTCCATTCAGCACTGTAAAATGACTTTAATACCACTAGAGACATGTGATTCCATTCAGCACTGTAAAATGACTTTAATACCACTAGAGATATGTGATTCCACTGTAAAATGACTTTAATACCACTAGAGATATGTGATTCCACTGTAAAATGACTTTAATACCACTAGAGATACGTGATTCCATTGTAAAATGACTTTAATACCACTAGAGATGTGTGATTCCACTGTAAAATGACTTTAATACCACTAGAGATACATGATTCCACTGTAAAATGACTTTAATACCACTAGAGATATGTGATTCCACTGTAAAATGACTTTAATACCACTAGAGATACGTGATTCCACTGTAAAATGACTTTAATACCACTAGAGATACGTGATTCCACTGTAAAATGACTTAATACCACTAGAGATACGTGATTCCATTCAGCACTGTAAAATGACTAATACCACTAGAGATACGTGATTCCACTGTAAAATGACTTTAATACCACTAGAGATATGTGATTCCATTCAGCACTATAAAATGACTTTAATACCACTAGAGATATGTGATTCCATTCAGCACTATAAAATGACTTTAATACCACCAGAGATATGTAATTCCACTGTAAAATGACTTTAATACCACTAGAAATACATGATTCCACTGTAAAATGACTTTAATACCACTAGAGATATGTGATTCCACTGTAAAATGACTTTAATACCACTAGAGATATGTGATTCCACTGTAAAATGACTTTAATACCACTAGAGATAAGTGATTCCACTGTAAAATGACTTTAATACCACTAGAGATATGTGATTCCATTCAGCACTGTAAAATGACTTTAATACCACTAGAGATACGTGATTCCACTGTAAAATGACTTTAATACCACTAGAGATATGTGATTCCATTCAGCACTGTAAAATGACTTTAATACCACTAGAGATATGTGATTCCATTCAGCACTGTAAAATGACGTTAATACCACTAGAGATACGTGATTCCACTGTAAAATGACTAATACCACTAGAGATATGTGATTCCACTGTAAAATGACTTTAATACCACTAGAGATATGCGATTCCACTGTAAAATGACTTTAATACCACTAGAGATATGTGATTCCACTGTAAAATGACTTTAATACCACTAGAGATATGTGATTCCACTGTAAAATGACTTTAATACCACTAGAGATATGTGATTCCACTGTAAAATGACTTTAATACCACTAGAGATATGTGATTCCACTGTAAAATGACTTTAATACCACTAGAGATATGTGATTCCACTGTAAAATGACTTTAATACCACTAGAGATATGTGATTCCACTGTAAAATGACTTTAATACCACTAGAGATATGCGATTCCATTCTGTAAAATGACAGATTGTTGTTTAAAGCTAAATGAGCAATGTTTCAGCTATATCATGGCGAGACCAAGTTATCTTCAATGAAATGATGACCGTTTTGTACTAGACCAACACAGTTAGTTGGATTTTTATAGTGCTAGCTCATGGAAACAACAGTTCACAGGTAGACATGTTGACCCACTAAGGACACATTTTCCTGATTCTGAGCCAACCAGCAGCTGCTGTTACTCCTTATTGCTGCGTGCTTAGCGGAGAAGCAACAAATACAAATTTTATAGTCTTTGGTTTGACCAGATTGGGAATCTAACCCATGATCTAATGTACTTGAGACGAACACACAAACCATTACACACGGATGCAGTTTGATGAGAGAAAGAAGTAGTAAGTCACGTGCAAGTACATACAATCAACGAGTTCTATTTGATCGACTGGTTTCTTATGGAAAAGTTAACAGACAACTGCCACAAAGTGAAAAACAATACTGGTACCTCATTTGGTCATAATACCGGTAATAGGCCGGGTGAGCCAAAATAAAAATAACAAAATCATGGTTTTATTTTTTTTATATTTTGAGAATCACTAATTTTAAATGCATTTTCTCAAATAAAATGATAAAAAAATCATTCACAAGTTGTTCATTTACACCATATCATATCTTCATGACTCAAAGTTACAGAACATATTAAGAATTAAGACATTTTGGTACAAGGCATATCTTTAAGGATTTAATACAAAGTCAACATGTTTGACAATTATACTAATAACCACTCAATATCGAAGATAGTATGAGCTTATAATTTGTAAACAGAATGTCAACTGCATGGTTTTGATTGGTTTGGTTTTAGGTTTTATGGTGTTTTAACAATATTTCAGTTCTATCGTGGTGGTCAGTTTTCTTTGTGGGGGTAACCAGAGTATCCGGAGAAAACCACCAATCTGTCGAAAGTCACTGAAAAACTTTATCACATAATGTTGTAACAAGTACACCTGGCCTGAGCAGGGTTCGAACTCACAACGTTAGTTTGATTGCATAGGTAGTTATAAATCCAACTACCATACGATCACAACCACATGCATTGTGAATATAAAAATCAATGATAATATGTTTGTATTATGCTGGTTGCTTGAAAATAGATATTATTATGTGGAAAGATCCAAAATAGATATTATTATGTGGAAAGATCCAAAATTTACAAATCATTGATAAAACTGAAATATTGATGGAAGTGACGATACACAGTAACAACCTTGACCTTGATTAATAAAGTGATCTCTATATGTCTAACATAATATAATATCGTAGTTACAACCCTTATAACAGACAGTATACAAACATCACATGATTTATCACAGAACAATACTGACGGGTGTGGTTCTCCTACATTGTCAGGTGGAAGCACAAAAAACAGTGGAAAAAATATGTTTTTTTACAATCCACATTAACTACAAAACAACCTAATGAGCAAGAAATGTTACAACCCTTGAAGACTCGGTGAACTCTTCAGATATTATTTGCTACAAAAATATAATACATTAGATTGGTCCACTCTCTTATCAAAGAAAACTCAGAACTTTTTTTAAGATTCAAATTATTATCCCGATGAGCAAGAAATGTTACAACCCTTGAAAATTCAATGAACTCTTCAGATATTATTTGCTACAAAAATATATATATTAGATTTGTCCACTCTCCATCACAGAAAACTCAGAATTTTTTGTAAGATTCAAACTGTCAAACAAAAAGAAATGTTCACATTTTTTTTTGTTCAACAAAGTAATACACTTTTTCCAAAGACAATTAAATAATGAAATAAATGAGTATTTTCATCAAATAATATTTCACTTTTAATTGAGTCCAACCCTCCAAAAAAAAAATCCATTGATGTGAAACCCAGCATAAATACACATTATTTTTCTTTAAATCAATTTATCAGTGATTGGACATATTTGTTTTGATCTCACTGACATTGTCAGTATCAACTATCAGTCGGTGTGACGTAAAACACATAATGACGTTACCGATAACAACATCAGTTTTGAAATTCCTGATATACATAATTTCTAATATCGCAGCTTTTCCCTTTGGACTTCATGCTATATTAGTGATAATGTCTGTCTCGACCTTCAAAACTGCCATTATTCTAAATGTATTAAAATGATACTAAGCAAAGTCAATCAACAAATTTTGTGTTCTGAATTCGTATGAATGTCCTATATTTAGAAGGGTACACAAATTCATTGTACATCAACAATCAAAATACAAAACAAACTTAATATTTTGCATTGCTTTATGCATTGTGAATATGAAAAATAATTCCACATACAATACATTTGAATTGTCACACCCATTCTTCATAGGTTGTATTTATTTTCATTTAAATTATATTTGTAAAATGTTTTTAACCCAACTTGTATAATTATTAAATAAAAAGTTCATAAGAAAACTTAAAAAAATAATGTCTATTTTTCTCAATACATATTTTGATATTGTACAGATACAAATCACATTTTAAACTAGAGGCTCAGCCCACTGAGCCTGTATCGCTCACCTGACAATAGAATGATACTGAAGCAAATTTCAAAGGGAGATAATCATTACCTTAAAAAACAGCAGCCATCTTGAATGGAGGGTGGGGCTGTCGGACACAATTTTAAAAGGGACACACCCAGGGACCATCTATGCCAAGTTTGGCTCCATTTGGCCAAGCTGTTTCAGAGGAGAAGATTTTTTTAACATTAGCCAATCAGAAAAAAGAATTATTCTTGGCGGCCATGTTTAAAGGCCAAATGGAACGAAATGGAGAAACTTTATAGAGGATCTTACATAGATGCTTACTGCCAAGTTTGGTTCCATTTGGCCAAGTTGTTTCAGAGGAGAAGATTAAAATATGAAAAAGTTAACGGACGGACGACGGACGCTAAGTGATGGCAATACCTCACATGGCCCTTTGGGTCAGGTGAGCTAAAAAATGATGAAAAAAGGGGAATAACTCCTAGACGGGTAATCAGATTTACTTCAAAATTGCAGGGCATGTAGATCTTGACAAGCTGAACATGTTTTCAGTTTACACTCAACATCTATCTCTTATAGTTTTTGAAATAAAGGATGAAAAGTATTAACATTTTTAAAATTTGATGAAAAAAGGGCAATAACTTCAAGATGGGTAATCAGATTTACTTTAAAATTGTAGGCTAGGTTGATCTTGACATGCTGAACATGATTGCAATTTAAACTTAACCTTTATCTCTAATAGTTTTTGAAATATCAGACAAAAATGTTTAAATTAAAAAAATAAAATATAAAAAAGGGCAATATCTCCTAGACGGGTAATCAGATTTACTTCAAAATTGCAGGGCATGTAGATCTTGACATGCTGCACATGTTTGCTGTTTAAACTTAACGTCTATCTCTTATAGTTTTTGAAATAAAAAACGAAAAGTATTAAAATTTTGAAAATTTTACGAAAAAAGGGCAATAACTCCAAGATAGGTAATCAGATTTTCTTCAAAATTTCAGGGTAGTTAGATCTTCCTGTGCTGATCATTTTTACCCATGTCAGATTTCTGATATTATTAATGGTTTTTGAGTTGTTACCAAAAACGTGCAATTTTACCCTATGTTCTATTTTTAGTAACAGCGGCCATGTTTGTTGGCCGAATGGAATTAAATGAAGAAGTTTTATAGAGGATCTTACATAGATGCTTCCTGCCAAGTTTGGCTCCATTTGGCCAAGCAGTTTCAGAGGAGAAGATTTTTTTAACATTAGCCAATCAGAAACAAGAATTGCCCTTGGCGGCCATATTTGTTGGCGGAATGGGACGAAATGAAGAAACTTTATAGAGGACCTTATATAGATGCTTTCTGCCAAGTTTGGTTCCATTTGGTCCAGTTGTTTCAGAGGAGTAGATTAAAATATGAAAAGTTAACGGACGGACGACGGACGCCAAGTGATGGCAATACCTCACATGACCCTTTGGGTCAGGTGAGCTAAAAAATGACATACTTTCAAAAATACCTCACATGATGTAATTTAAAAAAATACCTCACATGAAGTAATTTCAAAAATACCTCACATGATGTAATTTCAGAAATACCTCACACAACATAATTTAAAAATACCTCACATGATGTAATTTCAAAAATACCTCACATGATGTAATTTCAAAAATACCTCACATGATGTAATTTCAGAAATACCTCACATGATGTAATTTCAGAAATATCTCACATGATGTAATTTCAAAAATATGTCACACGATGTAATTTAAAAAAAACCTCACACGACATAATTTCAAAATTACCTCACATGACGTAATTTCAAAAATACCTCACATACTTTATTAAAAAGAACACCCTTGTATTTCATTGATGTATGTTACAAGAGATACAAAAATCTATTTTTAGGAATAGATCAATGTAACTAGTCTTATTTTCCAAATGATTGGTCTTATTTCAAGTTATTTTTAGCGATAATTCTATCTACTTTTTTATATTTGAATAACACCATCTATAATGTAGTTTGCTTGATAAATTAATATAAAAGTTGACAAATTTTCCTTGTCAACGTTTTTTTTTGTTGGAAAATGACCATATTTTTATTTTCAAAACAAGTTGGTATTTTAGAATTAAGTCGAACATTGTTAACGTCAAAGAAGAAAAATGTCAACAATTTTACTTAGAATCAACTTAAGAATTCAAATTAAGAGTATGTATATACATTGTACTTTGAAAAAAACAAAGTGACCAAAGTGAGTTATCTCCCCTCCCTAATAAAACTAGAGGCTCAGCCCACTGAGCCTGTATCGCTCACCTGACAATAGAATGATACTGAAGCAAATTTCAAAGGGAGATAATCATTACCTTAAAAAACAGCAGCCATCTTGAATAGAGGGTGGGGCTGTCGGACACAATTTTAAAAGGGACACACCCAGGGACCATCTATGCCAAGTTTGGCTCCATTTGGCCAAGCTGTTTCAGAGGAGAAGATTTTTTTAACATTAGCCAATCAGAAAAAAGAATTATTCTTGGCGGCCATGTTTATAGGCCAAATGGAACGAAATGGAGAAACTTTATAGAGGACCTTACATAGATGCTTACTGCCAAGTTTGGTTCCATTTGGCCAAGTTGTTTCAGAGGAGAAGATTAAAATATGAAAAAGTTAACGGACGGACGCCAAGTGATGGCAATACCTCACATGGCCCTTTGGGTCAGGTGAGCTAAAAAATGATGAAAAAAGGGGAATAACTCCTAGACGGGTAATCAGATTTACTTCAAAATTGCAGGGCATGTAGATCTTGACAAGCTGAACATGTTTTCAGTTTACACTCAACATCTATCTCTTATAGTTTTTGAAATAAAGGATGAAAAGTATTAACATTTTTAAAATTTGATGAAAAAAGGGCAATAACTTCAAGATGGGTAATCAGATTTACTTTAAAATTGTAGGCTAGGTTGATCTTGACATGCTGAACATGTTTGCTGTTTAAACTTAACATCTATCTCTTATAGTTTTTGAAATAAAGGACAAAAGGTATTAACATTTCGAAAATTTGACGAAAAAAAGGGCAATAACTCCAAATTGGGTACTCAAATTAACTTCAAAATTACAGGGTAGGTAGATCTTAATATGCTGCACATGTTTGCAATTTAAACTTAACCTTTATCTCTAATAGTTTTTGAAATATCAGACAAAAATGTTTAAATTAAAAAAATAAAAAATAAAAAAGGGCAATAACTCCTAGATGGGTAATCAGATTTACTTCAAAATTGCAGGGCATGTAGATCTTGACATGCTGCACATGTTTGCTGTTTAAACTTAACGTCTATCTCTTATAGTTTTTGAAATAAAAAACGAAAAGTATTAAAATTTTGAAAATTTTACGAAAAAAGGGCAATAACTCCAAGATAGGTAATCAGATTTTCTTCAAAATTTCAGGGTAGTTAGATCTTCCTGTGCTGATCATTTTTACCCATGTCAGATTTCTGATATTATTAACGGTTTTTGAGTTGTTACCAAAAACGTGCAATTTTACCCTATGTTCTATTTTTAGTAACAGTGGCCATGTTTGTTGGCCGAATGGAATTAAATGAAGAAGTTTTATAGAGGATCTTACATAGATGCTTCCTGCCAAGTTTGGCTCCATTTGGCCAAGCAGTTTCAGAGGAGAAGATTTTTTTTAACAATAGCCAATCAGAAACAAGAATTGCCCTTGGCGGCCATATTTGTTGGCGGAATGGGACGAAATGAAGAAACTTTATAGAGGACCTTATATAGATGCTTTCTGCCAAGTTTGGTTCCATTTGGTCCAGTTGTTTCAGAGGAGTAGATTAAAATATGAAAAGTTAACGGACGGACGACGGACGCCAAGTGATGGCAATACCTCACATGACCCTTTGGGTCAGGTGAGCTAAAAAAAAAGACTGTTCAAAGTTGGGAGAGAAAGAAATTTGACTACATATTGCCTCTAAATGTTATGCATTTAATGGTCAGATTTAAAAAAAAACTAATCTAATTGCTCAGATGTATATGTGATTTGTGAATGACCAACTTCAAGCATAAGACTGGTATTGAGTAGTAGGGTAAAAGTGTTGCCACTTTATGAACAAAGACTCCATATCAACCAAATTTTTTTTTAAATTATTTTCTAAATCTTGCTTTTATCAAATGGATTTCAACACATTATTTTCAATAAATTTTGTAGCAAATCATTAGATTCTTTCTTAATGGGCAGTCATGAGATCACAACTCGAAAATGCATTTAAATGCCTCCAAACTGTTTTGGACTGTTTCAGAATAAGATCAGTGACTACGTGTATACTTGTATAAACTATCACACAATTTTTCTTGATAGAATAAAAATAACTATCCACTATTTTTATTTTTTACATAATTCTTTAAATTTGGAATATTGAAGGACATCGTCTTACTCCCGGTTTCCTGTGGGGATTGAATTGTCTGATCTTTTGCTATGTTTTTTTATTTTTATTTTCAACATTATCTTCACTGGTTTTGTCTACAGTCCTCATGATGAGCACCAGTCCTTCTACCCAAGACCAGTAAAACTTTGTTCGGACCAGTAAATTTTTCAGTTTTAATTTAGATATATTTATATAAAATAAATTCAAGAATTTGATTCGAACCAGTTATTCAAATTTTCATTTCAAAGACTGTCCATCTAGATGGTGATTTTTTTACCACTCCCTCTAATTAATATTTGACCTTTCAACTGTTGGAAAAAAGATCTCCAGAGCATATGTTTATGTTTTATATATGCACCACGTTGAAATAAAACTTTTACGCTTTATGTGTATACAGTAGGGGTTATGTTATAAAATGACTTAACAGTTCTGTATGTGTTCGTGTCAAGAGAGTATAGATAAAAGCATTATTAGAAGGAAAATATATGTGTGAGTTTGTATATAATATGTCATAGTGAAACATGTCTCCACCAAACCTCCTTGGGACCAATTTTTGTTCTCGGAATAGACCAGTTTATACAGGTTATTTTAACAAAGATTTCAGACTTTGGGACTTTATCTAAAGTTCGGCTTATACAGGATTCCGATTTATTGACAGTTCAGTTTAGGCTGGTTTGGTTTATGGTGTTTAAAGGGATATTGTCTACTAAAATCGTAATTTTTTCATACCCAAAATTATTGTCGTTTTCCGTACTGACCTTCATAAAATGAAGATTAACACCGAGTTATGCTGCAAAAGATACGATTTTTTGACAAAAAAGACCCAAAACTATCGTTATCAGAATTATTGTCCTGGATGACAAGATTCAAATATATTCATATGGCCTTCTATGTGAACCCGTCTTGAGCATGCACACTGTTTAGAAACAATAAACAACATGTGGTTCTTGGGCAAAAGAGAAAGTGTCAATGCGTGGAAGAAAGCGGACTTTGACGGATTCAGAGAGAAAGATGAATAGAAGTGAAGTATTTTCCAAATGGAACAAATGCAGGATATATGTAGGGGATCAGTTGGACCGTTGGAACGAACCTAAGGAAGTGCTACGCATCCAAACTCGCGCTGAAGTGGGAAATATTTTGCTTGATAGGTAAGCCGAACATGTTTTTTCCTTCTTTTCTCAATCGTTTTTCCTATTTTATGAATTTAGTGATGATGCCTATGATCATTTTCGGTAGATATCATTCAATATATGTAATCTTGCACCTGGCAACAGCAAATTATTGTCAATGAATAGCATAAAACGACCGTATTTGCGAGGTAAACAAACACGAATTTTAACATCCATGCTGCAGCATCCGGGCTACTGGCATAACAATAGATAAAAATAGATTTGGCCTCGCTCAGGTCAGTGAATAATTAATTAGCTTCCAGTAACGATGGTCAGCTTTTTTAAATCGAAAAAACAACGTTTCGTAGTGTATTCGCCAATAATTCGGTGTTTAATCTTCATTTTATGAAGGTCAGTACGGAAAACGACAATAATTTTGGGTATGAAAAAATTACGATTGTGGTAGACAATATCCCTTTAACTCCACTTTCAATATTCCAGTTATATTGTGGCGGTTGGTTAAGGCAGGTTTAATGGTTTAAATAAATGTCAAGAAAATATGATAAACATTATTGAGTTCAAACATACTAATCTACTCTAAAATGGTCTACTTCATATTTACATGCATCAATTTGATAAATAAGTTGATTTTTCTTTTTGTTCAACAGAATCCTGGTGCATCATAATTATACAATTTTATAGCATGAAATAAATTCTTTTATCACTTTCCGCATGTTTTGAAATTCAAAATACCACAGTCCAACCTGTTTAGTGACCACCTCTATTCAGCAATAACTTGTATCATGTGACCTTAACTTCAATTTCCCTTCACAGTGCATTTCATTTTAATTAAACCTGTATTAAGCAACCACCTGTATTATTTGTAACCCTCCAATTGAAATGTTCCCTTGGTAAGTCACATAAGACAGATTCGACTGTAGGTTTTAAATATATAGTTTTAAATACCACATGATCAAGAATCTATGGTATTTGTATTGAATCTGTAATGTTTTGATTTTAAGGGTAGACAATGGCACAGATGTAAGCTTAGTGTAGTTTGTTACATGTTAATGCTTATCTAATATACCGGTATCTATTATTTTTTAACAATAAAAAAATATATAAATATACATAAACCTGTATGCATACTTTTTAAACAAAAATATAATAATTCAATGCTAGCTGCAGAATAGTAGCTATAAACGGTCTTTTTTCCCCCCTTTTTTTCTAACTGTAGCACTACAGATTTCACCCGTTTATAAACTCTGAATTCTGAATTTCAACTGAGCCTTTTGGGTATTATACCCGGTAAATTCATTTATAAAAAAAAGAAAAGAAAAAAGGACTGTTGGGAGCTACCGTTATACAGCTAAACTCAATGCAAAACGATGCCTGGTACATAAACAAGACAATGCCTGGTACATGACCAATACAAAGCCTGGTACATAGTCAATAATAAAATCCCCTGAATATTGTTTAACTAACAAAATGTCGCAGTAAAAAAACAAAATAATACACTGTAAATTTATACAGCACTTAATATCAAAGTGACATATATACATGTATGTACAACACTTAATACATTCATAATGCATCTTATTTTTTTTATAGAAAATTCACACAGAATACAGCACTCATCTTTAAAATATTAAAACATTTAACACACGTACCCATTCTATTCATAAAAAAAAAATTCTTTTCATCTCATACTTCTGATTTTTAATGACTGTAAGTGTTCAAAGGTCCTCGCTGACATTAAATCTGACCTGTATTTTGATTTTCTTAAATTTATATGATAGACTCAGATCAGCGTCTGGACTCAAATCGGCGTCCACTCCTCAAATCAGCATTCACTGACGTCATTATCTCAAATCACATCGATTTGAGAATTGGAAGCCGATTTGAGAATTTGAATAAAGGACATAGATCTGAGGTACAGATGTCAGTGACTTATAAATCGGACAAGAATTTGAGGATTGGAAATCGATGAGAGGCTGGACGTCAATCTGAGTCTTACATATATATGACAGGTTTATTATAAATTATAAAAATATATAATTCAAATTTTCCATTGAAATAGAGGTAAAGTCCCAAGGATACCTGCATGCTTCACCTCCTTCGATAATAAAATGCCAGGATGTCGGAATTAGAGAAGTACCTAACTTATGTAACATTACTCAGTTGAGAACTATTTTTAGATTGTTATAACATAAACCACATACATGTTTTGTGAATACAGATAGGTCAATTAAGTTTATGTGTAGTTATCACACCGCCCCCTTTTTGTTCAAAAACTAACCTGGACAGGTTGGCGGCTGTAATTTAAAAAATACATGTATATAAAACATCTCTGAATATGTGTTGGCAGTATTCACTTTCATTCAAGTAAGTGAACAACTAGTATTTATTGTCTTGCATTGCAACTAAATTTGGTGGTTAAATTTGTTGTAATCACGGTTTTTACTACATGGAAGTTGTTCTTTACTCAAGATTTATACTATTTTCTTGATTTGAAACTAACAATTTGTTATTGATGTATAAAATTAAAATGTCTTTGGACAGAAAAAACAATCTTAACACACAAAAAAGAGAAATGTGGGCTGCCAATTTTGGAAGGAGGAGTGGATACGATAATCTACATTCAATATTATTTGGCTATTAATTAACATAAGCTGGTCTTAATATAAACCTGTTAAGGGGAGATAACTGTATAGTTTATCTCGTAGATTACTTCACTTCTATAAATAGAACTAAACAAGAATACAACAATATTGGAAGCGTCTTGACATAGTACGGTACCAGTACCAATTTTTTAAACATTCACCTCGTTCACGCTTCTAAAAGCATAGACATGAACATTAATGCATATTTTCACTTTGTTCACACTTCTATAAGAATAGCTATGAACATTAATGCATATTTTCACCTCGTTCACACTTCTATAAGCATACACATGAACATTAATCCCTATTTTCACCTCGTTCACACTTCTATAAGCATACACATGAACATTAATCCCTATTTTCACCTCATTCATACTTCTATAAGCATAGACATGAACATTAATCCCTATTTTCACCTCGTTCACACTTCTATAAGCATAGACATGAACATAAATGCATATTTTTACATGACAAGTGAAATCTTTATAAGATCCATAATTAGAAACAGAAATTCTATATTATGCATAAACCTGTACATAAATGCATACCACAAAATAATTGTTAAACAAAAACTGATCTTTATATAAAAAAACAAAAAAACAAAAAAAAACATCAAATTATTCAAATACATCAGGGTTCGACATTATCGGTTGTCTGATTGCCCGGGGCAAGTGGAATGCGTCTTCGGACAAGTGAAAACGGCACCCAACTTGTCCGATCGGGCAAGTGAAAATGATTCTGTGATACGTTCAATTCCTGAAGAGCAAAATGATTAATATTGAATTATTCAGTGTTGGAAGTCGCGGCGAATTTTACCTAATCATCGCGTTGTATGTATCGTGTATTTTAAGCAATTTTGTTTTATTTTGTTGACTACGGAATTCCCCTTTCTCAAATAAAGATCGTGTTATTTATATTAGCCTATCGCGAATGCCTAATTAGGCGGTGGCGCTGCATCAACATTGTATTTATTTTTGCCTGCCAATGAAAATTAGCTAGAGTTATTTGCGGTGTTCTAATTTTAGAAAATTATCCCTGATGTGTATTGCCTTTACGATCAAAATATTGAAAGCGTGATAGATCACTGGAATAAAAATTCAAACAAACTATATAGTCGTTGTCAGTCTATGATAAGAACATTTATACTTAAATTTTCTAACAAAAATATTTCAGAAATCCTCATCAATCACCCGTATTTATAAAACTGTCATATTTCTGCAAATTGATAGGTACGTCTACTCAATATCTCAGACTCAGTCCCAGAATTTGGTGCCAATATGGCACAAGTAACCCTCGGGAAATCATAAGGTGTAAATAATTAATATGAGGGGTTATTCTACTCTATGAACGGTCATTGTAGATTGCATAGTTCTGCACTACATGCATATATGCCACTTAAGAATTCGGGCTAGTAGTTTACAGTTTCGGGCAAGTAAAATCAATATGGCACTTGCCCGAATGGACAAGTTGGTCAAAAAGTTAATGTCGAACCCTGTACATAATATTTGCATAAAAAACTTATCTTTAAATCAATAATCAGTCATGTCAACATTGAAAAAAAATAATCAAATAATATGACATAGTAACACAAACTGCATACAACAATTCTTCATTCATACAAAACTTTGTGAGTTTAACAAGTCTTAAAATTTGTTCTGGATAAAAAAAAAACAAATTACAGAATATAAGATGGATGCTCACATATTAGGGTCAGGGTTAGGTGTTATGGTGTTTAACGCCACTTTCAACAATATTTCCGTTACATCGTGGCGGTCAGTTTCATTGGTGGAGGAAACCGGAATACCAGGAGAAAACCACAACCTGCTGCAAGTTACTGATAAACTTTATCATATAATGTTGTATCAAGCACATCTCGCCATGAGTGGGATTCGAACTCACAACTGGCACCGATTGCATAGGTAGTTGTAACTCCAACTACCATACGATCACCACCCCTGCTCCTTCTCCTTTACTTATCATAACTGGATGTCCCAAGATAGAAATTTCTTACTTTAAAAGATGGGATAACAATACATTAATTTTCTTAAGTCAGAATAAAATTGCAATCTGATCTCTTTCTGATCTTTCATTTAAAATATAACATTTTTCACTTTGTAGGTGTAGGGTTACAATAACTCAAGTTATTGGACTATAATGACAAAGGTCTGTGTCCATAAACTGTTATGCTAGATTCAACAGCAGAAAATCCCCCCCCCCCCCCAAAAAAAAACCTAATCACTCTTTTCATACCCTCTTCTACTTCATAAACTTTTCTTACAACAGACCACTTGTGAGAGTAACACCTAGTTTTAATTCCATTAGTTTTTCACTAACATCAATATGGTATATGAAATTGAAATCAATCATTCCAACAAACAAAAACAATTTTTTTTCAAACTACAAAAATGTATCTCTTAATTGTATAAAATTCTCATTCAATTTTCACACTCGACAAAACTTCCAGGAAATAATCCAGTTTTTCCCATTCGTTGAAGTGTCCACATGAATTTTCACACTCGACAAAACCCAGGAAAAAATCCAGTTTATCCCTGATCGTTGAAGTGTCCTCATGAATTATCACACTCGACAAAACTTCCAGGAAATAATCCAGTTTTTCCTGATCGTTGAAGTGTTCCTTTGTACCAACCATCTTCCCGTTTTTTATGAACAAATACAATGTCACCAACCTTCAATTCAAGTTCAACTTCTCCTTGAGGGGGATAGGGCACTACACATCTATATCTAAAATAAACAGGATATGGTGTTTAATGCCACTTTCAACAATATTTCAGTTATACTATGGTCGTCAGTTTTATTGATGGAGGAAACAGGAGTACCTGGAGAAAACCACTGACCTGTCGCAAGTCATTAACAAGCTTTCTAATATGACGGCCTATATATCGTCAACCAGTATATGTCGGTATATATCTACCTTTAGCACATGCGCATGCAAATTATCGATTGGAAACAAAAATACATAATATAAAAAGTTTCTGTAATGAATAAAAGCCTACAAGGCCGTTTCCGTGAGGTTATACACAACAACTACACATTATATTACTTTGTTTACATGTATACACAAATATGCGATGAAAACACACTCATCTGGGGTTTTCCCCGACCCTGCCACCTCCCACGTGAAATTTTGACGACGTAAACAACCAATTTGACATGTATGCAACACATGTTACTATAAATAAATAATGTTGAACGTGTTTATTACTGTCAATTTTAAGAATTCATACAATAAAAAAGCAAAACTGGCAATAAAATATAATCGGCGGTGCATCATAAATGCGCTTTGCCTTTGTTGTCGTCTGTTCTTTACGTGAAGGGGGCTAAACGGAACAGCCGTTGTGTGGTGGATTCTAAGGTCGCCTAGGGTCATAAAAATTACCATATTTGTCATATTAGAAAAGAAATAATTCATGGCAGCCGTAGATTTGTGTACATTTAACCATGGGTTGGGTATTTATATTCGTATTTTATTCCTCATTTGCACTCGGGAAAAATTAATCGAATATAAATGCCCAACCCATGGTTAAATAAGCACAAATCTATGGCTGCCATGAATTATTTCTTAATTATCACATAATGTTGTATCGGGTACACCTCGCCCGAGCAGTAAAATAACAGGAAATAAATATTTCTTAGTAGAAGTTTGTAACATAGATTATGTCTATTACTTTCTTATAAAATACAAAATTATCAACAAAAGGTTTTTTTTGTTTCATTGCTTATTAAATATTGATTAACCTGGATATTTTAAAGCAGAATTTTCATTATATTAGAAATAATAATTGAAAGATTCTTAGGGTTCAGGGCATCCAAGTTAAAAACAATTTTTTTTAGTATAATTTTTGTTTCAAATACAATTAAACCTGCCATAAAGGGCACCTCTATATAGCAAATCACTGTCTATAAAGGGCAGCATCATATTCCCCATTAATGAATAGTACATACAATTTTAACCTGTATATAAAGGGCAAATGGTCATAAAGGGTGCATTTACAGTTTCCCTTGAGTACCCTTTATATACAGGTTTGACTGTAGTTAGGATTTACAGTTCCCATACATCACCACCTGACTAGGGTGTGTCAGAGGTTTGACAGTATATCCAAATTAAAAGCAAGACATAAGAAAGATGGAAGGACAATAGGGTTCCTATTTTTACCCCATCTGTTAAGCAGGGGCATAAAACTACAGCAGGATTTCTATGGAAATGTACACAGTTAATGTTTCCTTTACTTTTGACAGTGTCACAGTGGCAACAATACTGCTTTCACAAATTTTTTGTTAATCATTTATTAGTCTAGACAATTAATTTTGTACCAAAGTTAATTGTTGCTAGCTAAGAGATCTCTTTGAACCAGTAAACATCTGGTTTCATCCATTGAATTTTCTTTATGAGCAGTCATTATTCATGAGCCTCATTATAAAACTCCTATATAAGGTCTGGTTGGTTTATATATTCAAGGGTAAAAAATCTTGTACAATGAACACACCTACTTTTAATATAGTCTTATGAATAATAAACCATGCCTACTTCTTAAACAATTTACTAAAGCATGAATCCAGACTACACATACACATATGTAGTGTGGAACATCTGGATTTTATTTAAGATTGATTTATTGTGCTTAACGCCACTTTCAGCTATATCATGGCCACAAGTTTTAGTGGTGGAAGAAGTTGCAGTACCCGGAGAGAACCACCGATCAATGGCAAGTAACTGGTAAACTTTATCACTTGTGACTGCGAGTCGAATGCACCCTCTTTTATAATTTACAAAGTCGGGAGCGAACCCACGCCATATTGGTGATAGGCTTGTATGAGTTGTTAGGTAATCCAACTACCTAACTCACTGAGCCAGCCGGGCCCTTGGAACATCTGGATAATCAAGACTAATTGATAATATCAACCAAAAAGTATTACTTACTTAACTGGAGGTTTTGGTCTACTTGGTTTTTGATGAGGTACTTGAGGAACAGTAGAATCAAATGAACCAGTTTTCACATGTTGGCTTCCCTCGGCTCCCAACAATCCAGTGCTATCTGCTGGGCAGGAACCAGATCTGTAATATATTGATATGAAATGGAAACTGTAGAATTTATATAAGATCTTAATAATTCCCCTTAAATAATAACATTACTGTAAGTTCAATTATTCACGTGGTATCAATATTCGTGGATTGGAGTGAGGGGCCAACTTGATCGTGATCATATGGTAGTTGGATTTATAACTACCTATGCAATTAGTGCCTATCTAGTATCATCACTAACGTTGTGAGTTTGAATCCCGCTCAGGCAAGGTGTACCCGATACAACATTATGTGATAAAGTTTGTCAGTGACTTGCGACAGGTCGGTGGTTTTCTCCATGTACTCCGGTTTCCTCCACCAATAAAACTGACAGCCACGATATAACGGAAATGACATGAGTGTTGATTTTTCATTTCTTCATTTTGATACTTGCTAATAAAGTCTCTTATAATATATGAATTTCGTGATTTCATGGTTCCAATGAAAACAACGAAAATTGGCATTCAACGAATTAAAATGAATTTAGTCTATACATTACCTTTATACTTGCTTACTGACTTAACATAAAAGGTGACATGAACCTTATATAACCTGTGTTAATGTTTTTATATTACATAAAGCAGAACTGGGGAACGTAGTGCAGTCTGTGCCAAAAACATTTTGGACAAACTAGCCTGAACCACATTTTAGAAGAATTTTTTCTATTTGATTAAGCAAATTTTTACTAGCCCAACCAATTTTTACTAGACTGGGGCATAGGACTAGCGGTTTTTGCCGCAGACTGTAGTGGTCGTTATCGCATGGTAGTTGGATTTACAACTACCTAGGCAATCAGTGCCTATCACCACTAACGTTGCGACTTTTTTCGAATCCGGCTCATGCGAGGTGTACTCGATACAACATTATGTGATCAAGTTTGTCAGTGACTTGCGACCGGTTGGTGGTTTTATCGGGGTACTACGGTTTCCTCCACTAATAAAATTGACCACCACAAATTAACTGAAATATTGTTGAAAGTGGCATTAAACACCATTATCCACCCAATCCATCTTTAGTCATAAAGTAAAACCTATAATCACTTTTTTCGTAAAATCTTCAATCAAATCCATAATATATACAGTAGCCATTTTTAAAGGACACCTGACACTAAATTATCAATCATCTTCTTTCGATGAGTCTAGAATCGATGTGTATGCCTTCTACACTAAGTCTTCAGGGAGTCTGATAACAATGTGTGTAAACACATTCAGCTCTATTAATAATCTTGACAAAAAAATGAATACTATTTGCAAGAAAGGAGAAACCTTAAATAAGGGCTATTAGGCTTATGGTGTTTAATGCCACTTTCAACTTTAAATAAGAAACAAGGTGAATTAAGTTTTACTTTTATAGAGCTGAAAAAGAGTGACTTCAGCAGAAATAAGGAGATTATTGGCTCATTTTGGCGAGCCCTGTGTATCTTCATGACGTTGTGTGTATCATATGCATGATTCAGTACATGTACATAATATAATAAAATGAAAAACAGAAAATACCACACTGTCGGAATAATCACAAAATCAAATATCAAAATTGTAGATAGAGGCAAAAGAAGAGTTTGAAGATATTAATGGGGCAATCAGAATCTGTAAATCAAAGGACAGACAACACAATGGCCAAAAGAAAAAGGACAAAGGATCAAAAACAATCTATAAAATAACTGCATATAAAACTAAAGATCGAGTAACTAGAATCTCACTAAAAATCTAGGGTGAACTCTGGTGCTCCGGAAGGGTAAGCAGTTCTTGCACGAACTAGTGGCACCTGTTGTGATACCCCTAACACACAAATAAAACAGTATTTTACCTGACATGGTTACTGATGCTCTCTGTCCCAGAACCATCACTTTCATGACCTGGTGACTTGGATTTCTTATTCTTTCCAGATGTCAGTCTTTTAACTAAACTTAATTTCTCTTTCTCTTTTTTCTCCCTCTATAGACAACAAATATTTGATAATGAGTGTAAATTTGTTAATTTTGATTCATGCACATTAAACCTCTTTGTTTTCATGTCAAGAGTTCAATACATTTGTTTCCAATAAAATTAACTTTCAGATATGATTTTAGGATAACATTTTGATGAGTACCAACCAAAAAATCATGAGTTCAACTAGTGCATTTTTTGTAAAAATGGTTGAGTCCCAAACTAAACAAAATTGATGAGTCCATGGCTCATCTAGACAAGTATCTCTGATGTCATGTAGAATATACCCTGGTTTCAGATTCAAACCATGCTGACATTTTCATGTTACAATGTCACTTTTCTAACATATTTCAGTACTTAATCCATTATTCATCATTAGGATATTAATTTCATTTGAAACATCATTCTGAAACGAGTGAGAAACGCTCTGTGAATCTAGTATTTCTACTACATTTTTGTAGTTTTAATTCCTTGTATAAAATAAACTTGATTTTCCGTGTTTAATTTCATTCTCAATGTGGATTTATTGTACATATGTAGAACTACTGAATGTATCAGTATACAAGAAAGTTTCTAGGGTTTGGGTTAGGGCGTTTAAAGCCACTTTCAACAATATTTCAGTTATATCGTGGCAGTCAGTTTTATTGGTGGAGGAAACCGGAGTGGCAGGAGAAAACCACCGACCTGTCACAAGTCACTGACAAACTTGATCACATAATGTTGTATCGAGTATACCTCGCCTAATTGGTATTTGAACTCACAACATTAGCAGTGATTGCATAGGTAGTTGTAAATCCAACTACCATACGATTATGACCACGACGGCCCATAGAAAGTTTCTAGCATTTCTCGCAAAATATGTTGACACTGCTGTAATACAAAACTACTCAATTATACAGTAGAAAGATTACACAATATTTGACATACAGTAGTCTCCCCTTCTTATAAGGCCACACATTCTGTCCCCCTCTTATAAGGCCACACATTCTGCAATGAAAAAGTGACACAATTAGGTAGTATTTAACTACATCAATTCTTCTGAAATTTGACCTGATAAGAGGTTTGGCCTTATAAGAAGGGGATTGTTTACTGTGTACATTGTCAACTACAGGTACTGACCTTGATACCAGGAATTTCTCCTGTTGCACCAGCCACTACATTAGGTGGAGTAATATTTGACAGAGTAGACATTGGCTGAGGTATCCCTACAGCATTTGGTTTCCTATAAACAACCTGTTTTGAGCTTGAAGAACGATGACTGGAATGTGCTGAAGTCACACTAAGATCAAGATGTCCCTCCATACTAGAGTTGTTGGATGACGTTTTATTAGCATGTCGTGTTGGAGATTTTGTTTTTGTGCCATCGCTAGTTCTAAGTGAAGATGAAGATGGTCCAATTCCAGATGAAGCTCTTGGTGATAGAGATGACGGTCCAACACTTGTTGATGGTCTAGATGATGAAGATGACATTTCCACACCTGAAGATGTTCTGGCAGAGATAGAAGATCTATTATTTGGTACTCCTGTTCGTGAAGATGAATTTGAAGATGAAGACAATTTTGCTAATGATTTTGAGCTTCTTGGTGTAATTGGAGGTGGTGCTGGGTGTTGTGGTTGGGGTAATGAACTTTGGTGTGATTGTGATGACCCTGGATGGCTAGGTGATGTACTTGTTCTATGACCAGATGGCATTGTCGTGGTGACAGAAGGGGCAGTTGATGATGGTGATGACATAGAATTTGTTCCTTTTGAACGGATGTGCATTACACTACCACTGACAGGAAGAAAAGCACTTGGTGACCTGGAATAATATAAAAATCATAACCATTATTTTTTTTTCAACAGGAAATTGCATATAAAGCAACAACAAGGAAATATTGGTATGACACATAGCCCCCACCCAACCCCTTATGTACAAGTTTCACTGGTCCCTGTACTTTCAAAAAAATGTATGGAAAAAAAGCATGATATCACCTTGGTATATTAGTGCAAGATGTCTTTAAAATTTGATAATTATCTTCTGATTAATTCTTAAAAAGTGAAAATATAGAAGTCTAATTTTCTTCACATTTGAACTCAAGGATAGTATTACCTAGGTAATTCTTCCAACAAAATATGATGATGATTTTCTGTTATCTAATTCTCAAAATCTGTGATATTTTTATAAAAAAAATTCAAAATAAAATAAAATTCTGATAAAAGCTTTTTTATGCAAATTTATTTTTAAATCTTATCAATACATTCAAGTCAACAAATTCCAATTCAAATTTCAAATACAAACTTTTATTGCTATTATTTTACCCTTACAATTTTGTTAAAAATTTGATAGTCAAGACCTTATGAGAAGAGTGAGTGAGTGAGAGATTGTAGTTTAATGCCAACTCAGCAATTTTTCAGCTTTGTACTAATTCAACACGCTTAGTTGGATTTCTATAGTGCTAGCTCACTGAAACAAAAGTCCGCAGATAGACATGTCGCCCCACTCGGACACATTATCCTCATTCTGAGCCAACCAGTCTTTGCTCTTTCTCCTTAATGCTGTGTGCTTAACGGAGAAGCAACAAATACCAATTTTATAGTCCTTGCTTTGACCAGATCAGGGCTCGAACCCACAATATACTGCACTCGAGGCAAGCATGCTAACCATTACACCACCGATGTGGTTCCTTATGAGAAGCTGTACAAAATTTTTCTATAAAAAAAAAAGAAAAAATAAAGAAAGAAAACAAAGAGCTTATAAAACAAGTCAATAAGGTGTGAAACCTATAATTAATTTCTTTAAGGTTTTCTACTAAATTTGTGTTTTTTCGAGCCTACCTGGCCATTTTATCTTAAGTTTAACCTTTCGAAGACCATACATTTTCTGAAACGTCCATGATTCCTCTACGTTCTGTCAAAATATCAGGCCATGTTTAAACTCTTGCAGTGAAATGCCAGGCTATGGAAAACACCTACTCTAAAAATAGCTCTGTCATCCCCCAGAAATTCCCTATTTATAGGTCATGCATCAAATCCTCCATATCCATATTAAAATACAACTAAATCAATCAAATTTGGGCTCAAAATAATCCATATACATTTAACTTCAATTATCAATTTAATTATTCCATTCCATTCAGTATTTGTCACAATACAACAAAGTGAAAGGAACTTTTTTCTTTAAAAGGGACTACTTTGATTGGTTGAATTACTGGTTTGACACCAATAATAAACAATTAACACATTTTTTTTATAACATTAAATTCTAATCCCTACTACTGTGAAATCACTTTGCTGTCCTTGAGTGACCTCTACTTTCTTGACAAGCTACATAGGGTACAATAGACAATTTTAATGACGAAATAAGTATGAGAATAACTTTTAATGGGTTATAATCCACATGAACATGTTTGTGAATGATTTGATTTTTAATGGATGTGTAAATACGACAGAAATGCTTATTTGCGTAAAGATTTTAACAACTTCCGGTTATAATAAAATTTACTTCAAAATCATGCACTAACAGTGACACATTTCTAAGTGTTGTATAAACATTTCTCTATTAAATTATAGCACCCTTCAATAAACATATGTTATCTCCTTTCAACACCTTTCCTTTAGTTCTAGTGTACATTTGCCCTGTGGTCAGGATTAATCTTGTGAGATGACTACGAGTGATTTCAATCTGAGATAAAGGGCAATGAAAAATCGAAAAATTTTAAATAATTTTACAAGTATAATTTGTAATTGGAATCAAAATAATGAGAAAAAACTATATTGTTATTTTTTTTTATTTGTGAAAAATAAATAGTAAATAAAACGGAGAGTAAATATTTGTAAAACATAAAAACAAATTTAATTATATTGAAGGAAATAGCTAGTGTATGTGCTAATAAAATAATTTCGGTGATTGTTTAAAATTTTCAAATTCGATAAAGTAAATTCTGATTAATTTACAAATGGCAGAATTTTCTACAACTGTCAAAATGAACATTTTAATATCCAGGTTCTACATTTGACTACATAATTCTACGACTCGTCTGTCTTATTGAAGATTTGCTACCCAATGAAACTTATTATGTTGAAAAAATAAAATCCACGTATTTTGTTTTGGGTACAAACAACAAAATTCACGAATCCACGAACATGTAATTTTTAACAAAACCACGAAAATTGATACCCACGAAGAAAAGTACTTTCACAGTATTCCTTTTCTTACCTGACCACTTGTACATAATTCCCTGGGAAAACACCTTGTTTTCCTGACTTCAGGCACTTCCCTCGGTACCACCCATCCTGACATTTGTCACAAACATTATAAAAATCTCCTTTTCTAAGTTCTATCTCATCCTCTCTGTGAGGTTTGTAGTTAAATAAAGCTGTATATCTGTAAGTAAGAAGAATTTACTAGTAATATTATTTTCAACTGGATATGAAAGGCTGATTCAACCATACATAGAAACAGGTTGGTTTGGTTGGTTTATGGTGCTTAACGCCACTTTCAACAATATTTCTGTTATATTGTGGTGGTCAGTTTTATTAGTGGAGGAAACCAGAGAACCCGGAGAAAACCACCGACCTGCCGCAAGTCACTGACAAACTTTAGCACATAAGGTTGTATGGAGTACATCTCGCCATAAGAGGGATTTGAACATAGAAATATCATAATAATAAACTTGATACAAAAATAAAAATAAAAACAATATCTTTAATGAATTCTTTAAATTCTGTTTCTTGGCTGCTGACACAGACATCAAGTCATAAAGTTGTTTACTTAAAAGGATATAAAAGCAGTGTTTCAGCCAGACAATTGCCAGTTTTATAAAAATTTCTTCAGGACATTCTTTAATAATTAAACTAATTTTTATAAAGTTCTTCAGGACAATTTGAGAAATAGGTGGGCAAATGTCTTGAGACAGGTGTCTAGCTGAATAAATGTTAAATCTCATTTTTTTTTAAATGGCTAAAAGCATGTTCCTGTCAATTATCTCATTATTTTTTCTCACAAAGATTGGTAGAAATTTTTTTACAATGTCATTTACCCTTGAAATAACTTTTAAATTACTACATAATTATCATAGACTTACACAGGAGTGTTAATACCCGTAACCTTTGAGGCATCAACTATTGCTGGTCCCGGCTGACACTCTACTGTAGTATCACTCTTCCTTGAAGGAACTGAGTCCTGGTTGAAAAAAACCAGGAAGTAAATATAAATGATTTAGTTATCCTCTTGCACTGAGAATCATTTTTCTCTTTAAAATGTTATGTTGTTTTTCAGTTCAAATCTTATTGGCCTATACTATTTGAAATGCAGTTTTAAAGTTTCATACTTATTCAATTTAAAGCAAAACGAAACTCAAAAGATTTGTATTTGAAACATTTTAAAAGTGCATCTCTGTCTAATTAAAATCAAATGATAAATATAAATATATTCCTCCGCTGATTTGTCTTGAAAGAATTGATTTCTCAGAGCAATATTTCATTGAAGACGAAGCCCGAGATGTGAGACGTGGTGAGAAGTTCATTTCGAGCAACACATATCAACGATAGTATATTTATCGAGGATTTGTCAAAGTGATGTCAATATAAATAAACATTAGAGAGTAACAAAGGGACAATCAATAATGGACAATCCAGAGAAACTGGTGACATAGGGTACACAAGATGGAGACAAACAAAACAAAAACACAACACAATATGTGTTGGACACCACTATACACAAACAAACACAAATAAAGTAAATAAGACACGAGCTACAAACAACTGGAGGTAAAGACTATTTTAGAAATGAACGATAATATGTTTGTATCACACTTGTCACTTGATAACAGATATTATCAGGTGTAAAGATCAAAGGGAAAATTTACAATCATTGATGAAATACACTATACTCATTGTTAATATACAACTTTGGTGGATGAATCCAGTGTTTCCACGAGCAGTGTGCATGTAAATACCTAGTCATGTTTCTCAATTACCTTTTCAAAGTTGAGGATAACTCATGGTGTGCTTGGAACTATTATAAAACAGTCGGCCATGGTATAGAATTTGTGTTGGGATAATTCAGCCCAAGGGTTAATATTTTCCAGTCAGAAACGGGGCATGCTTAAACCCTATATATGGTGTACCTCCTGTCAAAACCCAAAATAATGATAACCTCCACTGTGAAAAGATAATGTATTGATCGTCTTAACCTCAAGATCACAGCGACCCTGACTTTATCACAGAATCTTTCCTTTTATCAATGCAAAAGAAAGTTTAGCCTTAAATAGTAAAAATGTCACAAATCTAAATGTTTTTCCTCGACATTTGGAGAGGTTTTACTTACTATGGATGAGGTGGTTTTACTAGTTGTGACTGGTATGGTTTTGTTAGATGAGTTTGGTTTGCTAGCTGAGGTAGCTGATTGACTGCTATAAGTAGGTACTGGAGGTGGTGATCTTGATCTACTGGGTTGAGATGACGGTACTATTACTAGATTAACACTGCTGCTTAACTCCAAAGATCTGAAAAAAAATGTCATATCATCTTACAATGACTGCTACAGGTACTTAATTGTTTTCCTTTTTAAATAGGGTTAGGATTATGGTGTTTAATGCCAACTTTAGCAGTATTTCAGCTATATTGTGGCATTATTTTCCGATTGGAATAATTTACCAAATTTTAATATATTGACACTATATAAATAATATGGTTTCAAAAATGCTTTCCTATGGTTCACTAAAGCTCTACAATTTAGAAAGCAGGGTCATCAGACACATTTTCAAGAGGAATGTCCTCAGTATCATTCAGGCCAAGTTTTATTCAAATTGGCCTAATGATTTCATAGGAAATGATTTGTGAAAAGTTTACAGACAAGGACGAACACTTAATAATAACAATAGCTCACGTGACCCTTTACATTGTTTTTTAACTAAATGTCAGAACATGGTAATAAAATTCAAATTCTTTTTATGCAAACTAGTAAATAATACTATATATATTCATGCATTTCTATCATATCTATAATCACGATAATTACAAATCGATGAAACAATACAAAATATAAACATACTACATTAATGAACAGAAAATATGTTGTAAAAAATAAAAACAATCATGCATTTCATACTCTTCAAAATTCAAATCTTTTCCATCAGAAGGAGCCATGGTGGTCGTGATCGTATGATAGTTGGATTTACAACCACCTGTGCAATCAGTGACTATCACCACTAAAGTTGTGAGTTCGAACCCTGTTTATGGCAAGGTGTACTCGATACAACATTATGTGATAAAAGTTTGTCAGTGACTTGCAGCAGGTTGGTAGTTTTCTCTGGGTAGTCTGTTTCCTCCACTAAGAAAACTGAAGACACAATATAACTGAAATATTGTTGAAAGTGGCATTAAACACCATAAACCAACCATCAGAAAAATGAAATACTGGATTTAAAAGAGAACGAGCATATGGGTTTTCAAAGATCAATCATACATATTACAAAATGTATTTAGTAAAATCTAAATTCCTATATCATCATGATCATTCATTGATACAAGCTATTCTATTTTAAACCATTACAAACAACCCCCCCGCCCTCCCCCCACCAACAAAATATTGGTCCAATGTGGATTTTTTTACCCTTTGATCTTACTGAGTGATATTGTCAGCCTCAATGAACTGATTGTGATATTGAAAATTAACAGTGTGACGTCAAACACATTATTTATGGTGTTAAAGAAAAAAACAATAACGTCAGTTTTAAGTGTCTGGACCTTCAAAACTGCCATTATTCTAGATATAAATATATTATGGTTACATGTTTCTTTCAATATCAAAATGGGATACTACTGTGAAATCACTATTATTCGTGGAATTCTAATTTTCGTGGATATCGTGGTTCACTTAAAACACGAAAATTAAAATCCAACGAAATACAATTTTCCCATTGATTGTTGCCTGTAATGTTTGAAACCACAAATTCAAGATCTCACGGATCAATGTATTTCATTAAAAACCATGAAAATTGGTGCCAACGAATAAAAGTATTTTCATGGAACTGTAGATAATTGTGCATGTTGCCACTCTAAAGCTGCAATATTGCTCAAGTTGGCATTAAACACCAATCAATCAATCAATCAATCTGTGTATGTTTACCTTCTATTATGCTGACTAGGTGGTGATGATTTCTGTTGAGTGGCTGTAAATGAGTGCCGTTTCTGTTGTGGCATTTGAGTTACTAAAGAGGTTAAAGGAAAAGATTGTGGCACTCCTTCCATGCCCCCTCTTTCATGCATTATAAAATTACCAGCATGCGTGGAAGGACTGAAAATGAACATTGAGACACAAATACAGAAGGGTTATATACATGTATCAACATAGATATCATACTTGTCCCTTACAGATTTTGTAAAAATAATCATTGAAATTAGATCTTTGTTTGTTTTTGGTGAAACACAAACATCTAACAACATCCGGTATGGGGTCATGACAAGTAACCTCTCAGTAACGTTTGATAGTCAAATCATAAAAATATATTGACCAATCGAGCAACAGCATCCAATAATATCAATGTGGACAAATGAAGACCCACATATCATTATGAAACACAACTTAGTTCCATCATAAACATTGCATGGAGTCAACAACATTTTTAAACAGACAAATCAACAAAAATATTGAAAGTCAAACTATGTATTTTTTTTTTGATGCACTGACATCTTGGATCTTAGTGTCTCAAGATTTTGTAGGCTCTTTGAAGATAATTAGTCTGTTGAAATATGATTCCTGACATGACCCTACATAAGATGTTGTCAGTGGGTCACAAAAAAAACCAAATAATAATATTTTTTTAACAAACATCTAATTTCAATTATTAGTTTGATGACAATGGTCCAAATAGAAAATTTCGGGAGATTTTTTTCCTTAATTGTTGAAATTCCATTCTCCAAATATTAAAGATACCCGAAAGAATATCTGTACATGAGAAAGCAACAAATTTACACTAATTTCATAAACAATGGTCATTTTGAAATGAATATTTATTTTATTAAAAAAAATGCCAAAATATCAAATGTGTTTTTAAAAAGGATATTTTGAACAAGTGGACTCAAGACAAAGAAGCTGTACAAATAATCATTCTACAGTCTCATTGAAACTGTAAGGGACTTTCAATAAGACTACATCAATTTATAAAGATTCTCACCCATCTATCCCAAAACATTTTGAGGTAAGAAGGATTTTTGCATATTTTCAGGAATCTGCTTAAAATATAAGTATATCGGTTTTTGTACTATGAAACTGTATATATGTATATGTCCAGAAGACATCAAAATACATGTATACTGGCACATTTAAAATGGAAAAAATATTGAAACAAAAATAGTCATCCATAGTACTTTCATACAACTTCAAGCCTTACAACCAAATATCTTTGGAGCCTTAGTTTCGTAATCATACTCCAGAATCTTTCAATTATACTGATGTACTTAGGTATTTAGTAGCATATACCTGGTAATGTGTTTTGATTGGATGATTTTGGACTATGAGTATTAAACTTGTATTCAAACATTTTACGACTGTAAAACCTGCTTGTGCATGACAATGAACATCATGAAGTTTTAATGCGGGGACTCGTAAATTACAATGTTTGTTAATTCATTTGTGATTGCAAAATGTAAAATAAATTGCCTTTCTTACAACCAGATATCTAAATCTTAGTGGTAAATTGAAGTCAAATATGAAAACAGAATGGACACGAGTCTGGAAATGGACATGATATTATTTTGGCAACATTTTGGATAGGGATCGATGGGTGTGGGATGAGACTCTAAATAAATTGAAGCGGCCTTACCTGTAGTATCACAACAAAATATACCACACAAAGCATAAAACAAAATAACGTTTACAGATGAATTACTATAAGAATTATACTAGTACTAGAAATCTCAATTATAAATTTAAAGTCATTTCAGCTTTGAAATACATGCATGTATTTTCTTTCCATATTATAAAAGATTTTACAGGTACATGTAACATGCATGTTTTTTTTGTACAAATGTAGGTTGCAGATTTCATTAATAACTTTGAACACAAACAGTGTTTTGATTTACACAGATTTACCTGTATTTACACAGATTTACCTGTACTACCTTGAAACAACAAATATGAAATTGACATATCCACATCAAACACAACAATAACTAACAGCCAACATTAATTTTGAGATAACAATCTACTACAGTGAGACACTGCATATGGACCTAATTATTTGTCACCTCTGATTTTTCCTATGTATTTCATGCAATACCCATTAAAAAAATTATACAAAAGTCTTTGCTGAAATTGTCCTTCACAAATGCATAATCTTCATATAATTTCTTTATTCATAATATCTTTCATGATTTAAAGACAATCTTGAAATCTTAAAGTTAAAAATACTATATTCATATAATACACTTTTTTCCCTATTTGTCTTTGTTAGCGCAGCCGGTCACTATTTTCGTATATGGACCGGCCAGGTACCTGCATTATTTTAGATAAAAAGTATAATATAGCAAATAGTTCATGTCACTTCGGATCATATGGCAGTATATGGACCGGTCCGTCACCCAAAATATATTATATGGACCTCAGAAGCTTCGGTCCATATAATATTTTTTTGGTGACGGACCGGTCCATATACTGCCATATGACCTTCAGTGCCATGAACTATTTGCTATATAGTTACCTGTCAAGTTCTAAATAAGATTTGTGCTTAAATCTTGAATTTTTTATTTAAAATCTTAAATCATAAAATTTATATATGAAGATTAGGAAGAAAAATCAAAGATGACGAACAATTATGTCAACATACTGTATTTATGATTTAAATTGTTGTTACTTACTTTGAATTTGAATTTATTAAAGACTTTGCAGCATCATTCATCTGAAATTAACAAATAATTCTTAACTTGTGCATGTAATATTTTATATCTATTGGTAGTTTTGACATTTGACCTTTGATCTCACCAAGTGACATTGTCAGTATCAACAGACTGACTATAATACTGACAATCATAGGTCAGTGTGACATCAAATACATTATAATGTTACTGATAAAAATAATAATGTCCATTTTCAATGTTATATGACATACATTATCACTAGTTTCGAAGTGAGTCCTCCATAGGATACTAGTATTGTTTGTTTGTTTGATGGTGTTTAATGCCACTTTCAACAATATTTCAGTTATATCTTGGCGACCAGTTTTAATGGTGGAAGAAGCCGGAGTGCCCGGAGAGAACCACTGGCCGTGGGCAACCAACTGGTAAACTTTATCACTTGCGGCTGTGAGTCGAGTGGACCCATTTTTGTAATTTACAAAGCCGGGTGTGAACCCATGTCGTATTGGTGATAGGCTTATATGAGTTGTTAGGTAATCCAACTACCTAACTCATTGAGCCACCTGGGCCCTGGATACTAGTGAAAATGTCTGTCTCGACCTTTAGTGGTAATTTTTACCCTCACAAATAGTTTAACTAATATATATTACATCATTTGAGATATGAGTTATGCCCATCAATGAAGATACTGTATCAAGGTGACTGAGATATGTAGAACAGCAATATACATGTGTTAATACTGAAATTTTTCCTAATCCTTTTATATCAAAATGGATGCATTTTTCATGTTTTAGCACTTCTATCTATCTCCAACAGCATCAGTGGTGAAATGGTTAGCATATTTGCCACGAGTGTGGTAGATCGTGGGTTCAAGTATGCGTCGGGTATGAATCAGGATAATTTGTCCGATTGAAACAACATGTCTACCTGCGTAGTGTTGGTTCAGTGAGCTAGTAGCACTATAAACATCCAACTAAGCATGTTGATCAAGTACAAAGGGGACATCATCATCATTTCATCAAATGTAGCTTGTTCTAGCCATGATACAGCTGAAAAATTGTTGAGTTGGCATTAAACAACAATTATCCATTCACTCTATCTCTCTCATAACATACCTCTACAAAAGATATTGGGAATATACCAATTTTTTCCCCCTTTTTGCCTTCCAACCAGTTATCATCAACCTTCTTTAAAATGGTTATAGTTTCATCCTATAAAAGGAAAACAAAAAAACATTTAAAATTAAACAAATCTAAAGTTGAGACATGGTACCAGGGATACTTGTAACACTTTATTTTGATGAGTCCAGAAGACATTTCTGAAAATTTTGGCGACTCCCATCATTGAATAAAAATCTAAAATTTGAAAACTTTGGGGAGTCCAGGACTCATCTAGGGGGTGGCAAGGATCTCTGTGGTACAATACAAAAAATAACCCTGGCATTGTAGTCTGCCGTTAACTCACTATAAATCATATAACAAATGACCAAAATTTATATGGGGAGTTCAATATTTTTCTGCGGTTGTCAAAGGCAAATATCAGTATTGTACAATTTATAGGTTATCAAAAAAAATGAAAGAATGAATGAATGAAGGAAGTGTTGTATTTAGTTGTTTTGTAGTTTGGTTTGGTTTATGGCGCTTAACACCACTATCAACAATATTTCAGTTATATCGTGGCGGTCCATTTCATTGGTAGAAGAAATGGGAGTACCCAGAGAAAACCACCGATCTGTCACAAGTCACCGACAAACTTTATCACATAATATTGCATCGAGTACACCTCGTCATGAACGGGGTTTGAACTCACAACTTTAGTAGTGATAGGCACTGATTGCACAGGTAGTTGTAAATCCAATTACCATACGATCAGGACCATGACGGCTCCTCTGTTTTGTGATTCAATAATTTGTTTTCTACTCCACATTAGACAGTACTATAAATAAAACTGCTCTACGGTTTGCAAATTATTCCTCAACAATACCCATTCCTGGTAACACTATATTTAGACCCTTTTTGTGGTAAATATCGCCAAATGCATATACGACAAGATGAACTGTGAGCTAATGCTCACCTATGATACCCCCCCGCTCTTCAGCAAACAGGAAGTAGGAATCTGACGGGTTAAAAAACGCTTCCCACGATATGGGGTACCTATATAAAGCTTGTGACCAAATATCAGATTTCTGCCATCAATAGTTGCTGAGAAAAATGCGACGAAAAATGCGCATATATGTTCAATGTGTATAAAAATCAACAAAGTCGGCATACAGGAAGTAGCAATCTGACGGGTCCAAAAACGCTTCCCACAATATGGCATACCTATATGAAGCTTGTGACCAAATATCAGATTCCTGTCATCAATAGTTGCTGAGAAAAATGCGACGAAAAATGTGCATATATACAAATGTATGTTAAATGTGTATAAAAATCAACAAAATCGGTAAACAGGAAGTAGGAATCTGATGGATCCAAAAACGCTTCCCACGATATGGGGTACCTATATGAAGCTTGTGACCAAATATCAGATTTCTGCCATCAATAGTTGCTGAGAAAAATGCGACGAAAAATGAGCATATATGTTCAATGTGTATAAAAACCAACTAAGTCGGCAAACAGGAAGTAGGAATCTGATGGGTTCAAAAACGCTTCCCACGATATGGGGTACCTATATGAAGCTTGTGACCAAATATCAGATCTCTGTCATCAATAGTTGCTGAGAAAAATGTGACGAAAAATGTGCATATATGTTCAATGTGTATAAAAACCAACTAAGTTGGCAAACAGGAAGTAGGTATCTGACGGGTCCAAAAACGCTACCCACAATATGGTATACCTATATGATGCTTGTGACCAAATATCAGATTTCTGCCATCAACAGTTACTGAGAAAAATGCGACGAAAAATATCTTGGACGGACGGACAGACAGAGGTAAAACAGTATACCCCCCTCCCCCTTCGGGGAGCGGGGGTATAATGACATTTAAATTCAAACGGTGGCTAAACCTGTGGTTGTTTGTGTACTTAATCAAGTCGGGTGAAATTGTGTGCGGAAATAAAGAAGTTGTTGTGCTAATGTGTTACTTTACAAAAAAGTTTTTTTAAAATTGACAAAGAAAGCAGAAATGCAAATTCTGTAGAAATGTAGACAAAATAAGACTGAAACAAGTGTATAATTTTGCTTAGTTTCACTTCTGAAAACTATTTGAATATTTTTTTAAAGTATAAGAATTCACCTTTTACGTCCTCCATTAATTTCATATTTTCAACAGACCAATAAGCAATAAGCCTACTAAATCTTTAGGTATCAAAACCGTGCACACACCAAGAACTGTCGTCCGATTGGTGAATATATTTAGCATATCTTGTATATGATTGGAAGGTCAAAGATAAATGAAAGGTTACATGACCGAATGTTGTTAGATTTCAGTGTTACATGACGGAATGTTGTCAGATTTCAGTGTTACATGACGGAATGTTGTTAGATTTCATTGTTACATGACAGAATGGCCAGTGTTACATGACAGAATGTTGTTAGATTTCAGTGTTACATGACGGAATGTTGTTAGATTTCAGTGTTACATGACGGAATGTTGTTAGATTTCAGTGTATCACCGAATAATATTTTTCTTAAAAAGATAAAACAAACATCTAATTTGAATCAGTTTGAGGGAAGTGTGTTCTAAATTCATTTTTTACCAACAAAGATATATGATTTAGTCAGATTTACATTATCAATGCAGTTCATGCACCAATAAACCAACCTTTTTGAAGAAGAGACAATCTTTCTTGTCACTTTCATCCTTCATTTCGAAGTCATACAATGTCTTACACTGTGGGATATTAGATGGTAATGGTACCACAATCTAAAACAAAATCAAAATTCATACAAATATTACTATGCACAAAAAAGCTGTAAATATATATACACATGTACATGTAGTCTACACAGTATAATGTTGGATGGTCATGGGTCAACAAAAACAAATGTTCATTGAGTGTAGGTGGAGGATGGATCATGGGAACCCATAAAACTGTGATATCTACGTTTTTATCAATATCACTGGGTAGATACCTCTGCTGGTGAACTATTAGTCTCTGAGGATATCATCTGCTCATGCCAGTAGTCAGTAATTAGGCACTGACATATTTATTTTTGAAATGCACAGTTCCTAAATAATGTAATTGATTAAAACTAAGGTTCTCCTCTGTCAGGCATAGGTGACCACAGCCGATTTTGACTATCCTGTTAAGGCCATTTGGATTACCTTACTTGCACCCAGTCTATTAAACTATTTGACTTTCCAATCTTTTGACTATGAGGGTACCTAGTGAAGGTTATTCCAGGAACATGTTGTGTGCACTAAATTAGATATATACATTTTTATTCTATTTAAAAACACAAACTATATTTCCTATGCAGTTTTTTTGTCTATTTATTTCGCTAACAAAAATTTCAACTACCTGGACATATGTAGCAGGAAAGAATCCATGCTGTGAGTTAAATTCTCCATGATACCAATTATCATCTACTTGTTTCTTCAAGATAATTATGTCTCCTTTCCTAAAAGATAAATCTCTGAAAAAAAGAGTTAATTGAGTACAGTAAAATGCATATGTACATTGTACATGTACAAGTAACGTAATGCCTAATGGCTTTAAATTTGTGCATGTTTGGTATTTGTCTTTATGGTGCCCATTAATGTAAAGAAAATTATCTCATTTTTTAAAACTAGTATATCACCTCATTTAATCACATAACAACATATTCGATACAACATATGAACATAATGTGATAAAGTTTGTTAGTGACTTGCGGCAGGTCGGTGGTTTTCTCCAGGTACTCCGGTTTCCTCCACCAAGGATAACTGATCGCCACGATATAACAGAAATATTGTTGAAAGTGGCATTAAACACCATAACCCTAACCCTTAATCTAACAAAATTTGCAACGACTAAGTTGAGAAATCTCTCCAAAATTATTTTTTTATAATTAAGTGCTGAAGAGCATTGATAAAAACTAGAGGCTCAGGTGAGCCTGTATCGCTCACCTGACATAAATAAGTCCTCTTAAGAATGTCTGCATGCTGAATACATCAAAGTTACTATTCAAATCCCATACTGCCATAGGGTTCTATGTTAAAACTATGTCTGCTCATGGCAGCCATCTTGGATGGAGGTCGTGGTCACCGGACACAATTTTGAAAGTATACTACCCAAGGACCATCCATGCCATGTTTGCTTTAAATTGGCTGACTGGTTTCAGAAGAGATGACTTTTAAACAATTTTCCCATAGGGTCCTATGTTAAAACTATGTCTGCTGACGGCGGCCATTTTGAACCGAGATCGGGATCACTGAACACAATTTTGGAAGTTGACCACCTAAGGACCATCGATGACATGTTTGCTATATTGGCTTACTAGTTTCAGAGGAGAAGATTTTAAAACATTTTTTCCCATAGGGTCCTATGTTAAAACTACAGTATGTCTGCTGAAGGTGGCCATCTTGGATGTAGGTCAGGGTCACTGGAAACAATTTTGAAAATTGACCACTTAAAGACAATCCATGCCATGTTTGCTTTAAATTGGCTTACTGGTTTCAGAGAAGAAGATTTTTAAATATATTTCCCATAGGGTTCTATGTTAAAACTATGTTCGCTGATGGTTGCCATCTTGGATGGAGGTCGGGGTCACAGGACATAATTTTGAAAGTTGACCACCTAAGGACCATTCATCCCATGCTTGCTTTAAACTGACTTACTGGTTTCAGAGGAGAAGACTTTTAAACATTTTTTCCATAGGGTCCTATGTTAAAATTAAGTCGAGTCATGGTCGCCATCTTGAATTTCCAATCAGCAAACGATTCACAAGTTTAGTACAGGACCACCCAATGATCATTCCTGCAAAGCCACAATTCAATTGGCTTAGTGGTTTCTAACAAGAAGATTTTTAAAATTTCGACCAATCAGAACACATTATAGGCCCTGGCAGCCATGTTGGATTTCCGATCAGCACCAAAAACACAAATCTTGTATATGACCATCCAATGAACATTTCTGCCAAGTTTGGTTCAAATCTGTTTTGTGGTTTCAGAAAAAAAGATGAAAATGTGAAATTCCCATAGGGTCCTATGTTAAACTAAGTCGAGTCATGGCGGCCATCTTCAATTTCCGATTGGCAAACGATTCACAAGTTTAGTACAGGACCACCCTATGATCATTCCTGCAAAGTCACAATTCAATTGGCTTAGTGGTTTCTAACAAGAAGATTTTTAAAATTTCAACCAATCAGAACACATTATGGGCCCTGGCAGCCATGTTGGATTTCCGATCAGCGCCAAAAACAAAAATCTTGTATATGACCATCCAATGAACATTTCTGCCAAGTTTGATTCAAATCTGTTTTGTGGTTTCAGAAACTAGAGGCTCAGGTGAGCCTGTATCGCTCACCTGACATAAATAAGTCCTCTTAAGAATGTCTGCATGCTGAATACATCTAAGTTACTATTCAAATCCCATACTGCCATAGGGTTCTATGTTAAAACTATGTCTGCTCATGGCAGCCATCTTGGATGGAGGTCGTGGTCATCGGACACAATTTTGAAAGTATACTACCCAAGGACCATCCATGCCATGTTTGCTTTAAATTGGCTGACTGGTTTCAGAAGAGAAGACTTTTAGACAATTTTCCCATAGGGTCCTATGTTAAAACTATGTCTGCTGATGGTGGCCATTTTGAACCGAGATCGGGATCACTGAACACAATTTTGGAAGTTGACCACCTAAGGACCATCGATGACATGTTTGCTATGTTGGCTTACTAGTTTCAGAGGAGAAGATCTTAAAACATTTTTTCCCATAGGGTCCTATGTTAAAACTACAGTATGTCTGCTGAAGGTGGCCATCTTGGATGGAGGTCAGGGTCACTGGAAACAATTTTGAAAATTGACCACTTAAGGACCATCCATGCCATGTTTGCTTTAAATTGGCTTACTGGTTTCAGAGAAGAAGATTTTTAAATATATTTCCCATAGGGTTCTATGTTAAAACTATGTTCGCTGATGGTTGCCATCTTGGATAGAGGTCGGGGTCACAGGACATAATTTTGAAAGTTGACCACCTAAGGACCATTCATCCCATGTTTGCTTTAAACTGACTTACTGGTTTCAGAGGAGAAGACTTTTAAACATTTTTTCCATAGGGTCCAATGTTAAAATTAAGTCGAGTCATGGTCGCCATCTTCAATTTCCGATCAGCAAACGATTCACAAGTTTAGTACAGGACCACCCAATGATCATTCCTGCAAAGCCACAATTCAATTGGCTTAGTGGTTTCTAACAAGAAGATTTTTTAAATTTCGACCAATCAGAACACATTATAGGCCCTGGCAGCCATGTTGGATTTCCGATCAGCACCAAAAACACAAATCTTGTATATGACCATCCAATGAACATTTCTGCCAAGTTTGGTTCAAATCTGTTTTGTGGTTTCAGAAAAAAAGATGAAAATGTGAAATTCCCATAGGGTCCAATGTTAAACTAAGTCGAGTCATGGCGGTCATCTTGAATTTCCGATCGGCAAACGATTCACAAGTTTAGTACAGGACCACCCAATGATCATTCCTGCAAAGTCACAATTCAATTGGCTTAGTGGTTTCTAACAAGAAGATTTTTAAAATTTCAACCAATCAGAACACATTATGGGCCCTGGCAGCCATGTTGGATTTCCGATCAGCGCCAAAAACAAAAATCTTGTATATGACCATCCAATGAACATTTCTGCCAAGTTTGATTCAAATCTGTTTTGTGGTTTCAGAAAAAAAGATGAAAATGTGAAATTCCCATAGGGTCCTATGTTAAACTAAGTCGAGTCATGGCGGCCATCTTGAATTTCCGATCGACAAACGATTCACAAGTTTAGTACAGGACCACCCAATGATCATTCCTGCAAAGTCACAATTCAATTGGCTTAGTGGTTTCTAACAAGAAGATTTTTTAAATTTCGACCAATCAGAACACATTATGGGCCCTGCCAGCCATGTTGGATTTCCGATCAGCGCCAAAAACAAAAATCTTGTATATGACCATCCAATGAACATTTCTGCCAAGTTTGGTTCAAATCTGTTTTGTGGTTTCAGAAAAAAAGATGAAAATGTGAAATTCCCATAGGATCCAATGTTAAACTAAGTCGAGTCATGGCAGCCATCTTGAATTTCCGATCGGCAAACGATTCACAATTTTAGTACAGGACCACCCAATGATCATTCCTGCAAAGTCACAATTCAATTGACTTAGTGGTTTCTGACAAGAAGATTTTAAAAATTTCAGCCAATGAGAACACATTATGGACCCTGGCAGCCATGTTGGATTTAAAATCAGCACCAAAAACACAAATCTGGTAGAGGACCATCCAGTGAACATTTCTACCAAGTTTGGCTGATTTCTGTTCAGCGGTTTCAGAGAAGAAGATTTAAATGTGAAAAGCTAACGGACGGACGACGCTTACCCATGACAAAAGCTCACATGGCCTATGGCCAGGTGAGCTAAAAAACCAGGAAGTGGCAACAAATTATCATTTTAGTGCTTAAATTTATAATACATACCAATCCATTAGAAAGGGACAATTTAAGATTTTTTTTCCATGTAAGATCTATATTATTTTCTAATCAAAAGTGCAAATTCTACAGATTTTAATGTTATAATTCTATGAAAAAGTATTGTTAGCCCAGATTCCTTACATGTTTTTGATTGACTATATATATATATGATATATTTTTTTCTATTAAAAAAAATGAAAAAAATAATATTAATAATTTAAACCCTCTGTCTACTTTAAACAGGTTGCATTGTAAAACAAGGTTTCAATTATTAATTATAAAGAAAAAAGGTGATAAATTTCTTTCAAAAATATCCCACTTCTTTCAGTTAGCCCTTTGAATAAGTTCACTAGAACTCTTTGTCAAAAAGTTTAAATAAGTTCATGTCAAAAAATTTAATAAGTTCACTAGAACTCTTTGTCAAAAAGTTTAAATAAGTTCATGTCAAAAAATTTAATAAGTTCACTAGAACTCTTTGTCAAAAAGTTTTAATAAGTTCACTAGAACTCTTTGTCAAAAAGTTTATTTAGTGAACTTATTCAAAGGGCTAACTGAAACTGAAAGAAGTGGGATATTTCTGGAAGAAGATTATCACCTTTTTTGTGTCTATAAATACATTTAATTACCTTCTCATTTTAAATTGCAAAGGTTTTCTTTTTTTTTTGTAAATTACACTTTCTCAAATTTAATCATTTATATCAAACAGCTGTCAATTAATTATAATTAAATAATATTTCCAAACTATGTTTATATAAGTGTTATTGTCATTTAATTTCTTGTTATAAATTTAAACATTAATTTTACTTACCCAGAATCTTTTCCTTCATAATTGTACAATGCTTTTGCACATGGAAGCTTTCCAATTGCCTAAAATAATATGAAAAGATAAAGAAAGAATGTACATGTATCTACAAAATGTATAATATACCATTCAGAGTGCTTGGGATTTAATGGGAGATGAATTTGCTTTTTTGTTATCTACATTTTCATATTACATGCACATTGCATGTGATTTTCATTAATGAAAATGAAAACAAAGCTTTAATTTATGGTTTATTTTTTATTCTACATCAGTACATATAACATGTTGGCTGGCATTTTAATCTGTTGAACTTTTTTTTATAAACATGGATATAAAGATTAACAAAGATTTATGACATGATATGATCTATAAATGTTTGCTTAATTATCTCAACAGTGTGCAGTAAAACAACAGATAAAAAGTTATCTCATTAAATGTATTTAGTGACAAGTAGCATGTCTATAATCTGGCAAAGAAAACAAGGTAATTAAAATTTAACCCTTTCTATTAAATAATTTGATTAGCTGACATCTGCCTGCAGACTTGATCTGGATTATCCTAATCAAAGACTATGCATTTGTTGTATATTCTTATTGTCCTGTCATAAAATGTTTGAACAGTCAAATTAGGTACATATCACAACAACTTCCTAGTACTACAACATGTAGTAGTAGTACAAATCGTTACAATACAAGACAGCTGATGCAGTCATTACCTGTTTATACTTTTCAGTTGTTGAAGCTGTAGATAATTCATCATTATATCTGCCAGGAGATCTTGATCGTTCTGTGCAACTTTTTGTTTTAATACCTTCAAGAAGTCTAATTAACAGGATATTTGATGGAAGGTCTTCCACTGGTATTTCTACAAGATATCTACATTCAGGACATCTGAGTTCTCCTTTAGTGCTTACAATTTCTTCAAGACATCTTCTACAAAATGTATGTTGACAAGGTAGTACCTTGCTTGTGTGGTCAAGTCTATCTAGACAAACCGAGCATTCCAATAATTCGTTCAAAGACTGTTCATCCATTAGTCTCTAGCATTTTGCACGAAAATTTAATGGATGTTTGTCTCAAGCAGTTTTATAATTGTTAGCCACAAATCTTCACAATTTGGCATTTTCAAATGGTAATCAAATCAAAAGAATAGTTGCTGTCCCTATGGCTTTGGCCTGTCAAAATCATCAGTGATCATTTTTTGGACGTCATGGTAGAACAGATATCTTAGATGGTAATCAAACACTAATATCTTTAGTAACAAGATATGGCTATAACCGTCTCAAGATGTTTAAGGTTTTACGTATAAGGTTTAGTTTTATCAAGAATAATGCCGATATATAATTTCTTGATTATCTGGCTTTATAGTTTGGCAGCCATTTTGATTCGACCGGAAGTCAACATTTATCAACAAATGTTGGTTACTTTCGTGTATTTCATCTTTTTATATTGATAGACATTCCAAAATCGTAAAATTATGACAAAGATCTTGGAGGTCTCAAAATGTAGACCATACCACAGTATGTCGAAGCGACTTCAAAGTAATACATTATTAAACTTCCGGTGTAAACGACCTTGACATTTATTTTTATGGACACCCACAACTGACAAGCCCACTTACATGTCAAAATATCGAAAGATTCAAGTATTTCGCTACAGATAGAAACACAAGATTAACATTGATTAATGGAGATGTGTTTCCCGTTTTAATTTAAATGTCTTCACTAATGGAAACGGTATGAAACACTTACAATTTCAATTATTTTGCAGATCAAAACATCGTCTGAAATAACAGATTGTGCACATTTGATAGTTTACCTAATTGTCTATAATACAATTATTACGTGTGCATTGTGGGAGATATAAACAATTATACATCGTAAATTAAAACAGCAAACCAGACATCCTACATCTAGAAATATATTTATTTAACATTGTATAGGTGAACAATATAGCAAATTCAAAAGAAGAGTGACCACCCACAGGCAATAGGTATTATATGGAAAAAAATCCATGCATGTCAATGGTAAAAAATGTCAATGTATAATATGAAAAGAAAAGACTTCAATGCAAAAAATCAGCAAAAATGTAAAGTCCATTTATTTTTTCGTGAGCAATTTTCAGTTTTACGGTATTGATAAGTATTGTAAGTCTATGCATCTTGAAAGTCTGTGCACCAATATTGGTTCAGCTTCTGTATCTAATGTAAACATCGTCTGCTACAGCGATTTGCCACCTACCAAATATCGTATTCGTCACTGCCATTTCACCTCAATTTTTGAATTCCAAGCCCTATATACCCGGTATATAGGCAGTGATGCATAGACTTAAAGAAACATGTCAACATCAACAAAAAAATGTAGGATATGTACATTTTTTCCATTCATTTTATTGGTTATTGTTCTTGATTTTTTAAATTCTGTACATCGAAGAAAAGAAGAATGCTTTATCTTTCTTTTGATACCAAATGTATGTAGAGAAACATTTTTTTTCACAATGTTGTTGCCCTCAAAATCATTAGGTGCACAGACTTTTAATACCACTCTGTGTATAAACACTAATTAATCAATCGGACTAGTACATGTAGTCCTTTTTAAAGAAAAAAAGTTCCTTTCGCTTTGTTGTATTTTGAAAAATATTAAATGTAATGCCATAAATAAAATTGGTAATAATATTACTCTGTGATCAGGGCTCACGTTGGAGGGCGATTCGGGCGAAGAAGTCGCCTTGTGGCTGCTCACTTCGCTTTGTACTAGTGCCAAAAGAGAAGTGGAAGTCGCCCTGTAATTTTATCAAGTCGCTTTGCTAATTTTAACTGTTTTAACAGTAAAACATCGGTATATTTTTATTACAATATTTCCGTTTTTCAAACCGCCATTGTAAAGGGACGTAATCGAAACAGTTACAAATATAAAAACTGTACTACGAATCCGTACTTGGGAAAATAACGTCGGTATTGTTTCATTTCATTTATTTGGGGTTTGAAGGCAGCTATGCAAAGGGATTGTTAACTTTGTGGATATGATTAGTTTCTTAATTAATATCAATCAGTGATTAAAGAGAAGCAATGTAAATAATATACACTCATTAAAATTTGATTAAATAATTAGCGATTTCACAGCTTGTGATACACCCAAGCCTGTATGAAAAGTAATATATACATGTCCTGCTTTATTTACATAGATGAATATAATATTATTCAATTTTATTTATTTATTATTTATTGGACAATAGTTGACTATCATATATGTGCCTTTATCATCTGCAAGACAAAATAAAGAATCTGAAAAGGGTTTATTTAATACAAACAAACAAAAAACAAATACAAGGACATATGTAAATCAGAGAGATGATATGCTAACAAAAACAAGGAATTAAACAACTACTGAATATACCTTAATGCATAACAAGTACATTATAACATACGAATGCCACGATAATGCCCCACGAATGTGAAAAGTGGTACAATTAGAGAAATATTTTGACTTCTCCCTGTACTCTCACCACTTCTCCCTGTTGTCTCTCACTTCTCTTTTGTCAGCACCTGAAAGAGAAGTCACTTCTCCCTCAGATTTGAAAGTAGTGGGAGCCCTGGTGATGATGATGTAAATGACTTCTGTGAGGATTTCATAGACGAAATGACAAACTGGTCTAATATATTCATGTACAGCAGAGAATAAGATGATCAATTCATTAATAAAGAAGTATTATCTGTATGCCCAATAGTCAAATGGCCATCGACTAAGTAATTGTTTTCCAAAGCGAATACTTGCTAGCAGGGTTTGCATGTCATGAACATAATTTTTTTTTTATATATACTAGTAATATCAATTTTTATTATTCGCCTAATATTCGGTCTGGTAAAATTTACTTTGATCCAGTGAAACTAGTTTTTCCGCTGGACTGAATGTCCAATGGATTTCCTCAGACAACTCCGAGAAGACTGTTGGAGCTTTTTATGTCCTATTTGTTTAAACAAGAATTTATTTTTATCTACTTTAATTTAGGTTCCATTGTGATATCTTCATACTACCATGTGGCCATGACTTTGAAGACAAAATGTCTTGGTTTAAAAGAGGAAGAAATGATTCCAAGATTTCAAATAAATCTGGAGGAAGCGATGATTTTCCAGAGGGTAGACAAAGATCAGACACTGACCCTCAGACATGTCTGGAAGTTTTCAAGAACCATTGGAGTCAAGCATTTGGAATTATAAGTAAAGGTCAAATACAGACGAAAGGTCAACAAGCAATCGATGAAGTTGATACCGTTTTTCAAAATTTTGAGCAAATGTTGACATTGTTAGCAAATGAAGAAGGTTTAGATGACCATGGTCGTGGTATGCCTGGACCAATATTACACTATTTATTAGAACATGAGATTTTTGAGAAGGCCTCTACTTGGTGTCAGAGCCAAGCAGAACAAACTGAGAAAATTTATTTAGAACAGTTAAGACTTTATGAACAACTGATGAGTCAGGCTCATCAAATTTTGTTAATACATAAAGCTGTGATACAACCGTTGTTAAGACTTTTGTCTTTTTGTGCCGAAACCCAAAATTCATTTGATATAGAAGTAAGACTTGTGCTGGTATTACATCAAATTTGTGTTTGTATATCACAACAAACTCTTATATTGGAAAGCTTTTTTAATATCAGTGCTAATCATGGACCTACACGATTTCTAATTTTTTCACTGTTAATACCATTTATACACAGAGAAGGAAGAATTGGTCAGCAAGCTAGGGATGCTCTATTACTTTTAATGTCTTTATCATCCAAGCATCCTCATATAGGACAGTATATTGCAGAGAATTCAGATTTATGTCCTGTAAGTACCATCCTAAATATTAACCTCCAATATTTAGACCTTCCTTCAGCAGTCAAAACATGCCATCAAAGAGACAAACATTTGTGCATATGCATGTACATGTAGCAATACTATCTATAATATGATAGAAGAAACCTGTATGAATTGAGCCCTTTTGGTCAAACCTTTAGTTTTATTAGTTTAGTGTTTTCATAAATATTTGACAAGTTTACAAAGATATTTAAATATTAGGACAAATTTCATGTTTGATTTACCGATGGTTCAGTTTACATTTTGCATTTTGATTCAACAGAAAGCTTCAGTTTTCGCACACAATTGTGTAAAAGTTTTTTTTATAGGGTAAAGGCTATGGTGTTTAACACCACTTTCAACAATATTTCAGCTATATCGTGGTGGTTAGTTTTATTGGTGGAGGAAACGGTAGTACACAGAGAAAACCATAGACCACCTTCAAGTCACTGACAATTGTTAGTAGTAATAGGCATTGATATCATATAGTTAGTTGTAAATCCAACTACCAAACGACCACGATAGCCCCCAATTTTAATATGTAAGAGACTTGTGAATCATATAGAATATTCAAACATTTTATCAGTTTAATGGGAAAGTACAGGATTACATACATTGTACATATGACTTGATATTTAATTTATAGAAGACCTTAACTGCATCAGTAGTGTAATAGTTAGCATGCTTGTCTCGTGTGCATTGGAATTTGCTACTTCTCTGCAAAGCACACAGTATTAAGGACTAAGAGAAAGGCTGGTTGGCTCGAAATCAAGTTTATGGGTCTGAATGGTGTGAAATGTCTATTCACAGACTGTTGTTTCAGTGATCTACATGTAGCACTATAAAGTTCCAAATATGCATGTTGGTTTAGTACAAAGCATCCATCAATATCATTATCATCTCATCAAATATAACTTGTTCCTGCCATGATATAGCTGAAAAATTGCTGATTGGGGTTAAACAACAATCACTCTCTCATTCACTCTAGTAAACCTTTAATATTGGTAGTCTGCAGATATTTCATGTCAATGCTATTTGTTTTCAGGTTTTAGCCACTGGTTTGAGTGGTTTGTATTCATCATTACCACGTAAGATCCCTTCACCTTCAGAAGACTGGTCATGTATCACACAAAAAGACATTGCATCAACACCAGAGCTACAGATGTTTTTGAACTCATTAGAATTCTGTAATGCTGTGGTACAGGTTTGTGGAATAAATATATGTTTTTATTGCGGTAATTTGTAGATATTATTATATACATTGATGACCGTTTTTAGGAGGAGGATATCCAGAATTATCAACCCATCTAAGGTTATTTCCTGGAGGGCTTTAGCGAGAGAAAACCACCTTCTTTCGGCTGGCATTTTTTCTGCAAACGACTGATGACGTAATCATTATCTGGATAGGGTTATTTCCTGGGTAATAACGGGCTTTACCACGGCAGTCGAGAAGTTGATAACAATTTTTTTTAAATGTCACCTGATTCTATCTAAGCCAATCGTATTAATTTATAATATATATAATATGTGAGGTATTGTAATACAATTCCTGAATTTTGATGATATTGATATAATGATTTATAAACCCAAGATAGTACCCAATTACATGATTGGTGCCATCAAATAGTTTTCACATGCTGAAGCAGTATCTGATTAATTGAAAATGCAATTTTTGCCTATTTGTCAGAAAATGCATTAAAATGGAGATAACTGTCATGTATTTGAAGATTTGCCTACATCAATTGTGATTTGATGGTCACAAAGATCCTTTTACGAGTCGCCAGTTAACAAAAAAATTGTGACCATCAATCAACAATTGATGCTGGCAAATACATTACAGTTATCTCCCATATATAATCATGTTGTAAGTAATAAAAATGTAGATATCAAATTTAGTGTGTATGACATGTTTCTTGATGACACTGTCTTAATTTGTATATCTTTTTTCAGATATCAGATCCTCAAGTCTTAATTTGTATATCTTTTTTCAGATATCGGATCCTCAAGTTAGATCTCAGTTGATTCGTTATATATATGATGGCTTTCTAGTTCCTGTCCTTGGTCCAGCCTTACATCAGGTAGGTCACCATGAACAAGCCACTTAGACATGTGTGTGCTGCACCATAAATTATTACTTGTGTATATCATATTCTAGGTTTATGTTGTATAGATGTGATCGGTGATTTCTGTCTTAGAGTTCTACTATAATGAAAATTGGAGGGTTGAATTCTTGAGTCAAATGTGTATATATTAAGTTTGACCTGTCACAGAACCGTAATTGTTTAAATTTTTATCCTTGAAGCTCGTACAAATAAATTTGATATTTTCCAACAGTGTATGTATATTGTCTATATCTTTTCTTGTCTAATGAAACAGGATTGTACATGTAACTATTACAGAATTTGGAAGGTTGCAAAATAATTTCATAGTTAAAATAAAAAGCAGAAAAAAAAATTCAATTTATTTTATCCACACCCTTGGTAACCTGTGGTTGGCTACACTAAATCCTCATTCATTACCATATTCACTGATGGTAAATCCTCGTTCATTACCATATTCACTGATGGTAAATCCTCGTTCATTACCATATTCACTGATGGTAAATCCTCGTTCATTACCATATTCACTGATGGTAAATCCTCGTTCATTATCATATTCACTGATGGGTCAATTTATATGAAAACCGTCAGTATCGGTTTGTTCCTGATTTTAGTACATGTATATACATGTAGCACACTTGAAACACTCGTATTTTAATATTGACCAGATTAAAGAGATCATGAGAGATACGATCTGACTAGTCATGCTAGTCAATATTGCCTAAGAATTTTATTGAAGCGACCAATGTAATAGGCTCATGAATTATTCATGGGTAAGCTGGTTTCGAAATAATTTTTCTATAAAATTATAGACTAAAATATAAATATAATATGTAGATTACCATGGTATTTATTTTAATTTAACTCTTTTTTCTTTTTTTCGATGATTTTGGTGAAATTTAATTTAAAAAAAAGGATTATGTATAAGCACATTATTAACTTGTCCTGTTATTTATTAACTTGTATATATTTATGTCAATATGCTGTCGATTCATTTAAAATCGTTGATACCAATTTACAAGATATTTTCGTGGTTTGAGGAAAAATGGTATTTTCGTAGATACGAAAATTTGTGGGTTCACTCCTATTTAGATGGTACATTTATATATGGTGCAAAATATAAATTTAGATTCTTAATTCATTGTTTAATACTATCCACGAAATCCATGAACATTGGTATACTACGAATAAGAACGAATTCACAGTATTATATAGATGTGGAATTTATTGTTGTCTGTACTATGGTAGTGGTCAGTGCATTTGGTTAGGGATATAAATTATATCATTGTGAAATAGTTCAATTTTTTTTCCAAATTTGGAAAATAACGTGATGAATGTTCAACATTTTCACTCTTAATAAGGGATAAGTCTGTACAGAGGTCACATTCTGGTGTCCATGCACTTAAAAAAAGTCCATGATTCACAAAACTGGAATCACTGAAATAGTGATCTCAGGAAAATGGTGATGTCACTGATTTTGTGCACATAATATTTTTTTTAATCATGAACATTTCTAACTGTATGAACACCAGGGCCCGGTTGTTCAAAATACTGGATAAAGTTATCCACTGGATAAAGTTGTCCACTGGACAACTACTTATCCGGTGGACAGCTAGCAAGTGGATAAATTTGGTTGTTCAAAAGCAAAGACAATGGTTGGCTAGATATCCACTGGATAAAATTTTGTCCAGTGGACAACTCTCATAATTCTTTGCACTTCCTGTGTAAAAGCAATCCAGACAAAAAAAAAGGGGGGGGGGGGGTCTGCTAAGTTCAGCAACATTTCAAGTTATTTTTCAGGCAGTTTAATTTATTTGTTGCGATCCGCAAATGATTTATGACCAATCATTTTGTTATCTTTGTGTTGGAGATGGGAATTTATGCATCCATAGAATTTGTTTTCAAGTCATATGGTAATCAAATTTTTAAGCGAAGGCAAGGGCAAGAGTAATTAAAGGGTGTGTCATTTTGTCATTCATGTCTTGTAGAATAATTCGGGTTGGATGTAGATAAAAATATGAAGATATATTTATTTTACGGAAAATACAATTTTACAAAACTTTAGAAATATTTTATTATGATCCAGTTCAATTATTGTACTTAATGATGTAGTGAAATGGAATCTTACAACAATAAAATCCAAATTGTGTTCTGGAAGACATGGAATCTATTGATGTGGGCTGGCCTGAAATAAGTGACTTTTTTGGGACTACGTGCTACTCCCTATATACATGTAAATATCATGGTTTACAAAATATGTTGATTGGATCTTGGGACATTTAACGTACATGTCTTAGGATCGGATAATTTCACAGAAATCTACACACGTACACTGAATGACATTTTTCATACTGTTGTCAAAAACAAATAAAATAAATATTTATTTCCAACTTTTGAGAGACAGAAAAAAAGAATTATCAATTAAAATCGATCCCAAGTCTAAATCTAAAACAACAAACAGATATAGTAAACAATTTTCCAGAACAAATGTCATCATTAGCCATTCTTCCACTTTTGAGGTTTCAAAAAAAGGGGGGGGGGGGGGGGGGGGGGGGAGGGGAGGGGTCCTCGTCACGGTTCATCAAAAGTATTTTTACTGATAAATTGAAGGCACGGTAAATGAATTCTTCTGATCACATTTCACAAAAATATGTAACCCAATGTAATTGACAAGGTATTTTTTTTGGCCATTTCTACATACTCACTAGTCGGGTCTATTTTGTCAACAATTGAACGTTGAATGTGTTCAGTAATTCATGTAATATTGACATCGGGTTGAGAAAAAAAAACAAAGAACAAACACAGAAGATCACATTGGAAAAAAAGGTTCATAAAAACGTAGACGAGAGGCGTATATCATAAAGAATGTAAAATAAATTTGACTGAAAATTATTCACGGACAATATCCCCATCACGATTCACGGCAAAAAAAAACCAACAAAAATATTGGGGGAAAGAAAATTCACGAATACGGAAAATCAAAAGCACCCACCAAATTTGTTCAATTACACCTCTCTTTAATTTACTTGCACTGCACAACAAATTAAATCCGAAATCAGTTCTGATGGAATGCATGTTTTTTCTCCTCAATTTTTTGTATAGCATTTATTTATTTACTTTTGTATTTAAAATCTGTCTATTTATCTTAGTTCCTGTTATGTGTAATCTATTTCCAAAAAGGGGAAATGCTATTTTTGAAATTGAATAGAGGAAAACTTCATGACAACAAACAAAAAATCTAGTGTAATTTCAATTGGCGATCATATTTATCCACTGGATAAAACTTTATTCGTACCAAATTAGACTGGACAGAGTTGTCCAGGATAAATCATATTTGTCCAGTGGATAACTTTTGAACAACCACATTTATCCAGTGGACAAAAGTTGTCCAGGATAAATCATATTTGTCCAGTGGATAAATTTATCCATTGTTTTGAACAACCGGCCCAGACTATTAATTTCTGTAAAGATTAATGCTTGATAAAGGCCTGACAGTTGAAATATTGGATAAAGATTTATATAGAAAATATATGTACATTGTCGACAAAAATATAATTTATTTGTACAAGCTTTAGAACAGACCAGTTTCAAGACCAGTACTAATAACTTTTATATTTGTAGACCATGTATGTATATTGTGATTATACTGCAATGCTGGGTATTCACAATATTCTTAAATTTACACACAAAATGGCAAAAACATTTGACATTTTGCTTGAATTTCCATATTGGGTGTCTACGGTGCATATCCGGTTCAACCAGTGTTTATTGTGCAGTGCTTCATCCTAAATAAGACACTTTGTAGCAGGAGACTATGAAAAAAATTAACTTGTTCATATGAGCACATTTTTCTGACTTGTATACATGTTTGTCTAAAAAAGTGTGAAATAATAAAATAGAACACAGTGCTACAAATATTTTATAATGTTAACACAGTATTCTTCCTCTTCTGAAAAAAGACCTTACAATAGGGGTGGCTTCTCTTGATGGGGAAAGTTTAGTAGTATTTAAGGTGGTACCATATACTACAGGGAGATAACTCTTTAAAATCAGTTGAACGTTTTGATCATATGATGTTTGTATGCAGATTTCAAGCATCTCGGTCATCAAAACCACAGAGAGAAAAGCTGCTATGTGGTTAGTGAATTTATAGCTCTGAGTCTGTTGGTTGGAATTTGTTAAAATTTTGATATTTATTACAGTGGATATATTCAAACACACTGCCAAAAAAATAAGAAAATTAAACGGGCAGATCAAATTTTACCTGAAGTGTATGGTACCACCTTAACTATCTTGTTGGATCTGAAATCTGGCGTGGTAAGAGGGGTGGCATTTGGTGTGAGTGGCCTTATAAGTGAGGAACTGCTGTATTACACAGAATGCAGTAAACAACATATTTATTAGTGATTCTGCAAAATATTAGTTTTGCACATAGAATTTTAAATGCAGCCATATATTTGATATCAACAATATAACATTGGAACATATTTCGGCATCATCTTAGTAATACCAATTCAATGTACATTATGCCAAATGTTATCAGTTAACTTATCAACTTATTACTCGTCTACCCTTATTACAGTATTGACAGAACAAATTACCAATAATTGAAACCTCTCATGCTAATATTATTCCCTCCCCCCCCCCCCCCCCCCACCTTTGAACAATTAAAAGGCAAAAGCTATAAACACTTGAAACTATTTCATTGTTAATAACTAACTATATTTGATTGGCTTTGCGAGAATGGATTTCTCATAGCAAAATTTTATGGAAGGTAAAGCCTGAGATGTGAGATGCCATGAGAAGTCCATTTAAACAGTTTGAACTTTCTTTTCATAACATATCACCACTAATGTTGTGAGTTCGAATCCCTCTCGGGCGAGGTGTACTCGACACAACATTATATGATAAAGTTTGTCAGTGACTTGCAGCAGGTCTGGTTTTCTCTGGGTACTTAGGTTTCCTCCACCTATAAAACTGACCACCATGATATAACTGAAATATTGTTGAAAGTGGCGTTACACACCATAAACCAAACCAAACCTTTTCTTAATATCAAGGATAGTATGTTTATATGTTTATATGTTTATAGAGGGATTTTTTTAAGGTGATGACAGTGATGTCAGTGTAACGTTGCGTTAGAAATCAACGATAATTTTTTCGTATCACACTTATATCTTGATAATAGATATTATCATGTGTAAAGATCAAAGGGAAAATTGACAAATTATCGTTTATAAATTTAACTTTTCCTAGGATGTATCAGGACTCCCATTACCTCTGCTAGATTCACCAATGTTTTTGGTTAGTTAAGTATTTATCATTGCTGTTGTGTTACTATTCTTGTTGTTTGCAAATCATTCTGTTATTGCATTTTGTTTCGATTCTGTGCATTTTTGAATCTCTGTTTTATTTTATTCTTCTATTTTTATTTTCCTCGTTTTATGTTTTTTATTTTTTATTTTCAAGTTACAGTCAAACCTGCCCATGTCGTCACCTCTATTAAGCAGTCACCTTTAATAAAAAGGTCACCATTTCCTTGTCCTGTCATAGAAAATTTCATATGAATTGAACCTCTTTTAAGCTTAAGAGACCACAAGTCTTAAAAGGTCATCTTTTTCTTATCCTGTCATAGTAAATTTCATATGAATTGAACCTCTTTTAAGAGGTCACCTGTCTTATTAGGCCACTTTTTCTTTGTCCCATCCCAAAATTAAAGTGACCTCTTACTACAGGTTTGACTGTACTTGTAATAATATTTATCCAAGAGTTATCTGTACTTGTAATAATATTTATCCAAGAGTTATCTCCCCTGGATCATTTATGATATATAGAAAACAGCTTCAGTGAAATAATAATGGCTTATTAATTCTATTCATTTTGGAATGGTATTCAATAATTATCTAAATCATGGGTTAAATTACAATGATTTGAGGAACGCATCCTATTTTATCGATATTGACTTCAGTGCAATCTGACAAAAATTAATGTTAAATAAAGTCAAGCCTGTCAATGTGTTATATAGCATCTATTAAACAGTCACTCTTGGCATGTACTTAGTTTTGATACCTGAAGAATTAATAGAAGGCTCATTGAAATGCTGATTGGGCTTTTGAAAATATGAAACCTGACGTGATCTCATACGGGATACCGTTAGATGTTAGTGTAAAAAAAACCACAACAAACATCTATTTTTTTTTAGATTGATTGCATATCAATTCATGGCCACAGAAAATGTGAAATTCCAGCATACAATATTGATAGATAAAGAGCTTTATTTATAAGTTATATATCTACAGATCTGTTTTATTTAATATTGTTGTATGTGGTGTATGTTGCATAATTTTAATATCATCTTCTGTCTTGTTTATGTTCACATCTCTGGCATAGAATCCTAGGGTTTCATCAACAATAGTTCAATGTTAGAAGTAGAAATACAGTCAAAAAAATGAAACATGCCTTAAAGGGCACCTCTATATAGCATATCACTGTCTATAAAGGGCAGCCTAATTTTCCCATGAATGGATAGGGCATATAATTTTAACCTGTATATAAAGGATAACTGCTCATAAAGGGCACATTTTCAGGTTCACCTGAGTGTCCTTTATATACAGGTTTGACTGTATTTCTAATATTAGCCCACTTAAGAGGTATGTGTGTCAATAAACTGTGAGCTTGATTCCTGCACATGCTAGTGATATATAATACAAATTTATGTGATAAGGCTTGTTAATGACTTGTGGCAGTTCACTAATTTTCCTCCAACAATAAAACTGAAGTACCACTTAGACACTATATAACTGAGATACTGTGAAAGTGGCGTTAAGTAATCTTGTCTCATATTTATAAGTAATAACGTCAATTTTGCCCATATGTAAACACCGGAAATGCCACAGCGATATCTGCCATTGGGGCAAAACTCTGATAACACGATATCAAGCCTCTCATGAGCCCCATTACGTCACTTCCACCCAACTGTTAATTGTCGTTTGGAAAATGTCGACGTTCAGCGAGGAAAAATTTGTTGGCATTTCGGAAACAGAACCCTCAACTGATATCAATCACTCATATCCCATAAGTTTGGTGTCTGTGTGGGAAGTTAATTTTGTTCTTTTTAATTCAATGTTGAAATATGTGATAAATAGAATTAGATTAATGCATGCCTTTTTCCATATCAGGACTGTTATCATCCCTCGACCGATATAGACCCTCGGGCTAAAGCCCTCTGGCCGATATCGGTCTCTCAGGATGATAACAGTCTTGATATGGAAAAGGGCATGCATTAATCTATTAATAACCTATTCCTCCCATTTTTCCTGAATTTATATCGGTTAAAAATACTTATTTTGACGTGTGTATTAAATTGTATTGCGGGAATGTATTAAATTGTATTGTGGGAATTCCTATATACAATGTACAGTTTATTTTTGGTTGTTTGTCTCATCATTGGTTGACTGAGGGATTCTTCACTATTTATAGCTAGTATGATATTGTCAAATAGCCAGGCATCCTTACGTTGCCTAACAATTTCATTCTATAGGGAACACAACTTATGTACATTTTCACAGAAACCCTGTATTATATAATTTTGCTTGTTTTTAGTGTTTTTTTCATGGAAGAATTGTATTTTCTTTGTGGTTCTTAAAAATTCTGTATTTTTCCACTTTTTAAATCTTTGATAAATCTCTGACAATAAATGTGTGAACAAAAAATTGTTTTCCTCTTGAAGTAAAGGAAGATTCTATATATAAACGTCTGAAAAAGTAGCCAACATATGAACCTACGGGATGTCAGATCAGAAACAAGTGTTAACGATTCTGTGCAAGCAAACAAAAATAGTAAATAAATGTCTAAAATGTAGCACAACAACATAAAAAAAGATGTTAAAATATAGCAAAAATAACTATAAGTCTACAAAAAGACATGAATGAATGGACACAGTAGTGACCTTACATAAAAGACGCTCTTGCCCATGAGTCAACACTTTGTGTCGCCAGGGCACTCATTGGATGACTTTGGTAGATCCAAAATTTATATCATTGGCCACAATCCAAGTTGGAAAGAGAATCAAAGATAAAAAAGAGAGAGTTTTTGGATCGGCGAGTAACGAACATTACATCCGGAGGACATAAACAAAAAGGCCTAAATCTTTTGTTTTTTTTAACTTTTTTTAACCAGTGCCTGGTCCTTAGTTAATTGGTAAATTTCATCATTACGTTTTCTCATTGTTTTCATATTGTTTATAAATTAGTGTAAATATATATTTGAATAATATAAAGTTCAAGATTACGATTTTTACGTCACGATAACTGATGGTCACGTGACAATCTGATTCGAGATGCTGATGAAGCTTGTCGGACAAGCGAAATATCCGTCAATTTGATTATAATTATAGTCTTTTTGTAGACTTATAGTTATTTTTGTTATATTTTAGCATCTTTTTTTATGTTGTTGTGCTACATTTTAGACGTTTATATATATATATATGGGTTCAAATCCTGTCAAGGGAAGAACAAAAATTTGACTGCTCTAAAAATCTAATTCTAACACTGTTTGGTTTAATTTTCAGACATATAGCATCATTCGCTTAGCCTTACGTCCAGCGCCCTAGACCACTCAACCACATCCACTCCCTATATATATATATATAGCTGCTGAATCATGTCTTTTATCATAAACCAAACTTTAAATAAAGTACCAATGCAGGAAATATTTGTTAAGTTAACCTGTATAAATCGAACACCTGTCTATTCCGAACACTAATGTTGATCCAAAGGAGGTTCGGTTTAAACTGGTATCACTGTATTATCAGGCATAATCATCAACATATTTTAATTTCCTTGAAAGGAAATGGGGGCCGTCGTGGTCGTGATCATCTGGTAGTTGGATTTATAACTACCTATGTAGTCAATGCCTATCACCACTATCGTTGTGAGTTCGAATCCCACTCAGGCGAGGTGTACTTGATACAACATTATATATATGATAAAGTTTGTCAGTGACTTGCGACAGGTCAGTGATTTTCTCTGGGAACTCCGGTTTTCTCCACCAATAAAGCTGACTGCCACGATATGGCTGAAATATTGTTATTGTTAAAGTGGCATTAAACACCATAACCCCTTGAAAAGAAATCCATCTGAAATTATTTTTTTTGTTGTGCATTCGTAGAAAAAGTCAAAATCATTACAGCTTTATCATTTAAATATATGGTAGTATGTTATCAAGTCTGTGTGTGAATTTTATAATTATTATTATTTTTTTGTGATCACTTTTTTTTAACCTGTTGCACATGATTCACTAGCAGAGGTAAAACATACCAGAACATAATTAATAATTGACCTGCTTCCCTGTCAGTTAAACTAAACTTCTTGACATGCTAGATATGTGTGATATGAAATGTAATTTATTATTTTATTTCAGTTGTTAGTCTGACTTGAAATATTGTATCTGGTTCTGTGCATGTCCATCGTCTGTAAACCAAGGGCTTAACATGCTCTGATGGCTCTCCAGATATCACAGTGGATGAACTGAAATCTGTGTAGTCATGAATTATTCATGAATCATTTTTAAACATTTTGATTTGTTCCAATGAACTGTTTTTATAACCAATCAAATTACAGACACAGTTTTTGAAAAAGAAAGGGATTTTCTTGCAAACTATAATGATTAGAGGAGATGAACGGGTAGCAATTTCTCATGGGTTATCAACAATAAATATATCGATTAATCAGATCAGACCTGTCATGGGGACAATCATGGTCGTGATCATATGGTAGTTGGATTCACAACTATCTATGCAATCAGTGCCTATCACTACTAATATTGTGAGTTCGAATCCCGCTCAGGCGAGGTGTTCTCCGGGTACTCCAGTTTCCTTCACCAATAAAACTGACTGCCACGATATAACTGAAATATTGTCAAAAGTGTCATTAAACATCATAAGCCCTCTCCCATATCTGTCATGATATCTTTGGTCTGTCTGTACGAAAATTTTAGTGATGTTATGTTGTGGAAACTACTATACACATGTATATAGACCAATATATATGGAACAGAGCGGAGCCAATTGTTGATTTAAGAGTTTTCCCATGAGGGATGAGTGGCGTGTATCGTAGCGTGATCAGTCAGGGGTTACTAACGATGGTGCATGTCTTGTATGCCTTTCTATATTTCTCTACTGGTTAATGATATGTTTGATTTAATTTGCTGATGGCTTTGGACATGTAGTTATGTCATATAAACAAGATTCTGCATGCTTGCTGTTTATGATTGCATGAGAGATGTTATATCTAAACAGATGAAGCTTTATTATATGTTGCCATTGTATTAGTAATTACTGATATTTAATATACAGACAAACCTGTCCATGTGGTCACCTCTGTATTAAAAAGTCACCTTTTTCTTGTCCTGTAATAGATAATTTCATATGATTGAACCTCTTTTAGGAGGTCATCTGTTTTATAAGGTCACTTTCTGTGTCCCAAAGGTGACCTCTTAATACAGTTTGACTGTATAGTCAAATCTGTCTTATGTGCCTTACAAGGTAGGGCCATCGTGGCAGTGATCGTATGGTAGTTGGATTTACAACTACCTATGCAATCAGTGCCTATCACCACTGATGTTTTGAATTCTCAATACAACATTATGTGATACGGTTTGTCAGTCACTTGCGACAGGTCAATAGTTTTCTCCGGGTACTCCGGTTTCCTCCACCAATAAAACTGACCACCACAATATAGCTGAAATATTGTTGAAAGTGGCGCTAAACACCATTACCCTAACCCACTTAGAAGGGAACATTGAAATAGGGTCACATAATACAGGTGGTCGCTAAATACAGATTTAATTAATCTGAAATGCACTGTGGAGGGATATTAAAATTGAGGTCACAGAATAGAATTTATTACTTAATAGAAGTGGCCACTAAAACTGGTTTGACTGTATACAGAATTGTTGAATTGTAAGAGAATGTATCGTGATGAAGGTTGATTTTTTTCTCAGAAAATTTGTTTTATTTGTGAAATATGTTATATTTTTTTGTATTAAAATATTTAAAAAAAACATTATAATACTAACACCTGATTAAGTTATTAAACATGATCATGTTAAAATATTCAGGGGAGATAATAAAAGATTAAAAGACATACAGATAAACATGACATGTTATTTAACTACTACATACACAGTCTTTGCCTTCATTTATTTCACCTACTTGCCCAAAGGCCAAATTTAGAAAAAAATTATATTTATTCAAACCCATGTTTTACTTGTCCCAGGCTTCGGGCAAGTAGGTTAGTGCAAAGACTCCATGCATGTAGATATACATGTACGGTAGTTAGTTTCACAAAATATTACTAGCCTTTGATAATCTAAGATGTGTGTATTACTGTTCGTTTCAGTTTAAACAATTAAAATTTTTACACATAGATAGAGAAAAAAAAAAACGCTTTTAATTTGTGTTTTATAATTTGTTACAAAAGATAAAAATAATAATTATGGAATTGATACAATAATCTGATGGTTGTTTTTTTTTACTTTTTTTATTATTTCAGAATTCTAGAGAAGAAGTGATAGCAGCTACAGCTTATCTAGAACTGTTCCTCAGGAAAATCACAGAACCTGCCTTAATTAAAGCCTTTATAAGATTTATACTGACAGAACAAAATGATGAAATTGTTATATTAGATTCGCTCATGACTAGAATCAATAGTAGTTCAAGGGTAAGTAGTAATCCAGCTACAGTGGTGGTGTTATAATGTTAAACTTGACTCAAATGTAGTAGATTGTGGGTTCAATCCTTGGGTCAGGGGGCTGTCGTGGTAGTGATCGTATGGTAGGTGGATTTACAACTACCTGTGCAATCAATGTCTATCACCACTAAAGTTGTGAGTTCGAACCCTGTCCATGGTGAGGTGTACTCGATGCAACATTATGGGATAAAGTTTGTCACTGACTTGCGACAGGTCAGTGGTTTTCTCTGAATACTCTGTTTTCCTCCACCAATAAAATTGACCGCCACGATATAGCTGAAATATTGTTGAAAGTAGCATTAAACACTATAAACCAAACCAAATGCTTCGATGTTAAGCATTGTTGACTCCAATGTGGTAGATTGTGGGTTCAATCCTTGAGTTAGGTCAATCTAATGACTATGAACTTGGTATCTGCTGCCTCTGGGCTGAGAAAAACAGCAATTACATGATTAAGTAGAAAAACAGCAATTACATTATTAAGTAGAAAAACAGCAATTACATGATTAAGTAGAAAAACAGCAATTACATGATTAAGTAGAAAAACAGCAATTACATGATTAAGTAGAAAAACAGCAATTACATGATTAAGTAGAAAAACAGCAATTACATGATTAAGTAGAAAAACAGCAATTACATGATTAAGTAGAAAAACAGCAATTACATGATTAAGTAGAAAAACAACAATTACATGATTAAGTAGAAAAACAACAATTACATGATTAAGTAGAAAAACAGCAATTACATGATTAAGTAGAAAAACAGCAATTACATGATTAAGTAGAAAAACAACAATTACATGATTAAGTAGAAAAACAGCAATTACATGATTAAGTAGAAAAACAGCAATTACATGATTAAGTAGAAAAACAGCAATTACATGATTAAGTAGAAAAACAACAATTACATGATTAAGTAGAAAAACAACAATTACATGATTAAGTAGAAAAACAACAATTACATGATTAAGTAGAAAAACAACAATTACATGATTAAGTAGAAAAACAGCAATTACATGATTAAGTAGAAAAACAACAATCACATGATTAAGTAGAAAAACAGCAATTACATGATTAAGTAGAAAAACAGCAATTACATGATTAAGTAGAAAAACAGCAATTACATGATTAAGTAGAAAAACAGCAATTACATGATTAAGTAGAAAAACAGCAATTACATGATTAAGTAGAAAAACAGCAATTACATGATTAAGTAGAAAAACAACAATTACATGATTAAGTAGAAAAACAGCAATTACATGATTAAGTAGAAAAACAACAATTACATGATTAAGTAGAAAAACAACAATTACATGATTAAGTAGAAAAACAACAATTACATGATTAAGTAGAAAAACAGCAATTACATGATTAAGTAGAAAAACAACAATTACATGATTAAGTAGAAAAACAGCAATTACATGATTAGGTAGAAAAACAACAATTACATGATTAAGTAGAAAAACAACAATTACATGATTAAGTAGAAAAACAACAATTACATGATTAAGTAGAAAAACAGCAATTACATGATTAAGTAGAAAAACAGCAATTACATGATTAAGTAGAAAGAACAAAGATTGGTTGTCTCTAAATCAGACATGTTAATGAATACCATATAACAGAATTAAGTTTACCTTAAGAACTGCCGATAGTTTTAATATTTTATTCACTTATGAAACGTAAAGGTAGTGAAAAAAAAAACCCAAATGTTTTAAGTTTTACACTGGAAGTGAACGTATGATATCATGTCTTTTCTATGATGTTTATGCAGTAAAAACGTCAATTTTAAACTAATTCAATGGGTCAATCAAATTGTTTTGCATAGTATTGAAATTAATGTAGGTAAACACAATTTGCAACAGTAAAACCAAAGATTGACATCATTATGCTTACAAAACGATACAATAAATCTCCTAATTGTTATGCAATATTGAATGTAGCATAGATTACGTTAAGATTTTCAACATTTGACGTATTGAATTGATAATTTTGACTTTAATTGATTCAATATGTGTTATTTGAATATAACATTTGCTGTATGTAATTGTGTCATTAGCATAGTTATTAATACTCAGCTAGACTCGGCCAGTATTAATAAAAAAATTGAAGATTGAGCAACACGAACCTCACTAAAAAATGAGGGTGAACTCAGGTGCTGCGGAAAGGTAAACAGTTCATGCTCCACTAATGGCATCTATTGTGTTACTCTTGTTAAAAATCTGGTGATAAGTCGTGAATGAGGAAATGACAGGATTGAAATTATGACAAACGGTACATATCGGTGGTCGTTTGTGACACAGATATTGTGTAACAATTATCCTTTACAACAATCTTAGTTTTTGGATGCTTGCAATTAAATTTTTTTTTTTTTTTTTTTTTACAGTTACTGTGTTCAGCATCCTTGTCCCTTTTTAAAACTTTGGTGGATTTGAATTGTGAAGATGTGATGTTTGAAATTATATTCAAGTAAGTATTTTACATCAAGCTTTGTTTATAACATTTTCCTATCACAATGATTTTCAGAAAGATCACTTTGTGTTATATATTGAGATAGTCCGAAATGTAGAATTATGAAACTTCTGTTTTTCATATTGTCTGATCCGTATTTAATAACCTTGCTTCTATCCTTACACATGCCATAATATAGCTGAAATACTGCTAAAGTTGACATTAAGCACCAATCAATCTATCCCTACACAATACAATACTATATCAAATTACAGAACAATCTTTTTAAAATATGTTTGAATGTTGGCATTAAACAACACTCACTCACTCACACCTTTTTTGCAGCAAAAAGTTATAACTTCAAGATCAACTTTTCATCAAATCCACACAAAAATATGACCAGGTATGCAATATTTATAGTGGTGTAATTATTTCACCAAAAATACGAGGAAATTATGCAAAGTACTTATTATTTCTTACTTTTGTCCTAGACATCTTATTCCATGTTCCCATGTTATGGTGAGTCAAAGAAGAGCTGTTAAAGATTTAGATTTGTACGGTAAAAGTTCAGAGAGATTCCTTTCCCTCCGTCCAAGTTGTCTAGTGACCAGTTTACAAGTGGTGCCAAAGGTACCGGAGATAGACTCAGACAGGTAGCTATATATATATATATATTTATTTATTTTCTTGATGTTTATGTGTGTTTTTTTTACCCTTTATCCTCAAACTTCCTGTGGTAAATTTCTGGTTTCGATTTATCTATTTCATATCTAGATTAAGATGCAATGAATTTTGTTTGTGTTTTGACATTTGCAGGATTAAGATTCATTCATGCATGTTAAAACTTCTCCAAAGATTAGATATTTCTTAAAACACTTTGTCTCAAGTAACAACTGGTTAATTTTATTTACAGTTCTTTTTTGCTGCTGAGTTATTTTGTAGCTTGATGATTTACATGAATAAAAAAATATAATTTGACAATTTACATGAATCAAAAAATGTAACTTGATAATGTATATGAATCAGAAAATGTATCTTGACAAAAAAAAGTAACTTAACAATTTACATGAATCAAAAAAATGTAATGACAATTTACATGAATCAAAAAATGTACTTGACAATTTTATACATGAATACAAAAAATGTAACTTAACAATTTACATGAATCAAAAAATGTAACTTGACAAAATACATGAATCATAAGAAGTAATTTATAACTTGACAATTTACATGAATCAAAAAATGTAACTTGACAATTTACATGAATCAAAAAATTTAACTTGACAATTTATATGAATCAAAAAATATAACTTGACAATTTACAGGAATAAAAAAAACAATTTTACATGAAACAATGCTTCATTTATGATAGGAAAAATGAGATGAACAAATGATTTTGTCTTTTGCTTTTTTTCACTTATAATACTACATACAATCAATAACAAACATTTTGAAGACCTTATAATTTAATTTATTACTTGGAGGATGTGGTTCCTTTTATTCGCCTTGAATTTCTGTTATTGCTACCAATATACAATGTTGAAGACTTAGTGAAAAAAATCACTTCTTAATGTGTAACTTGTTCTCGCAATGATATTGGCATCGTCATCATATAGCTGAAAAATTGCTCACTTGACGTTAAGTAAGAATCACTCACTCATGCATTATTCCAGTTTTTTTTAGTACATGTAAGTTGTAGTCCATAAGTTATATATTGGCCTCTGAAATTTATTTATGGTACCCCATAATACAGATAAATGTGTCTTATATAGTTTTGCAAAGGTACTTTTAAAAAGGGGGTCATAGATAGGTTGTCATTGAATACACTAGTTCCCTTCTTATACAACCACATGTTCAGCAATGAAAAAGTTCCCTTATAAGAGGGATGGCCTCTCTTTAGGTAGACAGTATTTTACTATCTCAGTGCATTTGGAATATGGCCTGATAAGAGGGGTGACTATTGATGGGAGGGGCCTTAGTAGAGGTTAAACACTTTACAGGTTAAATTAACATTAAGTGCACTACATAGGGATATTAAGATAAGGTCACATAAGATAAGTCTTTACTTATTAAAGGTAGTTACAAATCCAGGTTTATATATATATTTTTTTAAACTTCCAAATAGGTTTTATGTTTTGATTTTGTCGAAAATTTCTTTATTAATGCTTTTATTAGCTCACCTGACCCAAAGGGTCATGTGAACTATTGCCATCACTTGGCGTCCGTCGTCGTACGTCGTAAACTTTTTCAAAAATCTTCTCCTCTGAAAGTACTAGACCAATGGAAACCAAACTTGGTCTGAATCATCACTAGGGTGTCTAGTTTCAAAATTGTGTCCGGTGATGCCGTGCACCAACCAACAAACTGTTACTAAAAATAGAACATATGGTAAAATTGCAGGTTTTGGGTAATAACCAAACCGTAAATAATATCAAAAATCTGACATGGGGTAAAAATGATCAGCACATCAAGATCTACCTACCCTGCAATTTTGAAGTAAATCTGATTACCCATCTTGGAGTTATTGCCCTTTTTTCATCAGATTTGTAAAATTTTAATACTTTTCGTCTTATATTTCAAAAACTATAAGAGATAAAGGTTAACTATAATTGCAAAAATGTGCGGCATATCAAGATCTACCCACCCTGCAATTTTGAAGTAAATCCCATTACCCATTTTGGAGTTATTTCCCTTTTTTCATCAAATTTTCAAAATTTTAATACTTTTCGTCCTTTATTTCAAAAACTATAAGAGACAGATGGTAAGTTTAAACTGCAAACATGTTCAGCATGTCAAGATCTACATACCCTACAATTTTGAAGTAAATTTGATTACCCATCTTGGAGTTATTGCCCTTTTTTCATAATTTTTTTTTTAAATTTTAATACTTTTCGTCTTATATTTCAAAAACTATTTAGAGATAGATGTTAAGTTTAAATTGCAAAAATGTGCAGCATGTCAAGATCTACATACCCTGCAATTTTGAAGTAAATCCCATTACAGAGCTCCAGATAAGCTGCATATTTGCATTTTTTACGCTATGAAAACGAGTAAAAACGTATGTATTATCAGATCAGAGTGTACATTTACGCATACATATTGCTGTGTAAGCAAACTTTCCAAATTCGGAGCGTACTTGTACGCTGTTGACGATAATACATCGTGTACATAAACAATACATTTTTGACTTTGAGAAATTCCCCGTAATTATTTCTCTTTATACTTTTCGAAAGAGAAAGTGTATACATCCGAGGGGTACCGAATGTTTGCCTTTCTAAGCATCGATGTCAAAAGAGATCTGATTGGATGTTTAGGATAAATCATCCAATCGCGGTCAATATTACAAATAAATGCGGTTTAGTTTAGAACTAAAACGAAAGTGAATTTGGGAACACGTTGTTCGTTGAAAATGAGCAAGAACATGAATAAGCGTGCTACGGAAAATTATATACTTTTTTAAAAGTTCCTGACAGTTTCATCTGTGTCTAGTGACAGTATAGTTAAAGGAATCATTGATGACATTATCAACACGGCTGTGAAAACTGCCGAAGTCGACGAGCAAAAAACAAAATATTTACAACATTTTATTACTAAGCATGACACAATCGTGTCAAATTAAACAGAGATATACATTTCACTTGCATCCTGTGTTTATTGAATAACACTTGTGTCCAACATAATTTTAAAAGTGTACATGTAAGCAATCTTTTCTGAAGTAGAGAGTACAACAGTGCAAAGGAAATATGCAAATACGCATCATTTTCAAAAGTAGGGGTAATTACCCTTTGGACTTTATCTGGAGCTCTGCCATTACCCATTTTGACCAATTATGCAAATTAGAAAAAAGGGGGGATGAAATTAAAAAAAAATCTTCTCCTCTGAAACTACTGAGCCAATTTCAAAACCTTTGCTGAAATGATCCTTAGGTGGTCCCCTTTCAAAATTGTGTCCGTCAGCACCGTCCTGTATCCAAGATGGCCGCCATTACTAAAAATAGAAATTTCTTCAAATGGCCAAAACTGCTCTATTTTAAGCCAGAAAGTGCCAAAATTTGAACTGTATAAGCATAATGATGAGCTTTTTAACATATATTACGGGATTTTTTATGAACTTTGAACTTTTGCCTATTTTGACCGATTATGCAAATAAAAAAAAAGGGGGGATGAAATTAAAAAAAAATCTTCTCCCCTGAAACTACTGAGCCAATCTCAACCAAACTTTGCTGAAATGATTCTTGGGTGGTCCTCTTCCAAAATTGTGTCCGGCATTTCAGAACACCGACCAAGATGGCCACCACAGCCGAACTTAATTTAACATAGGACCCTATGGGAAATTCCCATTAAAATCTTCTTGTCTGAAACCATTTGCTCAATAAGAACAAAATTTTGATGAAATAGTCATTGGATGGTTGTCTTCCAAAAATGTGTCTGGCCCTTCGATCAAGATGGCCCCCACAGCCGAACTTAGCTTAACATAGGACCCTATGGGAAATTCACATAAAAATCTTCTCCTCAGAAACCACTGGGCCAATTGCAATCAAACTTTTGTGGAATGATCCAAAATTGTGTCCGGTGATCCTGACTTCCAACCAAGATGGCCACCAAGCTAAAAATAGAAAAAAAGGGGGGATGAAATTATTCCTCTTGAAATGCATTTTTTTGTTGACTCACTGCTTTTGGTTACTCAAATAATCAAAGGGAAGCAACTCTATTACAAAATGTGAAGTAGGAAAAACTAAATTTTGAGAATCATCGACATATATGTTTTTTTACAGCAATTTTGATAACTTACATTAAAGGGGAACCCCTACCCAAATTTTTTTGTAGAAGGGGTCTGCAATGACGAAGGCTACATTTGTTAATTATTTTTACCGAAGTTATCAAGTTTTATTGACATGTTATTATACCCAGGTGAGCTATACAGGCTCCTTTAAGCCTCTAGTTGTTTTGGTGAATGAATGTAGCTTTGAATGTAGCACTGGTGTTTTTCTTTTTGCTATATTCAGATTAAACAACGTTAAATCTACTGCCCGAAGACCAAAAAGAGGTCTTGGCAGTTTCCTTCTTGCTCGGAAACAAGAAATGGAACATCAAAAAGACAGGTATAGCTTTTAGAACTCTTCATTTGTTACAATGCTTTAGCAACAACTGTGATCTTTCCATTTACGTAAATCGGTTGATCTTCTGGCTTTGGAGGTTGTATAAAAAAAATATTAAGAGATTGAAGTGGAGAGTAAATGATGAATATAGTCTTCTCTGTTTTTCTTGCATAACTGCAAAGCTAATGGCTTTATAACACATCTTTTTTCTTTTTTTTAAAAGCTGCATAATATTGTAAAAAAACTATACAAAGAAAAGTTAATTCATTTAAAAACTTTTTAATTAAATTTGATTACAATGACTGTAGAAAGTGATAAAAGGTGAAACAAATTCCTCGATTACCATGGTTACAAAAGTACCAGTTATTTCTATTCAAAATTGCATTTCAGTAATTGGTGCTAAAATTGTATTTTAAGCTAAATCTACTCATACAAGCAATTTGCAGAAAGTATTAATTAATTATATATGTACACAGTAAATTTTCTTTTCTTATTTTAAGTATTGGTTGAGTTCAAAATCTAGCGACAGGTTGGTGTTTTTCTACAGGTACTCCACTTTCCACCACCTAGAAAACTGACCGCCACGATATAACTGAAATATTGTTGAAGGTGGCGTTAAACACCACAAATCTAACCCTCAAAATCTAGTACATTTGTCTTGTATAAAATAATTGATTTGTAGAAACGTCCGATAGAACTGTCACAATTGTTGTTAATTTTAAATAAATAACCACTTTTTTGTTCTGTTTAATAATGGATGTTACAAGTCTTATTTCATTGGCAAAATCAAAATTGTCATAAAATTCACTTTTTATTATATTTTTGGTGTAAGAAATATGTGAAAAACACCTTTGTTTCCAGCATGGTTAATATATTGCATGGTGCATGTTAAATTATTAATTCTGTGCAAGAATGTAATATATGCTTAAAGTTCTGTTTTTTTTAAAGTTGCATGCAAAATAATTAACCATTAAAATTTAACATCTCCCTTTTGCACTAACCATTAAACCAGTGGTAAAAAATGAAAGAAATGTAACTAACAGCTTTAAAAAGAAAAATGTTTTTTTCTTTGTCAATTTTGGTTACTGTAATTTGTCATGTAAAGTGTGCATATAGTGTATAACACGCATGTCATCTTCCATAGTCCTAATCATCATGTCATTAAAAATTAATTTGTTCTTGCCATGAAATAGCTGAAAAATTGGTGAGTTGGCATTAAACAACAATCACTCACTCCATGTTCTTGTCAAAAATTGATTTTAAGTGAAATGTACACTGGTGATCTGTCTTATTGCTTAAGTATAATACCCATGCTGGCTAGTCAAAATGATTTTCTTTAATAGCAAAAAAAGTGAGTATTGAAAAAAGTTTTATACCAAAATCTTATGTTTTAATCAGAATGATAATTCCCATCATGTAGTTCTAAGGAAACAAAACCTGATAGGTAAGCAGGGCATTCCACTCATTTTCAAGTAGGAGGTGATCATCCTAAAGTAGAAAGGCAGGAATTTTTCTAGCCTTCCCCAGTGTCCTGTAAAAGGACCCTTTCCCAATCAAAAATATTCTAAAATCATGCAAAATTCCCAAAATTTTCATTCTTACCCCTTTATTTTGATTCCCAATGCACTTTGAGCAATTTAGAGTGCAAAAGATGAAACAGTATGCAAAACAAAGCCATATTTTACTTTCACTTTGACATTTTCAATTTTGAAAACAAAGTAGCCGGGGGAATTAGACAGGCAATTTGCCATGTGCCCTGCTGCTGTGGAATGCCCTGGGTAAGATAATTGTTCACAGCCATTCTTATATGTTTGAAGAACGATTTACTTAAATTACACCATGCTGTTTCATGTCTGTATTTTCTGTCACTCATTAGAAATATTTTCATCAAACCTTTTTTCCCTTATTTATCGGATAAAATTTAATTAGTGCAATATTCTTGCTTCGTAGAATTTTAGATGCTAGTGATATTTGTTGCATGCTTTTAAAATGATTTTTCAGTGTGTTATTATATTAATATATATATAGAATACCAGCAGTTTTGAAGGTCAAGACGGACATTATCACTAGTAACACAGCGAGTCTGATAGATTTTAATCAGTTTGGGCCCATAAAACTAATTTAACTCCACAACTTTTATTGAAGTGCCTGTACCAAGCCGGGAAAGTGAGCAGTCATTTGTGTGTTAGAGGTATCAATTTTGCCTCTTTCTACGATTTTTCTATTAGATTTTGGAACTGTTCCGACAGTTTTTGTAATTTTGATTTTCATTTTATTATTCATCATTAATAGATAAAGGTTTAAACACCTATTTCCCTCTTTCTCTCATAAAATAAAATAACCTAAACCAATGAAATGTTCAGTTCTGATATGTCTAAGAGTACAAATACGGTAGTATACTGTGATTGGAAGACGGTAATTTATATTTACGTTTGCAGACAATGTCGCACACAATTTATGCTGCCAAATTCGAGCAGACGATAATTTGTCAACATGTACATTTACGACGGGAAAGTCGGTTACATATATATTTACAACAGGAAAGTCAATCGTATTGATGGAGCATCTATAACAATAATATTGTGCTTGCATGTTTTAATTGCACATCGCATATTATTAATTTTGGATATGTTGATTATTTTCAGTGAATATAGATGTTGAAAAGTTAACAACCGTGTAAATAATTTTATTTAATTATTTTATTACCTGGCTTAAATGTGTGCACTGGCGCATGTGCTAATGAGATTATACCCAGTCGATAAATCACTTTTTTGTTTACAAAGCGAAAGATTCAGGACGTCATGTCATGAGTCATGTTAGAATATGTAAATATTTCTTTTAAAAAACCATTGTATTTAGCAAAAATGTTTGCACTTATGATTTTCATTATTGACAACTTTGTATCATGTTGAAATTTCAGCCATCTCTGCTAAAGACAACTACTCACTGTACAGCATGTATGAAGAAGTCCTTCCTAAAATGTTAAAATTTGCTATTTAGATTTGAATATACTGTCAAACCTGTATTGAGAGATCATCTTTGTGACAAAGAAAAAGTGGCCTTATAAGACAGATGATCTTTTAAAAGAGGATCAATTTAATTTTCTATAACTGGACAAGAAAAGGTGACCTTTAGATACAGATGACTGCTTAATAGAGGTGAACACATGGGCAGGTTTTACTTTACTCACTGTCCAAAATGTATAAAGAAGTCCCTCCTTAAAAGTAAAAAAAATTGCTTTTTAGATTTGAATATACCATATAAACTACTATCATTGTCCTTGACAAGATTAAAGTTGAGAAAAGAAGAATTAATAGATTTTCTTTATCTTTTGACAGGTCAAGTTCGAACAGCTTTGAAAACAACAAATCAAATTTTTCAACAAATTCATTTCAAGGTAAACTAGAGCAATATGAATCCAATTATATTGATTACCTGTCAGAGGCCAGGATGTCGTTAGATAATTGTTCTAAAGCTTGTACTGTGTGGGCTTATCCTTACAATGGTAATAATCCTCTGCATGACGTCTTCCAAGGGTCTTCTAGTCCTGAATGTAGTAGAACTATAGATGCTTCCGAAGGGAAATGGACTCCGGACTCCGAGACTATGAATTTGACAAATGTAGACCTGGTTTCAAATAAAAATAAAAATTGTGATAGCTCACTGAGTGGTGTTCATAGTTTACATACAGAAAATAGTGAAGGAAGTTCAGTTAATTATTCAAAAGATTCTACAAATCCAGTTTCTTCTACTGGTACAGACGACATCTTTACCACCATTAGTGATATTTCAGCCACGCAGTCAACAATTCCAGATGTTTCCGAGGTGTTACGGAAAATTGATTGGACTTCATTTGATGATACGAATGCTTCAACGGAGGACATTAGTGAATTTTTAGATCATTTACGGGAGATTGATACACCTCCTGAAGACGACTCTTCTATACAGACAAGTATGCAATCTTTAAGCTCAGTCTTTTCTAAGTTACGATCTTTGTCAAATTCACGGACATCAACGCCTTGTACAGATAAAAGGGATTTTAGCAAGCAGGATGATTCTAGTGTATCAAAAAGTCTTTCATTTGAAAAATCTAGTGATCATGTTTCTAGTTTAGACAGGAATCAATCAAATCAATCAAAATCCTCTAGGGATTCTGAAGTTAAGGTTGAATGTGAAAATGTTACAACGTTTGAAGTTATAGACCCCAATAGTCAAGCTGAGTTAATCAGCAATAGAGATGAAAATGTAGAAACGAGCAGCAAAACACAGTCAACAGGAAATAAATCTTCTAGTCCACAGGATGCAACTAGTTACATAGAAATTACAATGTCATCACTTTCACATGCAAACAGTTTACCAGTCGATGTAGAAACATTACCGAATCTGACATTGTCACAGTGTAGTGATGTTAGCAATGATGGGTCATTTAAACGCAGTGTTAGTTTTTCTCTTCCTACTATGCAAACTTCTGTGATGAAAGTGCCTTCAGGTACTAATTTATCAAATACGGCAAATATAGGTAAGTATTGTTATTATTGATGATTTGTACATTTTCCCTTTGATCTTTACACGTGATAATATCTATTATCAAGCAACTATCATGATATGAATTTTCCCTTTGATGTTCATATGCGAAAATATCTTTCATGATATGAACAAAAAATTACTGTTTTTTTATGTGACCCTATAATGACGCCGTCTGACCAAATCCTCAATTAATATACTATCGTTGATATGTTTTGTTCGAAATGGATTTCTTGTCGCATCTAACATTTCAGGCTTCGCCCTCGATGTGAGATTACTGTGAGAAATCCATTCTCGCAATACAAATCAACGCTAGTACATTTTTTTTATATATATAAAAGTAATTAAAAAAAATGTGTTATAATCCTGGTTTATTACAGTTAAAAATGGTAAAACAGAAACAATTTCTACAGAAGCCAATTTGCATTATTCTTTATTTCACAGCTAATTGGATACCAGTAATTGAAAAAAAGAGAGAGAATACTTAAAAAAAGAAATACTAAAAGTAAAATATTCATGGTTAGCAAGACTGAATTACAAATGGTATTTGGATGTAATTGAAAGTAAAGTCAAAATTTTTGTTATGATCAAATTTGCTGAAATTGTTCTTGTAAACAATGATAAATATTATATACAGATGTATTTGTAGATAGTCAGCGTGCCAGTCTGATTTTGATAATTGATTGAAAATAAAAAGTTAAACAGTCAACAGTATAACCAACCACAAACACATACAAAGACATGTAAAAAAAATTCGTCACTGTAATTTTTATACTGTATTATGTATATATTTCATTGCACGTCTCTGTACCACTCCAATACAGAAACCTCAAATTTATTTTGCACTGCCGACTATTGTTTTTGGGGATGGAGAGGATTTCCAGTGAAACAGACATGACTTGTTTCATCTTCACCTGCATTGTCTATATAATATTGATATTATTACTATATATATATAATCAATATAGTACATACTATTATGTTTTGTAGGGCCGTTTTTGACTGCCTTGTTGACCAAGTTGGAAGGAATGATACAGAATCCCTTCGCTGTCAATTTTCTTTTGACTGGCATTATATCCCGATTGGCTGCATTCCCCCAGCCAATACTACGCTCGTTTCTTCTAAGTCATAATCTTGTATTTCAACCTACTGTCAAATCATTATTACAGGTATATAATGCATGTTGTTATGGATACCCTTCGCATTTTAAGTCAAATTAGTAATTATGCATGTTTGTTTTGAATTTTGAATCCCATAATATTCAACATTATGAAAAGAAAGTTTAAAGATGTCCTTTTGCATATTATGAAAAATTATGCATGTTTGTTTTGAATTTTGAATCCCATAATATTCAACATTATGTCATGAAAAGAAAGTTTTAACAGTGCATGCATGAGAGACAAGGCTGTCATCTATGTCAACACTTGTCAATTTGTCTACATAGAATATACGTACATTGTCTTGGAATATAAAATTTATTTGTATGAGGTTTAGAAAAAAAAGGGTGAGGGGAAATGCAAGGCTTGCCAATAATTTTTAGCCTGTTTTGTGCAGAAAGCAAAGAGATTTTATATTTTGAGACAATGTACAGTATGTATATTCTGTTAATTCTGCAACATTGAATCAATCAATAATTAAGAAAAACAGTGAAAATTCAATAGAAAACAAATGACGTCAAAAACGTAAAGTTAAGTGAAATTCAAAGATTTCATATAGTGACATCATAGCAAAAGGTGAAATACTGTCAGTGGTTGTACATGTATAAAGCAAAAAAAAAATGTACACTCAATCCATTTTGGTTGATCAAATAGCATAGCTACAGGATAAAATATGTTAATGTTTGTCGGATGTTAAACTGTAATAGTAGACACTATGGTTAACTAGTCCGAACAACATGAATTGGTCCTCTGGCAAATTTTTTACCTCAAACTTTCAAACATAGAATAAATGATAATGGCAGAAATCTAGGTCATTGTTTGAACCAGGCACAAATATGGGCAAACAATAACAAACAACGGTCTGATATGAACAAGCAATAACAAACAACAGTCTGATATGAGCAAACAATAACAAACAACAGTCTGATATGAATAAGCAATAACAAACAATGGTCTGATATGAACAAGCAATAACAAACAACGGTCTGATATGAACAAGCAATGACAAACAATGGTCTGATATGAACAAGAAATAACAAAGAACGGTCTGATATGAACAAGCAATGACAAACAACAGTCTGATATGAACAAGCAATAACAAACAACGGTCTGATATGAGCAAACAATAACAAATAACAGTCTGATATGAGCAAACAATAACAAACAACGGTCTGATATGAGCAAACAATAACAAACAACGGTCTGATATGAGCAAACACTAACAAACAACGGTCTGATATGAGCAGACAATAACAAACAATGGTATAATATGAGCAAGCAATAACAAACAACAGTCTGATATGAGCAAACAATAACAAACAACGGTCTGATGTGAGCAAGCAATAACAAACAACAGTTTGATATGAACAAACAATACCAAACAACGGTCTGATATGAGCAAACAATAACAAACAGCGGTCTGATATGAGCAAACAATAACGAACAACGGTCTGATATGGACAAACAATAACAAACAATGATCTGATATGAGCAAACAATAACAAACAACGGTCTGATATGAGCAAGCAATAACAAACAACGGTCTGATATGAGCAAATAATAACAAACAACAGTCAATATGAGCAGACAATAACAAACAACGGTCTGATGTGAGTAAACAATAACAAACAACGGTCTGATATGAGCAAACAATAACAAACAATGGTCTGATATGAGCAAGCAATAACAAACAACAGTCTGATATGAGCAAACAATAACAAGCAACGGTCTGATATGAGCAAACAATAACAAACAACGGTCTGATATGAGCAGACAATAACAAACAATGGTATGATATGAGCAAACAATAACAAACAACGGTCTGATATGAGCAGACAATAACAAACAACAGTCTGATATGAGCAAGCAATAACAAACAACGGTCTGATATGAGCAGACAATAACAAACAATGGTCTGATATGAGCAAGCAATAACAAACAACGGTCTGATATGAACAAGCAATAACAAACAATGGTATGATATGAACAAGCAATAACAAACAACGGTCTGATATGAACAAGCAATAACAAACAACGATCTGATATGAACAAGCAATAACAAGCAATGGTCTGATATGAGCAAGCAATGACAAGCAACGGTCTGATATGAGCAAGCAATAACAAACAACAGTCTGATATGAGCAAACAATAACAAGCAACGGTCTGATATGAGCAAGCAATGACAAACAACAGTCTGATATGAGCAAGCAATAACAAACAACGGTCTGATATGAGCAAACAATAACAAACAACGGTCTGATATGAGCAAACAATAACAAACAACGGTCTGATATGAGCAAACAATAACAAACAACGGTCTGATATGAGCAAACAATAACAAACAACGGTCTGATATGAGCAGACAACAAACAATGGTATGATATGAGCAAGCAATAACAAACAACGGTCTGATATGAGCAAACAATAACAAACAATGGTTTGATATGAACAAACAATACCAAACAACGGTCTGATATGAGCAAGTAATAACAAACAACGGTCTAATATGAGCAAACAATGGTCTGATATGAGCAAACAATAACAAACAACGGTCTGATATGAGCAGACAATAACAAACAACAGACTGATATGAGCAAGCAATAACAAACAACGGTCTGATATGAGCAAACAATTACAAACAACGGTCTGATATGAGCAAACAATAACAAACAACGGTCTGATATGAGCAGACAATAGCAAACAACAGTCTGATATGAGCAAGCAATAACAAACAACGGTCTGATATTAGCAGACAGTAACAAACAACGGTCTGATATGAGCAAACAATAACAAACAACGGTCTGATATGAGCAGTCATTAACAAACAACGGTCTGATATGAGCAAACAATAACAAACAATGGTCTGATATGGGCAGACAATAACAACCAACGGTCTGATATGAGCAAACAATAACAAACAACGGTCTGATATGAGCATACAATAACAAACAACGGTCTGATATGAGCAAGCAATGACAAACAACAGTCTGATATGAACAAGCAATAACAAACAACGGTCTGATATGAGCAAACAATAACAAACAACAGTCTGATATGAGCAAACAATAACAAACAACGGTCTGATATGAGCAAACAATAACAAACAACGGTCTGATATGAGCAGACAATAACAAACAATGGTATGATATGAGCCAGCAATAACAAACAACGGTCTGATATGAGCAAACAATAACAAACAACAGTCTGATGTGAGCAAGCAATAACAAACAATGGTTTGATATGAACAAACAATGCCAAACAACGGTCTGATATGAGCAAACAATAACAAACAGCGGTCTGATATGAGCAAACAATAACAAACAATGGTCTGATATGAGCAAGCAATAACAAACAATGGTCTGATATGAGCAAGCAATAACAAACAACGGTCTGATATGAGTAAACAATAACAAACAACGATCTGATATGAGCAAACAATAACAAACAATGGTCTGATATGAGTAAACAATAACAAACAACAGTCTGATATGAGTAAACAATAACAAACAACGATCTGATATGAGCAAACAATAACAAACAACGGTATGATATGAACAAGCAATAACAAACAACGGTCTAATATGAGCAAACAATGGTCTGATATGAGCAAACAATAACAAACAACGGTCTGATATGAGCAGACAATAACAAACAACAGACTGATATGAGCAAGCAATAACAAACAGCGGTCTGATATTAGCAGACAATAACAAACAACGGTCTGATATGAGCAAACAATAACAAACAACGGTCTGATATGAGCAGTCATTAACAAACAACGGTCTGATATGAGCAAACAATAACAAACAACGGTCTGATATGGGCAGACAATAACAACCAACGGTCTGATATGAGCAAACAATAACAAACAACGGTCTGATATGAGCATACAATAACAAACAACGGTCTGATATGAGCAAGCAATGACAAACAACAGTCTGATATGAACAAGCAATAACAAACAACGGTCTGATATGAGCAAACAATAACAAACAACAGTCTGATATGAGCAAACAATAACAAACAACGGTCTGGTATGAGCAAGCAATAACAAACAATGGTCTGATATGAGCAAGCAATAACAAACAACGGTCTGATATGAGTAAACAATAACAAACAACGATCTGATATGAGCAAACAATAACAAACAATGGTCTGATATGAGTAAACAATAACAAACAACAGTCTGATATGAGTAAACAATAACAAACAACGATCTGATATGAGCAAACAATAACAAACAACGGTATGATATGAACAAGCAATAACAAACAACGGTCTGATATGAACAAGCAATAACAAACAACGATCTGATATGAACAAGCAATAACAAGCAACGGTCTGATATGAGCAAGCAATGACAAACAACGGTCTGATATGAGCAAGCAATAACAAACAACAGTCTGATATGAGCAAACAATAACAAGCAACGGTCTGATATGAGCAAACAATAACAAACAACGGTCTGATATGAGCAGACAATAACAAACAATGGTATGATATGAGCAAGCAATAACAAACAACAGTCTGATATGAGCAGACAATAACAAACAACAGTCTGATGTGAGCAAGCAATAACAAACAACAGTTTGATATGAACAAACAATACCAAACAACGGTCTGATATGAACAAGCAATAACAAACAACGGTTTGATATGAACAAACAATACCAAACAACGGTCTGATATGAGCAAACAATAACAAACAGCGGTCTGATATGAGCAAACAATAACAAACAACGGTCTGATATGAGCAAACAATAACAAACAATGGTCTGATATGAGCAAGCAATAACAAACAACGGTCTGATATGAGCAAACAATAACAAACAACGGTCTGATATGAGCAGACAATAACAAACAATGGTATGATATGAGCAAGCAATAACAAACAACGGTCTGATATGAGCAAACAATAACAAACAACAGTCTGATGTGAGCAAGCAATAACAAACAACGGTTTGATATGAACAAACAATACCAAACAACGGTCTGATATGAGCAAACAATAACAAACAGCAGTCTGATATGAGCAAACAATAACAAACAACGGTCTGATATGAGCAAACAATAACAAACAATGGTCTGATATGAGCAAGCAATAACAAACAATGGTCTGATATGAGCAAGCAATAACAAACAACGGTCTGATATGAGTAAACAATAACAAACAACGATCTGATATGAGCAAACAATAACAAACAATGGTCTGATATGAGTAAACAATAACAAACAACAGTCTGATATGAGTAAACAATAACAAACAACGATCTGATATGAGCAAACAATAACAAACAACGGTATGATATGAACAAGCAATAACAAACAACGGTCTGATATGAACAAGCAATAACAAACAACGATCTGATATGAACAAGCAATAACAAGCAACGGTCTGATATGAGCAAGCAATGACAAACAACGGTCTGATATGAGCAAGCAATAACAAACAACAGTCTGATATGAGCAAACAATAACAAGCAACGGTCTGATATGAGCAAACAATAACAAACAACGGTCTGATATGAGCAGACAATAACAAACAATGGTATGATATGAGCAAGCAATAACAAACAACAGTCTGATATGAGCAGACAATAACAAACAACAGTCTGATGTGAGCAAGCAATAACAAACAACAGTTTGATATGAACAAACAATACCAAACAACGGTCTGATATGAACAAGCAATAACAAACAACGGTTTGACATGAACAAACAATACCAAACAATGGTCTGATATGAGCAAACAATAACAAACAGCGGTCTGATATGAGCCAACAATAACAAACAACGGTCTGATATGAGCAACAATAACAAACAATGGTCTGATATGAGCAAGCAATAACAAACAACGGTCTGATATGAGCAAACAATAACAAACAACGGTCTGATATGAGCAATCAATAACAAACAACAGTATGATATGAACAAGCAATAACAAACAACGGTCTGATATCAACAAGAAATAACAAAGCAACGGTCTGATATGAGCAAGCAATGACAAACAACGGTCTGATATGAGCAAACAATAACAAACAACAGTCTGATATGAGCAAACAATAACAAGCAACGGTCTGATATGAGCAAACAATAACAAACAACGGTCTGATATGAGCAAACAATAACAAACAACGGTCTGATATGAGCAAACAATAACAAACAACGGTCTGATATGAGCAAGCAATAACAAACAACGGTCTGATATGAGCAAACAATAAACAACGGTCTGATATGAGCAAACAATAACAAACAACGGTCTGATATGAGCAAACAATAAACAACGGTCTGATATGAGCAAACAATAACAAACAACAGTCTGATATGAGCGTACAATAAAAAATCTACAGAGATTCTCTTCATTTCAAAAGACCACATACTTTTACAGAAAGGATTAATATGCGTAGTCAAATGTCTTATGAAAAGATTATTAAAAAAAAAGTTTAAACAGTGATGGTCAACAATTCCAACGATATCAACAAAACAAACCACCACTTACCTCAAAACATTGAACAAAAAAGACCACAAGATATGGTGTTGGAAATTCAGGTCCAGTTTTGAGACAGGCACAAAAATATTCAAGAGTTAAATCTGTTAATCTGTCCCTAGTTATCCACCTACTTACACAGAAATGGTATCATACCAAAATTTTTTGTTTGTTTTTTTTTTTACTTTTTAGAATAGCCAAATTACCATTTCCTATTTTAGCTGTAATTGTAAGATGCAGAACAACAATATTTTTTTGCTTGCAAGTGTGACATGTTATATGTTGTATTATATTTATTGTTTTGTGTGTGTTTTTACCCATATAACTTCTATCAAATTAATTTTTCTCTATAATTTTGACATTTGTTTCTTAAGAATATTAGTCCTCGAGGGTACCATCCACCCAGTAGTCAGTGTTTGGACACTGACATGGCTTATTAGATACAAATGTATATATATTAATAAAACTAAGATTTTCCTTCCTCGGGCAATCCGAGCATAGGTGAACTAAGCTGATTTTGGCTATCCTGTTAATTAAGGCCCTTTGATTTACTTGCTCTTGAAGACTTTAAGATTATTTGGCTTTCCAATATTCTGATTATGAGCATACCTGATGAGGGTTATTCTAGAAACGTGTCATGCACACTAAATTAGATATCTCTGTTTTTATTAACCAAATTATTTATTTCCTGATTAAACTCACTGTTCTTTATATGTGTAAAACTGCTCTTATTTAATATTTGAACGACTATACCTTCTTTACCAAAAGAAAGATTAGAAAGCCAAATAATTTAAAAGTTTTTGGGAACAAGAAAACCAAAAGACCTAAATAAACAGGATAGCCAAAATCATCTAAGATTGCCTATACCTTATAAGGGAGTAGAATCTTAGTTTTAATAATAATTACATTATTTAGGAACTGTAAATTTCAGTGATAAATATATCTATAAAAGGGGGCCGTCGTGGTCGTGATTATATGGTAGTTGGATTTACAACTACCTATGCAATCAGTGCATATGATGTTGTAGGTTCGACTCCTACTCAGGGCGAGGTGTACAACATTATGTGATAAAGTTTGTCAGTGACTTGCTGCATGTTAATGGTTTCCTCCACCACTAAAACTGACCACCATGATATAACTGAAATATTATTGAAAGTAGCATTAAAACACCATAAACCATATCTATATAAAATCTATATGTTTTAAAACAGGTGTTGGCATCAGTTAGACAGAAAGTAGACCATTGTTCATACACAATACCAAACTTTGAGCAATTATTATTAAAAGCTAGGGTGAACATGATTGCTCGAGAGGAGAACTGGAGGTTAGGGGTAGATCCAGCACACCTACATAATTCAGCAGTAACAGTCAGCCCATCTCCACCTCCAGAACCTGTCATCAGAGGTATATATTGTTTTAAACAATAGAGCTGACCTATTTATGTTCTTTAGTCACACACAAAAAAATCCAATCACAATTGATGAAAACGTCAGCACATCTCCACCTCTAGAACCTGTCATCAGAGGTATTTATTGTTTTAAACAATAGAGCTGACCTATTTATGTTCTTTAGTCACACCAAAGAAAAAATCCAAACACAACTGATGAAAACGTTAAAACGTTAAACAGAACAAAACATAGATGTTGACAATTTTAACAATTGCAACTTGGAACACTCTTCTTGCTAATCAAGGGGCCGTCGTGGCCAAGATCGTATGGTAGTTGGATTAACAACTACCTGTGCAATCAGTACCTATCACCACTAACGTTGTGAGTTCGAATCCCACTCAGGCGATACAACATTATGTCATAAAGTTTGTCATTGACTTGCGACAGATCAGTGGTTTTCTCTGGGTACTCCGATTTCCTCCACCAATAAAACTGACCACCACGATACAGCTGAAATATTTTTGAAAGTTGCGTTAAACACCATAAACCTAAACCAACCAGCTTAAAAGCCGAAAAGACAATGAGGAACAACAAAATCTGTTTGGATATCTAAGATAACAACTTTTGGAGGACACTTTAGTGGTAATATTTTTCTTCATTTTTACGCCCCCGCCACTAGACATCAGGGGAATTAAGTTTGTCCGTACATCCTGCATTTGGTTTCCACTCAATAACTTAAGTTTATGCAAATCATGTGAAATTTATATACAAGGTCGATAACCATAAAAGGGAGGCCAAATTTGATTTTAGACTTTACCACTTAATCTGTTCTGTTCAATCAATGAATTAATAATTCATTATAATATGTTAATCATTTGGAATTAATTAAAGATTTTTTTGTTTTTTTTTCAAATTTCAGAAAAGAGAAGACTGAGTTTCACCGATTTGTTATTCAGGAGAACACCAAATTCACAGAGAAAAGTTACCAATTTAAAAACAGGAAAAGGGGCACCACAGTTACAGATAATTCCTGGAGGGAAGGGATACCGCTACGTCAATCCAAGACAACAAACTATCTTAGAAAATCCCATGGATTCTCCGAAGACACGTAATTCTGTTTACTGCGCTGTGATTTTGGATGAATTTGTTAAAGAGTTGGCAGCTATATGTCAAGAACATGCAGTTTTAATTTTAGATGACAGTTACTATAGTAACTAAATTGTTTTCCATTTATTTAACTTTCCAAATTTTGTTATATTTATTATTAGATTAACTCATAGCTTTATATAGATATTTAACTTCCTGGTTGAAAGTTCATCCTGACTTTTATCAAGCCGAACGAACATTAGTGATCATATCATACATAAGTTTTGTGTTCATCTTGCATCGTTTTAAGTCCTCAACGAAATTTTAATCAACTAATGAATATTCATATTGTTAGTTAGAAAAGGGTAAATGAATATGTATATCATTAATAATGTATAAACTTTAACAGTTTCTAGGTTTAAGGTAAAATCTTTGGTGATGGATATCTGAAAGTCATGAGCCAATTATTTTAGAAAATTTAAAATAAAAGTTCAAACAGTAATGGTCAAGGGGAGTAACAAAATATGATACAAATATATTTCCTGTCTAACAACAGACAAAAAAATGAATCTTGGTTAAAAAGGTAAATGGGAACACATCCATTCTCAGTTGATATCTTGATTCCCAGCAGGCCAAAAAAAAAAAAAAAAATTGGACAGATTCATTTTAAATCAGACATCATTTAACCAAATAAAAAAAAAAACAATAACAAAAAATAACATTATTATGAAAAAAGAAAGTTTAGTTTAAAAATATTTTATTAATTAATTCAACATAACAAAAAAAGAAAGTTTAAACAGTGATGGTCAGCTTTCATAATGGTTTTGAAGTCATTGTTGACCAATTTTCCTGACAATACAGTTTTCCTTAGATCTACCACTTCATAATGCAAGCATTTTATGAAGGCAAAAGTAGCAATATTAGGGTAAGAGAATGCTTGTTGCTAACTGCCTACTAGCTAAAAAGATTGTAGACCAAATAGGATATAACAAATTTTTGATCAATGATTGGACGATTTTGGAGTATGAGTAGCGCAACGATATAACTGAAATATTGTAAAAAGTGGAGTTAAACACCATAACCCCCTGGAGTATGACTGCGAAACTTATACTCAAAGGTTTATGATAGTGAGGACAGATTTAGAAAGGACTATAAGAAACAACAGTAAATGATAGTCCCACAAAATAATAAGTAATATTGTGACAGGTCGGTGGTTTTCTCTGGGTACTCCAGTTTCCTCCACCAATAAAACTGATCACCACGATATAACTGAAATATTGTTGAAAGTGGCATTAAACACCATAACCCTTACACCTGTAAGTAACAGATATGTTTTTGTTTTGCTTTTTTAAAGAATATTCATTGATAAATCGTCGCCATATCTTGTTGATTTATTTACATGATGTTACATTATAAGTATTAAGTATTTGCAATAGAGTATATGTATTTATCTTGAGTTTTTTGTTGTTTGTTTTTGGACAAATGATAATAATAATTTAGTGCTTGCCAAAATATTTATTTACCATATGATATTATATAATTAAAATAAGTCTTCAATTTTTTTTTGTCTAGAAAGTCCTTTCTTTGCCTATTATTACTATTTTTGTGCTCTATAAAACATGACTAAAGCATATACAGTGAAACTTGTCTAACCCATACTTTGTTGGGACCACTTTTTGTGTGTTAGGAATAGACAGGTGTTCTATTATACAGGTTAAGTCAACAATGATTTCCTACAATGGGACTTTATGGAAAGTTCGTTTTAAACAGGATTCCTTTTTATTCAGGGTTCAAATTAGACAGATTTCACTGTACATTGTTTTTCCTGGATAAACCAATAATTTTTAGTTATTTCTGATAATTATTAATGAAATTTTGGCAGATTTAACTGAAAAAATTATTTAATAGATCACCTGATTGTTTCGTTTTTATTTTCATATTTCTCAACGGTTTCATATAATTAGCTAAATACTGAATATTTGGTTAGAGATCCTCACAGAGATAAAGATTGGCCATATTATTCAAACATAACATATTTAGGGCAGCTTGCAATAGATTTGATTTAAATGAGTCATTGGAAAGGGCATTTAATGGGCTTGGTTGAAAAAAACCATAATGGGTATCATAGGACGGACGGGTTCTAATCTTACATTTTTTAATTGTTAACTTCCAAGGTTTTTTTTACTTCATTTCTATCTAAAGGAAAAAGGGAGGGTGTTTCTTCTCATAATGGAGTGCACCTCAGATTTTATGCATCTTGAAATTAAGCTTTCTTTTTTTTTTAAATTTGCACCTGCCTGTGAAAGGGGGTGGGGTTTCCTTCTCATAATGAACTGATGTGACCTATTATTTTATATTTCTTGAAGTTAAGTTTTTTTTACAGGTTTTTCAAAAGTCTCACAACATTTAATGAGGAAAAAGACATTTTGACTTTAAATTGTGTTATATTGCTTATATCTTGGTTAAAAATCTATTAATTGGAAAATCTTGTCACACATATATATATATATATGTGGTCGAGTGGTCTAGGGTGCTGGAAGAAAATGTTTATTTGGGTAAAATTATATTAGACCAGATGAAAGTCATTGCAAAAAATTTTGTTCTTCTAAAATGAAAAAGAATAACTAAAAATGCAATATTCAAAATTAAAGTGATGGGTATTTAAGTAAACATGGAATATGATTCTTTTTAATATAATATGTTGCTGTATGACTGTATACCTTGAAATAAAAACAGAAATGTGGACCAAAACACGTAAAATCATATCCTTTGAAACCTCTGGATCAATTACCATAAATTAATAGGGTAGTCCTTGTTGACCCTCTTTACAGAATTGTATTTGGTAGCCAAGTTGTACCTCTTGGTTTGATTACAGTTAGTGAACTTAAAAAATTTTGCTACAACTTCAACAATTTATTGAGAACTTGAGTTGCATATTTTTTTTTATATTATGTAATCAGTAATATATTTTTCTTAATATGTAAAACTAGACTTATTTTGATGCCAAAAAAACATCATACCTATGTCTTTGAAAGCAATGAGCCTATTATAAAGCTATACATGTGGAGTGGTTATTTGCTTCAGCTAGCCTCTATTTTCACATTTTCCAACAAAATCTACCTCTGAATTTTATAATGAAATTCAAATTGAAAACTAAACATTTATAAATCTGTAATTATACTATGGTGTGAATATAAATTAGTGTTTAATATTAGGGAAGATAAAAACAAATCTATTTTGACGAAGTTCCGTTTTTGTTGAAGTTCCGTTTTTGTTACTCCAGTGGATTCACTAACAATTTGGGCCAGTGAAGTGTAGAATTTTACAAGCCCAAGCTCATTTCCACTTGCTCCAAAAATATATTGAAAAAAGAATTTCTATTTATTTCTGTAAAATATTCTATAAGCCAGACAGCCACATTGTTACCTACATTTTACAATAATGTCTTACACTACTGCACTATATATTTACTTAAATTTCTGAAGATTTGTTTGTAGATCCTTAAAAGTTGTATTAATCTTAGGGAAAAAAAAGTATTTTTCTGTCTGAATATCACCATATTGCATGGAGAATTCATAGAGTCACTTTTATTTTCCAATACATGGCATTTATAATGAGTTAGGATGAGAGAGAATATTTAATGAACATACTTCAAACATACCCCATATAATTTATTTACTGTATTTAAAATGATATTTTATATAATAATAATAATGATAATAAATTCTTTATTTATAGAGGGTTACACAGTTAATAACTAATCTTCCCTGAGGCCCTCATTGACATAATTCAACATACATTGTAAAGTACACTATATAAAAGTTACACACATACAAGAAGCAATACTTTCCTCAATATAGAAACTTTTAGTCAAACATTTATTTGTCATCTCATACTCATTAAGACCGGAAGAAGAAATCTCCAATATACAGTCAAACCTGTATTAAGAGGTCACCTTTGGGACAAAGAAAAAGTGGTCTTTTAAGACAGGTGACCTCTTAAAACAGGTTCAAAGTTTAAGAAATTTTCTAAGACAGGACAAGAAATAGGTGACTTTTTAATACAGGTGACTGCTTAAAGGGATATTGTCTACCACAATCGTAATTTTTTCATACCCAAAATTATTGTCGTTTTCCGTACTGACCTTCATAAAATGAAGATTAAACACCGAATTATTGGCGAATACGCTACGAAACGTTGATTTATCGATATAAAAAAGCTGACCATCGTTACTGGAAGCTAATTAATTATTCACTGACCTGAGCCAGGCTAAATCTATTTTTATGCCAGTAGACCGGATGCTGCAGCATGGATGTTAAAATTCGTGTTTGTTTACCTCGCAAATACGGCCGTTTTATGCTATTCATTGACAATAATTTGAGAAATGAAGGAAAAAACATGTTCGGCTTACCTATCAAACAAAATATTTGCAAATTCAGCGCGAGTTTGGACGCGTAGCACTTCCTTGAGTTCGTTCCAACGGTCCAACTGATCCCCTACATATATCCTGCATTTGTTCCATTTGGAAGATACTTCACTTCTATTCATCTTTCTCTCTGAATCCGTCAAAGTCCGCTGTCTTCCACGCGTTGACAGTTTCTCTTTTGCTCAAGAACCACATGTTGTTTATTGTTTCTAAACAGTGTGCATGCTCAAGACGTGTTCACATAGAAGGCCATATGAATAGATTTGAATATTGTCATCCAGGAAAATAATTCTGATAACATTTTGTCAAAAAATCGTATCTTTTGCAGCATAACTCGGTGTTAATCTTCATTTTATGAAGGTCAGTACGGAAAACGACAATAATTTTGGGTATGAAAAAATTACGATTTTAGTAGACAATATCCCTTTAATAGAGGTGACCACATGGACATATTTGACTGTATTACATTAACAGTAATTTGGACATTATTCCTTTGATCTCACAGTGATATTGTTGGTATTAATGAACTGGCTCTGATGCTGAAAATTATGGTGAATATGACGTCAAACACATTATGAAATTACTGATAAAAACAATAATGTCAGTTTTGAAGGTCTCGACATTCATACCTGCCGTTATACTATATTTATATTATATCTATGTGCAGTTGGTTAAGATTTTTTAATTTGTAATAATGAAATATTTTCTCTATGTACATATCAATGAAATTTTTATCCTATTTGGAAAAACATATTAGATTTTTAGAATTATATCACATATTTTTATTATGTATAACGTAATGGTGAAATAAAATATATTAAGATCTATGCAATATGTTTCATAATAATATATTGTGTTCAACATTTATAATTATAGAATTTATTCACAATTTTATAAAATCCTATATTCCAAGTTGGCCATATTCTTTCTACTTCATTTTTTTAAGGTCATAATTTTTTTTACATACAGTGGAATCTTGTTGGATGGAATTTGAAGGGATTGTGGATGTTATATTACATAGATGTTTTGTGAAATATAGAGATTTCCAAGTGAAATATGGAGATTTCCAAGTGAAATAAGGATATGGGTGGGGGTTACTTTTTTTTGTTGTTTTCTCAATTCTATTTTCTGTGTGAGATGCACAAAAAAAAAACCTTTCTTTTAACATCTGATTCAAACAAGGTTCTATGATAAAAAGGTAGCAATAAATCAGTGTGTTGCATAGTAACTTGGTATTTTATATACATTTATCAGTAATTTGGGAATTTTTCCTTTGATCTCTCTGAGTGATATTGCCAGTATCAACTTGATGACTCTAATACCGGAAAATATGGGTCAGTGTGATGTCGCATTATGATGTTTAATACCGATAAAAACAATAAGGTCCTTTTTGAAGGTCTGGACAGACATTATTATCACTAATATCACAGCTCTCCCTATAAGACTCGCTGCGATACTGACAATAATGTCTGTCTCGACCTTCAAAGTTGTAATTATTCTATATGTATCCACATGGAATTTGTACTTGTTTTAATACAGATAATTTATAGCTGTTGTTATTACAGATATAATTATCACTAATCCATATTAATTACAATGTGTCAGATTATTCAATTATAAATCTCATTTCTAAAGAAATACATAAACAGACACAGTCCAGTTAATTCTCTTATAATGAAAAACATTGGTTATATTAATCAGATTATTTATCTCCATAACCCCCTTTGATTATACATGTACAGTCAAACCTGTGTATAAAGACCACTCAAGGGAAACTGAAAATGTGGCCTTTATGAGCAGTTCCCCTTTATATACAGGTTAAAATTTATGCACTATTCATTAATGAGAAAAATGGGACTGCCCTTTATAAACAGTGCTTTTTTATATAAGGTTCCCTTTATAGACAGTGCTTTGTTATATAGAGTTGCCCTTTATAGACAGTGCTTTGTTATATAGAGGTGCCCTTTAAGGCTGGTTTGACCATACATTTGGTTAGATTTAAGTTCAGTTAAAATAATGAAAAGATTTCATGTTCCTTTAAAATTTAATTTGAGTGTACATTTTGTACTAGCTGTAATAAGAATTATGTTAAATACACATATTGGCCCTGTATTATTTTTGTATCGGACCTTTCAAGCTGTGGTGCTTTATATGTTGGAAATTATCATGTACATTTAAGTTCTAATGTACACATGTAATTACACATGTGTTTTCAGATATCATCAATGTGTATAGTTGCATCCTACAGTTTTCATTGAAGCTTACCGGTATACCGATTTCGTCAATATGTGAAATTGTAAAATTCATCTTATTTTAACGCACTATTTCCATGCATGAACAGGCCTCATGCTCATAAGAATTTTGACTATGATTTTTTGTACTCAAACTGCCAAATTGTCCAATCAGAACAACGTATTTATTTGATACAGTGTTCCAATTGGCTGTTTTTTGTCAAGTAAGAGTATACTCTCATGCTCAAATATTTTATGACCGCAAGGTTTGGAGAATAAATATGCTTGAAATTTACCAACATTCAGAGGATAACATTTTTGACCTCATCTTTTTCATTCCATTCTGCATTTAGAAAAAAATATATATAAAGAGTCAAGTTGTATGATACAGTTTGTTATTATTGGTATACGACATTTGTAAATGTTTTGTTTTAAAAAAATGGCATTGTTTAAATTTTAGCATAATTTAATTTACATGTAAGCAAAGCTTTCATAAGTATACTGTATATTGGATTATGGTGGCATTCTGTACAATGATTTTTTTTTCAGAATATGTTATGGACATGCTAGTCAGAAATGCTTTATGTACCAGTTAAGGAATATTTTGAGAATGTGAAATGCATCAAGAATAGACCCTTTCACAATAACTGTGGCCCTGCATTCATCCGGGACATTTGTGAGTGGTAATAACACCTTTTCCCGTTAAATGATGTCGTAGAACAATTAAATGTGTTTATGACGTCACGATTTTTCCTTGAAATCGTAATTTTTCATCTCACAAATGTCCCAGATGAATGTAAGACCACAGTTATTGTGAAAGGGTCAATACTAGAATAGAACAAAATTAATTGCAGTCTAGTTAAATTTAGAAACTTTGTTTTTTTTAATCTTTTTTTATAAAAATAAATGTATTATCAGGCGATTTACAAACATTTTTAGAGAATATATTAATTTAAAATTTTAAATATTTATTTTTAACCTCTGAGTTTAAAAATGAACTATTCTAGGAATTTATTTTCACAGAATATGGAATGCTTTGAAGAGAGTGAAAACTAAGAGAAATGAAAAGATTATTATTTTTTTCTTCAAACAGGTCATATACGATACAGTTCACTATGAAGTTGATATATCTGTTTAGAGTAAGGATTATTCAGATTGCTAAGTGCAGAAAGGGTTTTATCACTGACAGACAAATCACCCTCTGTGTTCATAGAGGAACAAGTTGCCTTATTGATACAGCAGGAGGGGGTACCAATCTGCCAAAAAAGGGTTATATGTCTTCTATGTGATATATCACATCTGTCACACTAGAATGACAGCTTTCTTTCATTACAGATGAGCTCGCAGGGGCCCATGTTGCCTTGATCGTATGGTAGTTGGATTTACAACTACCTGTGCAATCATTGTTTATCACCATTAAAGTGGTGAGTTCGAATCCCTTTCATGGCGAGGTGTACTCGATACAACATTATGTGATAAATTTTGTCAGTGACTTGTGACGAGTCGGTGGTTTTCTCCGGGTATTCCGGTTTCCTCTACAAAACTGACTGCCACGATATAACTGAAATATTGTTGAAAGTGGAGTTAAACACCATAACCCTAACCCCCCTGACACTGTTGAAAAGTTTAAGACAAATTATTTGATGTTATATTAGAAAAAGAAGAAGTAAATAAAAGGAAGCATCTCGTTCCGTGTGTGTACAGTAAAAGGTCAAAATTCTCTCCGCACTAATATATTTCTCTCTATACATTTCATATAAAACCATTATTTTTTTTTATAAATTCTTGTCAAGTCATTTCTTGCTTGATTTTCACAAAGTTGAGGGGAGTGCGTGGTCGTGATCTTATGGTAGTTGGATTTATAACTACCTTTGCAATCAGTGCCTATCACCACTAACATTGTGAATACGAATCCTGCTCAGGCGAGGTGTACTCGCATTATGTGATAAAGTTTGTCTGTGACATGTCAGTGGTTTTCTCCGGGTACTCCAGTTTCCTCCACCATTAAAACTGACTGCTATGATATAGCGAAAATATTATTGAAAGTGGCGTTAAACTACATAACTCTAACGCTTACCCTTCTTTTATATTACATATAATTTTATTTCTACTTTCTAATTTTCTTTCACCAATTCTTACTATATAATCATAGAAATTTGTGACATTGAGAATTTACATTTGTGTTTAAATCATAAATTCTTGTAAATAAAAGTTCCAAAAAATATATATAAAATATTAAAAAAAACTCTTACTAATTCAAGAAAATTGGATAAAAATGACTCCTAGAACATATTTTGAAAGCAAGTAATGAAATGTATAGGGAAATATTTTAGTGCAGAAAGACTTTTGACTCCTGAAAGTAGAAGAAATATGAGAAAATTAGCCAAGTACCAAGTGATGTCACTAGTTTTCTATGAGTATTTTCAACTTTCTCCACCAGTATATCTCAAACTGGTATCATAAGCATTACCTGAAAATTTATAATGGTTGTAGTTGCATCTTAATTTATTATTTAATTAATGTATTGAAGTTTGCACAAATATTGTCTTGCCAGATCTTACGGACATTATCCAGCTTGTTGGCCTCTATTAAAAAGCTCTTCAAAAGATGTTTCATGTTATATTTTATGCTTTGGTTTATACATATACATGTATACAGTTAAAATCTGTCTTGACATGGCAGGTGTCTTATAAGAAGCAGGAACCGCTTACCCTTCGCAAGCACCAGGGTTCACTCCTGGCTTTTTCCTGGGGTCCGTGTACCTCATCTTTTTTAGCTCACCTTGCCAAAGGCAATGTGAGCTTTTGCCATCACTTGGCGTCCGTCGTCTGTTGTCCGTCATCCATTAACTTTTCACATTTTAATCTTCTCCTCTAAAACCCCTCAGCCAAATGAACTGCATCTTCGCTAGCCAAGGGTTACGATCTGCTCTACTCATCTTCACCCTTGGCATCGTTAGTCAGATTTTCGTAATTCCCGCGCATTGCCACCTGCTGGATTTTGAGTTACGCCCCTTGTAATGATGTCATTTTCAGCCAATCGACGCGAGGCTTTTATTTCCTTTCGTTTGAATGCCCTGAAAATTGACTCGAGATTATAATATGGCTGATTTTCAAGCCAAGATTTGACGAGGCTCATACTGTTATTCAATGGTAAGCTAGTGCTTTTATTTCAAACTTACAACATTATTTTATATGTACACACATTTTTATTTTGTTGACATTTTTCCAACAGAACATGTGCTTTTTGTAAAGCGCATTCTAATTGGTTGCACTACCACTTGCTGCATTACATGTAAATCTTCACCGTGTGACCTCGAAAATCCGTCTAACGATGCCAAGGGTGAAGATGAGTAGAGCGGATCGTAACCCTTGGCTAGCGAAGATGAATGAACTAAAACTTGGTAGGAAGCATCTATGGAAGGTCCTCTATAAAGATTGCTCATTTCGTGCCGATCCATTTACAAACATGGCCGCCACAGGCAATTCTTGTTTCTGATTGGCCGATTTTTTAAAATCTTCTCCTCTTAGTAGGAATCATCTATGGAAGGTCCTCTATAACGATTGCTCATTTCGTCCCGATCAGTTAACAAACATGGCCGCAACAAGCGATTCTTGTTTCTGATTGGCTGATTTTTTTAATTCTTCTCCTCTAAAACTGTTTGGCCAAATGAACCGAAACTTGGTAGGAATCATCTATGGAAGGTCCTCTGTTAAGATTGCTCATTTCTTCCCGATCCGTTAACAATCATTTTTTTTCTTTTTTTTTTCTTTTATTTATTTTTCAATAGTCAGGATTTTACAATCCCCTGTACATTACCACCTGACTAGGGTATACAGGGGTATTAAAAAAGAAATCAGTGAAAAAATAATGACTTTCATTTTTTACAAATTAAATTTCAAAAGAGTTACAAAAAAAATTAAATATTAAAGTGAAAAGGTAGACTCTCTCTCCATCTCTCATACACACATTTACTCTCTACATTCTGTCTGTTACAACTTGTACATTTTTTCAAATATTTGCTAATACTGTGAAAAGTGTATTCTTGTTCCCATCATATACAACTGCCTTACAATACCTTTTTAATTTAGGATGATATATATAGGTGCCCAAAATTTTTATAGGCTTGAACCGTATTATTTTTCTTTGCTATATACTGATCAAAAGATTGATACTTCTTAATCTTATTTTTTAACTCAATTGTGTTTGGCTTTGCTTCATTGAGTTTGCATTTGTAAATATAGTTTTTTGTAAGTATTATCAATAAATTCAGCAATAAACGTTCATCTTTACAGCCAAGGAAAATGTTTTCTTTGTTCAAAACAAAATTAACAAAATATAGTTTAAATCTGTTCGAAATAAATTGCCACAATCGATAAGATATAGGACAATCAAAGAACAAATGTTCAATGGTTTCATCATTTGCTTTACAAAAGGTACATAAGTGTGTATCTTTTAATTTTATTTTATACAAAAATGAATTCGTAGCTATAATCCTATGCAGAAATTTAAACTGAAAGTTTCTCAAATAGGTGTCTCTGCATGATCTTTTCATAATTACAAAATATTCTGACCAATCAGTAATCTCTATATCCAACAATTTTTCCCATTTCAAAAATTTGTCAGTTGGATTTTGGACAATATTATCTATAAGACTTCTGTATATAAATTTAGCTTTTTTATTAGATACAATTTTTTTTACAAAAGTATCAGTTGTATCATGTGTATCAAAATGAATATCTAAAAGGTTTTCTTTTAAGCAATCTTTGAAAGCTTTCGGAATTCTAGCAATCAATCTATAAAACATCAGGAAATTGTTAGTTTCTAATTTCTCTTGAATTTGCTCAAAACTATAAAATTGCTTATTTTCATGATTAATAAGATCACTCACAAACTGCACACCTCTGTTTTTCCATAATAAGTAATATGGAAAATCATCTAAAGAAGAAAAATTCAAAATATCTAATGATAAAGTGTCATTAACAGAAGAATCAGTATGTGGTTTTGCTTCACTGAGACAAAGTAAAACATCACTCCAGAAAGGGCTTTTTAAACTAACAGAAATTTCTCTAAGCTTTTCTTTCTGTAGATATAAAACTCTTTCACCACCATACTGTTTAAGGTCAGTTAAAAATAACTTCTGCCATTTACCCTCTGGATTAGTCAGGAGTCTTTTTATCCAACTAAGTTTTAGATAAATATTAAAAGAATGGATATGTATCATATTAAGCCCACCTTGAGTGATATCACCAATCAATGTATTACGCTTAACACGATCTGGTTTATTATTCCATATGAAGTTATAAAATAATGAAGTTAATTCATTTAACCTAGACTGTGTTAGGTTTGGCAATGCAGTCAGTAAGTGAACTAATTTTGAGAGAGCAAGAGATTTTATAACTGTAATTTTCCCCATTAATGTAAGTTTTCTATGTTGCCAGCTCTTTAAAATTGCAGAGACCTCCTTAATCTTCTTTGAAAAATTAATTTCTGTAATACGGTTCAAGTCTAAAGAAAATTCAATCCCCAAAAGTTTAAAATTTGAATGTGACCAATGAAGGTTTGATTCAGGACATAGAATAAGATCTGAATATTTTTTGTTTCCCACCCATACTGCTTTTGTTTTAGAAGCATTCACTTTTAACCCTGAGGCTTTGTAAAATGATTCAAAACATGAGAGTGTTTCCTTTAAGGATATTTCCCTCCCATGCATACTGACTCAATAGTGTTTCATCATCATTAATAGTAATTCCCTGAATATCAGGGTTTCTTTTCAATTTCAAAGATAATAACTCAACACCAATAATAAATAGGTAAGGAGAAAGAGGGTCACCTTGTTGGAAGCCTCTTTCTAAATTAAAAAAGTGGGACAAGTGTCCATTATTAATAACACAGCTGGATGCACTAGAGTATAATGTTTCAAACCATTTACATAAGGAGGGTCCAAAATTGAAGCTATTTAATGCTTTTTTCAAAAATAACCATTCGATTGAATCGAACGCCTTTTCAAAATCAACAAGTAATAAAAGGCCTGTCTTATTATTTTCCTCAAGATAGTGCATTAAATCATATAAAAGGCGTGTGTTCTCGCCCATAAATCTGTCTTTCATGAAGCCCTTTTGTGTATCACTTATGATGAAAGGTAAAACGGGTCTAAGTCTGTTAGCTAATGCTGCAGAAGCTATTTTGATATCAGTATTTAAAAGACTAATAGGTCGCCAATTACCAATATATTGTCTGTCTTTTCCTTCCTTAGGAATGCAGGTAATAACACTTTGATATTGGAATTCTGAAAATTTACCAGAATTGTATCCATAGAAAAGAGACTGAAAAACAAATGGACCAATATCTTTCCAAAAGAACTTATAAAAATCAACAGTGTATCCATCAGATCCAGGACTTTTTCCATTTATCATGAATTTTAATGACTCCGCACATTCCTTGAAAGTTAAGTTTCCCTCACATAGGTCTTTTTGATCCTCTGTAAGTTTAATGTCATGATTAAAGAATGACTCGTCATAATCATTGATATTCCTACTTGAATATAGAGTTTTATAAAAATGTTGTTGTTCAAGAAGGATTTCTGATGGATCTGTAATATGTTGGCCATTTTCATCTATAAGTTCAGTGATAGTCTTTTTTATAAAATTTTTCTTTTCTAGTTTACAAAAGTACTCTGAGCACTTTTCACCATTCTCATGCCAGTTAGCCCGTGATCTAAGGAGTATTCCTTCAATCTTTTGTTGTCGTTTATTCCCTAATTCTAATTGTTTGTGTACTAAGGAAGCTTGAGTCACATCATCTGGGGAGGAATTCATAATATTTTCTAAATTTTGTATATCATTTTCAAGTGTACGATATAGACTCTTTTCTTCTCTAGATTTGTTAATACTATATGTAATGGAAATAGATCTAATCTTCATTTTTAATATTTCAAAAAAAGTTTGGTCATTGCATGAAAACCTTACATTAAGATGATCTTCCACATCACCTGATAAATAATATTCGGAAATAGTTTCCGTAATACATGTTTTAACTCTCTTTATATAATCTGTATCTCTTAGTAACTGGGAATTAAATTTCCAGTACCCTTTCCCTCGTTTGGCTAAATTGGTTGCGAAGGTGAAAATAATAGCAGAGTGGTCTGTTTTATACCCTGGAATAATTTTAGTATACTTCATAAGTGAGTATAGGTCTTCTGAAACTAAAAAATAGTCAAGTCGACTTTGCTTTATGGGTGAGGACTGACGCCATGTATATTTTCTTTCATCAGGATAACGTGTGCGCCAAGGATCTAGAAGTTCAAAAGCTTCAATAATTTCATCAATTTTTTTTCGGGAGTAAGGATTTCTATTATGTATGATATTATATGTATCCATATACCTATCTAAAACAACATTCCAATCACCACATAATAAAATACTTGTGTTTGAAAAAGTCAATACTTTTTGCAATATAATATTAAATAGTGAAGGTTCATCTGTATTATAACCATATAAACAAACAAAAGTGAGTCTCTGTGTGTGAATAGTTATATCTAAAATAATGTAACGACCATTTCTGTCAATTTCAGAATTATGAATTACAAAATCAAGACCTTTTTTAAACATAACACAAACACCTGCACTTTTACTGTCATGGTGACTGAAAACACATTTATTTCCCCATTCATCCTCCCAATATTTTTCTATATTATTATTACTGTGTGTTTCCTGAAAACACACAATGGATGCATGTTTACTTTTGACCCAATCAAATACATCTGCCCTCTTTTTTGAGTTTGAAAAAAGCCCCCTGACATTCATTGACAATACTGTTACATTATCATCCATGATCATAAAAGAAAAGCAGTTTTATAAACCATAGGAACAGGTTAATTAATGAAAATAATATACAATTGTAACACATAAGAAGTACACAAACATACACACATATAAACATAAGATGTCGGGTTTTTTTAAGACCAGTATTCATTTACCAATCTTTGTTTTTAACAGCATGGCATATATTTTTTTTTAAAAGATAAGAATCATATCACAAGTTAATTGAATTCAATAATTTTTCAAATAACTATGAGTTATCTCCCATTTATGAATATAAGTTTTCATGTTTGATTAATGATTTTTTTATTTCATATTTTCAAGTAAAAATTCAGTTAGAAAGAAAAAAAAAAAGAATCAAAACTACTCAACTTTTGTTGTTATTAATATTTGTGGTTGTTGATTTTAAACAATGAAATCTTGATCTTGATAGCATTTATCAAAAAAAAAAAAAAAAAAACATTTTCCTTAATGAACGAAAAAATAATTTTTAATATTTCAGTTTAAGAAAAAGTTTAAGCAAAGAATTTTAATTATGCATGTTCATTAATTGCCCTCTTTCAACTTCTTTTTCAATTTCTCATCAATATTGTCAAAAAGATCGTATCTGATTCTACTTTTACCTTCTGGTTTCGCATACACATTGCAGTTATAGAACCAAACATTTTCAAACTTTTCAGTGTTTTTCAATCTTGCCATAAGTCCAAGGTTACGTTGAGTAATGTCATCGTGGAATTTCACATCTTTTGTAAGGTTTTTCTTCTGTCGCATAATTTGTATTTTCACATCAGTATTACGCACTTTCACAATAACCGGCTTCTGGAAACCGTCTTTTCCAGGTATTCTATGGATGGCTTGCACATCACTGGGTTGTATTTCTACTTTCAGTTCAGTCTTAACCAAATTAACGAACTCATCTCTCAAGATTTCACCTTTTTTCTCTGGAAAGTTAACAAACATGGCTGCCACAGATAATTCTTGTTTCTGATTAGTTGATTTCTAAAAAATCTTCTCCTCTGAAACCGCTTGGCCAAATGAACCGAAACTTGGTATGATGCATCTATGGGCGGTCCTCTATGAAGACTGCTCATTTCGTCCCGATCCATTAACAAATATGGCCACCACAGGCAATTCTTGTTTCTGATTGGTCGATTTCTAAAAATCTTCGCCTCTGAAACGTTTTGCCAAATGGACCGAAACATGGTAGGAAGCATCTATGGAAAGTCCTCTATAGGGATTACTCATTCCGTTTTGATCCGTTAACAAACATGGCCACCATAGGCAATTCTTGTTTCAGATTGGTCGATTTCTAAAAAATCATCTCTGAAACTGCTTTGCCAAATGAATCGAAATTTGGTGGTAAGCCTCTATGGAAGGTTCTGTATTATGTTTCCTCAAAACAGAATGAAAGGTGAGCGACACAGGTAGTTTTCTGTGTTTTTTGTTTTGTTGTCCTCATTCTGTGTCTTGTGTGCCCAATGTTGCCACTGTCTCTGGATTATCTATTCATGATTGCTCCATTGTATTTCTTTATCGTTTATTATGTGGACATCCAAGAGAACATTGAAATATAGTCATATAAGACAGATGGTTGCTTATCACAGGTTTAAATATATATGAAATGCACTAAAAAGGGAAATGAAAATTTTATTCACATAAGACTTGTTGCTCAATTGAGGTGGTCGCTGAGGAAAGTTTGACTGTATATGTGGAATAAAAATTGTAGATGTCAAATTTAGTGTGTGCGACACGCTTCTCGAATAATCTTCATCAGGTACGCTCTATATCGAAATATTGGAAAGCCAAATAATTTAAAAGTGGGACCAATAAAACCAGAAGGCCTAAACAGGATAGCCAAAATAAATGTGGTTTGTTGATGTGATTTGGAGTGAACTGCTGATGGTTTTGTGACACCAAATTTTTCAGCTTTATAATCTTGTGAATAATTAACATTTTTATACGCCCGTCTTTAAGACGGGACGTATTATGGTATACCAATGTCCGACTGTCCGTCCGTCCATGTACCTTGTAAGCGCAACTCCTCCTAAACCGCTTATTTGATTTTTATGAAACTTTACACATTTGTAGTACACTACCTGCAGATGTGCATGAAGGAATATGGTTGCTGTCCAAAATTTAAATGGGGAGATAATTCAACTTAAACTTTCACGAAAAGGGGGGCCATGTACTTTGTAAGCGCAACTCCTACTAAACTGCTTATTGAATTTTTATGAAACTTTACACAGTTGTAGTACACAACCTGCAGATATGCATGAAGGAATACCGTTGCTGTCTAAAATTTAGAAGGGGAGATAATTCAACTTATACTTTCACGAAAAGGGGGGTCGTGTACCTTGTAAGCGCAACTCCTCCTAAACGGCTGATTGGATTTTTATGAAACTTTACACATTTGTAGTACACTACCTGCAGATGTGCATGAAGGAATATGGTTGCTGTCCAAAATGTAAAAGGGGAGATAATTCAACTTATACTTTCACTAAAAGGGGGGGGGGGGGCATGTACCTTGTAAGCGCAACTCCTACTAAACTGCTTATTGAAATTTTATGAAACTTTACAGTTGTAGTACACAACCTGTAGATGTGCATGAAGGAATACCGTTGCTGTCTAAAATTTAGAAGGGGAGATAATTCAACTTATACTTTCACGAAAAGGGGGGGGGTTGTGTACCTTGTAAGCGCAACTCCTCCTAAACGGCTGATTGGAGTTTTGTGAAACTTTACACAGTTGTAGTACACTACCTGCAGATGTGCATGAATGAATACTGTTGCTGTCTAAAATTTAGAAGGGGAGATAATTCAACTTATACTTTCACGAAAAAGGGGCAATCGTAACTACTCGGCCATTCTCGCTATCCTGCAAATAACCTCGTATGCATTAGGCGTATAAATCGCACTACTTTTCACATGTCAGTTACATGAAAGTTTGAAAAATTTATATTTTAAACAATTTTCTATATTTCAATTAAAGTTTTAATTAGTTTTGCATAATTAGATTTTACTTAGCATGTCTTCCATATTGGATTTTCGTGGACTATATTTTTGTGCGGCTTAACTTAATTTAACTTCCGGCAAGCAATTTAAGAAGAATTTCTACTATGTACGTACGAGGTTATTTGCAGGGTAGCGAGAATGGCCGAGTAGTTACGATTGGAAAAAGGAGGTCGTGTACTTGTGGCGACCCCTAGATGTGTGTTCTTGGTTAGATATACCCCCCGCAACGAAGGTGTAGGGGGGTATAATGGTTTCACCATGTCCGTCCGTTTCACATGTCACTCTCTAACTTAAGAACCCCTTGGCCAATCCACTTCAAATTCCACAGAGTTATTGGAATTGACGGTCTTACGGTCTGTATACTTTATGGTGAAATTTAGAATTTTCATTCCAGAGTTATGGGACTTTATTCATCAAATTGTAGGTGATTTTTCGTATGTCGGGCTGTAAATTGAAAACCCCTTGGCCAATTCACTTCAAACTTCGCACAGTTATTGGAATTGATAGTCTTACGGTCTGTATACTTTTTGGTGAAATTTAGATTTTTCATTCAAGAGTTATGGGAAAGAAAGTCTTTACAAATATTGTATGAATGTTGACGACGGGCGTATCATGAGGTCTTGGCGCAGCTGTTTATTAGGGTTAGGATTATTGAGTTTAACGCCACTTTTAACAATATTTCAGTTATCTCCACCACTTAAACAGATCGCCACGATATTATCTCGTGGCAATATGTTTAAGTCGTGGAGGAAACTGGAGTACCTGGAGAAAACCACCGACCTGTTGCAAGTCACTGAAAAACTTTATCACATAATGTTGTATTGAGTGCACCTCATCATGAACGGGGTTCGAAATCACAACTTTAGTGGTGATAAGCACTGATTGCATAGATAGTAAATCCAACTACCATTTTTGAGGATCTGATTGATGATGCCTACTTTGTGCTAGACCAACATGGTGAGGTAGATTAATATAATGATAGCTCACTAAACAACCAGTCTATGCTCTTTATCCTTGGGTGGCTCAATGAGTTGGATCTAACAACTCATACAAGCCTATCACCAATACGGCGTGGGTTCGCGTCCGGCTTTGTATATTACAAAAAAGGGTGCACTCGACTTGCAGCCGCAAGTGATGAAGTTTACCAGTTGCTTGCCCATGGTCGGTGGTTCTCTCCGGGTACTCCGCCTTCCTCCACCACTAAAACTGGTTGCCATGATATAGCTGAAATATAGTTGAAAGTGGCGTTAAAACACCAACAATTATTAAATCAATCTTTATCCTTGGGGGTGAGGAGGCAGACTGGCTCTTTTTGCGAAAAAAATTAACTCTGGTATCGGGCGAAATAAAAAATATCAAATGCATCGCAATATCTATTTATCAAGAGGGTGGGCTGGGATCCCATTAACTGGTTTAACCCAGCCACATGTTTGTGACTGTTCCAATCCAGGACCCAAATTTCCCACATCATATGTCATGATCTTTTTTGTGTTCAGTGGTTTGAGGTGAGAGATGGTTCTTCGTTTTGTTGATATTGGTGGAATTGTTGACCATCACTGTTTTGATGTTCTTTCCATAATAATATATACATGTGGTGTCATTTTAAATTTGGTGTAGTAACAATGATACAAATTACAAATAGCATTCATTTATAAATGCAGCGTTCATCTTTCGAATAAATACAGATCTGAGTTGTAATATCTTATTGGGGATTTTAATTCTAAAATACTGTCATGTGTACGATATATTATTTTTAAGAAGGTTATACTGTCAACTATTCTAAACCTCCACGGTGGTGTGATGGTTAGCGTACTTGCCTCCAGTGCAGTAGATCGTGGGTGCAAGCCTTGTGGTCGGGTGAAACCAAAGATTATAAATTGGTATGTGTTGCTTCTCCGCTAAACATGCAGCATTAATGAGAAAGAACAAAGACTGGTGGCTCGGAATCACGATGATGTGTCCGAGTGAAGCGACATGTCTACCAGTGGATTGTCGTTTCAGTGCGCAAGCACTATAAAAATCCAACCGAGCGTGTTGGTCTGATACAAAGCAGACATCATTATCATCTCATGAATGTAACTTGCTCATTTGGTGTTAAGCAACAATCACTCATTCAACTGATCGTCGATATTATCGTCACATAGGGTGCTGTCGTGGTCGTGATATGGTGGTTGGATTTACAACTAACTATGCAATCGGTGCCTATAACCACTAATGTTGTAAGTTCGAATCCCGCTTAGGTGAGGTGTACTCGATGCAACATTATGTGACAAAGTTTGTCAGTGACTTACGGCAGGTCGGTGGTTTTGTCCATGTACTCCGATTTCCTCCACCAATAAAACTGACCGCCACGATATAACTGAAATATTGTTGAAAATGGTGTTAAATACCATAACCTTAGCCCTATCGTCACATAAAATGTGAGTATTGTAACACCACTTAGAAATCCAATAACTTCACCTGCTGTAAAAATACAATCTTGTCACATTAATCAAAGATACAGAAAAAAAAGTTTGATCAAGTAAACCACTTGGATCCCTTGGTTCAGTAGTTTCTTTGTTAGTTATGTTGTTGTTTCAACAATTATCATAGATGATTTTAATCTTGTAAATTGTGTAGGAATGGTAACCTTAATTTGACCATGACGACATTTATCTGTATTTTCCTTTTAATTTTCCGACAACAAAACATAATCACAAGTCTAAACAAAGAAAACATCAAGATCAAACGTCTTTTGGGATGCAGGCTGTGTAAATTTCCAACTGAAATAAAATGAAATAAAAATTAATTAACAAAAATTAAAATAAAACAAAATGAAATAAAATAAAATAAAATAAAATAAAATAAAATTAAATTAAATTAATTTTTTTTAAAATAATTATAATTTTTTTTTAAATCAAAATCAAAATGACGTTTTCACATCTAGTTAATCGAATCAGTTTAACATTCATTTTTTTTCATTTATATTATAGACACAATGCATAATTATTCTTCCCAACAAACACAACAATGGCGTCTAAGGCAAACTTAATACCTATATGAAAGTTTCATTTTCAGTTGAAAAATAAGATTGATTAAAATAAACCATTTCCTCTAAATACATTTTTTTTTAACTTTCAGACAAATCCGTAGATATGCATAGTAAGTATGTACATATATTGGAACAATGTTGCTTTAAATTACAAAGAATTATCTAGTTATCAAAAGAAAGTGATGTATGAATATTTGAATCTCAAACCCCCTTAACATTCACCTGAAAGGCTTTTCAATATGATGTTGTTTGAAGCCAGTGTTTTGTTGAATTTTCTGTCCCAAGAATACAAGACCAAATAAAGCCCACTAATATCAACTTCTTTTAATATGTTTTTGTTGCATGATATGATTTTCAAACATGATGTCTAGGGTGTGGTGATGTCTCTCAGAGCTTAACACGGAGAACTTCCCATAACATTCCCCGATGGTGAGTATATGGGATTCCCTCTAGATGTGGGTGCTGTCAGGTTGTTGTTGTACGAAAAGCTTGACTGTGGATCATATTGTGAACAGTATTTCGATGAAAACCACACCCTTTTCACGAGAAAGACATATTTTGTATATTTCGAAAAGTAATAGGCAAATTGTAGCCTTTTGTCCCTACCCAATTCTCCAACGGTAGTCAAAAGTTGTTGCCCGGATGTCCATACCCCCTTCATTTATCCATAATATATATATATATATATATATATATGCATGACATAATTTGCAGCTTGACATATATAAGCGACAATCAACAAATCAGGCATGTTAATTGCTTTCCCAATGCACCACATCATAATGAGATTCAAGTCTTCGTCGTTTTATTTCCCAAATTTGAATATCGTAAATAAACCGCTAATATCATTTTAACAGTAATTTAATGAGCATATATTACACAAAGATCAAACAGACTTTCTTGGGCATAGGTGACCTAAGCTTAGCCGATTTTGTCTATTCTGTTTAGGCCCTTTGGTTTTCTTGCTCCCAAAGATGTTAACATTATTTGGCTTTCAAATATTTTGGCTTTCATCGTACCTGATGAAGGTTATTCCAGAAACATGTCGTGCGCACTAAATTTGATATCTACGTTTTTATTCTTACCTCGTCTATTTCACCATGGAAACCAGTTTGTCCAGAACATAGTCCTATAGTAATTGGATTATCACGGATTTCTAAATTACCTGAAAACAAACGAAAATCAAATGACAACTTACAATGATGTTTTTCTGTTGATAATATTAATTTGAACAACATTCACTAGAGTAAGAAGTGTAAGAGGTATGGTGACGTCACAAAACTATTATTAACACAAGGCAACAACTATGTCACTTTTAAGAGGCCATGTTTTTTTTCTGACACAAATTCTGTTACCAAAATTTATTAAAACAAATTAATTGACCCGAAAGACACAAAAAACCTTTGACTAAGTTGAAGAAAAAAGATCGGTTTCCCATGTTCAAAAAATGAAATCAGCAGATTTTTTATTTCTATCTCGGGGAAATAACCAATAAACATACCCCTTCATAAAAGATGTTATGCATATTTCTATTGAATAACCTAGTTTTTCTCGTCTTGCAATTTTACAGCTGTTTACGTATGTATTGCCGTTGGAGATCCAGTTATCAAGAATGGAGGGTAGGGATCCAGCTATCAAGAATGGAGGGTAGGGATCCAGCTATCAAGAATGGAGGGCTGGGATTTAACCGGTTTAACTCCACCACATTTTTGTGTCTGTCCCAGGCCAAGACTTGGATTTCTAATGTCATATATGATGGTCTTTTTTTGTTTTTATTCAGTGAATTAAGGCGAGAGGTGATTGTTCGTTTAATTGTTATTGGTGGAATTGTTGACTATCACTGTTTAAGCTTTCTTGTTTTATTGATATTGTTGGAATTGCTGACCATAACTGCTTAAACTGTCTTTTCATAAGTCTAAGTTTACCTCCTGTTCTTTGTTTGAACGTTCTACCATTACAGCTTCCACCGAAGTGATTGCCATCATAATAGTAAGTAACATCAATCCATTTTTCTTCCTGGAAATATATATCACAATGATAAGTTCTTATCTACTTGTAATTTAATTTGTTTCTCAAGCATTTAAACACAGAACATCACATTTTGAAGCAACTTTTACAAGAGAGAGAGAGAGAGAGAGAGAGAGAGAGAAAACAAACACTTTATATAATACTTGGTCGGTATAACTTTCCGAAATGTATCATAAACACAGTATCAAATAAAAAATACAACAGAGACAAAACATAATTTGAAATGCTCTCAAGAAAAATAAACATACATTACTCCAGACTCCGATAAATAAAACACATATATTGGGTCCTGGTGAAGATTCCAAGGGCTCAAATCATCAGAGCTGTTCGGCGTGTCTCCAGGTGGCGGATAAAGGGTGATCTCTCGATGGAGAGTTGATCTTGATAAAGTTTTTCGAAAATTTGGGAATCACTTTAATTTGCATTTCAGTGACAATGTCATCTGTTAATTGTTCTGTTTTACCCTTGGCTGATTTTGGCTATGCTTGTTTAGGGCCTTTGGTTTACTTGCTATGCTTGTTTAGGCCCTTTGGTTTACTTGCTATGCTTGTTTAGGCCCTTTGGTTTACTTGCTATGCTTGCTTAGGCCCTTTGGTTTACTTGCTATGCTTGCTTAGGCCCTTTGGTTTACTTGCTATGCTTGCTTAGGCCCTTTGGTTTACTTGCTATGCTTGCTTAGGCCCTTTGGTTTACTTGCTATGCGTGCTTAGGCCCTTTGGTTTACTTGCTATGCTTGCTTAGGCCCTTTGGTTTACTTGCTATGCTTGCTTAGGCCCTTTGGTTTACTTGCTATGCTTGCTTAGGCCCTTTGGTTTACTTGCTATGCTTGCTTAGGCCCTTTGGTTTACTTGCTATGCTTGCTTAGGCCCTTTGGTTTACTTGCTATGCTTGTTTAGGCCCTTTGATTTACTTGCTATGCTTGTTTAGGCCCTTTGGTTTACTTGCTATGCTTGCTTAAGGCCCTTTGGTTTACTTGCTATGCTTGTTTAGGGCCTTTGGTTTACTTGCTATGCTTGTTTAGGCCCTTTGGTTTACTTGCTATGCTTGTTTAGGCCCTTTGGTTTACTTGCTATGCTTGTTTAGGCCCTTTGGTTTACTTGCTATGCTTGTTTAGGCCCTTTGGTTTACTTGCTATGCTTGTTTAGGCCCTTTGGTTTACTTGCTATCAAAGACTTTAGAATTATTTGGCTTTCCATCTTTTATCTGTGAGCGTACCAGATCCCCGTACCAGATCAAGGTTTTTTTTTCTAGAAAAGCGTCGTACGCACTAAATTAGATACAAAACTGTATCTACGTTTTTATTATTTCTCTTGAAAATCTCTAAGGACTGACGATTCAAGTTATTTTACATCGATAGTTTCACATACTTAGTATATCTTTATACTTACATCATAATCTTCTTTGAAATATACAGCATTAGGATTATCAGTTGTTTTAGCCTTAAAAACCAATTTACCACGGTATACCATCACCTCCACACTAGCATCACCATTGGGACCACAGTTAGATATGATTGGCTCCGGTTTATATCTGCCCGCACCACGACTGACCTTTGCCCTAAATCTTATTGCAAATGTCTTTCCCAGGTATCTACTTTGGAAGCCCCAGATATACATTTTGCTCTTACCACCAAAGATAGCTTTGCCCTTACGTAGGTATATATGACTATGATCAAATGCTAATCCACCCTTAGAGATGTCCTTGAAACCATTGTCAAAATTAACTTTGAATTCTGCGCTACACTCTGAAAATGTAAATTATAATTTAGATAAATACCCAAAGTACCAAAGTTCCCAATTCCAATGACAAAATCGTAGTAAGAAGTAAAATCGATACCCTCAACACACAAATACATGACCGCTCACTTTCCTGACTTGGTACAGGCACTATGATAAAAAGTGGCAGGGTTAAATTAGTTTTATTTGGCTAAAACCTCCCCTCTTATAGAATTATAGAACCATATACAATAAGAAACATAAAAAGCCCATCAACATGAACTACAGACATGTATCTATGCATTTTTTCTTTACTTGCTTTGGGAATTATGACATCATGCCTGACATGTACCCATATGAAGCAGTTAGATGCTAACTAACGACCAGTCTAAGCAAATCGTTGTTTGTCAGGAGCTGCTGAAAGTTGTCTTTTATTAACAAGGAGCGTATAATTCTCTAAACACGTGACACTCATTTACGTCATGACCTTAATTACGAGGTATGTATGTGATTGTCCCGCTCAGACCGTGTCAGCAGCCACTCATTTTGGAGGGATAGTAGCAAGCAGCGGAGAAGCTTCTGTTTCTAAACCATAGGTTTCCCATATGAATAGATTTGCTTTGAGTACCACACTTTAATAATATAGATATGCGTACTACGTCATATCTACGAACGATTAACAACCTTTTTAAAGTTTTTCACATATAGCAATATTTTATAAATGTTGAAATTGCAAATGAGTATTGATAGAATTGAAATATGCTTAAATATAATTTCAAATTCGAAATAATCGAAACCTCATCGGTGATGTAATGGTTAGCATGCTCGCCTCGAATGTGGTAGATCGTGGGTTCGATCGCTGGTCGGATCAAACCAAAGACTATAAAAATAGGTATGTGTTGCTTCTCAATAAAAACACACAGGATAAAGGAGTAAGAGCAGACTGGTTGGCTCGGAATCAGGAAAATGTGTTCGAGTGGAGCGACATGTCTACCAACGGACTGTTGTCTCAGTGAGCTAGCACTATGAAAATCCAACTGAGCGTGTTGGTTTTGCCAAGTAGAAAGCAGACATCATCGTCATCTCATCGAATGTTACTTGTTCTCGCCATTATATATCCACAAAATGGCTCATTTGGCGTGAAACACTCACTCACTCACTCACTCACTCACTCACTCACTCGAAATCATCGATGTTCTCCGAAATATAAGGAGTAATATATGGTACAATAAGATTGATACTCTATTAACTTACGTCGGTACTGTTTACGCATACTTCCAACGTCGTTATTTGTTCTACATCTACACTGAGCTTCACTGTAAAGTGTTCCTGCTGGACAAGCTCTGATTCGAAGGCCACCATACTGTGGGGCAAGGTACCCGTAAATATTCATAGGGTCAGGTAAACTTGGACAAGCTAATAAAACATACATGTACATGAGACATCACTAAAAACTCTACTACGTGATTTTTTTATAGCAAGCAACGATAACATATGCATGCAAAAATAAATTGGAGATTGAAGAGCAAAAAATAATAATAATAATAATAATAATAATAACAAACAAAGACACTCCCATTTCTATGTCAAAGTGTCCGTTGTGTGAAGTACAATCATTTATTTCATGGAAAACGTTTGGAGATATCAAGAAAGTTTATTGGAACACCCACCCCAAACACGTTTGTTTGGCTATGTCAGGGCTAGTGGCCATCTTGGATTTCAGATTAACATTAAACATAACTGTGTAAAATACCATCGTGGAAACTGCCAGATAGTTCGTAGGAATAAATCATGTGGAAAAATAGACAAAATAATGACAAAAGAAAAAACTAATGAAATTTCATTGTAATCAAATGATGAAATAGCAATAACTGTGAATTAGAGAAAATTGTAAATAAATCGACAGAAAGAAGAGAAATGTTATAGATCTCCACTTGATGCATATATAAACTAGCTTTCATTGCCAAACATCAATAATTTTAATACTAGATCTGTAGAATATGACACATCTTTGGGAAAAGTTATGATTTTAATAATTCAATAGACGTAGTATTGTGACACACATATAATGCTAAATGTATCCCAAAGATGATAGACAAAAGTGATGGAATTCATTTACAGAAACAATGCAATTGTATTATATTGAATATTCACATATTTCTGAAAATATCGCTTTTCTGTTTTGCATGCATGCTACATTTCGGAGAACATGAGTTCATCCCGGGGTTCGCGTAACTCGGTCTTTAGTTTTATGTGTATGTTTTTTGTAGATCGTTGTTTGTCCTTTTGTCCTTTTGTACTTTTTCTTTTGGCCATTGTGTTGTCTGTCCTTCTTCGATTTACGGATTATGATTACCCCTTTGGTATCTTCAAACTCTTCGCATACAAAACAGAAGCACAAAATGACATTTCTATATCAAGGACAACAGCGCTTTCCCAACATATTTGTTCAATTTATGTTTATCTAAGGAGACAAATCTTACATGTTTGTGATAGCTGTCTTTTCAGGATGCTTGGTGTTTCACATTCGTCATCACAAACAAGACTGCCAAAGGCGAGGACGCATTCACCATCGTCGTCATAGCGATAACCTTTCGGACAACAAGATGGCACTGAGATACCATCTATACATTTGTAGAAGCAATTACATCCTCCATTACGTCCATGGTGTCGTACACCAGGTATTAAACAGCGGTCTACAATAAATTATTTATTTAACATAAATAAACGTTGGAGAATACCGAAGGGGCAATTAAAAATGGACAATCCAGAGAAACTGTCAACATAGGGTACGCAAGACAAAGAAAAACAAAAACACAACACAATACAATATGTGTTGGACACAAATAACGTAAATAAGATATGAACCCTCTTACAAACAACTGTAGATAAAGACGAACAGATCATCGTTTTTATGCGGAAATCGTAACGGACATCACAACACGGAACTCAGAACGTAAAGACACATAAGAGAACATGAATCCCACGACCTAAATATGCCGTGTTATTGTAAGCACGCTCAAAATTAAATAAGACATCAAAATCTATTTATTTAGGGGGCCGTCGTGGCCGTGATCGTATGGTAGTTGGACTTACAACTACCTATGCAATCAGTGCATATCACCACTGATGTTGTGAGTCCAAATCTCGATCAGGGCAAGGTGTACAACATTATGGGATAAAGTTTGTCAATGACTTGCGACAGATCGGTGTTTTTCACCTGACCACCACGATATAACTGAAATATTGTTGAAAGTGGCGTTAAACACCACCAAACAAACAAGCAAATAAACAGAATCTATTTAATGTTCTTTAGACACCACCATAAAAGGATAAAATATTTTTTCTATGCACTCTCTGCCAAAAAATATAAAAAAAGAACACAAACAAACAAAGGCAAATAAAACACCCAAACAGATTTGTTTTTCCTCGTCAGTGTCTACTTGTACGATCGAATAAAATAATAAGACTGACAACTGTTTTACCTGTTTTGTTCAAGTATTGTTATAAATATTGTTATAGTGACAGCCGGACACTTTGAGCCGTAATGAAAGGGGGAGATTTGGCGCTTTAAAATCTGATTCAACCCACCATTTCTTTAGAAATGCCTGTACCAAGTCAGGGTCATTACGGTTTTCACAGTTTTCCGGTTGTTGACTGATTTTGTCTGTTTATATACTTGTGAGTTTTGACTTTCCCTTTGTAAGATTGTTCGGAGTTCGGTAATTTGTTATTACCCTTATTAAGCATATTGTAATAAATTGTGACAAACATAATATAAAGAATATATAATATAACATGTTTCCTCAGTCGTTGAGACCTTTTAATAAACGCAAGCTTTATACCTGTCCAAAAGTAGTTGGATTTAGGATTTGAAAAAAAATATCTGTCAGAGAGTCTATGTTTCCAGATTCTTATTCAGGAAGAAATATTTTTTCGAACATTTCAGTTTTTATTACAATGAATGGACTTCAATGTATTGCTATTATAATAAAAACGTAGATATCTAATTTAGTGCGTAAGACGCGTTTCTGGAATAACCTTCATCATGTACGCTCAAAGTCAGAAGATTGGAAAGCCAAATGATTTAAAGCTTTGAGAACAATAAAACCAAATATTACATGTTCTTGGTTTTGAGGGATTCTTTTTATATCTACCAATATCCAGTTCAAGATGATGGTAAACATTTCTATATTTAGTAATAAGCATTAGTAAGGAAGTGTCAAATAATATTATCTTATTTATATACCTTCATTAGTAAGGAAGTGTCAAATAATATTATCTTATTTATATACCTTCATTAGTAAGGAAGTGTCAAATAATATTATCTTATTTATATACCTTCATTAGTAAGGAGGTGTCAAATAATATTATCTTATTTATATACCTTCATTAGTAAGAAGGTGTCAAATAATATTATCTTATTTATATACCTTCATTAGTAAGGAAGTGTCAAATAATATTATCTTATTTATTTACCTTCATTAGTAAGGAAGTGTCAAATAATATTATCTTATTTATATACCTTCATTAGTAAGGAAGTGTCAAATAATATTATCTTATTTATATACCTTCATTAGTAAGGAGGTGTCAAATAATATTATCTTATTTATATACCTTCATTAGTAAGGAAGTGTCAAATAATATTATCGTATTTATTTACCTTCATTAGTAAGGAAGTGTCAAATAATATTATCTTATTTATTTACCTTCATTAGTAAGGAAGTGTCAAATAATATTATCTTATTTATATACCTTCGTTAGTAAGGAAGTGTCAAATAATATTATCTTATTTATTTACCTTCAAAGCAAAGAACATCATCTGGGGGTCTACATAGTAACATTGTTTGATCCCAGAACATTCCTGCAGGACAGTCTCTGATAACAGCCTTCAATTTTCCTCCCAGATAAAAACACTGTACTAGTTTATGACATTTACCAGGAAAGGGAGCATAGCCGATGGAATCAATAAAGGCTCCCAAGTATATCAAACACAATGCTAAGAATATATAAAAAAAAAATACAAATATAATCTGACATGCTCAACTTGTAAAAATATGCAAAAACAATTGTGATGGGTTACGAGCTGTGATAGTTTACCCAGAGAAATGATATAGCTGACAATGTTCTTTGGGCTCTATCAGTCATTATTTAATGACTATCATTTGAAAAACATATAAAAATGTAAATATATAGAAAACAGTCATCATGGAACATTTCTTTAAAAAAAAGTGAATGCAAATACACAATTCTTTTTCAGTTTAATGAAAGAGGAATTTTCGGTAATATCTTTATCAGCCTTCATCAACATAGTCTAAACAATCAAATGTATCATAAGTGATACATAATCTTCAACTGATGGAAGGAGGTCAGCATTTAGTAGAGGTAAGATTAAAATTAAATAATGTTCTATACGGTATTCATTATCTGGGTTCATACTTTTTCCTTATAATTTGACAAATCGAACATTATAAGGTACTTTGTATATTTTTAAACATACCTTCTAATTTAGGAGTCTTTTTGACTGGTGCTACTAATGCCGGTTTTGGTATGGGTATTTTGACTGGTGGTTTATATATAGACGGTGCTCTTTGTCTATTCTGTCTCCTTGCTTTAGCTTCATCGTTGTCAGTAGAAACTTTTCTTAAAGCAACTGTTGCACCTTTGATGTGTCTTGTTAGTTTTTCTGACAAGACGTTGAGAGTTCCACCGTCTGATGGTAACTTATATTTAGTATCTGGTAACGTAGGTTTCACCTGCTGTTTCCTCACTAATACTTGCTTGCTTGATTGGGACATTTGCAACGCTTTTAGTGCCTTAATAGCCTCTGCTATTTTCCTGTTGTTAGATGCTTTAGAAACAATACTGGCTTTGGACGAGATCGTAGATTTTTCGTCCTCTTCTAGTTTCATTCTGTGTCCAGCCTCTTTAGTAACATATTTCTTGTATTGATCTCCATCTTCCTCTTGCTTAAAAGTCCTTGTGGTTTTACTGGTGTCGACTCTGTCAGTTACTGTCTTACTACTAGTTCCGGTAAACTGTTTCACCTCCACAACAGGTTGTGCTTTCTGTGATGCAGTTTTTTCAGTTTGGTCCGATATACTGCCTGACTTATCAATTGTAATTTTTATTTCACTTTTAATTTGTCCATCGCCTTTACCTGATACTGTCTTGATTTTGTACTCCACCTTTTCGTCGTCTTTACTTTTTTCAATCTTGAACGTTGTATCTTTTCTTGGTTGTTTAAATGTGGTTTCAGGCTCAGCAAGCTTAGCAACTGGTTTGACCTCGGCAATACCCGAATGAATAGTTGTTACCCCTTGTTTAGCTGACGTTAACACAGTCACAACATCTGGTACTTTAAATGTCGTCTTAGATTCTGTCTTAATTGAGGAAGGAGAATTTGATTTTATGGCAGGGAGGGTCGATTTAAAGGCAGGGAGGGTTGATTTCAAGTCAGGGAGGGTTGATTTTAAGGCAGAGAGGGTTGATTTTAAATCTTTGACGTCTTGTAGTTGTGGTTTTATACTTTGGATTTTACTAACTTTTGGTTTAACTGGTACTGTTACGGACTGAGATTGAACATTTGTCGTGTCGATTATAGATAATGCACCGGTTGCTTGTTGGGCGGCTTTGACCGTTTTCGTTTTTCCGTCATCCTTATTCACCGAAATATCAGTCTTTATACTAGGTTCTTGAACCGTTTCCTTGAAAACAGGAACGATTAGATCTTTAGAGATATCTGCTTTTATTTTTATTTTCAACTTTCCGTCATCCTTGCTAGTATCTATGCTTAAGTTGTCGTTTGTTTTTATTTTTTCTATTTTATCTCTTATTGCAGATATTGTTGAATCTTTCATTTTATCGGCTGTTATTTTCACTTTCAGTTTTCCGTCGTCCTTGCTTGTCTCCACACTTACTTCATATTTTGGTTTACTTTCCGAAACTGTAGAATCTATTCCCTTTTGGTCTTTTGTTGATTTTGAAGTTGTTTTTGTGGACGTTACCGGAATTGATTTGGATGTATCAGCAGATTGGTCTACAGGCATAGCTATCGGTGCCTTGGTATCCGATATTTTGAACATATTGGAGCCTGGAGAGAACCCCTTTGGTAACATTGCTACAACTAATATATCAGAATCACTGGATGATTCAGCTCCTTTACCCATATTCATACCAAAAAACTCAGATGGTGAGGTAATTGTTTCAGTTAAAGTTGGTTGAATTATCAAATTAGGGAACTCTAAGTGAAAGGACCCTTTTCCATTTGTATCTATCACTTTAGCTCTTGGCACCTTTGCGATCAAGACACTTCTATCTCCAACTAAAGCCAACTTAGCAGTAGCCTGGATGATCTACAAAAGATTAGAAAAATCAAATGTACCCTATATGAAAGACTATGTTGTCTAAATAATTGAATAGATTAAAATATGACATCAAGACTTATAAAAATAACTACTGTACAAATTCGTGGATACCTATTTTCGTGGTTATAAGCAGCTGTATCAGTGGCGGCAATAAATATCAAATATTATAGAAGTATTTATTTAGTACAGGTCTCTGTGTATCTGTGTAGTAAGAACATATACAAAGGGAATATATAAATAATAAAGAATAATAGGTTCACCCGCGGTTTTTAGTGGGGTTCATATTACTCGATCTTTAGTTTTTTGTGTATGTTTTGTAGATCATTGTTTGTCCTTTTTCTTTTGGCCATTGCATTGTTTGTCCTTCGATTTACGGCTTCTGATTACTCCTTGGGTATCTTAGATTTACGGATTCTGATTACTCCTTTGGTATCTTAGATTTACGGATTCTGATTACTCCTTTGGTATATTAGATTTACGGATTCTGATTACTCCTTTGGTATCTTAGATTTACGGATTCTGATTACCCCTTTGGTATCTTAGATTTACCGATTCTGATTACCCCTTTGGTATCTTAGATTTACGGATTCTGAGTACTCCTTTGGTATCTTAGATTTACGGATTCTGATTACTCCTTTGGTATCTTAGATTTACGAATTCTGATTACTCCTTTGGTATCTTCAAACTCTACTTACATATGGCGTTATGAACGATGCAGGAATATATTTCGTGAGTGTTGAAAGCTTAATCTTTTCTCGAGGGGTAGGGGATAGCGGAACGTGGATAGAAGACGTTAAATTTCATACACCGAGTAAAAGATACTAAAATCTCTAATCTTCTTTAAAAAATGAAAAATTAAATAGAAGTAAAACAAATCGAAGGCGGGAAAAAAATCATCACGTAACGCTGTATTCTATGGTCTCGCTCATATAGGAATGGTCTAAATATCTAGATAATAATAAAATAAAATATTCTTCTTTCCTATAGTCAGTATGCAACTTCTAGTGGGTTCATGCAACTGAACCTTAAGTTTTCTGTGTTTTGCTTTGTTGACCATTGCTTTGTGTAGTGCTTAGCTTTGTTGAACATTGCTTTGTGTAGTTTTTAACTTTGTTGACCATTGCTTTGTGTAGTGTTTAGCTGTGTTGACCATTGCTTTGTGTAGTGTTTTGCTTTGTTGACCATTGCTTTGTGTAGTGTTTAGTTTTGTTGACCATTGCTTTGTGTAGTGTTTAGCTTTGTTGAACATTGCTTTGTGTAGTTTTTAACTTTGTTGACCATTGCTTTGTGTAGTGTTTAGCTTTGTTGACCATTGCTTTGTGTAGTGCTTTGCTTTGTTGAACATTGCTTTGTGTAGTGTTTTGCTTTGTTGACCATTGCTTTGTGTAGTGGTTAGCTTTGTTGACCATTGCTTTGTGTTGTGTTTTGCTTTGTTGACCATTGCTTTGTGTAGTGTTTAGTTTTGTTGACCATTGCTTTGTGTAGTGTTTTGCTTTGTTGACCATTGCTTTGTGTAGTGCTTAGCTTTCTTGACCATTGCTTTGTGTAGTGCTTTGCTTTGTTGACCATTGCTTTGTGTAGTGTTTAGCTTTGTTGACCATTGCTTTGTGTAGTGTTTTGCTTTGTTGACCATTGCTTTGTGTAGTGCTTTGCTTTGTTGACCATTGCTTTGTGTAGTATTTTGCTTTGTTGAACATTGCTTTGTGTAGTGTTTTGCTTTGTTGACCATTGCTTTGTGTAGTGTTTAGCTTTCTTGACCATTGCTTTGTGTAGTGCTTTGCTTTGTTGACCATTGCTTTGTGTAGTGTTTAGCTTTGTTGAGGCCATTGCTTTGTGTAGTGTTTTGCTTTGTTGACCATTGCTTTGTGTAGTGTTTAGCTTTGTTGATCATTGCTTTGTGTAGTGTTTTGCTTTGTTGACCATTGCTTTGTGTAGTGTTTAGTTTTGTTGACCATTGTTTTGTGTAGTGTTTAGCTTTGTTGAACATTGCTTTGTGTAGTTTTTAACTTTGTTGACCATTGCTTTGTGTAGTGTTTAGCTTTGTTGACCATTGCTTTGTGTAGTGCTTAGCTTTGTTGAACATTGCTTTGTGTAGTTTTTAACTTTGTTGACCATTGCTTTGTGTAGTGTTTAGCTGTGTTGACCATTGCTTTGTGTAGTGCTTTGCTTTGTTGACCATTGCTTTGTGTAGTGTTTAGTTTTGTTGACCATTGCTTTGTGTAGTGTTTTGCTTTGTTGACCATTGCTTTGTGTAGTGTTTAGCTTTGTTGACCATTGCTTTGTGTAGTGCTTTGCTTTGTTGAACATTGCTTTGTGTAGTTTGTAACTTTGCTGACCATTGCTTTGTGTAGTGTTTAGCTTTGTTGACCATTGCTTTGTGTAGTATTTTGCTTTGTTGAACATTGCTTTGTGTAGTGTTTTGCTTTGTTGACAATTGCTTTGTGTAGTGTTTAGCTTTGTTGACCATTGCTTTGTGTAGTGTTTTGCTTTGTTGAACATTGCTTTGTGTAGTGTTTTGCTTTGTTGACCGTTGCTTTGTGTAGTGTTTAGCTTTGTTGACCATTGCTTTGTGTAGTGCTTTGCTTTGTTGACCATTGCTTTGTGTAATGTTTGCTTTGTTAACCATTGCTTTGTGTAGTGTTTTGCTTTGTTGACCATTGCTTTGTGTAGTGTTTTGCTTTGTTGACCATTGCTTTGTGTAGTGTTTAACTTTGTTGACCATTGCTTTGTGTAGTGTTTTGCTTTGTTGACCGTTGCTTTGTGTAGTGCTTTGCTTTGTTGACCATTGCTTTGTGTAGTGCTTTGTTGACCATTGCTTGTCTTTTTGACATTTTTTTCTTTTGTTCATTTCATTGTCTGCCCTTCTTCGCATTACGACTTCTGATTAACAATTTGGTACCTTCAAGAATTTTCAGCAAACTCGACCACGTAAGGTAAAGTCATATTAATAGCCCTTATTATGAATTATTCGTGACTGAACTGACGGTCTATACATATTTGATTAATTCATTGTCTTAATGGACATATGTCGTTCGCGGTTCCAATTTTCTCTCCGATGTTTTGTGTGTTGGGTTGTTGTTATTTTGCTTGTGTGGAAAACGATTTGAGTATTATACCTCTAGACTAGTATTTCAAAAATAGTTTCATATAAACCTTACCTGTGGTGCTTTTGGTGCAGAACCTTGGGCACACTCACATGGTTTACCAACGTCGCTTTGAAATGTAACTTGTGTCTTTAAAGGAGTATCTAGAGACAAAGGTTTTGTACCACTATTTTTGCTTAGTCCTGTCGACGTTTGAATTGGTCTAGAAGACAGTTTTGATGGTGGATCAAGATCTAAAAATTGAGGTATCGGGCTCTTACTAATAGCCTTCTTCTTTGGAACTGATGCCATTAGTTCAGATAATGCCGACGATTGTCTTGGCTTCATTCGACGTATAGGTTTTTGCAGTTGGATGTTAGGTCTAAATTGATTTATTATATTCATTTGATTAGAAGATTGTTGCACCCTATTTTGTCGGCTAAGAGTGGTTCGTAATGGTGGACTTGATTGCATACCGGTTCCTGTAGTTCCAGAAGTGGACTTTGATTGAGTGTTTATTTGTTTATCCATGTGATTCATTCCCATATTCTTCATAGATAATCCACCCTTTACTGGTTCATTAGTTGAGCTTCGTACATTTCCAGACATCATTGATCCTCCAGTAGAAGTTCGGGAAATGCTACCTACAGGAAACTTTAACGCACCCATCATGGAGGCAGTACCCTGAGCGACTTGTCTATATGCTGTCGATGAACCCGCATTATTTATTAGTTGTCCTGATGCTTGATTCATTCCCGATATGCCAGATGTGTCACTAGAGCTAGTGGAATAGCTTGAAGATGACATTTGGTTGTTCCTGAGAGAAGCCCCTTTTGAATCTTGATCTTGGTTCTTACCTCCTGAATCATCCTGATTCAATCCTCTGGATCCATCCTCGTTTGACTTTTTCTCTACTTTATATTGCATGCCTGGTTTAGAAGCTTCGATCTTATTAATTTCAATCTCGATATCTTGATTTAGACCTCTAGATCCATCTTCATTATGACTGTCAAGATGTCTGTCTTTGTCTGTTGTTGCAGTAGAAGAGGACGATACTGTGTACGACACTTGATTAGAACCAGCAGAAGTTCCTTGTAATCCTTGTGGAATCGATAATTGCCGTGAACCAGTAGCAGTCCCATACAAACTATTATCTACTGATTTCTGTATACCAGCTATGGTACCGCGCATGTCTGAAAATGGTTTTGTTCCTGAAGTTCCAATTCCTGACATTGTATATGACACATGCTGTGACCTAGTAGAAGATTTCTGTTTACCAGTCGTGGAGCCATCGTGCAGGGCTGAAGTGGGTTTTGTTTCTAACATTCCTTTCGTTCCTGGAGTTTCCCATTTTCCTGACAATTGTCCCATTATTGAGGCTTTTGTTCCTGAAGTTTTCCATATTCCTGACATTTTTTCTGTCCCTAAGGATTTCTTCATTCCTGACGCGCTTCCAATTCCTGACGTTTTCCTTGTTCCCGAAGTCATTACTTTTCCAGAAATCTGCTTGTTTATTGATTTCGCCCCTCTTCCTGATATTCTCCCAATTCCTGAAGTTGTCCTTGTGTCTGATGTTGCTCCACCTGTTCCTGATATCTGTGTCACTCCTGTAGTTGCCCCCATTTGCGCACTCTGAATAACGTCTGACAATTTTCCGATTGCTGAAGATACTACCATTGCCAAATCTGTTCCTAATTTGGAAATCTGTCGAATTCCTGATGTTTTTCCCATTCCTGAAGTTGTCTGAATTCCAGACAGTGTACCCCTCCCAGCAGTTATTCCCATTGCTGTATGTTTCCCTTTCACAGAGGTCTGTTTCGTTCCAAAAAATTGTCCTTTTCCAGTGGTATGCCCCACTTTTGAACTTGTTCGCTTTCTTGAAGGTTTTTTCATATTTACTGGGGAGATCAAATCCATTCTAGACAATACGGGTGCTGAATCTAAAAATTTTGTAGAACCTGATATAATACCGGAGACAGATTGCTTCCCTTGTGATGATTTTTTACGTTTATTAGAGTCGTGTTTCGAGCTACGGGAGATAACTGGCATCACATTAGCATTTTTGCTTGTACCAGCTGCAGAGATTGCTGACATGCTTGGTGTTCGAATAGATTTCATTAAGGCATTGAGAGCGCCAGTGCCGACTGACGAGTCATGCATGGTACTTTTGATATAACTAGATGAACCTCTCTTTCTGTCTTTTCTTTCATCCCCTGAGAGACTTGATCGAGATTCTGAGAAAGATGTGTCAGAAAACGATTTCCCGCGAGAATCATCAAGTTTTCCTGATTTTGAATCAGTTCTATCATATTCCTCTGTTTTTCTACCACTAGAACTTGCGGAACTTACTGTTTTCAAATTCCAGTCAGATGTTTTAGATTTTCGTCGTGATTTCTTTCCCTTTTTGCCAGAAATAGCATATACATTATTCTCTGCGTTGATTGTACCTGTGCTACTGATTTGTTTGTTCGATTTAGAGGTATCTTTATCAAGTTCGGTAACCATAGAGTCTACAATTGCGGTTATACTGTCTGTAATTGATTTAGAAGTTTCCGACTTGAGTTCTGGCATCGGAATAAAAGAATATGTTGCTTCTTTCCGTTTTGAAAAGATTTTTTTGTTTTTATTGGAAGGACTTTGCCTAAAACGAAATTTAGTTTTTTTTCCTACTCTGGCCCTATTACCAATAAGAAATCTTTTCCTATTTTCCTCGGTATTCAATCGTGCATACTTCCCACAATTCCGTCCTTTTCCTTCAAGACAAGCCCTGATATGTGGCGGAAGAGGAGGTACCTTTCGAACTTTTGATGGTTTCAGACGTCTTTGAGGTCCTGATAAATCAAGCGGTGGTTTGTTCGGACCTGTTGAATCTGGCGGTGCTCCTATTATAGGAGTTGACATTCGACCCCCTCCGCCCAATGATAAACTTGAACTGGGGCCTGCGTTCGTCTTAGCACAATTAATAGTACATTGTATTGTCGCGCTGTTTATATAATGAATGTAACCCACAACATTAACAATCACTAGTGCAAAACTTGTGTAGTCCATTTTTCTGAAATAACAAAAATTGAACAGATAAATCTAAAAGGCAACAGCTATGAGACAGTGATCTGATTGTTATATAAATCACAAAATTAGGATGTGTTAAAAAAAAAAAATATACTAAGTATTTATCAATCATAAATATTCTTTTATGAATGATCTGAAGCTTCTAAGAGACCGACTATTTAAATTTTTAGGTTAAGGGGGCTATGTTTTTCCCGAGCCAATTTTCACACGAAAATAAAATCAGATTATTTGTTTTACATGAACAAAAATCAGTACTTTCTCTTCAAATTTTCAAAAGGATTATTTAATTTTTTGCATCTTTCAGGTCAAGACAGTTCTTCTATCAAATTTGGGGACAGAAATGTATCCCCCCCCCCCCAAAAAAAGTTAAATGGTCGTTAGTAACCACATGAAAACATGTCATTTTATGTTTGTTTTATGGTGTTTACCGCCACTTTCAACAATATTTCAGTTTGATCATGGCGGTAGAGTCACTTTAAACTAGCATAGATAGATCGGTGGTTTTTTCCTCCACCAATAAAGCTGACCGCCACGATATAATTGAAGTATTGTTAAAAGTGGCGTTAAGCACCATAACACCAAACCAACTAAGAAATACCATATGCAAGTAATTATTTACGAGCGTTACATGTCCGAATGTTTGTTTGTGATGAACAATAGCTAAAACAATGTAGTTATTTAAGTTAGTGTGCATGACGTGTTTCTGGATTAGGTTCTATGAGGTACAATCGGGTTCATAGCTACATTACCTCAAAACGCCCGTGCGCACAAATTATTTGAACCAACAAATGTTTACTTCCCAAATTAGTTTTTTGCTTTATAACAAAACATAAGTCATTGAAATACATATATTTGTTGTACTATTGTTTCAATATTACTTTTATTTTCAAATAACCCATACCGACGCTGTACACTATAAATAACTCCCCAGACCCTCCGTCTCCAATTGCTTGCGTATACTCCATTTAACCCTTGCTACGCCACTGGCGCTCATAATGAAAAAAACCAACAACCCACCTCTTTGGGAGCAAGTAAACCAAAGTGCCTAAACATGATAACCAAGCAATCAGCTATGGCTACCTGGTTACCTATACATGAGTGAGATTGACTTTAGATGACATAAATCACTTTATTAAAGGCATATTGTCTACGATTTTGTTGAAAATTGTTTAACTGTCCATAAATGATTTGTTTAAGCTATCATTAAACAGTTATGCTGCAAAAGATACGATTTGTGTTCTTTTTTTGATAAAAAAGACCCAAAACTATCGTTATTGGTATTATTGTCCAGGATGACAAGAATTTAATTTAATCCGCCTCTATTCATATGACCTTCTATGTGAACCCGTCTTGAGCATGCGCACTGTTTAGAAACAATAAACAACATGTCGGAAGATAAAGTGTCAACGCGTGGAAGACAGCGGACTTTGACGGATTCAGAGAGAAAGAGGAATATAAGTGCAGTACCTTCCAAATGGAACAAATGCAGGATATATGTAGGGGATCAGTTGGACCGTTGGAACGAACTGAAGGAAGTGCTACGCGTCCAAACTCACGCTGAAGTGGCAAAGATTTTGCTTGATAGGTAAGCCGAGCATGTTGCCTTCTTTTCTCAATCGTTTTTCATATTTTATGAATTTATAATGATGCCTATGATCATTTTCGGTAGATATTATTCAATATATGTAATTTTGCACCTGGCAACAGCAAATTATTGTCAATGAGTAGCATAAAACGGCCGTATTTGCGAGGTAAACAAACACATGCTGCAGCATCCGGGCTACTGGCATAACAATAGATAAAAATAATAAAAATAGATATATTCAATCATTTACGTCCATTTAATAAATGATAAAATATTGGTATATACATATATACCAATATTTTATCATTTATCTAAATAAATTGAAATAATTTGCATTGAAAATATGAATTAAACTATTGTCCTGTCCCTAAATAATTTTGTTTATTGCTTTATAAATTATAAGTAAACATTAATATGTCATAAAGACACGATTTTAACATACGTGATTGTTTTAATTAATGATATTGTTTCTTTCAGTTAATAGGCTAACAGGTTTTGTGTCTGTGTAGAGTACACTATATGTAGTTGTTGATACAATCTAATGTGTTGGGCGTTCTGGTAATATTTGTCTTGCCTTCTACTATTTTTTCTAGCACATTTGTATTTCATTTACAACAAGACAATATATCATATTCAAGAAGAATTTGAAGATACCAAATGGGTAATCAGAATCCGTAGATCGAAGGACACACAACACAATAATGGCAATGACCAAAAGAAAAAGAACAAACAACGATCTACAAAACATACACATAAAACTAAAGATCTAGTAACACGAGCCACACTAAAACTGGGGTGAACTCAGGTGATCCGGAATGTTGAGTAGTTCCTGCTCCACTAGTGACACCCGTCGTGTTACTCTAGTTACAAAGTCTACCAACAACAGATCGACAAAGAAATGAGTGTATAATTGTACTTACAAGTATTTTATACCGGATGGAATGCCTAAAATAGGAAAAGAAAATTTAAACAGTGATAGTCAACAATTCAACTCATATCAAGAAAAGAAAAACGAAAGTGTGGACATGAATATCATAATCTTTGGTTTTCCTACTCTTTACAAACCCCAAGGGAACACCGATGTACGCTTACAAACAGAACCTAGTTTTTCCCGCTGTGTGGTCCAACTCCTCCTACAGTGGAGTCCGCTGGGTGTGGGGAACAAAGCAAATATAAATTTCAATGAATGACTCGTGTAAAGGGATGTCACATCCCGTGCTAAGTAAAGAACAATTTTCTTATGGTCATTGTATTGCCTGTCCTTTGATTTACGCTTCTAATGAACAACGATATATCCACCATGCAACACCATGCATTCAACGTCTCGCACATGCTACGTGACAAAAAATAAATTGTCACGTGACGTTATCGACGTGTTTGACGTACATTCATCTTCTGCATTCTATACATCCACTTTTAAGATATAAAGTCCTCAATTTATTTCAACGGTCAGTTCGTTTTAATTAATGCCTATTTCAAATTGCTTAACATTGACAATTAATTTTATAAGAAAAGTTTGAAGGTACCAGAGGGGTAATCAGAAACCGTAAATCTAAAAGAGTATGTTGACAATACAATGGCCAAGAGATAAGGGATAAAAATACAGACAAAAAAACCAACTTGGGATGAACTCCTGTGCTCCCTGGAAGAGTTAACAGTTCGTGTTATTCTTGTTACAAACGTCTTGATGAGAGCCCCGTGTTTGCTTCATCTTTCTATTTTCATTTGTCAAATATGACCGACACACTCATTCAAGATTACCATATATGCTTTACATCTAATTAGTTAGTTATCGGCATTGTTTACGGAGTTTGCCGAATCGTCATTAAATCAGTACAACAATGCACTTATTTCTTATTTTCTGTGAATCTGCTTTTAGTCGGCGTTAATTACGGACAAAGAACCATGCAAGATTACAGTTAATAAGCGACAAAATACAAATTATTCGTTTTTACCTGTCACTAGTAAGGTCAGTTGCATACAGAGAAAACGAGATCAAATTATTTGCTTACAAGGAAATAATAAATCGATGGTAATTTTCGTTCTCAAAAGGCGAAAAGTGGTACGATAAGCTGTTTAATGTGAAATATTTACCTTTATTTCATCATTTTAAAGCTATTTACCAATTTCCAAAACATAATGTTTTTGGTTAAAATCGTAGCTAATGCCTCTTTAAGTTAGCATACAATTTGTACACGCTACGCTATAGCTGAAATATTGTTAAAGTTGGCGTTAAACACCAGTCAATCAATCAATTAATAAACCTACATCTACAACGTTTATCTTAATATGAAGGACGACTAAAATCTATAGACTTATGTCTTTTTACCTGTAGTTGGAACGTAATGTCAATTCATATTAGTCTAATCTCCTTCCCGCGAGGAAATTATGGGGGTATAGAAATAGGGCCCACTTTCTCCTCTTCTTGTAAGAAGGGTTTGAAGGGGTAATCAGAATCCGTAACTCAAAGAAGGACAGACAACACAATGGCCAAAAGAAACTAAATCTACAAATGCCTTCGAAATGGACATTTGGTGGTGATGTAGGAAAAATCAAACTGACAAATCGTCATGAAAACGAGAAATGGAAGCTGACGTCTTTTTGTATTTTTAGAATTTATGATGGTGGCATGTCACGCGCTGTTTCCTGCTACATCGGATAATGAAAAGCAGCTTGTTTTGGAGTTATTGTTGGTAATCCGTTGTTAGACAAAGTTTTTTTTTCAACTCGCATATAACTTGTGGCTAAGAAAACATCCGTCGTCCATAGGACCATGTTAAAGCCATCTTGCTTACCCTTCCGGAGCACCTGAGTTCACCCCCGGTTTTTAGTGGGGTTGTTTTGTAGATCGTTGTTTGTCCTTTTGTACTTTTTCTTTTGGCCATTGTGTTGTCTGTTCTTCTTCTGTATACGGATTCTGATTACTCCTTTGGTATCTTCAAACTCTTCTTGCTATACATGCGACTTATTTATTACTTGTACACCTGTTATTGCCACGAATATAGTTAAAATACTGCTAACTGGACGTGTAGCAATCAATCAACCATGTTAATCAAATGTCCAGTCCGAATGAGGCATGCGCTTTTAAATGCTTAATATTAATAGGATGCAGATTTTGTTACCTTCCAAAATGTTTAGCAATTTAGGATTTTTCTGAGACAGTAAATGTGTTATTTTATATATTATATTATTATGTATATTTGTTTGTTTGGGAAGTTGATTTAAATTTTTTTTAATAAAATTCCTCATTTGGGCAATACTATTTATTCTGAACAAAAACTTATCCTTTTTACATTATTGCATTCAAGTTTAAAAGACAACTGGTGTAATTGTATTTGTGTTTAGTTGCTTTAAATTAGATAAACGCTTCACCCTAAAATAAGAGTCATTTTCCTTATCTATATTTATATGTTTTAAGAAATGACAAATCACAAACTACAGTGTATATGCTAACATCAGATTTCGTAAATAGCATTGAAATAGTACCCCATTTTATGAATGAATCTAAGCTAAATTTCCTACCTTCATATATGATGTATATTTCTTATTAAACCTCCAGACGCACCACGTGTTCACAGTCGGTACCTCAGCACATACACTGTCTAAGTTCCATAAAGACCGATTTAAAATACCGCCATGTAATGTCATGATTCTGTCACCTTTTATCACGGATACAAACCAAACCATCTTGTCAAACCCGCCATATATTGCAATGAATACAATGAATGATGCAATTGTGTAATAAGCCAGTTACATGTGATGAATTTTAATCAGTTCATTGTTTAACATAAATAAAATAAAAATATATTTAAACTTTTAACCTACATTAATCATCACTAATTAGAGCCATCATATGGTAAGTTTTTTGTAATTTATGCCTTCCTAATTTTTGTCTCTGTTGATGGGTTACGTGTGTCTAGCGCAATATTACTTTCAACAACATTTCCATCATGGCCGTGATCGTATGGTAGTTAGATTTACAACTACCTATGCAATCAGTGCCTATCATCACTGATGTTGTGAGTTCGAATCTCGATCGGGGCGAGGTGTACAAATGAAGTTTGTCAGTGACTTGCGACAGGTCAGTGGTTTTCTCCGGGTCCTCCGGCTTCGTCCACCAATAGAGCTGACCGCCGCGGATTTAATTGAAATATTGTTGAAAATGGCGTTAAACACCATCAAACAAACAAACAAACAGTAATATATTGGCCAACAGTTTTAAATAGCGGATACAACTGCATAAAACTACCGAGCTTACTCATATCATTGACAAACTTCAACTTGTATAGACAGGGGGTGAATGTACGTCATAATTGGAAGCCATTTTGTGCTCTTGAAGGTAAATTTTTACTTATAGCATTAGTTATTGTAAGGATAACATTAAATGTGATAGTACGTCAAATGCCCCTAAATGTCCACTAAACAACGGTGTGTTCATCGTTCAAAAACTTGTTGTCAAACTCTCAAACACTTCGACAACGTTTTCGCAACAGATGGAAATAACATTGTCGAAGTGTTTGAACGTTTGACAACAATTTGTTGAACGATGGACACGCCGTTGTTTAGCGGACATTTAGAGATATTTGACGCACTATCATATTTAATGTTATCCTTGCAATAACTAATGTTATTGGCAAAAACTTACCTTCAAGCGGCACAAAATGGCTTCCAATTACGACGTACATTCACCCCCTGATAGAATGCACCTCAAACGCGTCGGTTGTGTAATGATTATCGTGCTCGCCTCGAGTGCGGTAGGTCGTGGTTTCAAGCACTGGTTTGGTCAAACCAACGACTATGCAATTTGCATTTGCGGACTCTCTGCTAAGCACATAATATTAAGGAGTAAGAGCAAATATTGGATGGTTTGGAATCAGGATAATGTGTTCGAGTGGTGCGACATGCATACACGCGAACTGTTGTTTCGGTGAGTCTTTATCTAGTAAATTGTGGACGGAATCCTCATCATTTCATCGAAATGTAAATTGTTCTCGCCATGATATAGTCGAAAAATTGGTCACTCACTCACTCACAGATTTCCAGGGGACACTAATGGGTTACTTTGATTGAATTGGACAATGAAGTCACCAAAAAAGTTTATGAGTGCCTGCTTGTTTTCTTTGACAGATAGAAATTTCTTCCAGTCAGGAATATTTCTGCCTTCTATGACTTGGAACACCTTTGTATGGGCAATCACTTTGGTACGACGCTCTCTTTCAGCCGACTTGATGGAGGGTTTTTTTACGTCATAGCGGTCAAATACATCTGCTACTGTATGTGCTTTTGCAAAGCATGATGTCAACTGTCTACAGTAGTCGGTAGCAAGGTCTCCAAAGGTTCTATGCTTCTTTGCATCCATGCACTGAACTAGTGCCATGCTATCTCTGATGTAAGTTGTCAACGAAGGGTCAAAATCCGCCAACGAAAGAACTGGGGAAACTTCATTTTCGAACTGCTTCACTAGATTTGATTTACAAGATTTCCTCGTTGTACCATCTTCATGGAACATGGACACCGGGATAGGCCCTACAGGATGTGAAAGAATGTTGTCAATCGTGACATCATCTCTGCTATTAGCCAAAACCAGAGCACATCTGAAAACAATTTCTGGATTGATATGACTGGTTATGATTTCACCAGATTTGCATTTCATGGATGTTTTGGCATTCATGTGTTCAAATGTTTTCAATTTTGACTTTGAGATAGGGCTATAAAAATTCACAGACTGTCCTACAGAGAGAGCACTGTTAACAAAGTTTCTGCACATTTTTTCACCTTCGTTGACAGCAGACAGCAAATAATCCTGTACTTCTCTGGTAGCATGTATGCCTGTAGAAATATTCATGGGACAAGGAGTGTGGGCCTCTATATCAAAGGGGTCAGTCATGGTTTCGTTCAAATGGTTTACTATTGCTTGGACTTGTTCCTCGTCTCACTTCAAAACTGTTTGCTTCATTTCTTCATGTGAGGTATTGCTGGTGCTTGTAATACCTGCCCTGTCGTTCATTGCACTACTAAATGATGCTAGGAAATGTCTAGTGAGTGTCCATCTAACAAGGGTAGATTTCTGATTCGTTATTCCTACGATACCGCCTGAGCCCTTCGAATCTTTTATGATGGTTTTTCAGTGCCCATATCGCTCCAAATACCATTGAAGCTGCCGGATGTTTATCTAATGGAAAACTCACCTTTTTCAAAAGCTGATTTTATCTCGACTGGAAGTTCGAGCATATCAAGTATATAAACAGGCATCCATCTAGAGTAATTTGTACGGTTAGTAATGAAGAAATAGGGCAACATGATTGATGAAGACATCAGATGTGCCGACCAATCACCCTCCCATTCTGCTCGTACATTTAACAACATAATTTGAACCGCCACCAGAAACATATCCCAGTATTTGAATGTAGGTGATGCATCGCATCCCCATTTTCTAAACTTACCGATTACAGGCTGTACATGGTCTTCAAACAATTCTTCAACTTTAGTTAGTAGTACTGATGTTTCAATCGTCTGATCACAGATACTTCTATGAAATTCAAACAGCGCATTCCAGAACACTGATGGTATTTGATCGATGTAGTCAAAGGTCCTACATTAGTTCTAATAATAAAGCCCTAAATGCTCGCTTACTCGCAAGGAGACACAGGTTTGTCACAGGAGCTACATTATTGCAGCTAGTCCTACACCAGTGTATGAATGCCGCGATAAACAGAATTTGTAGGGCTTCAAATACAAGTGTGAACCCCCTGACATCCTTGTTAAATTCTTTGCCAACCAACATAAGCTCAGCTGTATTTCCAGCATACACGCCAGAATCAACCAAAAGATCACGAAGACCGCCATCGGCCCAAAGTTTCCCTATCGAAGATAAGAAACAAGACTAACTGTGAAAACCACAAAGTCTAAGAATATGGCGATTGAAATAACTTACAACTCAATAACTAAATTTGCCTCTTGGAATGAACAAAAATGAAAAATAACTATCACCACAACCTCAAATTCGAACAAACAACATTTAAAAGTCAAAAGAACAAAGACACATCAACAAATACAAAAGAAATAAATCCATAGTTAACGTAAATTAATCGAACATAAGGTGCACTCGAAGTTCAAGATCAATATGGTGAACAAAGTATTCAGATCTACCGGGACCGGACACAACTTTCCGAAAAAATAAGTAAGGTAAAGATTTGTTAGTCTATATTTTGGGTGGTATGTAAAATCCCATTAAAGAAACTTAGATAGAATAAAAAGGTGTGTCACTAAATAGGGTAATGATTATATTTTTAATTTCTACTAGTTACTTAACTATTTATCAACTGGCGCATTATTGTACAGAATTAAAATCTGGTGAAACTACAAAATGACCCCATTTACAATATTTGTTATTGTTATTATTTTTTAATAATAGGTTTATTGTGTTAGTTTTGTCGTTTAATGAATAAAACATTAATGTAAACTTTGAATCCAATGCGAAAGAAATATATTTCTATACAGTTTTTAAATACCGGAGCAAAACTTATCCACTTGAGGTCTAAATTTAAGTAAATTTTGATAACTATACATAGAATTTTAGAAAACTGCACCATACGACTTTTTGACGACCAGTCTAAAATCAAAGTAAAATCATTTTCCTACAAGTATGCCAATTTTTAGCCGTATAGTATGATATGAAGTGAAATTAAACTCCGTTAATATGCGACTTTTGCGTAGTTGGTCACCGGGCTATAAATACAGCCAGCTACAAAACAATCTATTAAAATAAAATTGTATAAATATTACATAAATAAGACGGGCTTGAATTCTACAACAAATAAAAACAAAACTATGTACAGATCACGCGTGGCAAAAGTAGCGTCTTATCAAAATTAGAGACCACTTTTACAATAGCTCTGCAGGGGGTATTTTTGTACAAATATTTTTGCACAACTTCGGAGTAACACATTATTATTGCATATTCATAATTAATGACTATGTTATAGTGTTTCAAGTAAAAGTAAAAAACAAAATCAAATTTAAAGACTCCCGAGGTTTAAGGATAACGACTTTAGGTCTGTGACGACATTATGTTGGTTTAAGTTAGATCACATGTAAAAAAAAAAGTTGTAGTTAAAAATTATTTACTGGTATCGGTTCTCAGAGATTGTACGAAATATTTCCAAAATTAATTGTAATTAATTACTGTATACTATTATTTTACTAAAAAAATAAATGATATTTATTTAATTCTTTCTTCTATCGCAGGGTGTAGGGGTCGGGGGCACATGTCACTCACTTTCAAAAGTGGGGGGGGGGGATTTTATTTTTGTGTCCCCTTTTTTGACAAAAATTGAGAAAAAGCTGAACTATCAGCATGGAAGCCAATAATTGTCAAGAGGTAAAAGAATATGTTTGAAGACAAAAGACCTCTTTTTAACCAGTAAGTTTTGAAAGCTTGTCCCCACTTTCCAGTTCCAGTCCACTTACAAAGCTTGCCCCCACTTTCCAGTTGACTTTCAAAGATTGAACTCGCACGTTCATGTTTCCTCTAGAAGCTCACCCCACTTTCCGTTCCACTCCTGTGCCTCTGTATCGTAATCAAATGACCAGAAGCTCTTTTCTCCGCCAGTTCATCTTTTAATAGAAACGATTTTCACACAAAAATATTCAGGCCTGTCTGTTCAGTCCGTCAGTAAGTCGGGACATATATCAAATGCTAAACTAGCAAGTTTGTCACCACAACGTTAACACTAATTAAACTTTAATTAATCAGTTAGTACTGTAATTAGTCGCCAAGGGCACATTATTATATAATTTTCTCCTGTTATCAGAACAGATAAGTACATAATTTAATAAAATTATTTTGTTTTCAGTGAGTCACCAGGAAATAATTAAACAAGATGACCATGAAAATAAGTACTACCCTATATATCTATATCATTAGTGATATCGTTACATCCAATTCGTAAGAGAACTATTTATTGTATACAATAATACCCCCAACAATGCTATTGTAAATGCGGCCTCTAATCTCAGTTACAGACCGCTGTTAGAGGACCATGATATAGGCCAGTGTTTTCGCTGTTCTTTTTACGAACGTACCTACAAATTTGACCAATGTTACGTAGTAGGAAAATTAGATAAACTCTTTCACGCACCTCGGCCTTCACCTGAGTACTCATGCGGAAAAAGAAAACCGTTATATCCAAATACGGGCCGCTTCTTTTGTTTCAATAGTACTGTTTTTTATACATAAACTTATTTTTCTGCGGTCTTCATTATTTCTTCAAATTGTGGTATATGTTGATTTTCTGTGGTTTGCCTTTTCTATTGTATGTCCTAACTGTAGGGTAAGGGTTAAAGTGTTAAGCGCCACTTTCAACAATTTTTTCAGTTATATCGTTGCGGTCCGTTTTATTGGTGGATGAAACCGGAGTACCCAGAGGAAACCACCGACCTGCCGCAAATCACTGACAACCTTGATCACATATTATTACATGACTGTAATTTAGTTTGCATATGATTGGCTCAAAACTGATTAAGAGGTTTTGAGTACTTGCGATACCACTCTCGCGTCTAAAAATATATCCTGGCAGGTGTCCGGAAAGTGATATCACTCTCGCAAGGTATAAAAATAGATGAAAAACCCAGATTTTTGCTATTCTATCATATTCGTTCTTTCGTTGTTCAATGAGATTGCGTTTAACATTTGTTTTTCGGCTTTATCATAAAAAACGCTCCAAAATTGCGATATTTTATTGGTATGACAATGAATTTGTAAGTGGATAACAATAAAACATCTTCATGAAATAAAACAATCATTAACGTTGGAGTGGGTTGCTATCTGGTTTATCAACCTTTAAAAACGTATTCACCTCGACTGCGGCTCGGTGAATATTACATTTTTCAAGTTGATAAATCCAGATAGCAACCTATTCCAAAGTCAATTATTGTATAATGTTGTATCGAATGCACATCGCCTGAGCGGGATTCGAACTCACAACGTTAGTGGTGGTAGGCACTAATTGCATCGGTTGTTGTAAATCCAACTACCATACGATCATGACGGCCCCTCATTACTGTAGGTTTGGTTTGGTAGGTTGGTGTTTAAAGACACTTTCAACAATATTTCAGTCATATCGTGACGGTCAGTTTTATTGGTGGAGTACCCGATGAAAACAACGACCGGTCGCAAATCACTGCCAAACTTTATCATATAATGTTGTATCGAGTACACCTCACCTGAGCGGGATTCGAACTCACAACGTTAATGGTGATAGGCACTGATTGCATAGGTAGTTGTAAATCCAACTACCATACGATCACGACCACGACGCCCCTCCTAACTGTATAATTAAGGAATAGTTAAAAATATACCAATATAAAATCATCCAGTTACTTCTTTGTATGGCGTCAGATACACAATTCTGACTTAGGTAGTGAGGCTATCGAGTGTCTCGTGCATTGAGAATTACACGATCTTTGCACTTAAAAGACAACTTGCATGTGGTTTGATTGTTTTTGCCAATTTTCACATGTAAGTCAATATCCAGCACAAAATAGTTGAAAGTCTCATAAATTCTTCGTTATATTCAGCATAAATAATCCTGTTATTTTTATTAACTTTCTCTATTGTGTTTTTAGCGTATCATATTTATTCGTTATTTTTCTTTGAGTTTCCACTGTCGCTCCCACATGTATTGATATTATATATATTTTACATGTATATCTTTCTTTATGTGTCATAGCCATCTATTGTAAATGTGATAGTAACAATAAATATTGTCTATATTGTCTATTGTCTATATTGATATTGGTTAATATTTTATTATATTTTCTATTTTATTTGTTGTTTAGTTTTTATTATTATTTTTTCTGGCAGTACAACGTTAGTTAATGATACCAATCCTAGATACTACCACAGTCGTATGAATTTTGGTCATAAATGGAGAAAAATAGTGAAAATTTAGATGTTGGGGTAATATAATATATATATAAGCGTCTCTTATATATATATTGTATTACCCCAACATCTAAATTTTCACTATAAATTTAGATGTTGGGGTAATACAATATATATATAAGAGACGCTTATATATATATTATATTACCCCAACATCTAAATTTTCACTATTTTTCTCCATTTATGACTAAAATGCATACGACTGTGATACTACAGAGGGCCATGACCTTTGAACTGTGACTGACATAAAATATCTATTTACTAGTAGATAAGTTTACTGCCAGCTAGCACACTTATTTATTTAAACACTTTTATCTATTTGTAATACACGTTTACATTTTCTACGCCTATTGTTACAAATTATACAGTTGTCACAGTTTTACACATGATTTCACAATGCGGAGAGCAATGTTGAAAGTTATCTGTAATCAAGGTAAGAAATGTAATTTATAGAGAAAAACAAATAATTTCTCTTTTTGTTTTGCTTATTAGAGAAGGGCGGAGGTGCCCGGAGAAAACCACCGACCTGCCGCAAGTCACTGACAAACTTTATCACATACACTGTAATGTTTTAAACAAGACAATATTGACAAAACAATGAAGAAATTAAAACCAAGAGCAGCAGATGAAACAGAAAGAAATATACCCATCAGACTGTGTTTCCTGTGGTGGATAATACATACATGGTATATATGTTACATATACACCAGATTTGATTTGGAACATATTTCCCCCTACAAATTGATGAGTTTTATTTTGTGTCACCATAAATTACAATACATTTTAATGGCTGAAATAAATGTATGATGGATATATATTAAATCTGCCGTATAGTTGTTGGCCTTGACCTGAGGTATAGACCGTAACAGGAGTTATACTAACTCACATACTAACATGTTAAATATAATTTATTGTGTGTCCTTTTTCAATATACCTGGGTACTGGTGAAGGTTCCCTGGGTTAAAACCCAGAGAACTCGGCGCGTACCCATGTGACGGATAGGGGTAGCAGTCTCGTTGTGGGGGGTCAGGTCACATAATACGGAAAGCCTGACTGGACCATAGTGTGGGGAACGTGATTGGAGAGTGTAACGCTTCCTGCACATTAAATATCTCTTTTGTAGATTTCGGAAAAGGAATGACGGGCTGTAGTCGCTTCAAAAGACTATATTTTTCGTCCATCCACAAACTCCATATTTTTCCAGTGGCAAGTTAAAGCCGTTGACCTGGTGGACACATCCCTCCCTATTTTCTATCTGGATGTTATATATTGTTGAAATACTGCTTGCAAGACGTAAATCAATCAATCAATTATTTAATTCCACGCGATTGAACTGGACAAAAGGACAAACACTGATGTACAAAACACTGCACAGAAAACTACTGATCGAGGTGAAACCTGTCGTAAATTTCATACACCTATGCAAAAGCTTATCCTTCCGGAGCACCTGAATTCACCCCCGGTTTTTAGTGGGGTTCGTCTTACTCGATTTTTAGTTTTATGTGTATGTTTTGTAGATCGTTGTTTGTGCTTTTGTACTTTTTCTTTTGGCCATTGTGTTGTCTGTTCTACTTCGATTTACAGAGTCTGATTATTACCCTTTTGTTATCTTGAAACTCCTCTTACTATTTTTTTTCACATTTATATAATTTAATGTTCATATATTACAGGGTCAATGCTCCAGTCTTTCAGTAAATTTATAAGGTTGTACAGTGTATCATCTACTCCTAAAATCACCACACATTATACCATACATCCTAGAGAGCAGGATTCTCGTTGGAAAGGTAAGGCTATGCAAAACGTATGCTCTACTGTTTGATCACCACACACCACTACGGTGGTGTAAGGTTAAGTACGCTGCCTTGAGGTGTGTTAGACATAATTGGTTCGACCCCCAAACGAATCAAAGAAAAGACTCAATGATTGGATTTGATTTGATTTATTGTGTTTCACGCCACTTTCAAAAATATTTCATCTATATCATGGCGACCAGTTTTAGTGGTGGAAGAAGCCGGAGAGAACCACTGACCATGGGCAAGCAACTGGTAAACTTTATCACTTGCGGCTGCGAGTCGAGTGCACCCTTTTTGTAATTTACATAGCCGGGCGCCAACCCACGCAGTATGGGTGATAGGCTTGTAAGAGTTGTCAGGTAATCCAACTACCTAACTCATTGAGCTACCCGGGTCCTACTCAATGATTGGTATTTCCTGCTTTTCTGCAAACTACATATCATTAAGGAGTACGAAAATGAATTTTTGACACGGATACAAGATAATGTGTCAAAGCCGAGAGACGTGTCTACATGTGGAATGTTCTTTTGATGAGCTAGTACTATAAATACAAATAAGCGAGTTTGTCATGTACAAAACGGACATCTAATCAACGAGTAACCTTTTATCTCATGACTGCTGACACATTGCTCACTCTGCATCACCACACACACTATACAACACATGATATTCTTTGGAAAGGTAAGTTTGAAACGGAAATTGATTTTTCTTTGCTGAAGTAATCTTTTTTTTTTTTTTTATAGAAATGATTTGCTCCCCTTTCTTTTGATTGTTTCATTTGTGTCTTGTAAAATCAGGATGTGATACTACACATTTATGACGTTGTTAGAATACATATAAAAATAGTTTTAGTTGGTATGATAGCATCAATACCACAGGCGCTCGTGAAACGAAATTACCACCCACGATCCTATCTATACTCTTAAAGGGTATTAATAGGATCGACACATGTAAGTTACTGTTAGCATAAGATTGTATAAATATGGACACGGACAAGTTAAATAAAGGAAAAAGAGATGAAATAATAAAGAAAATTAAAAAGGGGTGGAAATCCGTGCCCGAGCGCCTGTGATCAATCCCAGATTAAAGCGATGTTCGGGCAGTCAAGCACTAAAGTTTTATTGGTTACTTATCTTCATAAAGAGGCAGTGGCGTTAAGGTGCAAAATTGGCCCCACATTTTATCAAAAAATAATGCTTGACATAGAATAAAAACAATTTACTAATTTAATTGTTATATTTACAAATTTTCAAAAAATATATCTTTCCGTGAGATTGGGTGCGCTATGACGTCATAATGACATCATAATTAGACGGATAATGCTAAAAATGGACTATAAACGACATATTCAATGTACATTTTAGCTATTTTATATACATTGTACCTCCACAGTCTTCCACCAACACCAAATTCAGCGGTTGTTTTGAGTATAGAGGGTTAATGATTGTATCAAAATATTTTGTTGGGGGAGGATTGTGGAGGTTGTTAAATATTAATTTATTTATAACTTCGGTCAGATCCTTAAAATCAATATTTTTCACTCTTCTGATTGTATATATATGATACCATTATGTATATATACACAATCTCTGTACATTTTATGATTCATTTCAAGTAATGAAATTCATCAGTAAATAACTTGTTTCTGTAAATAATTGTATTTATTTTAAATACAATTTGTATACATTGAAACCAGGAGGAAAACTCAGTGCATGCAGTCTGGCGTCAATGCGATAAAAAGAACTGGGGACTATAAGTACCATATATGGCCCCATATTTAATGAATCATTATCTTAGAAAATACTTGATTAAAATTTGATGTGTTTTATTTTATAGACGACATCATACTTTTGATGTTAAACTTGTTTCCAACCAAATCGATACGTATTTGACGTCATTGTGACGTGTCATTGTGACATCTTCAGCGTTATTTGTTTTCTGTATTTCGTGGAATTTTTCCCGCGATATTTCGACGGTTTTCGAAGAAATTAAGCACCTCCGTAGTCGTGCACCAGACACTATTTTACCAGATTATTAAAATAAATAAAACACAACTACTGTTAAAGTATTTTTTTGGTGCACGAGGTGTTAAATTTCTTGAAAAAGGACGGGAAAATGTTCAAATATTACCAGCGCTTAGATGACGTTTTGATGTTTGAGAAGCAATATTTGCCGTAAACAACGATGGTATGTCGGCACGTAACAGTTATATAGCATAAAAATAAAATAAACACCACTTCATCCAAAATAGTTTTTTTTCATAAGCCCCCAATTATTGATTATATATTTTCTTCCGGAATACTGAAATAGTTATTACTACCGGGATACTGAGGTAGGTTTAATGGTCTATCGATGCTACTTCTAAAATGAAGTAAAATAGTTTGATCCAAAAGGAGAAGATATTTTTGGGGCACAATCCAACATATCCTTAAGAAGAGTTTGAAGATATCAAAGGGGCAATCAGAATCCGTATATGCGTTCTGTCATGTGCATAATTTATTGTTTCCATGATTGACAGACAATATTCATCATATTGTTTTCTAACTTCCGAACTGTCGATAGAGAAAAAAATAAAATATTCTAGACAGGCAGCATATAGCCAGTCAATTGGGTTTGCAATTAATATTTCGCATGCACAATAGCGACCCAACCATATCCAGAAATTGAAGGTACTTTCCTCATAAATATTCATCATATTTAAATTAGATTTTGATCACGTGACTGCAGTTTCAAGCTTGATGGATCTTTTATTAGAATTGTCAAATAATAGCATACAGTACGGAAATTCAATGTGTCCCGTCAATGATTCGAAAATTAGAAGTTATTGTTTATTTCCGCAAAGTTTTTCTTCTGTCAAAATTCAAATATTTTTGTTTTGTAGCAATTTTATACATGTTTTTGATATCGCGATCATGCAAAAATGATCATATTATATTTAATAATATTTATTGTGGGAACCCCGAGTTTAGAAGCTAGAAATGTAAGGTTAGACAATATAATAACATCTATTATTGAGGAATCTAAATTAATTTCAGAAAATATGTCGCCAAATGTCATTCATTGTTAAATTTTGTGTCACACGCCACCAGTTTCATGTAGATTTCAGACATTTTTACATAGACTCTTAAGGCCAAATAAGGGTTCGTCGCCTCGGATTTTCATTTAGTCCAGGAACCTCGAATATTTAATTGTTTTCATTATTTTTTATTTCACTTAATTCAGCTTGATTCAATGTATCATTTTCAAGTTCAGAAAATGACACACATGCAATTAGGAATGATATCGTCTATATAGATCATATGAAAATTGCAGACGTCCCGGAGTCGCCATCTTAGATATGCAAATGAGCAAAGTACCCATCATTTCTGGCTATGCACCACAAGGTGTGGAAAATTGAAATATTCTTCTGTGGTTTAAATGCGTATTAACTGCGTTACATGTAAACTGCATGATTCTGTTTGATAAAGTCCTTTAACTAGAACAGAAAAAAATGTACCCTTGAGTGAATTAGTGTTGTAATAAAATATCGTGAACGTGCTGTACAAGTGTGAAAGCATTTCAAGGTATATTTTAAATGAGGTTGAAACATGTCGCCATTTGATATCAATTCGGTTGTATTTCATTTTGACGATTTTAATTACGGAAGACGATCACAACCATATTTTTTTTAACAATTGCAACTCGGCTGTTTTTTTTTCCATAACATATAATAAAATGAAAAAATATATATCACACTGTCGGAACAGTTCCAATATTCAATAGAAAAATCGTAGAAATATTATCACTTAGTGTCCGTCGTCTGTTATCCATAACTTTTCATATTAATATTTAATCTTTTTCTTAGAAACTGCAAAACCAAATGCTTTATTTTACGCTATCAAGTTTTGGGACTATTTTGTAGCGCGTGCATATATAGTACATTTTTATGGAAAACGCACATGCATAAACGCTTACCTCACCATGACCAAACCCAAAGGGTCTAAGGTATTATCATCACATTGCGTCCAGCGTGGTCTGTAAATCTTTAACATTAACATTGGAGGGATGTAGGAGAGGTGTGTATTCAGTGCCGTCTTAACGCGTGGGCACTCGGGGCAGTTGCCCGGGGGCCCACGAGCATAAGGGCCCCATGCTTATCGGTGTATGTTGTGTACTGTATGTTTTTCTAAGGTTTAAACACTGACTTTGTTGGAAATACCAATACAATATATGTCTAATTTTATATACATTTACAATTTTTTTCCTATGAGTGGTTGTGTAGATATGGGCCCCAGTGTACTGCTTTTCCCGGGGGCCCGTGATGCTGTTAAGACGGCCCTGCTTCTATTGTTATTATCCAAAAAGCAGTAGAGTGGGTCTACACATGTAAAATGCTACGGTAACGTTGGTGTTTATATATTTCAGCAGATAAACAATGCAAATTAATTTGTGAAGAAGAGAGCTTTTGAAGCACATCTATAAAACATGTATTTAAGGAAATTATTTACTACGCTGATTATTAAATGAAAATGAAAACGACGATTGTATTACATGACGTTTACTGTGACGTAACTTATCCGGAATATTTACTACGTCCGCAATCGATATTCAGTCTTCGAAATTAGTCGGTGGTCCGGTGCCCGAGGCCAGTAAAATCGGTCTCGGGCTTGTAAAAATCCCAAAACTAGAAGTCCGTCTGGCTTGTGCATTTTTTGTCTGAGAAGTGGTAAGTATTTTTGTTTCAGCTGTTGAAAGTTTTGTGAAGTTGCTGTTTCAATTATTTTTTAAATAAAGATAAACAATTTTGCCCTCTCGAGAAAGGAAATTTTGCAGTCGTAAATATCTCCATGTTTTGGAAAACCGCATATGCTATTGAATTGTACAGGTAAGTCCCGAGTCATCCGACAGAGAGGTTCAGAAATGTTTACTTGGTCTTTGAAACGTTTGATGACACATGCGTTTTTTGTTGATATATGAACATCCGATTTGATATTGAATAATTATTTTAACTAGGACAAACATCGGTTATGGCTTTTTCCATAAAATATACCGAAGGTGTCCGCCCAGGTAAAAAGCTACAGATGCTAAAGAGATCGGCAGAAGAAATGTATGATGCCAGTGCGGCGGTATTAACAAAAGGACTATTAAATTTCAAACCAGCTGGATGAAAGATCATCCCTGGTAATATCTCTTTTCCGGGGTGACGTCACTTCCTCTAACAACAACGAGTCGGCCATCTTTAGGCGGTGAAAATCAAATGTAAAATGGCGAATGTTTCACCGCCTCAATGACAAGGGAGATAATTCGTTGACCGAAATACCCGGATGCCCGGAAAAGATATCATGACGAGGAAACAGACAGATAGATTGATTTTTTACGGTAGTGTCACACATGTTCGTGGACATACGATTATTCAACCTGAATGTGGTAAAACTAGAAACCTGGAAATTGTCTTCAATGCCTACATTGTTTCTATTAAACTTCATTAGAATAATAAAGTTGTTTTGATTATAAGAGCTTTGTCATTCACTAGTAATAGTTGTGACCTTTGTTTTTGTGCATACAAATCAGCAGAACATGTGAAGTAGGTCACACAATTTTGTGGAAATAGTTTGTTCTAAAAATAACTTTAAAAGGTAAGTAGCAGTATGGAAGCCCAATGGTGACCACAAAATTATGATGTACTATAAGTAACTTTTTTAAGCTTTTTACATTCATTTTAACTGATGATATTGCTTTAAATGATACCTGGAATCTATAAATGAAATACACATATAATGCAATTGCATTTTTTAAAACTATAATAATTGTATAATTTAATATTGTACACTTCCCTATCTCTTTATTCAAGATAGTGCTTCAATTCATATTTTGAATTATACTTGTGTACATGAAACCAACTTACACATTTTATTTTCTTCGACATTGCTTAAAAACTCCAAAGACATAAGATTATGGCACTCATTGTGTTTCAATTTTTTTTTTATTTTGATCGGGAATTTCCAAGAAATTAACGTGGCTAATCACTTTGTTTACCAGAAAATGGAGAAGCCAAACAACACTTGAGTTTGGGATTGCAGCTTAGGGTCAAATATATTCAGGCCGGTGTAAATTGCAAGAATTAGGGAATAAGAAAAATACGCCATTTTGTAAAGCATATACCGGTAATTAAAGAATAAATCTGACCCTCAGGGGCTGCTAGAAATGACTAGATTCATATTGCAGGTTATAGCGTACTAGAGAAATCCTCAAGTTGTTAAAACATGCAAGTGATGACGTCGGACAACAAAGTGCATGCAGGATATTTACTTTTCCCGAAAGCTCATGAACTTATGTATCCACAATGTGTGTGGCTAGAGGGATAAATAGTGTTTGAAATAATAGAAAAACAATGAAAGAAGAATAACAAACAAGCTCGCCCCCAAATTTGAAAAATTAATTATTTTTTTCGGGCCAGCAAAATAAAATTTGGGCTTGTGGATTTTGATGGTTTACTAGCCCGGTTGGCTTGTGATCTGAAAAGTTTTTCGTGAAGACTGGATATTACAAAAACCCTACGTCAGTGTCAAAGGAAATGAGCACAGATTCAAAAGCTTGTACAAGTGGGAAAGTGTTAATTAAGTGTTTTAAAATAATCGTTTTTTAGCATTTAATTGTCTATTAAATATAAAAAAAATGCAATTGCACAACGGCATCTAGATACGATAACGTAACCCTCATTCCGCTTGTGCTCCAGTTAGGGTTACGAATCGGTCCCATTCAACGTATGCGCAAATTAAAATGTTCGTTAAGTGAATATTTCAACTTTCTTTTTACATATCTGGTCATAACTTATTATTCCCTACAATTTTTAAGTAATGGCGATACGAAATAAGTGTTACAATACCTGTTTCTACCTTCACGATCGATTTAGTATTCGAAAATTGTTTCTTGTTCGCCATGGCACCTTACGTATACTCTCGTGATAGGCGGAGCCTATCCATATATGGATCTGAATGCCAAATATGAAAAACTTACTACGATGTTTTACTACGATTGATAAACAAATAAGAATATCTCCAAAACGAGGCAAATTCACGTGAAATAGCAACTTGTAAAACAAAATGTCGGACAGAAAGAAGATTTCATGCATTCAAATTTTCAGATGGATATAAGTCTACCATGGATTGATGCAGCATTTACTTAACATCTCAAGGTTTACCTAAATATATTTATCTTTCATCCCCGTTAATTTTTCCAACCACTTACAACGGAATTAGGACAAAAAAACTCCCCGGTGTGAATCACTCCGGGCGCTGCTCCCATACGTTGAATGGGACCGATTCGTAACCCTCGCTGGGAGCAAAAGCGGACTGAGGGTTACGTTATCGTATCTAAACGGCATCCCGAAGACTGAGCTTGGAAAAATTTTAACAGTCAACGGCAGACTTTATCATTAAATACGATATTTCCATATGGCAAAGAATACAGGGATTGAACGTAGCAAGAAAAATACCATAGAACTCGAACATAGAACTTGAAGAATAGGATATCCCGAATCCGCCGGTTCCTTCATTGCTTGTATTGAACATCGTTATGCCGTTGTTCTGCTCGGTTTTAGTGGTCACGATGCTACTTTCTCTTTAATGTGATCACGTGACCTCTGTGATTGATTCCTAATATTTATTTTTTTTCATTTTGAGTAGATGCCACATAATTTTATTGGTTTATTGCTTAAATGATTAAAATTAATGCATTTTCGCGTGTATTGAACCAAAAAGCAAAAACACGTTGTTTTTTTTATGGATTTCCAATACGGTTGTTTCGAATCATTTCCATTCCGTCAAAATTTTGTTATTTTCGTTCGCCAGATCACGTGATTTTGATGGAATGCATCAATCGTAAATACTCGGCCATTCTCGCTACCCTTCCAATAATAAAAAAATGATATGGCCGAGTAGTTACGACTGGGAATGCATAGCACTAGACTTCCGGTGTCAATGTACACAACAAAAACCATTCTCTATCCAGAGTGGACGTTCCTGCTACGCTAGACTCTATCTCTGCCAACGCCCAATTTACAAGATTCTTGTAAAAGTTACAAACAGTAAAAAAAAATGTACTTAAAATTGTTTTAATTATTGTAAATATCAATAAAGATGAAAATAAATCACTCATTTCAAATCAATTCTCTCTTAAAAATGACCCCCCCCCCCCCAACACTCCTTGGACAACTATTTTGCGGAGGTAAAAATTAAAAAGTTAAAAACGATCACAAATCATTTTTAAGAGAGACTTGATTTGAAATGAGTGATTTATTTTCATCTTTATTGATATTTACAATAATTAAAACAATTATAAGTACATTTTTTTTTACTGTTTCTAACTTTTACAAGAATCTTGTAAAATGGACGTTGACAGAGATAGAGTCTAGCGTAGCAGGAACGACAACTCTGGATAGAGAATGAACAAAAACTTCAATCGACATGTGCCGTTTTAACGTTCGATCCTCAGCTTAAAAAAATCTTAACATTTTCTGCAAAAGACATATATCAATTAAATTATTTTATTTGTATCAAAGACTTGAATACAGAGACAATTACTTCTTTAAAATTAAATTTGTTTTCTTTCTTTATTTTCTGCTGTCAGCATTATGAAACGAAAACGATCTGCCTTTATATATTTATGATATCAGACAGATACTGCGGTACCGAACATCAGTATTTATTCAGCCGTTTCCTTGGCGAAACGGCGTCTCCATATTACAATTACTTATAATCTACCGCATCTACGACTATGAAATACTGACGTTGTCACAGTAATAGCGTAAACACCGGAAGTCGTCTGCCAAGCACTTCAGACGTCAAGACACAAAAAAGACGGAACGTGGTCGGAATTGACATGATTCGAAACAACCGTATTGATGGACAAACCTTAAGTGACATGACTGCGAATTTGGCATAAATAAAATAACCAAGAAAACTGCAGCAGAGCTGCGAGAGGAGTCGATTAAAATAAAAAAACTTGTCAATAAATTGTTGAGGACTTATATCTGACAACAAATTATTAATTCCCGCAGATAATTTAACTAACATTACTTGATAATTAACAAGATTTGTTTCATGACTATAAAGAAAATAACAAGTCAAATCAGTTAAAATTATGTAAGGGACCGACCATTTAACTTGAAAGGGAGGGTTATGGTTTTTTGTTTCGTTCAGAATTTTTTTTTCGGACAACACGAGAGTTAGAATATTTACTATTTTTTCCAGAATTTAACATTAGATTATATGACAAAAACTCTGAATCAAATTTTTTTTTCCTCCACCAAAATCAGAATATTTTTTTCAGCAACATTGGGAATCGGAATATTTTTTTTTAGAAAAAAAACCATAACCCCACCCCCCCCCCCCCCCCCTTTCAAGTTAAATGGTCGTTCCCTAATGCATATTAAGGTCCTGAGATTGTGAATATGTGTCAAAATTATTAGCCCTGCTTTCTCCAACAAACACACAAATTGGGTAAATATGAGGACATTTAGCTGTGATTTCTCAAACACATTTCATCGTCGTCTGATAAATAGTAAACAGCTGTGCCCCCTCCCCCCACTATTTCAAATATAATTTAACCAGTTATTTTATTTACAAAGCATTATTTGGACGAATAATTGGATGAAGGATGTTCAAATAGCTATGACTATCATAAAGCAATATATAATTATTCCATCTTTGTGTTCATTAAAGTATATTTTACCTATTTCCCCCGCTTTCTTTACTTTCATTTTTTCAGCGTTCTTGACCTTTTCCGATTCGGGCATTTCCGATGCTGTAGAATGTTTATTTAATAGAGTCACAAAACAAATTAAAACATAAATTAAATCAAAGTATCCAATATCTCATTTTATTTAACTAAAGATTTTTCCTCGTATTTCAAGATTAGATGGGATAATTCCATCAAGCGGAAACAATTTGTTTGACGGAAAGGCCCGAAAAAGTCTGATGGCCAAAGCATAATTATTACAAAATTTTAATATTGATAGCATATTTAGTGACTTCGGCACGAATGCCAATCAGTATGACATTACGAATTTTTGGTACGAATTTGCTTGGTAAATACCTGTTACAATTAACTTCCGGTAATGTATTGCCATGGGATCCATTCCGACTATACTGTTTTCGTGCTTTCGGCACAGAGACTTTTGAAATTTTGATCGTAATGGTAGTGCCTTCGGCACGACTAGTAAATTAATTTTATTATATAAGATATGCCTTCGGAACGAAAACTTAATGTTTCTTTGTCTATGAAAATAAAGGGCGAATCAACTTCCGTCAAGGTGTTGCCATGGGACCCATTTGCAACATTTAATGTGGCCGTGCTGATTCATTCTTTTGTTCATATCGGTTGTGCCTTCGGCATGACGATTTTATTTCTTTATTCGTAGTGTTCGTGCCTTCGGCACGACACAAAGTTTATTATTTATTTCATTTACGAAACCTTCAATGCCAACTCTGCCTTCTTCAAATTCGAAACTGAGTAAAACCCTGTTTTCTATTTGAATGATATAGTCGTGCTTTCGTCACGAAAGGTAAGTTTTAATTCTCAATACAATTTTAAAGTCATTACTTTATTTTATTCGTTTCGTGTTGGTCGCGCTTTCGGCGCGACAAAGATATTCAATTACGAAAACAGGAAAATGGCTTAAGCTCCTCACACTTCCGCTTCCGATTTCAAAGTGTTTACAAGTATCAACCATGTTCGCTTCGCTCACAGCTGGGTTGATGAAAAATGGCTTCCTCTAGGAAAACGCCGACTTTATGTGAAAGGGACACCAGACAGCTGTGAGGAACGAACTTAATACATCCCTTAGCGCGGGATGTAAAGGACACACTCCTTACCCGTAAAAGACAACTTACAGCAGATTCTGACAGCAACAGTTTATTAGGAGTGTTGTTGTTGGTTTGTCACAAAGCAAAATAATATCTACCATCTCCTCTTTTTCTAGTGACAATCAAAACAATCATGCATAGACTCATGGTAACGACACACATTTTACCTACACGATTAATCATATGGTTGTAAACTTATTCTCATCATAAATATATATGAAATACTTGATTGTAAAACATTTATCTATCGACAACCACTTACCATGGGATATCTGATTCCATGGCTTGTTATCAGTTTATCAAAAAATATAAAAAAAAAAAGAAAAAAAAAATTCTCACAGGTTCCTAGCTAAAATCGTTACACATTCAACATTTTGCTTCACACCATTTCCCAAGATATTTCCATATTATAAAAAAAAGCAGACGATGAAACCAAAATTGGTCTGTATGAGATATATTTTTTAAATGATTAAAGTTTTGTTAACAGGGGCGGATCCAGGATTTGTGGTTAGGGGGGGGGGGGGGGGGCGTGAGTAGGCGAGGGGTCTGAGGACCGCTTCAGGTCCCCAGCGGGTCCAATGCAGAGCCCTAGTAGAGGGCCTAGGGGGGCTAAGCCCCCCGGAAGCTCTGGAGGTTTTAGGAATTACAGACATTTATTTGAACGACAATTTTGAACCAACAACACCATTTTTATCAGACCAAAAAAACTTGACTTTGAGTCTTAATTTTGTCGGATAATTGTTAACAGTATGTTTTTGTCAGGTTATAAGAACCTAAAGTAAAACTTTTTAACAACCGTGATGCGAATTGTTCAACTCATGACTGATCGATCACGATATTTTAACCCTTCAAAGAACTATTGGTTTAGTTTTAACGCATTCCTCATTTCACTAATTGGTCTGTACTTTCGGTGCTTGTCCTTTCGGGTGGTTCTAGTTAATACTGCCCGTCCGGATGGAGCTTTTCTTTTCGTCGTTTGATTCATTCATTGAAAACTTATGATTTCGACCGTTCTTGTTTATAGACAAACAAAAGCGGAAATTGTCAATACATGAACTTGTTATTGATTTCTGATAAGCTAACGTAACTAAATTAGATGATAAGAATCGTTTCATGCAGCATTAATGGTAACATATTCGCCTTTGCTTGTCTATAAACAAGAACGAATCATACGTTTTCAATGAATGAACCAACGGCGAAACGAAAAGCTTCATCCGGACGGACAGCATACTGATTTTTATCAATGGGTAGAACTTTTTAGAATGATATCCCAAATTTACTCTTAATATCATTACTATTCATTTTGACTTACAGGTCACGAGTTAACCATTCATGAAAAAGTTGTTGTTGAACTGATTAATTAACGTTGTATAACATATGCTTTGCGAATTTTAGGGGGGGGGGGGCGCACGCCCCGCAAGCCCCCCTCTAAATTCGCCTCTGGTTAAGGTGACGAAAAAATTAATTACGAACAAATACAATTTGAACGTGAAATAATAGATGTGGTACGTAGTTCTTACATTTAAAGATGACATCTTTAGATCAGATTTCTTGAGATCATTCATGCAATTTCAGCATCATAATATAACCTCTGACAAATGAAGCGATCAAAATAATGAGAGATTTTATCACGTGAAACAAACCGTCGAAAATGTGTGACGTTGCGACATTACTATTCGTTCACTTTAATTTCATAATACAGTTTCGGAACGTGTTTCTATTCCTGAAATCAATCCACATTGCATATTAAGTCAAATTTATGCTTTGTTTATTGAGTTTTATTATGCTTTGTTTTTCTTTTTGTTTTTGTTTTTTAAAGATATGCATTAAAATACAATGATACGTACGTTCTGTATTCTGAAAAAAATGACGTTCAATGCTTTTCATTACCTGACATTGTCGGTCCGCTGTGAGGAATTAGATGCACATATTAACTAACTGTATTTATTTCTGAAAAGCACATATTGTGAATACATTTTGGAGGAAATTTTATCGACATCTGAGGTGGGGCCGATTTTGGCCCTTATAGCTCCCAGTCCTTTCGTGTTAGACGTTTTATCATCAGTAGGCACAACGGTGTCAGGTATGTAGCAGGTAAGTTTAGTAACGATCTTGTGTCATATCATCCCCCCTTTTAACATGCTTGACAATCAATAATAATTTTGTATCTAACAGATGTTGATATGACTAGGTATGCTGACGAAGCTGATGTTGTGATCGTCGGTGGTGGACCTGCTGGATTGTCTGCTGCTTGTCGTCTAAAACAACTGGCTAATGAACAAGAAAAAGAAATGAGAGTTTGTCTAGTCGAAAAGGCTCCTGAAATAGGTACACATTACAATGTCGGACTACAAGAATTTAATATATAATTTCATAAATAATATGACATACTAACACTACATCTGTATGATACTGAATGAGGTCATTTGCAAAAAGTAAAAACAAACCGTAGATATCAAACTTAGTGTACACAACGTGTTTCTGGAATAACCTTCATCAGCCGTAGATATCAAACTTAGTGTACACAACGTGTTTCTGGAATAACCTTCATCGTAGATATCAAATTTAGTGTACACAACGTGTTTCTGGAATAACCTTCATCAGCCGTAGATATCAAACTTAGTGTACACCACGTGTTTCTGGAATAACCTTCATCAGCCGTAGATATCAAACTTAGTGTACACAACGTGTTTCTGGAATAACCTTCATCAGCCGTAGATATCAAACTTAGTGTACACAACGTGTTTCTGGAATAACCTTCATCAGCCGTAGATATCAAACTTAGTGTACACAACGTGTTTCTGGAATAACCTTCATCAGCCGTAGATATCAAATTTAGTGTACACAACGTGTTTCTGGAATAACCTTCATCAGCCGTAGATATCAAACTTAGTGTACACAACGTGTTTCTGGAATAACCTTCATCAGCCGTAGATATCAAATTTAGTGTACACAACGTGTTTCTGGAATAACCTTCATCGTAGATATCAAATTTAGTGTACACAACGTGTTTCTGGAATAACCTTCATCAGCCGTAGATATCAAACTTAGTGTACACAACGTGTTTCTGGAATAACCTTCATCAGCCGTAGATATCAAATTTAGTGTACACAACGTGTTTCTGGAATAACCTTCATCGTAGATATCAAATTTAGTGTACACAACGTGTTTCTGGAATAACCTTCATCAGCCGTAGATATCAAATTTAGTGTACACATAGTGTTTCTGGAATAACCTTCATCAGGCACACTCAAAGCCAAATACATTTTAAAGTCTTTGGGAATAAGAAAACCATAGGGCCTAAACAGGGTAGCCACTATCGGAAGTAGATGAAAAATGTATACCGACAAAGTAAAAACAGTCGAACAAACAATTAAAAAGACATTGTTTAATAAGTTTAAAGAGTGTAGTATGTAGTTTGTAATTGGACTTAAATCACACTCACTGTAAATCAAAATAATCACATTATTTTACATTATTTTATATTGCATTTGGAAAATAATGATAATGATGTTGTCAGTTCGTGGAATTTAAAATTAAAGTAACCCTGTTTCTTTCCATTATATGTTAACACCTAAATTCACTATGTAGTATTTTGTTCTGTTGCTAGGTGCCCATATTTTGAGTGGAACTTGTTTAGAACCTACAGCATTAAATGAACTCTTCCCGGACTGGAAGACACAAGGAGTAAGTACTTTGATATATTGCTACATAATAATGCATAGATAATTTGAAGATACCAACGGAATAATCAGAAGCCATCAATTGAAGAAGGACAGACAATACAAAGGAAAAACGGACAAACAATGATCTACAAAATACCACACAGAAAACTGAAGATTGAGCAACACGAACCGCACTAAAACTCGAGGAGTAACGCAAAGTATTGCTAAGAGATCATAGAAACTCGGATATTTGTAAATATAAAAAACAGAGAAACGGTTAATAATTTATAGAAAATCGCAAAAGAAAATTTTGAAATCAACATAGATAACATTATTCTTGAAAATGCATCAAATAATAAAACTTATTGGAAAATAAAGGATCTGGTAATTTCCCTCGTCTTCAAAACATAATTAATGATCAAAATTTAGAAGAGTTTGCTTATGATGACGAGGGAAAATGTGATTTGCTAAACAAGTACTTTAGTTTTATATCCAAACTGGATGAAGCAAATGCACCCCTCCCCGATATAGAATTGAAAACAAATAATAATATAACTGATCTTAATGTAAGTGTCGAAGAAATTTCTGACATAATTCAAATTCTTCATCCAGATAAGGCATCGGGACCGGATGTCATCAGCCACAAAATGTTAAAACTATGTCCAAATAAAATAGCATTGCGTTTGCCAATAATATTCAACAAATCGCTCCAACAAAGTAAATATCCGACGAACTGGAAACTAACTCATGTTATTGCAGTATTTAAAAAGGGGGATTCTTCATTGCCGTCTAATTACAGACCTATATCACTTATAAGCTGTGTTGGGAAAATAATGGAGAGAGTTATATACAAACATGTTTATAACTATCTCCACCAAAACAGACTTATATATGAATATCAATCTGGTTTTCTTCCCAGGCATTCAACGGTACATCAGTTATTAGAAATTTATATTAACAGCATTTTAAATTCATTGGAGAATTAGGAAGCAAATTGTTTTGTATTTTGTGACTTTTCTAAAGCATTTGATCAAGTTTGGCATCGAGGTCTTTTACATAAAATGAAAGCATATGGGATGCCTGGAAATTTGATTGATTGGCTTAGTAGTTATTTAAAAGGTAGACGACAAAAAGTTGCTATTAAAAATAATTCTTCAGCTTATTGTGAAATATCTGCAGGAGCCCTCAAGGCTTGATCATTGTTCCTCTCTTATTTATTATCTATATAAATGATATTGCTGACAAACTTGTCTCACTGAGTAGACTAGTTGCAGATGACACTTCGTTCGGTTATTCAAATCAGGATACAATGCAGCCGAAAAATGTTATTGATCATGATTTGAATGAAATGGACCTATGGTAAAAAAAAGTGGCTTACTAGTATGTCATTTAATCCTGACAAAACAGAAATCATGATTTTCTCTAATCGTAGCATTCCAGAAAATCTTGATTTCTCCTTCAATGGAAAGTCAGTGCCCATTACTACTTCTCATAAATACTTAGGTGTTACATTTAGTAACGATGCTAAGTGGAACACCCATGTTGATAATATTCAGAGTAGTGTATCTAAAAATTTGAATATTCTACTTAGATTGAAGTACCCTCTTAGTCGCACTAATTTAGATAAATTATATCTTGTGTATATTAGATCACTTTTTGAATATGCCTGTGAACTATGGAATAACTGTGGGATTGGGAATTCACAAAAACTGGAACAACTTCAACTGGAAGCTGCCAGGATTGTTACAGGCTTACCTATTTTCACAAAAACTGAAATTTTTTATATAGAGACCACAGGCACTTGTTTCATTCAAAACATATATGCCCCTTCCTCTTCTTTACTTCAAGGTAAACATCTACCCTTTTCCCCTTCCCCACTTCACCTCAATATTTTTTGTTTATTTGTGATCCTTTCGCTGACCCAATTATATCGTTACACTCCCGAGATATTTCTCTTTTCGACTGCCACATTTAAATATACCTAGGGACCGACCATTTAATTTGCAGGGGGGGTTATGGTTTTTTGTTTCGTTCAGAATTTTTTTTTCGGACAACACGAGAATTAGAATATTTATTTTTTTTGTCGCACAAAGCGCGAATTTTTTTTCCAGAATTTAACATTAGGTTGTATGATAAAAACTCTGAATCATATTTTTTTTTTTCCTCCACCAAAATCAGAATATTTTTTTCAGCAGCATTGGGAATCAGAATATTTTTTTAGAAAAAAAAACATAACCCCATCCCCCTGGAAGTTAAATGGTCCGTCCCCTACCGGGTCCCCTCGGACGAATTGGACAAGAATAGTCAGCGAACGTGGCTTAGTGAAAATTTCAGTCATTGAAACGGATACAGCCACTTCCGGTTTGCGCTGGATTTTTCATATGCTTTCGGAATTCTCTAGACCGGCCATGTGTAACAATGCCACATGATCATCTCCTCTCAAATGTAAAGTAAGCCTTTAAAATACAGATAATTGTTTCAATGCAGATTATAAAAATATGTTCAACTCCAAATTACTGACATTTGATTTTTAAAGCACCTTTTTTAAAATTTTCTAAATCAATTTAAACCGGACCGGAAGTGGCTGTATCGGTTTCAATGACTTAAATTTTCACTAAGCCACGTTCGCTGACTATTCTTGTCCAATTCGTCTGAGGGGGGCCCGGTAGGTATATTTAAATGTGGCAGTCGAAAAGAGAAATATCTCGGGAGTGTAACGATATAATTGGGTCAGCGAAAGGATCACAAATAAGCAAAACATATTGAGGCGAAGTGGGGAAGGGGAAAAGGGTAGATGTTTACTTTGAAGTAAGGAAGAGGAGGGGTCATATATTTTTGAATGAAACAAGTGCCTGTGATAGAGACAGGTTGGGAATTACTATCTGTGAGACGGAAGAGAAGGAAGCTTCAACTTTTTTATAATATAGTTAATAAAAAAATACCCCTAATTATCTTTGTACATTGATTCCCCCCACTATACAAAGTACATCAGTGTACCCGCTGAGAAATTGGAATGATATTATTTTACCTTTCTGTAGACTGTCTTCAACTAGAGATTCTTTTATCCCCTCCACAATAAAAATGTGGAATAGTTTAAATAACTCTATTCGAAACGTTGATACCTTATCAAAATTTAAATCAGAATTAAAGAAAATTGATGAAACTGAAAATCATGCTGTTCTTAAACATTATTTCTATGGTCCTCGGAAATTGAATATTATTTTAACCCAGCTAAGATGTTCAGCTCCGTTTTTATATTATGATTTATTTCGAGTAGGAATTGTATCTGACCCATCTTGTCGATGTGGAGTTGCCTTTGAAAATTTAAAACATTTCTTTTTGGATTGCCCAATATACTTACAAGCCAGAACTACATTGATAGATAATATTAACATGGTTACAACCTGCTATACTCTAGATATCAAATTTCTGACATGTGGCAATGTAAATTTTTTTTTTTTTACATCATAATATAGTTTATTCAAAATCTCCTGTTTACGATAACCTTAATGGCCCAGGAGTGAACATTAAGGGTCCCTGTTTTACATAAGTCCCACTTGTCCAGGGGTAGCAAGTGAAAATAAAAATAAAAAGTCCACTTAAACATATTTCATATTCATTTGTTTTTACATTTCATTATAATATACACAATTAGACGATACAATTATTACCATGCATTAGCTTTATGTTCATAAATAATAAATACTCATATGTTATTCCGAAAAAGTTCTAATTTGTTTTTATCATTTTCATTAAAATGCGAAGTTTGTAATGTGCATTGTAAATGTTTTTTAAAATTATTTTTCCAAGTGTTGAAAATTGTTTGATCTCCAATTCGGAATTGGTTATATTTCACCTTATTACGTATTTTCCATATTTCCCACTTTGAGATAAATATTACGGTATTAAAAATGACGTCTAAATCCTCACCCCCATATAGCCCTAACATAATATTTAATTCCTTGATTTCTATATTAGCTGTTAATCCAGATCTGTTAAATATTGCTTCTATTTCTTTTATAATTTTGTTCACAGAAGGAGGACATTTAAAAAATAGATGCTGCATCGTTTCATCGTTGTCTCTTATTTGGCAGAGATGGCATCTTCCGTTTGACAAATTCATTTTTTTCAATCTATGTTCTGTATAATTTATATTATGGAGACATTTCCACTGGAATTCGTTGACCTTATTAGTAACTTTGATTTTCTTTAATTTTGTCCAAATTTGTGTCCAATCAATATTACCCCCGTACTGTTCTTCCCACTTAGTCTGACATTTTGGTTTTATATTTTGTTTAAAGATTCCCTGAATTACGTTTATTTTCAATTTATCAGGTGATATAGTTGTATTCGACTCATTTAAAAATTGTAGTTTATCGTTGATATTTAAGGTAACTCTACGTTCTGGTACTATTGTAGTTTCACCTTTTAAGACTTTTATGAACTTTTCGGGGATTTCTTTTTTTATCTTAGAAAACTCTGAAATACAGTTCCTCCTATCTATTAATAAATTGTATATATCATGACAACTTTTGAAATTTGTATTATTTGAATCCCAAATATCGTTTATAGTTCGTAAGTTACTTTGCAGAAACGAGGTAAACCCTAATGGTTTGTTTTTAAAAGTTATTGATGAGTTACAAAATATTCTGGTTTTTAGAATGGAATCAATGGTCATTATTACACAATTGAATAAGTTCCTGTAATTTTGACCATGATTGGATACAATATTTTGTAAAAAATTGGTAATATATTTAAATTTAGAGTTGATACATACAAAATATTTTTCATTAAACTTGATGTCTAACTTACGGAGCCAATAATTACCAATTGCATTCCAACTTTCTAATGGTTCATGTAAAATTCGATATAGAAGCTTAATTCTTTTGCTGTCAATAAATTCTTGTATGTTAATCATACCCATGCCTCCATTTTCTACTCCCAAGCAGCAAACTTTCCTATCTATTTGATTAATACCCCCTCCCCAGATAAAACCCCATACCAAAGTTGTTATTTCTTTTACGTATTTTTCTGGTATTCCCCGCATTTCAATTTCGTAACCACAAAGAGAGATCAAGAGAGTTTCTACTTTTCCAAACATGGACACAATTTTTCATTTTATCTATTATTGATTTCCATATCTCATCATTTTGTATATTATAACCATGATGAATGCCAAGAGTTTTAACATTATCCTTTGTCCAAACTATTTTTGTAAACTTGGGTCTGTTATTTTTAGCCGATCCAATATACATACCTTTTGTCTTTTCATAATTGACTTTTGAACCAGAGGCTTTTTCATTTATAGTTAAAATATCAAAAGATTTTTTGACAGATTCATCATTTTTATTAAATAGCTGAGTGTCATCTGCAAACATGCAGAGCTTAGTCTCGATGTATTCCCCCCAGGTAATTGGACCTCTTGTACTTCAATATCCCCCTTATATCACAGGCTACAGGTTCGGCTTGTAGTATATAAACAAGAGGCGCTATTGGACACCCTTGTCTACAGGACCTTGAAATATTGAAATATTTAAACACAAAACTATTGGTCTTGATACAAGTTTGTGCATATTTGAATAATATTTGAACCCACTCCCTAAATTTTTCACCAAAGTTAAATTTGCTTAATACATGATCCACCCATCCCCATTCTCTCCGGTCGAAGGCCTTTTGTTGATCTAAAAATATTATGATACCGTCATCATCTTCACGATCAGTATATTCTATTACATCTTGTATTAGACGGTTAGCTTCACTGATATTACCACCTGTTACAAATCCCTTCTGGTTCGAATGTATTAATTTTGGTAAAACAACTTTTAATCTTTCTGCAAGAATTTTTGCAATTATTTTGTAGTCACTGTTTAATAGTCAGTGGTCTCCAGTTCCGTATATCTTCCCGCTCCCCACTTTTATGTAATAGAGTAAGTACCCCCTTATATTGTGAAGGAGTTAGTTCTTTTTTATCGAAAGTATCATTTACAAGCAGAAAGAATTCGTCTTTGATTTGTTCCCAGTGAGTTATATAAAACTGAGAAATTATTCCATACTCTCCGGGTGATTTATTTGGTTTCAAAATTTTTAAAACATTTTTAATTTCTTCTATACTTACATCCAATTCGAGAGTTTCTTTTTCATCCCCATTTAACTTACTTTCAATATGTTGCGTTAATTAATTAGCACTGTTTTCATCCCATCCCTCAGTTGTAAATAACTTGGAGTAAAATTTTATCTGTTCGTCAATTATTGAATCTATATCATATTTATACTTACCTTCTGTGTTTTTAATTCGATTCCACATTTTAGTTTCTCCCTGTTTTTTTTTGCAAGTTCAAAGAAATATCGAGTTGACCTTTCCCCTTCTTCCGCCCATTTTATTCTTGAACGAATTTTTGCGACTTCCGCTTTTTGTGTATAATATTTTTTAATTAAATTTTCTAATTCTAGTATCTTACCTTTGATGATATCGCCGTTATCTGTACTAGATTTAAGATCTTCTAACTGTTTCTCAAATTTTTCTATGTCTTTTTTATTTTGACCTTTTTTTAATTGCTTACTTATTTGCATTGTCAAATATTTAATTTTAGTCTTTGTAACATCCCACCATTCTTGAATATTTCGGAATATTTCTATCTCGTTCTTCCATATATCCCACCAAGTATTGAATGCTTTTGTAAATAGTTCACTAGTTATAGTGTTAAAATTCATTGCCCAAATTCCCGTCCCCTCTCAATGTCATCTAATTTTAATTTAGTGGATACTAAGTCGTGATCGCTGAATGGAAAGTGTTTTATATTGGTATCAAACACTTTACTACATAAACCATTTGAACATAAAAATGAAATCAATACGTGATTTTGAATTTCCTCTTTGAAAAGAATATTATTTTTTATTTGGGTTAAGCTTTCTCCATGCATCATATAAATCATACCTAGTAATACAATTTTGTAGTTCTATTTTGCCTATGTCGTCCGTCCGTCTATTGGGATATCTATCAATCTTTTTATCGAGAATACAATTAAAATCTCCCAAAACAATATTGTAATGATAGATACTATTATCTTCATGGTGATAAGAAATGTTTTGAAAAGAATCGAAAAATTGTTTTCTATCACTGCATAGATTTGGAGCATATATACTAAAAATATGAAACACTGCATTTTCTGTGTTTATCTCACATGTTAATAGTCTACCAGTCTTGTCAGAAAAATTAAAATTAATATCAAAAGCAAAATATTTACTTAAAAGGATAGCCACGCCCTTTGATTCGCTAGATCCACATAACCATGCACTAGCACCGCCCCCTTGTGCTTTCCATTCACTTTTCCACCGGTTAATATCAACTCCCGTACAGTAAACAAATACATTGTACAATCATATTTCTTTGATAGAGCCAATTAAACACCAACTCACGTTTTTAATTATCTCGTAGTCCATTAACATTAATTGTGACAAGTTTCAATGACATTATCTAAACTATTGTCTGGGTGTTTACTCGCTTGTAACGGATTTATTTTAACTTGACAATAAACACATTTTAACCTTTTCGTCAGCTGTGAAAAAAATTCACATTGACCTTAAAGATAATACATTTTCATTTTAAAATTGAGACAATATTTCCAAAAATAATTATAAATATCGTCACTGGATTCTTTTATATATACACATTTCAAATAATAATTCAATAAGAAATACAAGTCATGCAAATACACATACATATAACATATATTACAGTTTAAAGAAAAACACGCCTGTTTAAAGGCTACAAATTGTAAAGAAGTGGACATTATTATGTACAATCAAAATAATAGCAAATAATAACACATTCAACTAGTAATTACCGTCTGTTTAATTTTAATTCTTGATTGTGTATTTTTTTTAAATAAGATAAAACAAAATATAATGTAAATATCAAATAAAGTTACCATTTCAATATTCAGTTGCGGATCCTAATTTCGAATGTTTTGTTTTTCTATCAACGGATGAGGGTGTCGTTGTAATGTCACTTAAGTTTCTTTTACGATCAGTATTTGTCAAATCAAATACGTCATTTGGTGCCTTGAGAAATTCACGGATTTTTTCTTGTATTTTTTTTTAACCATCAGGACCGATGTGTACGCCACTGTGATAATTTTTATCAAACATTGACTTAACAAGCGCACGCTGATTGAAGAAGTCACTGATTGTGTCAATGTATTCAACTGTTGGATCTTTCATACACAGTTTACGGATAAAATTATTCACACTAGTAGAAGTCGCATTTAATATATTTGTGCTATTGCCGATCCCTTTTCGTGGAAATATACCACAAATACCAATCAAGGATTCGGGAAAGTGACTTTTTACCTTAGCAATAGCTTGTGTCAATAGTACATTCACTTGATCGCTATCATCTTTACATTTGCTTACATCATTTGTTCCCAAACACATAACAACTTTATTAACCATGCTGTTTGTATTATCTAATTTTGAAAATGCCCTGTCAATACATTGATCAATGTTGTTTAGAGTTGCGCCCGATATAGATGAGTTTATAAAGTTGTCATCAAATGCGCCAAGTCGTACACCATTTGATGCACCTAACAGTATATTAACAGCACTGATTGTACTTGTGTCTTTGTTATCACACCTAACAGTATATTAACAGCACTGATTGTACTTGTGTCTTTGTTATCACCAAGTTTATTGTCTACATTATTTGTTTGTGATGTTTGTTGTGCGTCTTGTTCAGTAGTTTTCCTACCCTCAATAATTTCAGGGGCATAGCTCCCAAAATTTCGACGTGCTTGATCCGTTTCATATACCTCACAATCTCGCCTTATATGCCCTTCCTGTTTACAAAATGAACAAGTTGGTGCACTCATACAGTCTCTTGCTAAGTGCCCCAGGTAGTTACAATTATAGCATCGCTTTTGCCATGTTGGTTTCTGTCTACATGCGTAGGATGGGTGGTTGGTTTGTTTACAGTGTAAGCATTGAGTTCGGTTATTGTTTGCGAATAACCTAACTTCAAATCGGCCAAAGTCAGTTCTATTGGGTAAAGTTGGGGCACAGTTTATGATTTGGAGATACCTTGAACCGTTCTCTATATTTGTACCTTTAATGTATCCTCTACGCACTGATCCTGGTATAACTTCTCCATACTTCATCATTTGTGTGGCAATATAACAGTCGCTTACCTCATAGGGAGCATCTTTGATTGTTACATTTGTGATTGTTTTTTCAACGTCTAAAAAGTTAACTGACCTGTTTTTTAGTGTTATTCCACCGGATATTAATTTTTCCTTCGTATTCAAATCCTTCACTGAAATTATACAGTCAGTTTCCGTGAACTGCACAGAACCAACATTGTCTAATTCTACCTTTTTCTCAATTCCATTCAAAATCTCTTCATGAGTAATCCCAATGTAAATTTAACTTATGAACAAAATTGTATTTAATGCAACAAATTGTAATTTGGAGAAGACTTCATAAGTTTGTTTAACTTGTGTCTTATCCATTTTGTCTATTTAATTGGCAAATAAAATATGTTTAAGCTTAAAAATTAAGTCGGGTGCTCCGGAAGGGTTTGCAATCCCTGCTCCACTATTGACACCCGACGTGTTACTGTTATATCATCTGATATGGAAATCGTGTTGGACACCAGTATACGTAAATAAATACAAATAACATAAATAAAGCACGAACGCCTACAATGCAAATGAGAATAAAGTCGAACCGAATAAAAACGTCGATATTTAAATTAGTGCACACAACGCGTTTCTGAAATGACCTTCATCAGACACGCTCAAAGCCAAAATATTTGAGTGCCAAATAATTTAAAAGTCTTTTGAGCTATAAAACCAAAGAGTCAAAACAAGATAGCCAGGCGAAGGTCACCAATTCCCGAGGGAGGAGAATCCAATCCCCGAGGGAGGAGAATCTTTGTTTTAATAATAATTACATGATTTAGGAACTGTAAATTTCGAATAAAGCATATCTAATAAACCATGTTAGTGCCGAAGCACTGGATACCAAGGGGATAATCAGAAACTGTAAATCGAAGAAAGACAGACAACACAATGGCCAAAAGAAAAGGACAGAAGAACAAACAACGATCTACAAAGCTACATATTGATCAACACGAACTCCATTAAAACCGGGGGTGAACTCAGATATTCGGGAAGGGTGAGCAGTTCCTGCTCCATATGTGACACCTGTCGTGTTACTCTTGTTGCAAAACCGGTGATATGTCATGAATGAGAAAAGGACCGGATTGTGATTACGACAAACGGAATATATCCGTGGTCATTTGTGGCACAGATACTCCGTAGCGGTTAACCAAGTCATGATGGCGATATATCCGTGGTCATTTGTGGCACAGATACTCCGTAGCGGTTAACCAAGTCATGATGGCGACCATCAAACTTTTGAAGTGATGACGTCAACGTAACCACTAGGAACGGAGGGATGCTCCGGAAAGGTAAGTAGTTACTGCTCCGCTAGTGGCACCCATCTGGTTAATCTTGTTATAAACCCGTTGACAAGTCAAGAATGAGGAAAGGTCCGGATTGAATTACGACAAATATGAACGTTTGTGACACAGATATTTCGTTACGGTTAACCAAGTCATGGTGGCGACTGTAAAATTTTCCAAGTGGTGACGAACAACTTATTAAACCAATAGGAACCCTTAGGTCAGTAGCTTCCTTGCTAGCAGCAACCCTCTATCAAGGAAACCTGGAATTTCATACCAACTGAGAAATATATGATGGTGTTGCTGGAATGTTGCTACATATAGATGGAAAGTTCACAATGGGAAAATTGAAATCGTCTCAGACTTCTTTGTCCTAAAGTTTCGTTCTTTACAAGTCAACGCTGTCAATTTCGAGGTGTAGGTCAATGTATGAAGCAGACATAGCTTTATATGTGGTATCCTTTATTTTATGCGATGGATGCGATCAACAAATTCACAAAACTTAGAATTATGCAGTGAAAAGACATCATCTATATAGTGGAACTTGAGAAAACATACATTATTTTTATTGAGAGATAATTTCATACTTTTTTGTAGGCGCCACTCAAAACATTGGTTACAGAAGATAAATTTTCTTTTTTAACAGAGAAATCTTCAATACCAATACCAATACTTCCAGGTATTATTAAGTTTGTTGTTGTCAGTGGGTGGGCTTTACCTCGATAATTTGACATGTTAATTGTGTGTGCTCCTTCAATCACACATATGTTTTATAATCTTTTATTAAAGTAGAAATACCCTTTTGAATGACATATTCATAATTCGTATCCGTATTTTTGGTTTGTAGATTTTGAATTTTATAACACAAATATTTGAATTTTGAGAAGAAAAACAACCTTCTGTTGTATTTTTGGGCATTATAATGCATTACCCATGACGGTGATGCCACATATACCGAATATGCGAATGCTCTTGAGTATTGATTGAATCCTGGGTGCCCGATGGCCCTTGACTTCTGATAACAAGTCTAACATCACTCGCTTGAGTTCGCACCCCCTATACTCACTACAAGCGTTAAGTTTTTCAGACACATACCTACGGCTAGTGGTTTCAACGGTCAGTTCGTTATATCTGTCCGGACTGTCCATCCATACAAGTAAATAAGTCTGGTAGTCGCGCTATAGCTGACAAATGCGCTATAGCTGACAAATTGCCAAATGTGACGATAAATACTTATAAAGTTAACAATTGATCTGTGAAAGCTCTGTTTTGGGTTGGGCATCTAAGAAATATAGAGCAAAACAAAACTACATGGGAAAGCATCGTAAAACAATAAAAACGTAGATATCTAATTATTTTAAAAGATTTTTGGAGCAAGAAAACCAAATAGCCCTGAAGAGAATAACCTAAATCTACTAAAGTCACAACAAATACGTAGATAGTAAATTAAGTGCTCAGTACACGTTTCTGGAATACAAATGGGCAAAGTTTACTTACACAAAATGCTAATAGTGAGTGATTGTTTGCTTAACGACAAGTGAGGAATTTTTTCCAACTATATCATGGCGAGAACAAGTTACATTTCAATGAAATGATGATGAGGTCCGCTTTAAATTTAGACTAACACACTTAGTTGGATTTCTATAGTGATAGCTTACTGAAACAACAGTCCGTGGGTAGATGACATCCACTCGGGACACTTTCTCTTGATGATAGTGTTTAAAAAACATTACCAAAGTATCACAGAAAAATAGAGTTACAAACAAAACACTTGTTGTTTACATTTCATTGATAGTCTTTGTATGTTATAGGTTGTTTTTACATTAATTTACAATGACGTTAAACACCAATCAATCAATCAACAATGATTGGTAGCTTTGTCTTTCTTCTTGTACCATTACCCTATATATATCATTTACATTGTATATATATATTCTTTGTATCATGTGTCTTGTGTACCCAATGTTGCCAGTTTCTATGGATTGTCCATTATTGATTGCCCCTTCGGTTTTCCCTAACATTTATTTATTTGCCATCGTCATGCAATAATACTGAATGGTGTGTGTGTATATGATGGGGGCGTCTGCTGCACGAGCGAGGCGGATCTAAATACACGATTCTACCTAATATAATGATGCGACGTTATGTGATGACTGTCTCGTGTATTGAGAACGGATACCAGGCTACTTGTATGTAAAAGACAATTGTTGTAGCCCCAAAATGGGGAGTGATAGTTTTAAAGTAAAAAATTTCGACAACATTTCTTAGATCCCAGTTTTGACTAGCAATCAAAACGCCTAGGATAAATAACAATCAATCAATCAGTCAATCAATCAATCAATCAATCAATCAATCAATCAATCAATCAATCAATCAATCAATCAATCAATCAATCAATCAATCAATCAATCAATCAATCAATCAATCAATCAATCAATCAATCAATCAATCAATCAATCAATCAATCAATCAATCAATCAATCACGAATATTGCTAGTTTAGTATGTGTTTGGATATATTTCAGGCATGCCAATGAATAATCATGGAAACTATATAGTACGCCTCGGTAATGTTATAAGATGGTTAGGACAACAGGCTGAGGAACTTGGTGTTGAAATATATCCTGGCTATGCAGCTAGTGAGGTATGTAGCTATATAATTTGGGTAACATTTTGCGACGACTAGGTCAACAGGCCGAGGAAAATATCGTCTTTATGTAGTTGATGATGTAAGTTTAGCTATGTAGTCTGGAAAAAGAAAAAAAGACAAACGGACAAACACTACATAGAAAACTAAAGATTGAGCCACTCGAACACCACTCAAAGCGGGGGGCAACCTCAAGTGCTCCGGAATGGTAAGCAGTTTCTTCTCCATTAGTGGCACCCGTGTAAAATTATTTTTCCATGACTGTGTCGTCCTTGCTTAGTTATTCCAGATTTCGAAGGTGTATTTTGTAAATCTTTAATACTAAAAGTTGTTTTGTGTGTCGTTTCTCAGTTTTGCGGGTGAAATTGTTGTATATTTATATACATGTATTATCTAAAAAGATGTTTGCTAAGCCCAGTATTAACACTCTAAATTAATGAGTTCGATATATATAATCAATTATGGCCTAAGCAAGGAGAAATATACCAGTGTGTCACCAATACAGCCGAGAAGCTGTAGCAAAAACCACTCTCATTTAGTATCATAGATAGCACCACGCTATGCCGTACCAAATAATTATTTTGTGCTAGTACGTCTCCATGCATACCAGAGCAAATACTTATTTTTGTGCTAGTTCGTCTCCATGCACCGCTCTATACCGGAGCAAATATTTATTTTTGTGCTAGTTCGTCTTCATGCAACGCGCTATGCCAGAGCACATAATTAGTTGTGTGCTAGTTCGTCTCCATGCAACGCGCTATACCAAAGCAAATAATTAATTTTATGCTAGTTCGTCTCCATGTAATTCTGCGACAGTATCAGGACATGCACGACATATCAGTTTAGAACCTAATTACTGTATATCCATGACTACCTCTTCTAATAAGATAAACAAACCAGACTGTCTACACAACCGTATCAGTGGTGTAATGGTTACCACGCTTGCATAGAGTGCAGTAGATCGTGGGTTCGAGCCTCTCGAGTCAAGCCAAAGACTATAAAACTGGTATTTGCTGCTTCTCCGCTAAGCACGCAGCTTTAACGAATAAGACCAAAGACTGGTTGGCTCGGAATCAGAATAATATGTCCGAGTGGAGTGACATGTCTACCCGCGTTGTTGTTGTTGCAGTGAGCTAGCACTATAAAGATAATCACTACTATAATCGTGTTGGTCTAGTACGAAGCGGATATCATCATGGTCATTTCATTGAATGTAACTTGTTCTCGCCAGAATATAGCTGAAAAACCGGACTTAATTGACACTTAAATTTACTTGGAATGTAAATGAAATTATTTACACTTAAGGTTTAATTGAGACTTAAATTTAATTAGGCCTTTTGCAACCCAGTCCTGCTCATTTGGGGCTAAAAAACAATCAATCACTCACTCACTCACTCAATAATAGTAAAATAACTGTTCACAGTCATTGGAAAACAATAGTTGTATGTTTTAAATAAATAGCACAATCTTATATTTTACAAACACATATGATTATTTTTAAATATCAACAATAAAGGTTAGGGGTTGTGATGTTTATCGTGGCGGTCAGTTTTATTCGTGGGGGAAATTGGAGTACCCAGCGAAAACCACCGACCTGCCGCAAGTCACTGACAAACTTTATCACATAATGTTGTATCGAGTACACCTCGCCATGGGCGGGATTTGAACTCACAACATTAGTGGTGATAGGCACTGGTTGCATAGGTAGTTAAATCAAACTACCATACGATGACCACCACGACGAGCCCTTCCGGTGCTCCTGGTAGCACTCATTGATTATATTAAAGTTTTTGTGTTCATTGTTATTTGACCTCAAGTATATATGTTTACACTGTTTTTTCCCATTCGGATGGGAAATATTTTTGTTCTTATATAAGATAAGATAAGATACGATAAAATTTTATTGTCCAATCAAGGTCACAGCAAGGGGCGGAGTCACCACAGTGATTTACATTACAAAAAACATTCTAATACATAAATGTAATAAACAGTATACAAACAAGCAATTCGCAGAAATTAGATTGGTACATAAGTACTAAACATATATATGTCTCTGATGAGTCTAGTATTTGGAAGAGTCCACTGGACAATTATTCTATACAATTGCATGTGTGAATATTTACTTTGTCTTTGTATTTTTAGACAGTTAATATTATTTTTTAGGTTTTATTTCATGAAGATGGTAGTGTTAAAGGAATAGCTACAAACGATGTTGGAATACACAAGGATGGATCACCAAAGGTATTTCTGTCTGCGTTTTCATTCAAGCATATATCTATGATAAAGCATGTGATTATAACAGTTTTTAAAGTAGAATGTAAAAGTAAAAGTAGTTGAACTCCGCCACTTTTTATTGAAATGCCTGTCTGGTCCGGAAGCCCATCATGCGGACTATGTTGGATGTCTACGTGGTCATTAAATAGGGCTCTGTATTTAATACACATTTGCTATTTGGTAAAGAACATACACTCTGATGAATTATGTTCAAAATGGTTTTCATTGGGCAATGAACAAAATAGAGACATTGAGATAAGGATAGAAACACAATCAGACTGATTCACATCACCCCCTCATATTAATTGTTAGGAACTGCTTACCCTCCCGGAAGACCTTAGTTCAACCCCGGTTTTAGTGGGGTTTGTGTTGCTCAGTCTTTAGTTTTCTGTGTTTTGTTTTGTAAATCATTGTTTGTCTTTTTATTTTCTTTGGGCCATTGCATTGTCTGTCCTTCGATTTATGGCTTCTATTTGGTATCTTCAAACTTTTCTTATGGGCGAACAGTGTGTGTGATTCGTCTCACACAACAAGGGGATTCCCTATATTATATCTCGAAGTGAAGCAACTACATGTAGGTCATATTTCGATATTATGTTGTTTCGTATTTTATTGACCAGAATAATGTTTGAAGACTATAACATTCTATTGTATTGCTTTTCTGTTTTTGTAGGACACATTTGAAAGAGGAATGGAATTACATGCAAAAATAACAATATTTGGCGAAGGTTGCCATGGACATTTAGCAAAGCAATTATATAAACAATTTGATTTGAGAAAAAATTGTGAACCTCAATCATATGGCATAGGGTTAAAAGAATTATGGGAAATAGACCCAGAAAACCACAGACCAGGAAGGGTAGAACATTCCATAGGTTGGCCCTTTGTAAGTATGTTTTAAATTTACAGTTCATGAATAATGTAATTGATTGAAACTAAAGTTCTCCTCCCTCAGGCATACGTGTCATTGGCCGATTTTGGCTATCATGTGTAGGCCCTTAAGTTTACTTGATTCAGTCTTTTATATTATTTGACTTTCGATCTTTTGACTTTGAGAGTACTTGATGAAGGTCATTACAGAAACGCGTCGTGCGCACTAGATTTGCGATTGTTATTACTAGTTTTCTATTTATTTATTTATTTATTTTATTTTATTTTATTTTTTGTGTTTTAACGCCACTTTCAGCAATATTTCAGCTATATCATGGCGACCAGTTTTAATGGTGGAAGAAGCCGGAGTACCAGGAGAGAACCACCGACCATGGGCAAGCAACTGGTAAACTTTATCACGTGTGGTTGCGAGTCGAGTGCACCTTTTTTGTAATTTACAAAACAGGGCACAAAACCCACGCCGTATTGGTGATAGGCTTGTATGAGTTGTTAGGTAATCCAACTACCTAACTCATTGAGCCACCCTCCCCTTGTTAGTTTTCTAATAAGAATAATGTATATGAATATGAAAAGATTGTTCAAATGACGTTTTTTTTTTTTTTGTATTATGTCGAAAACGTCGTTTTAAACGCTTTATGTTATGTCGAAAATTACGTTTATTGCGCTTTATATTATGTCGAAAAGGACGTGTATTATGTTTAGTATTATGTCGAAAATGACGTGTATTATGTTTGGCATTATGTCGAAAATCATGTTTATTACGCTTTTTATTATGTCGAAAATAACGCATTATGTTATATTGAAAAAATGAAGAAAAAAAAATCGTTTGTTTTTAATTTTAGCATAGGAATACGTATGGTGGAACTTTTCTGTACCATTTAGACGAAGGACCTCTGGTTAACATAGGAATGGTTGTAAGTCCAATCAATACTGTATTCTATTTTGTTTGTCTTTATAATTCTAATGGACCTTTTTCAGTTTATAGGGCAGTCTACATTTCAATATAAGAAAAGTTTGACGATACCAAAGAGGTAATCAGAAGCCGTAAATCTAAGATACCAAAGTGGTAATCAGAAGCCGTAAATCTAAGATACCGAAGTGGTAATCAGAAGCCGTAAATCTAAGATACCAAAGTGGTAATCAGAAGCCGTAAATCTAAGATACCAAAGCGGTAATCAGAAGCCGTAAATCTAAGATACCAAAGAGGTAATCAGAAGCCGTAAATCTAAGATACCAAAGTGGTAATCAGAAGCCGTAAATCTAAGATACCAAAGAGGTAATCAGAAGCCGTAAATCTAAGATACCAAAGAGGTAATCAGAAGCCGTAAATCTAAGATACCAAACAGGTAATCAGAAGCCGTAAATCTAAGATACCAAAGAGGTAATCAGAAGCCGTAAATCTAAGATACCAAAGAGGTAATCAGAAGCCGTAAATCGAAGAATGAGAGACAATACAATGGCCAAACAGAAAAGGGACAAAATGACCCCCCAAAAAATGACATACAAAATATTATGCAGAAAATAAAGGTTGAGCAACACGAACACCACTGAAAGTCCGGGCATGCAATCTTATCTTATCTTATCGTCCACAATCGGACGTGAACACCAGCCATTACATCGCCGTTATTAAAGTTGACATAAAGAATAGTTTTAAAATACAAAAAAAAATGTACTTAAAACAAAATAACTCTTTTGTATACATTTCACATTCAATGAATATGTACATTTAAGATGAAGATATAAATAATCGTCAAACGCTTCTAATATGTGATCTTTCTTTTTATATTGCAATCAGTGTATTTACTTTATTAATTAATGCTCTTTTATAGGGTTGACAGCATAAAACAAACATACAAACATGGATATATATACATATACAAACATGAACATACAAATCAGTCATACATTAAAACAAACATAATAATTATGCAGCTATATTAAGTCCACTCTCCTCTGATTATATAAATGTGTATGTGTAAACCTTTATACGTCTACCAGACATATAGTCTCCTGGTACCCAGCGACCTGTGTAGAGCGAAGGGTAATAGCAACTGGTGGAACACAGCGCTGAAGACACCGAATAAGACATTCAACAAAATCACTGCTCTTTTTTGTGTGTTAATTGAACACATTTTTGCCACACATGTCATTGCAGTATAATCACAATATAGATACATTGTATATTTATTTTTTAACATTGAGGTGTTGGTATATCTTTACAAATTGTGAACACATTTTTATTGCACAATTAAATCGTCTAGTGCAGGTAGGACTTGACTATCAGAACCCATACATCAGTCCTTTTAGAGAATTACAGAGATATAAACACCATCCTAGTATAGAACCAACGTTGAGAGGAGGAAAACGTATTGGTTATGGTGCTAGAGCTCTAAACGAAGGAGGTTTCCAGGTTAGATAACACTTATATCACCATTAAAAACTTGGTTATTTCTACCTCTGAGAGGTCGTTTTCTAGAATAACTTGATATAACAATAGTAGGTCCCTTTGACATCTACAAAACAAGAGAGCTCTAAATCTAAACGAAGGCGGTTTCCAGGTAATACATTTAAAATTAACTCTTGCACAGTAAAAGAGAACATGTTCCATTGTAATTTGGATAGTATAATTATCAACAATATGCTTGATCACAAAGCTATCAATAAAAAAGAACGCAACATTTTAATAACAAACCCAACGGCGACATTCACCAAACTTATCTTCCCCACATTTGTGTTTTACGTTTCGTAGTGTCCAACACGATTTTCATGTCAAATAATTTTGTGTTGTTTAACAGTAACATGACGGGTGTCACATGTGGAGCAGGAACTGCAGATAAAAGGTTGAAGATACCAAAGGGGCAATGAGAAGCCGTAAACTGCAGGACAGACACAATAATTGTCCAAAATGAAAAAGGACAAACAGTGATCTACCTACCCAGAAAACTAACAATCGAGCAACAGGAACCCTACAAAGTACAGGGGGTAAACTCGTGTGCTTCGGAAGGGTAAGCAGCTCCTCCTCCACATGTGACATCTGTTGTGTTATTCTTGTTAGAAACTCGGTGACAAGTCATAAATGAGGAAAATGCTGTATTGTTACAAGCGGACCATATCCGTGGTCATTTGTGACACAGATATTCCGTAACGGTTAACTAAGTCATGGTATAAAACTTTCAAAGTGATTTGTGATTTCTACTTAACCAATAGGAACCCTTAGTTCAGTAGCTATATTGTTAGCAGCAATCCGTTATCAAAGAAATCACGATAGGAACTACAAGCTCTGTAATATATCCAATCAAGTGAGAGAGATATATTACATATGAAGGTGTTTCTGTAATGCTATAATTCCAACTGACAAACGGGTGTCCTCATCGTCGTCATTGATGATTATATCCGAATGGAATGCTCATATTAACCATCTTTTCATTTTATAAAATCGTAAAAATAAATTCTTCGATTGCACATAAAATCTCATTAGTCACTTAAGTAATCATTCGTCGTTCATTATCCCCTCCTTGTAAAACGTCAAAATATTAACTCAAAAAAAAGTCACTAGCTTCTGTGGGGACTGCGCCCCCAGATCCCCTGCCTCGGTAAAATTCCAACCCAAGCTACGCCCATGGTGAACCGAAAATTAAGAAAGTTAGTCCTGAAAGTATATGGTCCTCATAGCAAATTGTTTGAAATAAGGGAAATTTCGTTGTTGAGGCATATTACAAATATGTTGCAGATGTTGATTTTATTATTTTCCGTTTTTTTTTTGTTTACTTCTTTGAGTTTATTGATGACAGTGAAAAGTATTTATTACACGTTTGATATATAAACAACAACGTATATGTTTCAGTCTATACCGAAACTGACATTTCCAGGAGGATGTTTAGTGGGATGCAGCCCAGGATTTATGAATGTTCAGAAAATAAAAGGCGTACATGGAGCTATGAAGAGTGGTCTAGTAGCAGCCGAGGCAGTGTTTCAAACCATTCATAGCGAAAGTTTGATGTCAAATTCTGCAACAGCAGGTCTGGAATTTTTCAAATTTAAAACACATTTCTCAAAAGAAAATAAACTTATTAAGTTGAGTGTTATAGTTATGGTGTTTAACGTCACAACAATATTTAGTTTATTAAATTGGATGTGGCCATTAATGCTTATTGGATACATATAGTATAAGTCTAGTTTGTTACGAAATGTTTGAAGATACGAAAGTGGTAATTAGAAGCCGCTATTCGAAGAAGGACAAGACAAAATAATGGTCGAAAGGAAAAATGACAAAACATCATACAATGGTAGAGAAAATACTTTACACAGAAGACTAACGATGGAGCAACACGAACCTACCTTAAAACGTGGTTGACTACAGGTGATTTGGTAGGTTAAGTGGTTCCTGATCAGCTAGTTACACCTGTAAATTATATTTACGTTTAAATAACTGAAGATATATATTTTTCTATTCTTCCAAGAGAAGATGTAAGACGTTTGAATACTGATCACTTGTATGTGAAATTCAAAGTGTATTGCCTTCGTTCTTTAACGCTCAAATGGAGGAAATGTGGACTATCCAACACCAGCAAAATATATTCATACAACATTTATAGTGCTTTACTAAGAACCTTTTTAATCTCAAAATCATATTTATTGCATTCAGTGTAAAGTAAAATTCACATTTTGTAAATGACAAGACATTGACCAGCTCTGTCATTTTTAAATACAAAAACAAATCCCGAGTTAAACATTAAAAAAGAAAAACTTTTACATAAGCCGGATTCAAGCATATTCGTTTCTTTTTCTCTGCGCGCATTTATACAAGATATGAAACCGTTACTCCTACATTGGTTTGTTTTATGGTGTTTAACACCACTTTTAACAATATTTCAGTTATATCGTGGCGGTCAGTTTTATTGGTGGAGGAAACAAGAGTACACGGAGAAAACCCACCGACTTCTCATTGACAAACTTTATCACATATTGTTGTATCGAGTACACCCCGCCAAGAATGGGGTACTCCTACATTGAATACATTGTCAACTTGATCATGGTACAATTGGTTCGTATTTTAATAGGTCTTAATCCAGAAATATACGAGGAGATGATCAGAGCCAGTTGGTTGTGGAAAGAGTTGTATGCAGTACGTAATGTTCGTCCATCTTTTAAAACGAATCTTGGGTTGTATGGAGGTGTACTGTATATGGGACTAATTGATATGCTAACGAAAGGGAAAGAACCATGGACTCTTTCACATGGAGGTAGAATTTATATATATATTAAAACTATTCTTTAAATAGAAAATGAAGTATCATGTCATCCATATTTATGATGTCATGAATAGTTTTCTTTTTTTGTTTTTTTTTAAAAACTGTATTACCCAACGTTTGTTTATGTATTGCCGTTGGATAGATATTCAGTTATCAAGAGAGGAAGGTTGGGATCCCGTTAATCGGTTTAATCCCGCAACAATTGTGTTCCTGTCCCAAGCCAGGGCCTGTGGTCTTTTTGTGTTCACTGAATCAAGATGAGAGGTGATTGTTGCTTTATTGATATTCGAAGAATTGTTGACCATTACTGTTTAAACTTTCTTTTCATAATACTAAGTATTCTTTGAATTTCCATGGATACATGTAAGCTGTCTAAGTTGCACCGACTCCATCTTAGCTTTTTCCTTAAAAAAATTGTCTGTTTATTCTTGAAAATGTGCTTAACTTGACCACGGATTTGTCCCGTATCTGGTAGTCACAACCCCGTCCTCCTTCCCTCTTTCATGAGGTATCCCTGGATGTTTATCAATAGTATTACGACGGATGCTATGTGTGGAGCAGTAATTGCTAACCCTTCCGGAGTACCTGACTTCACAAACATTTTATTGGAGTAGTGTTGCTCAATCTTTAGTTTTCTGTGTTGTGTTTTTTCGACCGTTGTTAGTCTTTTTGTCCATATTCCATTCGTATTTTCTGTCTTTTTGTCCCTATTCCATTCATATTGTCTGTCTTTTTGTCCCTATTCCATTCGTATTGTCTGTCTTTTTGTCCCTATTCCATTGTTATTGTCTGTCTTTTGTCCCTATTCCATTCGTATTGTCTGTCTTGTTGTCCCTATTCCATTCGTATTGTGTCTTGTTGTCCCTATTCCATTCGAATTGTCTCTCTTGTTGTCCCTATTCCATTCGTATTGTCTGTCTTTTTGTCCCTATTCCATTCGTATTTTCTGTCTTGTTGTCCCTATTCCATTCGTATTGTCTGTCTTTTTGTCCCTATTCCATTCGTATTGTCTGTCTTTTTGTCCCTATTCCATTCGTATTATCTGTCTTTTTGTCCCTATTCCATTCGTATTATCTGTCTTTTTGTCCCTATTCCATTCGTATTGTCTGTTCCTCTTCGCTGTACCGCTTCTGTTTATCCCTTTTGTATCCTTTTAGAATAACAGCCAAAAGCATTAGTAAGTCTTTTTCTCTTAACAAAGTTAAGCAAAGGAGATTATGAAGGAATTCATATGTTAATTAGGACAATCATGTTTATCTCCCTTTCAAACTTGGTAAATGTTTGGTTTTGTGTGAATGAAATCAGAAACTGCTAATGGCAACAAATCTTGTAAATATATTTGAAAGTTTTATCATTCACTTAGTGCTTAAGATGATTTAGTATTCCGTGTATGGATATCAATATCTCTAATCCGTATCAGTAGTGTAATGGTTAGCGTACTCGCCTCGATTGTGGTAGGTCGTGGGTTCGATTCTCGGTTAGGCTAAACAACCAAAGACGGCAAAATTTGGTATTTGTTTCTTCTCCTCAGCACTCAGTTAGAAGTAGTAAGGGCAAAGACTGATTGATTCGGAATCAGAATGATGTGTCCAAGTGGGGTGACACGTCTACACGCGGACTGTTGTTTCTGTGAGCTAGCACAAATAGCTGAAATATTCAGTCTCGTGTCCAAATGGAGTTACACGTCTACACGCGGACTGTTGTTTCTGTGAGCTAGCACAAATAGCTGAAATATCCAGTCTCGTGTCCAAGTGGAGTTTCACGTCTACACGCGGACTGTTGTTTCCGTGAGCTAGCACAAATAGCTGAAATATTCAGTCTCGTGTCCAAGTGGAGTGACACGTCTACACGCGACTGTTGTTTCTGTGAGCTAGCACAAATAGCTGAAATATTCAGTCTCGTGTCCAATTGGAGTTACACGTCTACACGCGGACTGTTGTTTCTTTGAGCTAGCACAAATAGCTGAAATATTCAGTGTCATTTGGCGTTAGACAACAATCACTCACTCTACTTATCGTGTTGACAGTTAATATTGTGATACAGATTAAATAAAATGACGTCACGAAAAATTTAAATAAAAATCCGTCAGCGGTGTGGTGGAACAAAAAACTACTGTTCGCCATGGCTACCTGTACTATTACAATAAACTTCCCACAAATAAATAATCGAATGTTTCTTTTGTCGGGACAAATAAAAGCTTGTACACAGTGTTAGTAAGTGAAAAGTAAACATGGCTTTCGTTGCACGAATTAATAATAAAGAAATAAACAATGTGATGGTGACCATTGAGTCTTTCATTGCGAATTCAAATTTGTTGAATGTGTACAACTAATATATTGAATTGAACAACATTACAGCATGTACTGATCAAATATTTCTTGATTTTTTTTTTCTAAAAAAAAGGTGCTGATCATACTAAGCTAAAACCTGCAGCAGAACATACACCGATTGACTACCCTAAACCAGATGGACAAATTAGCTTTGATCTTCTGGATTCAGTAGCTTTATCAGGAACAAACCATGACCATGACCAACCTTCACATCTTATACTACTGAATGAAAATGTGGCACTTAATCAAAATCTACACTTGTATGATGGACCGGAGGAAAGATATTGTCCATCGGGTAGGTTTAAGAGGGCAAACATGGTCGTAAATGTAGGCATGGTAGCTGGAGTTACAGCACCCTATGACATAAGTGCAATGTACCAAGTCAGGGTCATCACGGTTTTCACAGTTTTCCGGTTGTTGACTGATTTTGTCTGTTTATATACTTATGAGTTTTGACTTTCCCTTTGTAAGATTGTTCGGAGTTCGGTAATTTTGTTATTACCCTTATTTGCCACATATGGAAAGAAAGTTTAAACATTGATGATCAACAATTCCACCAGTATCAACTAAGCAAACAACCACCTATCACATAAAATTATTGAACACAAACAAGACGGCATATGGCATTGGAAATCGAGGTCCTGGCTTTGGACATGCACAAAAATGAGCAGGGCGGTTAATGGGATTCAATTATCTCTTGATAATTGCAGCTACAATATATATATATATATATATATATATATAAACCTAAACAGATTCGCTGCCATTCAAAAAGACTATAACTTTTTCACAAAAATGTATTCAATACATTTTTTGTGATAAAGTTTGCAAAAGACTTGCGGAATATTTGTGAATAGCGGCGGACATACCGCTTCTCCGCTAATATAATTGATAGTCAGGATATAACTAATACATCGTAGTCGAAAGTATCATGACCGTAAGACTTGTCCCAATACCGGTATTATAGTCCAGTCAATCTATGAGAAAAATAGCCGAACGGGAAACAAATTGCAAAAGAATTTCTAAGTGGTGTTTTAGCAACTTTACTGCATCCCCTTTAACAGAAAAAAAGTCTCTATGGATATATTGAGGATTAACTATATTTTTTAGTCTTTATAATTTGGTACATTTTTACCCTTTAAAAGGAGATAATTTCTTCAGTTCTGTAGTACAAATTTGCAATCGTAACTACTCGGCCATTCTCGCTACCCTGCAAATAACCTCGTATGCATTAGGCGTATAAATCGCACTACTTTTCACATGTCAGTTACATGAAAGTTTGATAAAGTTATATTTTAAAAAAATTTCTATATTTCAATTAAAGTTTTAATTAGTTTTGCATGATTAGATTTTACTTAGTATGTCTTCTATATTGGATTTTCGTGGACTATATTTTTGTGCGGCTTAACTTAACTTAACTAACGGCAAACAATTTAAGAAGAATTTCTACTATGTACGTACAGGTTATTTGCAGGGTAGCGAGAATGGCCGAGTAGTTACGATTGTACAAATTTGCATATTAAAATATTGACGTCTTTTTTAAAGCATATCGTCAGAAACAAATATGGTTTTGTTTTAAATATCATACTTGAAATAAAATTACAACCTGATGATACACATGGCAACATGCAGTTACCATGGCAACAAGGAAAACTCCAAAGCAACGGTAATGTGTTTTCACCCTTAAAATTTCATATTTTTATCATTTTCTCTTCATCTGCTTGGCCATTTGATTGTAGAGCAAATTATGTATGGGGGTATTCTATAATGATTCCTCATTTTTTGTCTTCGACACTACAAAATTTGTGAACGAATAATCATACGAGCGATTCAGTTGTCATTGAACTTATGTTTCTGACAGCATCGTCGGTATGGTATTACACGAACAATTAAGAAAAAAAGTTGTATTTCATATTTGGTAAAATTCTTCTGAAATCCCGTGAAATCAATAAGCAATGCAGGGGCATATGAAGCAGGTGGGGTGTTAAAGGGTGGCTTTTTGAATTGTTCGGCATAGTTCATAATAAGTGGAATTTTTAGCATGAAATTAATAAATACACAGTGACCTAAGATGCTTTTGTGTAGTTTCCATTCCAAAACACCCTTTTGTGTTTGTCAGTTTTTGAAAATTATACTGTTGGGGCATGACTTGAAGATTCCCCCACACACTTTTAAACTTGTCCCCCACTCTCCGGTCTGCTTCTGAAGCTTGCCCCTTCACTTTCTTGTCCACTTTTTAGGCCTCCCTCCCCTTCCCTCATTCCCCCACTTTCCGGTCCACTCCTCTGTAGTGAACACTGTATTCGATTAAACAATCTCCATATAAAACTACTGCAGATGTTCGTATCGGTTATTAACAAAAGATATTATTATAACCTCTCATTTGAAACGTAAAACAAAATTACAACATCAGTAGTCACGATAGATTTTTTGTTGGGACAAAATAACCCAGGCCTTGTATGGCGAAACAATGGCGTGCTGGTCTAGTCAATCTCCGTGAAATTATGACAAACATTATACCTGGGGGTGGTTTGACAAAGATATCATAAGATTGATTGATTGATTGATTGATTGATTGTTGCTTACCTTCCATCGAACAGTATTTGATCAGCAATATTCAGTAGAGAACAAGTTCAATAATTATATAGGGGACCGTCTCCCTGGGGACGTCATGGTCATGATCGTATGGTAGATGGATTTACAACTACCTTGGTAATCAGTGCATATCACCACTAAAAGTGTGAGTTTGAATCCCGCTCATGATCGTATGGTAGATGGATTTACAACTACCTTGGTAATCAGTGCATATCACCACCAAAAGTGTGAGTTTGAATCCCGCTCATGATGAGGTGTACTTGATACTACATTATGTGATAAAGTTTGTCAATGACTTGCGATGGGTCTGTGATTTTCTCCGGGTACTCCGATTTCCTTCACCACTAAAACTGACCGCCACGATATAGCTGAAATATTGTTGAAAGTGACCCTATAACCCCCTCAATAATATATGAAAACAAAAAGAAATGATGGAAGGGATAGGTTAACAGGTCAACGACTTTTGAATGCCACAGAAACAGGTATATAGAGTTTGGCAGGGACGAAAAAAATAGTCTTTTGTAGAGGATTTTTCAAATTCTACATAAGAGTGTGCAAGGGTCGTGGCTGTCTGTAAGTAGTGTGCGAGGGCCGTGGCACTCTCCATGTTATCCACTATGGTCCACGATCAGAAACAAATGTGTGTTTATATTGCTAGTTAAGTTAATTATATTATATTGAAGTAATTTTATGTTTTGTATGCAAAATATGCACAAGTTGCGAATAATAGTAAGCAACAATAAATTACAAAGATATATGGAAGGTGTGTGATCCTATGGTGGATCTTTGCATGTCATTTTGGAACATTCTACATAAATGGGGAATTAAAAGACGCGACAATCTGTGTTTATGCATCATATGTCGCATCTAAGTAGTCCAAATAATTGTCAGGTCCACTAGATACTTTATTTCGTCTCAAGCGTACACCACGGCCATATTTATTTAGAATTTGTTGATGTCCTAACTTTGTGACAAATGTTATAACCTGACGTAGCATTAGACAGGTCTTGATTGAGTGAATGATTGCCGGTACTCAGCAATTCAGCTATATCATAGTGAGAAGAACTTAATTTCCAACTTTGTACTAGACCAACACGCTTAGTTGGAGTTTTATAGTGCTAGCTCACTGAAACAACAGTCCATGGATAGACATGTCGCCCCACTCAGACACATTATCCTGATTCCGAGCCAACCAGTCTTTGCTTTTTCTCCTTGATGCTGCGTGCTTAAAGGAGAAGCAACAAATGCTAATTTTATAATCTTTGGTTTGACCCGATCGGAGCTCGAACCCACGATCTACCGCACTCGAGGCGAGCACGCTAACCATTACACCACGTGCACTGATGCGGTTATGCAAACATTCTTGAGACAAAGATATGTCGTAAGACCATCAGAAGACATGATTTAGTCCCAAGACTAAAATGATTTTTTTTAATTGTCAATCACTACGCCTGACAAAGTTTAACATAAATGATTGCATTAATTTAAACATCATGAATAATAAACAGTAGGCTCTGGTGGAAATAGAAACGAAAGTAAATGTAAAAAGGACAACGCTCTAATGATGCACGGACAGTTATTAAATTTTCTGCCTGAAAATCATGCGGGACACAAATTATTCTTCATTATCTAAATAAAAACTAAAAAAATATCAGATGATCTGACCTTCCTTGCCTCCGAATATAACTTTTCTTCTTTTAGTTCATGACCGTGACTGCCGTAATTTTCAGGAAAAAATTAATGTGATGTCACTTCAAGTTAAAACGGTATTTGCGATTGTTTTATCTGTATTTTGTTTATATTTATTGAAAATATGTACTATGGTTGCATATATTTAAAGTTTTAGAGCAACTGAATGTTTATTTTGTGAAAGAATCATGCTTAATGAGCGTTTTATCAAAATATGATGTCCGGAAAAAATCGTCTGCTTTCCGTCCGGTAAAATGGGAAAGGTCGTGCATTTATGGCCTCAAATAGTAATAAAACATGCCAGGGGGCTCTAAAAATTAAACATACACTCTAGATAACTTATTTTAATTAAAAACAAAATCCTGGACCAAAGTGCCTGTGGTCGTGTTGTCCGATCTTAGCCAGTGTTGTTTTCGAATGGTCGATTAATTAGATGTTTCTTCTGACTTAGTTTCACTGTGTTTGTTTATTGATAACGCTAGTTATTTATTTAGTATTCCGAAGGTCGATTTATCGGATGTATTGAAAGTAGCGTTAAGCACTATAAGCCTAGCCAGCCTCAATGACGTAACTGAAATGTTCTGTTTTTTTTCAGGTGTATATGAATATGTAGAAACAGAGGATGGTAGTGGGAAAAGACTTCAAATAAATGCTCAGAACTGTATTCATTGTAAAACTTGTGATATAAAAGACCCTAGTCAAAATATTAACTGGGTGTGTCCCCAAGGGGGAGAAGGACCAGCTTACAATGGCATGTAAATTAATAAAAGAAATTTTAAAAAATTGGCACCACTTGTGATATTTTAATATTCAGACACAAACAATTATTATTTGTAGTGTATATATTTAAATAAAGATACTTTTTTTATTAAGTTTAAATATCTATAAAATGTTCTTTACTAGTTACATAATGTACAGAAATGTGTTTTTTATTTATATAATAGGGAAAATAACCTTAGACTGCAAAACTCGTGTTTAGAAAATGGAGAGGGGGTAAATAATAATATTGTATTGAAGTATAATATTGTATATGGAATATGACCAAAAGAATAACCAAGGAATATAACTAAAAAATGACTAGGATACGTTCCGTTTGTCGTCATCACAATCCAGTCCTTTGCTCAGTCATGATTTACCACTGGGTTTGTTTGTAACAAGAGTAACACAAAGTGTGGAGCAGGTAGGCACTGCTTACCTTCTGGAGCACCCGAGTTCACTCCCGGTTTTTAATGGGGCTCATTTTGCTCGGTTTTAGTTTTCTGTTTGGTGTTTTGTATATCCTTGTTTGTCCTTTTGACCTTTTTTGACTATTGTATTGTCTTTTCTTCTTGATTTACGGTTTCTTCTTAGATTTACGGTTTCTTCTTAGATTTACGGTTTCTTCTTGATTTACGGTTTCTTCTTAGATTTACGGTTTCTTCTTGATTTACGGTTTCTTCTTGATTTACGGTTTCTTCTTTATTTACGGTTTCTTCTTAGATTTACGGTTTCTTCTTAGATTTACGGTTTCTTCTTGATTTACGGTTTCTTCTTGATTTACGGTTTCTTCTTGATTTACGGTTTCTTCTTGATTTACGGTTTCTTCTTAGATTTACGGTTTCTTCTTGATTTACGGTTTCTTCTTGATTTACGGTTTCTTCTTGATTTACGGTTTCTTCTTAGATTTACGGTTTCTTCTTAGATTTACGGTTTCTTCTTGATTTACAGTTTCTTCTTTATTTACGGTTTCTTCTTAGATTTACGGTTTCTTCTTGATTTACGGTTTCTTCTTGATTTACGGTTTCTTCTTGATTTACGGTTTCTTCTTGGTTTACTGTTTCTTCTTGCACCTTTGGTGTCTTCAAACTTTTCTTGATATATATTTTTTTCTTGCAGAATATTAATTACACTAGCAAAATCGTGCAATATATTATTAGCTCACCTAGCCAAAGGCAATGTGAGCTTTTGCCATCACTTGGCGTCCGTCGTCCGTTAAGTTTTCACATTTTAATCTTCTCCTCTGAAACTCCTCTGCCAAATGAACTGAAATTTGGTAGGAAGCATCTATGGAAGGTCCTTTATAAAGATTGCCCATTTCGTCTCGATCCATTAACAAACATGGCCGCCACAGGCAATTCTTGTTTCTGATTGGCCGATTTTTTTAAATCTTCTCCTCTGAAACTGCTTGGCCAAATGAACTGAAACTTGGTAGGAAGCATCTATGGAAGGTCCTCTATAAAGATTGCTCATTTCGTCTCGATCCGTTAACAAACATGGCCGCCACAAGCCATTCTTGTTTCTGATTGGTTGATTTCTAAAAAAAATCTTCTCCTCTGAAACCGCCTGTCCAAATGAATCAAAACTTGGTACGATGCATCCTTGGAAGGTCCTCTATAAAGATTGCTCATTTAGTTCCGATCCGTTATCAAACATGGCCGCCACAGGTCATTCTTGTTTCTGATTGGTTGATTTCTAAAAAATCTTTTCCTCTGAAACCGCTTTCCCAAATGAACTGAAATTTGGTAGGAAGCATTTATGAAAGGTCCTCTATAACGATTGCTCATTTCGTCCCAATCAATTAACAAACATGGCCGCCACAGGCAATTCTTGTTTCTGATACGCCGATTTAAAAAAATCTTCTGTTAAAAGAAAGCTAACTCTTGTTTAAATATAGATATCTGTATTCAAAATGCATTTATCTCTATACAGATTTTTACAAATCTTCTCTGAAACCGCTTGGCCAAATGAACCGAAACTTGGTAGGAAGCATCTATGGAAGGTCCTCTGTAAAGAATGCTCATTTGGTCCCGATCCGTTAGCAAACATGGCCGCCACAGGCCACTCTTGTTTCTGATTGGTCGATTTCTAAAAATATTTTCCTCTGAAACCGCTTGGCCAAATGATCCGAAACTTGGTAGGAAGCATCTATGCAAGGTCCTCTATAAAGATTGCTCATTCCGTCCCGATCCGTTACAAACATGGCCACCACAGGCGATTCATGTTTCTGATTGGCTGATTTTTTAGATTCTTCTCTGAAACCGTTTGGCCAAATGAACCGAAACTTGGTAGGAAGCATCTATGGAAAGTCCTCTGTTACTATTGCTCATTTCGTCCCGATCCATTAACAAACATAGCCGCCACAGACAATTCTTGTTTCTGATTGGTTGATTTCTAAAAAATCGTCTCCTCTGAAACCGCTTTGCCAAATGAACCGAAACTTGGTAGGCAGCATCTATGGAAGGTTCTCTATAAAGAATGCTCATTTAGTCCCGATCCATTAACAAACATGGCCACCACAGGCAATTCTTGTTTCTGATTGGTCGATTTCTAAAAATCTTTTACTCTGAAACAGCTTGGCTAAATGGACCGAAACGTGGTAGTAAGCATCTATGGAAGGTACTCTATGGGAATTGCTCATTCCATTTTAATCCGTTAACAAATATGGCCGTCATAGGCAATTCTTGTTTCTTATTAGTCGATTTCTAAAACAGCTTTTCCTCTGAAACCGGTTTGCCAAATGATATGAAACTTGGTAAGAAGCATCTATGGAAGGTCCTCTATAGAGATTGCTCATTTCGTTTTGATCCATTAACAAACATGGCTAACACAGGCAATTCTTGTTTTAGATTGGTCGATTTCTAAAAATCTTCTTCTCTGAAACTGCTTGGTCAAAATGAGCTGAAATTTGGTGGGAAACACCTATGGAAGGTTCTGTATTACGTTTCCGCAAAGCAGAATGAAAGGTGAGCGACACAGGCTCAGCTCAGTGCTGAGCCTCTAGTTCTATTATGGACGACATTCACCAATATTCGTGAAATAATCCTATTTGCATCATTATATACCCTATGCTATGGATTATCATTTTTGAGCAGGTGTTTGAATATTTAAAGAGTTCTGAAAGGTTTCTTGTTGTCTAAGTGGTTCACCAAATGAACAACCACACACACACACACACACACACACACACACACCACCACCACCACCACCACCAAACCCTCTCTCTTATTCCTTTCTTCATTCTTTGGGTTTTTTTCCTTCAATTTACACATATCAATGTAAGAAATATTCATGCATGCTCTATCAAATAATGTTGTCACTTATTGTATATTAGCCGGAGAAGACTTCATAAGGTTGTTTAGCTTGTGTCTTTTCCTTTTTGCCCATTTGAGCAAATAAAATATTGTTAATCTAAACTACTGTGTATACTTGCATAGTTTACTCTGGTATTTGATCTTATTCGCTGATGATATTGCCATATTTGGAATATCACCGAACGTATTGCAACATTTACTCGAAGAATTACTGTTATATTGTAACAGTTGTTGTGTTTCGAAAAGGATGAAGGCCTGTAGTTAACCACATCTAATACAGAAATGTGGACTCGTACGTTTACCTTGGTATGTTGCTCTACTATAGTGGAAAGTTTCTAAAAACTCAATAACGTTAATCCCAACAAGGATCGAGAGCATTACCGTCACTTATAATCAATGAAATGAAAAACAAAACAATACCGCACCGTCGGAACAATTTCAAAATCAAAATATCAAAATACTGCACCGTCGGGACAATTCTAAAATCAAATATTAAGATACTGCACCGTCGGAACAATTCCAAAATCAAATATCAAAATACTGCACCGTCGGAACAATTCCAAAATCAAATATCAAAATACTGCACCGTCGGAACAATTCCAAAATCAGATATCAAAATACTGCACCGTGGGAACAATTCCAAAATCAAATATCAAAATACTGCACCGGGGGAACAATTTCAAAATCAAATATCAAAATACTGCACCGTCGGAACAATTCCAAAATCAGATATCAAAATACTGCACCGTGGGAACAATTCCAAAATCAAATATCAAAATACTGCACCGTCGGAACAATTCCAAAATCAAATATCAAAATACTGCACCGTGGGAACAATTCCAAAATCAAATATCAAAATACTGCACCGTCGGAACAATTCCAAAATCAAATATCAAAATACCGCACCGTCGGAACAATTCCAAAATCAAATATTTAAATTGTAGACATAGGCAAAATCGATACGCCAGCGCAGAAATGCATGTTCGCTCACTTGCCTGATTTTGTACATGCACTTCAATAAAAAAAGATGTGGTGTTAAACTAGTTTAAACCAAACATCTCCTCCTAGTGAAATGATGCAGTCAAGCAAGTGCATTCCGCATATGAGTAAAACAACAACCCTCACATATAAATAGGCGAACAGCGTTATTATAAAGAACGCTATAATCTTGAACATTATACATAATATATTTAAGCTTAAAGTTGTCATATTTAAAGGATATATTACTACTGAAACAAAGGAAGCGGTCCATATTGGATATAGCGGGTTTCTTTTTCAGTGTGAGTAGTCAGGTGAATGCCGAGGTGTGTACCACCAAGACATTCACCTGAATACGAATGATACTCAAGGTGTGGTGTGAATCAGTTGAATTCTGAAAAATTCTAATGATCTGTTAGAGTAGATGGTTACAATCGAGGTCCATCTCCTCATGCAATAGCATTAAAACATGTACACACCTATTCCTCACTCAACACTAAGAGACAAATTAAAAGAATTAGTCCAACGTGTTTCATTAAAAATAATGACCAAAGTAGATACAACTATCTTATCTTAGGAAAGAACAAATCGGGTATTGTAAAAAAACCACTGTGATTCTACCATAATGTTCTCTGAAACTGATATTATCAAAATGCCCGAGTTTTAGATTGACAACATATTTGTTATGTTTGGTGGACGTGTTTTTCAAGACAATCGACACTCCTATGGATACCAACTGTGCTCCTCTTTTCAACGACTTGTTTCTTTATTCGTATGAGGCATACTTCATACAGGAGCTTCTCAATGAAAACGAAAAGAAGATTACCCGATCCTTTAATTTCACATTCCGTTATATAGATAATGTCCTTTCACCAAATAATTCTAAGTTTGGTCATTTTGTTGGTCGCATCTATTCCATTGAGCTTGAAATAAAAGATACCACGAATAGTTAGGTCTGCTTCATACATTGACCTACATCTCAAAATTGACAGTGAGGATCTGTTAAGAACAGAACAATACGAGAACAGATATGATTCAATTTCTCATTGAGAACTTTTCGTTTATAAATATGTAGCATATTCCAGCAACACCTGCAATAGAGTATATATATATATCTCATACGATATTTCAGAGCTTGTGGTTCCTATCATGATTTTATGATAGAGGGTTGCTTCTAACAAGGAAACTACTGAACCAATGTTTCATAGCAGTTAAGATGAAGTTATCACTTCCAAAGTTGTGCGATCGCCATCATGACTTGGTTAACCGTTACGGATTATCTGTGTCACAAATCATCAAAGACCACGGAATCACTATCGGTCCTTTCCTCGTTCGTGGCTTTAAAGTAACACGACGGGTGCCACTAGCATAGCATGAAATGCTGACCCTTCCGAAGCACCTGAGTACACCCCTTGTTTTAATGGGCTTTGTGTTACTCGACATTTAGTTTTCTGCTTAGTGTTTTGTAGATCTTTGTTTGTCCCTTTGTCCTTTTTCGTTTGTCCATTGTATTGCTGTCATTCTTTGATGTACGGATTCTGGTCTTCAAACTTTTGAAAAACAAGTAGAAAAGCGAGCCTTTGACAGCGAGTGCAAAAAAAGTGATATTTCCCGACAGTATACGTAAATTGTGTTTAAACTGCAACGTTTAAAAGCCCAAACCAACTGCCTTGTTGTCTAAAATAAAAAAGAGCAGAAACAAGCACCCGTTCAAATTGTTTTTGGTGGTGTCTTCTGTGACGTCTGCGTTGATGCTGTTAGCGTTTACATGAATTAGGTACCAGAAAAGCAATGAAAATAATCGTTATATAATTTTCTTTGAGTCGAATAAATAAGCACGTTTTAACTGTAGTATTGGTTATGATCAAAGTTAAAAGTTGGTATAAGTTAAATTTTGAAATTCACGTGTGACACTACTTGTCGACTTTTCTATAAAGGACTGGGAGCTATAAGGGCCAAATTCGGCCCCACCTCAGATGTTGATAAAATTTTCTCCAAAATGTATTCACAATATGTGCTTTTCAGAAATAAATACAGTTAGTTAATATGTGTATCTAATTCCTCACAGCGGATCGACAAAGTCAGGTAATGAAAAGCACTGAACGTCATTTTTTTTCAGAATACAGAACGTACGTATCATTGTAAATAAAATGCATATCTTTATGATTTCAGGAATAAAAACATGTTCCGAAGCTGTATTATGAAATTAAAGTGAACGAATAGTAATGTCGCAACGTCACCCATTTTCGCGTGTTTCGGTTTGTTTCGCGTGATAAAATCTTTCATTATTTTGATCGCTTCATTTGTCAGAGGTTATATTATGATCCTGAAATTGCATGAATGATCTCAAGAAATCTGATCTAAAAATGTCATCTTTAAATGTAAGAACTACATACCACATCTATTATTTCACGTTCAAATTGTAGTTTTTCGTAATTAATTTTTTCGTGACCTTAACAAAGCTTTAATCATTTAAAAAATATATCTCATAGAGACCAAGTTTGGTTTCATCGTCTGCTATGATATTGATAATGTACATATTGAGGTCATATCAATTCAGAAACTTATTAACATTGATTGTCGAAAACTGGTCGAAATTTTGGTATTAATCTTAAAAGAAGTAATAGATAGGTTTATTTGGACAATAGAACTTTGTCATATTTGAAATTTGCTTAAGCACTTTTTTAACCGTACTTTATTCTTAGCAACAACCAATGCGATGATATATTCCAGTACATTTTTACGGACAACCATCACAAATCTATAAAAAAAAAATGCCAAGGTGCGGGTTGAGAGAAGTCCAATATTTAAAGATCGCTTTTTTTTTATAATATGGAAATATTTTGGGAAATGGTGTGAAGCAAAATGTTTAATGTGTAACGATTTTAGCTAGGAACCTGTGAGAATTTTTTTTAATTTTTTTTATAAACTGATAACAAGCCATGGAATCAGATATCCCATGTAAAGTGGTTGTCGATAGATAATTGTTTTACAATCAAGTATTTCATATATATTTATGATGAGAACAAGTTTACAACCATATGATTAATCGTGTAGGTAAAATGTATATCGCTGCCATGAGTCTATGTATGATTGTTTTGATTGTCACTAGAAAAAGAGGAGATGGTAGATATTATTTTGCTTTGTGACAAACCAACAACAACACTCCTAATAAACTGTTGCTATCAGAATCTGCTGTAAGTTGTCTTTTACGTGTAAGGAGTGTGTCTTTTACATCCCGCGCTAAGGGATGTATCAAATGTGTTCCTCATAGCTGTCTGGTGTCCCTTTCACATAAAGTCGGCGTTTTCCTAGAGGAAGCCATTTGTTATTTTATTTATGCCAAATTCGCAGTCATGTTAGGATTATAATAATAATAGGTTATTATACATTATTATACAGCTATAATTTTAATCCAATCAAAAACACGCATTTAAGATATGTGACCGTACATTATGTTTCCCGTATTGTACAACCGGAAGCCGTATTTTTTCCGTATTGGACATCCAATACGTTTTTTTTCGCATTGTACATTATGTAAGGGAAGTAACCGTTGGTTTTTGTCGTCTGCTAATAAATTATTTTTACTTGTAATCTACAATCAAATTAACTTGCTCGATATTTAACAGTTTGAGGGAAAAGAAAGTTTTTTTAATATTTCTGATTTAAATTTTCGCACAAATAAATAATTTTGTCAGACTTGGGAGAAAAAAAATAATCTGACTAAGGAAAATCAAGCAGTATAATACTTATGTAAAACTGGATATTGAATGGAACATTTCTGATTTCATATGTAAAGAAAAATAAATGATTCCATTCTCCCAAAACTTGTCTGTCCCATGGTAAAACAATAGCCCCTTTTAGGCTTATTTATACCTTATTGGCGACGGTCGCCCGACCATTGACCGATTGTCGTGCAAAAATCGTGCGATTTTCGCTTTCTATTGTTTTTATTAAATAAGAGAAATGTCTTAGAAAAATCTATTGTATACTAATTTAACCCCGTCACTTTTAATTGAAGTACCTGAACTAAGCCAGGAGGGGTCATTTATATCTGTGTTAGGACTGTTGAATGCTGGAACTGTTCCAACAGTGTGCTATATATTTTTTCATTTTATTATAGGTTATGAAAAAACCCCAGCTGAGTTGCAATTGTTCAAAGAACATATGGTTGTGATCGTCTTCCGTAATTAAAATCGTCAAAATGAAATACAACCGAATCAAATGGTGACTTGTTTCAACCTCATTTAAAATATACCTTGACATTCTTTCAAACTTGTACATCACGTTCACGATCTTTTATTACAACAGTATTTCACTCAAGTGTACATTTTTTCCTGTTCTAGTTAAAGGACTTTATCAAACAGAATCATACAGTTTACATGTAATGCAGTTAATACGCATTTAAGAGCCCCAGCTTTGTACTGCTCATGCTCAGCAACGGACCACCTTCGTCAATTGTTTTAGCTCATCGATGATCATGATATTCACTAAGATAAATAGCACGGTCTGTGCAATATTCATTCATTCATTCATTCATTCATTCATTCATTCATTCATTCATTCATTCATTCATTCATTCATTCATTCATTCATTCATTCATTCATTCATTCATTCATTCATTCATTCATTCATTCATTTATCTATGCTTTGGTGTCAGTGTTTCAACCCTTGACAGAGTTTTAAATTCAACATGGGTAGACTTAATTACCTTTCATCTTAACTGAACTTGAGCCGTCGTGGTCTTATGGTAGTTGAATTTACAACTACCTGTGCAATCGTTGCCTATCACCACTATTGAATGCTGGAACTGTTCCGACAGTGCGCTATATATTTTTTTCATTTTATTATAGGCTATGAAAAAAACCCAGCTGAATTGCAATTGTTAAAAAAAATATGGTTGTGATCGTCTTCCGTAATTAAAATCGTCAAAATGAAATACAACCGAATCAAATGGTGACTTGTTTTAACCTCATTTAATATGTACCTTGACATTCTTTCACACTTGTACATCACGTTCACGATCTTTTATTAGAACACTATTTCACTCAAGTGTACATTTTTTCCTGTCCTAGCTAAAGGACTTTATCAAACAGAATCATACAGTGTACATGTAATGCAGTTAACACGCATCTAAGAGCCCCAGCTTTGTACTGCTCATGCTCAGCAACGGACCACCTTCGTCAATTGTTTTAGCTCATCGATGATCATGATATTCACTAAGATAAATAGCACGGTCTGTGCAACATTCATTCATTCATTCATTCATTCATTCATTCATTCATTCATTCATTCATTCATTCATTCATTCATTCATTCATTCATTCATTCATTTATTTATTTATGCTTTGGTGTCAGTGTTTCAACCCTTGACAGAGTTTTAAATTCAACATGGGTAGACTTAATTACCTTTCATCTTAACTGAACTTGAGCCGTCGTGGTCTTATGGTAGTTGAATTTACAAGTACCTGTGCAATCGTTGCCTATTACCACTATTGAATGCTGGAACTGTTCCGACAGTGTGCTATATATTTTTTTCATTTTATTATAGGTTATGAAAAAAACCCAGCTGAATTGCAATTGTTAAAAAAAAATATGGTTGTGATCGTCTTCCGTAATTAAAATCGTCAAAATGAAATACAACCGAATTAATATCAAATGGTGACTTGCTTCAACCTCATTTAAAATATACCTTGACATTCTTTAATACTTCTACATCACGTTCCCGATCTTTTATTAGAACACTATTTCACTCAAGTGTACATTTTTTCCTGTTCTAGTTAAAGGACTTTATCAAACAGAATCATACAGTTTATATGTAATGCAGTTAATACGCATTTAAGCCACAGAAGAATATTTCTATTTTCCACACCTTGTGGTGTGGGGTCGCTATTGTGCATGCGAAATATTAATTGCAAACCCCATTGACTGGCTATTTGCTGCCTGTCTAGAATATTTTATTTTTTTCTCGATCGACAGTTCAGAAGCTAGAAAACAATATGATGAATATTGTCTGTCAATCATGCAAACAATAACTTATGCACATGACAGAACGCATTTTCAATGCACTACATACACAAACTTTTGATCCATCATTTATCCATTGGAGGTTGATTTAAGAGAATGGAACTGATAGAAGTTAAAGTTTAATTTGGGCGAAAAAGGGGAAATTTATATAATTTATGAAAATGTGATGTGAATTTTAGGGATCCTCAGATTCAAATCCATTCATCTACTTTTCTACACTTTTATACATATTATACATATGTATACCCGTTATTTCAAATGATAGTAATGTTATTTTAAAATATTTCCACTTTGTTTTACTTGTCGTTTTCTTTTAAGAGCCCCAGCTTTATACTGCTTATGCTCAGCAACGGACCACCTTCGTCAATTGCTTTAGCTCATCGATGATCACGAGATTCACTAAGATAAATAGCCCGGTCCGTGCAATATTTATTTATTTATTTATTTATTTATTTATTTATTTATTTATTTATTTATTTATTTATGCTTTGGTGTCAGTGTTTCAACTGTTGACAGAATTTTAAATTCACCATGGGTAGACTTATAGAAAGTGTGTAATCGTAAAATTCAGTGGTCAACGATCCCAGTCTGGTGGCAAAAGAAAGGATATTGTTCTGATATGCCTAACGTTGTGTCTGCAATAGACGGAACTTCACATGAGATACAAATTCCATCCAATGAACCCCAACAAAAAACATACTTTCAGCAAACCAATTATTTTCATTGCTTGATATGAAAAGAAATTTTATAAACAGTGATAATCATAAATTCCATCAATATCAATAAAACAATTACCTTTCATCTTAACTGAACTTGAGCCGTCGTGGTCGTATGGTAGTTGAATTTACAACTACCTGTGCAATCGTTGCCTATCACCACTTAAGTTGTGAGTTTGAACCCCATTCATGGCGAGGTGCACTCGATAAAACATTATGTGATAAAGTTTGTCAGTCACTTGCGACAGATCTGTGGATTTCTCTGGGTACTCCAATTTCCGCCACAAAAGTAGTAACTGAAATATTTTTGAAAGTGGTGTTAAACACCTAGCCTCCAATGGACAAATGATGGATCAAAAGTTTGTGTATATAGTGCATAGCATAAAACACCTTTGGGTCATAATGTGGCATATCTTTACAAGTACCAATAATACTACAACAATATTGTTTCCCACACAATTATGGGAACTGTTATACACATATCATGTCATTAAACAATGTACATGTACTGAAAAAGAAACAACTTCACTTTCAAATTTTTTATTAACAATTACATTAAATTATCTCCATGATCTCAAAATTATGTTTCAGTGTTTACTGCATCTTATCACATATTTTATTGAAATAACGCCGAATTTGCATGTGTAATAAAAGCATAATTTGCGGCGTGTTATTTGCCTCCGGGGCAATAACATGTTATGTGCCCTCTTGTGGTTTTTATGGACCCTATACCATGGACAGGAATAATTACATAGAGATCCACCCAACCCAAGCACAAGTTGCAAAAATTTCATATCACCATCCATCAAAATGTCTAAATCAAAATGTTTCCCCTCAACTTCAATACTTGCTTTTTCGTATAATGTGTTTATTTTCTGAAAAATGGGTTTGCAAGCAAGTTTTAAATTATCATAATCTTCTTTGCGGTAATTACAGAAAAGGACAACACGACAAAGTTTGAAATTCTACTAACTTTTGACCCGTCCCCCGAAATTTTAATTTTTATCTTGTCTGTTTCAGGATTTACATGATACTTGATGTACCGGATAATTTCGCTTTCTAGACTAACATATGCGCCAGGGATATTTCCCGGAATTCTTTCAAAATGATATAAACTGTTAATATCTTCCTGGCATTGATGAAACCAGATATGTTCGTGGTAGCCCATCACTAAATACTGCCAGTTCCCTATAAGCGCTCTCGCTAACATTAAATTTTTCCAAAATGAATAACAAATCTTTAATTTTTTGTCTTTCCTCTTCAGGCAAATCTTGGTATGAAGATTTGCTGGACGACGGATTGAAATCGACTTTAACAGTCTGCCCATCAGTACTTTCTAATTTTAAGTACTGGGGTACAAGGCCATAGGACTCTACAAACCACAGCGCAGTTTCAGCCTTCGATTTAAATTCTTTTATTTTCCTTGATTTGTTATTTTCGGTAATTTCCGAAAACTCTTTTTCACTATTCGCGGTTCCAACTTTTTTTTTATTGATTTTACATAATCTATAAAGCGACTGTTCGTATCTTTCAGACTGTCAAGTTGATTTGACAGATTCTGGTTTTTTTGCAAGCAAAACCCCCTCAAGGCATATTTCTTCCTGTAAACTATTATGTAAATCAGAACACTTTTTTCAAATTCTATGTTGTCGCTTTCAAACTTTTGTAAACTAAAATTTAATTGTTTTACATTTTCTAACTCATCTGAGAATATTGCGATCTTATGCACATTATTATCAAAAGCAATTCGCTTCCTCCCTGTCAATTTTCTATTTGATAACAAAACTTTAATAGTCTTACTTGAAAGTCTGTTTTCAAGTCTCTCTGTGAATTTTAACTGGAATGATTGTAATTGAGAATTTAAAATATCTATATATTTAAAATCGGGGTATTTGTCCTTTGCTTTGGAGAGCACCTTGAACAAGGAGCTTGTAATTGAAAATGTGAGAGCTATCTGTTGGATTGTGCCCCAAAAATATCTACTCCTTTTGGATCAAACTATTTTACTTCATTTTAGAAGTAGCATCAATAGACCATTAAACCTACCTCAGTATCCCGGTAGTAATAACTATTTCAGTATCCCGGTAGTAATAACTATTTCAGTATCCCGGAAGAAAATATATAATCAATAATTGGAGGCTTATGAATTTTTTTTATTTTGGATAAAGTGGTGTTTATTTTATTTTTATCTTACATTTGTATATAACTGGTACGTGCCGACATACCATCGTCTTTTACGGCAAATATTGCTTCTCAAATATCAAAACGTCATCTAAGCGCTTAGAATATTTGAACATTTTCCCGTCGTTTTTCAAAAAATTTAACACCTCGTACACCAAAAAAATACTTTAACAGTATTTGTGTTTTATTTATTTTAATAATCTGGTAAAATATTTTTCTGGTACACGACTGCGGAGGTGCTTAATTTCTTCGAAAACCGTCGAAATATCGCGGGAAAAATTCCACGAAATACGGAAAACAAATAACGCTCATGATGTCACAATGACGTCAAATACGTATCGATTTTGTTGGAAACAAGTTTTAACATCAAAAGTATGATGTCGTCTATAATATAAAACACATCAAATTTTAATCAAGTATTTTCTAAGATAATGATTCATTAAATATGGGGCCATATATGGCACTTATAGTCCCCAGTTCTTTTTATGAGCATTGAAGCCGGATTGCATGCACTAAGTTTTTCTCCTGGTTTCAATGTACACAAACTGTATTTAGAATAAATACAATTATTTACAGAAACATAAGTTATTTACTGATGAATTTCATTACTTGAAATGAATCATGAAATGTATAGATATTGTGTATATAATGGTCTCATATATACAATCAGAAGAGTGAAAATATTGATTTAAGGGTCTGACCGAAGTTATAAATAAATTGATATTTAACAACCTTCACAATCCTCCACCAACAAAATATTTTGATATAATCATTAACCCTCTATACTCAAAACAACTGCTCAATTTGGTGTTGGTGGAAGACTGTGGAGGTATATAAAATAGCTAAAATGTACATTAAATATTTCGTTTATAGTCCATTTTTAGCATTATCCGTCTAATTATGATGTCATTATGACGTCATAACGCACCCAATTTCACGGAAAGATATATTTTTTGAAAATTTGTTTATATAACGATTAAATTAGTAAATTGTTTTTATTCTATGTCAAACATTATTTTTTTAATATAATGTGGGGCCAATTTTGCACCTTAACGCCTCTCCCTCTTTTTTTTTTTATCTAATCATAAAATGTTTTATATGAATTTTTTTTTTATATATATAATTGTATCTAAGAATAAATAAACACATTTTGACCGAATTTTTTAAATGACACTGGAATAAATTTATAAGTGGAAAAGTCAGATTCCAGTAAATTTTTCTATATTTTCTCTAAATAAATTTGTAATTTAGATGAAAGTAATCGATATATAATTGAGTCTTATAATCAATAAACATATTTTGACCGTAGTATAAGGTCATTCTGTTATATACGAATTCAAAGTTGAAATTTCTTGTCATCGGCATCCAAAAAATAAACCCTTCCAATCAACTTTTAACTATCTTACAAAGAATTAATTTTATTGTTTTTAAAATAGCAATTAGATGTTATTCCCATCTTAAATAATCAGTTTCAATATTTAAGATATATTTAGTTGTTATCGAGTTATGAGTAAAGCAAATCGTGTTCACACATTCATTTTGAAATCCTTCCACGTACTAGGCAGTCCCTTGTTTTACGACATTAAACGGGCGCGGTACATTACCTGGAAATCAATTGACTGGAAATAGATTTTCATCATATAAACACCTATATCTATGGTTTGGAATATAGTACAATAAAATAACCTACCATGCAGTCTTTTTAAATGTTTTAGCTACATTTTGAACTAATTTTTGTAAAAAAAATAATTTTATTTACTATCTTAACTCGTGACTGGAAAACGTTGTGTATCATTAAAAATTTCCTCTTTTGACTGCCTGTAAAATATTTCAATCACATTTTTTTATATTTTATACATATTTTTGGCAAATAAAACATATATCAATGTTTAAGTTAGAGTTTAAGGTTTTAGAATATATAAAAAAAATTTAGACTTTGATCATTGTGTATATAAAATATCGTGACTGGAAAAATCTTTGACTCTAAATTATTAAATCTAAATGGCGACTTAAAGTTTGATGTTTCACATTTCAAAGGCTTGAAAAGAATAAAAAATAATATTTCTGTCAAATATTGTTGATTGTAATGTTTAATTTGAAGCATAAAGTTTTAAAAAAAAGTTTGGTTTCCAAATTTTGACAATGTTTAACGGGCAATACCTTGACTGGAAAAATCGGTGTTGTTATTTTTAACTGTTATTTTTAAGTGTTCTACGTAGATCGTTTGACATCTTGGAAGATCTTATAATCAACAACTGTATGTAATATGTCATTCATTATCAATTCTTGGCAATGAAAAATGTCAAAAGTTACATCAGGACAACAGGTTTTTGAATTTATAAAACTTTAAAAAAAAATCCTGCACCTTATACAAGAAATATTGTGAATAAAATAAATCGTTGAAACTTAATTTTCATACAAGATGGCGAATTAATATTGGTTCCTTCAAATTGAAAATGCTTTAACATTATTAAATTTACAATTCTGTCATAGTTTTCTATCATTATGCATTAAATTTGAACACGAAAATTCTGAAAAATAGTTTGACTGGTGGAATCGAAAAAAAATGCCTTGTCTGGGAAAATAAGAACTTTAAAATCCGAGATATTTTTGTTGTACTTTTTTGTTATTTTGAATATTTATTAATTTTTATTCTTAAAATAGTTTTATTTGATCATTTATCATTCTATTATTTTTCTTTTGATAATAAAATCAGATTGTTTGCTTTGCTTTATGCAATCAATTAAATCAATCAATATACTAATGAAATGATGAAATAAACATCAAAGGGATTAGCAATTATATTTTAATTTAATTTAATTCTTTATTTATTTCATGAGGATTACATGCAGCCAGAGGCTACTAGTAGCTCTCCTCAACATAGATAAATACAATAACGAAAATACAAAAATATAAAAATTATATTTTAATGGTGTAGTAAGCGCCATGCATGTTTCACAATGTAATTATTTTAAATGGCGTTATCTCTGTTTTATGTTAAAACAACCTTAAAATAATATACTCAAATTAACAGATGAATTATTAACAATGACAGGAAATTGGTAATAAAATATGACACATGTTTACACCCTGTGGTAATACTGACCTGACATCATTAATTTTTAAATTATGGTTTTGTTCTTTTGCATGTCTATTTCTTAATTATGTCTCCCCTTCGAACGAAGGGAGACATATTGTTTTAGTCTGATTTTTTCTTCCACTTCCGCTTCCGCTTTTTCCGCTTCCGCTTTTTCCGCTTCTTCTGCTTCTTCTCAGTGAAGCTTGTCCGGACCATAACTTGTTTGTCTTTTCAGATAGGTCAATTATATTTGGTATGTGGGTGCATGATTAATAATTAATAAATACATATTTGGTTGATAAACAGGGGCGTAGCTGGAAGTAAAACTATGTGCAATCAAAGAACTTCGGCGAGGGGTCTGGGGGCTGCCTAAGGCCCCCATCGGGTCCAATAGCCCTTTTCACAAAAATTCTTACGATAAAAAATTGTCGTAAGTGTAAAACTAAGATTAAAAAGAGTTTCACAAAAATACTTACGATAATCTTAAGTGTAAAAATAGTCCTAACTTTACGTGTAAAACTAACCTGTCCTAAGTGTAAAATTTTGATCGTAAGAGAAATTTTAGTCTTATCTTTTATCATAAGTGAAAAAAATAGAAAAAAAGATGGACGATGTATTGGCGCTTCGACTTGAAAATAAGAGAGCAATTCATCGTTAGCGCATTTTCTCTGACCGTATGACAAACCTATTTACACATATTGATAAATGTTTATTGAAATGAATATGGTTTAATACAAACAGACGCTACAAATGTCATTGTTGTTTACTCCTTTTTGGCGTGACTAATAACAGAGTCTGTCTATAACGATGCATTCCGTACATTTACCTCTTCAATGCAGCAGTGTATCGTTTACATGACCAAAAAATCAGGATAATTCTCATTAATTTTAGATTTCAAATTGGGAACGATCGACAATCGGAAAGACTACATGTACTTGCAAACTTGGGGAGAATTTTTTTTTTCATTTTTTTTTTGGATAAAAACAGAATACGGGATTTTCTTCTAGACATCTACTTCGCTTACAAAAGTTTTGTATGAACAGCCGCTTTAGGACTGGAATTTTCTGGATCCAATGATATCGTTTTGATTTTGCCTTTATATTAGTAATATAATTTATTAATTTCTGGCAACTTCGATGATCATCGAACACTCTGGCAATACATAAACTTGTGTACATTCTTCTGTTATATTAATATTAATATATAACAGGGATATTTATTCGTCTTCATGATTGATAGATGATAAACACATCTTTATTTGGGTTATCTCAGAAAAATCGGGATACATTTTCATCAGTAAAAGAACAAGCGTTTGATTTTATGTGGGATGGGATTAATTGGAAAAAAGGGGTAAATATTTTGCTGACAAATAACCGATAAAATGAATTATATGAATAGGGTTTTTTTCACACTCCAGATGCACTCCCTTAAAAAATACTTCTACCAAAAGTAACCACGCGTGGATGATGACGCACAACTCCAAGTAATGATAATTATTACAGATCATTTTAATTTACATGCATTAGAAATGTTCCTCTATACGAAAATCATACCCGTTCATATTTTGTGCAGTTATTGGTGACCGATTCATATACATTTTTTTGTATTAGATAAAAATTCAATATAAACATACAAACACATCATAGCATAAAAATTGCTTATAAATTAGTGCCGGGGATATTTTTTAGAATAATTTTATTTAAAAAAAATGCTTTGTTGTGCTATGGAAATGAAACTAGGTTGCTAAGGAAGATGGTTTATGGTGTTTAGCGCCCCTTTCAACAATATATCGGTCAGTTTTATTGGTGGAGAAAACTGGAGTACTCGGAGAAAACCATTGACCTGTCGCAAATCACTGACAAACTTTATCACATAATATTGCATCGAGTACACCTAAGGAAGAATTTTTTATCGTAAGTGTAATTTTAGTCGTAAGATTAAAATTTGTCGTAAGATAATCTTTGTGAAAAGGACTTAGGAATTGTCGTAAGATAATCTTAAGTGAAAAAGTTAGGACTATAGTTACGAATTTTTGTGAAACCCTACATAAAACAAAATCATGTTTTCTGTACCAAAATTTTGAAATATGTTTGCTATGTCTGAAGCCATTCAACATACAACAAAGTAATGTAATATTATATAAATAACACATAGCTGAGAGGGTGGTAGAGCAGATTGTTACCCCGAGAAATTCATTGTCAACCGAGGCGAAGCCGACAATGAAATTTCTAGGGGTAACAATCTGCTCTACCACCCTCTCAGCTATGTGTTATTTGTTTTGTTATACTGAATGCTCTTTTCTCCTTGTTTCATTATTTTTTATGATTTTGATGGCCTGAATTTCAATTGCTGTTGTCTTTAAATGTGTTAAACTGTGATATTGATGATGTGTAATAAATAAGATTACATACATTTTTTGTATTTGTTAATATTTTTCTGCCATTTTGGTGTATGCTTTATACAGATGGGTGTTCTTAAATGAAAAGTGAGCAATTTTGTCAGCTATGCCATACCACAGTCCAGTTTTTATTTTTGACAGAAGATAAACTCTGCCATGTGATAGACTAAATTATCACACTCTGCCATGTGATAGACTAAATTGGCACACGCTCCTTAACCATAAGAAGACAGGAAATTTACATAAAATATAATAAAATAATTTGGCATACTAGTAGATAAAATAACAAATGGCTTCCTCTAGGAAAACGCCGACTTTGTGTGAAAGGAACACCAGAAAGCTGTGAAGGAACGAATTTAATACGCCCCTTCTCCCGGGATGTAAAGGACACACTCCTTACACGTAAAAGACAACTTACTGCAGATTCTGATAGCAAGTTTATTAGGAGTGTTGTTGTTGGCCTGTCACAAGGCAAAAAAATATCTACCATCTCATCCTTTTCTAGTGGCAATCAAAACAATCATACATAGACCCATGGCGCGACACACATTTTACCTACATGATTTATCATATGGTTGTAAACTTGTTCTCATCATAAATATATATGAAATACTTGATGGTAAAACAATTATCTATCGACAACCACTTTCCATGGGATTTCTTATTTCAAGGCTTGTTATCAGTTTATCAAAAATAAAAAATCTCACCATTTCCCTAAATATTTCCATATTATGAAAAAGCGATATTGGACTTGTCTCCACCCGCACACTGACAATATTGTTATTTAATAGTCGGTAAAAATGTACTGAAGTATATCATCACATTGTTTGCCGTTTAGAATTAAGTACGGTTCAAAAAAGTGTTTGAAAAATTTGAAAATGAATACTATTATTCAATTAAATCTATCTATTAGTTCTTTATGGTTAATACCAATTTTTCTCTGATAGTTCTGGTTTACACGTCCGAACATGTGCTATTGTATTATTTTAATACCAAATATTACATATATGAATACTAAATACTTTATTTTATTATAGTGTCACATACCAATATAAAACATTTCATACATCTGTACATGTTTAAAACAATTAAAAACGTACACAATAAAATTGTATCAATTATAATATTAGTACCCAGCCACATATGGCGTATATGAGACACTGTCAATATATACACCACATACCTAAGATATTTATGATTTATTAAAATACATGTTATTGCAAACAATACTTTCTTCTATAAAACATATTATATAAAGTTTTTGCTAAAAAAAAGGTTGGATTTCTTCATTTGACATGATAAAAAGGAATTTATCTTCTAAAATGAGATTTTCAAAATTTTCCAATAAAATACAAGCATTTTCTGTTAAAGCATATCGTAAATCTGAATAAAAATCACAATCTAATAAAAAAATAATTTCATCTTCAACAGAATTTGTGTTGCAAAATATACATTTCCGTTCATTTAATGGAATTGTTGGCCTGGTGTATCGACCTGTCTCTACTGCTACTGGTAAACAACCACTTCTAAAATTTGATAAAATACGTCTATGTTGTCTATTTAAAACATTTACATATGAACTAACATTTAAAAATCTTTTAAATTTTCTATAAGTACGTAACTTATTACCATTTGGTTCGTTTCTATCATCAAAACAAGTTATTTACCCATTCTGTATTGTTAATATTACAAAGTTTAGCTTTTATATTATGCAATTTATGTCTATTGAAATAAGGACTATTTATTATATCCATAATATATAGGTTATTAGCCTTTTCAATACATTTTTTGTCCCATGACCTAGATATGTTCATACGCCACATGTGGATTTTATAAGTTAATCTTGTATCACATGTGATGCGCTGTCGTAAGAAACGACGAAATGTTTCTATTGATTGAATTGACTTGAAACTACAGTATCCCATATCTCCTTGACTGGTAACATTTGACGCAACAGCCGAGAAGTATTATTAGTTAGTTCTATTTGCTTCTCCCCTTAGAGATTCACAGTATATTATAAATGAAATTTATTCCTACGGATAGGGATTAATATAAGTTCTTGTAACTTGTTTCCCAATCCTATGAATTACTTCTTATTATGTAATGTATATAGCTGAATATTGTAATGTTATATTGAATTAATTAATAAAATATATTTAAACTAACAGCCGAGAAACATTCTACATGCATTGTTTTGCACAGTCTATACCTCCCTCCAGTTCGTATGACCCCATAAACCCGTGCCATAATAAAGTACAGGCTCAACTAAAGATTTGTAGTGTATTATAAACATCACAAGTGTGGACACAGAAATGTACTGTCCAAAAGGCAAGTGTGGATGTCAATATTTCATATTATTAACTGAAAAAAAAAAATTCATGGACACAGGAGTCCTGGATTTTTTTAATAAAAAACTAATCCTGGATTATTATTTTTGCTTAATGTCCGGTCCTGTGTTTTTATTTCAAATTTTCATCATAGCCCCCCTCCCCCTCCCAAGGGATATACAATTGTATCATTAATAATAAATTAATAAATAATAAATTCAGATTTTCTATTTAAAATAAATCTCATTTACAAAACCACTGATATTTGTTCAATTTTTAACGCTGATTTAAGCTTTAGTCGCAACAATTTTTATTTTTCTCTTTAAACTGTCGAAACAACATTTATTTAACTGTAAAATTCACAAATAAAATTCACACCCCCCTTTTTCCCTTTTTTCTTGTTTAAATCAATGATCAACAATATTCTAGAATCAAACAAATGAATAAATATAACATAGATTGCTTTTACATGCATCGTTTTACCATGCGGAGTCAGTGTGTTTTAAATCGGTCATCCAATCAGGCGCTCATTATTCTTGTCCAAGATAAAAATACATCGCTAAAATTACCTGTGGATGTTTCCCCACTTCAACTCGTAAATTTACATGGAAATCGGAGATATTTCGTCATAAAACTTCACACATGGTTTTGTCTATCATATTTCTTGAAGACAAACATAAAATTGTATTGCATTTATCAATATTTTATGAGTATCAACAGTTTTTTCAACACCGTATCTGTTTCTCGATACAGCCGCAACTTCAACTCGTAAATTTACATAGAAATCGGAGATATTTCGTCATAAAACTTCACACATGGTTTTGTCTATCATATTTCTTGAAGACAAACATAAGATTTTATTGCATTTATCAATATTTTATGAGTATCAACAGTTTTTTCAACACCGTATCTGTTTCTCGATAGAGCTGCAGCTTCTACTCGTAAATTTACATAGAAATCGGAGATATTTCGTCATAAAACTTCATACAGGGTTTTGTCTATCATATTTCTTGAAGACAAACATAAGATTTTATTGCATTTATAAATTTTTTATGGGTATCAACAGTTTGTTCAACACCGTATCTGTTTCTCGATACAGCCACCCGATTACAGTGACCGGTGACCCACATTAGCACGTTCTACCAGTTTTTTCTTAATAATGTTGTTTAATAAGTCATTCCACCACATGAAATAAATTTTGCGTATAAAGCTGACAGTGCTCTACTTGCAGACTTAGTAACAAGCTGTTATATTTTGAATGTATTTATATTGATTTTAATTTTAATGCAATATGTAAATGATGAACTTTAAATATGTACTTTTAGACACAACTTCTGCTACCCCGGTAGAGGTTGCCCCCGTTGTAAAGGAGTAGCTTTCTAAATAAAAAAAATATATATTAAACAAGCAAAGATTTCAATTACTAACTTTTTTAATCACAATACACATTATGTTGTGACAACTAGAAAGCTGTATCTGACGTGAGCGAATAAATGAATATAACTGATTTAATAGAAAGTTTCATGTATCTTACACTAAAAATCAATCAATCAATCAAACCATGTGTATTACTACACGTATGGAGTTAACTGGATGGTACTGTCGTGATCAGGACGTAACTAAGCCATGTGTATTACTACACGTATGGAGTTAAATGGATGGTACTATCGTGATCAGGACGTAACTAAGCCATGTGTATTACTACACGTATGGAGTTAACTGGATGGTACTATCGTGATCAGGACGTAACTAAACCATGTGTCTTACTACACGTATGGAGTTAACTGGATGGTACTATCGTGATCAGGACGTAACTAAACCATGTGTATTACTACACGTATGGAGTTAACTGGATGGTACTATCGTGATCAGGACGTAACTAAGCCATGTGTCTTACTACACGTATGGAGTTAACTGGATGGTACTGTCGTGATCAGGACGTAACTAAACCATGTGTCTTACTACACGTATGGAGTTAACTGGATGGTACTATCGTGATCAGGACGTAACTAAGCCATGTGTCTTACTACACGTATGGAGTTAACTGGATGGTACTGTCGTGATCAGGACGTAACTAAACCATGTGTCTTACTACACGTATGGAGTTAACTGGATGGTACTATCGTGATCAGGACGTAACTAAACCATGTGTCTTACTTCACGTATGGAGTTAACTCGATGGTACTGTCGTGATCAGGACGTAGCTAAACCATATGTCTTACTACACGTATGGAGTTAACTGGATGGTACTGTCGTGATCAGGATGTAAGTAAACCATGTGTCTTGCTTCACGTATGGAGTTAACTGGATGGTACTGTCGTGAACAGGACGTAACTAAACCATATGTCTTACTACACGTATGGAGTTAACTGGATGGTACTATCGTGATCAGGACGTAACTAAACCACGTGTCTTACTACACGTATGGAGTTAACTGGATGGTACTGTCGTGATCAGGACGTAACTAAACCACGTGTCTTACTACACGTATGGAGTTAACTGGATGGTACTGTCGTGATCAGGACGTAACTAAACCATATGTCTTACTACACGCATGGAGTTAACTGGATGGTACTGTCGTGATCAGGACGTAACTAAGCCATGTATCTTACTTCACGTATGGAGTTAACTGGATGGTACTGTCGTGATCAGGACGTAACTAAACCATGTGTCTTACTACAACTATGGAGTTAATTGGATTGTACTGTCTTGATCAGGACGTAACTATACCATGTGTCTTACTCCACGTATGGAGTTAACTGGATGGTACTATCGTGATCAGGACGTAACTAAACCATGTGTCTTACTTCACGTGTGGAGTTAACTGGATGGTACTGTCGTGATCAGGACGTAACTAAACCATGTGTCTTACTACACGTATGGAGTTAACTGGATGGTACTGCCGTGATCAGGACGTAACTAAACCATTTGTCTTACTACACGTATGGAGTTAACTGGATGGTACTGTCGTGATCAGGACGTAACTAAACCATGTGTCTTACTACACATATGGAGTTAACTGGATGGTACTGTCGTGATCAGGACGTAACTAAACCATGTGTCTTACTACACGTATGGAGTTAACTGGATGGTACTATCGTGATCAGGACGTAACTAAACCATGTGTCTTACTACACGTATGGAGTTAACTGGATGGTACTATCGTGATCAGGACGTAACTAAACCATGTGTCTTACTACACGTATGGAGTTAACTGGATAGTACTGTCGTGATCAGGACGTAACTAAACCATGTGTCTTACTACACGTATGGAGTTAACTGGATGGTACTATCGTGATCAGGATGTAACTAAACCATGTTTCTTACTACACGTATGGAGTTAACTGAATGGTACTGTCGTGATCAGGACGTAACTAAACCATGTGTCTTACTACACGTATGGAGTTAACTGGATGGTACTATCGTGATCAGGACGTAACTAAACCATGTGTCTTACTACACGTATGGAGTTAACTGGATGGTACTATCGTGATCAGGACGTAACTAAACCATGTTTCTTCCGTTTTGATGCGTTTTCTATGTAAGACAAGCCATAAAGACAGCTGCGCGTGACCTTGTCTTACATGGCATTGTCAGCCAATCCAATCGGCCGAGTATAATCAACGAAGTCCGCTTCTACGACTGCTTTAGTAATATAAATTGTCGTCTTAGTAGATCTAAAAAAGCTTCAAATATCAATATCACCTGAATTTTAACTGATTTTCCATAATAGATTTAATGCGGTTTTAAATAAGTGTGTATTTACTGCATTGCACGTGGCGTTGTAATATTTTGTGTAGTAAACATGACATTGACATGCCAATGAATGAATGAAATGGACATGCTTTGTTTTTAAGTTGAAACGGAGGAAACAGGTACTTGCACTCGTCCTTATTGAAGATCTGGGATTTCTTCCACTCGTGAGAGAAATTCAGCGTCTTTCCACTCGTTCCGTTACAATGAACTCGTGAAAAGACGGCATTTCTCACACTCGTGGAAGAAATCCCAGATCTTCAATAGGGACTCGTGTATTAGTCTTACTACACGTATGGAGTTAACTGGATGGTACTATCGTGATCAGGAGGTAACTAAACCATGCCATTTAAACAACTTTTAAGTCTTTAATACAGACATAAATAGGACAAGTGGGGGAGTTGATTTTGTTAGCAGGAATATATATTCCGCATCGTTTTTTACACTATGAATACGAAGTGCGTATTTATCATAAAAAAATTCTGGTGTATTCTGTGTAATTGCATCTTTGTTGCCAATACACTAAGCATTCATTGTCCCTACTATTGTACTGTCCATGCTTATGTTGTCATCCATTTTTGTGATAGTATGTGGTCTTCATCGAGTGGTAGCGATTCTGTGCAGGTTTTTTTATCGTTTGTTTATATATGTATTGGAGATCCAGTTATCAAGAAGGGAGGATTGGGATCCCAGTAACAGGTTTAAACCCGCCACATGTTTGTGCCTACACCAAGCCAGAACCTGGATTTCCAACGTCATATCAGTGTTCAGTGTGTTCAATTTAACTGAAGGGTGATTGTTCGTTTTGTTGGTATTGGTACTTAAACTTTCTTTTCACAATTAAAGTATAAATAATATTGTTCTGTAATGTGCATGAATTAAAAAAAAACAAAGTAAACAAATGGAATCCTATAAATGGTTGATTAATTGCTGTTTAGGTACATTTCGATGACTTAATGATGATATCCTCTTTGTACTAGACCAACACGCTTACCTGGACTTTTATAGTGTTGACACACCAAAACTAGTCTGTATATGTCACTCCATTCGGACACATTATTCTGATTTCGAGCCCACCAGCCTTTGCTCTTACTTCTTATTGATGCAAGTTTAGAGAAGAAGCAAAAAACACCAATTTTATAGTCATTTAGATTGATCTGACCGGGGCTCGAACTCCCAATCAACTCCACTTGAGGCGATCATGTTAACCTCTATGAATGTAAACAGTATAATTTCATGGTTAGTTATACTGAATCTCAATGGATCAGTGTTAAATATTCAGAATGTTTTTTATTGCATTATTTTTTGTATACACAACTCACTATATATGAACATATAGTAACAAGACAGGTGTCACATCTAGAGCAGGAACTGCTTATCCTTCCGGAGCATCGGAATATTTCCCCGATTTGTAGTGGGTTTCATTTGTCTTAATCTTTAGTTTTCTGTGTAATGTTTTGTGTATCATTGTTTGTCCTTTTGTCCTTTTTCTTTTGGCCATTATAATGTCTGTCCTTCAATTAACGGCTTCTAATTACCCCTTTTGGTATCTTCAAACATTTCTTCAGCAAATAAGGAGCCATCATGGTCGCGTTGTATAGTAGTTGGATTTACTATCTGTGCAATCAGTGCTTATCATCACTTAAGTTTTGAGTTCGAATCCCGCTCGTGGCGAGGTGTACTCAATACAACATTATGTGATCAAGTTTCCTTAAGACTTGCAACAGGTCGATAGTTTTCTCCGGTTTCACCGATCAATAAAACTGTCTGCCACAATATAACTGAAATATTATTGAAAGTGGCATTAAACACAATAACCTTAACCCTTAAGCACATAAATACATGTTAATGCATTTCAATTGAAATTATAATAAAGCAATATAGAAAACATATATGTTTTATATCAAATGTTAATGCTGTGTACAAACATTGGGATCATTAGATGAAATATAAAGCAAGTTAACCTTTACAATCAAATATTAATACAATATAAAAGTCTTTATCATATATTATATATCAAAACTGAGGAAACTTTGCATTAAAAACTAGAGATAAAACCCTATGAGGAGAAAAACTCTAGAAAAGCATTAGTTTCCATAATTCAATTACACATATACCCATAATAAGTAACCATGGATATTAAAAACCAGTGGTTCACAGTATCCAATAATCATGCAATCGCTCGCCTGGTTTTCATTTTCAGATTTCAAAATATTACACAAAAATTCGAAACATATAAATCCAAATAAGTTAAAACTCAAACTCTTTCTGATTTCTCCATTTAGTATAATTTGAATCAATTGTTTCTGAGGAGAAGACTTTGGTATGATTTTAAAAATCAAAATAAGCCTAAGTTGTACAATCTGTATATTAAATTAGAGTCCACCCAACGGAAAATCTGGAATATATGTGTCACAAATTTGAGCTCATTGTGACTTAAAATGCGGTAGTGAAGGATAATGGAAAAAAATTAAGGACACACAACGGATGACAAGTGATTGCAAAATTGAAATTGTTACTAGATTTGACACAGATAATTTCTTCATACAATCTTTTAAGAAACAATAACAAGTTTAATTGTAATACAAAATCCTATTACAATACAAACAAAAACGTGTTCTTAAAATATCTAGCAACAAAAACAATTGAGAGCAAAAAATTACCCTCTTATTGTATTACACAAAATACTGGTGGACACGTACTGTGAAAAGGGCTGTTAACATAACTTACTGATGGGCACATTATGCTTAAAACTGTGAGAGGGGCTGCTAACATAATCTACTGATGGACACTTTATTATTAAAACCGTGAGATGGGCTGTCAACATAAACTACTGATGGATACCTTATGTTCAAAACTGTGAAAGGGGCTGATAACATAAACTACTGATGTACACTTTATTTTTGAACCACTGAGAGGGGCTGTTAACATAAACTATTGATGCACACCTTATGCCTAAAACTGAGAGGGGCTCTTAATATCAACTACTGATGGACACGGTATGTTTAAAACTGTGAGAGGGGTTGTTAACATAAACTATTGATGGACACCTTATATTTAAAACTGTGAGAGGGGCTCTTAATATCAACTACTGATGGACACCTTATGCCTAAAACTGTGAGAGAGGATGTTAATATAAACTACCGATGGACACCTTATGTTCAAAACTGTGAGAGGGGCTGTTAACATAAACTACTGATGTATACTTTATGCTTAATTCTGTGAGAGGGGCTGTTACCATAATCTACTGATTGTCACCTTATATTCAAAACTGTGAGAGTGGCTGTTAACATAAACTACTGCTGGATACCTTATGCTTAAAACTGAGAAAGGGGATGTTAACATAAAATACAGATGGACACCTTATGTTTAAAAATGTGAGAGGGGTTGTTAACATACACTACTGATGGACATCTTATGCTTCACAACTGTGAGAGAGGTCGTTAACATAATTTACTGATGGACACCTTATGTTCAAAACTATGAGAGGGGCTGTTAACATAAACTACTGATGTACACTTTATTTTTAAAACTGTGCGAGGAGTTGTTAACATAATTTACTGATTGTCACCTTATGTTCAAAACTGTGAGAGGGGTTGTTAACATAAACTACTGATGTACACTTTATTTTTAAAACCGTGAAAGGGGCTGTCAACATAAACTACTGATGGATACATTATGCTTACTGAGAGGGGCTGTTAACATAAACTATTGATGGACACATTATGCTTAAAACTGAAAGGGGCTGTTAACATCAATTATTAAAACTGTGAGAGGGGCTGTTAACATAAACTATTAAAACTGTGAGAGTGGCTGTTAACATCAACTACTGATGGACACCTTATGTTTAAAACTGTCAGAGGGGCTGTTAACATAAACTATTGATGGACACCTTATGCATAAAACTGTGAGAGAGGTCGTTAACATAATTTACTGATGGACACCTTATGTTCAAAACTATGAGAGGGGCTGTTAACATAAACTACTGATGTACACTTTATTTTTAAAACTGTGCGAGGAGCTGTTAACATAATTTACTGATTGTCACCTTATGTTCAAAACTGTGAGAGGGGTTGTTAACATAAACTACTGATGTACACTTTATTTTTAAAACCGTGAAAGGGGCTGTCAACATAAACTACTGATGGATACATTATACTTACTGAGAGGGGCTGTTAACATAAACTATTGATGGACACATTATGCTTAAAACTGAAAGGGGCTGTTAACATCAATTATTAAAACTGTGAGAGGGGCTGTTAACATAAACTATTAAAACTGTGAGAGTGGCTGTTAACATCAACTACTGATGGACACCTTATGCTTAAAACTGTCAGAGGGGCTGTTAACATAAACTATTGATGGACACCTTATGCATAAAACTGTGAGCAGGGCTGTTAAAATAAACTACTGATGGACACCTTATGCGTAAAACTGAGAGGGGCTCTTAATATCAACTACCGATGGACATCTTATGTTCAAAACTGTGAGAGGGGATGTTAACACAAACTAATGATGAACACCTTATGCTAAAATCAGTGAGAGTGGCTGCTAACACAAACTAATGATGGACACCTTATGCTTAAAATTGTGAGCAGGGCTGTTAAAATAAACTACTGATGGATACCTTATGCTTAAAACTGAGAGGGGCTCTTAATATCAACTACCGATGGACATCTCATGTTCAAAACTGTGAAAGGGGATGTTAACACAAACTAATGATGGATACCTTATGCTTAAAAGTGTGAGAGGGGCTGCTAACACAAACTAATGATGGACACCTTATGCTTAAAACCGCGAGAGGGGCTGTCGACATAAACTACTGATGGATACCTTATGCTTACTGAGAGGGGCTGTTAACATAAACTATTGATGGACACATTATGCTTAAAACTGAAAGGGGCTGTTAACATCAATTATTGATGGACACCTTATGATTAAAACTGAGAGAGGGGCTGTTAACATCAACTACTGATGGACACCTTATGCTTAAAATTGTGATAGGGGTTGTTAACATCAACTATTGATGGATACCTTATGTTTAAAACTGTGAGCAGGGCTGTTAAAATAAACTACTGATGGACACCTTATGCTTAAAACTGAGAGGGGCTCTTAATATCAACTACCGATGGACATCTTATGTTCAAAACTATGAGAGGGGATGTTAACACAAACTATTGATGAACACCTTATGCTTAAAACTGTGAGAGGGGCTGCTAACACAAACTAATGATGGACACCTTATGCTTAAAATTGTGAGAGGGGCTGCTAACACAAACTAATGATGGACACCTTATGCTTAAAACTGTGAGTGGGGATATTAACATAAACTACTGGTGAACACCTTATGCATACAACTGTGAAAGGGGCCGCTAACATAAACTACTGATGGACACCTTATGCTTAAAACTGTGAGCGGGGCTGCTAACACAAACTAATGATGGACAGCTTATGCTTAAAACTGTGAGAGGGGATATTAACATAAACTACTGGTGAACACCTTATGCATAGAACTGAAAGGGGCCGCTAACATAAACTACTGATGGACAATTTATGCATACAACTGTGAGAGGGGCTGTTGACATAAACTATTGATGGACACCTTATGCATAAAACTAGGGAGAGGGGTTGTTAACAGAAACTATTGATGGACACCTTTTGCTTAAAACTGAGAAAGAGGCTGTAAACATAAACTACTGATGGACACCTTATGCTTGAAACTGTGAGTGGGGCTGTTAACATAAACTACTGTTGGATACCTTTTGTTTAAAACTGAGAAAGAGGCTGTAAACATAAACTACTGATGGACACCTTATGCTTAAAATTGTGAGATGGGCTGTTAACATAAACTTCTGATGGACACTTTATTCTTAAAACCGTAAGAGGGGCTGTTAACAAACTATTGATGGACACCTTATTCTTAAAACTGAGAGGGGCTCTTAATATCAACTACCGATGGACATCTTATGTTCAAAACTGTGAGAGGGGATGTTAACATAAACTACTGATGGACACCTTATATTCAAAACTGTGAGAGGGGCTGTTAACATAAACTACCGCTGGATATCTTATGCTTAAAACTGAGAAAGTGGCTGTTAACATAAACTACAGATGGACACCTGATGCTTAAAACTGTGAGAGGGGCTGTTAACATAAACTACTGATGGACATCTTATGTTTAAAAATGTAAGAGGGGTTGTTACCATACACTACTGATGGTCCCCTTATGCTTCACAACTGTGAGAGGGGTTGTTAACATAATCTACTGATTGTCACCTTATGTTTAAAACCGTGAGAGGGGCTGTCAACATAAACTACTGATGGATACCTTATGCTTACTGAGAGGGGCTGTCAACATAAACTATTGATGGACACCGTATGCCTAAAACTGAGAGAGGCTGTTAACATAAACTATTAAAACTGTGAGAGGGTGTGTTAACATCAACCATTCATGGACACCTTATGCCTAAAACTGAGAGGGTCTGTTAACATCAAATATTGATGGACACCTTATGCCTAAAACTGTGAGAAGGGCTGCTAAAATAAACTACTGACCGACACCGTGTGATAAAAACTGTGAGAGGAGCTGCTAACACACACTAATGATGGACACCTTATGCATAAAATTGTGAAAGGGGTCGCTAACATAAAATACTGATGGACACCTTATGTTTAAAACTGTGAGAGGGGTTGTTAACAGAAACTATTGATGGACACTTTATGCATAAAACTGTGAAAGGGGCTGCTAAAATAAACTACTGATGGACACCTTATGCTTAAAACTGTGAGAGGGGCTGTAAACATAGACTACTGATAGACACATTATGTTTAAAACTGTGAAAGGGGCTGTTAACATAACCTACTGATGGACACCTTATGCATACAACTGGGAAAGGGGCTGTTAACATATGATGGACACCTTCTGTTTCAAACTATGAGAGGGGACGTTAACATAAACTACTGATTGTCACCCTATGTTCAAAACTGTGAGAGGGGGATGCTAACATAAACTACTGGTGGATACCATATGCTTAAAATTGTGAGAGGGCATGTTAACATAAACTACTGATGTATATATTATGCATAAAACTGTGGGAGGGGCTGCTAACATAAACTACTGGTGGACACCTTATTATTAAAACCGCTAGAGATGCTGTTAACATAAACTATTGATGGACAACTTATGTTAAATCTGCGAGAGGGTCTGTTCAAATAAACTACTGATGGACACCTTATGCATAAAATGTGAAAGGTGCTGTTAACATAAACTACTGATAAACACCTTACCCTTAAAACTGTGAGAGGGGCCGTTAACATATACCACTGGTGGATACATTATATGTAAAACTGTGAGAGGGGCCATTAACATAAATTACTGATGGTCATCTTATGTTTAAAACTGTGAGAGGGATAGTTGATATAAGCTACTGATGGACACTTTATGGTTAAAACTATGAGAGGGGTTGTTAACATAAATTACTGATGGACACCTTACATTTAAACTGTGAGAGGGACTGTTAACGTTACTAGTCGATATGTGATGCTTAAAACTGTGAGAGTGGCTGTTAGTATAAACTACCGATGGTCAACATATGCTTAAAACTGTAAGAGTGGCTGTTAACATAAACTACTCGTGGATACCTTATGCTTTAAACTGTGAGAGTGGCTGTTAGCATAAACTACTGATGAACACGTTATCTTTAAAGCTGTGAGAAGGGCTCTTAACATAAACTACTGGTGGAAACCTTATGCTTACAACTGTGAGAGGGGCCGTTAACATAAACTACTGATGGACAATGTATGCATAAAACTGTGCAAGGGGCTGTTAACCTAAAATACTAATGGACACCTTATGCTTAAAACTGTGAGAGCGGCTGTTAACATAAACTACTGATGGACACCTTATGTTTAAAACTATGAGAGGGGCCTTTAACATAATCTACTGATTGTCACCTTATGCTCAAAACTGTGAGAGGGAATGTTAACATAAACTATTGATGGTCACCTTATGCATAAAACTGGGAAAGGGGCTGTTAACATAAACTACTGATGGACACCTTATGTTTAAAACTGTGAAAGGGGCTGTTAACATAAACTACTGATGGACACATTATGCATAAAACTGGGAAAGGGGCTGTTAACATAAACTACTGATGGACACCTTATGCATAAAACTGGGAAAGGGGCTGCTATCATAAACTAATGATGGACACATTATGCTGAAAACTGAAAGGGGCTGTTAAAATAAACTACCGATGGACACCTTATGCTTAAAACTGTGAAAGGGACTATTAACAAACAAATATATACCACTGGTGGATACCCTATGCTTAAAATGGTGAGAGGAGCTGTTAAAATAAACTACTGATGGACATCTTATGTATAAAACTGTGAGAGGAGCTGCTAACATAAACTACTGCTGGATGCCTTATGCTTAAAACTGTGACAGCGGCCATTAACATAAACTACTGATGGACACCTTATGTATAAAACTGTGAAAGGGACTGTTAACAAAAATTACTGATGGACACCTTACATTTAAACTGTGAGAGGGACTGTTAACATTACTAGTCGATATTTGATGCTTAAAACTGTGAGAGTGGCTGTTAGTATACACTACCGATGGACACCATATGCTTAAAACTGTAAGAGTGGCTGTTAACATAAACTACTCGTGGATACCATATGCTTTAAACTGTGAGAGTGGCTGTTAGCATAAACTACTGATGAACACTTTATCTTTAAAGCTGTGAGAAGGGCTCTTAACATAAACTACTGGTGGAAACTTTATGCTTACAACTGTGAGAGGGGCCGTTAACATAAACTACTGATGGACAATGTATGCATAAAACTGTGCAAGGGGCTGTTAACCTAAAATACTAATGGCCACCTTATGCTTAAAACTGTGAGAGCGGCTGTTAACATAAACTACTGATGGACACCTTATGTTTAAAACTGTGAGTGGGGCCTTTAACATAATCTACTGATTGTCACCTTATGCTCAAAACTGTGAGAGGGGATGTTAACATAAACTATTGATGGACACCTTATGCATAAAACTGTGAAAGGGGCTGTTAACATAAACTACTGATGGACACCTTATGTTTAAAACTGTGAAAGGGGCTGTTAACATAAACTACTGATGGACACATTATGCATAAAACTGGGAAAGGGGCTGTTAACATAAACTACTGATGGACACCTTATGCATAAAACTGGGAAAGGGGCTGCTATCATAAACTAATGATGGACACCTTATGCTGAAAACTGTGAAAAGGGCTGTTAAAATAAACTACTGATGGACATCTTATGTATAAAACTGTGCGAGGGGCTGCTAACATAAACGACTGCTGGATGCCTTATGCTTAAAACTGTGACAGCGGCCATTAACATAAACTACTGATGGACACCTTATGTATAAAACTGTGAAAGGGACTGTTAACAAAAATTACTGATGGACACCTTATATTTAAAACTGTGAGAAGGGTTGTTAACATCATTTACTGATGGACAACTTATGTTTAAAACTATGAGAGGGTAATTAACATAAACTACTGATAGACACCTTATGTTTACAATTGTGAGAGGAGCTGTTAGCATAAACTACTGACGGGCACCTTATGCTTAAAACGGTAAGAGTGGCTGTTAACATAAACTACTGGTGGATACCTTATGCTTAAAACTGTGAGAGTGACTGTTAGCATAAACTACTGATGAACACCTATGCTTAAAACTGTGAGAGGGGCTGCTAACATAAACTACTGATGGACACTTTATCATTAAAGCTGTGAGAAGGGCTCTTAACATAAACTACTGGTGGAAACCTTATGCTTACAACTGTGAGAGGGGCCGCTAACATAAACTACTGATGGACACTGTATGCATACAACTGTGCAAGGGGCTGTTAACCTAAAATAATAATGGACACCGTATGCTTAAAACTGTGAGAGCGGCTGTTAACATAAAGTACTGATGGACACCTTATGCTTAAAACTGTGAGAGGGGCCGTTAACATAATCTACCGATTGTCACCTTATGTCCAAAACTGTGAGAGGGGATGTTAACATAAACTATTGATGGACACCTTATGCATAAAACTGGGAAAGGGGCTGTTAACATAAACTACTGATGGACACCTTATGTTTAAAACTGTGAAAGGGGCTGTTAACATAAACTACTGATGGACACCTTATGCTTAAAACTGTGAAAGGGACTTTAGTTAACAAACAAATGTATACCACTGGTGGATACCTTATGCTTAAAACGGTGAGAGGGGCTGTTAAAATAAAGTACTGATGGACATCTTATGTATAAAATTGTGAGAGGGGCTGCTAACATAAATTACTGCTGGATGCATTATGCTTAAAACTGTAACAGCGGCCATTAACATAAACTACTGATGGACACCTTATGTATAAAACTGTGAAAGGGACTGTTAACAAAAACTACTGATGGACACCTTATATTTAAAACTGTGAGAAGGGTTGTTAACATAATTTACTGATGGACAACTTATGTTTAAAACTATGAGAGGGCAATTAACATAAACTACTGATGGACACCTTATGCTTACAACTGTGAGATGAGCTGTTAGCATAAACTACTGATGGGTACCTTTTGCTTACAACTGTGAGAGGGGCTGCTAACGTAAACTATTGATGGACACCTTATTTTTATAAATGTGAGATGAGATGTAAGCATAAACTATTTGTGGATACATATTGCTTAAAACTGTGAGAGGGGCTGTTAACATAAACTACTGGTGGAAACCTTATGCTTAAAACTGTGAGAGTGGCTGCTAGCACACACTACTGATGAACACCTATGTTTAAAACTGTGAGAGGGGCTGCTAACATAAACTACTGATGGACACCTTATCTTTAAAGCTGTGAGAAGGGCTCTTAACATAAACTACTGGTGGAAACCTTATGCTTACAACTGTGAGAGGGGCCGCTAACATAAATTACTGATGGACACTGTATGCATAAAGCTGTGCAAGGGGCTGTTAACCTAAAATACTAATGGACACCGTATGCTTAAAACTGTGAGAGCGGCTGTTAACGTAAAGTACTGATGGACACATTATGCTTAAAACTGTGAGAGGGGTCGTTAACATAATCTACCGATTGTCACCTTATGTTCAAAACTGTGAGAGGGGATGTTAATATAAACTATTGATGGACACCTTATGCATAAAACTGTGAAAGGGGCTGTTAACATAAACTACTGATGGACACCTTATGCTTAAAACTGTGAAAGGGTCTGTTAACATAAACTACTGATGGACACCTTATGCTTAAAACTGTGAATGGGACTGTTAACAAACAAATGTATACCACTGGTGGATACCTTATGCTTAAAACGGTGAGAGGGGCTGTTAAAATAAAGTACTGATGGACATCTTATGTATAAAATTGTGAGAGGGGCTGCTAACATAAACTACTGCTGGATGCATTATGCTTAAAACTGTAACAGCGGCCATTAACATAAACTACTGATGGACACCTTATGTATAAAACTGTGAAAGGGACTGTTAACAAAAACTACTGATGGACACCTTATATTTAAAACTGTAAGAAGGGTTGTTAACATAATTTACTGATGGACAACTTATGTTTAAAACTATGAGAGGGCAATTAACATAAACTACTGATGGACACCTTATGCTTACAATTGTGAGTTGAGCTGTTAGCATACACTACTGATGGGTATCTTATGCTTACAACTGTGAGAGGGGCTGCTAACGTAAACTATTGATGGACACCTTATTTTTATAAATGTGAGATGAGATGTGAGCATAAACTATTTGTGGATATATATTGCTTAAAACTGTGAGAGGGGCTGTTAACATAAACTACTGGTGGAAACCTTATGCTTAAAACTGTGAGAGGGTCTGTTAACATAAACTACTGGTGGAAACCTTATGCTTAAAACTGTGAGAGGGGATGTTAACATAAACTACTGGTGGAACCTTATGCTTAACACTGTGAGAGGGGCTGTTAACATAAACCACTGGTGGACACCTTATATTAAAACTGTGAGAATGGTTGTTAACATAAACTACTGATTGTCATCTTATGTTTAAAACTGTGAGAGGGATAGTTAACATAAACTACTGATGGACACCTTATGGTTAAAACTATGAGAGGAGTTGTTAACATAAACTACTGATGGACACCTTATATTTAAACTGTGAGAAGGACTGCTAACATTACTTGTGGATATTTGATGTTTAAAACTGTGAGATTTGCTCTTAACATACACTACTGGTGGATACCTTATGCTTGAAACTGTGAGAGTGGCTGTTAACATAAACTACTGATGAACACCTATGTTTAAAACTGTGAGAGGGGCTGCTAACATAAACTACAGATGGACACCTTATGCTTAAAACTGTAAGAGGGGCTGTTAACATAAACTACTGGTGGACACATCATGCTTAACTCTGTGAGAGGGGCTGTTAACATAAACCACTGATGTACACCTTATGTTTAAAACTTTAAGGGGAGCTGCTATCTATCATAAACTACTGGTTGAAACCTTATGGCTAAAACTGTGAGAGGGGCTGTTAACATAAACTATGGGTGGACACTTTATGCTTAAAACTGTGAGAGGAGCTGTTTACATAAACTACTGGTGAACACCTTATGCATAAAACTCTGAGAGGAGCTGATTACATAAACTGCTGATGGACACCTTATGCTTAAAACTGTGAGAGGGACTGTTAACATTTTTTTTTATTTTTGGTGTTTTAACGCCACTTTCAGCAATATCATGGCGACTATGTATCTTCTTATGAAAATGTGACTAAAATGAAAATTTCAACAACAAAAATAGAAAAATAGTCTTGAATGTCTCTGTGAATTGAGGTGCACAATGTTAATATGTATAAATATGGTCTGTAAAGTTTCTGGGAAAACACAAAATAGGTATACTCTGCAGAAGATGACTAAGATTCAAAATATGGAAACATTAGTGAAAAATTCTTAAAAACTTCTGTAATATACCATGAATAACTTCTACATGTATATAATATTATTTTTTTACTTTAAGGAAGTTGGACAGGTGTCATATGAACAATAGTTGATTACACTAAATAAGTACCTCTTTTCCCTTCTCACAATTTCCATGCAATCGTATGCATCCTGGCAAAAATGGACACACGTTTGTGCATAAAATCTAACATTCACAACTGTATATTAATCTTTAAGATTGTCAATTTGTTTTAATCAACCATTCTATTTCTGCATAATTCTATTAAAAGGTCACGTGATTACATACTGATCCAATAAAATGTTAGTTTAAACATATTTCATTGTCCAAAAACTTGACAATATGATCAGATACAAGTATTACAACCTATAATATCTTCTCCTTTATATAAACAATATATATATAGAGTTGAATAAATATACGAAAACCTACAATATTTGTTAATAACAAAGACATGAATGTATGAGTGAAACAAGATTTGATATTTGCCAAATGACAGATCGAACCCATCTTTACTAACATTGGACCATATAGAACACACCTAGAGTAAAGATTAATTATAATTCTGAAGTTATGTATTAAATATAATATTGTAACGTCTAATCCTACATTACAAATATTTATTGCATTTCATATAAATATTCTAAATAGCACATCATGGAGATGAATTTCATTATCTATTCTTAGGTCAAAATGAGGTTATCCAAATAGGAGAGAAAAAAGTATATCCCACAGTATTTTGTTCAAAATTCATCATTAATAAAACTGAATGTTGTCATTATGCAACAAAAAAGTATTGAATAACTATCAATTTTTCTGACAAATATTGTGAAACTATTATATATCACTAATATTTTCTTCATTATATTTCCATATGATATATAATATTATATATAGTACATGTATATTCACAACTGCTACATTTAATTATATGTCTTGCACATTTTGAAAGTCATCATCTAATTGTTTTCTCATGTTACAGTTTATTATATCCTAGGTAAAATACAATCTTGAAATCTTGTTCAAAATTTAGACAAATTATTTCTGAATAGAGAACTAATTAATTAGACATGTTAATAAATAAAGAAAAGGTTGTATTTCTAATATAAAAACTTGTACAATTACTCTAATGAACCAACATCATGATAATTAAAAACAACCAACCACAAGTCAATTAACATTAAAGCATGACAACTTTTAATATAACATGTTACTATTCATCATAAGTTCAACACAGACATACAAAATAAACATAACCACAATATTAGAACACAAAGTCATACAACAAAGAGCCTGGTTATCAGTTTTCATATCAATGAACAAATTTTGTGGTAAGAACAATCTCAACCAAAATACACTATGAACCATACATGTATTATTTGTGATTTTGTAAACAGTTAGTATGTTAACATTTAACTGGTATACTGTGTCAAGAGAAATATAGAGCTCAGTGATATTAGATGTGTTGAGCTATACTGTTAATATAGGAGGAAGGTTATGCTGTGAGTGGGGTTAAGTACACCTCAGTGAAATTATATCTAGTGTTGAGCTATACTGTTTTAATATAGGAGGAGGGTTATTTAGTGAGTGAGAAAAGTACACCTCAGTGAAATTATATCTAGTGTTAAGCTATACTGTTAATATAGGAGGAGGGTTATTTAGTGAGTGGGGATAAGTACACCTCAGTGAAATTATATCTAGTGTTGAGCTATACTGTTAATATAGGAGGAGGGTTATGCTGTGAGTGGGAAAAGTACACCTCAGTGAAATTATATCTAGTGTTGAGCTATACCATTTTAATATAGGAGGAGGGTTATGCTGTGAGTGGGAAAATTACACCTCAGTGAAATTATATCTAGTGTTGAGCTATACTGTTTTAACATAGGAGGAGGGTTATGTAGTGAGTGGGAAAAGTACACCTCAGTGACATTATATCTAGTGTTGAGATATACTGTTTTAATATAGGAGGAGGGTTATGTTGTGAGTGGGAGAAGTACACCTCAGTGAAATTATATCTAGTGTTGAGATATACTGTTTTAATATAGGAGGAGGGTTATGTTGTGAGTGGGAGAAGTACACCTCAGTGAAATTATATCTAGTGTTGAGCTATACTGTTTTAATATAGGAGGAGGGTTATGCTGTGAGTGGGAAAAGTACACCTCAGTGAAATTATATCTAGTGTTGAGCTATACTGTTTTAACATAGGAGGAGGGTTATGTAGTGAGTGGGAAAAGTACACCTCAGTGACATTATATCTAGTGTTGAGATATACTGTTTTAATATAGGAGGAGGGTTATGTTGTGAGTGGGAGAAGTACACCTCAGTGAAATTATATCTAGTGTTGAGATATACTGTTTTAATATAGGAGGAGGGTTATGTTGTGAGTGGGAGAAGTACACCTCAGTGAAATTATATCTAGTGTTGAGCTATACTGTTTTAATATAGGAGGAGGGTTATTTAGTGAGTGGGAAAAGTACACCTCAGTGAAATTATATCTAGTGTTGAGCTATACTGTTTTAATATAGGAGGAGGGTTATTTAGTGAGTGAGAAAAGTACACCTCAGTGAAATTATATCTAGTGTTGAGCTATATTGTTAATATAGGAGGAGGGTTATTTAGTGAGTGGGGATAAGTACACCTCAGTGAAATTATATCTAGTGTTGAGCTATACTGTTAATATAGGAGGAGGGTTATGCTGTGAGTGGGAAAAGTACACCTCAGAGAAATTATATCTGGTGTTGAGCTATACCATTTTAATATAGGAGGAGGGTTATGCTGTGAGTGGGAAAAGTACACCTCAGTGAAATTATATCTAGTGTTGAGCTATACTGTTTTAACATAGGAGGAGGGTTATGTAGTGAGTGGGAAAAGTACACCTCAGTGACATTATATCTAGTGTTGAGATATACTGTTTTAATATAGGAGGGGGGTTATGTTGTGAGTGGGAGAAGTACACCTCAGTGAAATTATATCTAGTGTTGAGATATACCATTTTAATATAGGAGGAGGGTTATGCTGTGAGTGGGAGAAGTACACCTCAGTGAAATTATATCTAGTGTTGAGCTATACTGTTTTAATATAGGAGGAGGGTTATTTAGTGAGTGGGAAAAGTACATCTCAGTGAAATTATATCTAGTGTTGAGCTATACTGTTTTAATATAGGAGGAGGGTTATGCTGTGAGTGGGAAAGTACACCTCAGTGAAATTATATCTAGTGTTGAGCTATACCGTTTTAATATAGGAGAAGGGTTATTTAGTGAGTGAGAAAAGTACACCTCAGTGAAATTATATCTAGTGTTGAGCTATACTGTTAATATAGGAGGAGGGTTATGCTGTGAGTGGGAAAAGTACACCTCAGTGAAATTATATCTAGTGTTGAGCTATACTGTTTTAATATAGGAGGAGGGTTATGCTGTGAGTGGGAAAAGTACACCTCAGTGAAATTATATCTAGTGTTGAGCTATACCGTTTTAATATAGGAGAAGGATTATTTAGTGAGTGAGAAAAGTACACCTCAGTGAAATTATATCTAGTGTTGAGCTATACTGTTAATATAGGAGGAGGGTTATTTAGTGAGTGGGAAAAGTACATCTCAGTGAAATTATATCTAGTGTTGAGCTATACTGTTTTAATATAGGAGGAGGGTTATTTGGTGAGTGGGAAAAGTACACCTCAGTGAAATTATATATAGTGTTGAGCTATACCATTTTAATATAGGAGAAGGGTTATTTAGTGCATGTGCATGTGCATGTGCATGTGATGCATAATAAGGCGAGATATAGTATATAGAAAACCATAACAATCCATATATGATTCATTTCTTTTCAAAGTAGACATTCTTACCACATTACCTGTTCATAAGGACATCTGATAGTAGTGAACACACAGCAGCCAGTATATATTTTTACTATAATTAATACATATCAACTTCATCATTACATTTGTTTTTACAAAATTAAGAAGCAATCAATTAATTCAACCCAAATGAGACAAACATTTTATAGATTTAAAAAGTAGAAATGTGATCTTCAAAGTTAAAAAAAGAAGGTTCATAAATAGTTTTGTTATTTTGTACTCCTAGTAAAAATTGAGAAATTGTTGTAGAAATTATGCTTGCCTTTAATTAAAACATTTCATGTGTGTCAAATTTCTCATTCAAATATTGAACTTCATTTTTAACTAGAATAAGTCTTAAAGGTTAAATATTTTTAGCAAATATAGACCAGAGTAATAAAATATCAAACATAACTGATACATTCAAAAAAATAGTTCTTAAACCAAGTGAAGATAACTATGTACATCATGTGATTTTCCCCCATTACATCTGTTGTAGTAGAGGTAGCTCTGTTCATCCTGTGTTTTACCATTACATTTGTCCAAGTGGAGGTAGCTCTGTTCATCCTATGTTTTACCATTACATCTGTCCAAGTGGAGGTAGCTCTGTTCAACCTGTGTTTTACCATTACATCTGTCCAAGGGGAGATAACGCTGTTCATCCAATAAATTTATACCATTACATCTGTCCGTTCTAGATATTACATTTGCCCTGTAATATACATGTAATTGTTATCATAAAATTGATGCATTTTCTTTAAATTTCAATGCTATTTTACATCAATAACAACAACTGATCCCTCGAGTCTTCAATTGTTTATATGGTCTACAATCATACATACAGTCCTTGGGACAGTAATCATAACTATTCGACTGATTAATTGCTGACTGATTGGTGATGGCTAAGTAAACAATTGCAGAGTTGGCCTTAAACAACAATCTCTCACTCTTAAATTTTAACACAAAACGTAATAAATTTATATGACCGTTTATATTTTTAACATAATTTTAATTAAAGAAATGTAAATATATACTATATGATTTGCTTTGCATGAATGGATTTCTCATAGCAATATCACGTTGGAGGCGAAACCCGAGATGTGAGATACGATGAGAAGTCAATTTCAAGCAAAACATACCAACGATAATATGTTTATAGAGGAATTGACAATGTGACGTCAGTGACATCATTAAAACCTCACATTAAAAAATAGAGATATTATGTTGATATTATGTTGATATCATGTTGATATCATGTTGATATTATGTTAATATCATGTTGATATCATGTTGATATTATGTTGATATTATGTTAATATCATGCTAGTTGCTTGATAATAGATATCATACTGTGTCAAAATTGTAACTATATAACCATAAACTATATAAAGGCCACTCAGGGGAACATACAACTATGAGCAGTTGCCCTTTACATACAGGTTAAAATTATATGCTCTATTCATTAATGGGAAAAATGAGACGGCCCTTTACAGGAAGTGATTTGTTATATAGAGGTGCCCTTGAAGGCATGTTTGACGGTATTTTATTCTAATTTGTTAACTACAGTAAATGAACAAAAAAGTTATAATCATATGCAAAATGTTTTGACCATTTCGGTTTGGAAATTGTACTTATTAGTAAAGGAAACTAGAGTACCCAGAGAAAACCATTGACCTATTGGAAGTCACTGACAAACATTATCAGATAATGTTGCATCAAGTACACCTTGCCATGGACGGGGTTCGAACTCACAACTTTTGTGGTGATAGGCACTGATGGCACACGACCACGACGGATCCGCCTAAAAAAATGTATATATGAATTTTTTTTAACATACATTTGTAAGAAAGTCTGAAACAAAGGAAACCATAACATATTTGGATTCTAGATGTCCTTCTTGTGAATTATGGGTTTAAAGGCAGCAAAAAGAAGCAAAAAATGACAAACTATATATTTTGAAAAAAAAATCCACTGTTTTATGTCAACTCTATGATAATGCTATATTATATATTCATCAGAAAGTATTTTTGCTCCTCAATTGTATAGGTAATATCTATAAAAGGAAATTTTTTTTCTAATATCAACAATAAATACATTCTATTTAAAGATGAAATGAGAAATCTAAACAAATTCGTGTAAATTTCAGGTATATTGGTATTTGAATATTTGTAAATTTCATGTATTTCAATATTTGTAAGATTTTCAATATTCATAATCTGCATTATCCACATTTGGGGAATAAGTTCAGATAATTTAATTTACAGATTGTTGACGATTTAAAAAAAAAACCATTGAATATTTTACTCATCTTAGATATTATATATGTATATATATATGTGGTCGAGTGGTCTAGGGCGCTGGACATAAGGCTAAGCAAATGGTGCTGCAGTGTATCAATGGTGTGGGTTCAAATCCCGTCGAGGGAAGAACAAAAAATTGACAGCTCTAAAATCTAATTCTAACACGGTTTGGTTTAATTTTCAGACGTATATATATATATATGTTCTATTTGAAACAAGATGTGCACAGTAACACTGATTTCCCCTAAAAAAATAATAAAATTATTCTTGTAAGGTTTTAAATGTTCATTTTCTACTTTATTCACAATAGGGGTAAAAGTTTAGAAACTTTAATTTACAGATGGTTGAAGCTTTTTATTTCTATACTAACAATACTGTATGACTCAACACTATATCGAATTTCTTGATAAATAAAATGTTTCAATACAGGATATTATTCAGATTAAATATATGCATGTTTTTTTTTTCAAAAATAAAATGCTTTAATCTCCTAGATATGGAATATATTTTAGTAAATTGAGTGAACAGAATGTCATTTCTATTTTGACTATTTTTTTAAATGTTAAACATTTTTTTTTTTTTTCTTTTGGCCATTGTATTGTCTGTCTTTTGATTTCCGACTTATGATTATCCTTTTGGTTTCTTCAAACTTTTCTTGTGTCTGTTTCATACCTTGTTTGTTTTTATGTACACTCAAAGGTGAGAGGTTATTGTTGATATTGTTATCATTACTGTTCAAATCAAGAGTTGAGGGGGGTCCCATTAACCGATTTAACCTCACTGCATGTTTGTGCCTGTCCCAAGCCAGGACCTGGATTTACAACATCATATGTCATGGTCTTTTTAGTGTTCAGTGAGTTAAGATGAGACGTGATTGTTCATTTTGTTGATATTGTTGGAATTGTTAACCATCACTGTTTAAACTATCTTTTCATAAAATCCTTTCCATTTAAATTCTAGAAACACTGATTAATTAGATTATACAACAAATTACCTTTCTTGATGTATTTTGTTCTAGTGTGGGGTCTGTTGGTTACTCTCTTATCTAAGATCTGTTTGTAAATCTATGGTGCCAGTCTGTTGATTAGCCTCTGATCTAAGATCTGTTTGTAACTCTCTTGTGCCAGTCTGTTGATTAGCCTCTGATCTAAGATCTGTTTGTAACTCTCTTGTGCCAGTCTGTTGATTAGCCTCTGATCTAAGATCTGTTTGTAACTCTCTGGTGCCAGTCTGTTGATTAGCCTCTGATCTAAGATCTGTTTGTAACTCTCTTGTGCCAGTCTGTTGATTAGCCTCTGATCTAAGATCTGTTTGTAAATCTATGGTGCCAGTCTGTTGATTAGCCTCTGATCTAAGATCTGTTTGTAACTCTCTTGTGCCAGTCTGTTGATAAGCCTCTGATCTAAGATCTGTTTGTAAATCTATGGTGCCAGTCTGTTGATTAGCCTATGATCTAAGATCTGTTTGTAAATCTATGGTGCCAGTCTGTTGATTAGCCTCTGATCTAAGATCTGTTTGTAACTCTCTGGTGCCAGTCTGTTGATTAGCCTCTGATCTAAGATCTGTTTGTAACTCTCTGGTGCCAGGCTGTTGGTTAGCCTCTGATCTAAGATCTGTTTGTAACTCTGGTGCCAGGCTGTTGGTTAGCCTCTGATCTAAGGTCTGTTGTCAACTCTCCTGTGACAGTCTGTTGATTAACCTCTGATCTAAGAGCTGCTGTCAACTCTCTTGTGCCAGTCTGTTGATTAGCCTCTGATCCAAGATCTGTTTGTAACTCTCTGGTGCCAGGCTGTTGGTTAGCCTCTGATCTAAGATCTGTTGTCAACTCTCCTGTAACAGTCTGTTGATTAACCTCTGATCTAAGGGCTGCTGTCAACTCTCTTGTGCCAGTCTGTTGATTAGCCTCTGATCTAAGATCTGCTTGTAACTCTCTGGTGCCAGTCTGATGGTTAGCCTCTGATCTAAGATCTGTTTGTGTAATTCTCTTGTGCCAGTCTATTGGTTAGCCTCTGATCTAAGACCTGTTTGTAACTCTCTGGTACCTGTCTGTTGGTTATCCTCTGATCTGAGATCTGTTGTTAACTCTCTGGTGCCTGTCTGTTGGTTATCCTCTGATCTGAGATCTGTTGTTAACTATCTGGTGTCAGTCTGTTGGTTAACCTCTGATCTAATATATGCTGGTAACTCTCTTGTGCCAGTCTGTTGGTTAGCCTATGATCTACGATATATTGGTAACTCTCTTGTGTCGGTCTGCTGATTAGCCTTTGATCTAATATATATTGTCAACTCTCTTGTGCCAGTCTGCTGATTAGCCTTTGATCTAATATATGTTGTCAACTCTCTTCTGTCAGTCTGTTGATTAGCCTGTGATCTAAGATATGTTTGTAACTCTTTGGTGCAAGTGTGTTGATTACTCTCTGATCTAAGATATGTTGTCAACTCTCTTGTGCCAGTGTTGATAAGCCTCTGATCTAAGATATGCTCATAACTCTCTGGTGTCAGTCTGTTGGTTAGTCTCTGATCTAAGATCTGTTGTTAAATCTCTTGTGCCAGTTTGTTGGTTTAGCCTCTGATCTAAGATCTGTTGTCAACTCTCTTGTGCCAGTCTGTTGGTTTAGCCTCTGATCTAAGATCTGTTGTCAACTCTCTTGTGCCAGTTTGTTGATTAGCCTTTGATCTAAGATCTGTTTGTAACTCTCTGGTGCTAGTCTGTTGGTTAGCCTCTGATCTAAGATCTGTTGTTAACTCTCTTGTGCCAGTGTTTATAAGTCTCTGATCTAAGATATGTTTGTAACTCTCTTGTACCAGTCTGTTGGTTAGCCTCTGATCTAAGATATGTTGTCAAATCTCTTGTGTCAGTCTGTTGGTCTAGCCTCTGATCTAAGATCTGTTTGTAACTCACTGGTGCCAGTCTGATGGTTAGCCTCTGACCTAAGATCTGTTGTTAACTCTCTGGTGCCAGTCTATTGGTTAGCCTCTGATCTAAGATCTGTTAATTCTCTGGTGCCAGTCTGTTGGTTAGCCTCTGATCTAAGATCTGTTGTTAACTCTCTGGTGCCAGTCTGTTGGTTAGCCTCTGATCTAATATCTGTTGTTAACTCTCTGGTGCCAGTCTGTTGGTTAGCCTCTGAACTAAGATCTGTTGTTAACTGTCTTGTGCCAGTCTTTTGGTTAGCCTCTGATCTAAGATCTGTTGTTAACTCTCTGGTGCCAGTCTGTTGGTTAACCTCTGAACTAAGATATGTTGTTAACTCTCTTGTGCCAATCTGTTGGTTAGCCTCTGAACTAAGATCTGTTGTTAACTCTCTTGTGCCACTCTGTTGGTTAGCCTTTGAACTAAGATCTGCTGTTAATTCTCTTGTGCCAGTTTGTTGATTAGCCTCTGATCTAAGATCTGTTTGTAACTCACTGGTGCCAGTCTGTTGGTTAGACTCTGATCTAAGATCTGTTGTTAACTCTCTGGTGCCAGTCTATTGGTTAGCCTCTGATCTAAGATCTGTTATCTCTCTGGTGCCAGTCTGTTGGTTAGCCTCTGATCTAAGATATGTTGTTAACTCTCTGGTGCCAGTCTGTTGGTTAGCCTCTGAACTAAGATCTGTTGTTAACTGTCTTGCACCAGTCTGTTGGTTAGCCTCTGAACTAAGATCTGTTGTTAACTCTCTGGTGCCAGTCTGTTGGTTAACCTCTGAACTAAGATCTGTTGTTAACTCTCTTGTTCCAATCTGTTGGTTAGCCTCTGAACTAAGATCTGTTATTAACTGTCTTGTGCCAGTCTGTTGGTTAGCCTTTGAACTAAGATCTGCTGTTAACTCTCTTGTGCCAGTCTATTGGTTAGCCTCTGATCTAAGATATGTTGTTAACTCTCTGGTGCCAGTCTATTGGTTAGCCTCTGATCTAAGATATGTTGTTAACTCTCTGGTGCCAGTCTGTCGGTTAGCCTCTGAACTAAGATCTGTTAACTCTCTGGTGCCAGTCTGTTGGTTAACCTCTGAACTAAGATCTGTTGTTAACTCTCTGGTGCCAGTCTGTTGGTTAGCCTCTGATCTAAGATCTGTTGTTAACTCTCTGGTGCCAGTCTGTTGGTTAGCCTCTGATCTAAGATATGTTGTTGACTCTCTTGTGCCAATCTGTTGGTTAGCGTCTGAACTTAGATCTGTTAACTGTCTTGTGTCAGTCTGTTGGTTAGCCTCTGAACTAAGATCTGTTGTTAACTCTCTTGTGCCAGTCTATTGGTTAGCCTCTGATCTAAGATCTGTTGTTAACTCTCTTGTGCCAGTCTATTGGTTAGCCTCTGATCTAAGATATGTTGTTAACTCTCTTGTGCCAGTCTATTGGTTAACCTCTGAACTAAGATATATTGTTAACTGTCTTGTGCCAGTCTGTTGGTTAACCTCTGAACTAAGATCTGTTGTTAACTCTCTTGTGCCAGTCTATTGGTTAGCCTCTGATCTAAGATATGTTGTTAACTCTCTGGTGCCAGTCTGTTGGTTAGCCTCTGAACTAAGATATGTTGTTAACTCTCTGGTGCCAATCTGTTGGTTAACCTCTGAACTAAGATATATTGTTAACTCTCTTGTGCCAGTCTATTGGTTAGCCTCTGATCTAAGACCTGTTGTTAACTCCCTTGTGCCAGTCTGTTGGTTAGCCTCTGAACTAAGATATGTTATTAACTCTCTTGTGCCAGTCTATTGGTTAGCCTCAGATCTAAGATATGTTGTTAACTCTCTTGTGCCAATCTGTTGGTTAGCCTCTGAACTAAGATCTGTTAATAACTGTCTTGAGCCAGTCTGTTGGTTAACCTTTGAACTAAGATATGTTGTTAACTCTCTTGTGCCAGTCTATTGGTTAGCCTCTGATCTAAGATCTGTTGTTAACTCTCTGGTGCCAGTCTGTTGGTTAGCCTCTGAACTAAGATATGTTGTTAACTCTCTTGTGCCAGTCTATTGATTAGCCTCTGATCTAAGATATGTTGTTAAAACTCTTTGGTGCCAGTCTATTGGTTAGCCTCTGATCTAAGATCTGTTGTTAACTCTCTGGTGCCAGTCTGTTGGTTAGCCTCTGAACTAAGATATGTTGTTAACTCTCTTGTGCCAGTCTATTGGTTAGCCTCTGATCTAAGATATGTTGTTAAAACTCTCTGGTACTAGTCTGTTGGTTAGCCTCTGATCTAAGATCTGTTGTTAACTCTCTGGTGCCAGTCTGTTGGTTAGCCTCTGAACTAAGATCTGTTGTTAACTCTCTGGTGCCAGTCTGTTGGTTAGCCTCTGAACTAAGATCTGTTGTTAACTCTCTTGTGCCAGTCTGTTGGTTAGCCTCTGAACTGAGATCTATTGTTAACTCTCTTGTGCCAGTCTGTTGGTTAGCCTCTGATCTAAGATCCGTTGTTAACTCTCTTGTGCCAGTCTGTTGGTTAGCCTCTGATCTAAGATCTGTTGTTAACTCTCTTGTGCCAGTCTTTTGGTCTTCTCGCTTTGATATTCTCTGGTGTAATGTTTGTTGGTCTCCTCTTATGGTAATCCTCTGATATACATTATACTAGTATGTCATCTTGTACTAAGTTTCCACTGGTGTAGAGGCTGTCAAATCTATTGATTTCCTCTAATGTGCTCTTTAAAGTTCAATTAAATTCTCAATAAAAACAACCTGCGTGGCCCATTGATTCACTTTCTTAAAAAGTATATGTATGTTTTCTGTCTGTTGATTGCTAGTTGGTCTTGGTCTACTTCTTGTGTGGGCCACTTGTCTTTCATGGTGTCTATGGTGGTAGAAGTCTGGTCTTTCTTAGCTGTTGTTGCTGAAAAATAATGAAAAAGTTATGGATACAAATAAATACAGTAAACAAGCATACAAAATTTCAAAATGATTGATTTTGAAGTTTTCGAGATATGCTTGACCAAAGTTTCGATCAGTCATTTTTTGCAGTAATTTTGTAGACAAAAGACATTTACTGGCATATTATGACACTGTAATATTATTTTCAATAAACAATTAAAGCTGTATTTCTAAATATACCTACTAACTTTCATCGTTTCTATGAGAATATAGAAAATTAATATGTTTTACTTTAAAGAAATATTCTAAAAATTACTATGAAAAAGGGATTAAAGCCACAATAGTTGTATAAGAATGGGCAGCATTTTAAATGAATAATTTTTACTATAAAATCACATAGAAGACTATTTTCCATATTATTCCTTTAAAGGCCTATATGCAATATCCGCAATACAAAAAAATGAAACCAATAAGAGATATATAATAGCAGTTATTGTTTTTAAAACTTTCAGAAAAATTTGCTTTTCACCAAGACAAAAATGGTCAAGTCTTAAGTGTCCAAAACCAATTTCTTTAAAATCATAAACTTAGATTAAAATATTGTAAAAATCTAGTAAATTATGATTATTTCAAAATAAAAAGATGAAAAAAATATCATTTTGGAGTCAGAATAAACCATAAATTCATTTTTATTATTGCTCAAAATTATCAGGAAGGGGAGGTAACTCAACTTATAAAAAAATTCAAAATTTGATAATTTTGCATAATTATATTATCTAATTACAGTTTCAAAGAATATTGACAATACCTTAATTTTAGATTAGTTGTTCTTTACATACAGTTTTGTATATGTACAGCAAATCTATAAATTTAATGATTAATTTTTAAAAAAATCATGTATCATCAGTACATCATTCACAAATGATAATCAATGATGAGAGCAAAAGTTGTCCCATTTGTTTATACGAAGTATTTTAATTAAGATAAATATAAATTATAATTAGTCTTCAACAAGCAATTAACAAAATATTACACTATCTGTAACTTGAATTATATTACGACATGAAATTATCAAAAAAGGGAGGTAATTCATCTTTTAAATTTTTTCAGCATTTTACTTTTAGTTTTTAAATGACAATATCAAATCATCTGACCAATGCCTAAATATTAGATATGCCATATTGTATACTTTCACATATGAGGTATTAAAATTATTCATCTGGTTATAAATTATTTGTTTGATATCCATTTATCATAAATGTTCAGTTTTGGTTCAATCAGTTTTATAGTTTTAAGAAAAGCACTTTACAAATGCGTTGATTGATTCATTATTAATTACTAAGGGTCCACTCCCTCATGCATAGGTTACTGTAGCCAATTTTGGCTATCCTGTTTAGGCCCTTTGGTTTTATTGCTCCCAAAACATTAAATTATTTGGTTTTTGAATCTTTTGATTTTGAGCGTACTTGGTGGGGGTTGTTCTGGAGATGTTTTGTGCACACTAAATTTGCTATCTATATTTTAATTATGTCCAACGAGCAGAATTTCAGATATTATTAGGATGAGAACAAGCTCAGCAATATATAAAACCTTCACGCATATAGAAATGAAGGAAGGGATTGATCAACAACTTTTAACTGCCACTGGAAAGGTAGGACAAACAATTTAGTCTATTGTGCCTGCTACTATGTGGTCACATCTATTAAGCAGACACTTGTATTAAAAGGTCACCTTTTTTCTTGTCCTGTCATAGAAAAAGTCATAAGAATTGAACTTCTTTTAAGAGGTCACCTGTCTTATAAGGTGACTTTTTCCTTGTCTCAAAGGTGGCCTCTTAATACAGGTTTGACTGTATTTACTCTTTACTTGAATTCTAAAAAAGAGGTCTTTAACATGCAGGAAGTGTGGTATTCCACAAACACACTACCCACTATGAGCCAGTCAATCAGGCTTTTCGTATTATGATTTGACACCCCTTTTTTTTTGCACATACCTGGTTTGATTCTAAAATAATATGTTTTAATACTTTTTCATACAAACTATTTGAATTTCCCTTATGACTGCCAAAATGGTACGAGGTCTAGTTAATGTCATTGTCCCCCTGATGAGTGACAACAAATAATCGCTCCAAGAGGCAGTGGAGTGGGGAGGGGGGTATGGTGAAAGCTAGCAAAGGCAATGGAAAGGACTTTCAGTATAATTTGTAAATAGTTGAACCTTGTAACAGAATTTGAGGCTAGTTTTATAGCAACTAGAAAATTCAGAAGTTGTTACATAATTTTTTTTACAAATCATTGGATAAATAACCGGTACATATAATTTTCACTGAATTTTGCATGAAAGGGGACATGTTCGCCAGCTTTAAACACCTGTTGAATGTATAATTTTAGAATCAAACTCAGAAAAGCTTAAATGGTCTATTTGTGCTCAGTCAAATCTAGTTTAAAAAAATCACTTTATTTATTTTCACATATGGTCCTATGTTAAATTATGTCATGCAGTGGCAGCCATCTTGAAATTTTGACAAATAGGAAAAATTATGACACTCTAAGGGGCTATCCAATGATTATTGCTGTACAGGTTTGGGTCAATCAAGAGCTTAGTTTTTGAAATTTATTAATTTTCATGTAGGGCACTATGTCAATCATGGTGGCCATCTTTGATTTCCGATCTACGCAAAAAAATATAAATTTTGTTGAGGACTATCCAAGGACGGTTTCATCCAAGTGTTATTCCACATTATCTTGTTTTTCTATGTGAGTTATCGTTTTTGCAGGAGGATATTTTCGACTTCCACTATTATAAGTTTACTTTTCACTATAGGTTTATGAACATAATAAACAAATGTAAATACTTTAAAAAAAAAATCACTATATAAATGTAATATCAACCATGTTTTGTAAGGTAAAATAAAATCACTTTTGTGTATGGGTGCAATTCCTATTGCAGAAGACAGGTAATGGTGTCAGTGAGGTAGTGATTTGCTATATAGCAAATAATTTCTTAAAATCAAATATAAATTAAAAACAATTAGAATAATTTTTCGACGAAATAATTTAAATGAATACGGCATGCTAGGCACTCACTGATACTGAAATTCTTTTTTGTTTTGTTTGGTTTTTGCTTGTGTCTTTAATTATAAAAATTTATTTAAAAAACAAACATCAGAGGTAAGAGCAAGTAATAATTGTTAAACTCTTACTTCAATGAAATTTTTTTTTTCTTGTTTAAAAAAAGAATAATTTACTTGTAAATGTTTATATTTAGGAAGGAGTGTTCCAGGTAACATGCATGTTGGCACATTGCCTATGAATCACCTGAAAGACACAAACAATATAATATGCATGGACGAAAACAACAAAATGCATTTGGCTGGACAGATATTAGTGTACATGTCTCATTTATTTGTTTTTACTTCTATTTGAATGCCATGTTACCTTATTCTGACCACCAAGATATATTAATTGAAATATTGTTGAAAGTGGCATTAAACACCATAAACCAACCAACCTCTTTCTGAACCCCAAAATAATCAACTTGACCACTTCTGAACCTATTTTCAAAAAACATTTTTACAGGGTTTTTGTATACATATATTAATGTATTATGTATACATAATTTAAATAAATAAAAAAAAAAAATTTAATCTGATTTAGCTGTATTAACTGTGTTTATGTGATGGCAAATTATAAAATCTACTCAGTATATACTAAATGAATGTAGTCAGTTTGGAAGACCGATTTTTTTTTTATTGTCCAAAAAAAAAAGGAAACAGTTGTTCTTATCCTGTTTGAAATCCAACATCCACTTTACCATTGGTTAGCAGGGGACTTGGACAGAGGGTAGTGTGGTACACAAGACTTATTGAATTAATCTATACCCATACCTAATCTGTTTTTACTGCAAAGAAATGTCCAAACGTCCAAATGTCATGTTTTTCTGTGCACAAATGTAATGCACCAATGCAAGTTATGACTTTGGTATGTGTCTCTGTTTCAAGTGATTCATAGACGCAGGTGAAATCTAAGTTATATTTTTAAACCGACGACCACTTATTTTTTCCATTGAGGTAAACAAATTTTAATATTATATAACTTTTATTGAGTTAATTTTTTCTTTATATAAGAAATATAAAAAATACGGGACCCATGTGGCTCAATGAGTTAGGTCGTTGGATCTAACAACTCATACAAGCCTATCACCAATACGGCGTGGGTTCGCGCCCAGCTTTGTAAATTACAAAAAAGGGTGCACTCGACTCGCAGCCACAAGTGATAAAGTTTACCAGTTGCTTGCCCATGGTCGGTGGTTCTCTCTGGCTTCCTCCACCACTAAAATCGGTCGCCATGATATAGCTGAAATATTGTTGAATGTGGCGTTAAAACACCAAAAATAAAAAATAAAAATTTAATTATATAAAAAATAATAACTAAGAACCTCAGCACTCGATTAAAGTACATCTGAAATGGTGAGTGTCTTACAGATGTATTCATTTAAATTATCCTACATATAAAAGCCAGTTTTTTTTCTAGAAACATTTATCCTACTGTTTTTTATTTCAATTTCAGTTCAAGAAATTGTTTGCTATAACTAATGGATTATCCTCTCTTACTTCGTTATCTTAAACGTGATGCCCCCTTTTTTCACCCTTTTCCTGCAAAGAAATTGCATGCTCAATATGTTTAATTCAAAGTATAAAATATTGATATATATATATAATTAACACAGATAAAAATTCCATCTTTCTTAAAGGGGCCTTATCTGCCAAAATCGTAAATTTTTGTTACCCATAAAAACTATCAGATATGATTGATGCCTTAATAAAACGTGTTTCAGTAACTTATAAATGTTATGAAATGTACGCGCATTGGAGAAAAAAGGTGCAACTGCTCGTGTTTTGAGATCGATCAAGAAATGGACCCCATCTTATTAATTATCGGCATTGTTTACGGAGTTTGCCGAATCGTCATTAAATCAGTACAACAATGCACTTATTTCTTATTTTCGGTGAATCTGCTTTTAGTCGGCGTTAATTACGGACAAAGAACCATGCAAGTTTGCAGTTAATAAGCGACAAAATACAAATTATTTGTTTTTACCTGTCACTAGTAAGGTCAGTTGCATATGGAGAAAGCGAGGTCAAATTATTTGCTTGCAAAGAAATAACAAATTGATGGTAATTTTCGTTCTCAAAAGGCGAAAAGAGGTACGATAAGCTGTTTAATGTGAAACATTCACCTTTATTTCATCATTTTAAAGCTATCTACCAATTTCCAAAACATATAATTATTTTGGTCAAAATCGTAGCTAATGACTCTTTAAGACTCCAAGTTTATGTGTAAAAAATCTGTACTAGTTAATGGGAGGTAGCTCTAATTTCAATTTTTTTCCGGTCATATAAATTGGCATTAATTCAAGGATAATTTAGTGACTATTTTTTAAATTTCAGAACTGATTAACATTTACATAGGACAGTTTGCATAAAAATAGAGGAAATGTGGAATTACATGTTATACAGCACAGGCAAGCCTATCCACAGTGTGAGGGTCTATTATTGTGGGATTTAGACAATGAAGAAAATGGTTGGGATAGTAGATTGATTGATTGATTGATTTTTGGTGTTTAATGCCACTTTCAGCAATATTTCAGCTATAGCATGGCGACCAGTTTTAGTGGTGGAAGAAGCCGGAGTACCGTGAGAGAACCACCGACCATGGGCAAGCAACTGTTAAACTTTATCACTTGCGGTTGCGAGTCGAGTACACCCTTTTTGTAATTTACAAAGCTGGGTGCGAACCCATGCTGTATTGGTGATAGTCTTGTATGAGTTGTTAGGTAATCCAACTACCTAACTCAATGAGCCACCCGGGCCCTTGGGATAGTAAAAAAAAATTAAAAAGCACCAAATGTAGGTACATATCTCAATAAATGTATACTCTATAAAAAGAGCTAGAGAAAAGAAGACATAAACCATAAAAAATAAATACCTCAGTTCATGTCAAAATGAGTTCTTCACCAATAGAATACAGAAGTTTCACGAAAATACTTCTTTGCTGCAATATTCCTGCTCTTAGTGCATCAAGTCTACAAAAAAAAAAGAAGAAATAAAGTTATGTGTGAAACACAGAACATTAATGAAAAGACTATGAAAGGAAGAAGAAAGTAATTGCTTGACATTAATAAGCATAGAGACAAAAACTATCTACATAGTGTCAGTGTTCAATTGTATGGAATATATAATAGTCGACTGTATGTTGGAATTGGTCATACACCATTTCAGCCTGCAACTGAAGACAATTATACTGAAAATGAATAACAGTGGAACCTGTCTAATCCGACACACCAAGGGACCAGAGAAATGTGTCGGATTGTACAGGGTGTTGGAAAACTCAGGTTTTCTTTTTAGTTAACAGACATTTGCCCAAATTTAACAAGAGAAGAAATTGTGTATGTTTGATTATGTAGGATGATTTAGATAATTGGAACTACAATGTAAAGGGATTGTGTACAATGTAGATGAAAATACATTTAATATTTAATTGATACACTATTAATATATTTAAAACAATTTCATAATCTGATCAGATAATTTTTGGTTGTAGTCATACCCTTTACAAAGAAAGTGAAAACAGTTATCTGAAAAATTTTAATTATTATATTCTTGGTAAACTTACTTTAACCCTTATTAATGAGTCTCTAACCAATAAATTCAAATCATAATTTATTTGTGTACACAAGCTTAGAACAATTTCATAATATATCAGATAATGGTTGTAGCCATGTTCTTTACAAAGAAAGTGAAAACAGTTAACTGTAAATTTTGATTATTACATATATATTCTTTGTAAACTTACTTTTAACCATTACTAATGAGCCTCTAATTACCTGCCAATCAATTAGTTAAAACTCAGATGTCAGATCGCACAGGTTCCACTGTATATCCAAAATATAAGCTAAACACAAACTTTATTGGAAATTGACCCGACTCAGGCAGGCTACATGACTACATATATTATATATATACACCCATCTTAACCAAACCCTGAATAAACCGGAATCCTGTATAAACCTAACCTAATTAAGTAAGCTGTTTTACAATAAATCACCTTTATTAATGTATTTTGCTCAGCTGTTGTGTCTGTTGATAATCTCTGGTCTGGGGCTGCTGGTTCCTCTCTAATGTAGTGTCTGTCGGTTTCCTCTTTTGATATCTTATGGTTTGGTGGTCATCTCATCTGATGGAAGCCCTCTGAGTAGGGTCTGTCTGTATCCTCCTCTGTTGGATGTGTTGGCCCCTTCTGATGGAAGCCCTCTGGGTAGGGTCTGTCTGCATCCTCCTCTGTTGGATGTGTTGGTTCTTTCTGATGGAAGCCCTCTGGGTAGGATCTGTCTGTATCCTCATTTGGATGTGTTGGTCCTCTCTGGTGATAACCCTCTAATATAAAACATACCTGGATTACATCATTGATTTGTTGATTGTCCTTTAATTTGGAAGAGTTTTTATCATGAGCAATGTAAATAAAATGAGTTATCTCCCTTTTTGAATAGACGCTGCAGCCTATAAAACTAGCTTAGCGCAGTCATTTTTTATTGAAGTGCCTGTAGCAAATCCAGTAGAGTGAGCAGTCAAGCATAACAGTGTGCAACAGTCCTTGCAATAGCTACTATAACTGTTTGATTGTTGACAGATTTGTGATGGATCCAAAATTGATGGACGATAACTTAATTGACCGATTGCATCAGCCATTGATAAAAACTATTCCTCATTACCTTGACAAACTTCGGTCAATCGATCAGTCCATTAATCATATGCAACATATAATGGAATCATATATATATATATTAATAATTTTAACACGAAATGTAACAAATTTATATATATATTAATAATTTTAACACGAAATGTAACAAATTATGTTTTTGTTTGTTTGTTTTGATGGTGTTTCAGTTTTATCGTGGCAGTCAGTTTTACTGGTGGAGGAAACCGGAGGACCCAGAGAAAACCACTGACCTGTCGCAAGTCACCGACAAACTTTATCACATAATGTTGTACACCTTGCCCTGATCAAGATTCGAACTCACAACATCAGTGGTGATAGGCACTGACTTGCATAGGTAGTTGTAAATCCCACTACCATACGATCTAACAAATTTCTTTTTAACATAATTTTCATTATCCCTTTGGTATCTACAAACTCTTTTTTTTATAAAAAGCAAACTGGTAATAATTACTTCTTAATTAACATTTTTGTTAATTTTCTTAAATTCTTCAGTGTTTACACAAACATCATTTGTATCAAATTATAATTCATTGGGACTTGTATCAGAACAGAACTTTAAAGTTACATTAATAAATGAAAAATTACTTAAAAAAATGCTTAGCCATTCAAAACAAAGAATTTGCCATAGCATCCACATTTTTAAGAGGTAAATATAAAATGAGGAATGTTTGTTGAAGATTTCACATACATCATTTGCACTAGGTATTAAACAAATAATTTGTACCTGTAATTCTGAAAGTAGATTGAGGGGAGATTTATTTCTATAATTTCAGCCAATCAGTAACAAGAATCTCAAATAAGAAAGTAGATATCTAATTTAGTGTGCACGACACCTTTCTAGAATATCTTACAGAGGACATGCTTTTGGCCACAGTCAGATTAAATAAGAGATTTTGGAGTGGATCACACAATTATTATTTGTTCTTGTGCTTTCAGAGAAAATAATTTCTTTTGTCCAGGCTGGCTTTCATGCTTATTCTAATTTGTTCCTCTTCTATGTAAACAACTTCATGTTGTATACATGATTGAATGATAAATATAAGTGATTTCTGGTTTTATTTTCTGTGATTAAAGTCAGAAACAGACTGAATTGTTTCTTCAGTAAATATCTAGATATATAGATGTAGATACTGTGACTGAGAAATGCTGAATGTAGTGTTTGATAGTCTCTTATGATCAGTTACATCCATATCTTTTCTTACTCAAGTTATTTCTTTATTCAAATAATTCTTATGAAAATTAAGAGTTGTCTTTCTTTAGCTGAAGCTACAAATAAAAGTACAAATAATTTGTTGAATGGGAGATCCTCTGTAAAAATTCCTCACTTTGTATAGAATAAACATAAACAAATTCATTCATATCAATATCTGATGCGAGTTCCCCCACCCTCCCCCTAAGATATTTTTTTAACAAACAGAATAGACTAGCTAATATAAAAGTATCTCAAAAAAGAATTCTCACTTACCACTGACATCTCCATGCAACTCTTAATCTTCTCCACCCTGCCCCTCCCCCAGTAACCCAAATGCAGCTCCTGGCATTTAGGTCGATCTCCCTTGTAAAACTACACCTGCATGGTAGTTCAACTAAGGGGATCACGACACCCCATATATAGGACCCCAGTGTAGCTGCAGACACCTGTTCCTTCCCCACTGCCCCCTAGTCAAGGTACACAGAGCATAGTACCCAAGGGACATGGCCGCCAAATGCAACTCCTGACATTTGGTTATGCCTAAATGCACTCGGACCTGGACATTTAAGCATAGGGGGGACGTTCATAGGTGTGAACCCCAAACACACCAGGCTTAACTTTCTATGCTTTAGTTTGTCCAAGTCCAAATAGTTCCACCTACCTGTTCATGAGAGATTAGTAATTGTCAGTTCAGGGTGTCCTCTGAATAGAGGTGGTTGCATCAAAACAGGTTTCAACTGTTCCTTTGTTACATGTCCTCCAAGGAGGTCATTGTGTTTGAACATGTCCTCTAAAAAGAGGTGGTTGTTTTAAAAGAGGTCATTCCATTAGAACATGTCCTCTGGCGAGAGGTGTTTGCATCACAGCAAGTTGAATCATTCTCTTGATCGAAGCAATTATCAGATCTTGTTGTGTGACCTTTCAGTGCAGATAATTTGTGTGCCTATTACCACCCAGGATATACAATTTCTATCAGCTTTTCTCATGTTTTTCTTTGCACTTTTGCTGTGGTTTATTGTTGTTGTGTACTAATATTGTCAACCATTACCGTTTTATACCCCCGATAGGAAATCCAGATAGGAACCACAAGCTCTGGAATATCGAATCAACTGAGAGATATATATCCAGGCACTGCTGGAATGTTGCTACATATAAATGGAAAGTTCACACTGGGAAAATTGAAATCATGTCTTTTGTCGTAGTTTCTTTAACTGCCCCTCACTCAATTTCGAGTCATAGGTCAAGTTATGAAGCAGACCTATCTGTATCTGTGGTATCCTTTATTTCAACCTCAATGGGATAAGTGTGATCAACAAATCACCAAACCTAGAATTATTTAGTGAAAGGACATCATCTATATAGTGAAACGTGAAATTAAAGGATCTGGCTATCTTCTTTTTGATTTTCATGAGAAGCCCCTGTAACCCTACCTAATTGTGCTCATCACAAACCAGGTTATGCAATTTCCATCAGTCTATTTCAAGTATGCCAGTAGTGTTGTGTGCTGTTGTGGTTATTTGTCATATAATCAAATAATTAAAATAAAAAAAAGACATCACCAATTATATTTTATTTTCAATAATCCATACATTATATACATATTATTGTTGCCATCTACTGGAAGTTGAAAAAATGACATCTTTGTTACAACATACTCAAAGAGAACAATAAATCCCTCCAATCTGGTTCTATCGACCTCTAATATGGTCGTGGTCATAAGCTAGCTAGCAAAGCTATAAGGAATTCCCATTTAATTCCTCCTACATTTCTTGTGTTTTCCTATATGGAGATTTGCATATCAATAGAGCATTTTTGAAAGAGTTATTTCCCTTTTTGACATAAAAAATTACATAAAAAAGATTTGAAATGTAGGAGGAATTAAATGGGAATTCCTTAAAACTTTGCTAGCTATTACTATCAGAAAATAATGTTAACTTCAAGCTATCAGAGGAAATGACGAGTTCATTAATAACAAGGTTCAACTGTATAAAAATTAACACATTGATCAAGACAAAAATATTGTGCATGTGAAAAAATTCTTTGTGTAACAATCAATTACAAAAATCTAGATAACAGGTTTTACTTGTAACAACATACAAGTATTACAAAGCGATACTAACATAAAAAAATTGTTATCAAAATGGCCACAAATCTGCCATCTTGTTTTTTTTTTAAAGAAAAAAATGCAATTCCTACTAAAATATCACCTTATGATCTCAAACCACATCCCATTTACAGGGTAGGGGTCGTCGTGGTCATATGGTAGTTGGATTTACTACTATATGTGCAATCTGTGGCCATCACCACTAACGTTGCGAGTTCTAACCCCGTTCATGACGAGGTGTACTCGATAAAGTTTGTCAGTGACTTGCGACAGGTCGGTGGTTTTCTCCACCAACAGAACTGACCGCCATGATATAACTGAAATATTGTTGAAAGGGACATTAAACACCATAAAACCAAACCATCCATTTACAGATGGCCAAATACAGAAAATCTTAATAAAATGGCCACCATGCAGCCATATTGACTTTTCAAGAAAATATATTGTATGCATCAGCCCTTCATTAAACACTACTTCACTACAAATTATAAGCTCATGATCTCAAACCATCTTCAAGGTACAGGTGGATCATACCAAAACATCAATATGGTTGCCGTTCAACCATCTTGAATTGCTCATGCATCAGCACTTTATTCATGACCTATTTCACTACAAAATATAAGCTCTCGATTTCAACCAACTTACAGTAATGGGAAGTAATATACAAAAACGTTAATAAAAGGCTGCTGCTCAGCCACTGATCTTTTCAACAACAACAAAATTTTCAGGCATCACCCTTTCATATTACAAAAGATCAGCTTCTAATTTCAATTAGTTATAACTAAACAATGCCCAATTAAAATTATATGTTTGTTGCATCTTTATTTATTTCTTTTGAGATACACCAACATCTAACAACATTCTGTGTGAGGTCATGTCAGGTAACCATGGTGATACACCAACATCTAACAACATTCTGTGTAAGGTCATGTCAGGTAATCCGTCTTTCACCTTTCAATCATATACAACAATTAAATCTATCAACAAACAAGACAACCCTTCTCAGTGACTGAGTGTGTTGTTGGTTTTAATACATAAAGATTTGGTACACTGATTGCCGATTGGTTGGCTTAAAATGTGACACCTAACATGACCCATTATTGGATGTTATTAGATATATATAGCTCAAAAAAAATTCTGAAAAGAAACCATCTATTTTTAATTGTACTACACCAGTCAATCATGAATAACTTCATTGAATGGTCACGTTTAACTTTTTTACTTCTATAACTGAACGTTGATTATATAAGCTATAAACATTTATTTACAAAAGGACTAAACATAAAACTGGATTAGTGTTGATATAAAGAAACCGCCCTTCCCAACACAAAAATACAATTCTACAGAAAAATCAAAAGCATGATTAAGAGGAATGAAATTAGAAGTGTTCCCACATATCACACTATGATGTCTGATGCAATTACAGAAGTACAATATGGGACTGTCGAGGTCACAATTGTATGGTAGTTGGATTTACAACTACATATGCAATCAGTGTCTATCACCACTATAGTTGTGAGTTTGAATTCACTCATGGTGATGTGAACTCGATACAATATGATGTGATAAATTTTGTCATTGACTTGCGAGAGGTCAGTGGTTTTCTCCAGATCCTCCACCAATAAAACTGAATGACATGATATAACTGAAATATTGTTGAAAGTGGCATTAAACACCATAAACCCTAACCCCTCCAAAAATTATTTTAAAAAAATAATAATTTCATGATTTTTATATGTAATGCATCCTGGAAGCTTCATGCCTTTTAAAAAAAAATAATACCTCAGGATAAAGGGGAATAACTCTAATACATATTCTGACATACAATAAAAAAAAATACATATTTGTAACAAATAAAGATATTGACCAATTAAAGAAATGTTATAAATTGGTCCCTTTACAAAATAAACTTATATATCTATCTGTCTGCATCAATGGATTTAAACAACATTCAATCAATCATAAGTCAAAATAAGTCTAAATACAAATATCATTAATCAACTTAGATTTTGTTGCATTGAAATTCCTTCTGATTACAGAGAATTCTTCTATTCTATCTGGCATTTTTCCAGGCAACAAAAAGTTATCTTCCACACTTTAGACAGTAAATGATATTGGCAATCTTCCAGACTTTAGGCAGTAAATGATATTGACAATCTTTCAGACTTTAGGCAGTAAATGATATTGGCAATCTTTCAGACTTTAGGCAGTAAATGATATTAACAATCTTCCAGACTTTAGGCAGTAAATGATATTGGCAATCTTCCAGACATTAGGCAGTAAATGAAATTGGCAATCTTCAAGACTTTAAGGATATCTGTTATTTCTATAATACAAAACAAACGCATATTTATAATTATTTATACATCATTTTATGTACATTAAATTATCAAAAATCCAATTATCAAAGGGGGGATGGAGATCCTATTAACCAGTTTAACACCTCCACATATTTGTGCCTGTCCCAAGGCATGTCCTTTCTACTTTCTTTTTGATGTTGTTCATTGATTTTAGGCGAGAGGTAGTTGTTTCCTTTGTTGATATTGGTGGAAATAATGACCTTCAATACACAATATCAGTATGTCAGTTCATATAATAGATATTCTAATATGACGTCCTTCAAACGCTTTGGGTCCAAATCTGTGGTAAAATATGCGTATATTGGTATATCAACTGATCGGCAATGTCATAATTTGTTTTGGCAATTATATAAAAATAAATACCGTATTTGTCCTATTAGAATAGAAATAATTCATGGGGGCTTGAATATATATTGATTTTACCACGGGTTGGCCCTTTATGCCGATATTTTACATAAAGGCATAAAGGGCCAACATGTGGTAAAATCAGTATATATTCAAGCCCCCATGAATTATTTCTTAAATATACAATGCCATGGCTTAATCAGTGTTGGATACTGTTCATTTCCTTTTTTTTCTTCTGTTGGTCCCTACATTTCATCCATTTTATCACTTAAATAATAACGTGTGTAACCCTGCTACAATTGTGCCTGTCCTAAGGCAGGACTTGGATTTCCATCGGAATATGTGGTAGTGGTGAGAGGTATATATGTCTTTGTTTTGTTGATATAGGTGGAATTTGTGACGACCAGTATATAATAATTCTCTTCATTAAATGTATAATACGCAACAATGAAAAATATTTATCTACCTGTCATAAAGTTTCTCTAAACAGCTTGATGTTGGAGGCAGTATATGTCTGTCATCTCATGTCTGTTATCACATAATATAAGAACTTCATACAACTGAAAAGAAATAAAATATATTAGTTTGGCTCTGTAAACCTTTAATTTATAAATATTTGCTTCATTTATTTGTATCCTGTAGTGTTTATATAGTATACAAGATGACACCATAAAGTCATTTTATTTCCGATTTGCTTTCAAAGCTTGACAGAGGTGAAGATATTGCTGTTTCCATTTCTTATTTTGCATATTTGTCATAGGATGCTATTATGTATTTATAATAAAGCACATTGGTGATGTAATTGTTAGTGTGCTTGCCTCGATCGTGGGTTAGCGCCCATAAATTGGTATTTGTTGCTTCTCCACTAAACATGTAGCACAAGGGAGAAAGAGGCTCTGAATCAAGATCATATGTCTGAGTGACGAGACATGTCTACCGACAGAATATAGAGCTAGCAATATAAAAATCCATCTAAGCGAGTTGGCCTAGCATAAAGCCGACATCATTATCATTTCATCAAATGCAGTTTGTTATCGCCATGATATAGCTGAAATATTGCTCATTTAGCTTTCATTCTTTGTATTTAAAATACTGACATATTTTTATTTTCGTGGATTGTGTTTGTCTTTCAAGGTTTGACCAGATATTTAAGGTATTTCACTTCTTTGCTACTCCCAACTGTTTGTTACCGTCATTCAACTCAACATTATACCATTTTGGGTCATTGTTTTTACTTTGGAATTTGCCAAACCGCAGTTTTGAACTATGAGAAATATGCAACCCAAACTCTAAAGACTAGAACAACATTATCAATCTCAATATATTAACAATTTAATTTATCTATTTACCTCAATCTTGAACAATATGTCCATATCAATATATGACTGTAGCAAAGCTTGAATAACTGAAAAATAAATTTCAATTTATAATAGTTAAAAAATAAACACTTCTTAGTAATACTAAAAAGTTATATTGTGTAAATATTTAACATAAATATTATACTAAAAAGTTATATTGTGTAAATATTTAACATAAATATTATACTAAAAATGGTCACTGTACAAGAATATGTAATGTAGGTATTCCCAGAATTTTTATGGGTGCTAGTTTCATCAATTTGTAAGTGTAGATTCATTTTGCTTTGGTCTAGAAAGTGTCAAATTGCTGTTTAATGCAAATCTATAATGCTAAATGAGAGCTATTTTTTGTGTGTCGCTTCTCTTTTACTGGTGAAATTGATGATTAACCCACTTTCAAAAGATATGCACAAAATAGTTTGCTCTCTCCGAAAGTTTCAGCGGTATTGTGGGTGTTTTTTTCCTTCATTTTTTTTATTGAAATATAAATTACAATTAAATTTTCTACATTTTTACATTCTAATCACAAATTGATTGCTGTGCAACCGATTCAATAACAGGTTAAGTATACAGATATTTGAGATATAAAGTTATTTACCTTCTATATACACAAGGGCTGCCATCAGAAATATCTCATAATGTACACAACTGCAATCAGTGATTTACATCTGCTGTCAAAGATGTTCATAATTTACACAATTCCCTCCAACCAGTGAATAGTATCTGCTGTTGTTAGACATATACTGTTCATACCCTACTAATGTACAAATGTCACTCCAAATGTACAAATGTCACTCCAATCAGTGATCTAGTTACACCTGTTGTTCTCAAAGTCATCTTCAATGGTTCATATCCTTGATAAATTTAAATTAGCATCTTGCCCAGTCCATATCCTTGAAGAATGTATATCCTGTCACAAATGTATATATCTCTCCAAACATTCATTGCTCTCAAATTTAAAGCAATTAATTTTCTTGCTGAATTTAAGTCCTGTCAAAAATGTATATATCTATCTAATCAATGATCATGATCTGTTACCAATTTTTGAGACATGTTCCACCATTAATATCAAATGTATCTGTATTATATCTCTTCAAATAAGTGTCATATCCATAGAACTAGATTTTAAATTGTTAATTTATCTGACTGAACCTGTCCAAATCTGTCATTTGTTACAAATATGGTTTTCAAAAAATCATAAATATATTTAAAAAAAAATTTTAAATTCACAAGTATCATAACATATCATAACAAAATAACATTCTGATAAACATGTGATATAAAATAAGTTTTTAATAGACTAATAATTTAGAAAATAAACAGAAAAATCAAGCCCTTCCCCAACATAATACAAGTTACTTTGAATTGTGTTTACAGTTTTTTTTTTTAATTACAGAATCCAATGTAACATAACTAAACATCTGATATGATAACACGTTAATTATTTAGATTAAATATCAAATAATTAAGGTGCTCCTTCCTCATGCATATAGACTGATAATTTAGAAAATAAACAGAAAAATCAAACCCTTCCCCAACATAATACAAGTTACTTTGAATTGTGTTTACAGTTTTTTTTTTTAATTACAGAATCCAATGTAACATAACTAAACATCTGATATGATAACATGTTAATTATTTAGATTAAATATCAAATAATTAAGGTGCTCCTTCCTCATGCATATAGACTGATAATTTAGAAAATAAATAGAAAAATCAAACCCTTCCCCAACATAATACAAGTTACTTTGAATTGTGTTTACAGTTTTTTTTTTTAATTACAGAATCCAATGTAACATAACTAAACATATGATATGATAACACGTTAATTATTTAGATTAAATATCAAATAATTAAGGTGCTCCTTTCTCATGCATATAGACTGATAATTTAGAAAATAAATAGAAAAATCAAACCCTTCCCCAACATAATACAAGTTACTTTGAATTGTGTTTACAGTTTTTTTTTTTAATTACAGAATCCAATGTAACATAACTAAACATATGATATGATAACACGTTAATTATTTAGATTAAATATCAAATAATTAAGGTGCTCCTTTCTCATGCATATAGACTGATAATTTAGAAAATAAATAGAAAAATCAAACCCTTCCCCAACATAATACAAGTTACTTTGAATTGTGTTTACAGTTTTTTTTTTTAATTACAGAATCCAATGTAACATAACTAAACATCTGATATGATAACACGTTAATTATTTAGATTAAATATCAAATAATTAAGGTGCTCCTTTCTCATGCATATAGACTGATAATTTAGAAAATAAACAGAAAAATCAAACCCTTCCCCAACATAATACAAGTTACTTTGAATTGTGTTTACAGTTTTTTTTTTTAATTACAGAATCCAATGTAACATAACTAAACATATGATATGATAACACGTTAATTATTTAGATTAAATATCAAATAATTAAGGTGCTCCTTCCTCCGGCATAGATTACCCCTTTGGTATTTTCCTTTTTTTTTTTAGATAACTACGATTTTATAAATACAAAGTGAGAAAGCTTACCATTTACTTACATATACAACATGGAATTATCAATTGCAGACTACTTGATTGAGGTACAATTTTGTATCCCTTTTTTATTTTTTTATGTGAGGAAGTTAATTCCTGAACAGAATATTTCACTGTTATGGTTGAGGTACAAATTTGTACCCCAATACAGTATGTGGAAGTTTATAATTCATGTAAAGAATGGTTCACTCATGATTGAGGTATAATTTTGAAACTAGTTCCGAGAGAAAAATTCAGTTCTGTTACTGAAATTTCAGAGTAATTACTGAGGTACTATTTTGTACCTATTGTTATCTTTTAGTCATAGGTAGCTTACAATTACAATACAAAATATGCCATTGTAATAGCTGAGGTAGTTTCTACTCAGATCAGTGTCTGGAAATTTACAATTCTCTTAATATTTCCCATAACGGGGAAATATTGTTCGAGAATTGTAAACTTCCAGACACAGGCAGAGGTACAATTTTATACCCTGTTGTGTTTGAAAAAGTTTGTAATTCCTTTAAATAACTAGAGGCTCAGGTGAGCCTGTATCACTCACCTGACATAAATAAGCCCTCTTAAGAATGTCTGCATGCCGAATACATCCAAGTTTTACCATTCAAATCCCATAGAGTTCTATGTTAAAACTATGTCTCCTCATGGCAGCCATCTTGGATGGAGGTCGTGGTCACCGGACACAATTTTGAAAGTATACTACCCTAGGACCATCCATGCCATGTTTGCTTTAAATTGGCTGATTGGTTTCAGAGGAGAAGACCTTTAAACAATTTTCCCATAGGTCCTATGTTAAAACTATGCCCGCTGACGGTGGCCATTTTGGACCGAGATCGGGGTCACTGAACACAATTTTGGCAGTTGACCACCTAAGGACCATCCATGCCATGTTTGCTATATTGGCTTATTGGTTTCAGAGGAGAAGATTTTAAAACATTTTTTCCCCATACAGTCCTATGTTAAAACTATGTCTGCTGATGGCGGCCATCTTGGATGGAGGTCTGGGTCACTGGATATAATTTTGGCAGTTGACCACCTAAGGACCATTCATGCCATGTTTGTTTTAAATTGACTTATTGGTTTCAGAGGAGAAGACTTTTAAACATTTTTTCCATAGGGTCAAGTCGAGTCATGGCGGCCATCTTGAATCTCCGGTCGGCAAACGATTCACATTCCTGCAAAGTCACAATTCAATTGGTTTAGTGGTTTCTGAAAAGAAGATTTTCAAGGTTTCAACCAATCAGAACACGTTATTGGCCCTGGCAGCCATGTTGAATTTCCGATCTACACCAAAAACACAAATCTAGTAGAGGACCATACAATGAACATGTATGGCAAGTTTGGTTGAAATCTGTTCAGCAGTTTCAGAGAAGTATAGTTAAATGTGAAAAGCTAACGGATGGACGATGGACACTTATCCATGACAAAAGCTCACATGTCCTATGGCCAGGTGAGCTAACTAGAACTGTGATACCCCCCGCTTGCAATACTATGATGTTCAAACTTTGGAATACAGGTATATCAGCAAGTTGCCTATGAAAAATGAGCGGATATGGAGTTATGTCAAGGAGACAACATCCCATCTCCAAAATAAACTGACCCAAGAACATACATCTAGGGGTCACCACAAGTACACGACCCCCCTTTTCGTGAAAGTATAAGTTGAATTATCTCCCTTTCTAAATTTTAGACAGCAACGGTATTCCTTCATGCACATCTGCAGGTTGTGTACTACAACTGTGTAAAGTTTCATAAAAATTCAATAAGCAGTTTAGTAGGAGTTGCGCTTACAATGTACATGCCCCCCCCTTTTCGTGAAAGTATAAGTTGAATTATCTCCCTTTTTAAATTTTGGACAGCAACCATATTCCTTCATGCACATCTGCAGGTAGTGTACTATAAATGTGTAAATTTTAATAAAAATCCAATAAGCGTTTAGGAGGAGTTGCGCTTACATGGTACACGACCCTCCTTTTCGTGAAAGTATAAGTTGAATTATCTCCCCTTCTAAATTTTAGACAGCAACGGTATTCCTTCATGCACATCTGCAGGTTGTGTACTACAACTGTGTAAAGTTTCATAAAAATTCAATACGCAGTTTAGTAGGAGTTGCGCTTACAAGGTACATGCCCCCCCTTTTCGTGAAAATATAAGTTGAATTATCTCCCCTTTTAAATTTTGGACAGCAACCATATTCCTTCATGCACATCTGCAGGTAGTGTACTACAAATGTGTAAAGTTTCATAAAAATCCAATGAGCGGTTTAGCAGGAGTTGTGCTTACAAGGTACACGACCCCCCTTTTCGTGAAAGTATAAGTTGAATTATCTCTCCTTTTAAATTTTGGACAGCAACGGTATTCCTTCATGCACATCTGCAGGTTGTGTACTACAACTGTGTAAAGTTTCATAAAAATTCAATAAGCAGTTTAGTAGGAGTTGCGCTTACAAGGTACATGCCCCCCCTTTTCGTGAAAGTATAAGTTGAATTATCTCCCCTTTTAAATATTAGACAGCAACCATATTCCTTCATGCACATCTACAGGTAGTGTACTACAAATGTGTAAAGTTTCATAAAAATCCAATAAGCGGTTTAGGAGGAGTTGCGCTTACAAGGTACATGGACGGACAGGGCGATTCCTATATACCCCCCAAACTTTGTTTGCGGGGGGTATAATAATCCACTGCTATAGATCTGAAAGAGGTACAATTGTGTACCCTGTTCTGTTTTAGAAAGTTTGCAATTCCTTTAAATAATAGTCCACGGTTCTAAATCTAAAGAAGAATTTGCGGTAGACACTACCGACAAAATTTGTGGGCAGAGCTTATCATCAAAAATCCCCGTTGATATGAACAGCATAATTTTGAAACTGTATGTCACACGACCAACCTGACCTAATGACTGATGAAGAATATTGTTTTTAATAAGACTGAAAGTTTCATAGGGAGGAACACTTGTGACCATCATGCCTGTCAAATGTTTTGCTCCAAAAGTAACTGTGAAACTATGCATCATTTAATACAGTGTAATTTAGAAAAAAACAAGATGAACTGTGAGCTAATGCTCACTTATGATACCCCCGCTCTTCGGCAAACAGGAAATGGGAATCTGACGGGTCAAAAAACGCTTCCACGATATGGGGTACCTATATAAAGCTTGTGACCAAATATCAGATTTCTGCCATCAATAGTTGCTGAGAAAAATACTACTAAAAATGGACCAGTTCTGTATGAGAACATTATCCACAAGTCTATTACAGACAACTTTTCACTGAATAAGGTACTATTTTGTAACCTGTGCTGTAGAAATGCTTACTCTTACCTCTTCTCTGATGGTAGGGGAACAATTTCATACTATGTTCATATCTGGCTGTCCTACTTCTGTGTAAAAAGGAGAGGCAATTTTGTCAAGTTACTATACCTACCATTTACTAACCCTCATGATTGAGGTATAAGGTTGTGTAGGGTTAAGTTACCGTTGTAGGTTTGACTCACTTTTACTGTATATAAATATTTGTCAACAGCACAGGTTACTTTACCAACCATTTATATGGACATACTCTCATTGAGGTATGAGGTTGTGTCCAGTTACCTGTTTAGGTCTGCATTTCTACCTATGTGTAACAATTCCATCATTCTTTTCTTGTTTTTGACTTCTCAGTAGATTTGTAACATAAGTAAAGCAACTTGCTAAATGTGCAGCAGGAACTACTTACCTTTGTTGGGATTCTGAGTTGACCCCTCTTGATTTAGTGGGGTTTGTGACTGTGTTGTCATTAACCTGTAGATTCCAAATAAATTTCTTGCCCTCTACATCTGCATGTTTCAGAAGTTCGACCAATTCAGCAGGGAAGTCTATTTTTGATTGATTGATTGGTGTTTATCGCCAACATTAGACTTGGCTGACTGGTATGGACTATCTGTGTCACTATCTGTGGACAGCTGGCCACCAACTCCAAAAATCTGGTGGCCAAACTCAAATTTTAGTGGCCAAAGAAAAGAAAATTGGTAGCCAAAATACATGGTAAAAAAGTAAAAACAAATATTTCGAGATCTTTTGCCTGTGTCATATTCGTACACGTCAGGCCCTTTATGCTTTTGGTTCTTACTGTGGATTTTAAGGGTTTCTTTAAAGTCTTACAAAGCTTTAATTAAAGAAATCGGAATTTCAGGCCATACTTGGAATAATTATCTTACAAAATTTACAAGTCATTAAGCACATTCTCATACACGAGTCAGGCAAAATTGGAAAGCCATGAATCCTGCAACAATCTTTTGACCTTTTTTTCCGCTGTGACGTCTGCTTTTGGTTTCACAAGCCTTACTCGCCGGACTGGAATGTACTATTTCAACACCATTAATGGGCGACGATTTTGATTGCTTACTTGTTCCTGTCACAGTGTCATTATTATCGCCCTTTCTCTTTACACAGCTTGAAATTTCAACTGATGGAACATTTTCACATGTTTACGTATGCACACACAGGGGCTAGGTGCGTCCGAAAAAATAATAATAAATAAAATACTATATAATACTACAAGGGGGCGAACTCACTTGCTTCCATTTTTTTAAGTCGTCGTGTTAAATTGATCGTAACTTCGGAACGCCTTAATATTTTCAAAAAATGTTTCCACCAGTCGAAAGTCAAGTAATTTTCCTTTCCAAAGAGACCCCAATTGTTAGTGTAGGCCTCCGAACTGCTGAGTATCATACACGAACCAAAACAAAACGGCGTGAAAATCCGAAGTCGTACAAACGTTGGGTTGACCACTTCCCATCTGTGTACAGACTTTCCCATGCGTAAACGAGTCATTTTGACTAGCTAAATACTTTCATCCATTCAAATTATGATAAAATTTCTTACCTTACGCCAATTTATATGTCCTTTAAGTCTGTTTTTGAAAGAAATCCCATTTGCATCCTTGACAAACGCCATAGACGTGAAAATTGAGAGAGTTCTAACGGGCTCTTTGATTGGCTGAACAATCTGTTTCAGCCAATCAAAAAGTCCGTTAGAACTCTCTCAATTTTCACGTCTATGGCGTTTGTCAAGGATGCAAATGGGATTTCTTTCAAAAACAGACTTAAAGGACATATAAATTGGCGTAAGGTAAGAAATTTTATCATAATTTGAATGGATGAAAGTATTTAGCTAGTCAAAATGACTCGTTTACGCATGGGAAAGTCTGTACACAGATGGGAAGTGGTCAACCCAACGTTTGTACGACTTCGGATTTTCACGCCGTTTTGTTTTGGTTCGTGTATGATACCTCAGCAGTTCGGAGGCCTACACTAACAATTGGGGTCTCTTTGGAAAGGAAAATTACTTGACTTTCGACTGGTGGAAACATTTTTTGAAAATATTAAGGCGTTCCGAAGTTATGATCAATTTAACACGACGACTTAAAAAAATGGAAGCAAGTGAGTTCGCCCCCTTGTAGTTGTAGTATTATATAGTTTTTTTTTTTTTTTTTTTTTCGGACGCACCTAGCCCCTGTGTATGCACACAGCACATTAATACAGATCAATATCGATTATACCTTTAAATTACTTCGATTTCACTTTATTTTCAAGCGCAAAAATGACGATCTCTAAAATCGAATCAATGACGGAAAATTATCCATAATTTCCGGTCGCCAACCTGAAGTAACCAGATTTAAATTGTGGTCGCCAAAAACCCCCCGAAATTTGGTAGCCCGGGCGACCATTTTAGGTAGACATAATTGAGCCCTATATATATTTTGTATAGATCATTGTTTGTCCTTTTCTACATTTTCTTTTGGTCATTGTGTTGTCTGTTCTTCGATATACGGATTCTGATTGCACCATTGGTATTGGTATCTTCAGCTATATCATGACGTGAACAAATTTTATTATTAACTTCGACACCAACAAGCCATTTAGAAATAAAACATACCTGTCTATAAAACAATCTGATTATATGCACAAATAAAAGAAACATTAAACAAATAAAACCATATATATCATATATACTAGTGGAAAAAAGAAACTGCATTACTAAAAAATCAATTAAAGATCAATATCAAAATAAAATTTATTAATTGTGTACAGTATAATGTCGAATAATGCATTTTTCACCAAAAAATTCAGACCAATAACATTTAACGTCAATTGAATTCATTTGGTAAACGTCTTAAACAACACGAGATTCTTTAGACATTAACAAAGTCAGTAGCGTGTGTGTCCACCATTTGCATCAATGGATGCTTGGCAACGGCGACAAATTGATCTAACCAAGTTGTTGAAAAATGCTTGTGGGATATTGTTCCAAATGCGGATCAATGCCAGACCCATTTCCGCTAACGTCACTGGCTGATTTGGCAGATGGCGTAACCGTCGTTCCATTTCATCCCAAACATGCTCAATGGGTGAAAGATCGGATGAAACTGCTGGCCATGGTAACAAATCAACATTTTGCTATGTCAGATAGTCATGCACTACTCACGCAACATGTGGTAGAGCGTTGCTCTGCTGAAATGTGACGTTGTTGGCCTGAGCTTGGATGAACAGAATGACAAAAGGCTGAACAATTTCATCCCGATAGTGTATACCTGTCAGTTTTCCAGCGACAACAACCAATGGTGTTCTGCCATGTGCTGTTATGCATCCCCACACCATAATACTGCCTCCAAATGATTGACGTTGAATGACGCAAGTGTCTGCATATCGTTCTCCTACACAGCGGTAAACATGAGAACGGCTATCACTGCTGTCTAGGTGAAATCGGGATTCATCTGTAAACAGGATGTTGGCCCAATCCTATATTCTGAATCTTAAATAACGTCTACACCAGGGTTTCAGCTGGGTTGTATTATACTAAGGTCAAATGACCGAACTCATATAAATTCCTCAGGCCTTTTGTCCTGAAAGGCACTTATTCAATAGGTCAATTGTGTCCTAATTTGCCTAAAACTTATAGGTCATTTAATGATATATTAAGGTGTGGTTTGATTCATTTAATGCAGCAGGAGCTTAATTTAATATTCATTTGTTTCAAACTTGCATACTTATTATGATATTTGGAATTGACAACCAGACAGGTTTTCAGAGGTCACCATCTCTTTCCAAAAAAAGTGAAAATATATAGAAATTAAAATCAAATTCCCCAATGAGGAATGAGTCAAAGACTTAAGAGAAAGCTACCCTAAATAGGTTACAAAAAAGTCTACGTTGAAATAAACATTTTGTAGATTTTTTTTTTTTACATTTAAATTCACAGAGAAATAACAATTTTAGTGGATCTTTTCAACCATTTGTCTTAATCAGGAAAAAGCTTGTAATATTGGTCCATTTCAAAGGTTTCAATATTTCCCAAAAACCTAAATCAAGTCCTCTATTGTATTTTACACAAAAGACAAGTTTAAATTTAGCGCCAAATTGATATCCGATAATTTCTACGTGTCCGATCCGGAGTGATTCTTGTTCGGGTTACACTAATGTCCTGAAAATTGACCTGGAATGTCCTGAAAATGTCCTGAAAAGTACATAAAGGCTTATATCTTTTTTATTTTCCAATGGATTGAGTTCAAATTTGAAAATCTTAAATACATTAGCATATATTTAACGAATATTGAAAAATAAAACTAAAAAAACATTTTTTAAGTGGAAATAACTTGACCTGAAAATTGTCATGAAATGTCCTGAAAAGTACATAAAGGCCTATATCTTTTTTATTATCCAATGGATTGAGTTCAAATTTGAAAATCTTAAATACATTAGCATATATGTAACGAATATTTAAAAAAAATTAAAAAAAAGATAATTTTAGGTGGAAATAATTTGACCTGAAAATTGTCATGAAATGTCCTGAAAATTACATTTTTTTTTTTTTTTTTATTAACCAATGGATTGAGTTCAAATTTGAAAATGTTAAATACATTAGCATATATTTAACGAATAATAAAATAGAAATTAAAAAAAATAATTTTAGGTGGATATAATTTGACCTGAAAAGTCCTGAAAAGTACATTAAGGCCTATATCTTTTTTTTTTTTATTATTATTATTAACCAATGGATTGAGTTCAACTTTGAAAATGTTAAATACATTAGCTTAATTTATTTAAGAATATTTTAAAAAATGTTTTTTTTTTTTTTTTTTAGGTGGAAATAATTTGACCTGAAAATTGTCCTGAAAAGTACATTAAGGCTTATATCTTTTTTATTTTCCAATGAATTGAGTGCAAATTTGAAAATGTTTTATACCTTAGCATATATTTAAAGAATATTAAAAAAAATATATAAAAAAACTATTTCAAATATTGATATTTTCGTTCATTGAAGCGTTTCTGAGATTGCGACTTTAATTTTGTCAATGTCCTTGAACTTCATCAAAGCATGGAAAAACGATAAATGATACAATAAAAGAGTTTTGATCTGGCGTTTCACTTTAGTTTTAATTAAAATAAATTATGGATAAATTGGAGAATACTCGATCACGTGTACGATGCATACGTAGCATGTGTCAGTCTTTTTGGCCACTTATTTTGAAACAAACGGTCATTTTGACAGCAATGTCAAATTATTTCCTGTCATATATGCAAATTATCGGCCAATGACCGACGCCAAACGGAAACCCTGCTACACCACGTCAGCCTAGCTGCACGGTGTCTAGGCAGCATAATTGGACAGATTGCGGACGTCTTGGCCTGATGTTATGTTCACGAAGTCTATTGCGGACTGTTCTAGAGCTGATCGGTCGTAATCCGGGGATGCTTTTTGCAGTGAGACTTGACGTCTGGAATCGATTTCGCAGATGCACCAGCCTTATGTGGTTATCTAGACGACGTGACGTTACACGTGGACGACCTGAACGTCTGCAGTCTCTATTGTTGCCAGATTGTCTAAATCGTCTCCATAATGACAGTATCGTGTTGCGTTGACAGCCACAATGTATAGCGAAAACGCTATGAGCACCACTCAACTGCTAGGGGCCGCTTCACACATATATTAGGGGTACGAGTCATGCTCTTTGTTGAAGACCCTATTGTAACTGTCAAATGTAGAACAGCAATAACAGAGCTCTTCCTTTACTTTAATTTGTGTCAGAAGTGTAAAGTGGGCTAGCTTCATGTCCATTTACATTCATATCCTTTCTTACTAATATGTATCCTAGAAGGGAGACATGAAATATTCACAAATTGAGAAGCCATGACAAAGATATATTTTAAAAAAGTACAATATTTGTAGTAGTATCATGATATCTGCGAAACAAATTGTGCACAATATATACTGCATAAGATGGACTGAACCTGATCAAAACGAATTGGATGTTTATTGACAATACACTAATTCTAGATTTTAGTATATCACCCAAAAAAAGGACCCAAGCAAACAACCAACATGCCTAGATTGGCTCATTTTATGAGAATGTCTGGTTACAGAGATTGGATGAGATACATGAAGGGTGCGAGATGTTCAGGGTTGTGATATGTGGTGTCTTTGGATTTATGAAGAGATCACAAAGAAAACAGTCAGAGAGAACAACAAGAATAGTCAGGACAAATACTCAACATGGCTCTCCAATACATAGTACAAGGAAAGTGTATGTCCCTGATACCTAGGAAGTAACCCTCCCCTCACCAAAATACAATACCACAACAAAAGAAGATTTCACATTTTAATATTCTATTACAGAAACTATTGTTAAGAGTGAGTGAGCGAGTGATTGCTTAATGCCAAATGAGCAAGCTACATTCAATGAGAATACAATGATGTCTGCTTTGTACTAGACCAACATGCTTAGTTGAATTTGTATAGTGCTAAAACAAAATACAGTCCGTGGGTAGACTGTATGTTGCTTCACTCTGACACATCATCCTGATTCCGAACGAACCAGTCTTTGCTCTTTCTCCTAAAATGCTATTTACTTAGCGGAGAAGTAACAAATACCACTTGTTTGTGGTCTTTGGTTTGAGGCAATCTTTGTTTGAACCCACAATCTACTTCACTCAAGGCAAACACACCATTATTGTAATAAAAAAGGGGAAATGGAAAATTTTGAATACATCTGCCAAAAAAAAAAAAGGCAAAATGGTAAATTAAACAAAAAATCAAATTTGATAGTCATTGAGTATGACATTAAGGAAAACGAGAAATTTCATTGGTTCATTAATTTTGAATAGTCATCCAAATTTCTCGGTCAATCATTTCAGCTACTCTTGTGCATTAAAGAAGAATATTGGGAAGTAAACTATTTACTTAAAAATAAGTCCATTTTTCAAAATGTTTTAACACCACCCACCCCCCTCCCTAAAAAGAAGCCAAAAGTGCTTTGGACAAAAACAACCCATTATTCCTCTCTCTATTGTTAGTAAAGTGATTGCAGGATAAGGTGATTAGGTAAGAATAGCTGAGATCATTGAACTAATTAATTTATCTATTAACCAAAGGCCACCCACCTTGCTGAACAATGAACAATCTCTACTTCAGTCATAATCATTAAACTATAATAAATCACATTGCAGATGAAAAATCAAATAATACATTTGTGTGGAGACTGAAAGATGAAGAACAACAACCAAAACATGTTTCCACAGAAACTGAACCGCACAGGTGGTGTAATGGATAGATTGGTTGTCTTAGGTGCGGTAGATGGTACATTCAATCCCTGGTCGTGTCAAAATAAAGACTATAAAAATTAAAATTTGTATTTGATGCTTCTTCCATAAGCATGCAGAACCACAGGATAAAGAGAAAAGATTGATGGACATGTCTAGCACTATAAAATTTCAACTAAGTGTGTTCAAATGGTCTAGTACAAAGTGGAAATCATCTCATCAAATACAACTTGTTCTTGCCATGATATCGCTGGAAAATAATCACTCGCTCTAGAAAACTTTCGTCATGATATAGCTGAAATATTGCTCATTTGGCATTGATAATAATCACCCACTCAACAAAAACTGGAGAATTGCTGGCAAATAATCACTTACTGTTCAAAATTTGTGCCATGATAGAGCTGGAAAAATGAAACTACGCGTTGTCGTGCTGTGATACCCCTACTCGCTCTACATAAAGTTGATGTGTAGTAAAGTATTAGATTATAGTGGAACTTAACGTGGTGTAGAGGCATAAAGGAGTGTAAAGAGTGTTGGAATCCTCCAAGGGCAGTTGGCGCAAAAATCAACCATCCTTGAAATCGGTACAATATGCGCATGCTCAGATCATGGCCAACCAAGATACCAAATATGAATAAAATGCGACAAAAGACAAATGATTAATTGCGTACACAAGATGTGCGAACGGACATATGGTCAAACAAACATGAAAAGGGCTTTAACTCTTACAAAAATCAACCATCCGTGAAATCGGTATAATATGCGCATGCTCAGATCATGGCCAACCAAGATACCAAATATGAATAAAATCCAACAAAAGACAAATGACTAGTTGCGTACACAAGATGTGCGGACGGACATATGGTCAAAAATACATGAAAAGGGCTATAACTCTCGCAAAAATAAACTATCCGTGAAATCGGTATATGTGCATGCTCAGATCATGGCCAACCAAGATACCAAATATGAATAAAATCCAACAAAAGACAAATGACTAGTTGCGTACACAAGATGTGCAGACGGACGTATGGTCAAACAAACATGAAAAGGGCTATAACTCTCGCAAAGATCAACCATCCGTGAAATCGGTAATATACGAGCATGCTCAGATCATGGCCAACCAAGATACCAAATATGAATAAAATGCGACAAAAGACAAATGATTAATTGCGTACACAAGATGTGTGAACGGACATATGGTCAAACAAACATGAAAAGGGCTTTAACTCTTACAAAAATCAACCATCCGTGAAATCGGTATAATATGCGCATGCTCAGATCATGGCCAACCAAGATACCAAATATGAATAAAATCCAACAAAAGACAAATGACTAGTTGCGTACACAAGATGTGCGGACGGACATATGGTCAAACATACATGAAAAGGGCTATAACTCTCGCAAAAATAAACTATCCGTGAAATCGGTATATGTGCATGCTCAGATCATGGCCAACCAAGATACCAAATATGAATAAAATCCAACAAAAGACAAATGACTAGTTGCGTACACAAGATGTGCAGACGGACGTATGGTCAAACAAACATGAAAAGGGCTATAACTCTCGCAAAGATCAACCATCCGTGAAATCGGTAATATACGAGCATGCTCAGATCATGGCCAACCAAGATACCAAATGTGAATAAAATGCGACAAAAGACAAATGACTAGTTGCGTACACAAGATGTGCGGACGGACGTATGGTCAAACAAACATGAAAAGGGCTATAACTCTCGCAAAAATAAACTATCCGTGAAATCGGTATATGTGCATGCTCAGATCATGGTCAAACAAGATACCAAATATGAATAAAATCCAACAAAAGACAAATGACTAGTTGCGTACACAAGATGTGCAGACGGACGTATGGTCAAACAAACATGAAAAGGGCTATAACTCTCACAAAAATCAACCATCTGTGAAATCAGTATAATATGCGTCTGCTCAGATCATGGCCAACCAAGATACCAAATATGTATAAAATCCAACAAAAGACAAATGACTAGTTGCGTACACAAAATGTGCGGACGGACGTATGGTCAAACAAACATGAAAAGGGCTATAACTCTCGCAAAAATCAACCATCCGTGAAATCGGCATAATATGCGCATGCTGAGATCATGGCCAATCAAGATGCCAAATATGAATAAAATGAGACAAATGACTAGTTGCGTACACAAGATGTGCGAACGGACATATGGTCAAACAAACATGAAAAGGGCTGTAACTCTCGCAAAAATCAACCATCCGTGAAATCGGTATACTATGCGCATGCTCACATCATGGCCAACCAAGATACCAAATATGAATAAAATCAAACAAAAGACAAATGACTAGTTGCGTACACAAGATGTGCGGACGGGCATATGGTCAAACAAATATGAAAAGGGCTATAACATGCACATGCTCAGATCATGGCCAACCAAGATACCAAATATGAATAAAATCCAACAAAAGACAAATGACTAGTTACGTACACAAGGTTTAGGGACGGACGAACAGACGGACGGACGGACAGACAAGGGTATTCCAGTATACCAACCACTCTGCGAGTGGGGGTATCAAAATCATGCACTCTCTAAACCTTGCCATGATATAGCTGTAAAATAATCACTAATTCTACAAAACTTGTGGGGCCGTCTTGGCAGTGATCATATGGTAGTTTGATTTACTACCTATGCAATCAGTGCTTATTGCAACTGATGCGAGTTTGAATCTTGATCAGGATGAGGTTTACAACATTATGTGATAAAGTTTGTCAGTGACTTGCGACAGGTCGGTCGTTTCCTACCCCAATAAATCTGACTGCCACAATATCACTGAAATATTGTTGAAAGTGGTATGATATAGCTGGGAAATTGCTGAAATGTACGAGTTTCCAAAATAGAAAAATGAAATGCGAGGTTTGATTTGTTGCGATTGTTGGTTAGGGGGAAAGTTCTTCCTGAACATCACAGACAAACACCTTCCCCATAGGCTGTATTGAAGGGTCCATTAAGGTATTGCCTCACAACCATTCTTGTTCTCTCTGACTGTCTCCTTTGTGATCTCTGCACAAATCCAAAAACACCACATTATTTCACAACCCTGAACATCTCGTATCCTTCATGTATCTCATCCAATCTCTAACCAGACATTCTCATAAAATGAGTCAATGTAGGCTCCATAGGTTGTTTGCTTGGGTCCTATTTTTTTCGGGTGATATACTAAGATCTAGAATTAGTGTATTGCCAACAAAACCCAGTAACATCCAATTCTTTTTTATCACAGCCCAGTCCATCTTATGCAGTATTTATTGTGCACAATTTGTTTCACAGATATCATGATACTACTACAAATATTGTACTTCTTTAAATATATCTTTGTCATGGCTTCTCAATTTGTAAATATTTCATGTCTCCCTTCTAGGATACATATTAGTAAGAAAGGATATGAATGTAAATGGACATGAAGCTAGCCCACTTTACACTTCAGACACAAATTAAAGTAAAGGAAGAGCTCTTTTATTGCTGTTCTACATTTGACAGTCACAATAGGGTCTTCAATAATAAACATAATTCTTATCCTAAAATGAGCAAGAAACAGTATCTATCCTGCAGTCAAGAGGTACTTTATATTTCTACTGATGTTGTAGGGTGTTTGAATTAAGAATTTCATCAGCTCATAGATTTTTTTTTTAATTTTTTTTTATATTTTTTACAGTCAGATTAAAATCAAATGATATATCGGATTTTAATTCAAGTGAACTTGGTATGATACCATGAAATCCTTAATTAAAACACCCTACAACATAGGATACGTGTGACAAAAGGCCCACTCCCCTTTTGGAGGAGTTGTACCCCACAGGGGAGAAACTAGATCCTATTTCTATACCCCGGGATACTATCGGGGTTATGTTATTGAAATTTATGTTAATATCAGCAATTAAAACACCTTTATTACTCGATCCAACATTATGGGATAAAGTTTGTCTGAGACTTGCGGCAGGTCGGTGGTTTTCTCGGCTTACTTCTCCAATAAAACAGATCGTCATAGTATAACTGAAATATTGTTAAAAGTGGTAATTCCCCCCTGTTTTGACCCACTCCTTTTTAAAAAAAGCAAATGAACAATAAATAATTAAAACCCATATATAATATGGATAATCTTTGAAACTTTTGAAGCTCTTGTGTACCTTTAATCAACAATGCAAGATTTGTAGGAAACCATTCGATGAACATTCATACCATGTTCGGTTTAACGTTTGTCCGATAGCAGTGAAAACTGACATCGAACAAATAGATCTTGTATTACGGTTGTCCGATGGGACAAGTGAAAAAATCAGAGATTCCCAAATGTGCCGGTACGACGGACATATCTATTTCCACTGGTATAAAATACTGGGTTTGTATTAAAGAGTCCTGTTTCATCTCCAATTTGTCCATAATTTATTTTGATTAAAACTAAAATGAAACGCCAGATAAAAACTCTTTTATTGATATCATTTATCGTTCCTCCATGCTTTGATGAAGTTCAAGGACATTGACTAAATTAAAGTCGCAATCTCAAAAACGCTTTAATGAACAGAATATCAATATTTGAAATATAAGAACAAGAATCACTCCGGAACGGACACGTAAAAATTATCGGATATCAATTTGGCACCAAATTTAAACTCGTCTTTTGTGCAAAATACCATAGAGGACTTGATTTAGGCTTTTGGGAAATATTGAAACCTTTGAAATGGACAAATATTACAAGCTTTTTCCTGATCTGGTTGAAAAGATCCACTAAAATTTTTATTTCTCTGAAATTAAATAAAATACTTTGCTTCATTAATATCACAGGCACTTGTTTCTGGTAAAAAAAATATACCTAGATACTGGTATATATAGTATCTAGGTATATTTTTTTCTACCAGAAAAAAGGATTTATATAACACAAATATGAGTTATTACAATTAGTGTGGTATTGGATCACAACACAGTAATATTTCAAAAGGAAAAGGGGGGGGGGGGGGGCATATAAAAATCACTGGTATGCAAGACTCCAATCAAGGTAGACAGAAATAAAAATGTGACATTGAATATATGTCCTTCAGGTAGTTATGAATAAAAAAAAACCCAGAACAAATCAGTTCAGGCAGCTTTAACTATTTACTAAATTTGGGCAGGGTAATGTCAGAGGGGTCGCGAAACAATGTTTCGATTAATCGCAATTGACTTCTCCCAGAAGTCTCCCCACTTCTCTCTGTTGTCTCCCACTTCTCCCTGTGAGCTCTCTGAAAGAAAAGTCACTTCTCCCTCTAATTTGAAAGTAGTGGGAGCCCTGGATAATTATTCTCTAGTTTTTGTAATTTTTATTAATTTTTTCGGACAACTAAAAGATTGAGTCGGACAAGTACTTTTTTTAGTTAGTTGTCCGAAGGGACAAGTTGAAAAATATGTTAATGTAGAGGCCTGCCCCCCTTTTTTAGATGAACAATAAATAATTAAAATCCATATACAATATGGAAACACCCTCTTTATAACAACACAAGTTTTGTAGGAAACCAATCAATGAACATTCATACCATGTTCGATTTCAATTTGCCAAGTGGTTTCATTATTTCCTTGAGGTCAAAGGTCAAGGTCCCACGAAGGTCATTACGGTACGCGACACACCGTCTTATGGTCATGAACCCACATACCAAATATCATTGACTTATCTCGAAAGACAAAAATGTTATAGTCCAGACAAGAAAATACTATTTAAAAAACAATTATTTGACCTTCAGGTCAGGTCAAATGTCAAGGTCCCAAGTAGGTCATTATGGTACAAGACACACCGCCTTATGGTCATGCACCCACATACCAAATATTTTTGACCTATCTCGAAAGACAAAAAATGGTATGCCCCGGACAAGAAAATACTATTTAAAAAACAATTATTTGACCTTCAGGTCAAAGGTCATGGTACCACGAAGGTCATTACGGTACACGACAAACCGCCTTATGGTCATGCACCCACATATCAAATATCATTGACCTATCTGGAAAGACAAAAAAGTTATGGTCCGGAAAAGCTTCGCTGAGAAGAAGCAGAAGAAAAAAATCAGACTAAAATAATATATATCTCCCTTCGTTCGAAACGAAGACATAATTAAAATCCATATATAATATGAAAACACCCTCTTTTGAAACAACAACACAAGTTTTGTAGGAAACCATTCAATGAACATTCATGCCATGCTCAGTTTCAATTTGCCAAGTGGTTTCAGAGGAGAAGATTAAAATCTAAAAGTGTACAGACAACGGATGCCAAGGGAGAGCAATATGTCACAACATTTATATTCTTCATTCAGAGTTGTCATACACCTAGATGACCCTCCCTTTGGGGAGAGTAACTCTCTGCCACCCTCCCTCCCACCTCCCCCCCCCACCCCATTCCCTGAAAAAGTCATTCAGTTGTGTGATACAAATCAGGTACACAACTCTGATGAAGGTTGTAACGGTCATGTGAGGTATTGCTGCAACTTGGCATCCGTTGTCCTCTGTAAACTTTCACAATTAAACCTCTCTGAAACCACTGGGCTAAATGGAACCAAACTTTTTTTGGAGAACTAATCATAGAATTAAAAAATACATCAATGGCCTAAGAATAGAAGTGCCATCTTTTTACTTCACCTTTAATGTAGACAAATTTCAGCTATCTTTTACTGTTTCCGAGATACTCTTGACTGGAAGGGACCAAAAAATGACAATTTCAAAACTTTAACACATTTTAATTTTTAGATAAAAAAAATTGGTTTTGAACATAAAATTAACATTGTTCTATTGTAATATTGAAATGTATCATATTCCAGCAAATATAAATTTAAGATAAATTTTATGAAAAATTTAACAAAATGTGATTATCTAACCTGCAGTCAAGAGGTACTTTTTCATTTTCATTGTTCTTTGTATCTCAAATGAATTTTTGATATAAGTTATAGTGTGGTTGTGTTTGAATTAAGAATTTCATCAGCTCATAGATTTTTTTTTTTTTTTTTTTAAATTTTTTTAGTCGGATTAAAATCAAATGATATATTGGGTTTTAATCCGAGTGAACTAGGTATGATACCATGAAATCCTTAATTCAGAGATGGCACGGTCTATTCTTAGACCATTGATGTATTTTTTAATTCTATGATTAGTACTCCAAAAAAAGTTTGGTTCCATTTATCCCAGTGGTTTCAAAGAGGTTTAATTGTGAAAGTTTACAGAGGACAACGGATGCCAAGTTGTAGCAATACTTCACATGACCATTACTACCTTCATCGGAGTTGTGTACCTGATTTGTATCACAAAACTAGATGACTCTCTTTTTTTTGGGGGGGGGGGGGGGTGTGCAGTTGTACCCCTCAGTGGTGAAACTAGGTTTTATTTCGAATTCTATACTCTGTGGTTTACTTGGGGTGTGTTCTTTAAATTTATATACACAGTTGTATGTATGAAAATACCAGCAATTAAAACACCTTTATTGCTCGATACATTATGGATAAAGTTTGTCAGACTTGCGGCAGGTCGGTGGTTTTCTCAGTATACTCCACCAATAAAACAAGATAGCCATGATATAGTTGAAATATAGTTAAAAATGGCATTAAACACCATAACTCCTCCAATTTGACCTCCCTTTTTTTAAATGAACAATAAATAATTAAAATCCATATATAATATGGAAACACCCTCTTTGAAACCTTTGAAACAACAACACAAGTTTTGTAGAAAATCATTCAATGAACATTCATACCATGTTCGGTTTCAATTTGCCAAATAGTTTCAGAGGAGAAGATTAAAATCTAAAAGTTTACAGACAATGGATGCCAAGTGACAGCAATACGTCACATGACCTTTATATTCTTGATCAGATTTGTCACACACCTAGTTGACTCTTTTCGGGGGGTTGTACCCCTCAGCCGAGAAGCTAGATCCTATTTCTATACCCCAGGGTTCCCTCTGGGGAATGTTCTTTAAATTTATATACACAGTTGTACGTATGTAAATATCAGCAATTAAAACACCTTTATTGCTCGATACAACATTATTGATCAAGTTTGTCAGACTTGCGGCAGGTTGATGGTTTTCTTGGTATGCTCCACCAATAAAACAAGATAGCCATGATATAACTGAAATATTGTTAAAAGTGGCATTAAACACCATAACTCCCCCAATTTGACCCCCCTTTTTTAAAATGAACAATAAATAACTTGGAAGAACTGTTTTAGATACCTAAAACGTATGTCTCCCCTTAATGCGGCCATCTGTACAACAACCTATCTCGAAAGACAAAAATGTTATGGTCCAGACAAGAAAATACTATTTAAAAAACCATTATTTGACCTTGAGGTCAAAGGTCAAGGTCCCAGGAAGGTCATTATGGTACACGACACACCGCCTTATGGTCATGCACCCATACCAAATATCATTGACCTCTCAAAAGAAACAATTATTTGACCTTAAGGTCAAAGGTCAAGGTCCAACAAAGGTCATTATGGTATGCGACACACCGCCTTATGGTCATGCACCCACATACCAAATATCATTGACCTATCTCGAAAGACAAAAAATGTTATGGCCCGAACAAGAAAATACTATTTAAAAAACAATTATTTGACCTTCAGGTCAAAGGTCAAGGTCCAACAAAGGTCATTATGGTATGCAACACACCACCTTATGGACATGCACCCACATACCAAATATCATTGACCTTGCGGTCAAAGGACAAGTTCCCACGAAGTTCATTACGGTACGCGACACACCGCCTTATGGTCATACACCCACATACCAAATATTATTGACCTATCTCAAATAAAAAATTGTTATGGCCCGGACAAGAAAATACTATTTAAAAAACAATTATTTGACCTTCATGTCAAAGGTCATGGTACCAAGAAGGTCATTACGGTACGCGACACACCGCCTTATGGTCATGCACCCACATATCAAATATCATTGACCTATCTGGAAAGACAAAAAAGTTATGGTCCGGACAAGCTCCGCTGAAAAGAAGCAGAAGAAGCGGAAGTGGAAGAAAAAAATCAGACTAAAACAATATATATCTCCCTTCGTTCGAAGGGAAGACATAATTAAAATCCATATATAATATGGAAACACCCTCTTTTGAAACAACAACACCAGTTTTGTAGGAAACCATTCAATGAACATTCATACCCTGCTCGGTTTCAATTTGCCAAGTGGTTTCAGAAAAGAAGATTAAAATCTAAAAGTGTACAGACAACGGATGCCAAGGGAGAGCAATATGTCACACGACCTTTATATTCTTCACTCAGAGTTGTCATACACCTAGATGACCCTCTTTTTGGGGGGAGTAACTCCCCCCCCCCACTCCCTGAAAAGAATCATTCAGTTGTGTGATACAAATCAGGTACACAACTCAGATGAAGGTTGTAACGGTCATGTGAGGTATTGCTGCAACTTGGCATCCGTTGTCCTCTGTAAACTTTCACAATTAAACCTCTCTGAAACCACTGGGCTAAATGGAACCAAACTTTTTTTTGGAGAACTAATCATAATATTAAAAAATACATCAATGGCCTAAGAATAGAAGTGCCATCTTTTTACTTCACCTTTAATGTAGACAAATTTCCACTATCTTTTACTGTTTCCGAGATACTCTTGACTGGAAGGGACCAAAAAATGACAATTTCAAAACTTTAACACATTTTAATTTTTAGATAAAAAATTTGGTTTTGAACATAAAATTAACATTGTTCTATTGTAATATTGAAATGTATCATATTCCAGCAAATATAACTTTAAAATAAATTTTATCCAAAATTTAACAAAATGTGATTATCTAGCCTGCAGTCAAGAGGTACTTTTTCATTTTCATTGTTCTTTGTATCTCAAATGAATTTTTGATACAAGTTATAGGGTGGTTGTGCTTGAAATAAGAATTTCATCAGCTCATAGATTTTTTTGATTTTTTTTTAAATTTTTTTACAGTCGGATTAAAATCAAATGATATATTGGGTTTTAATCCGAGTGAACTAGGTATGATACCATGAAATCCTTAATTCAGAGATGGCACGGTCTATTCTTAGACCATTGATGTATTTTTTAATTCTACGATTAGTACTCCAAAAAAAGTTTGGTTCCATTTATCCCAGAGGTTTCAAAGAGGTTTAATTGTGAAAGTTTACAGAGGACAACGGATGCCAAGTTGTAGCAATACTTCACATGACCATTACAACCTTCATCGGAGTTGTGTACCTGATTTGTGTCACAAAACTAGACTACTCTCTTTGGGGGGGGGGGGGGGGGATGCAGTTGTACCCCTCAGTGGAGAAATTAGGTCTTATTTCTAATTATATACTCTGGTTTACTTGGGGGGGTGTTCTTTAAATTTATATACACAGTTGTATGTATGTAAATACCAGCAGTTAAAACACCTTTATTGCTCGATACATTATGGGTAAAGTTTGTCAGACTTGTAGCAGGTCGGTGGTTTTCTCAGTATACTCCACCAATAAAACAAGATAGCCATGATATAACTGAAATATAGTTAGAAATGGCGTTAAACACCATAACTCCCCCAATTTGACCTCCCTTTTTTTAAATGAACAATAAATAATTAAAATCCTTATATAATATGGAAACACCCTCTTTGAAACCTTTGAAACAACAACACAAGTTTTGTAGGAAATCATTCAATGAACATTCATACCATGTTCGGTTTCAATTTGCCAAATAGTTTCAGAGGAGAAGATTAAAATCTAAAAGTTTACAGACAATGGATGCCAAGTGACAGCAATATGTCACATGACCTTTATATTCTTGATCAGAGTTGTCACACACCTAGTTGACTCTCTTTTTGGGGGGGTTGTACCCCTCAACCGAGAAGCTAGGTCCTATTTTCTATACCCCAGGGTTCCCTCAGGGGAATGGGGGATGTTCTTTAAATTGATATACAGTTGTACGTATGTAAATATCAGCAATTAAAACACCTTTATTGCTCGATACAACATTATTGATCAAGTTTTTCAGACTTGCGGCAGGTCAGTGGTTTTCTTGGTATACTCCACCAATAAAACAAGATAGCCACGATATAACTGAAATATTGTTAAGTGGCATTAAACACCATAACTCCACCAATTTGACCCCCCTTTTTTAAAATGAACAATAAATAACTAGGAAGAACTGTTTTAGATACCTAAAACTTATGTCTCCCCTTAATGCGGCCATCTGTACAACAACCTATCTCGAAAGACAAAAATGTTATGGTCCAGACAAGAAAATACTATTTAAAAAACCATTATTTGACCTTGAAGTCAAAATCACAGGAAGATCATTATGGTACGTGACACACCGCCTTATGGTCATGCACCCACATACCAAATATCATTGACCTATCTCGAAAGAAACAATTATTTGACATTGAGGTCAAAGTCCAACAAAGGTCATTATGGTATGCGACACACCGCCCTATGGTCATGCACATACACACCAAATATCATTGACCTATCTCGAAAGACAAAAATGTTATGGCCCGGACAACAAAATACTATTAAAAAAAAACATTATTTGACCTTGAGGTCAAAGGTCAAGGTCTAACAAAGGTCATTATGGTATGCAACACACCACCTTATGGACATGCACCCACATACCAAATATCGTTGACCTATCTCGAAAGAAACAATTATTTGACCTTGAGGTCAAAGGACAAGGTCCCACGAAGGTCATTACGGTACGTGACACATCGCCTTATGGTCATACACCCACATACCAAATATCATTAACCTATCTCAAGACAAAAATGTTATGGTCCAGACAAGAAAATACTATTTAAAAAACAATTATTTGACCTTGAGGTCAAAGGTCAAGGTCCCAGGAAGGTCATTATGATACACGACACACCGCCTTGTGGTCATGCACCCATACCAAATATCATTGACCTATCTCGAAAGAAACAATTATTTGACCCTAAGGTCAAAGGTCAAGGTCCAATAAAGGTTATTATGGTATGCGACACACCGCCTTATGGTCATGCACCCACATACCAAATATCATTGACCTATCTCGAAAGAAACAATTATTTGACCTTGAGGTCAAAGGTCAAGGTCCAAACAAACGTCATTATGGTACGCGACACACCTCTTATGGTCATGCACCCACATACCAAATATCATTGACCTATCTCGAAAGACAAAAAATGTTATGGCCCGAACAAGAAAATACTATTTAAAGAACAATTATTTGACCTTCAGGTCAAAGGTCAAGGTCCAACAAAGGTCTTTATGGTATGCAACACACCACCTTATGGACATGCACCCACATACCAAATATCATTGACCTATCTCGAAAGAAAAAAAAGTTATGGTCCGGACAAGCTTCGCTGAGAAGCAGAAGCGGAAGAAGAAAATCAGACTAAAACAATATATATCTCCCTTCGTTCGAAGGGTAGACATAATTAAAATCCATATATAATATGGAAACACCCTCTTTTGAAACAACAACACAAGTTTTGTAGGAAACCATTCAATGAACATTCATACCATGCTCGGTTTCAATTTGCCAAGTGGTTTCAGAGGAGAAGATAAAAATCTAAAAGTGTACAGACAACGGATGCCAAGGGAGAGCAATATGTCACACAACATTTATATTCTTCATTCAGAGTTGTCATACACCTGGATGACCCTCCCTTTGGGGAGAGTAACTCTGCCACCCCTCCCACCCCCCCCCCCCCCCCCCCCCCCCCCCCCCCCATTCCTGAAAAAGTCATTCAGTTGTGTGATACAAATCAGGTACACAACTCTGATGATGGTTGTAACGGTCATGTGAGGTATTGCTGCAACTTGGCATCCGTTGTCCTCTGTAAACTTTCACAATTAAACCTCTCTGAAACCACTGGGCTAAATGGAACCAAACTTTTTTTGGAGAACTAATCATAGAATTAAAAAATACATCAATGGCCTAAGAATAGAAGTGCCATCTTTTTACTTCACCTTTAATGTAGACAAATTTCAGCTATCTTTTACTGTTTCCGAGATACTCTTGACTGGAAGGGACCAAAAAATGACAATTTCAAAACTTTAACACATTTTAATTTTTAGATAAAAAAATTTGGTTTTGAACATAAAATTAACATTGTTCTATTGTAATATTGAAATGTATCATATTCCAGCAAATATAAATTTAAGATAAATTTTATGAAAAATTTAACAAAATGTGATTATCTAACCTGCAGTCAAGAGGTACTTTTTCATTTTCATTGTTCTTGTATCTCAAATGAATTTTTGATATAAGTTATAGGGTGGTTGTGTTTGAATTAAGAATTTCATCAGCTCATAGATTTTTTTTTTTTTTTTTTTTAATTTTTTTACAGTCGGATTAAAATCAAATGATATATTGGGTTTTAATCCGAGTGAACTAGGTATGATACCATGAAATCCTTAATTCAGAGATGGCACGGTCTATTCTTAGACCATTGATGTATTTTTTAATTCTATGATTAGTACTCCAAAAAAAGTTTGGTTCCATTTATCCCAGTGGTTTCAAAGAGGTTTAATTGTGAAAGTTTACAGAGGACAACGGATGCCAAGTTGTAGCAATACTTCACATGACCATTACTACCTTCATCGGAGTTGTGTACCTGATTTGTATCACAAAACTAGATGACTCTCTTTTTTTTTGGGGGGGGGGGGGGGTGTGCAGTTGTACCCCTCAGTGGTGAAACTAGGTTTTATTTCGAATTCTATACTCTGTGGTTTACTTGGGGTGTGTTCTTTAAATTTATATACACAGTTGTATGTATGAAAATACCAGCAATTAAAACACCTTTATTGCTCGATACATTATGGATAAAGTTTGTCAGACTTGCGGCAGGTCGGTGGTTTTCTCGGTATACTCCACCAATAAAACAAGATAGCCATGATATAGTTGAAATATAGTTAAAAATGGCATTAAACACCATAACTCCTCCAATTTGACCTCCCTTTTTTTAAATGAACAATAAATAATTAAAATCCATATATAATATGGAAACACCCTCTTTGAAACCTTTGAAACAACAACACAAGTTTTGTAGAAAATCATTCAATGAACATTCATACCATGTTCGGTTTCAATTTGCCAAATAGTTTCAGAGGAGAAGATTAAAATCTAAAAGTTTACAGACAATGGATGCCAAGTGACAGCAATACGTCACATGACCTTTATATTCTTGATCAGATTTGTCACACACCTAGTTGACTCTCTTTTCGGGGGGTTGTACCCCTCAGCCGAGAAGCTAGATCCTATTTCTATACCCCGGGGTTCCCTCTGGGGAATGTTCTTTAAATTTATATACACAGTTGTACGTATGTAAATATCAGCAATTAAAACACCTTTATTGCTCGATACAACATTATTGATCAAGTTTGTCAGACTTGCGGCAGGTTGATGGTTTTCTTGGTATGCTCCACCAATAAAACAAGATAGCCATGATATAACTGAAATATTGTTAAAAGTGGCATTAAACACCATAACTCCCCCAATTTGACCCCCCTTTTTTAAAATGAACAATAAATAACTTGGAAGAACTGTTTTAGATACCTAAAACGTATGTCTCCCCTTAATGCGGCCAGCTGTACAACAACCTATCTCGAAAGACAAAAATGTTATGGTCCAGACAAGAAAATACTATTTAAAAAACAATTATTTGACCTTGAGGTCAAAGGTCAAGGTCCCAGGAAGGTCATTATGATACACGACACACCGCCTTGTGGTCATGCACCCATACCAAATATCATTGACCTATCTCAAAAGAAACAATTATTTGACCCTAAGGTCAAAGGTCAAGGTCCAATAAAGGTTATTATGGTATGCGACACACCGCCTTATGGTCATGCACCCACATACCAAATATCATTGACCTATCTCGAAAGAAACAATTATTTGACCTTGAGGTCAAAGGTCAAGGTCCAAACAAACGTCATTATGGTACGCGACACACCTCTTATGGTCATGCACCCACATACCAAATATCATTGACCTATCTCGAAAGACAAAAAATGTTATGGCCCGAACAAGAAAATACTATTTAAAGAACAATTATTTGACCTTCAGGTCAAAGGTCAAGGTCCCAACAAAGGTCTTTATGGTATGCAACACACCACCTTATGGACATGCACCCACATACCAAATATCATTGACCTATCTCGAAAGACAAAAAAGTTATGGTCCGGACAAGCTTCGCTGAGAAGCAGAAGCGGAAGAAGAAAATCAGACTAAAACAATATATATCTCCCTTCGTTCGAAGGGTAGACATAATTAAAATCCATATATAATATGGAAACACCCTCTTTTGAAACAACACAAGTTTTGTAGGAAACCATTCAATGAACATTCATACCATGCTCGGTTTCAATTTGCCAAGTGGTTTCAGAGGAGAAGATAAAAATCTAAAAGTGTACAGACAACGGATGCCAAGGGAGAGCAATATGTCACACAACATTTATATTCTTCATTCAGAGTTGTCATACACCTGGATGACCCTCCCTTTGGGGAGAGTAACTCTGCCACCCTCCCACCCCCCCCCCCCCCCCCATTCCTGAAAAAGTCATTCAGTTGTGTGATACAAATCAGGTACACAACTCTGATGAAGGTTGTAACGGTCATGTGAGGTATTGCTGCAACTTGGCATCCGTTGTCCTCTGTAAACTTTCACAATTAAACCTCTCTGAAACCACTGGGCTAAATGGAACCAAACTTTTTTTGGAGAACTAATCATAGAATTAAAAAATACATCAATGGCCTAAGAATAGAAGTGCCATCTTTTTACTTTCACCTTTAATGTAGACAAATTTCCGCTATCTTTTACTGTTTCCGAGATACTCTCGACTGGAAGGGACCAAAAAATGACAATTTCAAAACTTTAACACATTTTAATTTTTAGATAAAAAAATTGGTTTTGAACATAAAATTAACATTGTTCTATTGTAATATTGAAATGTATCATATTCCAGCAAATATAAATTTAAGATAAATTTTATGAAAAATTTAACAAAATGTGATTATCTAACCTGCAGTCAAGAGGTACTTTTTCATTTTCATTGTTCTTTGTATCTCAAATGAATTTTTGATATAAGTTATAGGGTGGTTGTGTTTGAATTAAGAATTTCATCAGCTCATAGATTTTTTTTTTTTTTTTTTTTTAATTTTTTTACAGTCGGATTAAAATCAAATGATATATTGGGTTTTAATCCGAGTGAACTAGGTATGATACCATGAAATCCTTAATTCAGAGATGACACGGTCTATTCTTAGACCATTGATGTATTTTTTAATTCTATGATTAGTACTCCAAAAAAAGTTTGGTTCCATTTATCCCAGTGGTTTCAAAGAGGTTTAATTGTGAAAGTTTACAGAGGACAACGGATGCCAAGTTGTAGCAATACTTCACATGACCATTACTACCTTCATCGGAGTTGTGTACCTGATTTGTATCACAAAACTAGATGACTCTCTTTTTGGGGGGGGGGGGGGGGGGGGGTGCAGTTGTACCCCTCAGTGGTGAAACTAGGTTTTATTTCTAATTCTATACTCTGTAGTTTACTTGGGGTGTGTTCTTTAAATTTATATACACAGTTGTATGTATGAAAATACCAGCAATTAAAACACCTTTATTGCTCGATACATTATGGATAAAGTTTGTCAGACTTGCGGCAGGTCGGTGGTTTTCTCAGTATACTCCACCAATAAAACAAGATAGCCATGATATAGTTGAAATATAGTTAAAAATAGCATTAAACACCATAACTCCTCCAATTTGACCTCCCTTTTTTTAAATGAACAATAAATAATTAAAATCCATATATAATATGGAAACACCCCTCTTTGAAACCTTTGAAACAACAACACAAGTTTTGTAGAAAATCATTCAATGAACATTCATACCATGTTCGGTTTCAATTTGCCAAATAGTTTCAGAGGAGAAGATTAAAATCTAAAAGTTTACAGACAATGGATGCCAAGTGACAGCAATACGTCACATGACCTTTATATTCTTGATCAGATTTGTCACACACCTAGTTGACTCTCTTTTCGGGGGGTTGTACCCCTCAGCCGAGAAGCTAGATCCTATTTCTATACCCCAGGGTTCCCTCTGGGGAATGTTCTTTAAATTTATATACACAGTTGTACGTATGTAAATATCAGCAATTAAAACACCTTTATTGCTCGATACAACATTATTGATCAAGTTTGTCAGACTTGCGGCAGGTTGATGGTTTTCTTGGTATGCTCCACCAGTAAAACAAGATAGCCATGATATAACTGAAATATTGTTAAAAGTGGCATTAAACACCATAACTCCCCCAATTTGACCCCCCTTTTTTAAAATGAACAATAAATAACTTGGAAGAACTGTTTTAGATACCTAAAACGTATGTCTCCCCTTAATGCGGCCAGCTGTACAACAACCTATCTCGAAAGACAAAAATGTTATGGTCCAGACAAGAAAATACTATTTAAAAAACCATTATTTGACCTTGAGGTCAAAGGTCAAGGTCCCAGGAAGGTCATTATGGCATGCACCCATACCAAATATTGACCTCTCAAAAGAAACAATTATTTGACCTTGAGGTCAAAGGTCAAGGTCCAACAAAGGTCATTATGGTATGCGACACACCGCCTTATGGTCATGCACCCACATACCAAATATCATTGACCTATCTCGAAAGACAAAAAATGTTATGGCCCGAACAAGAAAATACTATTTAAAAAACAATTATTGACCTTCAGGTCAAAGGTCAAGGTCCAACAAAGGTCATTATGGTATGCAACCCACCACCTTATGGACATGCACCCACATACCAAATATCATTGACCTATCTCGAAAGAAACAATTATTTGACCTTGCGGTCAAAGGACAAGTTCCCACGAAGTTCATTACGGTACGCGACACACCGCCTTATGGTCATACACCCACATACCAAATATTATTGACCTATCTCAAATAAAAAATTGTTATGGCCCGGACAAGAAAATACTATTTAAAAAACAATTATTTGACCTTCATGTCAAAGGTCATGGTACCAAGAAGGTCATTACGGTACGCGACACACCGCCTTATGGTCATACACCCACATACCAAATATCATTAACCTATCTCAAGACAAAAATGTTATGGTCCAGACAAGAAAATACTATTTAAAAAACAATTATTTGACCTTGAGGTCAAAGGTCAAGGTCCCAGGAAGGTCATTATGATACACGACACACCGCCTTATGGTCATGCACCCATACCAAATATTGACCTATCTCGAAAGAAACAATTATTTGACCTTGAGGTCAAAGGTCAAGGTCCAAACAAACGTCATTATGGTACGCGACACACCTCTTATGGTCATGCACCCACATACCAAATATCATTGACCTATCTTGAAAGACAAAAAAGTTATGGTCCGGACAAGCTTCGCTGAGAAGCAGAAGCGGAAGAAAAAAATCAGACTAAAACAATATATATCTCCCTTCGTTCGAAGGGGAGACATAATTAAAATCCATATATAATATGGAAACACCCTCTTTTGAAACAACAACACAAGTTTTGTAGGAAACCATTCAATGAACATTCATACCATGCTCGGTTTCAATTTGCCAAATAGTTTCAGAGGAGAAGATTAAAATCTAAAAGTGTACAGACAACGGATGCCAAGGGAGAGCAATATGTCACACAACATTTATATTCTTCATTCAGAGTTGTCATACACCTAGATGACCCTCCCTTTGGGGAGAGTAACTCTCTTCCACCCCCCCCCCCCCCCCCCATTCCCTGAAAAAGTCATTCAGTTGTGTGATACAAATCAGGTACACAACTCTGATGAAGGTTGTAACGGTCATGTGAGGTATTGCTGCAACTTGGCATCCATTGTCCTCTGTAAACTTTCACAATTAAACCTCTCTGAAACCACTGGGCTAAATGGAACCAAACTTTTTTTGGAGAACTAATCATAGAATTAAAAAATACATCAATGGCCTAAGAATAGAAGTGCCATCTTTTTACTTCACCTTTAATGTAGACAAATTTCCGCTATCTTTTACTGTTTCCGAGATACTCTTGACTGGAAGGGACCAAAAAATGACAATTTCAAAACTTTAACACATTTTAATTTTTAGATAAAAAAAATTGGTTTTGAACATAAAATTAACATTGTTCTATTGTAATATTGAAATGTATCATATTCCAGCAAATATAAATTTAAGATAAATTTTATGAAAAATTTAACAAAATGTGATTATCTAACCTGCAGTCAAGAGGTACTTTTTCATTTTCATTGTTCTTTGTATCTCAAATGAATTTTTGATATAAGTTATAGGGTGGTTGTGTTTGAATTAAGAATTTCATTAGCTCATAGATTTTTTTTTTTTTTTTTTTAATTTTTATACAGTCGGATTAAAATCAAATGATATATTGGGTTTTAATCCGAGTGAACTAGGTATGATACCATGAAATCCTTAATTCAGAGATGGCACAGTCTATTCTTAGACCATTGATGTATTTTTTAATTCTATGATTAGTACTCCAAAAAAAGTTTGGTTCCATTTATCCCAGTGGTTTCAAAGAGGTTTAATTGTGAAAGTTTACAGAGGACAATGGATGCCAAGTTGTAGCAATACTTCACATGACCATTACTACCTTCATCGGAGTTGTGTACCTGATTTGTATCACAAAACTAGATGACTCTCTTTTTTTTGGGGGGGGGGGGGGGGTGTGCAGTTGTACCCCTCAGTGGTGAAACTAGGTTTTATTTCTAATTCTATACTCTGTGGTTTACTTGGGGTGTGTTCTTTAAATTTATATACACAGTTGTATGTATGTAAATACCAGGAATTAAAACACCTTTATTGCTCGATACATTATGGATAAAGTTTGTCAGACTTGCGGCAGGTCGGTGGTTTTCTCAGTATACTCCACCAATAAAACAAGATAGCCATGATATAGCTGAAATATTGTTAAGTGGCATTAAACACCATAACTCCACCAATTTGACCCCCCTTTTTTAAAATGAACAATAAATAACTAGGAAGAACTGTTTTAGATACCTAAAACTTATGTCTCCCCTTAATGCGGCCATCTGTACAACAACCTATCTCGAAAGACAAAAATGTTATGGTCCAGACAAGAAAATACTATTTAAAAAACCATTATTTGACCTTGAAGTCAAAATCACAGGAAGATCATTATGGAAAGTAACACCGCCTTATGGTCATGCGCCCACATACCAAATATCATTGACCTATCTCGAAAGAAACAATTATTCGACATTGAGGTCAAAGTCCAACAAAGGTCATTATGGTATGCGACACACCGCCCTATGGTCATGCACATACACACCAAATATCATTGACCTATCTCGAAAGACAAAAAATGTTATGGCCAGGACAAGAAAATACTATTTAAAAAACAATTATTTGACCTTCATGTCAAAGGTCAAGGTCCAACGAAGGTCATTACGGTATGTGACACACCGCCTTATGGACATGCACCCACATACCAAATATCATTGACCTATCTCGAAAGAAACAATTATTTGACCTTGAGGTCAAAGGACAAGGTCCCACAAAGGTCATTACGGTACGTGACACACCGCCTTATGGTCATACACCCACATACCAAATATCATTGACCTATCTCAAGACAAAAATGTTATGGTCCAGACAAGAAAATACTATTTAAAAAACCATTATTTGACCTTGAGGTCAAAGGTCAAGGTCCCAGGAAGGTCATTATGATACACGACACACCGCCTTATGGTCATGCACCCATACCAAATATCATTGACCTATCTCAAAAGAAACAATTATTTGACCCTAAGTCAAAGGTCAAGGTCCAATAAAGGTTATTATGGTATGCGACACACCGCCTTATGGTCATGCACCCACATACCAAATATCATTGACCTATCTCGAAAGAAACAATTATTTGACCTTGAGGTCAAAGGTCAAGGTCCAAACAAACGTCATGGTACGCGACACACCTCTTATGGTCGTGCACCCACATACCAAATATCATTGACCTATCTCGAAAGACAAAAAATGTTATGGCCCGAACAAGAAAATACTATTTAAAAAACAATTATTTGACCTTCAGGTCAAAGGTCAAGGTCCAACAAAGGTCATTGTGGTATGCAACACACCACCTCATGGACATGCACCCACATACCAAATATCATTGACCTATCTCGAAAGACAAAAAAGTTATGGTCCGGACAAGCTTCGCTGAGAAGCAGAAGCGGAAGAAGAAAATCAGACTAAAACAATATATATCTCCCTTTGTTCGAAGGGGAGACATAATTAAAATCCATATATAATATGGAAACACCCTCTTTTGAAACAACAACACAAGTTTTGTAGGAAACCATTCAATGAACATTCATACCATGCTCGGTTTCAATTTGCCAAGTGGTTTCAGAGGAGAAGATAAAAATCTAAAAGTGTACAGACAACGGATGCCAAGGGAGAGCAATATGTCACACAACATTTATATTCTTCATTCAGAGTTGTCATACACCTGGATGACTCTCCCTTTGGGGAGAGTAACTCTGCCACCCCTCCCCCCCATTCCCTGAAAAAGTCATTCAGTTGTGTGATACAAATCAGGTACACAACTCTGATGAAGGTTGTAACGGTCATGTGAGGTATTGCTGCAACTTGGCATCCGTTGTCCTCTGTAAACTTTCACAATTAAACCTCTCTGAAACCACTGGGCTAAATGGAACCAAACTTTTTTTGGAGAACTAATCATAGAATTAAAAAATACATCAATGGCCTAAGAAAAGAAGTGCCATCTTTTTACTTCACCTTTAATGTAGACAAATTTCCGCTATCTTTTACTGTTTCCGAGATACTCTTGACTGGAAGGGACCAAAAAATGACAATTTCAAAACTTTAACACATTTTAATTTTTAGATAAAAAAAATTGGTTTTGAACATAAAATTAACATTGTTCTATTGTAATATTGAAATGTATCATATTCCAGCAAATATAAATTTAAGATAAATTTTATGAAAAATTTAACAAAATGTGATTATCTAACCTGCAGTCAAGAGGTACTTTTTCATTTTCATTGTTCTTTGTATCTCAAATGAATTTTTGATATAAGTTATAGGGTGGTTGTGTTTGAATTAAGAATTTCATTAGCTCATAGATTTTTTTTTTTTTTTTTTTAATTTTTATACAGTCGGATTAAAATCAAATGATATATTGGGTTTTAATCCGAGTGAACTAGGTATGATACCATGAAATCCTTAATTCAGAGATGGCACTGTCTATTCTTAGACCAATGATATATTTTTAAATTCTATGATTAGTACTACAAAAAAAGTTTGGTTCCATTTATCCCAGTGGTTTCAAAGAGGTTTAATTGTGAAAGTTTACAGAGGACAACGGATGCCAAGTTGTAGCAATACCTCACATGACCATTACAACATTCATCGGAGTTGTGTACCTGATTTGTGTCACAAAACTAAATGACTCTTTTGGGGGGGGGGGGGGGGGGGGGGGGAAGGAGGTGAAGTTATACCCCTCAGTGGAGAAACTAGGTCTTATTTCTAATTCTATATACTCTGGTTTACTCGGGGGTGTGTTCTTTAAATTTATATACAGTTGTACGTATGTAAATACCAGCAATTAAAACACCTTTACTGCTCGATACATTATGGATAAAGTTTGTCAGACTTGCCGCAGGTCGGTGGTTTTCTCAGTATACTCCACCAATAAAACAAGATAGCCATGATATAACTGAAATATAGTTAAAAATAGCGTTAAACACCATAACTCCCCCAATTTGACCCCCCTTTTTTTTAAATGAACAATAAATAATTAAAATCCATATATAATATGGAAACACTCTCTTTGAAACCTTTGAAACAACAACACAAGTTGTGTAGGAATTCATTCAATGAACATTCATACCATGTTTGGTTTCAATTTGCCAAATAGTTTCAGGAGAAGAAGATTAAAATCTAAAAGTTTACAGACAATGGATGCCAAGTGACAGCAATATGTCACATGACCTTTATATTCTTGATCAGAGTTGTCTCACACCTAGTTGACTCTCTTGGGGGGGGGGGGGGGGGGGGGGTTGTACCCCTCAGCCGCGAAGCTAGGTCCTATTTCTATACCCCGGGGTTCCCTCGGGGGAATGGGGGATGTTCTTTAAATTTATATACACAGTTGTACGTATGTAAATATCAGCAATTAAAACACCTTTATTGCTCGATACAACATTATTGATCAAGTTTGTCAAACTTGCGGCAGGTCGGTGGTTTTCTCGGCTTACTCCACCAATAAAACAAGACAACCATGATATAGCTGAAATATTGTTAAAAGTGACATTAAACACCATAACTCCCCAATTTTTTTCTTAAAAAATATAAAATTGGAAATAAAAGAACCGACGTATCCTCCCGCACTTGCGTAATATTTAGTTTTATATCAGCATGCCCACAGGTTTTTTCATCTGGAGGTACATGTACCCTTTTACCATCATTTTTGGGGGTGCAATTTACCCTCTAACTCTTCATTTGGGGGTACAAAGAAAAAGCCACGCAAGGTCGTGCACCATGCTGTTTTTTGTAAATATTACGGGTTTTAACAGTAACAGTTCTTCTAATTGGACAATTAAAAAATAAGGAGCCAATAGAATTGGACGATCTATAAATCATATCATCTCACTTAAAATTTGCAAGGAATGCTCCGATTGGATAGTATTGCCGAAATTAACTAATCAGAACAACTCTATTATACGTACTTTGAAGTGAATTGTAAACAAAACGTAATTTTTATACAGTGCTCGCAACGGGTTTTTTACGTGCACGTAAGTAGGGTTCTTTCAATTATACGTGCATGATTTTTATTCTATGTGAAACACGTGCTGCAGTACGTGAATGGGCATGCTGTTATATATTTATAGAAAGCAGCCTTGCAGTCTTAATGTATAACATACTTTATTGAAGGATGGAGTATATTGCATCATGATCTGAATAATATACAGGAAGTGCTCCACTTTGAACACTGTAAACCTCTGATGTAAATATAGATTTTCCCCCAAAACCCTTACTTCAAATATTTCTATGTTAGAACCCATCCAAGATAATGATAATTACAAGCCACACGCACAAAATTATTCAAATCTATTCATGTTTACTGAAGTTATCGCATAAACAAGACACAATTCTCAATATTGGTGATTTTTCAACCAAAAACTAAGATTTTCCCCCAAAACCCTTGCATCAAATATTTCCATGTTAGAACCCATCCAAGATAATGATAATTACAAATCACATGCAAAACATTATTCAAATCTATCCATGTTTACTAAAGTTATCCGTAAACAAAGACACAATTCTTAATATTGGTGATTTTTCAACCAAAAACTAAGATTTCCCCCCAAAACCCTTGCATCAAATATTTCCATGTTAGAACCCATCCAAGATAATGATAATTACAAATCACATGCAAAACATTATTCAAATCTATCCATGTTTACTAAAGTTATCGCGTAAACAAAGACACAATTCTCAATATTGGTGATTTTTCAACTAAAAACTAAGATTTTCCCCCAAAACCCTTGCATCAAATATTTCCATGTTAGAACTCATCCAAGATAATGATAATTACAAGCCACATGCAAAAAAATATTCAAATCTATCCATGTTTACTCAAGTTATCGCGTAAACAAGAAAGTGTGACGGACGGACAGACAGACGGCCGCTATTACTATATCCCTATCGCGGGGAGATAAATATCGTAGTAGAGCAACAATTTGGACAGCCATAACAAAGACCAGTCCAAAGGACAACATTCTATTTGGGATTGGGAAAAGCTCCAATGGATTTGTTTAAAAAAAAAAATTCTAAACAAGTGATATATCTATAAAAATGAAGTGAACTTACAGGCAACTGTACTGTCAAATCTAACTTGTTACTGATTCAGATATCTTGGATTCACTGTGACTGATCAAGAGCTCCTGCTAAAAAGAACAATATTTAAACAAAGTCTTACATTGTGGAAAAGTAATGGACATGCTTATCAACTTTTACAAGGAACCATGACCTAGACAAGCCTTACAAAGTAACTGGAACAAGACAAAAGTAAAGCTTACAAGGAACATGGCTAAAAACAAACTTTAATGGAACTAGGATAAAAACAATTGTGGGAATTTTCCATGCATCTTTGGCTAAAATGTAATAAGGCCCAGACTTTTTGAAATTCGTCGGACAGAGCGGGCAGAAAATCACAAGGACCGGCAATACTGACAAGTATGCCGGTTCGGTCGTCCGACAAAATTGTTTGTTTTGCACTGGAAATCGGAAATGCAACTGGTATGCCGGAACGATCACGGTCAACTCGGAATTAGATTCTGCTTCAAATGACATTTACTTCTTAAACATACAACTGTTTCCATGGTAATTCTATTAATCATTGTATTTTTATAGTCTAAACTGGCTGTGATGCATCAACACAACCATTTCGTGTGTTTATATTTGAAAACATGGCAGATCAGGTTTTTATCGTTCCCATCACCGATTCCGTTTAAATTTCAGAATTTTGTAAATTCCGGTCCTGTACAATTTCAGTAGGTTCTGCAGAAAACTATTGGGTGAATTTTTTTTCCTAAAAGTTTGAAGGCCATATAAGCTTGTCTTACTAATCTCATGCTTACAAATAGTTATTTGCTTAATATGTGGACCTTTTCTTTTTACAACTGCTCTCAAAAATGTTTCCATATATACTAGACAACCCTGATTTTCATTGACAACTCATTTTCATCAAAATGGTAGATTAAGTTCCATTGTAGTAAAGGGCATCTAATCCATTAAGAGAGATGTAGGGTTAAGGTTATGGTGTTTAATGCCACTTTCAACACTATTTCAGTTATATTGTGGGGCTACCGGAAGCTCCCTGCACACCCTATTGGACCCTTTTTTTGTCAAGAATGATAATAGTTACATAATAACGCTATGCATTTTTTAAACACCTTTGGGTTTAGGCTGTTTCAATTCGTTTTGCTTCACACCAGTTGCTCCCCTTTATTATAGTTTATGTCATGACGTTGCATCTGTGGAAACGTACTCTTAATAGGTAAACACTAAAGTGTTTCTGCAGATCTAATGCACTTATTCCATGTTCATATTGTGACAGTAAGATAAACGTATATCCGGAATCCTACTAGTACAAATTAGAATTCTGATTTGTACTGGATTTAAAGCAGTATAAATCAGAATTCCAATATCTACTAGGACAAATCAGGATATCCAGATTTGTACTAGGAGGATCCTGGATCCTACTAAACTTTCAGTAGGATTCAGAATATTACTGAATTTAAAGCTTAGTACGATTCTGGATATTACTGAATAGAAAAACATGTAAAATTTGTGAAATATAAAATAAGTCTTGTGTGATAATTTAATTACAAATAGTGAGAAAAATACATTTTAATACAATTTTGGATTAAGTTTCCTATTTATTACAACATTTGGTCAAAGTTTTTTTGTGGCATTTGCTTAAGCAAGGTATCTTAGATTTGCGGCATGAACATCGCATTGTATTACATTTTTCAGCACAGCTACATGTAGATACCAGATTAGCAGTTTCATTTACTGTCCGGTTTTTCTGGCCTCATGGTGACTTCAAGATGAAGAACAACAATAAAAGCGTTGTTCCTTTGCTATTATACTATTTTTAACCCTGTATTGTTTGGGAATTTTGTCTCATGTACATTTACCCCATATCCTTTCATTTTATTCTTACAAAAATAACTGTCATTTTATCATAGATGTTTATAATATTTTATGTTGTGGTGGATTCTTGTCTCACGAACATTTATTCCATATCTCGTGTTTTTCGTTTAAAAAGTTGTAAATGCCAATAAATTGTAAAATGTATAAGACAAGTTGACCATGTGTTTAATATATAAAGGATTATAAAACTGTTTACATACCAGTTAAGCTTTCAGTAGTCTTTCTGAAATTGTTTTTGGCCCAGTGTTTAAATTTTGCCCCCTCTTCTGTTTTATGTCCCTTCTCTTTGTCAAGGCAGTTTAGAATAGCTTCATATCTAAGTCCAGAGAGAACAAATTTTTCCTTGTCATAATGCTTTGGAAGATTCTCTTCATATTCCAAAAGTTTCATATAAAATAATTCCTTGTGGTCTTCCATTTCACTTTCACTTACAATGAATTTAGAAATGATTACAATTCACGAGGCAAGGTAAAAAGTTATGTGACTGTCCTGTCAGGACAGCCTTTAGGGGGGATTAAGCATTAATTAAAGATCAGTGATTATTGATCATACAAGTATATTTATTTAGCTTTTACTGATTTTACCTAAGGGACATAAAACAGAAGATTTGTATTAAAAAAGTGTTCATATTTATTTTTTCATGTTTCTCCTTTTTTCAATTTTTTATTTCAGTAGGATCCTAGTACAAATCTGGATATCCTGATTTGTCCTAGTAGATATTGGAATTCTGATTTATACTGGTTTCAATCCAGTACAAATCAGAATTCCAATTTCTACTAGTATAAATTGGAATTCCAATTTGTACTGTAACATATATATTATATTTCAGAACTAGATTTCTTTTAATATTAGAAATTCAATATTTTTCGCTATTTCTTCTGTTCCAGCTCCCTTGCCACACCCAGAAGGAAATATAACCTTTGAAATTCCTGCGCACGAGTTTTATTGCCCGGTGACGATTTCCGGGTTAATTTTAATAACAGCACATGTACTGTTAATGTGTATTATCAGAACTGTTTGATTACTTAAAATTTCTTGCTGTTTGTCTCATTTAGTATGTCAACTTACACTTATTAATATTTTTTTAGTTTTGATTAATTATTTTAATATTAAAATATAATATAACAAATATTCGATGTGACTGTGGTCAATATACAAGAACATTTTCCCTCTGTACCTTGAATTGCATGGATATGTTATATTGCCCTCCCCCGTTGGCGTCAGGCTATATAACACATCCATGCAATTCAAGGTACCTCGGGAAAATATTATACAATTATTGACTTTTAATGAGGTTTACTTATGACTATACGGACCTGGTCAATGATTGATTGACCGAGGCCAACGGCCGAGGTTAATCAATCATTGACCAGGTCGTATAGTCATGAGTAGACTGAAAATAAAGGTCAATAACTGCTTTATTAAATAATAAGGAATTTTTCAAACTTTTCAACAGTATATTCAACAAAATAGGCTACAATTGTTTTATCATTTCTCAAGATTATTTAAATATCAAAATGTTGAAATTTTTTGAAAATTTTGAAATCTTATGAAATTTTATAAATTTATAACATTTTTATGAAATTTTTTGAAAATTTTGAACTTTAAAAAAAAAAAATTGACCTTATTTTGCAATTTGATTGGCCGACTGAAATTGAAATCTCGTCTCTGGTTGGACAACGTTGAAACACCGAATAGACAATAGACAAACATAGACACAGGCCCGAATATACCTCACGCGAGGTGTACTCACTGCATGCGAGGTATACTCACTGCACACGAGGTATACTCACTGCACACGAGGTATACTCACTCTGAGGTAGAGTTGAGAAAATGCTGTTTAGGCCAATCAGCGAAAAGCAAAATTCCTTATCACTTAATAATCTTGTATATTGACCACAATCACATGGAATATTTGTATAATATTTGATTACTATCCAGTTTGTGAATATATCAAAATTTTGAATACATCGATTGTGATATATGAGTTATTGAGCTTGTCGGTCTTGCCTTAAGCATCACCACTTCAATGCCCATATTTGGAAATCGCCATCATCAATAACCTTACTTATTGACAAATGCGAGCTGGAAAAAAACACATGGAGAATCAAAATAAGATCTTTAAGCCTAGAATAGAGATGCCAGTAATTTCCGCCATTTTGTTTTCCGGTAATGAAAATGTCCAAAATTGACATTTTCAAAAATGTAATATTTACTTTTTAATCCCTTTATTGTTGTCTCCAACTGTTATTATTAAATTGCTTTTAATCTATATTTCCCTTTAATATATTTATTTGCTGTGGTAAGAACAAATATTGATTAAAAATATATTAGATCGGAACCGGCGTTTAATAGTTTTTGCAGCTGTGGTACGTTTTTTTTTTATTAGGATACCCTCTTTGCGACAAGAATAGAATATATTTACGTCGTACAATCATATTTTCAATATCCAATGAAAGCTTAGATTTCCATGAATGTCAATGTTATTGACAAATTTGTATTTCCAGTCAAATTTCCTGTAAAAAATTTAATGGAAAACTTTATAATCATCTTATTCAGAGGTAATGGAAAATATTGAAAAGTATTCGTCATATTCAATAACTTCAATCATCGATGATTAGATACGGTTGTTTCGAATCATTTCCATTCCGTCAAAATTTTGTTATTTTCGTCCGCCAGATCACGTGATTTTGATGGAATGTATAGCACTAGACTTCCGGTGTCAATGTACACAACAAAAACTTCAATCGATATGTGCCGTTTTAACGTTCGATCTTCAGCTTAAAAAAATCTTAACATTTTCTGTAAAAGACAGATATCAATTAAATTATTTTATTTGTATCAAAGACTTGAATACAGAGACAATTACTTCTTTAAAATTAAATTTGTTTTCTTTCTTAATTTGCTGCTGTCAGCATCATGAAAGGAAAACGATCTGCCTTTATATATTTCTGATATCAGACCGATACTGGGTACTGAACATCAGTATTTATTCAGCCGTTTCCATATTACAATTACTTATAATCTACCGCATCTACAACTATGAAATTCTGACGTTGTCACAATAATAGCGTAAACACCGGAAGTCGTCTGCCAAGCGTTTCAGACGTCAAGACACGAAAAAGATGGAACGTGGTCGGAATTGACATGATTCGAAACAACCGTATTGGCCAAGTATGGACAGAAACAACGATAGGAAAAATGAGATTGAACCAAGTTCAACGACGCCATAGCCATGTGTCAATTTCATCGATGCATGACAATGTCAACAACTTGAACAAGATGGAAACTATTACCGATAACAATACCGGTGAGCTATCATATTGAAAATATAATCATTAATGGATAGTTAGTATATCAAACATTGAACAAAACAACAAATAAAGCTATCGATAGGCACTGCAAGGGTTAAAAAATCTTGGACCACCTCACTAACCCAGGGATAGTATACTCCCAAATATTACTAGCCCGAATCTATGAACCAATCCTGGTCAATACCACGATTTCATGAATCCGACTTGCAGAGTTGAACCCTTGTACAATATGTACAATGTATATTAGTTTAACTATCTTTCTTTTCAGATCTGGTATTGCGTTTTATTTTCACTTATTTTCCCCAGTCCAGGTCACTGTAAGGCCAAAAAAAAAATATATGTGTGTTTACGGTCACATGTCAAAAAAATCTAGGGTCGGTCGACATTAATTTTTTTTTTACTATCGGCAAAACCGGAAATAGTCGTTCTTCCCGGTTCCGGAATCCAATATTTCATTTTTGAAATTTCCGGTAAGCCGTCATTTGTTGAAGCTGTTTTATGACGAGTTACGCAGTTTTTCTACCTTTTTTGCCCTCAATTTCGACAAAAACCTAGCGGTTGAATAAATAAAACATTGCTGCTGATTAAACAACATATAACATATATGAATATAAGTAGAAACGCGAATATTGACAAGTTTGTCAATATCCGATATATTTTTTTAATAGCCCGTCGGGCATACAGCTGATTATTTCAGTTAGCCCAAATGTGGAAATTACTAGCCCCGGGCGTCAGATTAGTGGATTTTTTAAACCCTGAGCAGGGGAGGATGCCAGTTCATGTTTTTATCAATGGACCTGCCAAACACTATCTCCATTCTTTCTCTCTTTATTTTTATTTATCTTCTTTCGGTTTGGGATATAATGGGAAGGGGGTACGAATAAACCCATAAAATCTGGGGGAAATGCTGCCAAAATTATTTTTGTGTGGGGGGGTTATGAATAAACTAGATGCTGTGTCGCTCAACTTTCATTCTGCTTTGAGGAAACTTAATACAGAACCTTCCATAGGTGCTTCCCACCGAATTTCGGTTCATTTGGCCAAGCAATTTCAGAGGAGAAGAATTTTAAAAATCAACCAATCAGAAACAAGAGTAACCTGTGGCAGCCATGGTTGTTAACGGATCGGGACGAAATGTGCAATCTTGTCAGAGGACCTTCCATAGATGCTTCCTACCAAGATTTGGTTCCATTGGGCAAGATGTTTCAGAGGAGAAGATTTAAAACCAAAGGCTCAGTGGGCCGAGCCTGTGTCACTCACCTTTCATTCTGCTTCGAGGAAACTTAATACAGAGCCTCCCATAGGTGTTTCCCACCAAGTTTTGGTCATTTGGCTAAGAAGTTACAGAGAAGAAGATATTTAGAAGTCAACCAATCAGAAACAAGAATGGCCTGTGGCGGCCATGTTTATTAACAGATCGGAACTAAATGAGCAATCTTTATAGATGATTTTCCAGGATGCTTCCTACCAAGTTTCGATTCATTTGGCAAAGTGGTTTCAGAGAAGATTTTTTTAGAAATCAACCAATCAGAAACAAGAATTGCCTTTGGCGGCCATGTTTGTTAACGGATCGGAACTAAATGAGGAATTTTATAAAGGACCTTCCAATGATGCTTCCTACCAAGTTTCGATCCATTTGGCTCAGCGGTTCAGGCCTCTACAATAACTTTTTTTCAAACTTGTCCCTTTAGGCAAGTAACTTTTTAGATTGACTTGTCCAAAAATTTTGACCCAAAGATAGAAAAAAATGAAAGTTTTAGTTATTTGGTAGAAACAAGACATCTAGGCTTTTCATGATATTCTTGAAAATGTTCTAAAAGTACTCGGAACTTTGTTTTTTTCATAAATATGAATCAAAAGACTATAAAATAATTAGTACCCTGGTATTTTAAACAAAATTTGAAAGCGTGATCTATAGATTAAGTGACCACCCAGGACTGAGGTATTCCGGAATTTACTCATTAAGCAATTTGTTATATATATATATACAGTCAAACTTGTCTATAGCAACCATTGAAGGGAATTCTGAAAAAGGTCGTATAAGACAGGGAGTCTTTATATAGAGGTTATGATATTTGCTCCCAAAATCCCGAGAGAGGAAACCACCTACTTCGGGTATATTATCCGCATCAACTTTTAAACCCGTTCGTGTGTAGGACAAATGCATGGAAAGGGTACAATGAAATAAAAAAAATGTGTTAAAATTATCTTTAAATATTTCCATCTTTTGTGGGTGAAATTTAGAGAGAAACAAAAGAATAATTATATTAAATCAAGTATATCCTTGATTAAATGATCAACTTTTTTTTACTTTTTTTCAACAGCTATTGTTTTCTTAATTGTTATCGTAATTACAATTATAGTTTATGATCAGAAGAATGAAATTTACTGACAAAACGTTTTCAACTTAAATCACTCGCCGATAGCTATAAATAGCCTAATCACACAATCAGTCTGTGTTTACTTTGATCTGTTACTGCACATTAAAACGAATGTTGACAAATGTATGCTGGGAACCAGTACTTCATAATTCAATAATTTTCAAAAACACGATGTTTATTTATAAAAGTGAAAGATTAAAATGTTTTTTTCTAAAGTAAACAATTTTAAATATTTTATATAAATAAGAAATAAACCGTCCAAAAAAAACAACAAACAAAACAGCAATAATAAATCATCATGTGTACAACCAGGGAATTGTACAACTTACTTGTAAAAAAAAAAATGGCGGTTCACGTATAACGCTAATCGTGACTTCCTTTAATATGAAAAATCTAATTATTATTAACTAGTAACAGGTAGGGACTTTGTAAACATGTACTTTTGGGAGTAAGATGTTGTCGGTAGATCATGCAAATATCGACTAGAGGGATAGTCAACCTATGTCTACCATGCGTAGTATCGAGGAAATACATGTGTATAACCAGTATCTAATTTGCATGTACCTAATTTGCATATACATTATCGGCAATGAAAAAAACAGATTTTGGAACTATAAAATATGAAATTAAGTAAAACTATTGACCAAACTCGCATTTGCAAGAAAAGTTACGATGATCCTTTAGGGTATTTCTGTATGGTATTTTTTTTACTTGTCCCAACGGACAAGTGACCAACAAATTTCACTTGTCCAACGGACGTTTCCCCTTGTCCCGGACAATCGGACAAACGTTATTGTCGAGGCCTGCGGTTTCAGAGGAGACGATTTTTTAGAAATCAACCAATCAGAAACAAGAATTGCCTGTGGCGGCCATGTATGTTAACGGATCGGAACTAAATGGACAATCTCTATAGAGGACTTTCCAAGGATGATTCCTACCAAGTTTCAATTCATTTGGCCAAGCGGTTACAGAGAAGAAGATTTTTTTAGAAATCAACCAATCAGAAACAAGAATTGTCTGTGGCGGCCATGTTTGGTAACGGATCGGCACGAAATAAGCAATCTTTAGAGAGGACCTGCCATAGATGCTTCCTGCTAAGTTTCGGTTCATTTGGCCAAGTGGTTTCAGAGAAGATTTTTTTTAATCGGCCAATCAGAAACATGAATTACCTATGCCAGCCATGTTTCTGAACGGATCGGAACTAAATGAGCAATTGTTATAGAGGACCTTCCAAGGATGCTTCCTACCAAGTTTCGGTTCATTTGGCAAAGCAGCTTCAGAGGAAAAGATTTTTTAGAAATCAACCAATCAGAAACAAGAATTGTCTGTGGCGGCCATGTTTGATAACGGATCGGGACGAAATTAGCAATCCTTATAGAGGACATGATATAGATGCTTCCTACCAAGTTTCGATTTATTTGGCCCAGCGGTTTCAGAGGAGAAGATTTAAAAATCGGCCAATCAGAAACAAGACTTGCCTATAGCGGCCATATTTGTTAATGAATCAGGACAAAATGAGCAATCTTTAGAGAGGACCTTCCATAGATGCTTCCTACCAAGTTTCACTTCATTTGACTTAGGGGTATCAGAGGAGAAGATTAAAATGGGAAAAGTTAACGGACGACGGACGCCAAGTGATGGCAAAAGCTCACATTGCCCTTTGGCAAGGCAGAGATCACCCTAGCTTTTGAAGATGATGGGCCAAAAGTAATGGGCCATTAGGCCGGAGTATGGGTGCCCCCCGGCCCGAAAACGATTTTCAGCAATTTAAGCAATTCTGAGCAATTCTAGAGGCAATAAACCTTGTAATTTGCACTAGCTGCATGCCTATAGTGAATGATGATGTTTTAAAATTATCACAACCAGCTGTCATAGTATTGTTTGCTCCAATGCTAATGCATTTACTGCAGTACATTTTGTTTTTATCTTTGTCGTATGTTAACCATGTGTATAAACTGGCCCAACGGGACTGAAACTTTCCTTGTTCCTTGTTTTCGCTGGCTTCGTGTGATACGTCATCATCGACCTCAATAGGCTCATTCGCCTCTGTGGTTGTACTTGTGTCCGTTTCATCTTCGGACCAAGGATTTTCCTTCTCCGACGTCATGAAAAATGATATTTTCGGTTGATTTTTTTCAGATCTTGGGAGGCATTTTGTTGTCATTCGACAGTTTTCCTTATAATCGAGACCCGAGTATGAAAAACACCGAGTGTATCAGATGATTATACGACTGGTTTACTTTTTCGCCTGATTACGTTCGCGGGATGAAACAAAAATCAAGAACCAGTCGAAACAAAATAATTATTGTATGCAGATCCAGGTTACCGGCGCACGATGTACAATTGTGTGGGCCATACGTGACGGTAATGCGCCCTACTGGCACACACATCACTTTTTAATGGGCCATATACAATTTTAGCGCGACTATGACATGGCCCAAAGTGATCTCTGCAAGGTGAGCTAAAAATCGGCCAATCTGAAACAAAAATTGCCCGAGGCGGCCATGTTTGTTAATGGATCAAAACGAAATGAGCAATCTCTAAGAGGACTTTCCATAGATGCTTCCTACCAAGTTCATTTCCTTTGGCCAAGCGGTTTCAGATGAAAAGCTTTTTTAGAAATCGAACAATTGGTAAAAGAAATTGCCTATGGCGGCCATGTTTGTTAATGGATTAGATCAAAACGGAATGAGCAAACCCTATAGAGGACCTTCCATAGATGCTTCCTACCAAGTTTCAATCCATATGGCCAAGCTGTCTCAGAGGAGATTTTTTTAAATCGGCCAATCAGAAACAATAATTGCCTATGGTGGCCATGTTTGTTAATGGATTAGAACAAAATGTGCAATCTTTATAAAGGACCTTCCATAGACGCTTCCTACTAAGTTTTAGTTCATTTGACCAAGCGGAGGAGACGATTTTTAGATATCGACCAATAAGAAACAAGAATTGCCTGTGGCAGCCATATTTGTAAATGCATCGGGACGAAATGAACAATCTTTATAGAGGACCTCCAATAGATGCTTCCTACCAAGTTTTGATTCATCTAGCTCAGCGGTTTTAGAAAAGATTTTTTTAGAAATCAACCAATCAGAAACAAGAATCGCCTGTGGTGGCCATGTTTGTTAATGGTTCAGAACAAAATATGCAATCGTTATAGAGGACCTTCTATAGATGCTTCCTACCAAGTTTTGGATCATTTGGCCAAGTGGTTTCAGAGGAGAAGTTTTTAGATATTGACCAATCAGAAACAAGAATTGTCTGTGGCGGCCATGCTTGTAAATGGATCGGGACGAAATGAGCAATCTTTATAGAGGACCTGCTATAGATGCTTCCTACCAAGTCTCGATTCATCTGGCTCAGTGGTTTTAGAGAAGATTTTTTAGAAATGAACTAATCAGAAACAAGAATTGCCTGTGGCGGCCATGTTTGTTAAGAATGGTTAAACCTCTGCATTTTATCTCGTCTTAATCTCCATTGTTGATCATGACTGTGTAGTAGTTCTCGTAGCACTTTTCTCAGACAAAAAATCATACAGAAAATATCCAGTTTTTAATTCAACTTTCACTCTATATATACTAGAACTTCACGAAACTTTTTAGTTAAGGCACTCATTGTAGTCACGTGAGTCGGTGACCATCATTTCATCAACAGAAATTCATGCTAACTCGCACAAAACTTCAGCATTTTCCCTTTCATACATATATAAACAATTGGTTGCAATATGCATCAAATATTGTCATGTTTTACATATTGATCAATTTACATTCATGACTCCCCCCTTTTTTTTGCATTGCATGCAATCTTAGAAACAACCTTAACACACCTGTGGAGATTCTCCCAAGGATCTCATTTTTAAAAAACCATCAAAATAAGATGAACAAGATTGCTATGCCATAGCCAATGTCCCCCGTCTATTTACATAGATCTGTGTATAAATTACTTTCATTAGTTCCTATGACTGAAATGGACTAATCTTTAAAGAAGCTGTGTCGTCAATAATCAGTCAAGAATTTTGCTTGTGTTCTAGCAAGCCTTGATATGGGTTCTATATTAGAAATCATTTGTTTTTTTAATTGTGCTAGCTATTGTATATAAATATTTAAAACAGCAGGTGCTCATCTCCATATACTATTTTTATGCCCTTAAAATTTAATTGGATTCTACAAAATTAAGCGTAAATAACTTGCCATTTTCAAATCACTTTTGTCACTATCACATTCCTCATGTGTAAAAAAAACCCCTACATAACAATTTTCGTTGAAATTGGAGCACTTCGAAATTTTACGCATTTTGGCGGCCATCTTAAAAATGGCTGCCAAAATGACCGCCATTTTGAAATCGCATTGGTCACGATCACATTCCTCTAAAAATCCCTAAATATCAATTTTCTTTGTAATTGGAGCATTGGAGCACTTCGAAATTTTTTATGTGTTTTGGCGACCATACATGTATTGAAAATAGCTGCCAAAATGGCAACCATTTTTAAATTGCATTTGTCACCATCACATTCCTCAGATCGAAAATCTTCTAAATATCGAACTTTGTCCAATTTCGAACTTAAACTAGAGATTCCTAATATGATGCTTGTGTGTAAGTTTGAAATCAATTGGTCAACATATAAAAATCTTAGAGCGCTTACAACATATCTCGGACGGACGCCCGACATTTCCATATCCCCCGCTCCGCTTTGCGGGGGCGGGGAACAAAAATAAGCTCTCGTGTACAAGTAACAGAAACATCCATTTTTGTCCCACAGGGACTCTGTTGAAAACAGGTAGGATTACGGATTACAATACCCCAAATCAATGCCAACCTTAAATTTGTGCCAAGGATCATTGTGTTTAAAAATCAGAAGAATCAACAACTTAAGTTATTGCATGGAAACCATTTTTTTTTCTCAAAATGAATAAACATACAGGGGAGATAATTTTACAGGCTTAGTAAAAGTTACAATCAGAAACAACAATTCAGGCCTCGACATTAACATTTGTCCGATACCAGTGAAAACTGACGTCGGACAAGTAGATCTTGTATTACGGTTGTCCGACGGGACAAGTGAAACAATCAGATTCCCAAACGTGCCGGTACGACGGGCAAATCTATTCCCACTGGTATAAAATACTGGGTTTGTTGTATAAAAAGAGCCCTGTTTGATCTCCAATTTGTCCATAATTTATTTTGATTAAAACTAAAGTGATACGCCAGATCAAAACTCTTTTATTGTATTTATTGTTCCTCCATGCTTTGATGAAGTTCAAGGACATTGACAAAATTAATGTCGCAATCTCAGAAACGCTTTAATGAACGAAAATATCAATATTTGAAATATAAGAACATGAATCACTCCGGAACGGACACGTAAAAATTATCGGATATCAATTTGGCGCCAAATTTAAACTTAGTCTTTTGTGCAAAATACGATAGAGGACTTGATTTAGGCTTTTGGGAAATAGTGAAACCTTTGAAATGGACAAATATTACAAGCTTTTTCCTGATCTGGTTGAAAAGATCCACTAAAATTTTTATTTCTCTGTGAATTTAAATAAAATACTTTGCTTTATTTATATCACGGGCACTTGTTTCTGGTAAAAAAAAATATACCTAGATACTGGTATATATAGTATCTAGGTATATTTTTTTACCAGAAACAACGATTTATATAACACAATTATGAGATATTACAATTTGTGTGGTATTGGATCACAACACAGTAATATTTCAAAAGGAAAAGGGGGTGGGGGTACATATACAAATCACTGGTATGCAAGACTCCAATAGTCATCAAGGTAGACAGAAATAAAAATGTGACATTGAATATATGTCCTTAAGGCGAATAAAAAAAACCCAGAACAAATCAGTTCAGGCAGCTTTAACTATTTAGTAAATTTGGGCAGGGTAACGTCAGAGAGGGTCGCGAAACAATGTTTTGATTAATCGCAATTGACTTCTCCCAGAAGTCTCCCCACTTCTTTGTTGTATCCCACTTCTCCCTGTGAGCTCTCTGAAAGAGAAGTCACTTCTACCTCTAATTTGAAAGTAGTGGGAGCCCTGGATAATTATTCTCTAGTTTTTGTAATTTTTATTAATTTTTTCGGACAACTAAAAGAATGAGTCGGACAAGTACTTTTTTTAGTTAGTTGTCCGAAGGGACAAGTTGAAAAATATGTTAATGTAGAGGCCTGCAATTGCCTAAGGTGTTCATATTTGATCAAAATGAAATGCAGAATTTTTGTAATGGACCTTCCAAACATCTTTCCTGTACATTGTCACATTACTTAACCCATAATTTTCAGCACTTGAGTTACGGTTTACCCACACATTTTCTACTTTCTGTTGCTCTTGCATTGAACGGGAACCAGTTTGTCCTCTGTGTAAGGGAAATAACTCAAATAATAAAATGCTAAAAGTGTATAATTTTAGAATCAAGTCGGGAATTGGCAAATGGTATATTGCAAAGATTTAAGTTTTGGAAAAATATATTTTTGACTATTCCTCAAAGCAGCAAATCTCAGAAAAAGAATATTGACCAATAGTTGGAATAAAACAATAAACAAGGAACATACAACTTGAGTCCAGGAACATGTTTTACACTCTCGGGGCACCGGAGTTCACCCTCGTTTTTTTAGTAGTGGAGTTCATGTATGCTCAATCTTTAGTTTTCAGAATAAGTGTTTTGTAGATCATTGTTTGTCCTTTTGTCCTTTTTCTTTTAACCATTATAATGCCTGTCCTTCTTTGATTTACAAATTCTGATTACCCATTCGGTATCTTCAAACTTTCATTACAAATTCAAAACAGATCATAATTTTACCTGTCCTGTTTACTTGTTATTTAATATCATCTTCTATTCCATCGATCGTCTCTATTAAAGCTGAAAGGATAAAAATAAGTTTAAACATCTGGTAAGTTTGATAAACGGATATAAATTAGTTTGAACATCTGGTAAGTTTGATAAACAGATAAAAATAAGTTTGAACATTAGGTAACTTTGATCATTTATACTGTCTTCACCTCATTTCGTGATATACCTAGGTATTTTCTTTGTGCTTTGCGTACCTCCGTTTATGCAGTCGCCGGTCAGAGGATGCAGGTCACGTTCCATTGACGACACGCTTTGTTTACATCACCTACTTTTTGGAAATGCTTGCATTTCAGGTAAGCTTTTGTCATTTTATTATAAATAATAATAAATCTCAACTTCTCCTTCAGCCTTATATACTATCTCATTTGATAAATCTTAAAAACCAACTTAGATATCGTTTATTGAACATGTGAAAACTGTTTTGTGTTCGTCTGTTATCCAGCTTCCTAGATACCAATGACAATAAAGTTGCACTTCCAGTTGTGCGCAGGAAAAAACTATGGAAAGCCAGATTAAAAATTATGAGAATTTTGTTGTTTTTCGATAATACGAGTTAAAACTATACGGCATGAGTAAATGACATTAGAAAAAAAAATCAAGTGTTGCTTTTTGGAATTATACCATCATATGTTTCTTCCAACTCGTCAAATGTGAAACGTAAATTTAAAATGAAAATTGCCAAAAAGTGCATAAAATTTCACCCCAAACAATTTTTTTTTTAAAACAAGTGTGGACACAAAAATGTGCTGTCCAAAAGGCAAGTGTAGATGTCAATATTTCATATTATTAACTTTAGAAAGAAAAAAAATTCATGAACACAGGGATCCTGGATTTTTTTTAATAAAAAACTAATCCTGGATTATTATTTTTACTTAATGTCCTGTCCTGTGCTGTAAAATTTAGAATTTTTTTTTATTTCCGGATTTTCAACGTGTCCGCGGGTTCCGTATAAAATATTAGTTTTACAGGTTAAATCACTTTCGCGCTTACAACAACACTACAAAATCCTTGCCGGGAAGCGCTTAAGTGATACTGATGAGATTTTTTTCGATATCCTCAGCATTTATCATTATATATTGAAACCATGTGAAATCGGAAATGGCAGACAGTTATTTTACACTGTCTTCGTCTGTTGTAGTCAAAACTGACAATAAAGTGAAACCGATTGTGTCAAACAGACTACAGATTTAACAACAACAAAATATGGAATGACGTCGAAGACGAGGTGACAGACCCCGAAGAAGTGGACGTGAAAAAGACGGATCAAATTTTAGTGAGTCTCGGACAGAGCTGGACAAACATTTGAGCCCAACATGGAAGAATCTGGTGCTCCAAAAAAAAAAAAGAATTTGTCTACCTACCTACCTACCCATACCCAAAAGTCATGGGTCGGGTTTGGGCAAACTGAAATATTTTTAAGGATGGCCTAATATTTGTTCAATTTTTAACGCAGATTTAAGCTTTAGTCGCAACAAATTTTTATTTTTCTCTTTAAACTGTCAAAACATAACATTTATTTAACTGTAAAATTCAGTTTTTTAACGGAAGTCGGAAACGCAGGTCGTATTGTAAATACCGGAACAAGTTCGGTCAACTCGGAATTCGTAACCGCATTGAATACGTGATATTTTATCTGTTTTTGGTCAATATTATTGGTAACTGTCATGAAAATAAATATATTTGAATATATTGTGATGCGTAAGATGATCTTTTCGAGTGAAAAGCCCCCAAAAAAATTAATAAAATAAAAAAACACGACGTCCCTGATTTGTATCGTTCCCTTCACCGAATCTGTTTCTATTTAGAATTTTGTTTACAGTTATGTGTCGATCATAAAAATGTGGCTGTTCCTGAAGCATTACAACGGATCTCATCCGGGAAAACGTAAAACGGCCAGTGCCACCCCAACTGGAGATTGAGAGAGTCTAATGACTTTTAGAATATTGTTATTGTAATCTCAATAAAATTTTTAAAAATTATGTTTTAAATCTGGTAAATTTTTCAAAGTTTGAGGGTATCCTTAGCTGGATTTGGCTACTCTTTTTTGGTGCATGGCTTCAACTTTTTGGTTTATTCTGGATGGTGACTGGTCTTCCTATTTCTAGGCATCTACCAGTACTAATGAAGTTAAATACAGAAAGCGCTCTGCTAGACTAAAATAATAATAACAGTATGACTAAAACAATTTTACATAAAAAATGTAGGTCCGGCAAAAATTCAGAGGGTCCAGCAGAAAATTCCTGGGTGCTGGATCTATGTCCAGCAAAATGAAAACAAATTTCAAAAAGTCTGAAATACATCGCTAAAATTACCTGTGGGTGTTTCCCCACTTCAACTCGTAAATTTACATAGAAATCGGAGATATTTTGTCATAAAACTTCACACATGGTTTTGTCTATCATATTTCTTGAAGACAAACATAATATTTTATTGCATTTATCAATATTTTATGAGTATCAACAGTTTTTTCAACACCGTATCTGTTTCTCGATACAGCCGCAACTTCAACTCGTAAATTTACATAGAAATCAGAGATATTTCGTCATAAAACTTCACACATGGTTTTGTCTATCATATTTCTTGAAGACAAACATAAAATTTTATTGCATTTATCAATATTTTATGAGTATCAACAGTTTTTTCAACACTATCTGTTTCTCGATACAGCCGCCCGATTACAGTGACCTGTGACCCAGATTAGCACGTTCCACCAGTTTTTTTCATAATAATGTTGTTTAATCAATTGTTTTTTTTTACATTTTATGCAATCGTGTTTTTTCCATCTGTTAGTCTTCGAAATTAAGCTGTAGTCCGAAGCCCGTGGCGTGTAAAATTGTACACGGGCGTATACAATGAGTATTTCCACAAGTCCGACGGGCCTGTGAAAAAAAAAGTCATAGTTTCAAAAGTTGATTTCATAAGATATTGTGTGTAGATATTTAGTTTATTGTTCTCCGTTTTCAGTTGCTGCCGAGTCAATGCAAAAAATAGGTAGGCAAACAAGTCCTTTTAAGAATTTCCGATATTCGAAATAGATTTAGGTTTGTCTGTTTTCTGCAATTTGATTGGTTGATATTTTTACCATCATATAGGTTTTAAAAAGGACGATAAGCAGGGCTCATGTTAGAGGGCGAAGTAGTTGCCTTGTGAAGGTTGACTTCGATTTCTCATTGAGTCAAAAGCGAAGTTCAAGTAGCCTTGAAATTTTGAAGAGTCACTCTATGTTGCCCGCGTATTTTTGCCACGTGCCATTTATGAAAATATCGACATCGTGTTTATGGAATTCTATGAAAGTGACTTTCTTGAAAAGTAATCCATTTCGGTTTAAAGAAACTTTAATTTCGTTCAATATCAAATAAAAAAGGCACCACGAGAAAGGGGGAGTACACTGTGCTACGGGAAATGTTGAGCGAAGCTAACAAACAAACTTTTGATTAATTTTTTTCTCACTCCTGTGGTATAAAGTCTGAGTTCTCATATATAATATGTTCATATTTGAGAAGGTTGGTCATTAAAAATTCGTTGAAATGCACGGAGACACTTCAGATTTTTTTCGATCTGTTTCCAAATCAGATCGGTATTTTTTATTAATTGCGATCTATTTATAGAACTGTTGCTGATAGACCTGTGTCTACGTTAATACCTCTGCAGTTAGAAAATAGACTTTGAACTACAGTAGTTTTGCTCCATTGTTGCACTCTGATTTGAGGTCTGACAAATAATAATTACAATCTTTACTTGCTTCAGTTTATGACTGTCAGTGTCATTATACGTTCGTGCTATATTTGCATTCCCTAGCTATCTATATATAGTTGGACCGTTGAGCAAATTGGCATATACATATTTCTTCTGCTGAAGGCTACACAAATGACTTTTTGCATTTTGTGTGGTATTAATTCAAAGCATAGTGATATTTAAAAAAAAGGGGGTACATATTAAAAATTATCACCAAATTATACATTGTATGTCACACACAAGGATGATACCACAAGTCTTTGTTATAAGAATCTTATAACAATATTGGTTGTGATGAGGAGGAGGTGGACAGTGATGATATGGAATATACTGAGGATGCTATTGACAATATGATTTTAGAATATTAACATGAATCCAAAATAAATTATAAAGTGTCTTTTTGGTTTTTTTTATACTTGCATTCTGGTCTTACCTAATGCATAATTGACATGTCCACATAATATTTGGTACATCACCATGTTTTGAGTTTTGGTGGTTTTAATTAATGGTCATTAATGTAGTTTTCAAATTCGGGCCTGTAGAATTGATGGTGGGCCTGTAAATAATTGAACTTACAGGCCCGGTGGGCTTGTAAGGTAAAAGGTTACGCGTGAATGAAGACTGCAGTGTTAAAGTGTGCTATATATACAGAATTAAAATAATAAAAGTTTCTTTTATTTGGTTCAAATATATCTGATATAAATAACCCACCACAGCAGTCAAGCATATTAGCCCCAATGGTTCTCCACAACAGGGAATTCCCAGTACATCGAAACGAGGTTAAGGTAAAAAAAAAGGTGCCATCGGAGAACTGTCAACAATCGATAACTTGAACACAAGGTAAACACTCCTGTTTCAAAAGGATATTATTATTTTTTATTAGATCATAGCATAATATGTTTGTATAAATACAGATTCATTCAAACAATAGGTATCGGATATTATACAAGGTGTGTTTCCGTAAGACCATCGGAATGAGGTAAACCCAGTATACTATTAATTCCAATCAGTTTGTAAACTTAAAGGATCAATATTGTTACAAATTTATAAGATTATTACATGAATATTGTCCTTAGTAGAATATTACTTTGCATGATTTTACAAGTGAAATTAATATTCTATGAGGGGCAGTATTCAGTAAGTAAACGCTGCATCAATCCATGGTAGACTTATATCTATCTGAAAATTTTAATGCATGAAATCTTCTTTCTGTCCGACATTTTGTTTGCAAGTTGCTATTTCACGTGCACTTGCCTCGTTTTGCAGATATCCTTATTTGGATCCATTGCAGTAAACATCGTAGTAAAAGTTTTCCATATTTGGCATTCAGATCCATATATGGATAGGCTCCGCCCATCACGAGAGTCTACGTAAGGTGTCATGGCAGACAAACAATTTTCGAATACGAAATCGATCGTGAAGGTAGAAACAGGTATTGCAACACTTGTTTCATATCACCATTACTTAAAAATTGTAGGGAATAATAAGTTATGACCACATATGCAAAAAGAAAGTTGAAATATTCACGGAACGAAAATTTTAATTTACTCCATTACGTTAAATGGGACCGAATCGTAACCCTCGCTGGAGCAAAAGCGGACTGAGTTACGTTATCGTATCTAGAAAAACGTATGAGGGTACCCCAAAGACCCATATTTTTTTTTCTATTGAAAATAATACCACCTTTTTTCTATTCTTTTTTTGAATTCTGAATGTTAGAATGTATATGATGCTTTTGGTATGTTGTTTTTGAATACTTACTAAAAAGAAAAGGTAAAGAAAAAATTGGCTTAGTTTTTTCATAAAATAATTTTTTTTCAAAAAATAAAAGGTGCCTACCAACCTATGAAAATAAACCCATATCTTAGTTTTAGAAAAGCAGTTAACTTCAAATCTTTATTTTTTCAATTATTAAGATGTTGTACAAAGAATTAAAGTGAAAAAATATTGATAAATATGATATTTAGGAAAATCATGCCAGTTGCTATTGATAGAAACATGTCCGTCATGTGCCTATGGGGGCGATACCCGATTCAGGGTGATCCGCAAAATTTTAAAATGTACTGTCTTAGTGTCTGGCTAGATACGATAACGTAACCCTCATTCCGCTTGTGCTCCAGTTAGGGTTACGAATCGGTCCCATTCAATGTATGGGAGCAAATTAAAATTTTCGTTAAGTGAATATTTCAACTTTCTTTTTGCATATCTGGTCATAACTTATTATTCACTACAATTTTTAAGTAATGGCGATACGAAATAAGTGTTACAATACCTGTTTCTACCTTCACGATCGATTTAGTATTCGAAAATTGTTTCTTGTCCGCCATGGCACCTTACGTATACTCTCGTGATGGGCGGAGCTTATCCATATATGGATCTGAATGCCAAATATAAAAACTTATTACGATGTTAAATACTACGATTGATCCAAATAAGGATATCTCCAAAACGAGGCAAGTGCACGTGAAATAGCAACTTGTAAACAAAATGACGGACAGAAAGAAGATTTCATTCATTCAAATTTTCAGATAGATATAAGTCTACCATGGATTGATGCAGCGTTTACTTAGCACCTCAAGCTTTACCTAAATATATTTATCTTTCACCCCCGTTAATTTTTCCAACCACTTCAGTGCCTGAAATGGACGGTCGCCCAGTCGCCAAATGCGACTAATATCTTATTCGGGCGACCGAAAGCTGCTCCAAATTAGGTAGTCACTGGCCCAACAAAAAACGTTTGGGCGATTGCCTATTAGACCGTTAAAAATTGTTGTTTTTCCGAAACCCGACATAAACTGTAACGGTAAATAACTCTTCTGTTCTAGTCGAAAACAGTTTGTTACGAGCACAGCGATTGGTCCAAATACATTTTTGTAGCCAATGAATACACAACTAATGTAATTTACTGTTCTCCCCAATTATGTATTTTTATCGAGCCAATCAATACACGTTTCCTACACGTTTTCATGTAATACACAAGTATTCACTAAATATTAGAAAAGAAACATGTTTTTTGTTTCTTTATGATTTAATTATTAAAATTGTTAAAAATCACGGACGAAGTGGAAAGTTGTGAACAATAAAGAGAATTCTGTCAACTTATAATGTTTGCGATCTGGGATCCACGACCACGGTTCGGAAATTTATTCATTCAATCTGCTGCAAAATGTACATCATACAACATGTACGAATTTCATTTTACAGAAATCGGAAACCTTTTTGTGTCAATCCTTAGGTAATCATTGAAAAACTTTTCCCCAACAACGGAGAGAAAATCGTTGACAGTAATGTCAAACTACGGAAACGATCTGGCCTGTCACTTCTTTTAAACTTTTCATAGTTCATGTGTACACTGCTACATTTTAATGACAATTGGGAGTGGTTTTCCTTTTTGGAACAAGAACTTTTGTTTACAAATTAAAAAAAAACAGGAAAAGTTTAATATATAACAGAAAATGACAGCACCGTTTGTTATTTCAACAAACTGGTGAGATACTTGTTTGGAATGAATAACCAACTGACGTTACCCCGAACTGAGAGGTTATTTTATCTTTAATGTGATCATGGCATTGATCTCCCCTTACACAAACCAGCCTTCTATTGTCCCCATCCGATGGACTAGCATCGTTTCTTAAGACCACCCTAGCCAATGGCGTCAAGGTTGTCAAAAAGGTTATAACAAGTAAATTCAGGTTTCATTAGATAGCAATATATGCATTGGGGTGTTTTCGGCTTGGCAAATATTTCTCAAATAAAATTCAGCTTGTATCGTCTTTTGAAGTCAAACAAAAGATTAAAGCATTGATCTATGATTAAAGAAATTAAATTTGGTAATTAAAGCTATCTAATTAACACATTTACATAATCAAAACAAATGAAAATAATCATACCGTTAAGTTTATCTGTGATTTATTGATAAAGGGACTTAGTTATCAAAACAAAAGTTATTTACAAATATTAATGAATTGCCTCTTTGATGTCCATTTAATAAAAGATGATTAAAAAAAAACACATAAAAATTTGTATAAACAACGTCTACATGTAAAAAAAAAAATTAAAAAAAAAGTTTTTAAATTCAATCAAATTATTTTTATTATTTAGTACCGAAATAAACAACGTCTACATGTAAAAAAAAAATTAAAAAAGTTTTTAAATTCAATCAAATTATTTTTATTATTCAGTACCGAGGTTATGGTTTTTTTTTCTAAAAAAATATTCTGATTCCTAATGTTGCTGAAAAAAATATTCTGATTTTGGTGGAGGAAAAAAAAATAATCTGATTAGAGTTTTTGTAATATAACCTAATGTTAAATTCTTGAAAAAAAATTCGCCCTTTGCGCGACAAAAAAAATAAATATTCTAACTCTTGTGTTGTCCGATAAAAAAAATCGGAACGAAACAAAAAACCATAACCCCCCCTTCAAGTTAAATGGTCGGTCCCTTACAACGGAATTAGGACAAAAAACCGCCCGGTGTGAATCACTTCGGGCACTGCTCCCATACGTTGAATGGGACCGATTCGTAACCCTCGCTGGGAGCAAAAGCGGACTGAGGGTTACGTTATCGTATCTAGTGTCTGGCGAATTCTCTATTTAAAAAAAAATGTTCATAAGCTTTATTTAAAGACGATACATAGCAATACAAATAACACAAGCTCTATTGAGCTTTTAAATCGTCTATCAAACAAACATAAAATAGTAATAGAAAACATGCATGATGATGACAGTGGTCAGTACATATAATACAGCAAGGCACATAACACAGGTGCTCGTAGACAGGACCCCATATGGTACCCCATGTCGTGGTACCGCCCACCAATTTATTTTCGTTTATTTTCTTATTTCTGACATTTTTCGCTTGGAAAATATATGGGAATACTGACAAACAGGAAATATGTCAGAAATAAGAAAATAAACGAAAATAAATTGGTGGGCGGTACCACGACACGACCTGTGACAAAAAGGCATACATGATACAATCAAAAGACATTACAACATTAAATGCTATAGCACATATACCGTATATCATGCATACTTACTAATAAATACATTTAGAATGTGTTTATTCAGTACTTACAAACTAGATGTGTTCTGCCAGTCGATTTACTCATGGATCAAATAATTCTCACATGTGCGGCCATCATCGATTTTCCTGGCGCGAAACATTTTAAACACGTCACTGGTGTGAAACTAAAATCAAATCAACAGAGCTTTTTTTTGTTTTGTTTTTGTCACAGGCAATTCTACCATGTATCCATTTAGATAGGGAAATAATTGCTGTGATGGTACTAGCCAAAGGAATCAACAAGTTTTAACTGAAAATATATTTAATATCCAACATTCAACACTAGGAAAAATACAATATTCATTCACATATAATAACAAATGACGACAGGAATAAACAATATGACTATGACGAATTCTACGATATACTGACTCATTATATTAAACTTATAACTGAATTTTAATATAATAACTTTTAAATAAATAAATTAAAGCATTAAATCTAACTGAATCATTTATAACTTTATAACACAAATGTAAATACCTGAAAATATATGCGACGCTATTAGGTGTCCGCCTATTAAGAAATCCTGGAAGTTAATGAAAAATATATAAAAAATCGCGGTGCGTATTTATACTTGGGTCTGCTCGATTAGTTTTTTTAATTTTCGTGACAAGCATGCAAGTTAGTGTTGGAAGTGTTAGTATAATTAGTCGTCAGTCGCAGTCATACGTCATGATGAATATGATAAAACAATGAATGAATAAACGAAACAAATAACATAACATCTATACTTTTTTTTAATAGAAAAACTATTACGGTGACATTTTTTTTTTTCGTTTTTTTTTTCTTTGGCAGTAGCATAGCTATGGGGGGTTGTCCGCCCGGGTGGCACTTGTGGACCTGTTGCATAAGCCTGCATAGACTGCATCGAAAAATGCCGGGATCACTACATAGGTTGAAGGATGTTTTCGTCTTTGACTTTGGAGTTACTTTAAACATATTTTAAGACATATATAATCTAACACCGGCAAAAGTGCAAGACAGGGAAATCTTCGACACCCGAGGGTGTTGATTTCAATCGTTCGCTGACGAGGCTCGATTGAAATCTTATCCGAGGGTGTCGGAGATTTCCCTGTCTTGCACTTTTTACCGGTGTTTGATTTTTAATTCTCACTTTTATCAGTAGTTGTGTATTGTTTGACAGCTATGTACTTTTAGCAGACGATCATGTAAACAATGTGAGTTATTTCCCCTTCATGTCAATCAAAAAAGTAATTCCGTATTTTTGTGTATTGCGTGAAGGTTATTATGTAATAATATGGCCGATTGTTAGGATTTGTGTGTTTATAAAAGATTGAAAACTTATATACAGTGAATTGTTTATTTTAAAAAGGAAAAGCATGGAGAATTCGGGGGGCAGTTGACATAAACTGTAAAGCATGCCGGTAAAACGCACGTGATTTTTTTGTCTTGTACTAAATGCAAGATAAGAAAATCTCACATCGGTAAAAATAGGAACTGGTCTGTCTCAAAAGTGAGAAATAATAGTTTCCTATGTTAAAGTCAGGGGGATGGGGGGCGCACCCGGCGCGCGTCCCCACTTAAAATTGGAAAAAATATGATTTTTTGGCGTAAAATCGTGATTTTTCACACGAAATACCCAAAACAATTTTCGCGCCTCCCTCCGCTCGGCGCAATTTTTTTAAGAGCGCCCCGCCCCCTAACTTGAAATCCCGGATCCGCCCCTGAAAGTGTCCCCCCGGACAATATTTTATAGAGACTGCGATATGTTGTTGAGGTAGCTGAGTTATATGGCTTACCATATCCGTACGACTTATTTGATACTCCACCTGGTAAATATCAATGGAAACAGCTAGTAAAAAAAGCTGTATATATCTATCATTCCAACAGATTAAGTCCTCAAACAGAAGAAGCGCAAGCAAAATCATCGTTAAAATATATTTATTTCAACTACTCAAAAGATGGGAAAGTACATAATATCTAGAAATCCTGTGGTTCTGAACCATATGCTGTGTCATTAGCCGCTCTGAATGCCAAGATAGCCACTGGCACCATAATTCTACAAAAACAAGTTTCAAGATTTTCCAACAATACGAAGACTCCAATATGTCAGCTATGCAGTAAGGAGATAGAGGATATTTTACATTTTATAGTAAGATGCTCTGCATTACAGAAAGTACGTTCTCCATTCCTGACAGCAATCCAGAGTTCCGGATGGGTGGTTCATACACTCCAGGATGTGCAGCTTCTTCTTCTTCTTCTTCTTTCCTTCGTATAAACTTCCAATTATGGAACACCTCCGGTTATATGTCGGAGTAATTAAAATCCAATCACAATATGAATATTTACATATGAATTTTATATAGTACACCTCCGTGTACAGTGTCTGTTGTATAGAACAGTAGTAGTATATGGGGACAACTCAGTTAGCATTTGTGGTGGTGCCGGAAGTGATCGCGTGCGCATGTGCGACCGGAAGTTGCATCACCGGATATGACGTCACCGGAAATGAAAGGGAGATAATTTCCCGCGTTTACCCGGTATTTCCCGCGTTTTTCCCGGAACTCTTCTAGATTCTAGGTACGAACAATGGAATTGTGAATCCAACCAATCGTAGCCCTTCTGATATTTGAACCCCACCAATCGTACCCCTTCTTGCTTCGAATTCAAATCCAACCAATCGTAACCCTTCTGATATTTGAATCACACCAATCGTACTCCTTCTTGCTTCGAATTCAAATCCAACCAATCGTCGGCCTTTCGATATTTGAATCCCACCAATGGTAAGCCTTCTTTTGAACGACCAATCGTCAACCTTCCATTGTACGCTCGCCTTTTTGAAAAAATCATTTCTACTCCAGCTTTGATATTGACAGGACGTGTTTATCTTGTGGAAAATTTATATTCGAACAAAGGTAAGCATCTCAATCCTACTATAATATTTTAATCAAATTAATTCATGTAGTTGATTTTTAATTCAGAAAAACATTTTATGAAAAAATCAATAGTATGATGATCGTGTTGTGACATGTTTCCCGTTTACACGTTTTAATCAATTTACTTTAAAGTATCTTAACCCGTTCCTTTTCAGAATACAAAGAATAGATTGAAGAAAACGAGGAAAATTTACATATTGCTAAAAGGTAAACTTATTTATGTAAGATTGTAACGTGTTTTTTTTTACTTTTAGTATGAATTTTTTCAGAATTTAAAAGAATTCAAGTCCGAGTTATTATTAATGTCAGTTCTTATTCGATTTTGTTTGATAGAAAGTTTTAATATTAAGGTTGAAAAAGGATATGTTGTAATGCGTAAGTTAAAGGATCTGGTCGGAACTGAGGTCTTCACAGATTAGAATTAACGTTTCATCGGCTTTTACATTTAATAAACTTTGCGTCATTTTTTGTCGACATATTGTTGACTATTCCTTGTCTACGTTATACATATTTGTCATCCAATTTTTAAACTTGGATATTTATCATCCACTATTTTCTTTCTATTTCAGACATACAGTTTGATTTTTTATACAACGCAGTGTGTGTGTGTGATCACGGAAAATTTATTTCAAGGTGAAATATTCATTATCAAAATGGTTATAGTTTGTCGTTTTAACAAATAGTTATCAGCACAAAGGATTTTCAAATTTTAATTGCATCAATCGATTTTCGAAGACAGGTGCTGTTCATTGTTGACTGCCTCTAAACCCAAACAAAGGATGCATTCAGGGGCGGATCCAGAATTTGTGGTTAGGGGGGGCGTGAGTAGGCGAGAGGTTTGGGGACCGCATACGGTCCCCAGCGGGTCCAGGGCAGAGCCCCGGTAGGGGGCCAGGGGGGCCAAGCCCCCCAGAAGCTCTGTGGGTTTGAGAAATTACAGACATTTATTTGAACGACATTTTTGAACCAACCACACCATTTTTATCAGACCAAACAAACTTGACTGAGTCTTAATTTTGTCGGATAATTGTCAACAGTATGTTTTTGTCAGATTATTAGAACCTAAAGTACAACTTTTTTTGAACAACCCCATGATGCGAATTGTTCAACTCATGACTGATTGACCACGATATTTTAACCCTTCAAAGAACTATTGGTTTACTAGTTTTAACGCATTCCTCATTTCACTGTACTTTCGGTGCTTGTCCTTTCGGGTGGTTCTAGTTAATACTGCCCGTCCGGATGGAGCTTTTCTTTTCGTCGATTGATTCATTCATTGAAAACGTATGATTCGACCGTTCTTGTTTATAGACAAACAAAAGCAGAAATTGTCAATACATGAACTTGTTGTTGATTTCTGATTAACTAGCGTAACTAAATTAGATGATCAGAATCGTCTCATGCAGCATTAATGTTAACATATTCGCCTTTGTGTGTCTATAAACAAGAACGAATCATACGTTTTCAGTGAATGAACCAACGGCGAAACGAAAAGCTTCATCCGAGCGGACAGTAATATGATCATGAAGATGTCTTCTGCGTGTAATTCATCAATTTGTATCTGGTTAGGGACCGACCATTTAACTTGCAAGGGGGGCGGGGGGACTATGGCTTTTTTTTTCGTTCAGAATTTGTTTTTCGGACAACACGAGAGTTAGAATATTATTTTTTTTGTCGCGCAAAGCGCGAAATTTTTTCCAGTAATTAACATTAGATTATATGACAAAAACTCTGAATCAGCATTCATGAAAAATTTGTTTGTTGAACTGCTTAATTAACGTTGTATAACATATGCTTTGCGAATTTTTACTACATATTGTTATAATTCTAAAAGAATTCAGTGATTTAATGCAAAGCATTTGTATCCATTTTATAATCTATGCAGGTGGTATGTAGTCTTATTAATATCATTCAGTTCTTAATCGATTTTCGTGTGAAGTAGAACAGGTGGTCTTATTAAATATCCATTGTGTTTCAGATTCAAAGAAGATGGATAAAAGCAACGTAAGTGTTTTTTAATTATGTGTTTACATTTGAATCATTGGGTTTGATAAATGAAACATAACTATTAAATATAGTATGAAAAAATAACGAGGCTCCTGAGGGGAATCGATACTACGAATTTAGCATAACTATTATAATTAATGAAATAACGAGGCTCCGGAGGGAATCGATACTACGTATTTAGATACACGAGACAAGATACTACGTATTTAGATACACGAGACAAGAAACATCAGACAAAAGAAGGAGCCATTCCACTAAATATATATGCATCACACAAACAAAAAAAGACGATCAAATCTCAAAACAGGAATAAAAAAATATTGAACTTTTTTACCCAAACATAGCGTATGTTTCTATTGTATCGTTTCAGAAGTACTTGGTATCGGTGCTAACCGGCACAGAAAAAGAAGACATGGCAGTGTGCTTCCCAGAACATTCCAGTTTTCATCTGGGTGGAGAAGTGTATCTGAGGACAGAAAAAGAAGAAATCACTCTTAAACAAGGAGCAATAGAAATGTGTTTCCCCTTGATTCGTTGGAAAATGTTTGAAACGTATTTGGAAGACGTGGACGAAGCGGTCGAACAAATAAGAAACAACAGATATTCTAGCGTGATAGAACATTTGGGTGGAAACGTGTACCTGACTGGATAATAACGATAAAACTGACTGTTGTGTAGATATAAGTTATCGCCGGTGCTCTTTTTCCCTTCTGCATAAACCAACTAGATGAAGATTCACCAGGAGACGCGTTGTAGTCTATGGAATTGACCACCAGTGGCAGGCGGATTTAGTGGATCTGGCAAAATTGTCTTCTTACAACAAAGGATTCAAGTACTTGTTGACATGTATAGACGTGTTATCGCGATATGCATGGGTCGTTCCATTGAAAGACCGTGGGACCTCCCGGTGAACGATCTATAAAACGAGCTGCAAAGCGGAAAAAGCCCAGACGTCGTCAGACGAAGCTACGGAACACATTGTACGAGTTGGACTTACAACACCATTAGAGTTCAAGAAGAAGGCTCCACTGTATGCGGACACCACTGTATATTTTATCTGATACACAGATGTGCCGGAAAATCCATGGGTGATGTTACGAGAACATTGAGACATCCGAGAGAAGCCACAGACATAGTCAAGACTTTTGTGCATCGTCTTATCAATAAAGCTTAGAAAATGTACTTGGCGTTTTGTTATAATGTAAAGCCCTGTATGATGAATAACATTTTATTTACGAAAAAACAAAAGAACATAGAAAATGCAGTCATATTTTGCATACACATACCACTGAGTCAATTAATCACGGCTGACTGCACAATTCAGGAGGGAAAAATGGTTTAACATAGGGGGTAATAGCGCTATAGTGACTCGATACAGATTGGATTCACAATTCCATTGTTCGTACCTAGAATCTAGAGGAATTCCGGTGAAAACGCGGGAAATTATCTCCCTTTCATTTCCCGTTCACGACTTCCGGTTCTGGTGACGTCATTTCCGGTTATGCAACTTCCGATGACGTCATTTCCGGTGACGTCACTGCTCCCCCTCAAATGCTAACTGAGCTGTCCCCATATACTACTAACAGTTTTTTCTTAGTGTTTTTAAAAGCAGTAATATTTTAAACTTGTATAAGTGCGGAAATACTGTGATATTGACGGATTTTATAATTATACGTGGAACTCTATAGAAGAATTCGGTTCTCCTGACAAAGGAGGGAACTTCTGGATAGGTAATCAGGTATGAAATAGTGTCCGTTGCTATGAAATTGTGGTTAGGGTTAGGGTTGTTAAAATTTCTGCTGGACACTACAACATATGTAAAAGTGTCCGGCGAACACTTTGAACTGGAGTACACAATTAAATGCTGCACAATAATAAACAATGGGATAGGACACAAGTTTCACAACTTACACTGAAACGTCTTCTCCAATACATACAAGAATTAATACAACATGAACTTATATATACATACATATTTCATATACCCCCCCCCCCCCTCCAATGTTAAGCGTCATGCAAATTGAGTATCCAAGCTAAAGTCATTTAAGAAATAAATCATGGAAGCCAGAATGTGTTGGGAGTTTTAACATGGATTGGAGGATATTAGTATTTTATCCCGAGCCAGAAGCGAGGGATAAAATTTACTAATATCCGCCAATTCATGTTAAAACTCAAAACACATTCTGGCTTCCATGATTTATTTCGATTCTGATATGTCTTAGAGTACAAACACGGTAGTATATTTTGATTGGAAGACTGTCATTTATATTTACGCTTGCGGAAAATGTAGCACACAATTTATGCTGCCAATGGAAAAATCAGACACATTCACCGGCGCATGTGCTAATGAGATTATACCGAATGGATAACTCGCTCGTTTGTTAACAAAGCGAAAGGAGGTTATGTTAGAATCCCTTTTATCTTAATGAAACGAACACACCGAACATTCAATTTGGATAGAACTTTCTGATGGATTTATATTTAAAGTTCGGTAAATGTTCTGGGTGTTGTTTTTGTTGTTGTTGTTAAAAACAGTTATTTATGATATGACGACTCGTGAGTGATTGTTGTTTAGCGCCAATTCAAAAAATGTTCAGCCATATCATGGCGAGAATAAGTTAATTTTCAATGAGATGTTGATGAGGTCCGCTGAGTTAGATCTTTATAGTGCTAGATCACTGAAACAACAGTCCATGGGTAGTCATGTCGCTCCACCCGGGCACTTTATTCTCATTCCGAGGAGCCAACCGGTATTTGCTCTTTCTTCTTAATGTTGTGTGCTTAGCGAAGAAGCAACAAATACCAATCTTATAGTCTTTGGTTTGACCCGACCGGGGCTCGAAACCATGATCTAACACACTCGAGGGGAGCTTGCTAACCATTACGTGGCCGGTGCGGTTATATAAGGCCTGTTTTTTAATTCTTAACCATTAACCTGGTTTTAAACTTTTTTTTATGGTTGAGTGTTTTTTTACGGTGTGGTTTTAACCATGCGGTTAAATGGTTAAGGAACATCTTAACCGGGATCGAAGCAAGGTTGAATATGTTTGACCCTTGTTAATTACCAGTATATGTTTGTAATAGGAACATCTGTGTATTATAAACCCATTTCCAAGTTGTTTATTGACATTCTGCATAAAGAATTAATTTCTTTTATTTTATTGTTTTTTGTGTTGTTTTTGTTTTGTTTGTGTGTTTAACAGTTGAATTGTTTTATTTGTTAATGAAGAATTAATTTTAATTTGTTAAAAAATAATCGATGAACTAGAAATTTCTCTTAAATATTGTTCTTCAACCATTGCATTTTTTATCTATCTTAAACATGTTTATGGTTCATGATTTAAACATGTTTCAGGTTGTTTTCAACCATAAACAGGTTTGAGAATAAAAAAACAGGCCTAAAATATTACGACTCGTTAATCCAGTTGCATGAGACTGTCTCGAAACTAAATCATACGATCTTGATCAATACAGTAAGACATATATCTATTATAACCCTGTTTCATGTTACAAATATGACTAATTTACACATATATATAACCATGACATAGAAAAGCGACAGGTGTCTTTAATGTAGTTTTGTATAGCCAGAAATATGCAACAAATTACATCACAACTAAGTTTTTCATTTCAAAATAATAAGGGCCTGGTGGCTCAATGAGTTAGGTAGTTGGATTATCTAACGACTCATACAAGCCTATCACCAATACGGCATGGGTTCGAGCCCGACTTTGTAAATTACAAAAACGGTGCACTCGACTCGCAAACGCAAGTGATAAAGTTTACCAGTTGCTTGCGCATGGTCAGCGGTTCTCTCCGAGTACTCCGGCTTCTTCCACCACTAGAACTGGTCGCCATGATATAGTTGATATATTACTGAAAGTGGCGTTAAATACAATAAATCAATCAATCAATCAAAATAATGATAAGTCAATATTTACCGGAATTCCAATCAAATTCAACTTATTTATTTCAAATAACATAATAATACGCATTACGGAAAATCTGTAACAGTGTGAGAAGTAATGCTCTGGAGTGTCATTAACGTATCCACATAAACAATTAGAATTTACAATATAGATGATATAGGGAGGGGCTCCGGGGTGCCAATTGATAAAATATTGTTGAATATGGCGTTAAACACCATAGCCCTTTTCACAAAAATTCTTACGATAAAAAATTGTCGTAAGTGTAAAACTAAGATTAAAAAGAGTTTCACAAAAATACTTACGATAATCTTAAGTGTAAAAATAGTCCTAACTTTACGTGTAAAACTACCTTGTCCTAAGTGTAAAATTTTGATCGTAAGAGAAATTTTGGTCTTATCTTTTATCGTAAGTGAAAAAAATAGAAAAAAAGATGGACGATGTAACGGCGCTTCGACTTGAAAATAAGAGAGCAATTCATCGTTAGTTTCTCTGACCATATGACAAACCTATTTACACATATTGATAAATGTTTATTGAAATGAATATGGTTTAATACAAACAGACGCTACAAATGGCATTGTTGTTTACTTCTTTTTGGCGTGCCTAATAACAGAGTCTGTCTATAACGATGCATTCCGTACATTTACCTCTTCAATGCAGCAGTGTATCGTTTACATGACCAAAAAATCAGGATAATTCTCATTAATTTTAGATTTCAAATTGGGAACGATCGACAATCGAAAAGACTACATGTACTTGCAAACTTGGGGAGAATTATTTTTTTTCATTTTTGTTTTGGATAAAAACAGGAATACGGGATTTTCTTCTAGACATCAACTTCGCTTACAAAAATTTTGTATGAACAGCCGCTTTAGGACTGGAATTGTCTGGATCCAATGATATCGTTTTGATTTTGCCTTTATATTAGTAATATAATTTATTAATTTCTGGCAACTTCGATGATCATCGAACACTCTGGCAATACATAAACTTGTGTACATTCTTCTGTTATATTAATATTAATATATAACAGGGATATTTATTCGTCTTCATGATTGATAGATGATAAACACATCTTTATTTGGGCCGTTATCTCAGAAAAATCGGGATACATTTTCATCAGTAAAAGAACAAGCGTTTGATTTTATGTGGGATGGGATTAATTGAAAAAAAGGGGTAAATATTTTGCTGACAAATAACCGATAAAATGAATTATATGAATAGGGTTTTTTTCACACTCCAGATGCACTCCCTTAAAAAATACTTCTACCAAAAGTAACCACGCGTGGATGATGACGCACAACTCCAAGTAATGATAATTATTATAGATCATTTTAATTTACATGCATTAGAAATGTTCCTCTATACGAAAATCATACCCGTTCATATTTTGTGTAGTTATTGGTGACCGATTCATATACATTTTTTTGTATTAGATAAAAATTCAATATAAACATACAAACACATCATAGCATAAAAATTGCTTATAAATTAGTGCCGGGGATTGTTGTGCTATGGAAATGAAACTAGGTTGCTAAGGAAGATGGTTTGTGGTGTTTAACGCCCCTTTCAACAATATATCGGTCAGTTTTGGTGGAGAAAACTGGAGTACTCGGAGAAAACCATTGACCTGTCGCAAATCACTGACAAACTTTATCACATAATATTGTATCGAGTACACCTAAGGAAGAATTTTTTATCGTACATGTAAGTGTAATTTTAGTCGTAAGATTAAAATTTGTCGTAAGATAATCTTTGTGAAAAGGACTTAGGAATTGTCGTAAGATAATCTTAAGTGAAAAAGTTAGGACTATAGTTACGAATTTTTGTGAAAAGAGCTACAGGGCTGACGCCCTGGTAGGGGGACCAGGGGGGCGAAGTCCCCTGGAAGGCCAGCGTTTCTAGCAATTAGAGAGGGCAATTCCTGCTGTTAAATCGCTCCTTTTTTACCATCACGTTTCATACATAAAACATTCATCGGTTGACAGAACACTTCAGGAAGTTAATATATATGAACAAAGGAAATATGAGGTACAACACCTGTTAAAAAAGAAATGCCTTGATTCCTGAAACCTGCGACTTGTTCCTATAAATTCAGTTTTATATATACCGTCCGCCTTGGTTATTAAAATTTTATTTTTAAAAAGCTAGCGAATCATCAATGTTTGTTCTGATGGATACTAAATATTTGCTTTTTAAAAAGCTTTGCTGATTAACGGAGATGTAAAACTGAAAAAATATTTAAACAAAAATAGGAACACGTTATTGCATGCACCTTTTGATTCGCAGTCTGTTCATATTGCCATATCGTCGACTTGCTGTAAAAATCAAAACACATAGTAGTTTGCGTTATTTGAATTTAATGTCCGTAGCCAAAGTCAACATGACGAGATTTTCCTAAAGTAAAAAAAAATGAGCGCATGACTCTGTTGATGTCAATGTCTCTGTGCACATGCAGTACAGCTAAAGAAGTCAGGCGGTCCTGCAGCATTGTTGTCCTCAAGTACGTCTTAAGGCGACGGAGAACAGAGAATGATCTCCCCGTCGTAGCTGTGCTGTGCTGCCTATGGTGTAAAGTAGTCCGAGATTCCTCTGTCGTTTAACGGCATTGATAAAGTTGCTTGTAGCCGTTCAACGACAGAGCGTGCTATATACGGAAAACAGCGGATTTGCTTCTCCAACTCTGGGTCAGCACATTTCCACGTTTCGTGGCTATCGGATTTTATTTTCTATCATAAACCTTATATAAATCGCTTCACCAATCATTTTTCTATTCATTCATAAACATCTTACCCTCAGAAAGTGGTGTTACACTCCATTACAGCACGATTTTGCCTTAGATCCTATGATTTCGACATTTGTCTTCCATTTTTCAAACATTTGTCACGTGACTACGAGAAAACTATGATTACCGCAATGTATCATGGGAGATGATTTGCATATAAACAAACAAACAAATATTTTTATTGCCAATCATAGGCGCCTGTTAAGACAGAACAATTAACATAAAATTTAATACAGTTGATTATATTGATTGGTAATGATTTTAACAGCAAATTTAGTGAATTACAGATAACCATAAGAAAAAAAAATGTAGTACCTTGTCCAAAAACAAAAAGGGGGAACGTAACACATGCTCTTTCCGAAGCCCGTTGGTAACACTCTGCCATTGAATCTTTTCTTTCCAACACATTCTGTATTATTTCCTTCTGCTCTGCTTTGATCTGTAGATGGACTGTTTGTCCTGCAGAATACGCTTAAATGTATCGTCTTCCATGTGATTTGAATGTTGTTTACGTATGCAAATAATGCTCCAAATAATTTGGCACGCTGCATTAATTAGCTCCCATCATGCAATGCGTTGCTGTCATCATTCAGTTAGTATCGCGAGATCACGTGTGTAGATTCGAAAATGGAAGACAAATGGCGGAATAATAGGATCTAAGGCAAAATCGTGCTGTAATGGAGTGTAACACCACTTTCTGAGGGTAAGATGGTTATGAATGAATAGAAAAATGATTGGTGAAGCGATTTATATAAGGTTTATGATAGAAAATAAAATCCGATAGCCACGAAACGTGGAAATGTGCCGATCCTATGGCCGGTGAGGCAAATTCGATGGTTTCCGTATATAGCACCCTCTGTCGTTGAACGGCTACAAGCAACTTTATCAATGCCGTTAAACGACAGAGGAATCTCGGACTAGGTGTAAAGTATCAACAAAACTGTGCTGATCGAAGGATAGAGCTCTTCGTTTGTGACGTTAAGGGTGTCCTTCAGATTCGATGGTTTAGCGGTTGTCAATGTTGCCCAACCTTTTGATTTCGACTTTAAAACATAACTATGTCGCAACGTAAATCGGTTTTGTATGTGTCAAATATAACGTCTACGGTGTCTGGTGTTAGTCTAGGCAAGTTCATTGGTATCAAGTATTATGCCTGGTATCTGCTGCCATTTTCAAGTAATCTCGCGGTAAGCTCTGTTATGTAATAGTCCATAAACGGGTAGTACATAGACCGCTGCCAAAACTGGCTAGGGTTATCAGCGGGATGACCAGCTCGGTTGATCTGTCGGCCCGTTCTCCTTGGAATAGTCGGTAGAATTTCAAACTGATCGGCAATAGAAACGGCCATATCAAATAACGATCGGGTCCCACACAGTTTGGTCGTTTCGTTCCGAAGTTAACTGATTGATAACAACTTCCCTCTCTTTGACCGCTTCTACCAGATCGCATATAAAACACGTTATAATGATTATTAATTATACTGAAAAAGTGAGATTCTTCCCATGTCAGAAATAATATTTTTTAGTGCGGCAAGCAAAAAAATTTTTTTTTTGCCGAAATGATGTGCAAGCAATTGATTTTTTGCGTAAAGGCAGCTACGCGCCTGATAAATGTATAAAATATTAAAATTTTGGCTTTTATTTTCAAAATTATGGCTTTTATTAACGAGGAGGCTAACTTGAATATTACTGCGCCCTCTATCGGCACTTTCGCTGGATGAGGCAACGACTAGCTTAACTTAACTTAACTTCTGTATCTTTACCCCCTTCAAAGGAGAACCATACTGTGTCGTATGTTAAACGTGTGTTGGTGCTCTGTACAGTGCTGTGCGAGTGAAAATCCCATCACCTCCGTATCCATGAATAAAATGTATGTACACTAAAAATCAGGCTTATTCACACGGGATATAAAAGTTTATCAAATCAAGTTAAAACAATCCACAACGAATGTCCTGACCTTACGTATAAAATATGCATGTTGCTTGTATTGGAAAATTTTAAGACGGCGCATCACTGTTTAAAATCTAAAAGTCTCTGTTCGTATGGTTGAAATCTAAATCTATTTGTTACAGTTTGGTTCGAGGTATAAAAAGTAATTGTCACATCATAAAATCTAAAACGAATCATATTTGCAGTTTAAGATCTAAAACGTCATCTTTCAAAGTCTAAAATCTAAAACAATTATCACAGTTTAATGTAATGGATTGGGGCAATCCCCGTACGGCTCTCCCCTCCCCCTTTTCGCAATGTTAGATCCGTTTCTTCATTGTTGTCTGTATTTTGTCTCCATCACTCTCCAGAAGCTTCGTTCTCTTAATATGTAATTTGAACTTTAACCTCCTTGATAGACCTTCGAGTCTGGCTACGCTGGCTGAGTTTTCCTTTGTAGGTTTTACCTTGATCGTGTTGTCCATTAGCAGTTGTAATTGGTCAGCTTCGCTCAGGTCCGTAAAATTTTCATTATTATGGAACTCGTTTTGCCATATAGCGGGAGAGTAATATATAACGACTGGATTATTCGGGTTACGAGGAGGCGTCCACATCGCAAGAGCTGGGCAGTATATTGATTATCCATAGATTTATGGTATACTTAAAATGAATTTTTAACATTTCGACATCCTCGATTCTTCTTATTAATATTTCCACTCGTATTATATAATATTAATATAGTGTGTCAATATTGGCATTGCTTACACAAGGAGATAACCATAAACTCCGTTTCCTAGTAAAATAAATTAACAACACCGATTTTTCCAGTCAAGGTATTGCCCGTTAAACATTGTCAAAATTTAAAAACCAAACTTTTTTTTAACAACTTTATGCTTCAAATTAAACATTACAATCAACAATATTTGACAGAAATATTATTTTTTATTCTTTTCAAGCCCTTGAAATGTGAAACATCAAACTGTAAGTCGCCATTTTGATTTAATAATTTAGAGTCGAAGATTTTTCCAGTCACGATATTTTGTATACACAGTGATCAAAATCTAAAAACTTTTATATATTCTAAAACCTTGAACTTTAACTTAAACATTGATATATGTTTTATTTGCCAGAAATATGTATAAAATATAAAAAAATGTGATTGAAATATTTTCCAGGCAGTCAAAAGAGGTAATTTTTTATGATACACAACTTTTTCCAGTCACGAGTTAAGATAGTAAATGAAATTATTTTTTTACAAAAATTAGTTCAAAATGTAGCTAAAACATTTAAAAACTGCATGGTAGGTTATTTTATTGTACTACATTTCAAACCATAGATATAGGTGTTTATATGATGAAAATCTATTTCCAGTCAATTGATTTCCAGGTAATGTACCGCGCCCCGATTAAACGTAAACAAGAAATGGCAACTCTCATGTGCAGTTATAAAATAGGTTTGTTTTTAAACAGTTTCAGAAGTGTTACGGTATATATTTCTCGTCAATTTTTTTTCTCGCTAAAATCCGTTCTCTAGTATTTCTAGATTTTCGCGACGAACTTTTATTGTTAAACTTAAAAAAAAAATGGAGTTATTAACATTTTTAATAAATCGGTGCTTGCGTAACGTCGGGTTCAAAGTCCACTGTTTGCGAATTCACAACAATATTATTTATTGGTTTTAATGTTTGTGCCAAATTAAAAATAATGAATAACATTAAGGTTGTGTTATGGAATTCCCTCAGAAATTGCCCAGGGGGTTCCACATTAACTTTTTTTTACCAACTTGTCAATTCGGACCAGCCTATTCTAGTCTGGACACAGGACAACTCGGACCACTTGTAAGACAACTCACACCACCTTATGGACAACTCGGACCACTTTTTAAGGACAACTCGGACCAATATTTAGTGTAAATTCAGACCATTTTTTAGGTCAGCTCTGGCCACTCTGTAAAGACAACTCGGACCACTTTTCCAGGACAACTCGGACCAATATTTAGTGTAAAATCGGACCACTTTTTAGGTCAGCTCTGACCACTTTGTAAACATAATAAGTCAAACACATTAATTACTATTAATAAGATAAAATTGATTAAGTACCAGAAATCGGGAATCATGTTGACTATTGATTTATTTGATATGCTCAGAAATATACTGCCTTTTGGGGTATATAAATTTACTGAAAATTTGAAGAAAAAATAAGTATAATTGAATAAAATCGTGTTTCAGATAAAAAAATTTGTGAAGGAAATTGTCAATCTTTGCCTGTGAGAGTATCAATTGGCATTAAGTGATACGGGATGAATTGCCATTAAAATTGGTCCGAGTTGTCCTAAAAAAGTGGTCTGAGTTGTCCTAAAAATGTGGTCCGAGTTGTCTTTAAACAGTGGTCCGAGTTGTCTTTAAAAAGTGGTTAGAGCTTACCTAAAAGTGGTCTGATTTTACCCTAAATATTGGTCCGAGTTGTTCTCAAAAAATGGTCCGAGTTGTCTTCAAGAAGTGGTCCGAGTTGTCTTAAAGAAGTGGTCCGAGTTGTCTTAACAGTGGTCCGAGTTGTCTTGGTCCGAGTTGTCTTTGGTCCGAGTTGTCACGAATTCTCTAGTCTATATCCTACACTAGGCCTACACTACAGTTAGTCTCTCTATCACGGAATTTAAAAACTGTTGAAAGGGTCGGAAATGAAAGCTACTCACTGCTTTGCTTCAAGCAAAGCTGTATCAGAGAGATCATTCTTTGTGAAGCTTAAATTCCAGAGTGACACATCCTTCATTTGAATTGTTTTTGTAACGTGCAGGGGGTTGCACGTCACTGGCGTAATCCGGTTCGTACCAGAGTTACTCCTCTGGATTCAAGTGACGCTCTGTATATCGTATTTTAGCTTATACAGTTAAACCTATGGACAATGTTGTGCGTTTTCGGCACCCGTGCGTCGGACCTGTGCGTTTTACGCACGCACCTATTATTAGCTTAACCTGTGCGTTTTACCCTCGCACCTTTTGCCAGTTTACCCTGTGCGTTTTTCCCACGTACCTATTACTGGTTCAGCCTGTACGTTTTTGACGCCTTCACCTATTACTAGATCAACCTGTGCGTTTTACGCACGCCACTATAGCTAATTCAACCTGTGCGTTTTTACAGCACTTGTGCGTCAGTCCTGTGCGTTTTACGCACGCTACTATAGCTAATTCAACCTGTGCGTTTTTACAGCACTTGTGCATCAGTCCTGTGCATTTTACGCACGCTACTATAGTTAATTCAACCTGTGCGTTTTTACAGCACTTCACTATAGTCACTTTAACCTGTGCGTAAAGCTGTTAATCAAGTAAGCGAGTACCAGTATTGCATAGGGTTATTGAACAAACATGTAGCTCGACAGAGCAACCCAAAGTGACCAGACACGCTGTGACAAGCGTTTATATACCCTGTTTTGGACTATACCATTTTATACCGACGATTCCAAAAGTCTGCATCATCAAAACGATTTTATATAACCCAATGATAATCATAAAGCGTGTAAAAGATCAGACTATTTCCGTGCATTATTTCATATCCCGACCCGTTTATGACTCTGTTACTTATCGTATTAATTATAAACATTATGGAAACTAAAAATAGAAACCATGCATATGCTGAAAAAATGTCTTATTTAACCAACCACTTGATAAATAAAAATTGTCCATAGTTTCGAAAGTTGTAGCTTAATAGTCTGTATGCAAAACGTGTACATTAATCAAAAATAATGTCCTACCGTTTGTTAAAACAATATACACAAAAAAGGGGGAATTCGTGGAAGTGGGGAAGGAAATTATACCGTCAAGTGCGTTAATTATCACCTATTTTTAGAATTTGCATACACATTTCAAATACGTGTTAACTAATTTCGTCACATTACCCACGCCTCCAGGAAATGCGTCCTCGCATTTACCTACTCCTCACGCTTCCACTGAATGCGTCAATTGCTTTGGCCATTTTTCAGACCCAAACTCTATCAACATGCAAAGCAGCGGTTTTGTCATCAGCTGGACATATTCCCAAAAGAAAGGTCGCAATGCCTACAATGCTAAGTGCCGAACGCCATCGGTCAATAGTCAAAACTGTTCCAACCCCGGGTTGGTCAGAACCTCAGCTCGTAGATATTCAATCTACAATCTTGTCCAGAGTTCCATCAGTTTCTACTACGAAGATAAATTCGTAACTACATGTACGTGTAATGTGACATTCTACCTAACGCCAAAACTTAAACAGACGTTCCTATTCCCTAACATATTCTAAATACTTATAACCCGATAACTGAGCAACTGTAACAGAAATTTATTACAACAATTAACAAATTTAACCACCTAATAATCATAGAAAATAATGTTAACTGCCACTGAAAAGATATATAAAATGTCAAAAACCGGTAAGAAGTAATTTTGCCTAAGTAGCGGCTTCATATTGATGCCTACTCTTAACGAACACAGCTCCGAAGAGACTGCTGCTACTGAAGGGATCTTTAACGTGCACATGCGTGGCGCTCACTGAACACGGGACCTCGGATTTAACGTCCCCATCCGACGGACACATAAAATAATAATGACAAGTTGATGACTGCCGCTCTGTACTTGTCATCTAACACAAGAGACAACTTGTCACTTACAAACCACTGTACACAAATAAAATCATAAGATATACATTATCTTCAATATTTATTTACATATTTATCTACAGAAACGGTTTACTTTACCAATGCTGATCGTAATCACGCAACCAGACAGGAGACTTTTTCTTTCTTTTTGGTCTACGTGATACTTCAGATTCCAGCCAGGCTGAATCATGTACCAACTTTTCATCTTGTTGGTTTACAACCTTAGTAACCCCCGATTCCAAGTCGGGCATACCCTCAGTCGTTCCGTTCATCACTTTGTGGGTATTTGAATATTCAGGAGGCTGTCTCTCCTGCTCTCGCTTCTCAAATACATTTTGCGAATTGCATCTTCGCACAGGACAACCCAGGGCCTGTCTCTTCATCAGGTCTCGATTCTTTTGCAATAAGCATTTGCGTTTACTGCAAGGTTCACAACTGGCTACGTAACTTCTAACATCCTTTCGTATTCCTGGCCAATAATACTTTTGCTTGATTCTAGCAAACGTTTCTTTGACTCCCAAATAAGCCGATGTTTTATCAGCATGGCTCTGTTGTATTATATTCCATTTTTCACAAAACGGTATAACAACGCACAATGCACCATCTTCTTTAATCTGAGTTCATTCCACTGAGACCATAAGGACTTAATTACATATCCGTGGTTCCTAACTTTGTGAAAAGGAGGTCGTTTATTCTAGCTGAACCAATTGCGGACTTTCACTAAATCTTGATCTCTCTCTTGCAACTGTCGTATCTCCATTGATGCCTCACCATCGTACGGGTCCATTGGATGAGTAACCAGTTCTTTATCACATACTTGCGAAAAGGCAGATTTGCTGAATGTGCGTAGTTTGGAAACGCACTGGACATGTCCGTCCACAATCAACTCTGTTCCTTCCTGTGTACATCCGATTTGACCCTCAATATATAGAGGCAGTTCTTCATTAACGAAGCATAACATATTACTTCTTAGATCAATCAAACAATTATATCTTTGAACGAAGTCTAATCCCAGAATTCCATCTATGGCTAAGTCGGCAATTACGGCTTCAATCCCACACTGCCGATTTCCCATCTTGAGGTTAAATAAAGATTGTCCTATACTGCTAAGATTGGTTCCGTTAGCAGTAACGATAGTTTGCCCTAATAGTCTTACTTCTGGTCGTTTTGACTTATCCAGTGCGTAAAATATCTCATTGGATACCAAGCTAATTGTCGCTCCGGTATCAACCAGAAATTTAGCCGGAACATCATTTATCTTCACGTCGATGTATATTCCTGCCTCCTTGTTAGAAGTATTAACTCCCAAGTATGCGCGTTGATGGTTACGCTTATGTTTCCTTCTGGTGTGCAGGTGTCTAGCCGTGTATTTTATTGGAGTTTCCTCTGTCTGTGGTCGCCTTCGCTGTTGTTCTTTACATTCTCTTTTCCAGTGACCTTTTTGCCCACATTTGAAACACTCAGTATCCTTTTTGATGTCACTGATTCTGGTATTTCGTTGAGTACCAGCTTGATAGCTTTTAACTTTTTCTAAGTCTTTCTGCAGATCGTCAAGCTTCTTATTAAACGCCTGCATCATCTCTACAAGTTTATCCTCCTTGTTGTCCTTATAACTTTTCGTTTCATCTGTGCCAGTTGCGCCCCTGAGATGTGCACGTCCAAATTCATTCTTCTTTTCGGCCTTGTAAAGTGCGTCAAGTTCTACCGCTAGACATATAGCTTGGTTTAAATTAGCAGGACGGGACTGCTTAATTCTTATCCTCATTTCCGAATTTACCAGTGCGTCAAGAAAATGTTCGGTAGAAAGCGTTTCTCTGACTTCAGCTGGGGCCTTAGGATACGCTTTATTCACCAAACACCGAATAGCTTGACCCAGCTCCGGTAATGTCTGGCTAGCCTTTTGTCGTCTTTCTTTTAGTTGCACTCGGTAAAGATCCATTTGATTTGGCGGTGCAAAACGTTCTTCTAATGCTTCTACTAAGCTGGTATAGTGTACCTGGCGGTCTGATGGTAAATCTCCAAGTACGCATTGCGCCTGGCCTTGCAACGCAGCTGCCAAGTATAACCCTTTCTCTTCATTATCCCAGTCATTTATGGCAGCACATGCGTCAAAATGAGACTTGTAATCACGCCATTCGCCTGTGCCGTCATAATTAGCCAGCTTTATACTTCGGTTGTAACTTTTTATTTTCTTGTTGTCCTTCTTGACATCCTCCGAAAATGTTACTTTAGTAGTCTGTGGCATACCACTGGGTTGCACAATTGGGGACATAATATCATCATCATCTCTCATTTCGGCAAATAACGATGCCGTGTTCATTTTCGTAGTCTTTGGCCTTGCGCCTCCGTGCGGCGTCGTTTGTTGCCTGGTTTCGTCTTCTAATATCCCCTCAGTTCTACCTTGTGCTGTTTGATGAGATTTCTGGCTTCTTGTAGTTACGATCCCAGAATCAATGCGTTCCGTCTCGCTGTCAACAGGCTTTGGGGTTGACTGTTTAAACTGCACTGTACTCTGGTCTTCGTTTAGTAACTGAAATCTTTGTCCAATATCTTCTTGCAAATAACTGATCTGCGCTTCAAGATTTTCAATGTCATCCATCGTGATTTGCGTCTATTGAATCCCACCGCTGCCACCAAAAATTATGTAACGTGCAGGGGGTTGCACGTCACTGGCGTAATCCGGTTCGTACCAGAGTTACTCCTCTGGATTCAAGTGACGCTCTGCGTTTTCGGCACCCGTGCGTCGGACCTGTGCGTTTTACGCACGCACCTATTATTAGCTTAACCTGTGCGTTTTACCCTCGCACCTTTTGCCAGTTTACCCTGTGCGTTTTTCCCACGTACCTATTACTGGTTCAGCCTGTACGTTTTTGACGCCCGCACCTATTACTAGATCAACCTGTGCGTTTTACGCACGCCACTATAGCTAATTCAACCTGTGCGTTTTTACAGCACTTGTGCGTCAGTCCTGTGCGTTTTACGCACGCTACTATAGCTAATTCAACCTGTGCGTTTTTACAGCACTTGTGCGTCAGTCCTGTGCGTTTTACGCACGCTACTATAGTTAATTCAACCTGTGCGTTTTTACAGCACTTCACTATAGTCACTTTAACCTGTGTGTAAAGCTGTTAATCAAGTAAACGAGTACCAGTATTGCATAGGGTTATTGAACAAACATGTAGCTCGACAGAGCAACCCAAAGTGACCAGACACGCTGTGACAAGCGTTTATATACCCTGTTTTGGACTATACCATTTTATACCGACGATTCCAAAAGTCTGCATCATCAAAACGATTTTATATAACCCAATGATAATCATAAAGCGTGTAAAAGATCAGACTATTTCCGTGCATTATTTCATATCCCGACCCGTTTATGACTCTGTTACTTATCGTATTAATTATAAACATTATGGAAACTAAAAATAGAAACCATGCATATGCTGAAAAAATGTCTTATTTAACCAACCACTTGATAAATAAAAATTGTCCATAGTTTCGAAAGTTGTAGCTTAATAGTCTGTATGCAAAACGTGTACATTAATCAAAAATAATGTCCTACCGTTTGTTAAAACAATATACACAAAAAAGGGGGAATTCGTGGAAGTGGGGAAGGAAATTATACCGTCAAGTGCGTTAATTATCACCTATTTATAGCCTTAATTTATTTTTAGAATTTGCATACACATTTCAAATACGTGTTAACTAATTTCGTCACATTTTGTTGTTTTGAATGTACAGGTTTTATCAGGGATGACTTTTCTCAGCTATATTCCTCTGGAAAAAAATCTGAAAGTTGCAGGACACAGTCAGAATAGGTAAAAAGTTACCATGTGAAATGGGGTGTAGATGGTTTCAGCTATTTTCTATTGATTTATCAGTTATTTTATTTTCTATCCAGAATCATCCCTGTTTTATTCGTGTGTCATACATGTAGATGATTTAACATGGAGTTTTTAGTGATTGTTTAAACCTGAAATGGATATTTTAAAGCAATTCATGCAAATTTGATTTAGTTTACAATTTTAATTCATGAAACTTTAAATTTCAGCTTCAAGGTTCCTATCATTGGGTAAATATGCCAGGTTATACAGTGTATCCTCGACAACCAAGATCACCACACATTATAGCATACTTCCTAGAGAGCAGGACTCTCGTTGGAAAGGTAACATTTAACAAAATCTCTGTAAGGAACATATTCAATTTTTGAACAGATTATACGATATAACCTGGTTTGGAGCAGTTTATGCTATAGGTAATAAACCGTGAGGCAGTTTATGAAAAGTGCAAACTGAAAATTGAAGATATTCCTTTTAATTTAATTTTTACAACAAAATTTAATTATTCCTTGGTTTTATTTACGATTATTTCATGAGACTATTTGAATTTGTCATTGGCGAATGAATATGTTGAAGACATCACAAATTCCAAACGAGGTTATCAGGTATAACCGATGTTGCTCCAGACGGATCAGACGATCAGATTGCAGTATTCACATCAAATTAAATTGTATTATAAATGTAAATGATGAGAATGGAAATTCTATCTGCCATTAATATTACAGTAATTTTAGCACACAATCAAATAAAAACAGTTCAAGTCCTGTATTGTATCAATGTATTGGTGGAGAAATTTGAATGTGCAAGCTGGTGTTAATTGAAGAAAAAAAACTGCTGGAATTGAATTTAATTTCTGTCAACTGCAACAACTTGAAACTCTGTACTTTTCCCCAGTCTCTCTAAGTCATCGGTCTCTTTAGCATCATTTGATATTAAATGAATAATTTACTGGCATCACCATTCCGATCTTTATTACCTCCTTTTTTGTTGACAATTTTTCTTTCCCCAACAGTCCTCATAATAAAAATTTGAATTTACTGATCCGAATCAAATCCTTGAATTTATTTTTATACAGTTCTTAAAAAAACTGAAAAATTTACTGGTTCGAAGAAAGTTTTACTGGTTTTTGGCCGGAGGACCGGTGCTCATTGTGAGAACTGCCCATCAACTTTTCTTCTTTCTTTTTATCTGTTTAACATTAATTAAAAACCTTTTCTTGTTACCAGATGTTGACATGACTAGGTATGTTGACGAAGCTGATGTTGTGATCGTCGGTGGTGGACCTGCTGGATTGTCTGCTGCTTGTCGTCTAAAACAACTGGCTAATGAACAAGAAAAAGAAATGAGAGTTTGTCTAGTCGAAAAGGCTGCTGAAATAGGTACACTATACAACATGGATGCTACGAATAGGGCTACATTTTATTTTATTCATATAAGGAATGTTCTGTGAAAATAAATTTTTATGTTCCCGCCACTAGGTGGCGGGGACATACATGTAGTGTTACCCAATTCCGTAATTCCGAAATAAAACAGTTGTCACCACTTTTTTTTCACTATGCTTGGAGATATTGACTTGATTTTTGGTAAATGAGTGTATAATGATGAGTTACAGATCAAATTTACATTTCGTTCTGGTCCAATGATTTATGGCCTTTGGACTTTGAAATTTGACCAAATATTTAGTTGTCACCACCTTTCTTCGCTATGCTTGGAGATATTGACTTGATTTTTGGTATATGAGTGTATAATGATGAGTTACAGATCAAGTTTACATTTCATTCTGGTCCAATGATTTTTGGCCGAGTTATGGCCCTTGAACTTTGAAATTTGGCCAAATATTTAGTTGTCACCACTTTTTTTCGCTATGCTTGGAGATATTGACTTGATTTTGGGTATATGAGTGTATAATGATGAGTTACAAATCAAGTTTACATTTTATTGCGGTTCAATGATTTTTGGCCCTTTGACTTTGAAATTTGGCCAAATATTTAGTTGTCACCATTTTATTTCACTATGATTTGAGATATTGACTTGAATTTTGGTTTGAGAGTGTATAATGATAAATTACAGATCAACTTTGAAATTCATTCCGGTTGAATGATATTTGGCCAACTTACAGCTGTTGGGCTTTGAAATTAGGCCAAATATTTAGTTGTCACCACTTTTTTTTCAATATGATTTGAGATATTGACTTGATTTTTGGTATGTGAGTGTATAGTGATGAGTTACCGATCAAGTTTTAATTTCGTTCCAATTGAATGAGTTTGGGCTAATTTACACACCTTGGACTTTTAACTTTGGCCAAATATTTAGTTGTCACCACTTTATTTCACTATGCTTTGAGATATTGACTTGATTTTTGGTATTTGGAATTACAATGATGAGTTACAGATCAAGTTTTATAGGTATAGGACTTCTTATTCATATGCAAGTGTTGTAGATTCCTGATCATATCAATATTTGTTGAGGCAATATTGTTTCCTTGAATAAATCTTGTGAATTTAAGGATGCTTGAGGATACAGATCTTAAGTTTGTTATTCTTAGCCTATTACTGAGGGAATTAAAAAAGGGTGAAACATTTGTGAGTCTCCTTAATATTCACGGCGGGGACATTCGTGTCGTTCCGACACATCTAGTTTTGAATTCTTATATACTACATGTACATGTACATTGTATATTCATTACTGTAAAACATACCATAAAGAGGGTTAGGGTTATAGTATTTAATACCATTTGCAGCAATATTTCAGTTATATTGTGGCAGTCAGTTTTATTGGTGGAGGAACCCAGAGTATCTGGAGAAAACCGCTGACCTGTTGCAAGTCACTGACAAACTTGATCATATATTGTTGTATTGAGTACACCTCACCATGAACGGGATTCGAACTCACAACATTAGTGGTGATAGGCACTGATTGCACAGGTAGTTATAAATCCAACTACCATACGATCACGACCAGGACGGCCCCTCAAACCATAAACCATAGTTCACCACTGATAAGGCAACTCCTTCTGCAATGAAAATGTGGCACTATAAGAGGAATGGCCTCTCTTGAGAGGTATAATTTTAAAAGTAGTATTTTACTATCTTGGTGCATCTGAAATCTGACCTGATAATGAATATGAAGGGATCCCACATTTCAATTCAAATAAACAGAGTATTTGATAAATCTGAAGTAACCAAAGATCATTGTTACCACAAAGGGGCTGCTATTTCTTTTTGACTTTTCTAAGTAAATGCCTTATCTGAATTTAAGATGACAAAGTCCATTATAATTATGAGACCCAAGCTCACCACATTTTGAATTTCCAAGAGACTTTAAACATTATTGCTAGTCATATTTTTCATTTCATATACATAATGAAAAGAAAGTTTAGTATAAACATATTTTATTGGTATAACTGACATATATAAACAGAACAAGAGCAATTGTACAATAGGATTCAGAAACAAGCCAATGCTTTTTTAAAATCTGTTTCCTAAAAGAAAGTTTAAACAGTGATGGTCATCAATTCCACAAATACATATATCAACAAAATGAACAATCACCTCTCATCTTAACTGAACTCACTGAACATAAATAAGACCACAATATATGATGTTGGAAATCCAGGTCCTGTGTTTTGACAGGCACAAAAATTTGGCTTGGTTAAGCAAGTTAATGGGATCCTAACCCCCCATCTTGATAACTGGATCTCCAGCGGCTATGTATTTATGCATGTAATTTCATTTTCATTTTTCGGAACCACAGGTGTATAAAAATAGGATCTAGCTAAAGTGGATTGTGTTATACAATGTACAACCTTTCTACAGGGACATCTGATGGTTGAGTGGGCTGGAAAAGAGGAATTCTAAAAATAACATCACTTAAAAAATGACTTGCATTGCTTCTAATACAAGTTCTTTCTGGAATCTTCCTTGTACAGTTAAACATGCTCATGTAGTTAACTCTATTAAGCAGTCACCAGTATTAAAAGGTCACATTTTTCTTGTCCTGTCATAGAAAATGTCATATGAGTTGAACCTCTTTTAAGAGGTCACCTGTCTTATAAGGCCACTTTTTCTTTGTCCCAAAGGTGACCTCTTAATACAGGTTTGACTGCATATTTATGTATTGCATATATTGAAAAGATTAGTAAATTATGAACTATTTTCTATAATATCATATTGTTCTATTTTATTAGGAGCCCATACTCTCTCTGGGGCATGCATAGAACCTACTGCTATGAATGAACTCTTCCCTGATTGGAAAGAAAGAGGAGTATGTACAGTTCTTTAAAATCATCAAGCTGATTAAAACACATCTGTCGCGGTATTGTTCCCTTTTACTGATATGTCGTGGCGTTGGATATCTGAAGAAACTCCATCACAGGTCACATGCGAGCGACACTGTGTTACCACCATCTGATGAAAATGGTTCCTTGGATGACTATGAAAGGATTATACATTGGAACCTGTATAATCTGACACACCAAGAGACCATGGAAATGTGTCGGATTGTAAGGAATGTCGGAATACTCAGGTTTTATTTTAATTAACAGACATACTTTTGGGATCATAAATGTTTGTCGGATATCACATGATGTTGAAAAATGCAGTAGTCGGATGGCACAAGTTCCACTGTAATTTAAAATTAAACGGCTTTGTTTGCTACAAGCTATAAACCCTTATCATATCATTAAATATTCATATCATAGTGTCACTTATATGTGACTCGTGTGGTTTTTTTTTCAGATTTCCCTCGCAGCCACATATCAGTAAAGGGGAGCAAGTGAGAAATGTGATTTTATTCAGACTGAAATCATATACAGTAACTAACATTAATTTTATGAATCAGCTGATTTAGATCCATCGTAAAATGATATCAGATTTCTTATATGGAAAATTTTGATTTATTGCATTTTTATTGTGTATTTCATATGGGTGTAACGATTCACCAGTTTTATATTTCTTTATTCAATTAATTTTAGAAATAGTATTATTACAAACAAAATAAAACACTGATAATACGGTACAAATACCCTACATAAAATGACAATAATTTGCAGAAACTGAACTAATGAATAACAGCATCAAATTCTTCATTAATAAGAAATGCATTTTCGTTAGTTTTCAGTATTGTGATCTGTATCGGATCATGAGAAAGTGTTATCGTTACACCCCTATTATTTCATGCAAATATAAAAATTCAAATTAATGAATGAAATTATATAACACACTTCAAATTAAGATTTTTTACTTCATGATAATTTTTTGGGCTACATTTCTATAGAACTGTAATCATGCTTCATTTTGGAATGTGAATTAGAGATATATATTTTTAAATTTAAATCTGTTAAAATCAAATTTTAATAATAATTTCTCAGTATGTTTATAAATAAATATTTGTTTTATTATATTATTTTTATAGGCACCATTAAAAACAGAAGTTACAGAAGACAAGTTTACATTGTTAACTGAAAAATATGCAATACCTATACCAGTATTTCCAGGTACCAGTTTATTAGATTACCTCCCTTATAATGTTTTGGTTTTGCTGTTTCTTGACCATTACTCCAAAAATTATCCCTACACAAAAGCATTTAATTTTATCAGACTACTCAAAAAAGATCTTTTTTTGGTTATAATTTTACTATTTCTATCAATTTTTTCATCAAGGGTTAGGGTTATGGTGTTTAGCACCACTTTCAACAATATTTCAGTTATATCGTGGTGGTCAGTTTTATTGGTGGAGGACACCGGAGTGGGTTTCAAACTCACAACGTTAGTGGTGATAGGCACTGATTGCATAGGTAGTTATAAATCCAACTACCATAATGATCACGACCATGACAGTACCTTTTTTTTTAATTATATTTATAAAGTTTGAAGAATAGATAATAGTTTGCATACTTATCTTTTCCACTTCAATGATTATGAGCAGAGAAACAGCAAAACAAATTTGTTACTGAAGTTATATCAAATTATCCTCAGTTTGTATATAAAGAATTGAGGGCCTGGGTGGGTCAATGAGTTAGGTAGTTGGATTACCTTACAACTCATACAAGCCTATCACCAATAAAGCGTGGGTTTGTGCCCAGCTTTGTAAATTACAAAAAAGGATGCCCGAATCGCAACAGCAAGTGATCACGTTTACCAGGTGCTTGCCATGGTCGGTGGTTCTCTCCGGTTACTCTGGCTTCTTCCACCACAAAAACTGGTCGCCATGATATAGGTGAAATATTGCTGAAAGTGGCATTAAACACAATAAATCAATCAATCAATCAATCATATAAAGAATTGTATTTTTGTTGAAAGGAAATGATTCATATTCATTTATTACATAAAAAGGTGGACTACTGTCTGAATATTTTCAAGGGCCCAGGACAAACTTTAAAGTAAAGTGTTATCTCTGTAGATAAAATAGTTACTAATACTGCATTTACAATCAATTAATGAAAGGACTGCATATTATACATGAGTGTGTACTACACAAAGCTATTTACGGTAATGTCAAGAAAATACATGTATATGGATAGGACATGAAAGTAGTACATTTACATCATGAATATAAGATTTTTGACAAAGGAAAAAAGTTAAGAAAAGTTTGAAGTTGGAAATTTAAGAAAACAGACAACACAATGGCCCCAATAAAAACCAGGGTTGAACTCAGGTTCTGCGAAAGGTTAAGCAGTTCCAGCTCCACATGTGGCACCCGGCGTGTTACTCTTGTTATAAACCTGGTTAGCATTGTTATCTCAGTCAGGACAAATATAAATTTGAGTTAGACTGACAGCTGGCATGCTTTAGAAATCTGATTTATTTTTAGGCATGCCAATGAATAACCATGGAAACTATTTAGTACGCCTCGGTAATGTTGTAAGATGGTTAGGACAACAGGCTGAAGAACTTGGTGTTGAAATATATCCTGGTTATGCAGCTAGCGAGGTATGTAACTACAGATAAATTTGCTTTAACGGTCACCTTGAAATAATGATCGCCTAATGTAAACTGCAAATTTAATTCCCTCCTGACCTGATGTACATGTCATTTTAACCCAAGTAACCGTTCACCTCACTAATGCCGTCAGCCGACACTCAAAGATGATCCCATGGTATCTCTTTACCTTTATTAATTGACTGGTAAGTTTTCATCCAAGACTTAAATAAGTCATTAGTAGTTAACTTTCGAGGTGCAATCAAATTATTGAAGGGTTAGCTAATTAACTGAAAATCGTTGTAGAAACACAGCAGCATTGCAAAGCCACCACCATGTTTCCCAAATAATTACCTTCCGGTAACAGTAATACACGAATCATTACCATTCGGAACTGCTGATCGTGAATGTGTGGTCACTTCTCCCATACGGTCATTTTCGTTTGTCCCAGCGATGACCATTGAATAAAAGTTTGACTATGTAATTTTGTTAAAGTTGTGAGTTCGAATCATAGCGAAGTGTACTAGATACAAATATATCTCATAAAGTTTGTCAGTGACTTACGGCAGGTCAGTGGTTTTCTCTGGGGTACTCCGGTTTCCTCCACGAATAAAAGTGACCACCACGATATAACTTAAACATTGTTGAAAGTGGCGTTAAAACACCATAACCGCTCCTATTTTATTTTCCAGGTTTTATTCCATGAAGATGGCAGTGTTAAGGGAATAGCTACAAATGATGTAGGAATATATAAAGATGGATCTCCAAAGGTATTATCCTGTATGAAATAAATGCATTACCAGTATCAAATTAAAAAAACTCTTGTGAAAGACAGATTTTTCTTGAAATAAACCACATGCTTAAGTCCATACAAGATGTGATCCCGCTAAACCAGTATGCAAAACAAAGCCGTATTTTACTTTCACTTTGACATTTTAATTTTTGAAAACAAAGTATTCGTAGAAAAAATGCAATTAGACGGACATTTTGCTCAGTGCCCTGTTGCTGTTGAATGCCCAGGTAATGATTGAAAATTTAATTGGGTTAGATATGCATATTTTTTTTGAATTTACAAAAAGTAAAATCAAATTGCATGAAATTATTGACAATCAAAAAAGATTTAATATTTAGATTTAACTGCATTTTATTTTTCTGATTATAGTAATGTATAATTAGAACAATTTTTTTTTTTTTTTTTTTACTAATTTCAATATGTTACAGCAATACTGCTAGAAATCATGTGTTTGTCAGATGGCTGTTTCTATATGTGTCAAAATGATAAAATTTTAACATTACACATATTTTTTATTTATATTTTGGGTTTCCATTTTGCAGGACACATTTGAGAGAGGAATGGAATTACATGCAAAAATTACAATGTTTGGCGAAGGTTGCCATGGACATTTAGCAAAGCAATTATATAAACAATTTGATTTGAGAAAAAATTGTGAACCTCAATCATATGGCATAGGTTTAAAAGAATTGTGGGAAATAGACCCAGAAAAACACAGACCAGGAAGGGTAGAACATTCTATAGGTTGGCCATTTGTAAGTACCTAAACATTTTGCTTGCACAAATGGATTTCTTGATATTGAACTGCTATTAATATAAAAACTTTCCCAAAATTACCAATAAAGCTCTGTTTATCATGACAATATATGTTATACACAAATTCAAATTGCTTTGTATATTCACCGTTTGTGTAGAAGATGATGAGTTTTATCCCGAGTCAGATCAAGACTGTAAAATTGATATTTGCTGCTTATCTCTGTTAGACAAGGAGTGTTAAGGAGTACGAACAAAGACTGATTGTCATAGAGTTAGAATAATGTGTCAACATCTACCTGTTGTTTCAGTGAGATTGTCATAGAGTTAGAATAATGTGTCAACATCTACCTGTGAACTGTTGTTTCAGTGAGATTGTCATAGAGTTAGAATAATGTGTCAACATCTACCTGTGAACTGTTGTTTCAGTGAGATTGTCATAGAGTTAGAATAATGTGTCAACATCTACCTGTTGTTTCAGTCAGATACAACTATAAAGCTCCAGTTCCATGTGTTCTATTATAAGTGGAACTCATTCACATATTATCAAAAAGTAGCATGTTCTCACCATGATATAGCTTAGAAATTCACTGACCCATTGAGGACAATCAGTATGTAAAATTAAACAATTAGAAACAGCAGAATCTCGTTGAAGTCGAAATATCTTGAGTATTTGATTTACCTGGGATACAACATATATATCCAAGTATTCTAATTATCCAGGAGAAATTAACCTGAAAACTACTATGAATGGACCAGATGTTTACTTCAAAATTTTTATCTTGTTGAAGTACAACAAGATATCAATTTTTATCTTGTTGAAGTACAACAAGATATCAATTTTTATCTTGTTGAAGTACAACATAAGATATATATTTTTAACCTGTTGAAGTACAACATAAGATTGATTGATTGATTTTTTTGTGTTTAATGCCACTATCAGCAATATTTCAGCTGTATCATGGCGACCAGTTTTAGTGATGGAAGAAGCTGGAGTACCCGGAGAGAACCACCGACCATGGGCAAGCAACTGGTAAACTTTATCACTTGTGGCTGCCAGTCAAGTGCACCCTTTTTTGTAATTAGCAAAGCCGGGCGCGAACCCACTACGTATTGGTGATAGGCTTTTATGAGATGTTAGGTAATCCAACTACCTAACTCATTGAGCCACCCGGGCACTAACAACATAAGATATAAATTTGTAACTTGTTGAAGTACAACATAAGATATATATTTTTATCTTGTTGAAGTACACCAAAAGATATGAATTTTTAACCTGTTGAAATACAACATAAGATATAATTTTTTATTTTGTTGAAGTACAACATAAGATATAAATTTTTAACCTGTTGAAGTATAACATAAGATATAAATTGTTATCTTGGTGAAGTACAACATAAGATATAATTTTTTATTTTGTTGAAGTACACCAAAAGATATGAATTTTTAACCTGTTGAAGTACAACATATGATATATATTTTTATCTTGGTGAAGTACAACATAACATATACATTTTTATCTTGTTGTACAACGAAAGATATTAATTTTTAACTTGTTGAAGTACAATATAAGATATAATTTTTAACTTGTTGAAGTACAACATAACATATACATTTTTATCTTGTTGAAGTACAACATAACATATACATTTTTGTTTTCAGGATAGACATACTTATGGTGGAACTTTCTTATATCATTTAGATGAAGGACCTTTAGTTACGTTAGGAATGGTTGTAAGTATGCTTGATGTAAACATTTACTAAGGACCTTTAGTTACGTTAGGAATGGTTGTAAGTATGCTTGATGTAAACATTTACAAAGGACCTTTAATTACGTTAGGAATGGTTGTAAGTATGCTTGATGTAAACATTTACAAAGGACCTTTAGTTATGTTAGGAATGGTTGTAAGTATGCTTGATGTAAACATTTATAAAGGACCTTTATTGACGTTAGGAATGGTTGTAAGTATGCTTGATGTAAACATTTTCAAAGGACCTCTAGTCACATTAGGAATGGTTGTAAGTATGCTTGAGGTAAACATTTACAAAGGACCTTTAGTCACGTTAGGAATGGTTGTATGTATGCTTGATGTAAACATTTACAAAGGACTTTTAGTCACGTTAGGAATGGTTGTATGTATGCTTGATGTAAACATTTAGAAAGGACCTTTAGTCACGTTAGGAATGGTTGTAAGTATGCTTGATGTAAACATTTACAAAGGACCTGTAGTCATGTTAGGAATGGCTGTATGTATGCTTGATGTAAACATTTACAAAGGACCTTTAGTTACGTTAGGAATGGTTGTAAGTATACTTGATGTAAACATTTAGAAAGAACCTTTAGTCACGTTAGGAATGGTTGTAAGTATGCTTGATGTAAACATTTACAAAGGATCTTTAGTCACGTTAGGAATGGTTGTAAGTATGCTTGATGTAAACATTTACAAAGGACCTGTAGTCATGTTAGGAATGGCTGTATGTATGCTTGATGTAAACATTTACAAAGGACCTTTAGTTACATTAGGAATGGTTGTAAGTATGCTTGATGTAAACATTTACAAAGGACCTTTAGTTACGTTAGGAATGGTTGTATGTATGCTTGATGTAAACATTTACAAAGGACCTTTATTCATGTTAGGAATGGTTGTATGTATGCTTGATGTAAACATTTACAAAGGACCTTTAGTTACGTTAGGAATGGTTGTAAGTATGCTTGATGTAAACATTTACAAAGGACCTTTAGTTACATTAGGAATGGTTGTAAGTATGATTGATGTAAACATTTACAAAGGACCTTTAGTTACGTTAGGAATGGTTGTAAGTATGATTGATGTAAACATTTACAAAGGACCTTTAGTTACGTTAGGAATGGTTGTAAGTATGCTTGATGTAAACATTTACAAAGGACCTTTAGTCACATTAGGAATGGTTGTATGTATGCTTGATGTAAACATTTACAAAGGACCTTTAGTTACATTAGGAATGGTTGTAAGTATGCTTGATGTAAACATTTACAAAGGACCTGTAGTTACGTTAGGAATGGTTGTAAGTATGCTTGATGTAAATATTTACAAAGGACCTTTAGTTACATTAGGAATGGTTGTATGTATGCTTGATGTAAACATTTACAAAGGACCTTTAGTTACATTAGGAATGGTTGTAAGTATGCTTGATGTAAACATTTACAAAGGACCTGTAGTTACGTTAGGAATGGTTGTAAGTATGCTTGATGTAAACATTTACAAAGGACCTTTAGTCACATTAGGAATGGTTGTATGTATGCTTGATGTAAACATTTACAAAGGACCTTTAGTTACATTAGGAATGGTTGTAAGTATGCTTGATGTAAACATTTACAAAGGACCTGTAGTCATGTTAGGAATGGTTGTAAGTATGCTTGATGTAAATATTTACAAAGGACCTTTAGTCACATTAGGAATGGTTGTAAGTATGCTTGATGTAAACATTTACAAAGGACCTTTAGTTACGTTAGGAATGGTTGTATGTATGCTTGATGTAAACATTTACAAAGGACTTTTAGTCACGTTAGGAATGGTTGTAAGTATGCTTGATGTAAACATTTACAAAGGACCTTTAGTTACGTTAGGAATGGTTGTAAGTATGCTTGATGTAAACATTTACAAAGGACCTTTAGTTACATTAGGAATGGTTGTAAGTATGCTTGATGTAAACATTTACAAAGGACCTTTAGTTACGTTAGGAATGGTTGTATGTATGCTTGATGTAAACATTTACAAAGGACCTTTAGTTACGTTAGGAATGGTTGTAAGTATGCTTGATGTAAACATTTACAAAGGACCTTTAGTTACATTAGGAATGGTTGTAAGTATGCTTGATGTAAACATTTACAAAGGACCTTTAGTTACATTAGGAATGGTTGTAAGTATGCTTGATGTAAACATTTACAAAGGACCTTTAGTTACGTTAGGAATGGTTGTAAGTATGCTTGATGTAAACATTTACAAAGGACCTTTAGTTACATTAGGAATGGTTGTAAGTATGCTTGATGTAAATATTTACAAAGGACCTTTAGTTACGTTAGGAATGGTTGTATGTATGCTTGATGTAAACATTTACAAAGGACCTGTAGTCATGTTAGGAATGGCTGTATGTATGCTTGATGTAAACATTTACAAAGGACTTTTAGTCACGTTAGGAATGGTTGTAAGTATGCTTGATGTAAACATTTACAAAGGACCTTTAGTTACGTTAGGAATGGTTGTAAGTATGCTTGATGTAAATATTTACAAAGGACCTTTAGTTACATTAGGAATGGTTGTAAGTATGCTTGATGTAAACATTTACAAAGGACCTGTAGTCATGTTAGGAATGGTTGTATGTATGCTTGATGTAAATATTTACAAAGGACCTTTAGTTACATTAGGAATGGTTGTAAGTATGCTTGATGTAAACATTTACAAAGGACCTTTAGTTACGTTAGGAATGGTTGTAAGTATGCTTGATGTAAATATTTACAAAGGACCTTTAGTTACGTTAGGAATGGTTGTATGTATGCTTGATGTAAATATTTACAAAGGACCTTTAGTTACATTAGGAATGGTTGTAAGTATGCTTGATGTAAACATTTACAAAGGACCTTTAGTTACATTAGGAATGGTTGTAAGTATGCTTGATGTAAACATTTACAAAGGACCTTTAGTTACGTTAGGAATGGTTGTAAGTATGCTTGATGTAAACATTTACAAAGGACCTGTAGTCATGTTAGGAATGGCTGTATGTATGCTTGATGTAAACATTTACAAAGGACCTTTAGTTACATTAGGAATGGTTGTAAGTATGCTTGATGTAAACATTTACAAAGGACCTTTAGTTACGTTAGGAATGGTTGTATGTATGCTTGATGTAAACATTTACAAAGGACCTGTAGTCATGTTAGGAATGGCTGTATGTATGCTTGATGTAAACATTTACAAAGGACCTTTAGTTACATTAGGAATGGTTGTAAGTATGCTTGATGTAAACATTTACAAAGGACCTTTAGTTACGTTAGGAATGGTTGTAAGTATGCTTGATGTAAACATTTACAAAGGACCTTTAGTTACATTAGGAATGGTTGTAAGTATGCTTGATGTAAACATTTACAAAGGACCTGTAGTCATGTTAGGAATGGTTGTAAGTATGCTTGATGTAAACATTTACAAAGGACCTTTAGTTACATTAGGAATGGTTGTAAGTATGCTTGATGTAAACATTTACAAAGGACCTTTAGTTATGTTAGGAATGGTTGTATGTATGCTTGATGTAAACATTTACAAAGGACCTTTAGTCACGTTAGGAATGGTTGTATGTATGCTTGATGTAAACATTTACAAAGGACCTTTAGTCACGTTAGGAATGGTTGTATGTATGCTTGATGTAAACATTTACAAAGGACCTTTAGTCACGTTAGGAATGGTTGTATGTATGCTTGATGTAAACATTTACAAAGGACCTTTAGTTATGTTAGGAATGGTTGTATGTATGCTTGATGTAAACATTTACAAAGGACCTTTAGTCACGTTAGGAATGGTTGTATGTATGCTTGATGTAAACATTTACAAAGGACCTTTAGTCACGTTAGGAATGGTTGTATGTATGCTTGATGTAAACATTTACAAAGGACCTTTAGTTATGTTAGGAATGGTTGTATGTATGCTTGATGTAAACATTTACAAAGGACCTTTAGTCACGTTAGGAATGGTTGTAAGTATGCTTGATGTAAACATTTACAAAGGACCTTTAGTCACGTTAGGAATGGTTGTATGTATGCTTGATGTAAACATTTACAAAGGACCTTTAGTTACGTTAGGAATGGTTGTAAGTATGCTTGATGTAAACATTTACAAAGGACCTTTAGTTATGTTAGGAATGGTTGTATGTATGCTTGATGTAAACATTTACAAAGGACCTTTAGTTACGTTAGGAATGGTTGTAAGTATGCTTGATGTAAACATTTACAAAGGACCTTTAGTTACATTAGGAATGGTTGTAAGTATGCTTGATGTAAACATTTACAAAGGACCTTTAGTTATGTTAGGAATGGTTGTAAGTATGTTTGATGTAAACATTTACAAAGGACCTTTAGTCACATTAGGAATGGTTGTATGTATGCTTGATGTAAATATTTACAATCCAGTCCACTTATAGAGATATTAATATTTGAAAAATCACCTCTCACCTAACATCATTGACCATAAAAACACCATTACACATGACGTTGGAAATCCAGGTGCTTATAGAGAAATTAGTATTTTAAAAGTCAGTTATATTAAACAGATTATTTTATTCCCACCAACCCCTTGAGTATATATTGAAGTTTAGTTAAAAGGAAATGACTTAATGCACCCCCCTCCCCCCCTAATGTTTCATTATAACCATGATAACAGTAAAATTGCATCAGTGGTTTAACATTTAGCGTGCTCGCCTCGAGTGCAATAGACAGATTATTTTATTCCCACCAACCCCTTGAGTATATATTGAAGTTTAGTTAAAAGGAAATGACTTAATGCATCCCCCTCCCCCCTAATGTTTCATTATAACCATGATAACAGTAAAATTGCATCGGTGGTTTAACATTTAGCGTGCTCGCCTCGAGTGCAATAGATCATGCATTCACCTGACCTTGACCCTATGTAATAATATGAGCAATGTTTACATTCTTGACATTGGAAATCCAGGTACTGTTTTGAAACAGGCACAATAATGTGGTGGGGTTAAACTGGTTAATGGGATCCCAACCCTCCCCTCTTGATATTTGGATCCCAACCCTCCCCTCTTGATATTTGGATCCCAACCCTCCCCTCTTGATATTTGGATCTCAACCCTCCCCTCTTGATATTTGGATCCCAACCCTCCCCTCTTGATATTTGGATCCCAACCCTCCCCTCTTGATATTTGGATCCCAACCCTCCCCTCTTGATATTTGGATCCCAACCCTCCCCTCTTGATATTTGGATCCCAACCCTACCCTCTTGATATTTGGATCCCAACCCTACCCTCTTGATATTTGGGTCCCAACCCTACCCTCTTGATATTTGGATCCCAACCCTCCCCTCTTGATATTTGGATCCCAACCCTCCCCTCTTGATATTTGGATCCCAACCCTACCCTCTTGATATTTGGATCTCAACCCTCCCCTCTTGATATTTGGATCTCAACCCTCCCCTCTTGATAACTAGATCTCCAACAGCAATACATATAATCAAATGATAACAAACCAGCACAGATTCGCTTGGCTTCCACTCAAAAAGACCACATATAACATAATAGTTATCTTTTTATATTATTATTTAGAAGCTGTTGTGGTCGTGATCATATTTTATGGTATATTATTATGGTAGATTTATAACTACCTATGTAATCAGTGCCTATCACCACTAATGTTGTGAGTTTGAACCCAGTTAATGGCGAGGTGTACTCGATACAACATCATATGATGTAGTTTGTCAGTGACATGCGAAAGGTCAGTGGTTTTCTCCGGGTACTCTGGTTTCCTTCACCAATAAAACTGACTACCACGATATAACTGAAATATTGTTGAAAGTGGCATTAAACACCACAAATCATAAACCTAAACCTTTACATTATTATTGTAGATAGGACTTGACTATCAGAACCCATACATCAGTCCTTTTAGAGAATTACAGAGATATAAACACCATCCTAGTATAGAGCCAACGCTGAGAGGAGGAAAACGTATTGGTTATGGTGCTAGAGCTCTAAACGAAGGAGGTTTCCAGGTTAGATAACACTTATATCACCTCTGAGAGGTTGTTTTCTAGAATAACTTGATATAAGAATACTAGGTCCCTTTGACATCTATAAAACAAGACCTTTCAGTAATTTTCTGTTTTGGAAATAACATATATACTGTAGTTAATTTTTTTGCGAGAATGGATTTCTCAGAGCGATATCACATTGAATTTGATAATGTACAAATCATCGTTAAATAAAAACAACATTTTTTTTTTAGAATAAATAAAATATCTCATGAATTTGAGAAAGGAAAGTTAATAAAGAGGAAAAAATGTTAAGTATGAAAAGTGGTGAGATTAACCTGGGACTGAAATTTTGAATCAGCCGATTTTGACATAGTGAGATTCAACTTTATGTAGAACTTGACAATGTGTGTGAAAGTTTGAAACTTTTTGTTCACCATTTCATGCCATTTTTTTGTGACACTAAATAATGCAATTTTGTGACAAATTGAAGGGTTTAAAAGGAATCCAAACATTTTAATAAATGAAAACCTAAATTTTCAGTCTTTGCCTAAGCTAACATTCCCTGGAGGCTGTTTAGCTGGATGCAGTCCAGGGTTTATGAATGTTCCAAAGATTAAAGGCACACACAATGCAATGAAGAGTGGGATGGTAGCAGCAGAAGCCGTCTTTCAGACATTGTACGATGAAAATTTGGTATCAAATTCTCCAACAATAGGTATGGAATATATTGTGTTGTTTTATTTATAGGGATACTATCAGAAGACATAATTATACATTTATATTAATATTGATGAAAAAAATTAGTAAATTTAATTGAAATATATTATAAACAACTTTTTTTTATTTGATGAAAAATTAAAATGTATAAATGACATCAATGGTGATTTCAAAAGAGGATGCATAGAAAGCTCACATTATATAAAACACTCTTGGTGGTATAATACAGTGATCCCCCTATTTTAAAGTCACCCCTGTTATCATGCCAGATTTCAGATTCACTAAGATAAAAACATACTAATAAATTGTCCTCAAGAAAAATCACTTCTCTTATAAGGACACTTTTCATTGCAGAAGGATGGGGCACATTTTTAGTATGAAGCACTTTTTAAAATTTTTGAATGAATCACAATAGACTAAAATTTGTTTCAGGTCATTGATTTATACAAGCCTAAGACATTGACCTGGGTTTGAGATTAAAATTTAATCTTTTTTTGACATTATAAACTTTTGTTTGGGATTTAAATTCTTTTTTTTGAGAATTGAAATTTAACTTTTGCTTGACATTAAAGTAATATTACACAAGTTTTGGGTGAAAAAAGTTTTTCCCTGAAAATTCAATTTGGAATACGGCAGTATCTTTACTAAGCTATTCATGCATGTTTCAAGTCGAAATATGTTCCCAACAACTAGAAATCTGCAAATCCGTGTGCATGTTTATCGTCCTCACCATTGTTGTGGAGACTGATTAACTTTCGGTTGTTTTGTTCCGATGATTGCTGATCATGACCTCGTGAAGAAAAGTTAAACAATCATGGATGCTTCGTAAGCACGCACACATTCCTGACAATGATTATTGAGGAATCTGTCTGTTCTATGTCGTGTGAACCAATTTTTTTTTTGCAATTATTCTTATGTGGTACACACGGAATATATATATATATTTTTTTTTTCATCAACTGAACAGTGTGCATGAGCAATAATCTCCCCAAAAGAGTTCAAATCTTGGGTCATGCGCACATCATTTACATTACTGTACGGGAAAACAGAATTATCTGCTTTCAAATATTTTGCGATTTGCTCTTAAAATCTGCTTTTGAGTGGATTTTTAATGTTATGCAGTTGATTTTAGTTAATATTAAGTGAAAATATTTAATAAAAAAATTCCACGATATTTGCCTTTCATATTACATTAAAATATAACCTTTGTTTATTATTTAAATTTAAACTTTTGTTTGAAATTAGAATTTAATTTAATTGAAAAATCGCAGAAATATGCAAAATCGATACCCATTACACACAAACATTGAAATATAAACTTTTGTTTGAGATTGAAATTTAAACTATTCTTCAACATTAAAATATAATATTTGTTTGAAATTAAAACTTTTGTTTGAAATTTAAACTTTTGTTTATAATTAAAATATAAACTTTTGTTTGAGATTGAAATATAAACTATATAGTAGAACTATTTTAAATATGTATGTATGTACATTAGTGTTACGATAATCACATACAATGTATTATAACAGGTCTTAACCCTGAAATATACGAAAAAATGATCAGAGACAGCTGGGTGTGGAAAGAATTATATTCTGTTCGGAATGTCCGTCCATCGTTCAACACTAAACTAGGATTATATGGAGGTGTGATGTATACAGGACTCTTTTATGTTTTGTTGAGAGGAAAAGAACCCTGGACATTGTCACATGGAGGTATTATATGTTTTTTTTCATTCCCCTCTTTTCCATGCATCAATTTTGCTTAGAACAAAGTATTTAATCTATTAAGTGTAATTATTCCCCCTTCCCTTTTTGAGGGGGAGACATGGTTTTCATGTTTGTCTTTCTCCTAGTCCGTTCCAAACATTTGTACACACAGTTCCTTCCACATTTTAAATGGGAATTCTTCAAAACTTTGCATTCTTGCATATTACCATATAATGATTTGCATATTCATTACATTTTGATCTGACTATTTTTAGAATATATAAAAAAGTATGTACATTCAACTCATCTGACATTTTAAATGGGGATTCTTCAAATTCTTTTTACCATATGAAGATTTTGTTATGGCAATTTGATTCGACCATCTATTAAGGAATAATTGCCGTTTTTTTACTTATAATATTTCATCAAGACGTTTGCACATGCAACTCCTCCTATATTTTGAATACTTGTTTATTACCATATCAAGATTCACATATTGTGACGGCAGTATGATCGAACCATTTGAGCCGTAATGAAAGCGGGAGGTTTGGCGCTTTAAAATCTGATTCAACCCACCATTTCTTTAGAAATGCCTGTACCAAGTCAGGGTCATTACGGTTTTCACAGTTTACCGGTTGTTGACTGATTTTGTCTGTTTATATACTTATGAGTTTTGACTTTCCCTTTGTAAGATTGTTCGGAGTTCGGTAATTTTGTTATGACCCTTATTTAAGGAGTTATTGGCGTGTTTCACAGAGAATAGTACATCAAAATGGTTTCTGTGTTCAACTCTTCTCTACATTTTAAATGGGAATTCCTCATGCTTACTTATTACCATATATAGATTCACATTTCAATATGGCAGTTTTCTCAAATAATGAATAATGGAGAGGGAAGGGAGTGGGGAGGTGGCATGCAAAAATAGCCCTGCTCACTTGAATTTATCGTAATGATGTCTCTATAATAATCTATAAATGTTTGTTTGTTTTATAGTGTTTAACGCCACTTTCAACAATATTTCAGTTATATCGTGGCGGTCAGTTTTATTGGTGGAGGAAACAGGAGTACTCGGAGAAAATCACCGACTTGTCACAAGTCGCTGACAAACTTTATCACATAATGTTGTACACCTTGCCCTGAACGAGATTTGAACTCACAACATCAGTGGTGATAGGCACTGATTGCATAGGTAGTTGTAAATCTAACTACCATACGATCACGGCCAATGACAGTCCCTCTTTAAATGTGAAGAAATCTTGATTAAAATAAGGTTATATGTATAATCAGTGTTTTTGTATTTTAAGGTGCTGATAATACGAAACTGAAACCAGCAGCGGAATGTACCCCTATAGAATATCCTAAACCAGATGGAGAAATCAGCTTTGATCTCTTGGAATCTGTAGCATTAACTGGTACCAATCATGATCATGACCAACCTGCTCATCTCACATTACTTAATGATGAGGTACCAGTTAATCATAATTTAGCATTGTTCGATGGACCAGAACAAAGATTTTGCCCTGCTGGTATGTCTTTTAGAAGTTTATTGATGCATTTTAGTTTTATTACAACTGTAGATTTTTTGTGGTCACATTGTTGTACGAGTGTCTATTGTTTCTATTCATCTACTAACATAATTTTTTTTCTCACAAAATAATTCGATCCATATAATATATTGGGGGTGACAGACTGGTTCATAAACTGCCATGAACTATTGTATAATACACAATCGTGTATTTAAATATTACGAAACTGTCAACAAAACGAACTTTCATAGAAATCTATAAATATCACGTAATGGGAATAATGAGATAAGAGGAGTAAATTAAGTTGAAAATCACCAAGTTTAAAATGGGACCTCAGAAAAATTTTGACTTAACTGAAATTTTGAGTAAACCGAGTTTGTCATATAACGAGATTCAACTGTATATATGTTGTAGATATTTTTGTACTGAAACATGCAGTTTATATTGTGTTTGTGGATAAAGAGATTAAACTTTTATAATATTTTCACCTGTGCTGCTATTTTTAGTCCCAACTGTGTGTTTACCAAAGGTCAAGGTTCAATGTCACATGTAAATATTTTTGTACATGCAGTTTTATTATGTGTTTACGAGAAATGAGATTAAACTTTTAATATTTTTTTTCATTTTCTACTGCGCTACTATTTTTAGTCTCAATTGTGTGTTTACCAAAGGGCACAGTTCAGTATCACATGTTGTAAATATTTTTGTAGATGCAGTTTTATTTTGTTTTTGCAAGTAATGAGATTAAACTTTTAATATTTTAAAATATTTTCTACAGCTCTGCTATTTTTAGTCTCAACTGTGTGTTTATTTCAAAACTTCAATGTCACTTATACCCTTGTGCAGTGGTGTGCAAAAATGATAAAACAACAAATCTGATTGGATTAAACATGATTAGCAAATTAACAGCTTAATTTGATTTAAATAAATACTTTGACAACAAAAGGAAACTGAAAAATGGCTTATTTCTGATTAAAAAAACAGATTATATAAATAATAAATTAAGCTGTTTACATGTATAGCTTGTTTGAGAAATTCATTTATACTGGAAATGTAGTTTCATGGTACCCTTTCATAAGGCTAGTCCTTCAGCAATGAAAAAGTGACCTTATAAGAGGGGTGGCCTCTCTTGAGAGGGACAATTTAATAGTACAGTGAACCCTGTCTAAACCAACCCTGAATAAACCAAAATCCTGTATAAACCACACTTTAATAAATAAAGCCCTAATGCAGGAAATCTTTGTTAATTTAATTTGTATAAATCGAACACCTGTCTATTTCGACCACAAAAGTTGATCCAAAGGAGGTTCTGTTTAGACAGGTTACACTGTATATAAAGGAGGTTCTGTTTAGACAGGTTTCACTGTATATAAAGGAGGTTCTGTTTAGACAGGTTTCACTATATAAAGGATGTTCTGTTTATACAGGTTACACTGTATATTACTACCTCATTTGAAGTATGGCCTGATAAGAGGGGTGGCCATTGGTGGGAATGGCCTGATAAGAGGGGTGGCCTTTGGTGGGAATGGTCTTATAAGAGGGGTGGCCTTTGGTGGGAGTGGTCTTATAAGAAGGGTGGCCTTTGGTGGGAGTGGTCTTATAAGAGGGGTGGCCTTTGGTGGGAGTGGTCTTATAAGAGGGGTGGCCTTTGGTGGGAGTGGTCTTATAAGAGGGGTGGCCTTTGGTGGGAATGGCCTGATAAGAGGGGTGGCCTTTGTGGGAGTGGTCTTATAAGAGGGGTGGCCTTTGGTGGGAATGACCTGATAAGAGGGGTGGCCTTTGGTGGGAGTGGTCTTATAAGAGGGATGGCCTTTGATGGGAATGGCCTGATAAGAGGGGTGGCCTTCGGTGGGAGTGGTCTTATAAGAGGGGTGGCCTTTGGTGGGAATGGCCTGATAAGAGGGGTGGCCTTTGGTGGGAGTGGTCTTATAAGAGGGGTGGCCTTTGGTGGGAATGGCCTGATAAGAGGGGTGGCCTTTGGTGAGAGTGGTCTTATAAGAGGGGTGGCTTTTGGTGGGAATGGCCTGATAAGAGGGGTGGCCTTTGGTGGGAGTGGTCTTATAAGAGGGGTGGCCTTTGGTGGGAGTGGCCTGATAAGAGGGGTGGTCTTATAAGAGGGGTGGCCTTTGGTGGGAGTGGCCTTTGGTGGGAATGGTCTTATAAGACTAAGGGACTACTGTATATTATTCATTAAGGATTTGGGTTATTATTGTTTATTCCCGTTTTCAGCTATATCGTGACTACCTTCCCAATCTGACAGGTAAAAAGAGGGAGGGTGGAAGTGTCTTGAAACCGTGACTGTGAAATGTAAGGGTCTAAAAAGTGTAAAGGTGGATATAAGTCTCTCAAGTTCATTTACCTCTATATCTTTATCTTACTACTTATGTATTCTATATCAGGTCATTGACCTTAATCTGACATCTGAAGGTCATCTAGAAGATAAACATGATCAGCTGTAATAAATGGCATGCAAATTCAGATAAATACGTGTTTACTAATAATGTTTTGATGTTTAGACAAAAAGTAATCTTATAATTCCTATGTATCTGTTTAAGATGGGCTTAACTTTAAGTACATACATTCATGTTTTAATACCACAAATAATTTGGTCTCGTTAAAATATTATCAGCAGTTCATGAATTTATCTTGCGTACAGACATACTTGTTTGAATACCATAACAAATAATTTGGTCTCAGCAAAATAACATTGTTTTGACAGTTTTCAAGTTTAAGTAATATTTATACCACAGTTTTCCGAGTTAAACAGTTAAGCAATCAAACTTGAAGCGTGAGATTGTTTAACCATTTAACTCGGAAAACCATGGTATAAATAATTTGAAACATGAAGCCATGCAATATCACATCTAGTTGGTTGATTATTGCACGGCACTTTGAGAGTAATAAAACTACAACCCAGATTTAAAGTGTGCAATATCTTGTTTCTGCGTGTATTATTTCATAGTTCTTAGCTGTTGCTTACATTCTGGTATATAAACCATAAAAAGAACAAATCCTCAGAGTGCCGTGCAATAATCAACCAACTAGATGTTAGGATTCCATTAACCTGTTTAACCCTGCCACATTTGTGTGCCTGTCCTAATCCAGGACCTGGATTTCCAATGCCATACGTCATTGTCTTTTTTTGTGTTCAGTGGTTTAAGGTGAGACGTGGTTGATTGTTTGATTTGTTGATATTGGTGGAATTGTTGACCATCCCTGTTTAAACTTTCTTTATGTAACATATATTATTATCTATTTTCAGGTGTGTATGAATATGTAGAAACAGAGGATGGTAGTGGGAAAAGACTTCAAATAAATGCTCAGAACTGTATTCATTGTAAAACTTGTGATATAAAAGACCCTAGTCAAAATATTAATTGGGTGTGTCCCCAAGGGGGAGAAGGACCAGCTTACAATGGCATGTGATAGTCACAAACTGTTATTGGCAGCATAGTACAAAGAGATTTACTGTGATGTTGAAATGATCTGAAAGAGAACATGGTGATTTTTTTGTCAAACTAAATTCATTTCGTGTTCTTTGGGCTTGCACCTAAAATTTCTTTTTCAATAATTTTTGTATATTTTTTGCTCTTTTTCAAATTTTTGACTAACTTTTGTGTTTTTCATGTCAAAACATTAGGACTCAGTTAAGAAATAACTGTAGATATTTTTAAAAAAAAATTACTTTGAATAATGAATATTCATAGATCATGTAAATTATTTGTAAATATTGGAAAAAAAATAAATAAAAAAATGCTGACTACATATTATCACAGAACAAGTAGTCAGTTTGGTTTGACCTAAAAGTGCAAAGAGATTTATATATTCATCATGAATAATATGGTTTAAATCTACAGTGAAAACTCTCTAAAACAGATCTTCAGACCCCCCCCCCCCCCCAATTTTTTTTTGTGTAAATCGGATATCAAATCTCAAGTCCAAATGTTTTAAAATAACCATTGTTAATTTGACCATTTCTAACAGAGAAGGCAAATAAATGGCACAGAACTACCATGACATTGTAATGAATGAAAAGCATTGCACATTGTAATTTGAAAAGATAGTTATTTATAGATTTCAACAACGTTTGCTCCAAACACTATGTTAACATTTATATAGTAATAGATATAATCACTTATCCAGATTTTTATTTTAAATTAAGAAAAATACCAAAAAGATTTATTGACTCCCTTGTGCACTGTGTGTTTTTATTTTTGTGAGTTAAAGTAGTTTTTGGTTACTCGTGGCTTTTTTTTATGATAATAAACGTATGTCTTCTTCTGGAATGTGATATTATTGGCTCGTACAGGTTTCATTGAATTTAAAAAAAAAAGGACAGTATGGATGTGAAGGATGAATAATTCTTAAAGATAAAACTGAAAAAAAAAATTGATAAGTTTAAACATCTTATTAGATTGACCAACAGCAACACTGATTGATGCACGAGTCTGATTTACGAGTATGTATGCAGAGTCTCAGTAAAAATTGTGTTTTGGGAAAGTCAACCTATATTTTAAGGGTCATGGGTGTTTAATACTGTGTTAACTCACATCGTTAGCTATCCTATCAGATAGATGGATGTAAATCCACCTACCATACCATGGGGGCCATTACGACCTTGACCTATTAAAGGATGTTTATAACGTTCTGTTAAAAGAATTCTAGTTCTTTTATAAGAGTTTCAATGTTGTTTGTTTATATCATTATTTACCAAACAGAACTTACATAAAATATATTCTGTGATAGGGTATTGGTCCCAACAAAAACATTGTTTAAATATGGAACATTTTATTGTCAAAACAAGATGTATTATGAATGAGCAGTGTTGTGTATACATGTTATAGTGAATCTGACTGGTGACATTGTATTTTATGGTTGATGGACATATTAGTGCCATTATTCTCGATGGCATATGTAAAAATAAAAAAAATATTGATAAGGGTTTGTTATTATTCAACGTAACACTAACTTGCCCTACACTGGCTACAGAGATATTAGTAACACTAACTTTCCTTACACGGGCTACAGAGATATTAGTAACACTAACTTGCCTTACACTGGCTACAGAGATATTAGTAACACTAACTTGCCTTACACTGGCTACAGAGATATTAATAACACTAACTTGCCCTACACTTGCTACAGAGATATTAGTAACACTAACTTGCCTTACACTGGCTACAGAGATATTAGTAACACTAACTTGCCTTACACTGGCTACAGAGATATTAGTAACACTAACTTGCCTTACACTGGCTACAGAGATATTAGTAACACTAACTTGCCTTACACTGGCTACAGAGATATTAATAACACTAACTTGCCCTACACTTGCTACAGAGATATTAGTAACACTAACTTGCCTTACACTGGCTACAGAGATATTAGTAACACTAACTTGCCTTACACTGGCTACAGAGATATTAGTAACACTAACTTGCCTTACACTGGCTACAGAGATATTAATAACACTAACTTGCCCTACACTGGCTACAGAGATATTAGTAACACTAACTTGCCTTACACTGGCTACAGAGATATTAGTAACACTAACTTGCCTTACACTGGCTACAGAGATATTAGTAACACTAACTTGCCTTACACTGGCTACAGAGATATTAGTAACACTAACTTGCCTTACACTGGCTACAGAGATATTAATAACACTAACTTGCCCTACACTTGCTACAGAGATATTAGTAACACTAACTTGCCTTACACTGGCTACAGAGATATTAGTAACACTAACTTGCCTTACACTGGCTACAGAGATATTAATAACAGTAACTTGCCCTACACTGGCTACAGAGATATTAGTAACACTAACTTGCCTTACACTGGCTACAGAGATATTAATAACACTAACTTGCCCTACACTTGCTACAGAGATATTAGTAACACTAACTTGCCTTACACTGGCTACAGAGATATTAGTAACACTAACTTGCCTTACACTGGCTACAGAGATATTAGTAACACTAACTTGCCTTACACTGGCTACAGAGATATTAGTAACACTAACTTGCCTTACACTGGCTACAGAGATATTAATAACACTAACTTGCCCTACACTTGCTACAGAGATATTAGTAACACTAACTTGCCTTACACTGGCTACAGAGATATTAGTAACACTAACTTGCCTTACACTGGCTACAGAGATATTAGTAACACTAACTTGCCTTACACTGGCTACAGAGATATTAATAACAGTAACTTGCCCTACACTGGCTACAGAGATATTAGTAACACTAACTTGCCTTACACTGGCTACAGAGATATTAGTAACACTAACTTGCCCTACACTGGCTACAGAGATATTAGTAACACTAACTTGCCCTACACTGGCTACAGAGATATTAGTAACACTAACTTGCCCTATGGAAAGATCAGTTTCTTAATTTGTAATCACATGTATTTATAATAAAGAACTTTAAAGATATTTTTTTGTATTTAAGAAGGTGATTGTCACAATAATGTACATTTGTATAAGTATTATAGTTAGAATTTTTTTTTTTGAGAGTATGATGTTGTAAGGCTACCTCATTAAATATTTTTATCCTGCAATTGTGTGATTTTGAGTACTAATAAAGGAGGTCAAATAAACTTCAGTGTTATTTAGTCATGGACCTAATAAAGCTTTTCTGGTACCTGATTCATGCAGAGCTATGGTAAAAAGTGGTAACAGTATAAGTGCTGACTTCACAGAGGACACCATTGAAACCGACACTTGTATAATGACACTGGTTTAAGCTATTTTCAGACAATTTGACCATTGTTTTGGATGCTTCAACATTGCAGGATAAATACAATATACATACATTGTCGTTAGATATAAAATTAATTTGCACTTGTTGTGAAATTGGGTCAGAAAAGCTTGCTTACGGCTCGCTTTTTTAGCTGTTTCTAAAGCTTGTACAAATAAAATTATATATTTTCTGACAATGTACATGCATGTTGTATATCTGCAGTGTATAGGGGATCTAAACTGTAATGTACATGCATGTTGTATATCTGCAGTGTATAGGGGATCTAAACTGTAATGTACATGCATGTTGTATATCTGCAGTGTATAGGGGATCTAAACTGTAATGTACATGCATGTTGTATATTGTATATCTGCAGTGTATAGGGGATCTAAACTGTAATGTACATGCATGTTGTATATTGTATATCTGCAGTGTATAGGGGATCTAAACTGTAATGTACATGCATGTTGTATATTGTATATCTGCAGTGTATAGGGGATCTAAACTGTAATGTACATGCATGTTGTATATTGTATATCTGCAGTGTATAGGGGATCTAAACTGTAATGTACATGCATGTTGTATATTGTATATCTGCAGTGTATAGGGGATCTAAACTGTAATGTACATGCATGTTGTATATTGTATATCTGCAGTGTATAGGGGATCTAAACTGTAATAAATAGGAAATAACGTGTAACCAAAAAGTGAATGCTTAAAATATGATTAAAACTGAAAATATCTGAAAAGTTAGAAATAAAATAATTACCAATATGTTTATAGTTCCAAAACAAAGATCTATTGGACCCTGCAGCTGTGCTATTTCAGCAACCAAACTGCGTTGACTCAGACTGTATAATTTTTTGCTTAAGCCAGTCACTGATAGTATGTCATTTTTTTGCTATGATATCACAGTATGAAATCTTGTAAATTTCACTTATGATGGCAAGTTGTGCAATTTTGTTTTTGTGGGTTTGAGATGTTGCTCGTTTTCTATTAAAATTTCATCGTTTTTCTTAATTTTTGTTTAATCTAATGCTGCAGGATGAATAGAATTTAGCTCCACTGTCTCAGAATATGAGATTTATTTGTATTCAATACATGCAACATGTTAGAAATGTTCTGCAAACCTTGCATTTCTACCTGTTCCTAAGCCTCATACAAATATATTTGATATACCTATAATATGCACATATATTTAATTTCAGGTTTATAATAAGGTTAAAGTGTTTAATGCCATTTTCAACAATATTTTAGTTATATCGTGGCGGTCAGTTTTATTGGTGGAGGAAACCAGAGAAAACCACCGACCTGTCGCAAGTCACTGACAAACTTTATCACATAATGTTGTATTGAGTACACCTTGCTTAAGCAGGATTCAAACTCACAATATTAGTGGTGATAGGCACTGATTGCATAGGTAGTTGTAAATCCAACTACCATACGATCACAACCACGACGACCCCCTATTTTTAATTTCAGCACTTTGACCTTGTTGCCATTAATTTAATTTTTATTTGATACTGCTCTTAGGATACAAGATGTAAATTTTGTAAAGAGTTATCTATCTTGATGTCAATTTTGTAAAGAGTTATCTATCTTGATCATATCATCAAATTTTGTATCAGTTTGTTCTGTATTACATGTACATATATTTATTAATTATACATAATTGTCAAATTGTGAAGTTTGTAAAATAATAAACTATTGTGCATATGCACAATATATTTTGTTGTTATTTAGTTTGCTGCTGTTGCAGTTTCATATAGTAGATTGGATTTAACCAAAATTTCTGTTGCTTCTCTGCTAAGCACCCAGAGCAAAGACTGGTTGGCTCTGAATCAGAATAATGTGTCAGAGTCCAGCGACATGCTACCTGTGGACTGTTGTTTCAGTCAGTAAAAATCTAACTAACCTTGTTGGTTTAGTATAAAGAGTACATCATCTCCTCTACATGTAACTTATGATGATATAGCTGTAAAGTGCTCACTTGGCATTAAAACAACTCACTCACTCATCTAATTTTTTGATGCAGCTTTTTTCTTTGAATTGTGACAAAGGCTTCAGGTAGTATTTCAGCGGATTGATTTTTGAGTAAAACTGTTGCAGAAGGAAGCTGATGTTGACTTGCTAGTCATCTCGTAGCCCTTTATTATTAGATTGACCTCATGTAGACAGACCTCAGGTAGAAGATTGATTGATAGATTGTTTTTTGGTGTTTTAACATCACTTTCAGCAATATTTCAGCTATACAGAGATATTAATAACACTAACTTGCCCTACACTTGCTACAGAGATATTAGTAACACTAACTTGCCTTACACTGGCTACAGAGATATTAGTAACACTAACTTGCCTTACACTGGCTACAGAGATATTAGTAACACTAACTTGCCTTACACTGGCTACAGAGATATTAATAACACTAACTTGCCCTACACTTGCTACAGAGATATTAGTAACACTAACTTGCCTTACACTGGCTACAGAGATATTAGTAACACTAACTTGCCTTACACTGGCTACAGAGATATTAGTAACACTAACTTGCCTTACACTGGCTACAGAGATATTAGTAACACTAACTTGCCTTACACTGGCTACAGAGATATTAGTAACACTAACTTGCCTTACACTGGCTACAGAGATATTAATAACACTAACTTGCCCTACACTTCCTACAGAGATATTAGTAACACTAACTTGCCTTACACTGGCTACAGAGATATTAGTAACACTAACTTGCCTTACACTGGCAACAGAGATATTAGTAACACTAACTTGCCTTACACTGGCTACAGAGATATTAATAACAGTAACTTGCCCTACACTGGCTACAGAGATATTAGTAACACTAACTTGCCTTACACTGGCTACAGAGATATTAGTAACACTAACTTGCCCTACACTGGTTACAGAGATATTAGTAACACTAACTTGCCCTACACTGGCTACAGAGATATTAGTAACACTAACTTGCCCTATGGAAAGATCAGTTTCTTAATTTGTAATCACATGTATTTATAATAAAGAACTTTAAAACTGTTTAATTTATGCAAATATGTTTATAATTAGTTTTTACATTGAAGAGCAAAATTGAAACGGATTATGTTATTTAAAAAAACAAATATTATATGTACCTGATTGAGAGAAATTAATTATTGATCAAAAACGTAATTTTGAAAATGAATACTCTTTTCAAATACACAAATTTTATTTACATATCTCATTCTCTTGTAATTTTTGTTCCAGTTCTCTATACATTTTTTGTAAATTAATATATTTGTGTGTATATATATATAAATGCCAAAGTAGGTATGAATTGTGCATTTCTTATTGTTATTGTATGCAAGATATTTTTTTGTATTTAAGAAGTTGATTGTCACAATAATGTACATTTGTATAAGTATTATAGTTAGAATTTTTTTTTTTTGAGAGTATGATGTTGTAAGGCTACCTCATTAAATATTTTTATCCTGCAATTGTGTGATTTTGAGTACTAATAAAGGAGGTCAAATAAACTTCAGTGTTATTTAGTCATGGACCTAATAAAGCTTTTCTGGTACCTGATTCATGCAGAGCTATGGTAAAAAGTGGTAACAGTATAAGTGCTGACTTCACAGAGGACACCATTGAAACCGACACTTGTATAATGACACTGGTTTAAGCTATTTTCAGACAATTTGACCATTGTTTTGGATGCTTCAACATTGCAGGATAAATACAATATACATACATTGTCGTTAGATATAAAATTAATTTGCACTTGTTGTGAAATTGGGTCAGAAAAGCTTGCTTACGGCTCGCTTTTTTAGCTGTTTCTAAAGCTTGTACAAATAAAATTATATATTTTCTGACAATGTACATGCATGTTGTATATCTGCAGTGTATAGGGGATCTAAACTGTAATGTACATGCATGTTGTATATCTGCAGTGTATAGGGGATCTAAACTGTAATGTACATGCATGTTGTATATCTGCAGTGTATAGGGGATCTAAACTGTAATGTACATGCATGTTGTATATTGTATATCTGCAGTGTATAGGGGATCTAAACTGTAATGTACATGCATGTTGTATATTGTATATCTGCAGTGTATAGGGGATCTAAACTGTAATGTACATGCATGTTGTATATTGTATATCTGCAGTGTATAGGGGATCTAAACTGTAATGTACATGCATGTTGTATATTGTATATCTGCAGTGTATAGGGGATCTAAACTGTAATGTACATGCATGTTGTATATTGTATATCTGCAGTGTATAGGGGATCTAAACTGTAATAAATAGGAAATAACGTGTAACCAAAAAGTGAATGCTTAAAATATGATTAAAACTGAAAATATCTGAAAAGTTAGAAATAAAATAATTACCAATATGTTTATAGTTCCAAAACAAAGATCTATTGGACCCTGCAGCTGTGCTATTTCAGCAACCAAACTGCATTGACTCAGACTGTATAATTTTTTGCTTAAGCCAGTCACTGATAGTATGTCATTTTTTTGCTATGATATCACAGTATGAAATCTTGTAAATTTCACTTATGATGGCAAGTTGTGCAATTTTGTTTTTGTGGGTTTGAGATGTTGCTCGTTTTCTATTAAAATTTCATCGTTTTTCTTAATTTTTGTTTAATCTAATGCTGCAGGATGAATAGAATTTAGCTCCACTGTCTCAGAATATGAGATTTATTTGTATTCAATACACGCAACATGTTAGAAATGTTCTGCAAACCTTGCATTTCTACCTGTTCCTAAGCCTCATACAAATATATTTGATATACCTATACTATGCACATATATTTAATTTCAGGTTTATAATAAGGTTAAAGTGTTTAATGCCATTTTCAACAATATTTTAGTTATATCGTGGCGGTCAGTTTTATTGGTGGAGGAAACCAGAGAAAACCACTGACCTGTCGCAAGTCACTGACAAACTTTATCACATAATGTTGTATTGAGTACACCTTGCTTAAGCAGGATTCAAACTCACAATATTAATGGTGATAGGCACTGATTGCATAGGTAGTTGTAAATCCAACTACCATACGATCACAACCACGACGACCCCCTATTTTTAATTTCAGCACTTTGACCTTGTTGCCATTAATTTAATTTTTATTTGATACTGCTCTTAGGATACAAGATGTAAATTTTGTAAAGAGTTATCTATCTTGATGTCAAATTTGTAAAGAGTTATCTATCTTGATCATATCATCAAATTTTGTATCAGTTTGTTCTGTATTACATGTACATATATTTATTAATTATACATAATTGTCAAATTGTGAAGTTTGTAAAATAATAAACTATTGTGCATATGCACAATATATTTTGTTGTTATTTAGTTTGCTGCTGTTGCAGTTTCATATAGTAGATTGGATTTAACCAACATTTCTGTTGCTTCTCTGTTAAGCACCCAGAGCAAAGACTGGTTGGCTCTGAATCAAAATAATGTGTCAGAGTCCAGCGACATGCTACCTGTGGACTGTTGTTTCAGTCAGTAAAAATCTAACTAACCTTGTTGGTTTAGTATAAAGAGTACATCATCTCCTCTACATGTAACTTATGATGATATAGCTGTAAAGTGCTCACTTGGCATTAAAACAACTCACTCACTCATCTAATTTTTTGATGCAGCTTTTTTCTTTGAATTGTGACAAAGGCTTCAGGTAGTATTTCAGCGGATTGATTTTTGAGTAAAACTGTTGCAGAAGGAAGCTGATGTTGACTTGCTAGTCATCTCGTAGCCCTTTATTATTAGATTGACCTCATGTAGACAGACCTCAGGTAGAAGATTGATTGATAGATTGTTTTTTGGTGTTTTAACATCACTTTCAGCAATATTTCAGCTATATCATGGCGACCAGTTTTAGTGGTGGAGGAAGCCGGAGTACTCGGAGAGTACCACCGACCCTGGGCAAGCAACTGGTAAACTTTATCACTTGTGGCTGCGAGTCGAGTGCACCCTTTTTTGTAATTTACAAAGCTGGGCGTGAACCCAAGCCGTATTGGTGATAGGCTTGTATGAGTTGTTAGATCCAACGACCTAACTCGTTGAGCCACCCGGGTCCCCTCAAGTAGAAGAGAATATTAAATGTAATCTACCAGTTAACATTGCTACTTCCATTTTTTATTCATTTAACGAAAAGAAAGTTTTAAGTATTTAATTGTCTACAATTCCACCAATATCAACAAAACTAACAACCACCTCTCACCATTGAACATAAAAACATACAGCATTGTAAATCTGGGTGCTGTCTTCGGGTAAGCTCAAAACTGTGGTGTAGAATTTAAACAAGCAAACCAAAGATATCATTGTGAGTTAATATTTTTAAATGTCAGAAATTTTTCAGGTATATCACAGCAAGAATAATGAAATTGTGAAATGCAACCATTGTAGGTCTTTTTTTTACTAAATCAATACTTAATGGAACATTTCAATGGCTAAATCTTATTGAAGTAACCAATAACAGCATTGGTGGTGTAATGGTTTGCATGTTCACCTCGAGTGCAGTAGATCATGGGTTCAAACCCAGATCGGGTCAAACCAAAGGTCAAACCAAAAACTATAAAGTTGGTATTTGTTGCTTCTCTGCATGCAGCATTAATGAGAAAGAGCAAAGACTGCTTGGTTCGGAATCAAAATAATGTGTCGGTGTGGAACGACAATGTCTACCAGTGGACTGTTGTTTCAGTGAACTAGGACTATAAAAATCCAACTCAGGATGTTGGTCTAGTACAAAGCGGACATCATCATCACCATTTCATCAAAAATGTAACTTATTCTTACCATGATATAGCTGCAAAAATTGCTGATTTGGCGTTCAATAACAATCACTCACTCTCCATACCATATATATTTCTATTTCAATAACTGGCTAAGATGATTTTGTTTTATTTTCCCCATGCAACTTCCCAGTATATTAAACTTTAAACTCTTGACCCAAAAGACCCTGTGGACTTCACTTTATAAGCTTGAATCTCCATTCACAAGGATGCTTCATTACAAATACAATTTCATTTTCATAGCTTGTTCTTAACCCAGAGGCTGCCACTCCTATGAGCCTGTATCGCTCACATTTAATGCCCTCCGGGCACTAAGTGCCAGGGCCATAGTAAGAAAATTATGTGTGTTTAAGGCAGGAAGGAAACAGATACTCATTGTACATGTACACTGCTTTTAATTTGATTTTAAATAATTATAATACAATATGATAATTAAATTACAATCAGATATATATACAAATAAACCATTCAATACATCAATATTTTAAGCAAATCATTTCAACAAATCTGGCCTTTACAGATGCTGTCTGAGCAAAAAAGAAGCATAGCTAAATAAAATACAGTCACCTCTATTAAGCAGTCACCTGTATTAAAAGGTCACCATTTTCTTGTAAAGTCATAGAAAATTTCATATGAATTGAACCTCTTTTAAGAGATCACCTGTCTAATAAGGACACCTTTTCTTTGTCCCAAAGGTGACCTCTTAATACAGGTTTGACTGTATTTTTTTTTAATTAAAATTTTTGTTATCTTTTACTGTAACTTTAGTGAAACTTGTGTAATATGTCCACTTTTTTAGGCCCAATTTTTTGTACGGAGTAAACAACTGAAATTTTTAAACGATTTTAGATAATAGGACTAGATATAAAGTTTGGATAAAGGTGCGTTTTACACTATCAAATTTTTCCTTCAATTTCGCTTCAACTTTTTTTGCTACTGGTGACGAATTTGAAAAGAATGGTGTTTCATTGATCAACTTTAACAGTCTAAACACCTATTAAACTTCCTTCCAATATTTGATGGACCCATCAAACATGATTGACAACATGTTTACACGGTCAAGGTCAAGTTTGAAACAGGTACACAGGTGAAGTTTGAAGTGAATATGAAGGAAAAGTTTAACCATGTAAACACACGTTTACACAGGGTTTGGTTTTAACAGGGTTCAACTCAAGACATACAGAATACTTTTATACAGACATTATTATCATCTATATGTTAGTTTTAAAGTTTACTTTAAACATCAGTTTGTTTCAGACTTTTTCTTAAATGTAGAACATTGAAAGTTATAAACATGCACATGAAAATAATGACATTTCAAAAGTTAAAATATACATAATTAAATACACAGAAATTAAATGCAAGCTTCAATAAATTATGCATCAACCATTTTTTTTATGCATATTTAAGAACATGCCAGTTTTTTGTAGTATGTAATCATACATATAGAACTGTTTAAGTCTTTTAATTAAAGGTTTGAGATTGTGATCAGTCCGATATGAATTTTCATATTTTTAAATCATGCAATCTTGAGGGGAGAGTGAAAGGTTTGGATAGATATAAAAGAACTGGCCAGTGAAACACTCGTCATTGAGAAGATGTCGGGGAAACCTTTTAACATTTGAGGATGGTATCAAGGCACTGAATAACATAAGTGGTGCTAAGATTGTGGTCGGAAGTCAACGACCTTTCCTCTTCAGCTACACAAGCCCTAATACAAAAAAAAATAAAGTAAAAACTACCGGTACTTGTAGAGCTCTTTCATAAAAATCTAAATTTACCTTACATAAAACAATACTAATGTGCATGACAACATTTGATTCTTCCATTCGAGTATGTTCATCAATATATCAATGTAGATAGAAAATAATGGAATAATGTGTCCATAGGACTCAGATGCCCCAAACTACCAGCTAAAGAAAACAGGGGCATAACTCCTGAGGGGAAAAAGTGGTAAAGTCCTTAATCAAAACTGACCTGCCTTTTATGGTCCCTGACCTTGTGTATAATTTAAAATGATTTGTAAATAGGGAGCTTACGTTATAAATCGGTAACCAAAGCACATGGTATAAACTCGCGGACACCTGGCATCAGGGGGATAGGGTAGGGGATCTCTAAATATAGATTTGACTGTATTACAAATCTTTGACTGTTCTTATAAAATAAAGCTCAGTGTCATTAAAAACTTTCTGAATTGTTCATTATAAGCATTTTATTATTATGACTGATCACTTGTACACAAAAGACTTTTGCTTTAGAATTTTGTTCATATTCTCATTCACACATTTATGAAATAATAACATAAAATTACAAATTTATTGTGTGGAAACGATCCTGTTGTCAACAAATTTATTTATAGTAACCTTGACCTTTGACCTAATGACCCCAAAATAAATAGGGTTCTTCCCCTTCCACAGGGGAATCATGTGGCCAAGTTTGGTAAAGATCCGATATACAGAACTAAAGTTATTGTGCGAAACCTGTGTGGACGCCCGCCCGCCATACCTAATCACATAATACGGCCCGTCTCGAGACTGGCGTATAATAAAAATAGACATATATGACAAGCAAGAATAAAATAGACATATATGGTTCATTCACATCTTGTATAATGCATACTGTCGAGTCATTTTGTTATGTAACAAAGAGAAGACTAGAATACCACAATGCCCCCATTTTCCATGTATGGTAAATATGATTGGTCAACATCAAAACGTGTATAACCATTTGATTGGTCAACATCAAAACGTGTATAACCATTCTCACTACAGACATCCCCCTCTTATAAGGCCACCCTTTCTGCAATAAAAAAAAAGTGGCCTTATAAGAGGGGAGACTACTGTGTAACAATAATTAATTGTTTGAAATATTTGTCTCTGTCAATTCTCAAAATATATCATGTTCAATGTTCTTTATACCAATTATGTACTTAAATTGTGAAATATTTTTATGGAAATGAGGAGTAAATGTGCTACTGTATTTGTACTTATTTTATGTGTATTTTATTTCACGATTTTGTTTATACATGTACGTTCAATTTTATGTGTATTCAAAATACACTGTAGCTGAAAACAATTACTTTCTACATTTAATTACACTGTACCGTATACATGGAAAAGATGATGAAACTTTGCACTTGTATTCTTGTGTACTTATTTTCATGAAAACATACCTGCCACGCAATTCGTAAACATAAATAAGCAACGAAAAAAGTACAAATACAGTATTTTGAAACTAAATTAAGATATACTGGTAATTAAATCCATCAAAATATCATCTCTCTCCAAATTCTCGACATCTAGTCAAACTTATAGACGATTATTTTAATCAACATAATACAACATCTAAAACAATCATACATTTAAACTGGTTCTTTTGTGAATACTGGTTTATCTCTATTTAGGGCGAGGGAGGCACTTGTATTTAGCCCAATACCCAAAAATTTACTGAAATACACAGAGCTGCCGTGCCTTTTATTAATGGCATTAACATTTTGGTCCGATCAATGACAGGTAAAGAGAAGTTTATCAGTATAGCATTAAAATCTTGATGAACATGAAAAGTGACAACTCTTTACATTTACCATTTTAAAATGATATCTTCAGAATATTTGGCAAAGCTACAGGCATATCTGATGCAAAGACACCGATATGTAAAAGTTATCTGGCTCTCTAAATGTTTATATAAATAACAGCAAATATTAATTGAGAGTTGAAATATGAAGATTTATTGAGCGAGTGAGTTTCAGCTAGAAAAAAAAATCCACTAAGCTTAACATTCTGTGGAACGGCTAATATTGAACAATATCTACAAAAAGAAAGTTAAATAATATTGTTTTCACATTTTAAACCTCTGATTATAATGTTTCAAGGTATAAATGATATTTGGCTAAGAGTCTGAAAACAAAACCAAAGTGATGTCAATGAATTGAAAACTTTGAGTTGACATCTTAAAGTTCTGTTAAGCCACTACATCATCAATTATACATGTATAGTCAAACCTTTCATATGTGACCTTCCTAGGGAACAGTCAAATATGGTCACTTAATACAGGTTTAATTGATATGAAATGCACTGAGAAGGGAAATAAAAATTAAGGTCACATAATACAAGTTATTGCTTAATAGAGGTGGTCACTATAGCAGGTTTGACTGTAGTCAAACCTGCCCATGTGGCCACCTCTATTAAGCAGTCACCTGTATTAAAAGGTCACCTTTTTCTTGCCCTGTCATAGAAATTTGTATATGAATTGAACCTCTTTTAAGAGGTCACCTGTCTTATAAGGCCACTTTTTCCTTGTCCAAAAGGTGACCTCTTAATACAGGTTTAACTGTATATGTATATAATCCAGTGGCTGTCACATGACTTTTTGTAAATGGCTGAGCAAGCTGATATAGACATGGAGAAATACTATAGTTAAATAATTATAAAAAATGAGTACATTAATTGTCTGTTTTTTTAAGTTGCCATGATTGAAAATAATCCTTGGTACAATAGTATCTACTCAAAGAGCTGTCACTCATTTATTTATAAAATGATGTTAATAAATACTTGTTTATTTAATTACTCAGTTACAGATGACTATATATATAACACTAGAGTGCATGGAAAAACTGCCTGGTATACCATAAAATAATGTCTTTGAGAAAAATGAGCTTTTTTAAGAAAATGACATTACTTATACAGTGGAACCTGCCTAATCTGACACATCAAGGGACCAAAGAAATATGTCGGATTGTACAGGATGTTGGAATACTCAGGTTTTATTTTAGTTAACAGAAATAATTTGGGACCATAAATTTTTGTCTGATGTCACAGGATGTTAGAAAACTCAGGTGTTGATCGGATTGCACAAGTTCCAATGTATTCAAATACAATGTAACTAAAGGGTTTCATTTCATTGAAAAAAATACAAATTAATTACTGCATACAATAAACAAAATACTGATAGTAACAAGACAACGACTAGGTACAACTTATAATAATAACATGGTGACCACACATAATCTTGCTTTGTTTTGATGCATGCAAGATTTGACGAATGAGTACTAGTAGATTAGAGAATGTTTACAGAAATGATCTAATAATATCTCTGTGATGATTCTGGCTAGAAAATAATAACTGAAAATCAATGAAAAATAGTTGAAATCATCTATACCCCCTTTCAACAGGTCCATTTTTGACCTGTTCTGACTGTCCTGCAACTTTCAGAGAGAAAAAAATCAGAGGAAAATAGCTGACACCTGCATACATAGAAATGATGGATATTGTTTTATTTCTGTTACGATTTTCATGGTACAACAAAAAACGTCAAACCCATACATATCTTTGTTGGTCATAAGATATTTTTTTCCAAAGAGCAGAAAATAAAAGAGAAACGAACAAAATCCTGTTATATATAACACAAATATCTACTATCTATGTCATAAAAAAAATATCAAAAGCAGAAATGACACGAGTCAGAAAATGAAATGCTGATCTTGTTTATCAAATTAAGAAAAAATCATCTTTTATCAGAAATATAATTTTTCATTTTTGGTCTTTTTCTTTCAAAATCAGATGTCCAAAATTTAGTCCACAAAAACTATGCCTGTCTACGAACATAGAAAAGTATTGGTTTATCCTAATTGTGAAATTAGAACATATTTTGAAAAATAAACTTTGTAACTATGAATAATGCTGAACGACTTTGTGTGATTGATTATCAACTGAATTATTTAAGAATTGATTGCATTTTTTTGTAGTTTTATTGACGTGTAAAAGTGTGGACAGAAGCACATTTTGTATGAAGCGCATGTGCCTCAGTCCACGCTTTTACACGCCTATAAAACTACAAAAAAATGCATTCAATTCTTATAGTTAAATTTAAATCACACCAAAATTTAATATAGTTGAATTTTTCGTTGTGAATTTTATTTGTGTTAGAATATTTGCTGTTGGAAATTACTATGCCATTGATTGTTTACATCTGACGTCGTCATGGAGGCTCGTGCAAGTTCGTATTTGAGTTTTATTGGGATGTAAAACATCTCTTTTATAATCATGTGACCACTTCATAACCAATCATATTGTAACATTTCAATGAAAAACGGAAGTAATGTAATTATTAAGACTACAATAACTTTCGTGTTATATTCATAGTATATTTGTGTTAGGGGTATCGAATTTGCCACTTTCTACAATATTTTGATTAGATTTTTGAACTTTGAACTATTCAGACTCTGTGGTATCTTTTATTTTTCATTTTATAAGAAGATTACATTGTACTACTTTATTAAAATAATCTTTTCATTGAGGGAAACCATTGATCCAATGTTTCATAGTATGAAAAGCTAAAAATAATTAAAAATAAAAATGACACAGAAATAACATAACTTTTTGAAATCAGACTTGACAATAAGAAAAAAAAAAACTGGAATGTCACAAAACAAAGTATTAATCAAAGTCTGAGATCATGATAATGGAATGGTAATAAAAATTTAAGTCTACAAGAAAAATAACTAAGATATCTAATACAGTACAGGTGTGTTTACACATAATACAGTACAGGTGTGTTTACACATAATACAGTACAGGTGTGTTTACACATAATACAGTACAGGTGTGTTTACACATAATACAGTACAGGTGTGTTTACACATAATACAGTACAGGTGTGTTTACACATAATACAGTACAGGTGTGTTTACACATAATACAGTACTGGTGTGCTTACACATAATACAGTACAGGTGTGTTTACACATAATACAGTACAGGTGTGTTTACACATAACACAGTACAGGTGTGTTTACACATAATACAGTACAGGTGTGTTTACACATAATACAGTACAGGTGTGTTTACACATAATACAGTACAGGTGTGTTTACACATAATACAGTACAGGTGTGTTTACACATAATACAGTACAGGTGTGTTTACACATAATACAGTACAGGTGTGTTTACACATAATACAGTACTGGTGTGCTTACACATAATACAGTACAGGTTTGTTTACACATAATACAGTACTGGTGTGTTTACACATAATACAGTACAGGTGTGTTTACACATAATACAGTACAGGTGTGTTTACACATAATACAGTACAGGTGTGTTTACACATAATACAGTACTGGTGTGCTTACACATAATACAGTACAGGTTTGTTTACACATAATACAGTACTGGTGTGTTTACACATAATACAGTACAGGTGTGTTTACACATAATACAGTACAGGTGTGTTTACACATAATACAGTACAGGTGTGTTTACACATAATACAGTACAGGTGTGTTTACACATAATACAGTACAGGTGTGTTTACACATAATACAGTACAGGTCTGTTTACACATAATACAGTACAGGTCTGTTTACACATAATACAGTACAGGTGTGTTTACACAGTCAAATGTTTCCTTCAAATGCACTTCAAACTGTACATGTGCACCTGTTACAAACACAAAGTTAACATCTTAAACACATGTCTAATATTTGATGGACCCATCTTAAACACCTGTCCAATATTTGATGGACCCATCTTAAACACCTGTCTAATATTTGATGAACCCATCTTAAACACCTGTCTAATATTTGATGGACCCATCTTAAACACCTGTCTAATATTTGATGGACCCATCAAATTTGTTTCATGACATGCTTAAACTGTCAAATTTGTGTTTGAATCAGTTGGACAGGTAAAGTTTGAAATGAAAATTTAACAATGTAAACACACCTTTTATAGTTGAATTTCTGTTATTTCTAAAACATTTTTTTGATTTCCCTTATTATTTTTGAGTACTGTAAGATTGACTTAAAAAAATTTACCAATAAGCAATAAAGAAAATATCAATATTTCAGAGAGGAAAATGGAGAGAAATTTTGTGATGAAATGTTAAAATGAGCCAGTGATTTCTTTTCCAAAATTCAAATTTGTTTTTCTAGTTTCCTCGTAGAAAACAATTTATATTCTATCCTAAAAATGTCAGCAGTTTAGAAAAGAGATGTAATATATAAAATTAATTAAAATATGAATGACAACACTTGTATAAATTTGTATTATCTCCGAACGTGAGCAATAATTTGGCAAAATCATGTGTACATCTCCAATTTTAAGTTATTTTATCAAATATATTACCTCAGAACGTGCACAAGAATCTGGAAAAATAGTGTGTACATCTCCAATTTCATCAAATATATTACCTCAGAATGCGAGCAATAATTTGGTAAAATCATGAGTACACCATCTCCAATGCTATACTAGTTCTTAATCATAATCATAATTTATATGACAAATAGTAAAATATGTTAGTAGCTACATATACATATACATGTTAAACTTATAATAATAAAACAAGAGATTAATACGTAGCCCTTATTGTGATAGCAATGAGCAATGGCAGGTAGAACCAAAACAAATAATTGCTTTAATTCTTGAGTATAATACTCTTTAAGACAGGTAAAAAAAACTATTTCTGATCAAATGTGAACATTAACAGACAATACCTACATTGTCGGCAAATAATGAAAAACAAATTTGTACGAGCTTTAGAAATGGGAACAAAGTGAGTCTGAGTACATTACTAATTATATACAAAATGGTGTGTTTGATTCTTAAGATGGTATTAACACATTTCATAGACAAGATTTCACAAAGATTTACTGTATATTATAGCTGTTCATTTTATCAAGTTTAAAATTTAACGAATTTGCATGAAAATATATATTTGGTGGTTTGTATTTATGTGATAATTTTCTAAATTTGTCCATTTCACAATGTGTGAAATATATTATTATTGACAGTTTTTATTCTGATGCTTGTGATAAAAAAGGCAGAAATAGGCAAAAATGTGCATCCATGAAAATTACCTGCTATAGTACAGAGTACAATATCTTGCTTTGTGCATGTCCAATTTTGTTAGCTGACAGAATACTAAACAGTTGAAAAATATGGAGCAAATGACCTCTACTTACTGGTATTCAAAAATATAACATACCATTGTATTACATTTCAAACCTTCTATATTTGAATGTTTAAAACCATGATTCTAATGGGGGATAGGTTGCTTAGCAACATGAAAACATGACAATTTTAATGGCTGTACAATTACAATTAGAATACAGGTGACAAAGCTAAGACTAAATTTTTATATCAAAATTATCTTAACCTTTACACTCCCTACATATCAAAATATATTTCGGGGCCGTTGTGGTCATATGGTAGTTGAATATACAACTACCTATGCAATCAGTGCCTATCACCACTAATGTTGTGAGTTCGAATCCTGCTCATGACGGGGTGAACTCGATACAAAATTATGTGATAAAGTTTGTCAGTGACTTGCGGCAGGCCTTCACCAATAAAACTGACTGCCACGATAAAACTGAATTATTGTTGAAAGTGGCATTAAATAACATAACCCTAAAAATATATTTCAAAAGTCACTAAATGGCACGCATCCCTAAACATGTACATATGTGCATAATTATATACACTGTATAATAAAAAAAATCACAATAAACTAAATGTACAACCCATTTTTACAGAAGCATTAAAATATGATAAATCAAACTGGCTTTTTGGTGGATATCAATTCGCCATTTAAAAAACAATTTTGGGTAATTCCCCCAAATGGGAAAAGCAAAATTTGCACGACATAATTAGCCAGTCAGTGTTTATTACATCTTTCACCATTGATATTATTTTTGTATACTGAATTCCAACGATGCACATTTTCTTCTAATAGAGAAGTCAAAAGTCACAGGGATCAAAAATTAAATAATGCATTCTGGGTAATTTCCCCAAACTACAAATAAAAAGTGTTTAAATGCTCCAATTTCTGATACCCATTAATTACACGATACCTGTTACCCGTTACCTATCTTGAATCTTCATCCACTGCCTGGATAACCGCTGTTGCCATCGTATACACCACTGAAGTCCAGAATCATAAATGTCTGGTATGGTGTGTCCCTATCACTTATCTCTAACTTATCTCTAAAATATCCCTATCTAGTTTAAAACGGGTTTACTTTACTTTACTAAAACACCAGCAAAACAGAAATGTCTTAGTAATGTACCTGGTATTTTTTATTACACTTGATATTATTAATAAACAGGATATTCATAAAATTTGGATAAGAATGTTACTCAGAATAATTAAGGCAAATTTTTAAACAGTTTATACTATATAACCTGCTTTATGAAAACCGTAAACTGTTCCAAATCCGGTCATACCTGTTCAAAAATTGAACATATTCCTTATAATTTAATTTTTACAACAAAATTTAATGATTCCTTGATTTTAATTATGAATATTTCATTTTCAATTGAAATATTTATTTATCATGACATGGAATAGTGTTAGAAATATCCATATACATGCAAAAAATACATTTATATTTAATATTTCCACCTTTCAAAATTAGATTTTGTGTTTTATCAATTTTTTTACTACTTCAATTAATTTTGGAAATACGGAAAATAATCTAATAAATGTTCAATACATAAACTTTTTTTTTAAATCATGGACGTTTCTTAAGTGCATGGACACAGTGCCGTCTCAATGCATGGGCACACTGGGCAGTTGTCAGGGTCCCCCATGCTAATCTATGTATGTTGTGTACAGCATGTTTTTAAATGTTTAAACACAGATTTTGTTGGAAGTACCAATACAATAAATTTAAGCTTAATTTTATCGAGCATTTACATTTTTATTCCTGTGAGTGGTTGTGTAGGTATGGGCTCCAATCCACTGCTTTGCCCAGGGGCCTAAAATGCTATCAAGATGGCTCTGCATGGACATCAGCATAGGATTTTTTTTTATAAATTTATCCTTTATATATTAATGTTGTATAAAAAGCAATAATATTGAACATTTTTCATTTTTATTAGTTAATTTTGCATCCATTTGACATTCTGTATATACCCTAAAGGTTGATAATTTCCACAATTAATCTATAAAAAGCGATCTCCAAGACACCAAACTCAATTCCATGTTCTTTTCTTAGAAAATATAGCGAGGGTTGTAATGATTTAGATGTATCATGTGATACCGAGATATGTACACATAAAAAAAAAAAAAAAAAAATTCATAATCCATTTCCATGACAAGTCTCAATATTTCAATTAAAACATGATAGCAAGCAATTGCACAATTCATTTCCAAAATTATAGATAAAATAACACATTACATTAATGATTTATATACTAGAGGCTCACCTAAGCCTTGGATTGCTCACCTTGTTATTCATGCACGGTTCATGTCCATTTGAGAAATATCATTTCATGCATTTTCACATATGTTAAATATTAAAACATTAATATCAGACTTATAGAAATAAAAAAAATGTGTCATTGGTCCCTATTGGCATATTTTGGAAACAGTAAAAGATAAAAAAAAATATATTGGAATACTTCAAACTTCACTGACACAGCTTGATACTACTGCAGTGACAAGTTTCCTTCTGCATGAGTTTACTGCAAACAGGTCTAACTAGAAAACTATAACTGAGAGGGAGAAATCAACAGGAATACTACTACCTAAAGATCTTGTCACAATCATTTTTTTTTTAAACTGCATCAAAATTAGATGAAAAATAAAATGTTGTATAATTTTCAAATATATGAGATTTTGGAAATTGGGCCCCTCTTTCCATTAAAATTAGCTAAATTTCTTCATTGTCTCCTATAACTGATAAAGATGAGAATGTCAAAAATAGATATTTCCTTTTTCACCAATGGCAGTAATATTGGAAAGTGACCAGACCTGTCGGACACACAAAGAGGACAACCAACGACCTTTTTGCCCAAGTTTGGTTAAAATTGGCTTAGTGATTTTAAAAAAGAAAATATCAAAAGTATGAAAGTTTATGGACATATGGAGAATGCCAAGTGATGGCAAAAAGTCACACGACCCTTTGGATCAGGTGAAACTAATACACATATTACAATACAAAAAAGGAAAAAAAAACAAATAAAACAAAAAACAAAAGTAAAGAATAAAAGCAGTGTGTACAAGTGTTTTTATAAATATTTCAGTTTCAGCATAACAATGACCACAAAAAATTGTGTAAACCCTTTATTAACATGAACTAGTTAGGTTTTATCTTTACACTTTTAAGTGAATACAGGACTTATGGTCACAAACCTTATGACTACTCATACTTGAAAATTAGCCAACCAGAACACTGGATCCATCACATACAATGTTCTGATTGGATGATTTTGGAGTATGAGTACAAAACTCATACTTGAAAATTAGCCAACCAGAACACTGGATCCATCACATATAATGTTCTGATTGGATGATTTTGGAATATGAGCACAAAACTCATACATCAGAAATTAGCCAATCAAAACACTGGATCCATCACATACAATGCTCTGATTGGATGATTTTGGTGTATGAGTACAAAATTCATACTTAAATATTGAATGACTGTAAGTAAGGTCTGGTTTCAAAATATTACACTTGAATCAAATACTAATTGCTATGTCTTGGACATATTATTATATTATATTCTATCAATAGAAATAAGGGTATACATGTACGATATCACTAAAATGGATTTACAATAGTTTTAAGTGGTCTCAAAAATCAAGACAGATTTGTTGGCTTAAACATGGCAGAGTAGCACCATTCAAGGTCTAACAAAAACAAGTTATTCTTTCTTTTTCTCTTCGCTGCTCTTGTCTTCAGAATGTTCGTCTTCTGTATCTGTATATTCTCTTGGCACTTCTCCAGGTTTAATTAACCTCCCTACATAATCATATTTATCTGTGAAAAATAAAGAGTATAACATAAAATATACATTAAACTTATGTCTAACGTTAGTTTTCTTTGTTTCGAAAGAGTGAATGTGAGTGAGAGTTATCTAACTAAATGTATGCACGTATCAATATTGGCACAAGTTATATTTTCGATTAAATGAGGTCCATTTGTAATAGACTAACATGCTTAGTATGATTTTTATAGTACTAGCTCGCTGAAACTACAGTCCCAGGGCTTTCGATATTTTGCAAGTGTACCAGTACTTCACTATTTACAGGTGGTACTTTTTTATTAAAATTTGAACAGTCTTTGAAATTAAGAGGTACCAATTACCATTTTAAGTATGTAGAAAGTGCCCCTAAGGCCAAAAATAAAATATTGTTTGTTTCCCCAATCCGGACCGACTCTGAAAAATGGGTGCGACTCAAAATTATTTTCTTGTCAAAATAAATTTAAGATTTCGATACCTACCAGACGTGTTCTTTTGATATAATAATAAAACCCTATAGTACGGAAAACGGCATGTTGTCTGCAACATGAACAGATCTAAAAGATCTAAAAGTCTTTGGAAGAAAAAAAACCAAAGGGCCTAAAAGGATAGCCAAAACCGGCTAAGTGTCAAAAGTGGTGTGGACGTGCAGAATTCAGTTTTAGTTTTAAGAGTTTTCTCCAGATGTCTCTCACTTTGAAATTTCAATATTGTTTGTATTTGGTGTTTTTCATGGGATGTCTGATCCTTAAGCTATACCTAGAAAAAGGATATAAATTTTAAAGCCATGCAAACTAGAGGCTGAGCCTGTGTCGCTCACCTTTCATTCAGCTTTGAGGAAACTTAATACAGAACCTTCCATAGATGCTTCCCACCAAGTTTTGGTTCATTTGGCTAAGCAGTTTCAGAGAAGAAGATTTTTAGAAATCAACCAACCAGAAACAAGAATTGCCTATGGCAGCCATGTTTGTTAACAGATCGGGATGAAATTAGCAATCTGTATAGAGGACCTTCCATAGATTCTTCCTACCAAGTTTTGGTTCAATTGACTATGCAGTTTCAGGGAAGAAGATTTTTAGAAATCAACCAATCTGAAACGTGAATTGCCTGTGGCAGCCATGTTTGCTAACGAATTGGGATGAAATGAGCAATCTTTATAGAGGATCTTCCATAGATGCTTCCTACCAAGTTTCGGTTCATTTGGTAAAGTGGTTTCAGAGGAGAAGATTTTTAGAAATCGATCAATCAGAAACAAGAATTGCCTGTGGCGGCCAAGTTTGTTAACGAATCGGGATGAAATAAGCAATCTTTACAGAGGATCTTCTATAGATGCTTCCTACCAAGTTTCGGCTCATTTGGTAAAGTGGTTTCAGAGGAGAAGATTTTTAGAAATCGACCATTCAGACACAAGAATTGCCTGTGGCGGCCAAGTTTGTAAACGAATCGGGACGAAATGAGCAATCTTTATAGAGGACCTTCCATACATGCTTTCTACCAAATTTCAGTTCATTTGGGAAAGCGGTTTCAGAGGAGAAGATTTTTTAGAAATCAACCAATCAGAAACAAGAATGGCTTGTGACGGCCATGTTTGTTAATGGATCGGGATGAAATAATCACTCTTTATAGAGGACGTTCCATAGATGCGTCCTACCAAGTTTCGGTTCATTTGGGCAAGTGGTTTCAGAGAAGAAGATTTTTAAAAATCGGCCAATCAGAAGCAAGAATTGCCTGTGGTGGCCATGTTTGTCAATGGATCGGGACAAAATGAGCACTCTTTATAGAGGACATTCCATAGATGCTTCCTATCAAATTTCAGTTGATTTGGGAAAGCGGTTTCAGAGGAGAAGATTTTTTTAGAAATCAACCAATCAAAAACAAGAATGGCCTGTGGCAACCATGTTTGTTAACAGATCGGGACGAAATGAGCAATCTTTATAGAGGACTTTCCATAGATGCTTCCTACCAAGTTTCGGTTCATTTGGCCAAGCGGTTTCAGAGGAGAAGATTTTTAAAAATCAGAATCAAGAATTGCCTGTGGTGGCCATGTTTGTTAATGGATCAGGACAAAATGAGCAATCTTTATAAAGGACCTTCCATAGATGCTTCCTACCCATATTCAGTTCATTTGGTTGAGGGGTTTCAGAGGAGAAGATTAAAATGTGAAAAGTTAACGGACGACGGACGCCAAGACGCAAGTGATGGCAAAAACCGCCAAAAGCTCACATTGTCTAAAAGGCAAAGTGAGCTAAAAATGAGTAACTGGTATGCAGTTTATTGCATACATGCTATTATCTAGATATCTACATTTGTATTATTATAGTAAAAGTATTAAAAATACTTTTTTGAAAAAAAAAAAAAAAAAAAATCCCTACCTACATTTTGTACCTACCCACACCTGGCTGAGAGGGTCGGGATTGGGGAAACAACTAATGTTTTAATTTTGGCCTTACTGAAAGACCTGCAGTCCATGAGTAAACAAATTCCCCCAAACTCGGGTACATTATATATTATCTTGATTCCGAGCCAACTAGTTGTTGCTCTAAATCTTAAAACTGTGTGCTTTGTCAAGAAGCTGCAAATAATAATTCTATAGTCCTTTGTTTGACAAGAGCGGGACACAAATCAAGTTCTACTGCACTCGAATAGTGCATGATAACCTTTACATCACTGACACAGTTTTCTTACCTATTTACCCGAAAGCCCAAAATTTTCTATTTATTCAAACAAATTCTTTCATAATTTTCACTTGTCCGACCCAGTTCTACTTGTGCTGGGCTTCGGGCAAGTGGGTTAGCACAAAGATTGAGCTTGTCTCCAAAAGATTAATTGTCATAAGTTACCTGTAAACTGCATTTCCCACTCTTTAACTCTTTCCATCTGTTCTAGATTAAGATCTGACAGATCATCATACTCATCTTTCAAGGCCTCTTCGTTCAATGAAAAAGTACCGAGCCCTCTAGATGCATCTCTTCCAGCAAATACTCCATAAGCTCCATCTACAATGAACATGATCCATACAACTACATGTACATAGCAAAGAACATATATCTTACTGAATAGGTAACGTAAGTTGACCTTGTGATGAGATTGAATTTCCACCATAGCATATGTTTAGATTGGAACAAATATTACAATTTATCCTGCACTGGTTCTATTTGAGCAATTAAATTGCATTCACTGGATAAATTTTTGCTATTTATGGTCACTGACCAAGATATAGTTTTTATGTTACCCGATTCATGTTGAGCGATGGTAAGAAACAGTGACAGTAATAAATTCACAGTATAATTGTGGACGTCACAAGGGACAATAAAAAATGGTTAGAACAATGATTGTTTCTGCTCTTTTTAGACAATTTGGCAGTTGTTTTGGGTTAATTATGACATTGCAGAATAAACACAATATACGTATATTGTCTATATATGTATCTATTCCAACAAGAAAAAATAATATAATTTTCAATCCTGATGAAATAAACAGCACATGTACCGGTAAATAATATCTGTTCCTCGAAGAAGAAATATTATAGAGTTGTTTATAATAACACCTTCATAAAATCTGACATTGAGAATCAGACTTAACAAAAAAATGTCAGGATCCTTTATTTAATATGTGATAAAACACATATGGAATATAATAGGCTTGTTATTGCTAAAAGGGGAAAGAAAATATTTTTTCCCAGATTTGAATAGAAATAAATGGCACTATGACAAGATTGGGAAGAGGAATATAAAAAAAATAGTTCTGAGAGCAAAATCTCATTTTTATGTCATACTACAAGTTTAAAAAAAACCCAACAACATTGAACCAGAATATTTATAGAATTATCCACAAAAATAAGTTGTCATTTTATCACAATCCTTTGATTGCATCTTAAATTCCCACATCTACATGTGTATGATCTTCCTGCCCATTAATCTTGATGTGATTTGACTATCTTACATTCCCACATCTACATGTGTATGATCTTCCTGCCCATTAATCTTGATGTGATTTGACTATCTTACATTCCCACATCTACATGTGTATGATCTTCCTGCCCATTAATCTTGATGTGATTTGACTATCTTACATTCCCACATCTACATGTGTATGACCTTCCTGCCCATTAATCTTGATGTGATTTGACTTTCGAAGCTATTTTTTGCTCTGTACTTCTACCAATTATTGACCTACTTCAACACTTTGAAGATTATGTCAAGGGAATTGTGTTCGTGAAAAAGACCAAAAAAAATTCACAATAAGAAAATAAGTTTAAAATTATGTACAAAACCAGGAGAGAATTTAAAGATTAGATGAGGTAATGGCAACCCTGAAGGAATCGACTGAGTCACTCAGCACTGCAATTTGAGGTAGGCGGTTCCAGTCTACAATGGTGCAAGGGAAAAATGATGCCTTTCTCTGTTTGGTTCTACATAATGTGACCTGATATGAATGAGAGTGCATGTTTCTAGAGTGTCTCAGGGTGCAGGTGAAGTCTGTCACTTTAACTGACTGCCACCTTGTCATGGAAGATTTTATACATCATGACAAGGTGTGCATCTCTGCGTCTTTTAAGATGTTGTAACATGTCACCAACACTACTGGTCAGTGAGTAGTTCTCGCCAACTTTCTCATTAAGTGTGAGCGCTCGCAAATTTTCATTCGATTTTTTCACCGTCATTAAAGAACGCTCTATCAATCCTTCGTATAAATTTTTATCAAATTTCATCGTGAAAAATCGTTATAATCAGGTAAAAACCGTACTGCACCCCACATTTTGTCATTATATCAACAGGGGGTCACGTGTTTCAGTACTCTAAAAATAGAAAAATCACATGGTATGATCATCTGAGAATCTAGTGACACCATATTTCCAATTTATCTCTTCAAATCTTTAAGATATAATTAATTTCTAAAAAGTGTTACTCATAACTCATCCCTCCAATCCAAAACTCACGAATGCAGAATAAAAATAAATTCCATGTGAATGCAAATGGCTGCCTGCATATGCATTCATTGCATCATCAATTACCTTGACCTCTAATTTATACATGGATCCTTTATTATCACATTGGGCATAAAACATGAACAAAGTATTTAAATTAATTCTAGAAAAATGAAATTATTAATTTTCACCAGCAACATCATAATAAAAGATCCCTGATCAGTGTACACTCTCCTTTATGAAAATTTATTATGTATGTTATTCGTTATGGGTCATACAAAATAATAATGGGGTGTAGCAAAGGTTTCTCGACTGCTTCCAAAAAATATTGGATAAAAAATGTTAAAAATGGTGAGAACTACTCGGTGACCAGTAGATGTACATGTATTTCATTGTCTGTTGGTGACATCCTGTCAAGTTTTGTGACAGTGTTGCATAATTCTGATGCATATTTTGTCAAGGAACATATTTTGCTTGACCAAGCAGAGGTGAGATTTCGCATAGAGACATATTTTCTAGTTCAAATCTTCAAAAATAATGACAGTTTGATAGTATTTCTCTGCCACATAAACGACCAACCAGACACAGTCAAATCATCAGTAAGACTCTTTGCAGATGACTACTTGTTGTACCGTGAAATCAACAGCCAAAACGACCACAACAAAGTACAAAAAGACCTTGAAAATCTGGAAAAATGGGCCGAAAACTGGGGCATGAGATTCAATGCCACAAAATGTTATATCATGTCAATAAAGAAAAAGACCCACACATTTGATCAACTTGGAGGGCACATATTAGAACAAGTAGACTCAAATCTATATCTTGGACTCCAAATACAAATGTATCAGAAGACCTCAAATGGAGTACACACATATCGAACATCACAAAGAAGGCCAACTCAACCAGAAATTTACAACATTGTCCAAAGGAATGCAGGAAAAATGCCTACATCTCATTAGTTAGATCCTTTTTTAGAATATGAGAATATGGAACCACAATATGGGACCCTTACCAGAAAAACGACATTGAGAAATTTTACAACATTTTACAAAATTTACAACATTGTCCAAAGGAATGCAGGAAAAATGCCTACATCTCATTAGTTAGATCCTTTTTTAGAATATGAGAATATGGAACCACAATATGGGACCCTTACCAGAAAAACGACATTGAGAAATTAGAAAAAATTCAAAGAAGAGCTAGATTTATCAATAAAGACTATAGATCAAGAGAAGAAGGATGTATAGCCAAAATGCTAAAAGAACTAAACCTTACCACACTGAAAGAAAGACGGAAACAACAACGTCTCATATTTTCCTACAAGGTGGCGGAGGGGCAGAAACCAGCAATGCCTTCCTCTGACTTCATAACAAGGAACGAAGGAAAAAGACAGATTAGACCAAAGAAGTTTGACAACTGCATCTCTACAAATAGTGTAACTAGACAAGCACAATCAATAGCAAAAGTGTAAAAGTACCAGAAGCCAAGTCAGAACAGTATAAAAACTCTTTCTTTATTAGAACGGCTATAGATTGGAACAACCTAGAAGACAACATAGTGCAGTCTAAAACAACTGAAGACTTCAAAACAGCAAATCAGCGCTCTCTCTACCCGTTGCATTAAAGCACAGCAAGGATTATACGTACTCATACAGATACAGTATTACAGATACGTACATGTATGACCCCAGTTGCCGTTATGAATATTCAACAGTACCTGGACCATAAAAACGTTTGCCACGGGTTACATCGAATACTTTAAAGTTAACTGCTATCAAGATTCTACCATCAGGTCCCCTTCCATCGTATTCTCTCAACTGCTCAAGAGTACAATCATGCTTTTTCATGCGTGGGATTTGTGGTTTTGGAGGTGCAGGTGTATTGTCTCGTCTCCCACCGATTATTTTATAAAACAGAAACAAACATATTGAGAGAAGTAACAGATTTAGAGGACTGCCGATCAACTCCGACAGTAAACTGGAAATAAATCCACTATTTTTTTCGTCAATTACTTCGTCGGCCATTTTTTACTCTTACAGAAGGGATGTACTATTTTAGGTATTTTGAACCCGATAATAATTTGAAAAAAATATTCAGTTCGTTTTATTAATATGGTTATATTGATCATGGCGTCAATAAAAATATTTTGCTCGTATAATATGTATTTTGATAAAAAAATACTTAATGAAAAACGAAACACCTTTAACATACATTTGCATCTTAAGTGACCAAACACAGAAAACCAAAACTATGACTATCAAAACGAAATTTCTAAGCTACGAATCAGATCGGACATACAAATATAAACACGGAAGTTTAAACGTTTTCAGCTAGGAACGTGATCAGCTAACATGAGTATCACGAATGTTATGTCGACTGTTGTAACCATTTGACGGAGACAAGTTTATGCATAATAATGGGAATAGTGTTTAAAGGTATCAAAACAAGCATATTTAGAAATCAATTATCACTATTCTTTTAATGATTAAAGAAGGATATGTCAAGTACGGTAGCAGGTCAAATCGGCCCCAAACAAAATCGGACCCAAGTCAAATCGGCCCCAGGTCAAATCGTCCCCAGTCAAATCGGTTTCAGGTCGTTCCGGCCCCAAGTCGATTCGGGTTGAAATTAAATACTTTTGAACTGAAATACACAAGTGTTTATCATTTCAAAATGTTTTTGATCGATTTTAATTAAAAAAATTCAAACATTAGAATTTTGTGTGTGTAATCAAGAAATCAATGTACTCGTTAAATAAATATATTTATTACAATTAAATGATGATTATACAGCAGTTAGTACTGATTAGTGTACAAGTCTTTGATTGTACTCTAAATTAAGCTACACCCAAGCTAATTTTATTGTTTAATATCGCCAATTAATTTGAACAATTTATAAAATCAAGTGTAGTAAAAACATACAAGAACTCAAGACCCAAGCTAATTTTAGGGTGTGAGAAATTTGAAAGTCTTTGTTCTGCCACGCTGTGGCTATAAAAAAGGAACTATGACTATAGCTTTCATTCATTCCTTCCATGATGTCTTGCCCATGTGTAGTGTGTTCCAAACCTGTCAGACCGCGGCAGCAAGCTCTAGAGTGTGACTGCTGTGGAAAGTAATTTTCTCACGCTTATCATTCGGAACACACTTTCTGTTTGACGTTCAGGTTTGCTAGTTTATAACGTAATATTTATATTAGGGCTGGAACGACTTGGGGCCGTATCGACCTGATACCGTCAAATCGCCCCAGTCAAATCGGCCCCATGATATATATATAAAATTAAATGGAAATACAGATGATCTGACTTTGTTCTTTCTCCCTAATGCTACATGCTTGTTGGAGAAACAAAAACACCAATTTTTACAGTCTTTGGTTTGGGGCGCAAGACAAATCGGCAATGAGACAAATCGGTACTTGATTTAAAAGACAAATCGGCACCTGGACAAAACGGCACTCAATAATATAGACAAATCGGCACTTGGCTCGACAGATCGGCACTGATTATAAAAATAAAGTTTATTACAAATTATAGATAAAAATATTTTAAAATACAACAATACGTTGCATCACTGATGGCTGTATAGTACAAGCAAATAATTTGATTAAACCAAATTATGGATGAGATAGTTAATTAATTATTTCACTTGATCAAAAGATTGTAAACTAAACGTTTTTATTGTTTCTGTTTTCTTTAGTGTGAGCTTGTTTGTGAAAAAGTTTGAATGAAAGTGAAGATATATGTGAAAACTGTGTTTAGGCGTGAGTGTGATTATTGAAATTTTACTCATGTGCTGTAATTTTAAACAATAAAAAATATAGTCTTGATTATTATTAAAGTAGTCATAACAGTTTATCAATGGGCCTAAGGAGTTTCAATTGAGTGTCAATCAACTTATTAAGTAATAATAAAAAAGATGGCAGACCGTGGGAAAATCGTTGACTTTGAAATTTCTCCTACAATGGGCAAACAAATTGATCTGTCCTCATTAACAAGTATTTGACTATTTTTACTAAATGGAGAATAAACATGAAAATACATTAAAATTTTTCCAAAGTGCCGATTTGTCAGTGAAGGTGCCGATTTGTCTAAAGTCTAGTGCCGATATGTCTTCGTAAGTGCCGATATGTCTTGGTGCCGATTTGTCCTAGTGCCGATATGTCTAGCATTCTTTGGTTTGACATATCATATTGTATTGAAAAATGATACTCTGTTTGTTCCTAGTGGCCAAAGCCTGTGTTCCGAGTGTCATTCTTTCAAGTTGATCGCGGTTCTTAGTTGCCAAATTGACGTACCCTATGTATATAAACCATTGGCTATGATGAATTTTCGTGAATGTTTTAAAGTGAATTTTTAACAAAGGTTGTAGGAAGAATTTGGGAATTTCTGGTATATGAAGTTGTTGATTTAAGGGAATTTGATTTGTGTTTACTGTATTTAATAGACAATAGCAGGGGCGTGCGGGGCATGCACCCTCCCCTAAAATTCGCAAAGTATATGTTATACAATGTTAATTAAGCAGTTCAACAAACAACTTTTTCATGAATGGTTAACTCGTGACCTGTAGTAAAATATTCCTACAAATTGTAAATACACGTTGGGTGTGTTCGCTGATTCATATATGGATTCGCCGTCAATAGTTCAAAGATTATTCCATTCTGATTGGTTCCGAGGTACCAGACATCAACTATTTTCTCACGCTAATTAAACATTATTTCTTCAGTCAATTTTACAACTATAAGAAAAACAAATCTTTACAGATCAAAGCATTTAGTAAACTTAAATCCTGATACTGATGTTCTTTCAACATTAGTATCATTCATAGCCAGATACAAATTGATGAATTACACGCAGAAGACATATTCATGATATTATCTGACCTATGATAACAAAAATAGCACGTGCATTTTGGAATTCCCCGGACACATTTACAATTGACAATTGTAAGTGTGTCTGGGGAATTCCAAAATACACGTGCTATTTAGAAATTATAAAATGGACGAAAATTCTAGGCCAAGAAAACAAGCAAGATTAGATATATTTCTTATTCCTCGACGAGACGAGAAAAGTCAAAGGTAAACTAAAAAGATAAATTCAATCAATACTTCGAATATTTAATTTAACAATTGATCTCATTTATAAAACATACAATGAAAACCTATAACGAGAGAATCAGATGATGAAACTGAGACAGTGTGGAGAAACTTGAGAGTCCCAAGAAAATGGTCAATTCTCTTTAAATAATGGTGCAAATAGTTCTTGAATTCGAAATTCTGCAATTTCCTATGAAAAAAAAAAATATAAGTTTGATTTGTATACAAATACCCGAAAATGTTGCCTTTTACTTTTCAAGTAAAGATCAGTAAAAATACGCGTTGGTATATTGTACATTAAAATACAAAAGTAAAATTTAGACTCATAGTCAAGTTTTTTTGGTCTGATAAAAATGGTGTGGTTGGTTCAAATTTGTCGTTCAAATAAATGTCTAACTCCTTAAACCCTCAGAGCTTTCGGGGGGCTTAAGCGGTCCTCAGACCCCTCGCCTAATCACAAATCCTGGATCTGCCCCTGAATATCAATATAAAGATAATTATATAATTGTCGCAAATCACGTTTTATGTTAATTACTAATCACTTAATTATGTCATAAATTAATCATTAATTAATTTCATCCATAAAAAAAGAACCTGTTCATCAAGAAAAATAAAATTATACATGAATCTTTCAGCAAAAAATAAGAATTCATATCAATACATAATTTTTTATTCAGTTTGAAATATGTGGCCGATTTGACTTTTATTTTGAGGCCGTTTTGACTTGGGCCGATTTGACTGGGGACGATTTGACCTGGGGCCAATTTGCCACATGCACAGGGCCTTGCTTTCTATCTACCTATGTTTGGACCTGAGAAGCAAGCGATATACATACAAATGTAGTCATAGCGTCATAAGACGTTTATATCCAAATACAATGTATATGGAATGTATAGACACTGAAAGGAACATGTAAATATTTTTGTTTCCAATATTCCTGTTAATCATGTAACTGTAACAAAAAAAAAGCCATTGCCATGTATGAATATTAATACTTTTCTTAATATTGCAAGAATTACGTTTTCAGATTTAGACAAAACCTAAATATAACTAGATTTCCTCCACCAATAAAACTCACTGCCACGATATAGCTGAACTATTGTTGAAAGTGGCATTAAACACCATAGCCCTAACCCTTAACCCTGAATGGCTTGATTGGTCTAGAACAAGCATAAACTTAAAATATGTGAAATGTATATGATAATATCTTTACCATGTAAACATCAAAAGTAAGCACATGACATCATAGATGACATGCATTTCTATTACTGACTTCCACTTAAACAAATCAGTTAAGATTTTTCCTAGAATCAAAATAATTCATGGAAACCATAGTTTCCATTGCGTTTTAACATGAATTTGGTTGCATATTATCTGACACTATCGCTCGGGATATAATTTTTGCAACAATAATGTTACCCATGTTAAAACTAGATACAAACTATAGCTTCCATAAATTATTTCTTAAGTATTTTAATATGCTTTAGCTTAAAAAAAATCTTAGTGAAAGAGTTATCTCCCATTTCTATGAATACTGAAATATATACAATGATTTTTAGATAAAAATTTGTTCCAATTAATATAAAACATAAAAAAGATATCAACTTTAGTATGCTTAAAACAAAGCTACTGATTAAAATGACTCTTGTATTGTAGGTAATTGGTAAATGACTTTTTCTATATTGTAGGTAATTGGTAATTGGTAATTGGTCTACTGCCTGTGAATGATGGCTTTCCATTGGAGTCTTGTTATTTCTGTTTTGTCCTTTGTTGCTGTGGTGTACCTCCTTCACTATTCACACTACCTACTAACCATCCGTAATGAACTTGATGGACTTCTTGAACATTTGTGGTTATGTAAGAATAATAATTTTAAATTAACAAGAAGTGCAATCTAAATAAAATCAGCATGTAATATGCTACATGTATGCTCCACTTAACATCTGACAGAACCTGATCAGAGATCATGTCTAGATGAACTCATGATCAGCCAATGAAAATACTTCTGACAAAGGATTGGATCTAGATGAAGTCATGATCAGCCAATGAAAATACTTCTGACAAAGGACTGGGGCTAGATGAACTCATGATCAACCAATGAAAACACTGCTGACAAAATCTTAGCACCTCATGCTTTCTTATTACTGCATCTCAAATGTAAAACTCTGATTGGTTGATTTATTTTAAATGTATTCATATATGAAAGTTCATCTGGATATGACCTCTAAAGGTTATGTGATATGTTAGGGGATCATATCGTATTACAGCTGATTTTATGAAAGTTGCAAAAAGTGCATCCTTATTTGTCAGGATCTCAGCACATATCTACTCACATACTGTTGTTTCTGTCAGCTAGCACAAAAAAAAAATCCAATTAAGCATTTTGATCTTTAGCAAAGCGGACATCATCATCATTTGATAGCATGTAACTTGTTCTCGCCATGATATGCTAAGAAATTGCTCAATTGGTTTTAAACAAAAATCACTCACTAAAAGCTGTGAGTTGTCAATTCATGTCACATGATTTAGTTATAAAACATGTATAAACTCGATTTTAATACAAGTAGATATTTAAGAATCTTAAATTTCCATACTAAAACGAAAAATAGATGATAAACACAGCTTACAATAGCTTTTTGTAGTCTTTGGATTATTCTTTGGAAAACTTTTCAAAACTCGGTTCAAATTCAAAATATCTAAAAAGATCATTACAATTTGATACATTCTAGTATATTTATGTAGTTACACGCATACATTTTTTGATTGGTTCTTCATATTTTGGCCAAGCATCCAATTAAATGAATTGTTTATTAACCCAAGAAACCACAGAGTTTGTCAGAGGTTCGTAGATATAAGTGATCATAGAAACAAATAAGGATGCATAATATGTGTATGTTTGAAAAAATATGTTTGTTTTCCAATAACATAGTATGTATTTATTAATGGTGCCCATTGGTGGTAGGTAATTGTTTGCTTTCCAATAACATAGTATGTATTTATTAATGGTGCCCATTGGTGGTAGGTAATTGTTTGTTTTCCAATAACATAGTATGTATTTATTAATGGTGCCCATTGGTGGTAGGTAATTGTTTGTTTTCCAATTACATAGTATGTATTTATTAATGGTGCCCATTGGTGGTAGGTAATTGTTTGTTTCTTTAATATGCGTGTTATAGTATTAATACACAGTGTTTCAGCTAGACTTTGAAATCTTCAGAACAATTGCCTGGTTTATCAAAATTTCTTCAGGACATTCTTTAATACATTAAGCTAATTTTTATAAAGTTCTGCAGGACAATTTGAGAAATAGGTAGGCAAATGTCCTGAGACGGGTGCCTAGCTGAATCACTGATGTCTAGTCAATCTGATAAAAATTAGAAAAAAATGTGTGCTTGCTCTTTCTTATTTCTTTACATTCCATCTTAAAATGGTAGGGTATATAGGGATTTTTTGTCTGTCACGTTCATGTGTCCGTAAGACTCACTTAAGTTCCCAGATGATAAATAAATGTACTACTGCACCAAATGCTGTGTAATTTTAGCACAATATCATGATCCACAAAATATGTAGGGCAAGTTTGAATTTGATGATTTTTAATTTTGCTGTTCCTGTGTTTTGGCCCTTGATTTGTTGATGATAGTAAATTTTTTTGTATGATTTCCAGATGAGGAATAAAATAAGGCCTCTAGAAATGATTGAAGTTTTAACAAACATGTGAAGTTTGAATTAAATGATTTTGATCTTTTGCAGTTTAATGCACATTGAATTTGATTGAAAATAGTGTTTTTATGGTTTCCAGATGATGTAAATAAAAAACTGTGCACTAAATGCATTGAAATTTGAAAACATATCATGATCCACAAAATACAAGTCAAGTTTGAATTTTGCATTTATGCAATTATGTCCCTTGATTTGTTGAAAAATATATATTTTGATGTTGCCAGATGATAAATAAATACTGTTGCACTAAATGCATTGAAATTTTAAAACAATTATCATGCTCCACAAATACATGTGTATGTATGTAGGTTTAATTTGGAATTGAAGTTTGAATTTTGCTGTTCCTGAGTTATGGTCCTTGATTTGTTGATAATAGTAATTTCGTTATGACTTCAAAATAATAAATAGCATACTACTGCGGCAAATGCTTTGAGATTTTAAAACAATATCATGCTTCACAAAATATAGGTTAAATTCTATTTTTTAGTTTTTGCAGTTATGTCCTTTGATTTGTTAAATAGTATTTTTTATGTTTTCAGGTGATAAATAGAATACTGTTGCACGAAATATTTAAAATTTTAAAACAATATGAAGATTTTTATTTAATTTTTGTTTTTATTCTAGATTTCAGTTGATATTAAATTGTGAATGAATATAATATGCAATTTTTGTACTATTTTATAAATTTTCAAATTTCTTATCTTCACAGGGATTCTTATACCCATTTTCAGTGCAACAGGATACATATGCTACGACTTCTACAGCAAAAACACAACTCCAAATCACACAATCAGAACATCCATTGATCATTATATTGCGATTTCATCCTTGTCATGGATTGGATGGTACATGAGACGGAAATTGGAAAAATCCACAAAAAACGTTAAGCAAAGTCAAGACGAATTGCTATTGAAGAGGTTGAAAGATAACGTAGATACTTTATATGGTAGAAAATATAAATTTGGTAATATAAAAAACCGTGATGATTTTGTCATAGCACATCCTCTTACCAGAATTTCCCATTATGAACCCTATATACAGAAAATGTTACAGACTGAGAATTGTGAAAATATTTTAACAGCCAAGAAACCTATTCAATTTGCCGTCACATCAGGAACTTCTGGCAAAAGTAGTATATTACCAATGACATCTGAGCAAAGAATTGCCTTTTTCACAAATGGAATCGCGATAGTTTATGACAGTCTACTGCAGGCATACCCAGAGAGTAAACAGATACAGAAAAGTTTGAAATTTTTTTATACACCTCGGTGGAGGGAGTCAGATGGTGGTCTCCCCATCGGACCTAATTCTTCTTCACCAACAAACTCGAAACAGGTTTTGAGTATATATTCCACACCTAGACCAGGTTTTGAAATCCTATCGGAGCCAGAAGCACTGTATATACATTTGCTATTTGGTCTTAAGGACAAATATATTGGCATGCTGGAAGCAAATTTCTGTTCGATAATTCTGATTGCATTTAGGGCTCTAGAATTGCAATATGAAAGCATAATAAGTGACATTGAACTAGGAATAGTAAAACCAGATCTAAAAATATCAGACGATGTCAGAGACGAATTAAACAAACTTTTGAATCCCGATAAAAAACGTGCCAACGAATTACGAGAAGCTTTCAAAGGTGGAGTCTCAGGACTTGCCCGTCGTATTTGGCCAGAATGCCATTTAGTTTTGTCAGCAGATACTGGTGTGTTTAGCTTGCCAGCTAGCATATTACAAGAGACTTACTGTAAGGGTATGCCTATTTATTCACCTCTGTATGCAGCTTCAGAAGGACTGTTGGGTATTAACATATGGCCCCAGGATAAACCAAGTAAATACATGTTAGTTCCTGGTTATATGTTCTTTGAATTTATACCTGTGGAAAATTGTGAAGAGCATCAGCCGAAAACACTGTTTATGGATCAGGTAACAATATATTATTTTTAACGATTTTTTTTTATATGTAATTGACTCTTGATAGTGATATTGATAGTGAACAGAGGTGGATGGTTGGGATCCAATTAACCAATTTAGCCCCACCATATTGTTGTGCCTGTCCCAAGCCAGTACCTCCATGTAGATGTCATGGTCTTTTTTGTGTTCGGTGGTTTACTGTTAGGAATTGTTGGCCTCTGATTACCCATTTGATATCTTCAAACTTTTCTTGGCCTTCTTTGTTTGAACTTTCTTTTAATAAATAATCAATGGCTGTAACATACTAGTATAATTAAATTGAAGAATTTTATTGAAATCAAAGTTTACTAGGTTTTTTTATGGTGCTTACCACCACTTTTAACAATATTTCAGTTATATCATGGTCAGTTTTATTGATGGAGGAAACTGGAGGACCCGGAGAAAACCACTGACCACTAGCAAGTCACTGACAAACTTGATCACATAATGTTGTATCGTGTACACCTCACCTGAGTAGGGTTTGAACTCACAATGTTAGTGGTGATAGGCACTGATTGCATAGGTAATTATTAATCCAACTACCATACTATCACGACCACGATGGCCCCTTTAAAGTTTGATAGCCCACATTGGATATGACAATGGTAGATAAACGAAGTAGAATGTAACCCATGTATTGCGGTAGAAGTAAAAAGACATGTAAGTTTATATATAATTAATGGGAGCTGTTCTGGTTGCCATCCTATGCAATCAGTGCCAACACCACTAAAATTGTAAGAATTTGATTCCTACTCATAGCGAGGTGTACTTGATACAGATTTTTATGATAAAGTTTATGACAGGTCTGTCGAGACTGAATAGAGTGGGTGAGTGATTGATATTTAATGCCAAATGAGCAATTTTTCAGCTATATCATGACAAGTTACATTCAATGAAATGATGATGTTGATGATGATGTCCACTTAGTACTAAACCTCCATGCTTATTTGGATCTTTATAGCATTAACTTACTGAAACAACAGCCAAGCAGTCTTTTGTCTTACTCCTTAAAGCTGGATGCTTAGCGGAGAAGCAACAAATACCAATTTGTTAGTCTTTGGTTTGACCTGACTGTGGCTCGAACACACGATTTACCTCACTCGAGGCGAGCATGAAAATCATTGCACCACTGACATGGTTGACAGGATAGATGTCTCAACCAAACGGCATGGAAATGTCAAATGAGTTGTGTTTTAAAGGTACATTCTAATCTAAGAATGGATTTTTTAAATTTTAGATTGAGCTTGGTAAAGAGTATGAGTTAGTCATAACAAATGCTGGTGGTCTATACAGATACAGGTTTGGGGATGTTGTTAAGATAGCTGGCTTCCATAATCAATGCCCAGTCGTAGAATTTATGTACAGGTATATGCAAGCAATGTGAATTCATTTTTATTGGTTGAATAATAATTTTCTTTGGTACCATGAAACCCCACAAAATTAAGTGCACCACAAAAGGCATGGGGGCTGTCGTGGTCGTAATAATATGAAAATCCAACTACCTGTGCAATCAGTGCCTATCATCACTAACGTTGAAAGTTAAAATCCCACTCTTTGTGAGGTGTACTCGATACAACATTATGTGATAAAAGTTTGTCTGAATTGCAGCAGGTCGGTGGTTTTCTCCGGCTACTCAGGTTTCCTCCACCAATAAAACTGACTGAAACGATATAAATGAAATATTAATGAAAGTGGCATTAAACACCCTAACCCAAAAGGCATGTAAATCATGTAAGTAACAGGGACAGCAACCTAAATTGTATGAATTGCTCCTAATCCATTGTCTTGTTTACGACAAATAAATATGTTAAACTAAAAGGCATATCTAACATACCCACTAGCCCATCTCTTATAAGACCACGTCACCTAAACTAAAAGGCATATTTAACATACCCACTAGCCCATCTCTTATAAGACCACGTCACCTAAACTAAAAGGCATATTTAACATACCCACTAGCCCATCTCTTATAAGACCATGTCACCTAAACTAAAAGGCATATCTAACATACCCACTAGCCCATCTCTTATAAGACCATGTCACCTAAACTAAAAGGCATATCTAATATACCCACTAGCCCATCTCTTATAAGACCATGTCACCTAAACTAAAAGGCATATCTAACATACCCACTAGCCCATCTCTTATAAGACCATGTCACCTAAACTAAAAGGCATATCTAACATACCCACTAGCCCATCTCTTATAAGACCACCCATTATCCAATGAAAATGTGGTATTATAAGATGAGTGGCCTCCCTTGAGGGAGACAGTTTAGTAATATTTTACTATCTCAGTACATCTGAAATCTGATCTGATAAGAGGGGTGGTCTTTAGTGAGAGTGGCCTTATAAGACAGGGACTACTTTACCCTGTCTAAAATAACACATTCTTTGTATGCATGTAATATATGCTTCACTCCATGACAATCAAATCTAATTGTGTTTAAGTCCAAGGGATCTATGTTTTACTTCAAAATAAAAGAGTATTCAAGTTGTGCAGGATGAATTAAATAGATTAAATTTTTTTCCAATGCCAGTAATTCAATTAAATATGATATAAACCTGAGATATTTCCTAAAATATTTATCTAAATGTGACCATTAACTGTAAATGTAATCTTGTCATATCACTGTGTTTATAACAAATGTAATACGACGGGTGCCACTAGAGGAGCAGGAACTGCTTACCCCTTTCAGAGCACCTGGGCTCATCCGTGGTTTTCAGTGGGGTTCGTGTTGCTTGATCTTTAGTTGTCTGTGTAGTGTTTTATACGTCATTGTTTGTCCTTTTTCTACATGTTTTATGTTGTTTTTTGTTAAAAATTTGTTGTTCGTCTCATACTCTATGGAGGGCCCGGGTGGCTCAATGAGTTAGGTTAGTTGGATTACCTAGCAACTCATACAAGCCTATCACCAATACAGCGTGGGTTTGTAAATTACAAAAAAGGGTGCACTCGACTCGCAGCTGCAAGTGATAAAGTTTACCAGTTGCTTGCCCATGGTCGATGGTTCTCTCCGAGTACTCCGACTTCTTCCACCACTAAAACTGGTCGCCATGATATAGCTGAAATATTGCTGAAAGTGGCGTTAAAACACCAAAAATCTAAATCAAAAATCAATCATACTCTATGCCCATCCATGTTTGTGTGATGGACAATAATCAAGCTCTTCACCTGTGGTCAGTCCATTTGTCCATGTGTCCATCTGAGAATATACTTATAGATACGACAGTTGGCAATGTTTAATGTTAACTTCTATCCTGTAGACAGGGACAATTTCTAAATGTGAGAGGAGAGAAGACTTCAGAGAAGACATTTTATAATGTATTGATGAAGGCTAGTAACAACTGGCAAGACACTAAAGTATTTGATTACTGTTGTGCAGAAAGTTTGCTGATTAATGAAAAGGGTAAGAAATTAATTACAGTAAGACTACAACATCAGCAGACACAGTTGAAGGATTCAGAGCTGCTGTCAAGCTCTGGAAGACACTGAACAACAACAGCAGTAAAACTACAACATCAGCGGACACAGTTGAAGGATTCAGAGCTGCAGGTCAGTGGTTTTCTCCGGCTACTCTGGACACTGAACAACAACAACAACGTGTACATAATTTTAAATGTAAATTGGAGATTGTTTTGAATATAGATAATATAGAGAGAACTTGCTGTGTTGTCCAACGCTGAGTAAAGTTTTAAAGTGGAACCAAATACATTCGTTTAACGAATCCGGTTCTTTACCTGGAAGAAGAAGATAATTCTATTATCCCAAACTAAAACAAAATTTTTTTACTTGATGAGTTATTGTGATTTCATCTATTTCTCGTCCATGTCAATTTTCGTGTATTTGGCAGAAACTGAGTAGTTTGTTAATATTTGAATTCATGGTTTTGACATTGGCAAATGACTTCTTCTGTTATTTACACTTATCACCACTAAAGTTGTGAGTTCGAACCCTGTTCATGGCTAGATGTACTCGATACAACATTATGTGATAAAGTTTGTTAGTTTTCTCTGGGTACTCTAGATCTGGTTTCCTCCACCAATAAAACTGATCGCCATGATATAATTGAAATATTGTTAAAAGTGATGTTAAACACCATACACCTAAACCAAACCTTATTTACTCATTTCATTATGTTCATTGTTCACCAAATTTCATGGTGTGATTGAAGAAATGAAAATACAAAAATTGGTATTCGATGAATAAAAATGACTTCACAGTAAGTGAAATTCTTATCTCTTGGTTCTATTTATAGCTTTTTGTTCTTCTTAAATGAAATTCATGTCCCTTTGGCTTTAATTTAATAATGATTGGCATTTAAAAAAAATTGAGCAATTCAATTGAATGACATATATAATGTTGCATCGAGTACACCTCACCACAAGCAGGTTTCGAACTCACAACTTTATTGGTAATACACACTCTGATTGTATAGGTAGATGTAGATACAACTACCTTATGATTACGACCAAGACGGTCCCTCAGGAGTAATTGGACCAAAATGTTATATGATATACTTTTGTAATGACATATAAACATTTTATGTATTATTTATAGGAGGTAAAGATTATGCTCCATTTTATCATGTGTTTTTGGAGTTTAATTCTGAGTATGGGGATATGTTACTGACTGAAGATCAGAAAAATGAGGTAACTTTACTATGATCCATAATACGTAAAAAGGAAATAGTTCAGGCACAGCAAGTATATGGCTGTTCTTCATCTCACAGGCACCTTGATGGTTGGTTGGTTTTATGGTGCTTAATGCCACTTTCAACAATATTTCAGTTATATCGTGACGGTCAGTTTTATTGATGGAGGGAAACCAGAGGACCCAGAGAAAACCACCGGCCTGTCGCAAGTCACTGACAAACTTTATCACATAATGTTGTACACCTCGCCCTGATCGAGATTAGAACTCACAACATTAGTGGTGATAGGCACTGATTGCATAGGTAGTTGGAAATCCAACTACCATACGATCACAGCCATGACGGTCCCACAGGCACCTTGAAAGAGATTTAATGATGTCATGTACTGAACATTAGAACAATAATTTCTTTGATTTGTTAATTGTCAAAAGTTTTTGTTTATAGCTGTACATAAAATTCTATACACTACTAATTTTTCTTTTCTTTTCTTGTCAATTTTGAAGATTTAGCAGTTTACAATTTTTAAAGTCTTTAAATTAAATTAAAAAAAAATGATTTGGTATAATAACTTGATGGTACTATTTCTAATGAAAAAATCTTGCTTTATGATAATGAGTTGTATAAGGTATTAATGTATGGTAGCATGTAAAATCTTTCCTTTACTAATGTATTTACTGGACGCAAAAGTTTTAAAATCGCTACTTTAAACATTATATATTTGTTTATTTAGTGTGTACCGTAATATGGTAACATATTTGCAGACATAAATAAGAAACGTTTGAGGATACCAAAGGGGTAATCAAAAGCCTTAAATCGAGGGACAGACAACACAATGGCCAAAAATACACAATGATCGATAAACCACTACACAGAAATCTAAAGATTGAGAAACACGATTCCATGAAAAAAAAGGGAATGAAATAAGGTGCTCCTAAAGGGTCAGTTGTTCCTGAATTCAGATTTTGCAGACATAAGGATTTAGTATTTGCAGAAATAAGTAATAATTTTGTTGAAATTCAGGTATATAAGTTGCTATGGACAATACATAAATACTAAGAATTGAAATCAGTCCATTTTTTTGGCGGTAAGAAGAGTTTGAAGATACCAAAGGGGCAATCAGAATCTGTAAATCGAAGAAGGACAAACAGCACAATGGCCAAAAGAAAAAGGACAAAAAGATAAACAACGATCTACAAAACATTACACATAAAACTAAAGATCGAGTAACACGAACACCACTAAAAACAAACAACGATCTACAAAACATACATATAAAACTAAAGATCGAGTAACACGAACACCACTAAAAACAAATAACGATCTACAAAACATACATATAAAACTAAAGATCGAGTAACGCAAACTAAAGATCGAGTAACACGAACCCTACTAAAAACCGGGGATGAACTCAGGTGCTCCAAAGGGTAAGCGGTTCCTGCTCCACTAGTGGCACCCGTCGTGTTAATCTAGTTACAAACCCGATGATAAGTCATGAATGAGGAAAGGTCCGGGAAGTGTTTTCGACAAGTGGAAAATTTCCTTTATAGACATGAATTAAAGACATACTTTTTTTCTATTACAGATTGATAACATCTTATGTAACATGTCTTATGTCTACGGATCATTTAGAAAGAAAGGCAGCATTCAGAAGATGATGGTATATACAGTTAAGCCAGGCACATTCCAAGGGTTAAGGCAGTTTGCCATAGAAACCACCACAGCATCAGCCAATCAGTATAAAATACCAAGAGTTGTCAAAACTAGGGAGGCTGCCGCTTTTATGATGAAAAATGTGATTCAATAAATATACGCTGTAAATTGTTTTTACGGTAATTCATAGCTCACCTGGCCAACGGCGTGAAAAATTATATGTCATCATCGTCCGTTATCCATCGGTATGTTCGTTTTCCTAACATTTTTTAATTCATGAATTTAGACTGTAAACATTAATGTTAAAAAACATAGCTCTCCTGGTCAAAGACCTTGTGAATGCATGGATATTTTTGACATCATCGTCACCTGTTGTTTGTTGTTTGTTTTTTTAACTGTTTTTTTTTTAATTTTAAATTTATTTTGGAAACTGTTTAGTCACATAGCATTGAACTGAACAATTATGATTTTTATATACTAATGAAGTTGGTGTCCTTAATGATGAGCTATCATGGGTCCCACTAGGGGGAAATAAGCTAATAATTAAAAATCTCTGTCTGATGAGTGGGTAATTAATGTGATATTGTATTTGGCTTAAAGCCAACATTGTAATATGAATATTTATCCCCGGTTTGAAAATTAAAACAACTTTTGATTGGTTAAAACCCCGGATATAAAAACCCATATTCCCAGATGTTGCTAGGCCATATTACCGGGTGTAACTAGCCATTTAACCAATCAAATGTTGTTATAATTTTCAAAACGGAGATAATATGACGTTAAAGCTTGCGACGTTGCACTCCAAAATCAAATTTAGTTAATTTTGGCTATATATTGAATATAAAGCTGTTACTTTGATCAACTGTAGGGTTCTACCAAAGGTAGTACCCTACACCGGGTAAAAAACACTCTAAATTTTCATATTTTTAACACAATTTTTCCAAAAACAAAGAAAATGCAATTTGCATGGGCGGGCGGGGTCCAAAATGACTTATCTTTGACTATAACCGGGGATAAATTTGTTATCTACGTTCCTATCCGTAGATATGGAGATTTTAACACCCTACAGTAGCCTGTACACCCTTCGGCTGTGCTTCAGGGTGCTAAAATCTCCATATCTACGGATAGGAACGTAAATAACTTATAATATGTTACAAATGAAGTTCCAGGCTCTGTGAGGTACATCCCCCGTGGGTTCCAAAGTGTAACATAGGGGGACAGATTTTTAAAATTCCAGGGGTCCAAAGTGTAACATAGGGTAAAAGTTAAAAAAAAAGAAGTTTTTTGAAGGAATCAGGAATGAAAATGCAATTGTATTTAACAAAAAGCATCCAGGATATTTAAGGTCCACTTTTATGGGGTACAAATGATGACATTTGCCACATATTGAATAGATTAAAAAATATTCTATACCAGCTGAGCGATCCAGGCTTTTGTGAGTCACTAGTTTATAATCAGTATTTTTAATTCCTTTAACAGTATAAATATAATTAGATATCAGTATTATAAACAAGAGAATTGTTTTTTTAATGTTGTTGGTTAACAGCAAATCAAATACATTTACAGTGGAACCTGTCTAATCCGACACACCAAGGGAACAGGAAAATGTGTCCGACTACTTTGGATCATAAATTTTTGTCGGATGTCACAGGATGTCAGAAAATTCAGGTGTCGGATTGCACAAGTTCCATTGTACCTATATTTTAAATATTGCTATACAAATGTGATATATATGAGTAATATTGTATGTACCTGGAAGTTTCTTTGTTTTTATAATTTATTTATATTTCTAAGAACATATTTATATATACACAATTCTGTATACACCATGTTTTAGTACTCAAAAGAAATGCATCAGTTGTATAATGGTTAGCCTCAAGTGCAGTAAGATCATGGGTTAGAGCCCCTGATTGGGTCAAACCAAAGACTATAACATTGGTATTTATTACTTCTCCACTGAGCACACAGAATTTTTTTTAATAATTTGTTTATATTTCTAAGAACATATATAGGCAATCAGCATTAAGGAGAAAGAGCAAAGACTGGTTGGCTTGGAATCAGGATAATGTGTCAAAGTGGAGCGACATGTCTACACACAGACTGTTGTTTTAGTGAGCTAGCACTGTAAAAAAATCCAACTAAGCATGTTGATTTAGTACAAAGTCGTCATTGTTATCATCTCAGCTGTAACTTCTTCTCTCCATAATATGGCTGAAAATTGCTCATTTGGTGACAATGTAAATATACAAGTTTGATTTTGATAAATATAATATTAGAGTCAATATTAAGCTGAAACTATTTTGACATCGATATTCTTTCTCTCCAACTGTATTTCACAAAATTGACAATCCATTTGTTACTTGCCTTAGACTTACATGTACTTCAAATCTATGATATAATATATAATCCTTTACAGTATGAGCATAATAAGATATTAATATTATAAACAAGAGAATAGTTTTTTTGAATGTTGCTTGATATTTGCTGTTTGACAGGTAATCAAATACGAGTACATGTATTTTAAATATTGATATACAAATGTCATATAAATGAGTAATATTGTATGTACCTGGAAGTTTCTTTTTTTATAATTTATTTATATTTCAAAGAACAGATTTATATATACACAACTCTGTATACACCATGTTTTAGTACTCAAGAGAAATGCTTTGTGGTATAATGGTTGGCAAGCTCGCCTCGAGTGCAGTAGATCATGGGTTCGAACCCTGGTCGGGTCAAGCCGACGACTATGAAATTGGTATTTGTTGCTTCTCTGCTAGCGTTTTCCAAACTGACTAAAATCACACCTCTCACTTGCTCCCCCTTTTATCAATACAATGTATGTCACGACGTGACCTATCAGTAAAAGGGGGAACAAGTGAGAGATGTTATCGTACGAGGCGTGGACGGACGGACGAACATCGGTATGCCATAATAAGCCCGTATTTTGACGGGCGTATACAAATGAATGGCCCATATCCTGAAATTACGAATATATCATTTTTGGCCAAATTATTTTTCAAAACTTTCATCAGTTTAGAGCCTCTAGTTTGTAATTTACAAAGCTGGGCACGAATCCATGCCGTATTGGTGATAGGCTTGTATGAGTTGTTAGGTAATCCAACTACCTAACTCATTAAGCCACCAGGGACCTCTGCTTTAAAGGTAATTAATATTGTGTTGTGATGCAGTTGTCCTAATATTGTTTGTAATTACTGTGGCTGGTATGAAAATTCATCCATATACTGTATTTGTTATTTATAAGTCACTGTTAATGATAACAGTGCAATAAAATATTTTTTATAGAAATGAAAATGTCAAATTTCAAACTTTTTATGAATTTTATTTCGACCTGAATACGTATGAAATATTTTCTGTCTGACATTAAACAACCAACAATTAAATCACTCAATTTTCTCACAATATTACAAGTTTAATTATAAAAAGAACATTAAACAGTGATGATCAACAATTCTGCCAATATTAGCAAAGTGAACAATCACCTTGGCAACCAAATGATACAGCAAGCTTAAAAATAGGTCACAAAGCTCTTAGATATAGGTCACTACATACAAAACATCACACAACCACAATAAACACACGACTCATTCTAAAGTGGAATATATTGAAAGTAAAATACAAATATGAACTCCTAGTTATACTTTTCAGCACTTATTCTCTCCAATAAGATTCCAAGTTCAAGGGAAGGTCCCGGGTGACTCAATGAGTTAGGTAGATGGATTACCTAGCAACTCATACAAGCCTATCGGCAATATGGCGTGGGTTCGCGCTCGGCTTTGTAAATTACAAAAAAGGGTGCACTCGACTCGCAGCCGCAAGTGATAAAGCTTACCAGTTGTTTGCCCATGGTCGATGGTTCTCCCTGGGTACTCCGGCTTCTTCCACCACTAAAACTGGTCGCCATGATATAGCTGAAATCTAAATATAAAATCTATTTTTTTATTTTTTTTATTATTTCATATATATATGAACAAAGAAAGATAACTCTAACTATTTCATGACAAAAAATTTATTATTGAATTATTGAATTGAACAATTGATAGGTTTTGTCAGGTTCTACGAATCTCTACTAACTTTACTTATGTAAGTTTTTCATACATCAATATTTTATTTCTTTTTATCTCACCTTGCCAAAGGCAATGTGAGCTATTGCCATCACTTAGTCTGTCGTCCGTCATCGTCGTCCATTTGTAAACATTTTACATTTTAATCTTCTTCTCTGAAACCCCTTAGCCAAATGAACTGAAACTTGGTAGGAAGCATCTATGTAAGGTCCTCTATAAAGTTTGTTCATTTCGTCCCGATCCGTTATCAAACATGGCCACCACAGGCAATTCTTGTTTCTAATTGGCCGATTTCTTAAAAATCTTCTCCTCTGAAATTGCATGATCAAATGAACCGAAACTTGGTAGAAAGCATATATAGAAGGTCCTCTGTAAAGAGTGCTCATTTCGTCCCGATCCGTTAACAAATATGGCCACCATAGGCAATTCTTGTTTCTGATTGCTTGAGTTCTAAAAAATCTTCTCCTCTGAAACTGCTTTCTGGGTACTCTGGTTTCCTCCAACAATAAAACTGACTTCCACAATATAACTGAAATATTGTTGAAAGTGGTGTTAAACACCATAACCCTAACCTCCGCCCCCTGTATCTTGATATTATCATTTTCATCTGACAGTAGAGTAAGTTGGCAACCAAATGATACAGCAAGCTTAAAAATAGGTCACAAAGCTTTTAGATATAGGTCACTACATACAAAACATCACACAACCACAATAAACACACGACTCGTGGAATATATTGAAAGTAAAATACAAATATGAGCTCTTAGTTATACTTTTCAGCACTTATTTTCTCCAATAAGATTCCAAGTTCAAGGGAAGGTCCCGGGTGACTCAATGAGTTAGGTAGTTGGATTACCTAGCAACTCATAAAAGCCTATCGGCAATACAGCATGGGTTCGCTCCCGGCTTTGTAAATTACAAAAAAGGTGCAAAATCAACCAAGTTCAAGGGGGTTGTGTAATTGTTTTATTTAGACATTTCAAACAGAGGAAGGAATTTCCTTATAATCAAAGTAAAGAAACAGAAACATCAGTTGTATTTATGTTCTTCATCTCAAACCCTAGTTAGTATTAAACTGTCCATAGCCTAAGTTTGACGATACTAAAGGCTATCTTCATCTCATACCCTAGTTAGTATTAAACTGTCCATAGCCTAAGTTAGACGATACCAAAGGCTATCTTCTTCTCATACCCTAGTTAGTATTAAACTATCCATAGCCTAAGTTTGACGATACCAAAGGCTATCTTCTTCTCAAACCCTAGTTAGTATTAAACTGTCCATAGCCTAAGTTTGACGATACCAAAGGCTATCTTCTTCTCATACCCTAGTTAGTATTAAACTGTCCATAGCCTAAGTTTGACGATATCAAAGGCTATCTTCTTCTCATAACCTAGTTAGTATTAAACTGTCCATATCCTAAGTTTGACGATACCAAAGGCTATCTTCATCTCATACCCTAGTTAGTATTAATCTGTCCATAGCCTAAGTTTGACGATACCAAAGCCTATCTTCTTCTCATACCCTACTTAGTATTAAACTGTCCATAGCCTAAGTTTGACGATACCAAAGGCTATCTTCTTCTCATACCCTAGTTAGTATTAAACTCTCCATAGCCTAAGTTTGACGATACCAAAGGCTATCTTCTTCTCATACCCTAGTTGGTATTAAACTGTTCAGAGCCTAAGTTTGACGATACCAAAGGCTATCTTCATCTCATACCCTACTTAGTATTAAACTGTCCATAGCCTAAGTTTGACGATACCAAAGGCTATCTTCTTCTCACACCCTACTTAGTATTAAACTGTCCATAGCCTAAGTTTGACGATACCAAAGGCTATCTTCTTCTCATACCCTACTTAGTATTAAACTGTCCATAGCCTAAGTTTGACGATACCAAAGGCTATCTTCTTCCCCTACCCTAGTTAGTATTAATATGTCCATAGTCTAAGTTTGACGATACCAAAGGCTATCTTCTGCTCATTCACTAGTTAGTATTAATCTGTCCATTGCCTAAGTTTGACGATACCAATGACTATCTTCATCTCAAACCCTAGTTAGTATTAAACTGTCCATAGCCTAAGTTTGACGATACCAAAGGCTATCTTCTTCTCATACCCTACTTAGTATTAAACTGTCAATAGCCTAAGTTTGACGATACCAAAGGCTATCTTCTTCTCATACCCTAGTTAGTATTAAACTGTCCATAGCCTAAGTTTGACGATACCAAAGGCTATCTTCTTCTCATACCCTAGTTAGTATTAATCTGTCCATAACCTAAGTTTGACGATACTGAATGCTATCTTCTTCTCATACCCTAGTTAGTATTAATCTGTCCATAGCCAAAGTTTGACGATACCAAAGGCTATCTTCTTCTCATACCCTAGTTAGTATTAAACTGTCCATAGCCTAAGTTTGACGATACCAAAGGCTATCTTCTTCTCATACCCTAGTTAGTATTAAACTGTCCATAGCCTAAGTTTGACGATATCAAAGGCTATCTTCTTCTCATACCCTAGTTAGTATTAAACTGTCCATATCCTAAGTTTGACGATACCAAAGGCTATCTTCATCTCATACCCTAGTTAGTATTAATCTGTCCATAGCCTAAGTTTGACGATACCAAAGCCTATCTTCTTCTCATACCCTACTTAGTATTAAACTGTCCATAGCCTAAGTTTGACGATACCAAAGGCTATCTTCTTCTCATACCCTAGTTAGTATTAAACTCTTCAGAGCCTAAGTTTGACAATACCAAAGGCTATCTTCATCTCATACCCTACTTAGTATTAAACTGTCCATAGCCTAAGTTTGACGATACCAAAGGCTATCCTCTTCTCATACCCTACTTAGTATTAAACTGTCCATAGCCTAAGTTTGACGATACCAAAGGCTATCTTCTTCTCACACCCTACTTAGTATTAAACTGTCCATAGCCTAAGTTTGACGATACCAAAGGCTATCTTCTTCTCATACCCTACTTAGTATTAAACTGTCCATAGCCTAAGTTTGACGATACCAAAGGCTATCTTCTTCTCATACTCTAGTTAGTATTAATCTGTCCATTGCCTAAGTTTGACGATACCAAAGGCTATCTTCTTCTCATACCCTAGTTAGTATTAATCTGTCCATAGCCTAAGTTTGACGATACCAAAGACTATCTTCATCTCAAACCCTAGTTAGTATTAATCTGTCCATAGCCTAAGTTTGACGATACCAAAGGCTATCTTCTTCTCATACCCTAGTTAGTATTAAACTGTCCATAGCCTAAGTTTGACGATACCAAAGGCTATCTTCTTCTCATACCCTAGTTATTATTAATCTGTCCATAACCTAAGTTTGACGATACTGAATGCTATCTTCTTCTCATACCCTAGTTAGTATTAATCTGTCCATAGCCTAAGTTTGACGATACCAAAGGCTATCTTCTTCTCATGCCCTAGTTAGTTTTAAACTGTCCATATCCTAAGTTTGACGATACCAAAGGCTATCTTCATCTCATACCCTAGTTAGTATTAATCTGTCCATAGCCTAAGTTTGACGATACCAAATGCTATCTTCTTCTCGTACCCTAGTTAGTATTAAACTGTCCATAGCCTAAGTTTGACGATACCAAAGCCTATCTTCTTCTCATACCCTAGTTAGTATTAAACTGTCCATAGCCTAAGTTTGACGATACCAAAGGCTATCTTCTTCTCATACCCTAGTTAGTATTAAACTGTCCATAGCCTAAGTTTGACGATATCAAAGGCTATCTTCTTCTCATACCCTAGTTAGTATTAAACTGTCCATATCCTAAGTTTGACGATACCAAAGGCTATCTTCATCTCATACCCTAGATAGTATTAATCCGTCCATAGCCTAAGTTTGACGATACCAAAGCCTATCTTCTTCTCATACCCTACTTAGTATTAAACTGTCCATAGCCTAAGTTTGACGATACCAAAGGCTATCTTCTTCTCATACCCTAGTTAGTATTAAACTGTCCATAGCCTAAGTTTGACGATACCAAAGGCTATCTTCTTCTCATACCCTAGTTGGTATTAAACTGTTCAGAGCCTAAGTTTGACGATACCAAAGGCTATCTTCATCTCATACCCTACTTAGTATTAAACTGTCCATAGCCTAAGTTTGACGATACCAAAGGCTATCCTCTTCTCATACCCTACTTAGTATTAAACTGTCCATAGCCTAAGTTTGACGATACCAAAGGCTATCTTCTTCTCACACCCTACTTAGTATTAAACTGTCCATAGCCTAAGTTTGACGATACCAAAGGCTATCTTCTTCTCATACCCTACTTAGTATTAAACTGTCCATAGCCTAAGTTTGACGATACCAAAGGCTATCTTCTTCTCATACCCTAGTTAGTATTATTCTGTCCATAGTCTAAGTTTGACGATACCAAAGGCTATCTTCTGCTCATTCACTAGTTAGTATTAATCTGTCCATTGCCTAAGTTTGACGATACCAATGACTATCTTCATCTCAAACCCTAGTTAGTATTAAACTGTCCATAGCCTAAGTTTGACGATACCAAAGGCTATCTTCTTCTCATACCCTAGTTAGTATTAAACTGTCCATAGCCTAAGTTTGACGATACCAAAGGCTATCTTCTTCTCATACCCTAGTTAGTATTAATCTGTCCATAACCTAAGTTTGACGATACTGAATGCTATCTTCTTCTCATACCCTAGTTAGTATTAATCTGTCCATAGCCTAAGTTTGACGATACCAAAGGCTATCTTCTTCTCATGCCCTAGTTAGTTTTAAACTGTCCATATCCTAAGTTTGACGATACCAAAGGCTATCTTCATCTCATACCCTAGTTAGTATTAAACTGTCCATAGCCTAAGTTTGACGATATCAAAGGCTATCTTCATCTCATACCCTAGTTAGTATTAATCTGTCCAGAGCCTAAGTTTGACGATACCAAAGCCTATCTTCTTCTCATACCCTACTTAGTATTAAACTGTCCATAGCCTAAGTTTGACGATACCAAAGGCTATCTTCTTCTCATACCCTAGTTAGTATTAAACTGTCCATAGCCTAAGTTTGACGATACCAAAGGCTATCTTCTTCTCATACCCTAGTTGGTATTAAACTGTTCAGAGACTAAGTTTGACGATACCAAAGGCTATCTTCATCTCATACCCTAGTTAGTATTAAACTGTCCATAGCCTAAGTTTGACGATACCAAAGGCTATCCTCTTCTCATACCCTACTTAGTATTAAACTGTCCATAGCCTAAGTTTGACGATACCAAAGGCTATCTTCTTCTCACACCCTACTTAGTATTAAACTGTCCATAGCCTAAGTTTGACGATACCAAAGGCTATCTTCTTCTGAAACCCTAGTTAGTATTAATTTGTCCAGAGCCTAAGTTTGACGATACCAAAGGCTATCTTCTTCTCATACCCTAGTTAGTATTAAACAGTCCATAGCCTAAGTTTGACGATACCAAAGGCTATCTTCATCTCATACCCTAGTTAGTATTAATCTGTCCAGAGACTAAGTTTGACGATACCAAAGGCTATCTTCTTCTCAAACCCTAGTTAGTATTAATCTGTCCAGAGCCTAAGTTTGACGATACCAAAGGCTATCTTCTTCTCATACCCTAGTTAGTATTAATCTGTCCATAGCCTAAGTTTGACGATACCAAAGGCTATCTTCTTCTCATACCCTAGTTAGTATTAATCTGTCCATAGCCTAAGTTTGACGATACCAAAGGCTATCTTCTTCTCAAACCCTAGTTAGTATTAATCTGTCCAGAGCCTAAGTTTGACGATACCAAAGGCTATCTTCTTCTCATACCCTAGTTAGTATTAATCTGTCCATAGCCTAAGTTTGACGATACCAAAGGCTATCTTCTTCTCAAGCCCTAGTTAGTATTAATCTGTCCATAGCCTAAGTTTGACGATACCAAAGGCTATCTTCTTCTCATACACTAGTTAGTATTAATCTGTCCATTGCCTAAGTTTGACGATACCAAAGACTATCTTCATCTCAAACCCTAGTTAGTATTAAACTGTCCATAGCCTAAGTTTGAAGATACCAAAGGCTATCTTCTTCTCATACCCTAGTTAGTATTAATCTGTCCATAGCCTAAGTTTGACGATACCAAAGGCTATCTTCTTCTAATACCTTTGTTAGTATTAATCTGTCCATTGCCTAAGATTGACGATACCAAAGACTATTTTCATCTCAAACCCTAGTTAGTATTAAACTGTCCATAGCCTAAGTTTGACGATACCAAAGGCTATCTTCTTCTCATACCCTACTTAGTATTAAACACTCCATAGCCTAAGTTTGACGATACCAAAGGCTATCTTCTTCTCATACCCTAGTTAGTATTAAACTGTCCAGAGCCTAAGTTTGACGATACCAAAGGCTATCTTTATCTCATACCCTAGTTAGTATTAATCTGTCCAGAGCCGAAGTTTGACGATACCAAAGGCTATCTTCTTCTCAAACCCTAGTTAGTATTAATCTGTCCAGAGCCTAAGTTTGACGATACCAAAGGCTATCTTCTTCTGAAACCCTATTTAGTATTAATCTGTCCATAGCCTAAGTTTGACGATACCAAAGGCTATCTTCTTCTCATACCCTAGTTAGTATTAATCTGTCCATAGCCTAAGTTTGACGATACCAAAGGCTATCTTCTTCTCAAACCCTACTTAGTATTAATCTGTCCAGAGCCTAAGTTTGACGATACCAAAGGCTATCTTCTTCTCATACCCTAGTTAGTATTAAACTGTCCATAGCCTAAGTTTGACGATACCAAAGGCTATCTTCTTCTCATACCCTAGTTAGTATTAATCTGTCCATAGCCTAAGTTTGACGATACCAAAGGCTATCTTCATCTCAAACCCTAGTTAGTATTAAACTGTCCATAGCCTAAGTTTGACGATACCAAAGGCCATCTTCTTCTCATACCCTACTTAGTATTAAACTGTCCATAGCCTAAGTTTGACGATACCAAAGGCTATCTTCTTCTCATACCCTACTTAGTATTAATCTGTCCATAGCCTAAGTTTGACGATACCAAAGGCTATCTTCTTCTCATGCTCTACTTAGAATTAAACTGTCCAGAGCCTAAGTTTGATGATACCAAAGGCTATCTTCATCTCATACCCTACTTAGTATTAATCTGTCCATAGCCTAAGTTTGACGATACCAAAGGCTATCTTCTTCTCATACCCTAGTTAGTATTAAACTGTCCAGAGCCTAAGTTTGATGATACCAAAGGCTATCTTCATCTCATACCCTAGTTAGTATTAATCTGTCCAGAGTCTAAGTTTGACGATACCAAAGGCTATCTTCTTCTCAAACCCTAGTTAGTATTAATCTGTCCAGTGCCTAAGTTTGACGATACCAAAGACTATCTTCTTCTCAAACCCTAGTTAGTATTAAACTGCCCAGAGCCTAAGTTTGACGATACCAAAGGCTATCTTCATCTCATACCCTAGTTAGTATTAATCTGTCCAGCGCCTAAGTTTGACGATACCAAAGGCTATCTTCTTCTCATACCCTAGTTAGTATTAATCTGTCCATAGCCTAAGTTTGACGATACCAAAGGCTATCTTCTTCTCATACCCTAGTTAGTATTAATCTGTCCATAGCCTAAGTTTGACGATACCAAAGGCTATCTTCTTCTCAAACCCTAGTTAGTATTAATCTGTCCAGAGCCTAAGTTTGACGATACCAAAGGCTATCTTCTTCTCATACCCTAGTTAGTATTAAACTGTCCATAGCCTAAGTTTGACGATACCAAAGGCCACCTTCTTCTCATACCCTACTTAGTATTAATCTGTCCATAGCCTAAGTTTGACGATACCAAAGGCTATCTTCTTCTCATACCCTACTTAGTATTAATCTGTCCATAGCCTAAGTTTGACGATACCAAAGGCTATCTTCTTCTCATGCCCTACTTAGAATTAAACTGTCCAGCGCCTAAGTTTGATGATACCAAAGGCTATCTTCATCTCATACCCTACTTAGTATTAATCTGTCCATAGCCTAAGTTTGACGATACCAAAGGCTATCTTCTTCTCATACACTAGTTAGTATTAAACTGTCCAGAGCCTAAGTTTGATGATACCAAAGGCTATCTTCATCTCATACCCTAGTTAGTATTAATTTGTCCAGAGTCTAAGTTTGACGATACCAAAGGCTATCTTCTTCTCAAACCCTAGTTAGTATTAATCTGTCCAGTGCCTAAGTTTGACGATACCAAAGACTATCTTCTTCTCAAACCCTAGTTAGTATTAAACTGCCCAGAGCCTAAGTTTGACGATACCAAAGGCTATCTTCATCTCATACCCTAGTTAGTATTAAACTGCCCAGAGACTAAGTTTGACGATACCAAAGGCTATCTTCATCTCATACCCTAGTTAGTATTAAACTGTCCATAGCCTAAGTTTGACGATACCAAAGGCTATCTTCATCTCATACCCTAGTTAGTATTAATCTGTCCAGAGCCTAAGTTTGACGATACCAAAGGCTATCTACTTCTCATACCCTAGTTAGTATTAATCTGTCCATAGCCTAAGTTTGACGATACCAAAGGCTATCTTCTTCTCATGCCCTAGTTAGTATTAATCTGTCCATAGCCTAAGTTTGACGATACCAAAGGCTATCTTCTTCTCATACCCTAGTTAGTATTAATCTGTCCATAGCCTAAGTTTGACGATACCAAAGGCTATCTTCCTCTCATACCCTACTTAGTATTAAACTATCCATAGCCTACGTTTGGCGATACCAAAGGCTATTTTCTTCTCATACCCTACTTAGTATTAAACTGTCCATAGCCTAAGTTTGACGATACTAAAGGCTATCTTCTTCTCATACCCTAGTTAGTATTAATCTGTCCATAGCCTAATTTGACGATACCAAAGGCTATCTTCTTCTCATACCCTACTTAGTATTAAACTGTCCATGGCCTAAGTTTGACGATACCAAAGGCTATCTTCTTCTCATACCCTAGTTAGTATTAAACTGTCCATAGCCTAAGTTTGACGATACCAAAGGCTATCTTCTTCTCATACCCTAGTTAGTATTAAACTGTCCATATCCTAAGTTTGACGATACCAAAGGCTATCTTCATCTCATACCCTAGTTAGTATTAAACTGTCCATAGCCTAAGTTTGACGATACCAAAGGCTATCTTCTTCTCATACCCTACTTAGTATTAAACTGTCCATAGCCTAAGTTTGACGATACCAAAGGCTATCTTCTTCTGAAACCCTAGTTAGTATTAATATGTCAGAGCCTAAGTTTGACGATGCCAAAGGCTATCTTCTTCTCATACCCTAGTTAGTATTAAACTGTCCAGAGCCTAAGTTTGACGATACCAAAGGCTATCTTTATCTCATACCCTAGTTAGTATTAATCTGTCCAGAGCCGAAGTTTGACGATACCAAAGGCTATCTTCTTCTCAAACCCTAGTTAGTATTAATCTGTCCAGAGCCTAAGTTTGACGATACCAAAGGCTATCTTCTTCTGAAACCCTATTTAGTATTAATCTGTCCATAGCCTAAGTTTGACGATACCAAAGGCTATCTTCTTCTCATACCCTAGTTAGTATTAATCTGTCCATAGCCTAAGTTTGACGATACCAAAGCTATCTTCTTCTCAAACCCTACTTAGTATTAATCTGTCCAGAGCCTAAGTTTGACGATACCAAAGGCTATCTTCTTCTCATACCCTAGTTAGTATTAAACTGTCCATAGCCTAAGTTTGACGATACCAAATGCTATCTTCTTCTCATACCCGAGTTAGTATTAATCTGTCCATAGCCTAAGTTTGACGATACCAAAGGCTATCTTCATCTCAAACCCTAGTTAGTATTAAACTGTCCATAGCCTAAGTTTGACGATACCAAAGGCCATCTTCTTCTCATACCCTACTTAGTATTAAACTGTCCATAGCCTAAGTTTGACGATACCAAAGGCTATCTTCTTCTCATACCCTACTTAGTATTAATCTGTCCATAGCCTAAGTTGGACGATACCAAAGGCTATCTTCATCTCATGCTCTACTTAGAATTAAACTGTCCAGAGCCTAAGTTTGATGATACCAAAGGCTATCTTCATCTCATACCCTACTTAGTATTAATCTGTCCATAGCCTAAGTTTGACGATACCAAAGGCTATCTTCTTCTCATACCCTAGTTAGTATTAAACTGTCCAGAGCCTAAGTTTGATGATACCAAAGGCTATCTTCATCTCATACCCTAGTTAGTATTAATTTGTCCAGAGTCTAAGTTTGACGATACCAAAGGCTATCTTCTTCTCAAACCCTAGTTAGTATTAATCTGTCCAGTGCCTAAGTTTGACGATACCAAAGACTATCTTCTTCTCAAACCCTAGTTAGTATTAAACTGCCCAGAGCCTAAGTTTGACGATACCAAAGGCTATCTTCATCTCATACCCTAGTTAGTATTAAACTGCCCAGAGACTAAGTTTGACGATACCAAAGGCTATCTTCATCTCATACCCTAGTTAGTATTAAACTGTCCATAGCCTAAGTTTGACGATACCAAAGGCTATCTTCATCTCATACCCTAGTTAGTATTAATCTGTCCAGAGCCTAAGTTTGACGATACCAAAGGCTATCTACTTCTCATACCCTAGTTAGTATTAATCTGTCCATAGCCTAAGTTTGACGATACCAAAGGCTATCTTCTTCTTATGCCCTAGTTAGTATTAATCTGTCCATAGCCTAAGTTTGACGATACCAAAGGCTATCTTCTTCTCATACCCTAGTTAGTATTAATCTGTCCATAGCCTAAGTTTGACGATACCAAAGGCTATCTTCTTCTCATACCCTACTTAGTATTAAACTATCCATAGCCTACGTTTGACGATACCAAAGGCTATTTTCTTCTCATACCCTACTTAGTATTAAACTGTCCATAGCCTAAGTTTGACGATACTAAAGGCTATCTTCTTCTCATACCCTAGTTAGTATTAATCTGTCCATAGCCTAAGTTTGACGATACCAAAGGCTATCTTCTTCTCATACCCTACTTAGTATTAAACTGTCCATGGCCTAAGTTTGACGATACCAAAGGCTATCTTCTTCTCATACCCTAGTTAGTATTAAACTGTCCATAGCCTAAGTTTGACGATACCAAAGGCTATCTTCTTCTCATACTCTAGTTAGTATTAAACTGTCCATATCTTAAGTTTGACGATACCAAAGGCTATCTTCATCTCATAACCTAGTTAGTATTAAACTGTCCATAGCCTAAGTTTGACGATACCAAAGGCTATCTTCTTCTCATACCCTAGTTAGTATTAAACTGTCCATAGCCTAAGTTTGACGATACCAAAGGCTATCTTCTTCTCATACCCTAGTTAGTATTAAACTGTCCATAGCCTAAGTTTGACGATACCAAAGGCTATCTTCTTCTCATACCCTAGTTAGTATTAAACTGTCCATATCTTAAGTTTGACGATACCAAAGGCTATCTTCATCTCATAACCTAGTTAGTATTAAACTGTCCATAGCCTAAGTTTGACGATACCAAAGGCTATCTTCTTCTCATACCCTAGTTAGTATTAAACTGTCCATATCTTAAGTTTGACGATACCAAAGGCTATCTTCATCTCATACCCTAGTTAGTATTAAACTGTCCATAGCCTAAGTTTGACGATACCAAAGGCTATCTTCTTCTCATACCCTAGTTAGTATTAATCTGTCCATAGCCTAAGTTTGACGATACCAAAGGCTATCTTCTTCTCAAACCCTACTTAGTATTAATCTGTCCAGAGCCTAAGTTTGACGATACCAAAGGCTATCTTCTTCTCATACCCTAGTTAGTATTAAACTGTCCATAGCCTAAGTTTGACGATACCAAAGGCTATCTTCTTCTCATACCCTAGTTAGTATTAATCTGTCCATAGCCTAAGTTTGACGATACCAAAGGCTATCTTCATCTCAAACCCTAGTTAGTATTAAACTGTCCATAGCCTAAGTTTGACGATACCAAAGGCTATCTTCTTCTCAAACCCTAGTTAGTATTAATCTGTCCAGTGCCTAAGTTTGACGATACCAAAGACTATCTTCTTCTCAAACCCTAGTTAGTATTAAACTGCCCAGAGCCTAAGTTTGACGATACCAAAGGCTATTTTCATCTCATACCCTAGTTAGTATTAATCTGTCCAGCGCCTAAGTTTGACGATACCAAAGGCTATCTTCTTCTCATACCCTACTTAGTATTAATCTGTCCATAGCCTAAGTTTGACGATACCAAAGGCTATCTTCTTCTCATACCCTAGTTAGTATTAATCTGTCCATAGCCTAAGTTTGACGATACCAAAGGCTATCTTCTTCTCAAACCCTAGTTAGTATTAATCTGTCCAGAGCCTAAGTTTGACGATACCAAAGGCTATCTTCTTCTCATACCCTAGTTAGTATTAAACTGTCCAGAGCCTAAGTTTGACGATACCAAAGGCTATCTTCTTCTCATACCCTAGTTAGTATTAATCTGTCCAGAGCCTAAGTTTGACGATACCAAAGGCTATCTTCTTCTCAAACCCTAGTTAGTATTAATCTGTCCAGAGCCTAAGTTTGACGATACCAAAGGCTATCTTCTTCTCAAACCCTAGTTAGTATTAATCTGTCCATAGCCTAAATTTGACGATACCAAAGGCTATCTTCTTCTCATACCCTAGTTAGTATTAATCTGTCCATAGCCTAATTTTGACGATACCAAAGGCTATCTTCTTCTCAAACCCTAGTTAGTATTAATCTGTCCAGAGCCTAAGTTTGACGATACCAAAGGCTATCTTCTTCTCAAACCCTAGTTAGTATTAATCTGTCCAGAGCCTAAGTTCGACGATACTAAAGGCTATCTTCTTCTCATACCCTAGTTAGTATTAAACTGTCCATAGCCTAAGTTTGACGATACCAAAGGCTATCTTCTTCTCATACCCTAGTTAGTATTAATCTGTCCATAGCCTAAGTTTGACGATACCAAAGGCTATCTTCATCTCAAACTCTAGTTAGTATTAAACTGTCCATAGCCTAAGTTTGACGATACCAAAGGCTATCTTCTTCTCATACCCTACTTAGTATTAAACTGTCCATAGCCTAAGTTTGACGATACCAAAGGCTATCTTCTTCTCATACCCTACTTAGTATTAATCTGTCCATAGCCTAAGTTTGACGATACCAAAGGCTATCTACTTCTCATACCCTAGTTAGTATTAAACTGTCCAGAGCCTAAGTTTGATGATACCAAAGGCTATCTTCATCTCATACCCTAGTTAGTATTAATCTGTCCAGTGCCTAAGTTTGACGATACCAAAGACTATCTTCTTCTCAAACCCTAGTTAGTATTAAACTGCCCAGAGCCTAAGTTTGACGATACCAAAGGCTATCTTCTTCTCATACCCTAGTTATTATTAATCTGTCCAGCGCCTAAGTTTGACGATACCAATGCCTATCTTCTTCTCAAACCCTAGCTAGTATTAAACTGTCCAGAGACTAAGTTTGACGATACCAAAGGCTATCTTCATCTCATACCCTAGTTAGTATTAAACTGTCCATAGCCTAAGTTTGACGATTCCAAAGGCTAGATTCTTCTCATACCCTACTTAGTATTAAACTGTCCATAGCCTAAGTTTGACGATACCAAAGGCTATTTTCTTCTCATACCCTAGTTAGTATTAATCTGTCCAGAGTCTAAGTTAGAAGATACCAAAGGCTATCTTCTTCTCATACCCTAGTTAGTATTAAACTGTGCAGAGCCTAAGTTTGACGATACCAAAGGCTATCTTCTTCTCATACCCTAGTTAGTATTAATCTGTCCAGAGCCTAAGTTTGACGATACCAAAGGCTATCTTCTTCTCATACCCTAGTTAGTATTAATCTGTCAATAGCCTAAGTTTGACGATACCAAAGGCTATCTTCTTCTCATACCCTAGTTAGTATTAATCTGTCCATAGCCTAAGTTTGACGATACCAAAGGCTATCTTCTTCTCAAACCCTAGTTAGTATTAATCTGTCCCGAGCCTAAGTTTGACGATACCAAAGGCTATCTTCTTCTCATACCCTAGTTAGTATTAAACTGTCCATAGCCTAAGTTTGACGATACCAAAGGCTATCTTCTTCTCATACCCTAGTTAGTATTAATCTGTCCATAGCCTAAGTTTGACGATACCAAAGGCTATCTTCATCTCAAACTCTAGTTAGTATTAAACTGTCCATAGCCTAAGTTTGACGATACCAAAGGCTATCTTCTTCTCATACCCTACTTAGTATTAAACTGTCCATAGCCTAAGTTTGACGATACCAAAAGCTATCTTCTTCTCATACCCTACTTAGTATTAATCTGTCCATAGCCTAAGTTTGACGATACCAAAGGCTATCTTCTTCTCATACCCTAGTTAGTATTAAACTGTCCAGAGCCTAAGTTTGACGATACCAAAGGCTATCTTCTTCTCAAACCCTAGTTAGTATTAATCTGTCCAGTGCCTAAGTTTGACGATACCAAAGACTATCTTCTTCTCAAACACTAGTTAGTATTAAACTGCCCAGAGCCTAAGTTTGACGATACCAAAGGCTATCTTCATCTCATACCCTAGTTAGTATTAATCTGTCCAGCGCCTAAGTTTAACGATACCAATGCCTATCTTCTTCTCAAACCCTAGCTAGTATTAAACTGTCCAGAGACTAAGTTTGACGATACCAAAGGCTATCTTCATCTCATACCCTAGTTAGTATTAAACTGTCCATAGCCTAAGTTTGACGATTCCAAAGGCTAGATTCTTCTCATACCCTACTTAGTATTAAACTGTCCATAGCCTAAGTTTGACGATACCAAAGGCTATCTTCTTCTCATACCCTACTTAGTATTAAACTGTCCATGGCCTAAGTTTGACGATACCAAAGGCTATCTTCTTCTGAAACCCTAGTTAGTATTAATCTGTCCAGAGCCTAAGTTTGACGATACCAAAGGCTATCTTCTTCTCATACCCTAGTTAGTATTAAACTGTGCAGAGCCTAAGTTTGACGATACCAACGGCTATCTTCTTCTCAAACCCTAGTTAGTATTAATCTGTCCAGAGCCTAAGTTTGACGATACCAAAGGCTATCTTCTTCTCATACCCTAGTTAGTATTAATCTGTCCATAGCCTAAGTTTGACGATACCAAAGGCTATCTTCTTCTCATACCCTAGTTAGTATTAATCTGTCCATAGCCTAAGTTTGACGATACCAAAGGCTATCTTCTTCTCAAACCCTAGTTAGTATTAATCTGTCCAGAGCCTAAGTTTGACGATACCAAAGGCTATCTTCTTCTCATACCCTAGTTAGTATTAATCTGTCCATAGTCTAAGTTTGACGATACCAAAGGTTATCTTCTTCTCATACCCTAGTTAGTATTAATCTGTCCAGAGCCTAAGTTTGACGATACCAAAGGCTATCTTCTTCTCATACCCTAGTTAGTATTAATCTGTCCATAGCCTAAGTTTGACGATACCAAAGGCTATCTTCTTCTCATACCCTACTTCGTATTAAACTGCCCAGAGCCTAAGTTTGACGATACCAAAGGCTATCTTCATCTCATACCCTAGTTAGTATTAATGTGTCCAGAGCCTTAGTTTGACGATACCAAAGGCTATCTTCATCTCAAACCCTAGTTAGTATTAAACTGTCCATAGCCTAAGTTTGAGGATATCAAAGGCTATCTTCTTCTCATACCCTACTTAGTATTAAACTGTCCATAGCCTAAGTTTGAAGATACCAAAGGCTATCTTCTTCTCATACCCTACTTAGTATTAATCTGTCCATAGCCTAAGTTTGACGATACCAAAGGCTATCTTCTTCTCATACCCTAGTTAGTATTAAACTGTCCAGAGCCTAAGTTTGATGATACCAAAGGCTATCTTCATCTCATACCCTAGTTAGTATTATTCTGTCCAGAGCCTAAGTTTGACGATACCAAAGGCTATCTTCTTCTCATACCCTACTTAGTATTAATCTGTCCATAGCCTAAGTTTGACGATACCAAAGGCTATCTTTATCTCATACCCTAGTTAGTATTAAACTATCCAGAGCCTAAGTTTGACGATACCAAAGGCTATCTTCATCTCATACCCTAGTTAGTATTAATCTATGCAGAGCCTAAGTTTGACGATACCAAAGGCTATCTTCTTCTCAAACCCTAGTTAGTATTAAACTGTCCATAGCCTAAGTTTGACGATACTAAATGCTATCTTCTTCTCATACCCTAGTTAGTATTAATCTGTCCATAGCCTAAGTTTGACGATACCAAAGGCTATCTTCTTCTCATACCCTAGTTAGTATTAAACTGTCCATATCCGAAATTTGACGATACCAAAGGCTATCTTCTTCTCATACACTAGTTAGTATTAATCTGTCGATAGCCTAAATTTGACGATACCAAAGGCTATCTTCTTCTCATACCCTACTTAGTATTAAACTGTCCATAGCCTAAGTTTGACGATACCAAAGGCTATCTTCTTCTCATACCCTATTTAGTATTAAACTGTCCATAGCCTAAGTTTGACGATACCAAAGGCTATCTTCATCTCATACCCTAGTTAGTATTAAACTGTCCAGAGCCTAAGTTTGACGATACCAAAGGCTATCTTCTTCTCATACCCTACTTAGTATTAAACTGTCCATAGCCTAAGTTTGACGATACCAAAGGCTATCTTCTTCTCATACCCTAGTTAGTATTAAACTGTCCATAGCCTAAGTTTGACGATACCAAAGGCTATCTTCTTCTCATACCCTAGTTAGTATTAAACTGTCCATAGCCTAAGTTTGACGATACCAAAGGCTATCTTAATCTCATACCCTAGTTAGTATTAAACTGTCCATAGCCTAAGTTTGACGATACCAAAGGCTATCTTTTTCTCATACCCTACTTAGTATTAAACTGTCCATAGCCTAAGTTTGACGATACCAAAGGCTATCTTCTTCTCATACCCTAGTTAGTATTAATCTGTCCATAGCCTAAGTTTGACGATACCAAAAGCTATCTTCATCTCAAACCCTAGTTAGTATTAAACTGTCCATAGCCTAAGTTTGACGATACCAAAAGCTATCTTCTTCTCATACCCTACTTAGTATTAATCTGTCCATAGCCTAAGTTTGACGATACCAAAGGCTATCTTCTTCTCATACCCTAGTTAGTATTAAACTGTCCATAGCCTAAGTTTGACGATACCAAAGGCTATCTTAATCTCATACCCTAGTTAGTATTAAACTGTCCATAGCCTAAGTTTGACGATACCAAAGGCTATCTTTTTCTCATACCCTACTTAGTATTAAACTGTCCATAGCCTAAGTTTGACGATACCAAAGGCTATCTTCTTCTCATACCCTAGTTAGTATTAATCTGTCCATAGCCTAAGTTTGACGATACCAAAAGATATCTTCATCTCAAACCCTAGTTAGTATTAAACTGTCCATAGCCTAAGTTTGACGATACCAAAAGCTATCTTCTTCTCATACCCTAGTTAGTATTAATCTGTCCATAGCCTAAGTTTGACGATACCAAAGGCTATCTTCTTCTCATACCCTAGTTAGTATTAATCTGTCCATAGCCTAAGTTTGACGATACCAAAGGCTATCTTCTTCTCATACCCTAGTTAGTATTAAACTGTCCATAGCCTAAGTTTGACGATACCAAAGGCTATCTTCATCTCATACCCTAGTTAGTATTAATCTGTCCATAGCCTAAGTTTGACGATACCAAAGGCTATCTTCTTCTCATACCCTACTTAGTATTAAACTGTCCATAGCCTAAGTTTGACGATACCAAAGGCTATCTTCTTCTCATACCCTAGTTAGTATTAAACTGTCCATAGCCTAAGTTTGACGATACCAAAGGCTATCTTCTTCTCATACCCTAGTTAGTATTAAACTGTCCATAGCCTAAGTTTGACGATACCAAAGGCTATCTTCATCTCATACCCTACTTAGTATTAAACTGTCCATAGCCTAAGTTTGAAGATACCAAAGGCTATCTTCTTCTCATATCCTACTTAGTATTAATCTGTCCATAGCCTAAGTTTGACGATACCAAAGGCTATCTTCTTCTCATACCCTAGTTAGTATTAAACTGTCCAGAGCCTAAGTTTGATGATACCAAAGGCTATCTTCATCTCATACCCTAGTTAGTATTATTCTGTCCAGAGCCTAAGTTTGACGATACCAAAGGCTATCTTCTTCTCATACCCTAGTTAGTATTAATCTGTCCATATCCTAAGTTTGACGATACCAAAGGCTATCTTCTTCTCATACCCTACTTAGTATTAATCTGTCCATAGCCTAAGTTTGACGATACCAAAGGCTATCTTTATCTCATACCCTAGTTAGTATTAAACTATCCAGAGCCTAAGTTTGACGATACCAAAGGCTATCTTCATCTCATACCCTAGTTAGTATTAATCTATGCAGAGCCTAAGTTTGACGATACCAAAGGCTATCTTCTTCTCATACCCTAGTTAGTATTAAACTGTCCATAGCCTAAGTTTGACGATACTAAATGCTATCTTCTTCTCATACCCTAGTTAGTATTAATCTGTCCATAGCCTAAGTTTGACGATACCAAAGGCTATCTTCTTCTCATACCCTAGTTAGTATTAAACTGTCCATATCCTAAGTTTGACGATACCAAAGGCTATCTTCTTCTCATACCCTAGTTAGTATTAATCTGTCGATAGCCTAAATTTGACGATACCAAAGGCTATCTTCTTCTCATACCCTACTTAGTATTAAACTGTCCATAGCCTAAGTTTGACGATACCAAAGGCTATCTTCTTCTCATACCCTAGTTAGTATTAATCTGTCCATAGCCTAAGTTTGACGATACCAAAGGCTATCTTCTTCTCATACCCTATTTAGTATTAAACTGTCCATAGCCTAAGTTTGACGATACCAAAGGCTATCTTCATCTCATACCCTAGTTAGTATTAAACTGTCCAGAGCCTAAGTTTGACGATACCAAAGGCTATCTTCTTCTCATACCCTACTTAGTATTAAACTGTCCATAGCCTAAGTTTGACGATACCAAAGGCTATCTTCTTCTCATACCCTAGTTAGTATTAATCTGTCCATAGCCTAAGTTTGACGATACCAAAAGATATCTTCATCTCAAACCCTTGTTAGTATTAAACTGTCCATAGCCTAAGTTTGACGATACCAAAGGCTATCTTCTTCTCATACCCTAGTTAGTATTAATCTGTCCATAGCCTAAGTTTGACGATACCAAAGGCTATCTTCTTCTCATACCCTAGTTAGTATTAAACTGTCCATAGCCTAAGTTTGACGATACCAAAGGCTATCTTCATCTCATACCCTAGTTAGTATTAAACTGTCCATAGCCTAAGTTTGACGATACCAAAAGCTATCTTTTTCTCATACCCTACTTAGTATTAAACTGTCCATAGCCTAAGTTTGACGATACCAAAGGCTATCTTCTTCTCATACCCTAGTTAGTATTAATCTGTCCATAGCCTAAGTTTGACGATACCAAAAGATATCTTCATCTCAAACCCTAGTTAGTATTAAACTGTCCATAGCCTAAGTTTGACGATACCAAAAGCTATCTTCTTCTCATACCCTACTTAGTATTAATCTGTCCATAGCCTAAGTTTGACGATACCAAAGGCTATCTTCTTCTCATACCCTAGTTAGTATTAATCTGTCCATAGCCTAAGTTTGACGATACGAAAGGCTATCTTCTTCTCATACCCTAGTTAGTATTAAACTGTCCATAGCCTAAGTTTGACGATACCAAAGGCTATCTTCATCTCATACCCTAGTTAGTATTAATCTGTCCATAGCCTAAGTTTGACGATACCAAAGGCTATCTTCTTCTCATACCCTACTTAGTATTAAACTGTCCATAGCCTAAGTTTGACGATACCAAAGGCTATCTTCTTCTCATACCCTAGTTAGTATTAATTTGTCCATAGCCTAAGTTTGACGATACCAAAGGCTATCTTCTTCTCATACACTAGTTAGTATTAAACTGTCCATAGCCTAAGTTTGACGATACCAAAGGCTATCTTCATCTCATACCCTAGTTAGTATTAAACTGTCCATAGCCTAAGTTTGACGATACCAAAGGCTATCTTCTTCTCATACCCTAGTTAGTATTAATCTGTCCATAGCCTAAGTTTGACGATACCAAAGGCTATCTTCTTCTCAAACCCTAGTTAGTATTAATCTGTCCCGAGCCTAAGTTTGACGATACCAAAGGCTATCTTCTTCTCATACCCTAGTTAGTATTAAACTGTCCATAGCCTAAGTTTGACGATACCAAAGGCTATCTTCTTCTCATACCCTAGTTAGTATTAATCTGTCCATAGCCTAAGTTTGACGATACCAAAGGCTATCTTCATCTCAAACTCTAGTTAGTATTAAACTGTCCATAGCCTAAGTTTGACGATACCAAAGGCTATCTTCTTCTCATACCCTACTTAGTATTAAACTGTCCATAGCCTAAGTTTGACGATACCAAAAGCTATCTTCTTCTCATACCCTACTTAGTTTTAATCTGTCCATAGCCTAAGTTTGACGATACCAAAGGCTATCTTCTTCTCATACCCTAGTTAGTATTAAACTGTCCAGAGCCTAAGTTTGACGATACCAAAGGCTATCTTCTTCTCAAACCCTAGTTAGTATTAATCTGTCCAGTGCCTAAGTTTGACGATACCAAAGACTATCTTCTTCTCAAACACTAGTTAGTATTAAACTGCCCAGAGCCTAAGTTTGACGATACCAAAGGCTATCTTCATCTCATACCCTAGTTAGTATTAATCTGTCCAGCGCCTAAGTTTAACGATACCAATGCCTATCTTCTTCTCAAACCCTAGCTAGTATTAAACTGTCCAGAGACTAAGTTTGACGATACCAAAGGCTATCTTCATCTCATACCCTAGTTAGTATTAAACTGTCCATAGCCTAAGTTTGACGATTCCAAAGGCTAGATTCTTCTCATACCCTACTTAGTATTAAACTGTCCATAGCCTAAGTTTGACGATACCAAAGGCTATCTTCTTCTCATACCCTACTTAGTATTAAACTGTCCATGGCCTAAGTTTGACGATACCAAAGGCTATCTTCTTCTGAAACCCTAGTTAGTATTAATCTGTCCAGAGCCTAAGTTTGACGATACCAAAGGCTATCTTCTTCTCATACCCTAGTTAGTATTAAACTGTGCAGAGCCTAAGTTTGACGATACCAACGGCTATCTTCTTCTCAAACCCTAGTTAGTATTAATCTGTCCAGAGCCTAAGTTTGACGATACCAAAGGCTATCTTCTTCTCATACCCTAGTTAGTATTAATCTGTCCATAGCCTAAGTTTGACGATACCAAAGGCTATCTTCTTCTCATACCCTAGTTAGTATTAATCTGTCCATAGCCTAAGTTTGACGATACCAAAGGCTATCTTCTTCTCAAACCCTAGTTAGTATTAATCTGTCCAGAGCCTAAGTTTGACGATACCAAAGGCTATCTTCTTCTCATACCCTAGTTAGTATTAATCTGTCCATAGTCTAAGTTTGACGATACCAAAGGTTATCTTCTTCTCATACCCTAGTTAGTATTAATCTGTCCAGAGCCTAAGTTTGACGATACCAAAGGCTATCTTCTTCTCATACCCTAGTTAGTATTAATCTGTCCATAGCCTAAGTTTGACGATACCAAAGGCTATCTTCTTCTCATACCCTACTTCGTATTAAACTGCCCAGAGCCTAAGTTTGACGATACCAAAGGCTATCTTCATCTCATACCCTAGTTAGTATTAATGTGTCCAGAGCCTTAGTTTGACGATACCAAAGGCTATCTTCATCTCAAACCCTAGTTAGTATTAAACTGTCCATAGCCTAAGTTTGAGGATATCAAAGGCTATCTTCTTCTCATACCCTACTTAGTATTAAACTGTCCATAGCCTAAGTTTGAAGATACCAAAGGCTATCTTCTTCTCATACCCTACTTAGTATTAATCTGTCCATAGCCTAAGTTTGACGATACCAAAGGCTATCTTCTTCTCATACCCTAGTTAGTATTAAACTGTCCAGAGCCTAAGTTTGATGATACCAAAGGCTATCTTCATCTCATACCCTAGTTAGTATTATTCTGTCCAGAGCCTAAGTTTGACGATACCAAAGGCTATCTTCTTCTCATACCCTACTTAGTATTAATCTGTCCATAGCCTAAGTTTGACGATACCAAAGGCTATCTTTATCTCATACCCTAGTTAGTATTAAACTATCCAGAGCCTAAGTTTGACGATACCAAAGGCTATCTTCATCTCATACCCTAGTTAGTATTAATCTATGCAGAGCCTAAGTTTGACGATACCAAAGGCTATCTTCTTCTCAAACCCTAGTTAGTATTAAACTGTCCATAGCCTAAGTTTGACGATACTAAATGCTATCTTCTTCTCATACCCTAGTTAGTATTAATCTGTCCATAGCCTAAGTTTGACGATACCAAAGGCTATCTTCTTCTCATACCCTAGTTAGTATTAAACTGTCCATATCCGAAATTTGACGATACCAAAGGCTATCTTCTTCTCATACACTAGTTAGTATTAATCTGTCGATAGCCTAAATTTGACGATACCAAAGGCTATCTTCTTCTCATACCCTACTTAGTATTAAACTGTCCATAGCCTAAGTTTGACGATACCAAAGGCTATCTTCTTCTCATACCCTATTTAGTATTAAACTGTCCATAGCCTAAGTTTGACGATACCAAAGGCTATCTTCATCTCATACCCTAGTTAGTATTAAACTGTCCAGAGCCTAAGTTTGACGATACCAAAGGCTATCTTCTTCTCATACCCTACTTAGTATTAAACTGTCCATAGCCTAAGTTTGACGATACCAAAGGCTATCTTCTTCTCATACCCTAGTTAGTATTAAACTGTCCATAGCCTAAGTTTGACGATACCAAAGGCTATCTTCTTCTCATACCCTAGTTAGTATTAAACTGTCCATAGCCTAAGTTTGACGATACCAAAGGCTATCTTAATCTCATACCCTAGTTAGTATTAAACTGTCCATAGCCTAAGTTTGACGATACCAAAGGCTATCTTTTTCTCATACCCTACTTAGTATTAAACTGTCCATAGCCTAAGTTTGACGATACCAAAGGCTATCTTCTTCTCATACCCTAGTTAGTATTAATCTGTCCATAGCCTAAGTTTGACGATACCAAAAGATATCTTCATCTCAAACCCTAGTTAGTATTAAACTGTCCATAGCCTAAGTTTGACGATACCAAAAGCTATCTTCTTCTCATACCCTACTTAGTATTAATCTGTCCATAGCCTAAGTTTGACGATACCAAAGGCTATCTTCTTCTCATACCCTAGTTAGTATTAAACTGTCCATAGCCTAAGTTTGACGATACCAAAGGCTATCTTAATCTCATACCCTAGTTAGTATTAAACTGTCCATAGCCTAAGTTTGACGATACCAAAGGCTATCTTTTTCTCATACCCTACTTAGTATTAAACTGTCCATAGCCTAAGTTTGACGATACCAAAGGCTATCTTCTTCTCATACCCTAGTTAGTATTAATCTGTCCATAGCCTAAGTTTGACGATACCAAAAGATATCTTCATCTCAAACCCTAGTTAGTATTAAACTGTCCATAGCCTAAGTTTGACGATACCAAAAGCTATCTTCTTCTCATACCCTAGTTAGTATTAATCTGTCCATAGCCTAAGTTTGACGATACCAAAGGCTATCTTCTTCTCATACCCTAGTTAGTATTAATCTGTCCATAGCCTAAGTTTGACGATACCAAAGGCTATCTTCTTCTCATACCCTAGTTAGTATTAAACTGTCCATAGCCTAAGTTTGACGATACCAAAGGCTATCTTCATCTCATACCCTAGTTAGTATTAATCTGTCCATAGCCTAAGTTTGACGATACCAAAGGCTATCTTCTTCTCATACCCTACTTAGTATTAAACTGTCCATAGCCTAAGTTTGACGATACCAAAGGCTATCTTCTTCTCATACCCTAGTTAGTATTAAACTGTCCATAGCCTAAGTTTGACGATACCAAAGGCTATCTTCTTCTCATACCCTAGTTAGTATTAAACTGTCCATAGCCTAAGTTTGACGATACCAAAGGCTATCTTCATCTCATACCCTACTTAGTATTAAACTGTCCATAGCCTAAGTTTGAAGATACCAAAGGCTATCTTCTTCTCATACCCTACTTAGTATTAATCTGTCCATAGCCTAAGTTTGACGATACCAAAGGCTATCTTCTTCTCATACCCTAGTTAGTATTAAACTGTCCAGAGCCTAAGTTTGATGATACCAAAGGCTATCTTCATCTCATACCCTAGTTAGTATTATTCTGTCCAGAGCCTAAGTTTGACGATACCAAAGGCTATCTTCTTCTCATACCCTAGTTAGTATTAATCTGTCCATATCCTAAGTTTGACGATACCAAAGGCTATCTTCTTCTCATACCCTACTTAGTATTAATCTGTCCATAGCCTAAGTTTGACGATACCAAAGGCTATCTTTATCTCATACCCTAGTTAGTATTAAACTATCCAGAGCCTAAGTTTGACGATACCAAAGGCTATCTTCATCTCATACCCTAGTTAGTATTAATCTATGCAGAGCCTAAGTTTGACGATACCAAAGGCTATCTTCTTCTCATACCCTAGTTAGTATTAAACTGTCCATAGCCTAAGTTTGACGATACTAAATGCTATCTTCTTCTCATACCCTAGTTAGTATTAATCTGTCCATAGCCTAAGTTTGACGATACCAAAGGCTATCTTCTTCTCATACCCTAGTTAGTATTAAACTGTCCATATCCTAAGTTTGACGATACCAAAGGCTATCTTCTTCTCATACCCTAGTTAGTATTAATCTGTCGATAGCCTAAATTTGACGATACCAAAGGCTATCTTCTTCTCATACCCTACTTAGTATTAAACTGTCCATAGCCTAAGTTTGACGATACCAAAGGCTATCTTCTTCTCATACCCTAGTTAGTATTAATCTGTCCATAGCCTAAGTTTGACGATACCAAAGGCTATCTTCTTCTCATACCCTATTTAGTATTAAACTGTCCATAGCCTAAGTTTGACGATACCAAAGGCTATCTTCATCTCATACCCTAGTTAGTATTAAACTGTCCAGAGCCTAAGTTTGACGATACCAAAGGCTATCTTCTTCTCATACCCTACTTAGTATTAAACTGTCCATAGCCTAAGTTTGACGATACCAAAGGCTATCTTCTTCTCATACCCTAGTTAGTATTAATCTGTCCATAGCCTAAGTTTGACGATACCAAAAGATATCTTCATCTCAAACCCTTGTTAGTATTAAACTGTCCATAGCCTAAGTTTGACGATACCAAAGGCTATCTTCTTCTCATACCCTAGTTAGTATTAATCTGTCCATAGCCTAAGTTTGACGATACCAAAGGCTATCTTCTTCTCATACCCTAGTTAGTATTAAACTGTCCATAGCCTAAGTTTGACGATACCAAAGGCTATCTTCATCTCATACCCTAGTTAGTATTAAACTGTCCATAGCCTAAGTTTGACGATACCAAAAGCTATCTTTTTCTCATACCCTACTTAGTATTAAACTGTCCATAGCCTAAGTTTGACGATACCAAAGGCTATCTTCTTCTCATACCCTAGTTAGTATTAATCTGTCCATAGCCTAAGTTTGACGATACCAAAAGATATCTTCATCTCAAACCCTAGTTAGTATTAAACTGTCCATAGCCTAAGTTTGACGATACCAAAAGCTATCTTCTTCTCATACCCTACTTAGTATTAATCTGTCCATAGCCTAAGTTTGACGATACCAAAGGCTATCTTCTTCTCATACCCTAGTTAGTATTAATCTGTCCATAGCCTAAGTTTGACGATACGAAAGGCTATCTTCTTCTCATACCCTAGTTAGTATTAAACTGTCCATAGCCTAAGTTTGACGATACCAAAGGCTATCTTCATCTCATACCCTAGTTAGTATTAATCTGTCCATAGCCTAAGTTTGACGATACCAAAGGCTATCTTCTTCTCATACCCTACTTAGTATTAAACTGTCCATAGCCTAAGTTTGACGATACCAAAGGCTATCTTCTTCTCATACCCTAGTTAGTATTAATTTGTCCATAGCCTAAGTTTGACGATACCAAAGGCTATCTTCTTCTCATACACTAGTTAGTATTAAACTGTCCATAGCCTAAGTTTGACGATACCAAAGGCTATCTTCATCTCATACCCTAGTTAGTATTAAACTGTCCATAGCCTAAGTTTGACGATACCAAAGGCTATCTTCTTCTCATACCCTACTTAGTATTAAACTGTCCATAGCCTAAGTTTGACGATACCAAAGGCTATCTTCTTCTCAAACCCTAGTTAGTATTAATCTGTCCATAGCCTAAGTTTGACGATACCAAAGGCTATCTTCTTCTCATACCCTAGTTAGTATTAATCTGTCCATAGCTTAAGTTTGACGATACCAAAGGCTATCTTCATCTCAAACCCTAGTTAGTATTAAACTGTCCATATCCTAAGTTTGACGATACCAAAAGCTATCTTCTTCTCATACCCGACTTAGTATTAATCTGTCCACAGCATAAGTTTGACGATACCAAAGGCTATCTTCTTCTCATACCCTACTTAGTATGAATCTGTCCATAGCCTAAGTTTGACGATACCAAAGGCTATCTTCTTCTCATACCCTAGTTAGTATTAAACTGTCCATAGCCTAAGTTTGACGATACCAAAGGATATCTTCTTCTCATACCCTACTTAGTATTAAACTGTCCATAGCCTAAGTTTGACGATACCAAAGGCTATCTTCTTCTCATACCCTACTTAGTATTAAACTGTCCATATCCTAAGTTTGACGATACCAAAGGCTATCTTCATCTCATGTCCTAGTTAGTATTAATCTGTCCATAGCTTAAGTTGGACGATACCAAAGGCTATCTTCATCTCAAACCCTAGTTAGTATTAAACTGTCCATAGCCTAAGTTTGACGATACCAAAGGCTATCTTCTTCTCATACCCTAGTTAGTATTAAACTGTCCATAGCCTAAGTTTGACGATACCAAAAGATATCTTCATCTCAAACCCTAGTTAGTATTAAACTGTCCATAGCCTAAGTTTGACGATACCAAAGGCTATCTTCTTCTCATACCCTAGTTAGTATTAAACTGTCCATAGCCTAAGTTTGACGATACCAAAGGCTATCTTCTTCTCATACCCTAGTTAGTATTAAACTGTCCATAGCCTAAGTTTGACGATACCAAAGGCTATCTTAATCTCATACCCTAGTTAGTATTAAACTGTCCATAGCCTAAGTTTGACGATACCAAAGGCTATCTTCTTCTCATACCCTAGTAAGTATTAATCTGTCCATAGCCTAAGTTTGACGATACCAAAGGCTATCTTCTTCTCATACCCTAGTTAGTATTAAACTGTCCATAGCCTAAGTTTGACGATACCAAAGGCTATCTTCATCTCATACCCTAGTTAGTATTAATCTGTCCATAGCCTAAGTTTGACGATACCAAAGGCTATCTTCTTCTCATACCCTACTTAGTATTAAACTGTCCATAGCCTAAGTTTGACGATACCAAAGGCTATCTTCTTCTCATACCCTAGTTAGTATTAATTTGTCCATAGCCTAAGTTTGACGATACCAAAGGCTATCTTCTTCTCATACACTAGTTAGTATTAAACTGTCCATAGCCTAAGTTTGACGATACCAAAGGCTATCTTCATCTCATACACTAGTTAGTATTAAACTGTCCATAGCCTAAGTTTGACGATACCAAAGGCTATCTTCTTCTCATACCCTACTTAGTATTAAACTGTCCATAGCCTAAGTTTGACGATACCAAAGGCTATCTTCTTCTCAAACCCTAGTTAGTATTAATCTGTCCATAGCCTAAGTTTGACGATACCAAAGGCTATCTTCTTCTCATACCCTAGTTAGTATTAATCTGTCCATAGCTTAAGTTTGACGATACCAAAGGCTATCTTCATCTCAAACCCTAGTTAGTATTAAACTGTCCATATCCTAAGTTTGACGATACCAAAAGCTATCTTCTTCTCATACCCGACTTAGTATTAATCTGTCCACAGCATAAGTTTGACGATACCAAAGGCTATCTTCTTCTCATACCCTACTTAGTATGAATCTGTCCATAGCCTAAGTTTGACGATACCAAAGGCTATCTTCTTCTCATACCCTAGTTAGTATTAAACTGTCCATAGCCTAAGTTTGACGATACCAAAGGATATCTTCTTCTCATACCCTACTTAGTATTAAACTGTCCATAGCCTAAGTTTGACGATACCAAAGGCTATCTTCTTCTCATACCCTACTTAGTATTAAACTGTCCATAGCCTAAGTTTGACGATACCAAAGGCTATCTTCTTCTCAAACCCTAGTTAGTATTAATCTGTCCATAGCCTAAGTTTGACGATACCAAAGGCTATCTTCTTCTCATACCCTAGTTAGTATTAATCTGTCCATAGCTTAAGTTTGACGATACCAAAGGCTATCTTCATCTCAAACCCTAGTTAGTATTAAACTGTCCATATCCTAAGTTTGACGATACCAAAAGCTATCTTCTTCTCATACCCGACTTAGTATTAATCTGTCCACAGCATAAGTTTGACGATACCAAAGGCTATCTTCTTCTCATACCCTACTTAGTATGAATCTGTCCATAGCCTAAGTTTGACGATACCAAAGGCTATCTTCTTCTCATACCCTAGTTAGTATTAAACTGTCCATAGCCTAAGTTTGACGATACCAAAGGATATCTTCTTCTCATACCCTACTTAGTATTAAACTGTCCATAGCCTAAGTTTGACGATACCAAAGGCTATCTTCTTCTCATACCCTACTTAGTATTAAACTGTCCATATCCTAAGTTTGACGATACCAAAGGCTATCTTCATCTCATGTCCTAGTTAGTATTAATCTGTCCATAGCTTAAGTTGGACGATACCAAAGGCTATCTTCATCTCAAACCCTAGTTAGTATTAAACTGTCCATAGCCTAAGTTTGACGATACCAAAGGCTATCTTCTTCTCATACCCTAGTTAGTATTAAACTGTCCATAGCCTAAGTTTGACGATACCAAAATATATCTTCATCTCAAACCCTAGTTAGTATTAAACTGTCCATAGCCTAAGTTTGACGATACCAAAAGCTATCTTCTTCTCATACCCTACTTAGTATTAATCTGTCCATAGCCTAAGTTTGACGATACCAAAGGCTATCTTCTTCTCATACCCTAGTTAGTATTAAACTGTCCATATCCTAAGTTTGACGATACCAAAGGCTATCTTCATCTCATACCCTAGTTAGTATTAATCTGTCCATAGCCTAAGTTTGACGATACCAAAGGCTATCTTCTTCTCATACCCTACTTAGTATTAAACTGTCCAGAGCCTAAGTTTGACGATACCAAAGGCTATCTTCATCTCATACCCTAGTTAGTATTAAACTGTCCATAGCCTAAGTTTGACGATACCAAAGGCTATCTTCTTCTCATACCCTACTTAGTATTAAACTGTCCATAGCCTAAGTTTGACGATACCAAAGGCTATCTTCATCTCATACCCTAGTTAGTATTAATCTGTCCTTAGCCTAAGTTTGACGATACCAAAGGCTTTCTTCTTCTCATACCCTAGTTAGTAATATACTCTCCATAGCCTGAGTTTGACGATACCAATGGCTATCTTCTTCTCATACCCTACTTAGTATTAAACTGTCCATAGCCTAAGTTTGACGATACCAAAGGCTATCTTCATCTCATACCCTAGTTAGTATTAATCTGTCCAGAGCCTAAGTTTGACGATACCAAAGGCTATCTTCTTCTCATACCCTAGTTAGTATTATACTCTCCATAGCCTGACTTTGACGATACCAATGGCTATCTTCTTCTCATACCCTACTTAGTATTAAACTGTCCATAGCCTAAGTTTGACGATACCAAAGGCTATCTTCATCTCATACCCTAGTTAGTATTAATCTGTCCATAGCCTAAGTTTGACGATACCAAAGGCTATCTTCTTCTCATACCCTACTTAGTATTAAACTGTCCATAGCCTAAGTTTGACGATACCAAAGGCTATCTTCAACTCATACCTTAGTTAGTATTAAACTGTCCATAGCCTAAGTTTGACGATACCAAAGGCTATCTTCTTCTCATACCCTAGTTAGTATTAAACTGTCCATAGCTAAGTTTGACGATACCAAATGCTATCTTCATCTCAAACCCTAGTTAGTATTAAACTGTCCATAGCCTGAGTTTGACGATACCAAAGGCTATCTTCATCTCATACCCTAGTTGGTATTAAACTGTCCATAGCCTAAGTTTGACGATACCAAAGGCTATCTTCATCTCATACCCTACTTAGTATTAAACTGTCCATAGCCTAAGTTTGACGATACCAAAGGCTATCTTCATCTCATACCTTAGTTAGTATTAATCTGTCCATTGCCTAAGTTTGACGATACCAAAGGCTATCTTCTTCTCTTCTGATACCCTAGTTAATATCAAACTGTCCATAGCCTAAGTTTGACGATACCAAAGGCTATCTTTTTCTCATACCCTAGTTAGTATTAATCTGTCCATAGCCTAAGTTTGACGATACCAAAGGCTATCTTCATCTCATACCCTAGTTAGTATTAAACTGTCCATAGCCTAAGTTTGACGATACCAAAGGCTATCTTCTTCTCATACCCTAGTTAGTATTAAACTGTCCATATCCTAAGTTTGACGATACCAAAGGCTATCTTCATCTCATACCCTAGTTAGTATTAATCTGTCCATAGCCTAAGTTTGACGATACCAAAGGCTATCTTCTTCTCATACCCTACTTAGTATTAAACTGTCCAGAGCCTAAGTTTGACGATACCAAAGGCTATCTTCATCTCATACCCTAGTTAGTATTAAACTGTCCATAGCCTAAGTTTGACGATACCAAAGGCTATCTTCATCTCATACCCTAGTTAGTATTAATCTGTCCATAGCCTAAGTTTGACGATACCAAAGGCTTTCTTCTTCTCATACCCTAGTTAGTAATATACTCTCCATAGCCTGAGTTTGACGATACCAATGGCTATCTTCTTCTCATACCCTACTTAGTATTAAACTGTCCATAGCCTAAGTTTGACGATACCAAAGGCTATCTTCATCTCATACCCTAGTTAGTATTAATCTGTCCATAGCCTAAGTTTGACGATACCAAAGGCTATCTTCTTCTCATACCCTACTTAGTATTAAACTGTCCATAGCCTAAGTTTGACGATACCAAAGGCTATCTTCAACTCATACCTTAGTTAGTATTAAACTGTCCATAGCCTAAGTTTGACGATACCAAAGGCTATCTTCTTCTCATACCCTAGTTAGTATTAAACTGTCCATAGCCTAAGTTTGACGATACCAAATGCTATCTTCATCTCAAACCCTAGTTAGTATTAAACTGTCCATAGCCTGAGTTTGACGATACCAAAGGCTATCTTCATCTCATACCCTAGTTGGTATTAAACTGTCCATAGCCTAAGTTTGACGATACCAAAGGCTATCTTCATCTCATACCCTACTTAGTATTAAACTGTCCATAGCCTAAGTTTGACGATACCAAAGGCTATCTTCATCTCATACCTTAGTTAGTATTAATCTGTCCATTGCCTAAGTTTGACGATACCAAAGGCTATCTTCTTCTCTTCTGATACCCTAGTTAATATCAAACTGTCCATAGCCTAAGTTTGACGATACCAAAGGCTATCTTTTTCTCATACCCTAGTTAGTATTAATCTGTCCATAGCCTAAGTTTGACGATACCAAAGGCTATCTTCATCTCATACCCTAGTTAGTATTAAACTGTCCATAGCCTAAGTTTGACGATACCAAAAGCTATCTTCTTCTCATACCCTACTTAGTATTAATCTGTCCATAGCCTAAGTTTGACGATACCAAAGGCTATCTTCTTCTCATACCCTAGTTAGTATTAATCTGTCCATAGCCTAAGTTTGACGATACCAAAGGCTATCTTCTTCTCATGCCCTAGTTAGTATTAAACTGTCCATAGCCTAAGTTTGACGATACCAAAGGCTATCTTCATCTCATACCCTAGTTAGTATTAATCTGTCCATAGCCTAAGTTTGACGATACCAAAGGCTATCTTCTTCTCATACCCTACTTAGTATTAAACTGTCCATAGCCTAAGTTTGACGATACCAAAGGCTATCTTCTTCTCATACCCTAGTTAGTATTAAACTGTCCATAGCCTAAGTTTGACGATACCAAAGGCTATCTTCTTCTCATACCATAGTTAGTATTAAACTGTCCATAGCCTAAGTTTGACGATACCAAAGGCTATCTTCATCTCATACCCTAGTTAGTATTAAACTGTCCATAGCCTAAGTTTGACGATACCAAAGGCTATCTTCTTCTCATACCCTACTTAGTATTAAACTGTCCATAGCCTAAGTTTGACGATACCAAAGGCTATCTTCATCTCATACCCTAGTTAGTATTAATCTGTCCATAGCTTAAGTTTGACGATACCAAAGGCTATCTTCATCTCAAACCCTAGTTAGTATTAAACTGTCCATAGCCTAAGTTTGACGATACCAAAAGCTATCTTCTTCTCATACCCGACTTAGTATTAATCTGTCCATAGCATAAGTTTGACGATACCAAAGGCTATCTTCTTCTCATACCCTACTTAGTATGAATCTGTCCATAGCCTAAGTTTGACGATTCCAAAGACTATCTTCTTCTCATACCCTAGTTAGTATTAAACTGTCCATAGCCTAAGTTTGACGATACCAAAGGCTATCTTCTTCTCATACCCTAGTTAGTATTAAACTGTCCATAGCCTAAGTTTGACGATACCAAAGGCTATCTTCATCTCATACCCTAGTTAGTATTAATCTGTCCATAGCTTAAGTTTGACGATACCAAAGGCTATCTTCATCTCAAACCCTAGTTAGTATTAAACTGTCCATAGCCTAAGTTTGACGATACCAAAAGCTATCTTCTTCTCATACCCGACTTAGTATTAATCTGTCCATAGCATAAGTTTGACGATACCAAAGGCTATCTTCTTCTCATACCCTAGTTAGTATTAATATGTCAGAGCCTAAGTTTGACGATACCAAAGGCTATCTTCTTCTCATACCCTACTTAGTATTAAACTGTCCATAGCCTAAGTTTGACGATACCAAATGCTATCTTCTTCTCATACCCTAGTTAGTATTAATCTGTCCATAGCCTAAGTTTGACGATACCAAAGGCTATCTTCTTCTCATACCCTACTTAGTATTAAACTGTCCATAGCCTAAGTTTGACGATACCAAAGACTATCTTCTTCTCATACCCTAGTTAGTATTAAACTGTCCATATCCTAAGTTTGACGATACCAAAGGCTATCTTCATCTCATGTCCTAGTTAGTATTAATCTGTCCATAGCTTAAGTTGGACGATACCAAAGGCTATCTTCATCTCAAACCCTAGTTAGTATTAAACTGTCCATAGCCTAAGTTTGACGATACCAAAGGCTATCTTCTTCTCATACCCTAGTTAGTATTAAACTGTCCATAGCCTAAGTTTGACGATACCAAAGGCTATCTTCTTCTCATACCCTACTTAGTATTAAACTGTACATAGCCTAAGTTTGACGATACCAAAGGCTATCTTCTTCTCATACCCTAGTTAGTATTAATCTGTCCATATCCTAAGTTTGACGATACTAAATGCTATCTTCTTCTCATACCCTAGTTAGTATTAATCTGTCCATAGCCTAAGTTTGACGATACCAAAGGCTATCTTCTTCTCATACCCTAGTTAGTATTAAACTGTCCAGAGCCTAAGTTTGACGATACCAAAGGCTATCTTCATCTCATACCCTAGTTAGTATTAATCTGTCTATAGCCTAAGTTTGACGATACCAAAGGCTATCTTCTTCTCATACCCTACTTAGTATTAAACTGTCCAGAGCCTAAGTTTGACGATACCAAAGGCTATCTTCTTCTCATACCCTAGTTAGTATTAAACTGTCCATATCCTAAGTTTGACGATACCAAAGGCTATCTTCATCTCATACCCTAGTTAGTATTAAACTGTCCATAGCCTAAGTTTGACGATACCAAAGGCTATCTTCTTCTCATACCCTACTTAGTATTAAACTGTCCATAGCCTAAGTTTGACGATACCAAAGGCTATCTTCTTCTCATACCCTAGTTAGTATTAAACTGTCCATAGCCTAAGTTTGACGATACCAAAGGCTATCTTCTTCTCATACCCTAGTTAGTATTAAACTGTCCATATCCTAAGTTTGACGATACCAAAGGCTATCTTCATCTCATACCCTAGTTAGTATTAATCTGTCTATAGCCTAAGTTTGACGATACCAAAGGCTATCTTCTTCTCATACCCTACTTAGTATTAAACTGTCCAGAGCCTAAGTTTGACGATACCAAAGGCTATCTTCATCTCATACCCTAGTTAGTATTAAACTGTCCATAGCCTAAGTTTGACGATACCAAAGGCTATCTTCATCTCATACCCTAGTTAGTATTAAACTGTCCAGAGCCTAAGTTTGACGATACCAAAGGCTATCTTCTTCTCATACCCTACTTAGTATTAAACTGTCCATAGCCTAAGTTTGACGATACCAAAGGCTATCTTCTTCTCATACCCTAGTTAGTATTAAACTGTCCATAGCCTAAGTTTGACGATACCAAAGGCTATCTTCTTCTCATACCCTAGTTAGTATTAAACTGTCCATAGCCTAAGTTTGACGATACCAAAGGCTATCTTCATCTCATACCCTAGTTAGTATTAAACTGTCCATAGCCTAAGTTTGACGATACCAAAGGCTATCTTCTTCTCATACCCTACTTAGTATTAAACTGTCCATAGCCTAAGTTTGACGATACCAAAGGCTATCTTCTTCTCAAACCCTAGTTAGTATTAATCTGTCCATAGCCTAAGTTTGACGATACCAAAGACTATCTTCTTCTCAAACCCTAGTTAGTATTAATGTGTCCAGAGCCTAAGTTTGACGATACTAAAGGCTATCTTCTTCTCATACCCTAGTTAGTATTAATCTGTCCATAGCCTAAGTTTGACGATACCAAAGGCTATCTTCTTCTCATACCCTACTTAGTATTAATCTGTCCAGAGCCTAAGTTTGACGATACCAAAGGCTATCTTCTTCTCATACCCTAGTTAGTATTAAACTGTCCAGAGCCTAAGTTTGATGATACCAAAGGCTATCTTCATCTCATAACCTAGTTAGTATTAATCTGTGCATAGCCTAAGTTTGACGATACCAAAGGCTATCTTCATCTCATACCCTAGTTAGTATTAAACTGTCCATAGCCTAAGTTTGACGATACCAAAGGATATCTTCTTCTCATACCCTACTTAGTATTAAACTGTCCATAGCCTAAGTTTGACGATACCAAAGACTATCTTCTTCTCATACCCTAGTTAGTATTAAACTGTCCATATCCTAAGTTTGACGATACCAAAGGCTATCTTCATCTCATGTCCTAGTTAGTATTAATCTGTCCATAGCTTAAGTTGGACGATACCAAAGGCTATCTTCATCTCAAACCCTAGTTAGTATTAAACTGTCCATAGCCTAAGTTTGACGATACCAAAGGCTATCTTCTTCTCATACCCTAGTTAGTATTAAACTGTCCATAGCCTAAGTTTGACGATACCAAAGGCTATCTTCTTCCCATACCCTACTTAGTATTAAACTGTACATAGCCTAAGTTTGACGATACCAAAGGCTATCTTCTTCTCATACCCTAGTTAGTATTAATCTGTCCATATCCTAAGTTTGACGATACTAAATGCTATCTTCTTCTCATACCCTAGTTAGTATTAATCTGTCCATAGCCTAAGTTTGACGATACCAAAGGCTATCTTCTTCTCATACCCTAGTTAGTATTAAACTGTCCATATCCTAAGTTTGACGATACCAAAGGCTATCTTCATCTCATACCCTAGTTAGTATTAATCTGTCTATAGCCTAAGTTTGACGATACCAAAGGCTATCTTCTTCTCATACCCTACTTAGTATTAAACTGTCCATAGCCTAAGTTTGACGATACCAAAGGCTATCTTCATCTCATACCCTAGTTAGTATTAAACTGTCCATAGCCTAAGTTTGACGATACCAAAGGCTATCTTCTTCTCATACCCTACTTAGTATTAAACTGTCCATAGCCTAAGTTTGACGATACCAAAGGCTATCTTCATCTCATACCCTAGTTAGTATTAATCTGTCCATAGCCTAAGTTTGACGATACCAAAGGCTATCTTCTTCTCATACCCTAGTTAGTATTATACTCTCCATAGCCTGAGTTTGATGATACCAATGGCTATCTTCTTCTCATACCCTACTTAGTATTAATCTGTCCATAGCCTAAGTTTGACGATACCAAAGGCTATCTTCATCTCATACCCTAGTTAGTATTAATCTGTCCATAGCCTAAGTTTGACGATACCAAAGGCTATCTTCTTCTCATACCCTAGTTAGTATTATACTCTCCATAGCCTGAGTTTGACGATACCAATGGCTATCTTCTTCTCATACCCTACTTAGTATTAAACTGTCCATAGCCTAAGTTTGACGATACCAAAGGCTATCTTCATCTCATACCCTAGTTAGTATTAATCTGTCCATAGCCTAAGTTTGACGATACCAAAGGCTATCTTCTTCTCATACCCTACTTAGTATTAAACTGTCCATAGCCTAAGTTTGACGATACCAAAGGCTATCTTCAACTCATACCCTAGTTAGTATTAAACTGTCCATAGCCTAAGTTTGACGATACCAAAGGCTATCTTCTTCTCATACCCTAGTTAGTATTAAACTGTCCATAGCCTAAGTTTGACGATACCAAATGCTATCTTCATCTCAAACCCTAGTTAGTATTAAACTGTCCATAGCCTGAGTTTGACGATACCAAAGGCTATCTTCATCTCATACCCTAGTTGGTATTAAACTGTCCATAGCCTAAGTTTGACGATACCAAAGGCTATCTTCATCTCATACCCTACTTAGTATTAAACTGTCCATAGCCTAAGTTTGACGATACCAAAGGCTATCTTTTTCTCATACCCTAGTTAGTATTAATCTGTCCATAACCTAAGTTTGACGATACCAAAGGCTATCTTCATCTCATACCCTAGTTAGTATTAAACTGTCTATAGCCTAAGTTTGACGATACTAAAGGCCATCTTCATCTCAAACCATAGTTAGTATTAAACTGTCCATAGCCTAAGTTTGACGATACCAAATGTTATCTTCATCTCAAACCCTAGTTAGTATTAAACTGTCCATAGCCTAAGTTTGACGATACCAAAGGCTATCTTCATCTCAAACCCTAGTTAGTATTAAACTGTCCATAGCCTAAGTTTGACGATACCAAAGGCTATCTTCATCTCAAACCATAGTTAGTATTAAACTGTCCGTAGCCTAAGTTTGACGATGCCAAAGGCTATCTTCTTCTCATACCCTACTTAGTATTAAACTGTCCATAGCCTAAGTTTGACGATACCAAAGGCTATCTTCTTCTCATACCCTAGTTAGTATTAATCTGTCCATAGCCTAAGTTTGACGATACCAAAGGCTATCTTCATCTCATACCATAGTTAGTATTAATCTGTTTATAGCCTAAGTTTGACGATACCAAAGGCTAATCAGAAGTTCTAAATTAAAGAAGAACAGACAATACAATGACCGAAAGAAAAATGACAAAAAAATGATCTACAAAACACTACACAGAAAACTAAGGATTGAGCAACATGAACCGTACAAGAAACGGGTGAACTCTGATGCAGTAAGCATGAACTCTGGTGCAGTAAGCAGTTCCTAATCCACTAGTTGCATCCCTGTTGCTCGTGTAACAAACCCGTTGATAAGTCATGAATGAGAAAAGGACAGGATTGTGGTTATGACAAATGAAACACATTCATGGTCAACACAGATATTCTGTAATCATAATGGTGACCGTAACACTTTTAAAGTGAAGACTTCATCTGAAACCTTTCAGAACCCTTGGTTCAGTAATTTTCATGTTAGCATCAACCCTCAATCAAGGAAATCATCATAGGAACCACTAGCTTTTGAATATCATATTAACTGAGAGACATATCTTCCATATGCAGGTGCTGCTGGAAAGTTGCTACATATAAATGGAAAGTTCACAATGGGAAAAGTGAAATTACCTCTTTTGTATTAAACTTTTGTTTTTAACTGACCCTCTGTCAATTTCTATGTGTAGGTCAAAGTATGAAGCAGATCTAGTTGTATCTGTGCCATCCTTTATTTCAAGCTCAATTGGATAAATGGGATCAACATAATCACCAAACTAAGAATCATTTAATGAATGGAAATTATACAGCTTCTGATCACATGAACATTTTTTTTCTCCAAGATTTGAGTTCGAATCCTGTTCATGGCCAGGTGTAATTGATAAAGTTTGTCAGTGTTTTCTTCAGTTTCCTCCACCAATAAAAATGACCACCGCCCCCATGATATATATCTTAAATATTGTTGAAAGTGGCGTTAAACAACCTGGTTTTAGAAAACACGTCCATTTATCAGAAATAGATAAATACTTACCACAAATTATCAAGATTTCTACATTTTATGATATGACTTAGGGAACGACCATTTAACCTGAAGGGTGGGGGGGGGGGGGGGAGGGGGGGTTAAGGTTTTTTTCTAAAAAAATATTCCGATTACCAATGTTGCGGAAAAAAATATTCTGATTTTGGTGGAGGAAAAAAAATATAATCTGATTGAGAGTTTTTGTCATATAATCTAATGTTAAATTCTGGAAAAAAAATTCGCGCTTTGCGAGATAAAAAAAAAAATTCTAACTCTCGTGTTGTCCGAAAAAAAAATTCTGAACGAAACAAAAAACCATACCCCCCCTTCAAATTAAATGGTCGGTCCCTTATGATGCCATCCTAAAATAAATTGTACCACTTGATAACAATTAAAAACAAATATGGACAGATTCTTCGCTTCCACTCATCAAGACAATACACTGTCATAAGAATGGATGAAGACATAAACATACATTTAGACAGTACAATAGCAGAGTGAATGAATGGTCATAGTTAACTGACTACTAACTAGGAAATAAATGACCCAGGGTATTTATGTCTCCCCTTTAATATTTGCATTTGAACTCCAACTTTAAGGTAAGCATACTGGAAAACTTGGACAAATTATTAAGTCAATTGCAGGAAATTCGTCGCACATTGCAGTGGCAATGGTACGAATGTGACGAGAGCAAATGGTCCGAATGAATGCAATTATCGAATTTGAGACCATAAGAGACCACAAAAGATCATAAGCATTAAAATGAAAATAAATGAGTTTTTGTTTATTTACGTCTTTCTAGGTCATATAGACAGAGTAGCTCTAGCAAGCTGTTCCAAATGAGTACAGAAATAATGGTAGGTTTTTATTCTAATAAAAAGCTGCGACATGAGCGCATGACATAAGCCCGTCCTCCGCTGATTTACAAATTGCATAGTTTGAAAAAGGGGGCGATGGTTAGATGCGTTAACTTTGTTCCGAAATTTCCAGTCTTAAATTCATAAAGTAAATCTATTATGAAACTAAGGAGTTACATTGTATGTGTATTTCCTTATTCTAAGTTTTTATCCTTCGCTGCATTTGGACATAAAACAACCTGCAAAGTAGCCTAAAGAGGTCAATCGTAACTACTCGGCCATTCTCGCAACCCTGCAAATAACCTCGTATGCATTAGGCGTATAAATCGCACTACTTTTCACATGTCAGTTACATGAAAGTTTGATAAAGTTATATTTTAAGCAATTTTCTATATTTCAATTAAAATTTTAATTAGTTTTGCATGATTAGATTTTACTTAGTATGTCTTCCATATTGGATTTTCATGGACTATATTTTTGTGCAGCTTAACTTAACTTAACTTCCGGCAAACAATTTAAGAAGAATTTCTACTATGTACGTACATGTACGAGGTTATTTGCAGGCTGGCGAGAATGGCCGAGTAGTTACGACTGCTAAAGAGGTACCATTGAGTGTTCCAGCTTGTCATCATTTATTATAGAATTCGGATTTCAAAACTGTCGGCATGAGTAATTAGGTCGAACGGACCCGATACCGGCACAAGCGATACAGAGGAGAGAGGGCTCTATAATCTAATATAATTTACCTTTAAAAGAGTTATAATCATAAATAGAACAGTACCCAACAGATACGAGTAAATCTAAGAATCTGAAATTAAAGCTAAATCTTTTAAGTCAAATTTATACCTCGGTTTTGAAATTATCAAGTCTCCTAGACAAAGATTTTTTGTTCCGTTTCTTACAATTTACGTAAAAGTTTATGACGTCCGTTTCCTCTATATAGTATAAGACTCATCAGCGACGCTCTTGTTAGTCGAAAACTTATTATGTTAGTCGTTTTTTTCCTATTCTGCCTATTTTAATCGCATGTGTTTTCGGCACGAGTGATCTTATTTTCTATAGTCACGATGTCTATTTAATTATCTTATTTATTATCTAGATACATTTTCTCATTTATTACGATTTTTCTTTGAATTAACGAAATTTAAATTGTGTAGAAAATAGTCCATGCAGTGCTGTGGTGAATGCCGGAGACAGCCAAACAAGTCAGCCCAAAAGTGCAATCGTAACTACTCGGCCATTCTCGCTACCCTGCAAAGAATAATTATTTGCAGGGTAGCGAGAATGACCGAGTAGTTACGATTGCCCAAAGGTGCGTTCCGAATGGACAACCTTAAGCTTGTATGGGATCATTCTCTATCCTGAGTTGTCGTTCCTGCTACGCTACACAACATCTGTCAACGCTCATTTTACAAGATCTTTGTAAAATTTAGAAACAGTAAAAAAAATGTACTTAAAATTGTTTTAATTATTGTAAATATCAATAAAGATGAAAATAAATCACTCATTTCAAATCAATTCTCTCTTAAAAATGATCCCCCCTCCATTTCTTGGAGAACTATTTTGCGGAGGTAAAAATTAAAAAGTTAAAACAATCCGAAATCATTTTTAAGAGAGAATTGATTTGAAATGAGTGATGTAAAATGGGCGTTGACAGATATGGACATTCTCTATCCAGAGTTGTCGTTCCTGCTACGCTAGATTTTTATCTCTGTCAACGCCCATTTTACAAGAGTCTTGTAAGTTAGAAACAGTAAAAAAAATGTACTTAAAATTATTTTAATTATTGTAAATATCAATAAAGATGAAAATAAATCACTCATTTCAAATAATTCTCTCTCTCTGAACTGCTCGACAGACGACTTCCGGTGTTTACGCTATTAATGTGACAACGTCAGCATATCATAGTCGTAGTAGTACGAGATTCCTCTGCCGTCTGACGACTTTTTTTTCTACTTGCTGGAGCCGTGGGACGTTAGTGAGCTCTACATACGGAAAACAGCGGATTTGCCCATGCAACTCTGCCATGGAACATTTCCACGTTTCGTGTCTATCGGATTTTATTTTCTATCCGAAACCCTTATATAAATCGCTTCACCAATCATTTTTCTATTCATTCATAACCATCTTACCTTCAGAAAGTGGTGTTACACTCCATTACTGCATTACTGCACGACTTTACCTTAGACCCTCTCATTTTGTCATTTCACTTGTATATTATTAATATTCTACTGTGAGTTGAGTTTACTTACTGTCGAATATATACATACACAATGTAAATACCTTTACTGATCAATGTGTGTTTTTACATGAGTGTTTTACGGTGTTTTGTGATATCGGATTTTTAGACATGCTCTTTGTTCCCCCTTTCCCCATTCTCTATTCATAGTTGTCGTTCCTGCTACGCTACACTCCATCTCTGTCAATGCCCATTTTACAAGATTTTTGTAAAATTTAGAAACAGTAAAAAAATGTACTTAAAATTGTTTTAATTATTGTAAATATCAATAAAGATGAAAATAAATCACTCGTTTCAAATCAATTCTCTCTTAAAAATAATTTGTGATCGTTTTTAACTTTTTAATTTTTACCTCCGCAAAATAGTTCTCCAAGAAGTGGGGGGAAAATCATTTTTAAGAGAGAATTGATTTGAAATGAGTGATTTATTTTCATCTTTATTGATATTTACAATAAAAAATTAAAACAATTTTAAGTACATTCTTGTTACTGTTTCTAAATTTTACAAAAATCTTGTAAAATGAGCGTTGACAGAGGTGTTGTGTAGCGTAGCAGGAACGACAACTCTGGATAGAGAATGCCCTTTCCCATGTATTTAACAACAGGTTACTTTTGTTTACACTTGTGACTTGAAGAAACAATAGAATGTCCGATTCTAGCAACATCAACACTGCATCTCTTGAAATACTGACGAACATCAAGAATATTGGACAGAAAAGAGCCTCAATTATTTTAGAGCCAAGAGAGAAAAGTGGTTTTCTGACATTAGAAGATTTAAAATTACTAGAAGGGATCAAAATACAATTTGGAATCCTTTAATGCCAGCCCATGACATTATTATAGAAAGGCTAAGTTCTGAAACTTTGACAACAGACCCAGCCAAGAAAATAAAAGAATTAGAAGACCTAAACACATATGAACTTTTGAAGGAAATAATGCATCAGAAAGACAAACAAGTTGCAGCAATGAATGAAGAATCTAAAGCAAAGATGTCAGAACAGGAAAGCAGATTTGATGCAGAAATTCAACTGATTAGACATGAAAATAAAGTAAGGGAAGGAGCAATCAATCAAGAACATGAGAACATCAAAGTTTGAGATAGAAAATTAAAACAGATGGAAGAAATTAAGTAAATAAAAGTACCACCATTATTACAGCTAGAATAGGAGAGAATGTGACTAAATAATTGTATAAGTACCACCATTATTACCGCTAGAATAGGAGAGAATGTGACTCTTAAGTAATTGTATAAGTACCACCATTATTACAGCTAGAATAGGAGAGAATATGACTAAATAATTGTTTAAGTACCACCATTATTACAGCTAGAATAGGAGAGAATGTGACTAAATAATTGAATAAGTACCACCATTATTACAGATAGAATGGGAGAGAATGTGACTAAATAATTGTATAAGTACCACCATTATTACAGCTAGAATAGGAGATAATATGACTAAATAATTGTATAAGTATCACCATTATTACAGCTAGAATGGGAGAGAATGTGACTAAATAATTGTATAAGTACCACCATTATCACAGCTAGAATAGGAGAGAATATGACTAAATAATTGTATAAGTATCACCATTATTACAGCTAGAATAGGAGAGAATGTGACTAAATAATTGTATAAGTACCACCATTATTACAGCTAGAATAGGAGATAATATGACTAAATAATTGTATAAGTATCACCATTATTACAGCTAGAATGGGAGAGAATGTGACTAAATAATTGTATAAGTACCACCATGATCACAGCTAGAATAGGAGAGAATATGACTAAATAATTGTATAAGTACCACCATTATTACAGCTAGAATAGGAGATAATATGACTAAATAATTGTATAAGTACCACCATTATTACAGCTAGAATAGGAGATAATATGACTAAATAATTGTATAAGTACCACCATTATTACAGCTAGAATAGGAGATAATATGACTAAATAATTGTATAAGTACCACCATTATTACAGCTAGAATAGGAGATAATATGACTAAATAATTGTATAAGTACCACCATTATTACAGCTAGAATAGGAGATAATATGACTAAATAATTGTATAAGTACCACCATTATTACAGCTAGAATAGGAGAGAATGTGACTAAATGATTGTATAAGTATCACCATTATTACAGCTAGAATAGGAGAGAATGTGACTAAATAATTGTATAAGTATCACCATTATTACAGCTAGAATAGGAGATAATATGACTAAATAATTGTATAAGTACCACCATTATTACAGCTAGAATAGGAGATAATATGACTAAATAATTGTATAAGTACCACCATTATTACAGCTAGAATAGGAGAGAATATGACTAAATAATTGTTTAAGTACCACCATTATTACAGCTAGAATAGGAGAGAATGTGACTCTTAAATAATTGTATAAGTACCACCATTATTACAGCTAGAATGGGAGAGAATGTGACTAAATAATTGTATAAGTACCACCATTATTACAGCTAGAATAGGAGATAATATGACTAAATAATTGTATAAGTACCACCATTATTACAGCTAGAATAGGAGATAATATGACTAAATAATTGTATAAGTACCACCATTATTACAGCTAGAATAGGAGATAATATGACTAAATAATTGTATAAGTACCACCATTATTACAACTAGAATAGGAGAGAATGTGACTAAATGATTGTATTAGTATCACCATTATTACAGCTAGAATAGGAGAGAATGTGACTAAATAATTGTATAAGTATCACCATTATTACAGCTAGAATAGGAGATAATATGACTAAATAATTGTATAAGTACCACCATTATTACAGCTAGAATAGGAGATAATATGACTAAATAATTGTATAAGTACCACCATTATTACAGCTAGAATAGGAGAGAATATGACTAAATAATTGTATAAGTACCACCATTATTACAGCTAGAATAGGAGAGAATGTGACTAAATAATTGAATAAGTACCACCATTATTACAGCTAGAATAGGAGAGAATGTGACTCTTAAATAATTGTATAAGTACCACCATTATTACAGCTAGAATAGGAGAGAATGTGACTAAATAATTGTATAAGTATCACCATTATTACAGCTAGAATGGGAGAGAATGTGACTAAATAATTGTATAAGTACCACCATTATTACAGCTAGAATAGGAGAGAATGTGACTAAATAATTGTATAAGTATCACCATTATTACAGCTAGAATGGGAGAGAATGTGACTAAATAATTGTATAAATACCACCATTATTACAGCTAGAATAGGAGAGAATGTGACTAAATAATTGTATAAGTATCACCATTATTACAGCTAGAATGGGAGAGAATGTGACTAAATAATTGTATAAGTACCACCATTATTACAGCTAGAATAGGAGAGAATGTGACTAAATAATTGTATAAGTATCACCATTATTACAGCTAGAATAGGAGAGAATGTGACTAAATAATTGTTTATGTACCACCATTATTACAGCTAGAATAGGAGAGAATGTGACTAAATAATTGTATAAGTACCACCATTATTACAGCTAGAATAGGAGAGAATGTGACTAAATAATTGTATAAGTACCACCATTATTACAGCTAGAATAGGAGAGAATGTGACTCTTAAATAATTGTATAAGTACCATCATTATTACAGCTAGAATAGGAGAGAATGTGACTAAATAATTGTATAAGTACCACCATTATTACAGCTAGAATGGGAGAGAATGTGACTAAATAATTGTATAAGTATCACCATTATTACAGCTAGAATAGGAGAGAATGTGACTAAATAATTGTATAAGTACCACCATTATTACAGCTAGAATAGGAGAGAATGTGACTAAATAATTGTATAAGTACCACCATTATTACAGCTAGAATGGGAGAGAATGTGACTAAATAATTGTATAAGTACCACCATTATTACAGCTAGAATAGGAGAGAATGTGACTAAATAATTGTATAAGTACCACCATTATTACAGCTAGAATGGGAGAGAATGTGACTAAATAATTGTATAAGTACCACCATTATTACAGCTAGAATAGGAGAGAATATGACTAATTAATTGTATAAGTACCACCATTATTACAGCTAGAATGGGAGAGAATGTGACTAAATAATTGTATAAGTATCACCATTATTACAGCTAGAATAGGAGATAATATGACTAAATAATTGTATAAGTACCACCATTATTACAGCTAGAATAGGAGATAATATGACTAAATAATTGTATAAGTACCACCATTATTACAGCTAGAATAGGAGAGAATATGACTAAATAATTGTTTAAGTACCACCATTATTACAGCTAGAATAGGAGAGAATGTGACTAAATAATTGAATAAGTACCACCATTATTACAGCTAGAATAGGAGAGAATGTGACTCTTAAATAATTGTATAAGTACCACCATTATTACAGCTAGAATGGGAGAGAATGTGACTAAATAATTGTATAAGTACCACCATTATTACAGCTAGAATAGGAGAGAATATGACTAATTAATTGTATAAGTACCACCATTATTACAGCTAGAATAGGAGAGAATGTGACTAAATAATTGTATAAGTATCACCATTATTACAGCTAGAATGGGAGAGAATGTGACTAAATAATTGTATAAATACCACCATTATTACAGCTAGAATAGGAGAGAATGTGACTAAATAATTGTATAAGTATCACCATTATTACAGCTAGAATGGGAGAGAATGTGACTAAATAATTGTATAAGTACCACCATTATTACAGCTAGAATAGGAGAGAATGTGACTAAATAATTGTATAAGTATCACCATTATTACAGCTAGAATAGGAGAGAATGTGACTAAATAATTGTATAAGTACCACCATTATTACAGCTAGAATAGGAGAGAATGTGACTAAATAATTGTATAAGTACCACCATTATTACAGCTAGAATGGGAGAGAATGTGACTAAATAATTGTATAAGTACCACCATTATTACAGCTAGAATAGGAGAGAATGTGACTAAATAATTGTATAAGTACTACCATTATTACAGCTAGAATAGGAGAGAATGTGACTAAATAATTGTATAAGTATCACCATTATTACAGCTAGAATAGGAGAGAATGTGACTAAATAATTGTATAAGTACCACCATTATTAAAGCTAGAATAGGAGAGAATGTGACTAAATAATTGTATAAGTACCACCATTATTACAGCTAGAATAGGAGAGAATATGGCTAAATAATTGTATAAGTACCACCATTATTACAGCTATAATGGGAGAGAATGTGACTAAATAATTGTATAAGTACCACCATTATTACAGCTAGAATAGGAGAGAATGTGACTAAATAATTGTATAAGTATCACCATTATTACAGCTAGAATAGGAGAGAATGTGACTAAATAATTGTTTAAGTACCACCATTATTACAGCTAGAATAGGAGAGAATGTGACTAAATAATTGTATAAGTACCACCATTATTACAGCTAGAATAGGAGAGAATGTGACTAAATAATTGTATAAGTACCACCATTATTACAGCTAGAATGGGAGAGAATGTGACTCTTAAATAATTGTATAAGTACCATCATTATTACAGCTAGAATAGGAGAGAATGTGACTAAATAATTGTATAAGTACCACCATTATTACAGCTAGAATGGGAGAGAATGTGACTAAATAATTGTATAAGTACCACCATTATTACAGCTAGAATAGGAGAGAATGTGACTAAATAATTGTATAAGTACCACCATTATTACAGCTAGAATGGGAGAGAATGTGACTAAATAATTGTATAAGTACCACCATTATTACAGCTAGAATAGGAGAGAATGTGACTAAATAATTGTATAAGTACCACCATTATTACAGCTAGAATGGGAGAGAATGTGACTAAATAATTGTATAAGTACCACCATTATTACAGCTAGAATAGGAGAGAATATGACTAATTAATTGTATAAGTACCACCATTATTACAGCTAGAATGGGAGAGAATGTGACTAAATAATTGTATAAATTCCACCATTATTACAGCTAGAATAGGAGAGAATGTGACTAAATAATTGTATAAGTACCACCATTATTACAGCTAGAATGGGAGAGAATGTGACTAAATAATTGTATAAGTACCACCATTATTACAGCTAGAATAGGAGAGAATATGACTAATTAATTGTATAAGTACCACCATTATTACAGCTAGAATGGGAGAGAATGTGACTAATTAATTGTATAAGTACCACCATTATTACAGCTAGAATGGGAGAGAATGTGACTAAATAATTGTATAAATACCACCATTATTACAGCTAGAATGGGAGAGAATGTGACTAAATAATTGTATAAGTACCACCATTATTACAGCTAGAATGGGAGAGAATGTGACTAAATAATTGTATAAGTACCACCATTATTACAGCTAGAATAGGAGAGAATGTGACTCTTAAGTAATTGTATTAGTACCACCATTATTACAGCTAGAATAGGAGAGAATGTGACTAAATAATTGTAAAAGTACCACCATTATTACAGCTAGAATAGGAGAGAATGTGACTAAATAATTGTATAAGTATCACCATTATTACAGCTAGAATGGGAGAGAATGTGACTAAATAATTGTATAAGTACCACCATTATTACAGCTAGAATGGGAGAGAATGTGACTAAATAATTGTATAAGTACCACCATTATTACAGCTAGAATAGGAGAGAATGTGACTAAATAATTGTATAAGTACCACCATTATTACAGCTAGAATAGGAGAGAATGTGACTAAATAATTGTATAAGTACCACCATTATTACAGCTAGAATAGGAGAGAATGTGACTAAATAATTGTATAAGTACCACCATTATTACAGCTAGAATGGGAGAGAATGTGACTAAATAATTGTATAAGTACCACCATTATTACAGCTAGAATAGGAGAGAATGTGACTCTTAAATAATTGTATAAGTACCACCATTATTACAGCTAGAATAGGAGAGAATGTGACTAAATAATTGTACAAGTACCACCATTATTACAGCTAGAATGGGAGAGAATGTGACTCTTAAATAATTGTTTAAGTACCACCATTATTACAACTAGAATAGGAGAGAATGTGACTAAATAATTGTATAAGTACCACCATTATTACAGCTAGAATAGGAGAGAATGTGACTAAATAATTGTTTAAGTACCACCATTATTACAGCTAGAATGGGAGAGAATGTGACTAAATAATTGTATAAGTACCACCATTATTACAGCTAGAATAGGAGAGAATGTGACTCTTAAATGATTGTATAAGTACCACCATTATTACAGCTAGAATGGGAGAGAATGTGACTAAATAATTGTATAAGTATCACCATTATTACAGCTAGAATAGGTGAGAATGTGACTAAATAATTGTATAAGTACCACCATTATTACAGCTAGAATGGGAGAGAATGTGACTCTTAAATAATTGTTTAAGTACCACCATTATTACAACTAGAATAGGAGAGAATGTGACTAAATAATTGTATAAGTACCACCATTATTACAGCTAGAATAGGAGAGAATGTGACTAAATAATTGTTTAAGTACCACCATTATTACAGCTAGAATGGGAGAGAATGTGACTAAATAATTGTATAAGTACCACCATTAATACAGCTAGAATAGGAGAGAATGTGACTCTTAAGTAATTGTATAAGTACCACCATTATTACAGCTAGAATAGGAGAGAATATTACTAAATAATTGTTTAAGTACCACCATTATTACAGCTAGAATAGGAGAGAATGTGACTAAATAATTGAATAAGTACCACCATTATTACAGCTAGAATGGGAGAGAATGTGACTAAATAATTGTATAAGTACCACCATTATCACAGCTAGAATAGGAGAGAATATGATTAAATAATTGTATAAGTATCACCATTATTACAGCTAGAATAGGAGAGAATGTGACTAAATAATTGTATAAGTACCACCATTATTACAGCTAGAATAGGAGATAATATGACTAAATAATTGTATAAGTACCACCATTATTACAGCTAGAATAGGAGAGAATGTGACTAAATAATTGTACAAGTACCACCATTATTACAGCTAGAATGGGAGAGAATGTGACTCTTAAATAATTGTTTAAGTACCACCATTATTACAACTAGAATAGGAGAGAATGTGACTAAATAATTGTATAAGTACCACCATTATTACAGCTAGAATAGGAGAGAATGTGACTAAATAATTGTTTAAGTACCACCATTATTACAGCTAGAATGGGAGAGAATGTGACTAAATAATTGTATAAGTACCACCATTATTACAGCTAGAATAGGAGAGAATGTGACTAAATAATTGTATAAGTACCACCATTATTACAGCTAGAATAGGAGAGAATGTGACTAAATAATTGTACAAGTACCACCATTATTACAGCTAGAATGGGAGAGAATGTGACTCTTAAATAATTGTTTAAGTACCACCATTATTACAACTAGAATAGGAGAGAATGTGACTAAATAATTGTATAAGTACCACCATTATTACAGCTAGAATAGGAGAGAATGTGACTAAATAATTGTTTAAGTACCACCATTATTACAGCTAGAATGGGAGAGAATGTGACTAAATAATTGTATAAGTACCACCATTATTACAGCTAGAATAGGAGAGAATGTGACTCTTAAATGATTGTATAAGTACCACCATTATTACAGCTAGAATGGGAGAGAATGTGACTAAATAATTGTATAAGTATCACCATTATTACAGCTAGAATAGGTGAGAATGTGACTAAATAATTGTATAAGTACCACCATTATTACAGCTAGAATGGGAGAGAATGTGACTCTTAAATAATTGTTTAAGTACCACCATTATTACAACTAGAATAGGAGAGAATGTGACTAAATAATTGTATAAGTACCACCATTATTACAGCTAGAATAGGAGAGAATGTGACTAAATAATTGTTTAAGTACCACCATTATTACAGCTAGAATGGGAGAGAATGTGACTAAATAATTGTATAAGTACCACCATTATTACAGCTAGAATAGGAGAGAATGTGACTCTTAAGTAATTGTATAAGTACCACCATTATTACAGCTAGAATAGGAGAGAATATTACTAAATAATTGTTTAAGTACCACCATTATTACAGCTAGAATAGGAGAGAATGTGACTAAATAATTGAATAAGTACCACCATTATTACAGCTAGAATGGGAGAGAATGTGACTAAATAATTGTATAAGTACCACCATTATCACAGCTAGAATAGGAGAGAATATGATTAAATAATTGTATAAGTATCACCATTATTACAGCTAGAATAGGAGAGAATGTGACTAAATAATTGTATAAGTACCACCATTATTACAGCTAGAATAGGAGATAATATGACTAAATAATTGTATAAGTACCACCATTATTACAGCTAGAATAGGAGATAATATGACTAAATAATTGTATAAGTACCACCATTATTACAGCTAGAATAGGAGATAATATGACTAAATAATTGTATAAGTACCACCATTATTACAGCTAGAATAGGAGATAATATGACTAAATAATTGTATAAGTACCACCATTATTACAGCTAGAATAGGAGAGAATGTGACTAATTGATTGTATAAGTATCACCATTATTACAGCTAGAATAGGAGAGAATGTGACGAAATCATTGTATAAGTATCACCATTATTACAGCTAGAATAGGAGATAATATGACTAAATAATTGTATAAGTACCACCATTATTACAGCTAGAATAGGAGATAATATGACTAAATAATTGTATAAGTACCACCATTATTACAGCTAGAATAGGAGAGAATATGACTAAATAATTGTATAAGTACCACCATTATTACAGCTAGAATAGGAGAGAATGTGACTAAATAATCGAATAAGTACCACCATTATTACAGCTAGAATAGGAGAGAATGTGACTCTTAAATAATTGTATAAGTACCACCATTATTACAGCTAGAATAGGAGAGAATGTGACTAAATAATTGTATAAGTATCACCATTATTACAGCTAGAATGGGAGAGAATGTGACTAAATAATTGTATAAGTACCACCATTATTACAGCTAGAATAGGAGATAATATGACTAAATAATTATATAAGTATCACCATTATTACAGCTAGAATAGGAGAGAATGTGACTAAATAATTGTATAAGTACCACCATTATTACAGCTAGAATAGGAGAGAATGTGACTAAATAATTGTATAAGTATCACCATTATTACAGCTAGAATGGGAGAGAATGTGACTAAATAATTGTATAAGTACCACCATTATTACAGCTAGAATAGGAGAGAATGTGACTCTTAAATAATTGTTTAAGTACCACCATTATTACAACTAGAATAGGAGAGAATGTGACTAAATAATTGTATAAGTACCACCATTATTACAGCTAGAATAGGAGAGAATGTGACTAAATAATTGTTTAAGTACCACCATTATTACAGCTAGAATGGGAGAGAATGTGACTAAATAATTGTATAAGTACCACCATTATTACAGCTAGAATAGGAGAGAATGTGACTCTTAAACAATTGTATAAGTACCACCATTATTACAGCTAGAATGGGAGAGAATGTGACTAAATAATTGTATAAGTACCACCATTATTACAGCTAGAATAGGAGATAATATGACTAAATAATTGTATAAGTACCACCATTATTACAGCTAGAATAGGAGATAATATGACTAAATAATTGTATAAGTACCACCATTATTACAGCTAGAATGGGAGAGAATGTGACTAAATAATTGTATAAGTATCACCATTATTACAGCTAGAATAGGAGAGAATGTGACTAAATAATTGTATAAGTATCACCATTATTACAGCTAGAATAGGAGAGAATGTGAATCTTAAGGATTGGAAAAACCACAATGCACATTAATTTACTGATAGCAGATATCACTGACTCACTTATACTTGGACTAGAAGGGCCTCAATACGGCGTTGGTTCACATCCGGCTTTGTAAATTACAAAAAGGGTGCACTCGACTCTCAGCCGCAAGTGATAAAGTTTACCAGTTCCTTGACCATGGTCAGTGGTTCTCTCCGGGTACTCCGGCTTCTTCCACCACTAAAACTGGTCGCCATGATATAGCTGAAAATGGCGTTAAGCACAAAAAAAACAAAAAAACCAATTGGACTAGATTCTTTGGACTGGAACAACAAAGTGATTAACAGAACCACCTCAATCAGATGCTGCAAAGGAATGTAATACAAGAATCCACTTCAATTTTCACAGTTTTCCGGTTGTTGACTGATTTTGTCTGTTTATATATTTATGAGTTTTGACTTTCCCTTTGTAAGATTGCTCGGATTTCGGCAATTTTGTTATTACCCTTATTCAGAGTGGGCAGCGACCTCAGTATTGGTTAGAAAAAAGGACGGTCATTTATACATGTCAACACTAGATATGGCCACTGGTTACTGGTCAAACTAGCTTTCGGACTCTGTAACAGTCCAGCCACCTTCAGTCGGGTCATACAGTTGGTACTTAAAGTCCTCTCAAGGAAGGAGTGTCTTGCCTACCTTGACGACATTATAGTTCTTGGCAAGGATTTTGGAGAACACTTGGAAAACGTGGATAAGGTTTTGGCTCGTTTTAGAAAATACAATTTAAAGTTGAAACTAAAGAAATGTGACCCTCTTCAATGGAAAAAATTGTCAGCCCTGAAGTGATAAAGATAAATCCAGAAAATGTTGAAACAATAAACAAGTGGACAGTTCCAAAAAAATAAGAAAGATGTTGAATCCTTTTTTAGCTCACCTTGCCAAAGGTAAAGTGAGCTTTTGCCATGACTTGGCGTCTGTTGTCCGTTAACTTTTCACATTTTAATCTTCTCCCCTGAAACCCCTTAGCTAAGTGAACTGAAACTTGGTAGGAAGCATCTATGGAAGGTCTTCTATAAAGATTGCACATTTTGTCCCGATCCGTTGACAAACATGGCCGCCGCAGACAATTCTTGTTTCTGATTGGTCAATTTCTAAAACATCTTCTCCTCTGAAACGGCTTGGCCATATGCATCGAAACTTGGTAGGAAGCATTTATGGAAGGTCCTCTATAAAGATTGCACATTTTGTCCTGATCCGTTCACCAACATGGCCACCATAGACAATTCTTGTTTTTGATTGGTAGAGTTCTAAAGAAATATTCTCCTCTGAAACCGCTTGGCCAAATGAATCAAAACGTGGTAGGAAGCCTCTATGGCAGGTCCTCTATAAAGATTGCACATTTCGTGCAGATCCGTTTAAAAAATGGCCACCATAGGCAATTCTTGTTTCTGATTGGTCAATTTCTAAAAAAATCTTATCCTTTGAAACCTCTTGACCGAATGAATTGAAACTTGGTAGGAAGCATCTATGGAAGATCCTCTATACAGATTGCTCATTTCGTCCCGATCGGTTAGAAACATGGCTGCCATAGGCAATTCTTGTTTTTGATTGGTCGATTTTATAAAAATCTCCTCTGAAACAGTACAATTTTTACTGCTTGTTAAAATGAATCAAAACTTGGTAGGAAGCATCTATGGAACGTCCTCTATCAAGATTGCATATTTTGTCACGATCCCATAGCAAAGATTGCCGCTACAGGCAATTCGTGTTTCTGATTGGCCAATTTCTAAGAATCTTCTTCTCTTAAACCGCTTGGCCAAATCAAATGAATCAAAGCTTGGTAGGAAGCATCTATGGAAGGTCCTCTATTAAGAATGCTGATTTTGTGCCAATCTGTTTACAAACATGGCCGCCACATGCAATTCTTGTTTCTCTGGTTGGTCGATTTCTAAAAAATCTTCTCCTCTGAAGCTGCTTAGCCAAATGAACCGAAACTGGACAGGAAGCATCTATGGACTGTCCTATATAAAGACTGCTCATTAAGTCCAGGTTCTTTAACAAAGATGGCCACCACTTGCAATACTTGTTTCCGATCGGTCAATTAAAAAAAAAATTCCTCTGAAACCGATTGACCAAATGAACCGAAACTTGGTAGGAAGCATCTATGGAAGGTCCTCTATAAAGAATGCTTATTTGGTCCCGATCCGTTAACAAACATGGCTCTACAGGCAAATCGTCTTTCTGATTGGCCAATTTCTAAGAATCTTCTTCTCTGAAACCCTTTGACCAAATGAATCGAAACTTGGCAGGAAGCATCTATGGAAGGTCCGCTATGCAGAATGCTGCTTTTGTGCCAATCTGTTAACAAACATGGCCAACACATGCATTTCTTGTTTCTGATTGGTTGATTTAAACAAAATCTTCTCCTTTGAAACAACTTGGCCAAATGAACCGAAACTTGGTAGAAAGCATCTATGGAAGGTCCTCTATAAGGATTCCTCATTTCTTCCCAATTCGTTAACAAACATGGCTGCCATATGCAATTCTTGTTTCTGATTGATCGAATTCTAAAAAATCTTCCCATCGGAAACCGAACAGCCAAATGAACTGAAGTTTGGTAGGAAGCACCCATGGAAGGTTCTGTATATAGTGTCCTCAAAACAGAATGAAAGGTGAACTATCATAGAGAGCACATTCTGGGGTATTCTAATTTAACATCTTAGGGAAGCTCTTATCAATTCAGTGATCCTAAACTTTTCAAATTTGACAGGTGTGTACATCCTAGACAACGATGCTTCTTCAAGTACAAATTGGGAAGAAAAGTAATTAACTTCGCCAGTAAAGAGTTATCTTCAGCACAATGGAAGTACTGCACAATAAGAAATAAACTCAATAGTCACATTAACATGCCAATTTAGGGATTACTAATATTAGGCCGACAGTTCCTTATTAGAACGGATCATAACAGTTTGTGATGGCATCTCAACTTTTGGAATATTGAAGGTCAATTAACCAGATGGATCGAAGAGCTAGCACAGTACAATAGTCATAAAAGATCGATCTGGAAAAAATTACCAGCTTGTCCAGACTATTGAATTAGACCAACTGCCTTGTAGAGGGTGCAAGTTTTGCACTAGGGCCAGACAACAGTGGGGAGTATTTGAGTAAGAACTTGACGATGTACAACCAATTTCTATCAGAAGAGGGTTAGCAGATACTGAACCATGCAATTGGATCGAGTAAAGAAATTCTGGAAGAACAGTTGCATCATCCAGACTTGAAGCCCATCCTTCTTTGGTTACAAGATAACTACGAATCAAGCATGATGGAACTGAAACTAAGTAGCAAAGCCACTCAGTATTATTGACTGTGCAGGTCACAGCTTCAACTTGAAAATGGAGTTTTGTTCTATAGATGGGAAGTACCGATTTTTCACCTAGACTTCTATCTGTAATACTACATCGTATGAGGAAACAGACTCTAGAACTTGTCATTGTCTACCGTTACCTGGTCATATGGGTCAGATCAAGTTAAAACAGCATGTACTGTGGTATGGGAAGGCCAGGGACTGTAAACTGTTTGTAAAATCCTGCAAATTTGCAATAAAAATAAAAAGTAAACTAAACACCATTGGGCTAGATTAGGACAATGTCATGCTGGAGTACCAAAAGAGACAATACTCATGGATATATTAGGCCCTTTGCCAGACTGAAAAATAAGTCTATTCTCATGGTAATTGATCAATTTCACTAAGTGATTGGAATGTTACTCTATTCCAAATCAAGCCGCAGAAACTCTAGCAACAGTATTAATTGATTTGGGTGTCCACTGATATCTCCACTAGAACTGTACACATACCAGGGGAGAAATATGGAGGAAAATGTGGTTTGTGAGATATGAAGAATTCTTCAAATACAGAAAACAAGAACAACTCCGTATCACCCAGCCTCTAACGGACAAGTTGAGAGATACAACAGTCTGATATTGCAGACTATGCAGTGCTTTATAAAAAGACAATATAATAGATGGGACGAACACCAACAAACCAACTTGACTTTTGATCTCTTGACTGTAAATTCACAGGAAAAGGAGACATTTAATTTTGTTTAAGATCTTGTATCAACACTGAATTTTGTTCATGATGTTGCTAGAGACAACTCGGCGAAGGCAGAAAAAGGATTACGATCTTGGGGCTTCGTGTAAGGTATATTACGTAGGGGATGCTGTATATAAATTGGAGATCTTAGGGCTTCGTGTAAGGTATATTACGTAGGGGATGCTGTATATAAATTGGAGATCTTGGGGCTTCGTGTAAGGTATATTACGTAGGGGATGCTGTATATAAATTGGAGATCTTGGGACTTCGTGTAAGGTATATTACGTAGGGGATGCTGTATATAAATTGGAGATCTTGGGGCTTCGTGTAAAGTATATTACGTAGGGGATGCTGTATATAAATTGGAGATCTTGGGGCTTTGTGTAAGGTATATTATGTAGGGGATGCTGTATATAAATTGGAGATCTTGGGGCTTCGTGTAAGGTATATTACGTAGGGGATGCTGTATATAAATTGGAGATCTTGGGGCTTTGTGTAAGGTATATTATGTAGGGGATGCTGTATATAAATTGGAGATCTTGGGGCTTCGTGTAAGGTATATTATGTAGGCGATGCTGTATATAAATTGGAGATCTTGGGGCTTCGTGTAAGGTATATTACGTAGGGGATGCTGTATATAAATTGGAGATCTTGGGGCTTCGTGTAAAGTATATTACGTAAGGGATGCTGTATATAAATTGGAGATCTTGGGGCTTCATGTAAGGTATATTACGTAGGGGATGCTGTATATAAATTGGAGATCTTAGGGCTTCGTGTAAGGTATATTATGTAGGGGATGCTGTATATAAATTGGAGATCTTGGGGCTTCGTGTAAGGTATATTACGTAGGGGATGCTGTATATAAATTGGAGATCTTGGGGCTTCGTGTAAGGTATATTACGTAAGGGAAGCTGTATATAAATTGGAGATCTTGGGGCTTCGTGTAAGGTATATTATGTAGGGGATGCTGTATATAAATTGGAGATCTTGGGGCTTCGTGTAAGGTATATTACGTAGGGGATGCTGTATATAAATTGGAGATCTTGGGGCTTCGTGTAAGGTATATTACGTAGGGGATGCTGTATATAAATTGGAGATCTTGGGGCTTCGTGTAAGGTATATTACGTAAGAGATGCTGTATATAAATTGAACAATCAAGGAAACTCAAGACACCATGGAAAGGACCTTACCTCGTAACCAAAGTGATAAACAGTGTACATGTCCTCTTTCAAATTGAAGATAGGAAATGAAGTTGTATATAGTCCATCATGATCGTCTTAAGTTATGCAACGACAGTGAATTGCCAATTTAGATACAGAGAAAGCAAAGTCTCATCAAAGAAAATGGTGAAAGGCAAGCCACTGAATCAGAAGTAGAAAAGGAAGAAGTGTTGATATCGCGGTTTCGTGATACTGGAGGGGGAGGTTAAAGATAGTAAAACAGGGTGAGGGTTAAGGGTGAGAAAATGGGGAGAAGCCTTGAGGGTGGGAAAAAGGGGAGAGGAGTTAAGGTGGGGAAAAGGGGAAGGGTTAAGGATGGGAAAAAGGGGGATGGGTTAGGAGTAGGAAAAGGTTAAAGGTGGGAAAGGGTTACGGGTGGGGAGAAGGGTTGAGGGTTGGAAAAAGGGTTAAAGGTGGGAAAAAGGGGAGAAGAGTTGAAGGTGGGAAAAGGAGGAAGGGCTAAGGATGGGGAGAAGGGTTGAGGGTTGGAAAAGGGGATGTTAAGGCTGGGGAGAAGGGTTAAGGGGGGAAAAGGGGAAGGGTTAAGGATGGGAAAAAGGGGGATGGGTTAGGAGTAGGAAAAGGTTAAAGGTGGGAAAGGGTTACGGGTGGGGAGAAGGGTTGAGGGTTGGAAAAAGGGCTAAAGGTAGGAAAAAGGGGAGAAGAGTTGAAGGTGGGAAAAGGGGGAAGGGCTAAGGATGGGGAGAAGGGTTGAGGGTTGGAAAAGGGGGATGTTAAGGCTGGGGAGAAGGGTTAAGGGGGGAAAAGGGAAGGTCAAGGGTGGGAAAAGGGGATGAGGGTAGGGAAAGGGCTAAGGTTAAGGTGGAAAAAAGGGGAAGGGTTAAGTGTGGGGAAAAGGTGGAAGTTTTAAGGGTGGGAATGGTTGAGAATAGGAAATAGGGGAAGGATGGAGGGTGGGAAAAAGAGGAAAGATTAAGGGTGGGAAAAGTGTTGAGGGTGGGGTAAAGGGTTATGGGTGGGACAAGGGGGAAGTGTTGAGGGTAGGAAACTAGAGGCTCTGTGGGCTGAGCCTGTGTCGCTCACCTTTCATTCTGCTTTGAGGAAATTTAATACAGAACCTTCTATAGGTGCTTCCCACCAAATATCGGTTCATTTTGGCAAAACAGTTTCAGATAAGAAGATTTTTAGAAATTGACCAATCTAAAACAGGAATTGCCTGTGGCAGCCATGTTTGTAAATGATCAAAACGAAATGAGTAATCTCTAGATGATCTTCCATAGATGCTTCTTACCAAGTTTCATATCATTTGGCCAAACGGCTTCTGAGGAAAAGCTGTTTTAGAAATTGACCAATAAGAAACAAGACTTGCCTGTGGCAGCCATATTTGTTAATTGATAGGGACGAAATGAGTAATCTTTATAGAGGACCTCCATAGATGCATCCTACCAAGTTTCGGTTCATTTGGCCAAGCAGGTTCAGAGAAGATTTTTAGAAATTGACCAATCAGAAACAAGAATTGCCTGTGGTGGCCATGTTTGTTAATGGATCAGGACGAAACAAGATGAACTGTGAGCTAATGCTCACCTATGATACCTCTGCTCTTCGGCAAACAGGAAGTAGGAATCTGACGGGTCCAAAAACACTTCCCACGATATGGGGTACCTATATGAAGCTTGTGACCAAATATCAGATCTCCGTCGTCAATAGTTGCTGAGAAAAATGTGACAAAAATGTGCATATATGTTCAATGTGTATAAAAACCAACTAAGTCGGCAAACAGTAAGTAGGAATCTGACGGGTCCAAAAACGTTACCCACAATATGGTATACCTATATGATGCTTGTGACCAAATATCAGATTTCTGCCATTAACAGTTACTGAGAAAAATGCGACGAAAATTATCTTGGACGGACGGACAGACGGACAGAGGTAAAACAGTATACCCCCCTCCCCGGAGGTATAATGAGTAATCGTTATAGAGGACCTCCCATAGATGCATCCTACAAAGTTTCGGTACATTTGGCCAAGCAGTTTCAGAGGAGAAGATTTTTAAAAATAGGCCATTCAGAAACAAGAATTGCCTGTAATGGCCATGTTTGTTAACGGATCAGAACGACATAAGCAATCGCAACAGATGACTTTCCATAGATGCTTCCTACCAAGTTTCGGTACATTTGGCCAAACAGTTTCAGAGGAGAAGAATTTTTAAAATCAGCCAATCAGAAACAAGAATCGCCTGTGGTGGCCATGTTTGTTAATGGATCGGGACGGAATAAGCAATCTTTATAGAGGACCTCCCATAGATGCTTCCTACCAAGTTTCGGTTCATTTGGCCAAACGGTTACAGAAGAGAAGAATTTTTAAAATCAGCCAATCAGAAACAAGAGTCGCCTAAGGCGGCCATGTTTGGTAACGGATTGGGACGAAATGAGCAATGAGGGGCTTCCATAGATGCTTCCTACCAAGTTTCAGTTCATTTGGCCCAGTGGTTTCAGAGGAGAAGATTTTTTTAAATAGGCCAATCAGAAACAAGAATTGCCTGTGGTGGCCATGTTTGTTAATGGATCGGGACGAAATTAGCAATCTATATAGAGGACCTTCCATAGATGCTTCCAACCAAGTTTCAGTTCATTTGGCATTTAGGGTTTCAGAGGAGTAGATTAAAATGTGAAAAGTTAACGGAAGACGGACACCAAGTGATGGCAAAAGCTCACATTGACTTTGGCAAGGTGAGCTAAAAAGGCAAGGGGTGGAGGGTGGGACAAGAGGGGGGAGAGTTGAGGATAGGTGACAATTTTGGCAGGTTTGACTATATTAATAAACACAAAAATATCAAACATTTTTTTATTCACAACAAAACTAGGTGTTTCCGTGCCACCTCTGATCACTACATGTACAGACTGTCAACATAAAAACTACCAAAAAAAAAAAACAACATTTCTGTACATTCTGGTGGCCTTTATAACATTTTTTGTACAACTAATAAAAATTAGTGAAACACTTCAAAACAAACAAGTATGAAAATAACAAGTATAGTGAATAAATGACCATTTTAAAAATAATAGAAAAAAATTGTTTTCTTTGGTTTGGTGTACACGTAATATTTTATAATATTAAATACTAATTGTTGATATGTACATTACCATGACGGGAACTTTTCTTACTTGGAGGGATCAAAATTTCTCAAAGGGAGGAGGTGCAGCCTTAAACTTGTTCTACCATTTTTTTTACTTGTAATTATGGATTATCAAACAGCTAGCAGGCAAGGTCTAAAGATATTTTTTTTCTCTAACAAAGTAGAATCATTGGTACGATTGTCCTCCCATACTCTAGATAGAATGTATGTCATTGTTTGTTCTGTTAAAATTTGATACATGACATTATAATGGTGACAGGAAATGGGCCAAAAGAACCGGTAGAAAAATGTAATTTCTTTCAAAAATGGAAAATTTACGAAAATTGATTTCAAGATATCGGAGTTTTTGATCTATTGGCTTCTTGAAAGTGATGGACGGAAATTAATTTGTTAACGAATAAATGTCCTATTAAAAAACAGTGATAAAACGTTTGGTTGATAATGAATATGTAAGCAGCACCTGAAATAAGTAAAAATGTTATGTTAATGCTGTGATTCAATAAACCTACTAGTTTTTGTTAAATTATATGGACAGTGGACTTGGTCATATTTTTAGTCAAAATTTAGATGCTTGTAATAAATTCTAGGTGTCTGAGACGTCCAGATTCCTGCTAATTTTCTAGGACTTGTGTACAACTATACATTTTTGAAATGGTCATTAGGATTATTTGGTCTTATGATTTAATATTTCAACGTTTATAACATACTGGGCAATATTCAATGTTTATTAATTAACTGGTTTTAATAAAACCAGATATTCAATGATGCTTATTTTAAATGTAGAAAAACCTGTATTAAGAGGTCACCTTTGGGACAAAGAAAGTGGCCTTATAAGACAGGTGACCTCTTAAAAGAGGAAAAATTCATATGAAATTTTCTATGACAGGATGAGAAAAAGGTGACCTTTTAATACAGGTGAATGCTTAATAGAGGTGACCTTATGGGCAGGTTTGACTGTACATGTATTATCACAAATAAATATACATGAACAACTTCAAATTTTACTCGAAAACAAGCAGTATGGATTTCTTTGAAATAATAATTAAAAAAAATACTTCTCAATAAAAACACCAACATTATTTTTTTAATGTGAACAACAAAATAAAGATAGCATTATAATTTCCGGTAATAAATATACAACTTCTATTTATAGCTAAATCTTATTACATTAATGTGGAAATGAACCATCTTTACACAATGTTGCCTCAGGTCAACAATAATAATCAAAGCACTATATTCAATTTGATCAGTAAATGAAAATGAACTAAATTCTAAAAATAACATTGAATTAATACTATAACAAAATTCTACTTTCCATATCGAAACATATTTGACAAGAAATCATTTACAGTACAGAAAGAATGTGTTTACAGATACAGAGACGTGTAGAGAGTATTTATCACCGATTTTTTTTTTAAATATACAGTCAAATCTGTATATAAAGAGCACTGAAAGGAACCTGAAATTTTTGTTCCCTTTATGAGAAACTGTCCTTACTATACAGGTTAAAATTATATGCACTATTTCTTAAATGGAGAAAATAAAACTGCCCGTTATAGACAGTGGTTTGGCGCCCTTTATGGGCAGGTTTGACTATATATCATTTAAAATCACAATTTTTCACAGATTATTCCTAAATTAATTCTTGTTCATTAATTGGTGTTTAATACCAACTTTAGCAGTATTTCAGCTATATCATGTCGTAAATCTTGTTCAACTTTGATAAAAATAAATTATCACCAAAAGCAGAATTTAATGTCATCTAATCCTATATTTTAAGCATAGTTTTGTTATATAATAATTTTACAAATTATGAGAAAAACACAAAATTGAATCTCAAACATCAAAAACACAATACAATGATATTACGTTTGAATATCAATGATTGTAAGTTTTACATAGTTAATATTTAAAATTGTCCTTCAAAAAATTATTTGAAAATAACTACAGAAAACTACATACAATGTTGCTTTTGATGATATTTAAAAAAAAATTAAAATCAGAGAATAATTGACTTCTGGGTATATTTTTGAAAAATTGTGATTTTAAATGAAAATATACATATAGACGTAAATTACAATGACAAATACTTTTTGCACATTTCTGTATTTTGTATTTTTGCATCAAATAAACTAATATTTACCATAAATTCAGCATGCTTCAGCAAACAAGTCTATATTACACAAAATCAACAAAAGAAATTTACATTCTTAACAAAAAAGAAAAATACTTGACAACAAAAATTTGTATGAATATGGCAAATTCACTAACAGAAATAAAATACACTAGATTTGTATAAGCAGAAAACATCAACGTTGTCAGCACTAGAATTTGAGACAGGAGATTTACTCACTGACAAAAAGTACCTTTAATATCTGCTACTAGCACAATGACAAACAACCTTATACCATCAAATATAATTTTCTGGCTCTAATGGGTTTCCATAGATATTCAAACATATTTTCCCCTGACAGAAAAATCTGTCCTTAGGATCATAAAACTTGTCAAAACACAAGATCTGTAGCCCAGTTGAACTTTGCCGTGTTGAGGTTAAATGTTGAACTTTGTCATGATAAGGTCAAATGGACCAATGATTTTACATGGAATTATTAAAATATTCAAGTTAACCGGGATAAATTAAGCTGAAGTAAACTTTTTTACAATGTCTATTACCTTTTGAAGGGGTGGGGAAAAAGGGGGAGTGGATGGGTAGCCAAGTGGTAAAGCCTAACATTATTGACGTGACCAGAGTATCCGTAGAAAACCACATACTGGTCGCATTTCACTGACAAACTTTAACACATAATGTTGTATCAAGTACACCTCGCCAACTTTAGTAGTGATATGCTCTGAATGCATAGGTAGTTGTAAATCCATCTACCATACGATCACAACCTTGTTCTATTAAATGCACTCATATATGGTGTATCGGTCTTTGCGCTAACCCACTTGCCCGAGGTCCGGGACAAGTGAAAATTATGAAAGAATATGTTGGAATAAATAGAAAAATTTTCTAAATTTGGCTATCGGGCAAGTAGGTGAAAAAAATTAAGGCAAAGACTGGACTGTATTAGATTAAACTGAAATAACACAAATATACAATATAAAATCACACACTCAATTTTAAATAAACTTACATATTACTTACAACCATATCTACATATTTTATTGCATTAAATGGGACTTTTGTTTGTCCATCTACACATGTTTAACACCAAGTGTACATGAAAAATAAATGTATTTTTTTAATATACAAATTAATCTTGGCTTATTTAAACATAACATTTTTTTGCTAAAAAATATATACTGGTAAATAACATCTATATAAAAAGAATTTGTACAACTTCTTTATAGTGAAATAATAACTTCACTGTTTAATACATATTTAAATAATTTTATTTTAAAATCATGCAATTGAAAGCTTATTATTGAAAATAATAGTATAATTTACATTTTTGTCCCAATTTTTCTAAAAAAAAATTTTTTTATAAGAGGTCTTCAAAAAAACCAAAAACAATTAGTACAAAGGGAAGTAACCAATGATTTATCAAAACTAGAAATTGGTTGTACCTTATATTTCTTAATGGCAGCGGTTAAAAAATCCACTGGTCCGAGGTCCGGTACCGACGATTTGTGGGTTCGGACCTAACATTATCTAATCCTGTAAAGACCGACGGACCATTGAAACTGTCTAATTATGGACTTGAATTAAATGGGTGGTTAAAAGTTCGAGTGACAGATGTTACTGCATAATTTTAATCCAACATTGATTGCCTCTTTAATATTGTTAACATTGGATTAATTCAAGATCGTTTTAGTGCATTACGAGGTGTGTTTTGTTCTGTATGAACCTCTGGTAATTAATGGAGCACACACACCCAGGATGGTTGTAACAGAATAGCTTAAGATCAGTTTTACGCTTTACGGAAGCTGTAATTCTTTCGATAATACTCAAGCGTATTAGTGAAGCAGTTCAAACATAAAAATGGCCTGAGTCATTGACCAGTTTGTTTTTTGAATGTTAACAGAGCGGCTCGTGATACTGACAACAATAAATTACATAATGAAAAAACACCACAACCAACAAAAGGTCAAAGATACAATAGACCAGTGCACTTTTGTAAAAAAAAATTAACCCCTGTAATGGCCTTTTTTAACTCGTTGGAGAAATTTGGTGAAACTGTCTGGTTAACATCATAACTGAGGACATATGCATACAACATGAATCAGTTCATTATAACTATCCTGGCTTCCATCCCCTCATTAAGTCTTCCCGTCTTACCTCCCCTCATTAAGTCTTCCCATCTTACCTCCCCTCATTAAGTCTTCCCGTCTTACCTCCCCTCATTAAGTCTTCCTGTCTTACCTCCCCTCATTAAGTCTTCCCATCTTACCTCCCTCATTAAGCCTTCCTGTCTTACCTCCCCTCATTAAGTCTTCCTGGCTTACCTCCCCTCATTAAGTCTTCCTGTCTTACCTCCCCTCATTAAGTCTTCCTGTCTTACCTCCCCTCATTAAGTCTTCCCGTCTTACCTCCCCTCATTAAGTCTTTCCATCTTACCTCCTCTCATTAAGTCTTCCTGGCTTACCTCCCCTCATTAAGTCTTCCTGGCTTACCTCCCATCATTAAGTCTTCCTGGCTTACCTCCCCTCATTAAGTCTGGTCGTGATATAATTGATAAATTGCTGAAAGTGACTTAAACCCTAATAACTAAACCTATATAACTTGAAGACGGACAAATTTTACTTATAATTTGGAGACGACTAAATTTCATTTTTAAATTGAGGATGACCAAATTTAACATATAATTTGAAAATGGGCAAATTATAACTTGGAGACGGCCAAAATTTACATTAAACTTGAAGATGGCCTAAATTTACATTAAACTTGAAGATGGCCAAAATTTATTTAACTTGAAGACGAGCAAATTTTACATATAAATAACACCAACAATCAAAATTAAAATTAAAAAAAATAAGCAGAATATAATAATTCAACAAAGGTCAAAGCTTACACATTTGTTTGTAGATAAATATCAAGTGTTCTGAGAACAAACTGAGATAATGTCATTATAGTGTCTGAGGTATAATAATAATAACACTTAATTGGTCTATTTCAGGTCTACATCAAAGCCCCTACAACGAAAATAAAACCTTGATAAACAAAAGAAATATCTAATCTGTTAAATGTTCTACCATTCTTGACAAATTACATGGCTTGAATGCTGTCTTTAGTATTGGCCCAACTCTTATTAGATATGGAATGAAATCTGCGTGAGTAAATCATGTACAGAGCATCAAATTCTGCACGAGTAAATCATGTACAGAGCATCGAATTATGTACGAGTAAATCATGTACAGAGCATCGAATTCTGCACGAGTAAATCTTGTACAGAATATCATCTTGATTTATGAGTGCATAGTATGAACACATAGCAAATAAATTACTGATTTTTCTGAAAATATAGTGACTTTGTAAATTTTAAGACACACTATGATACGTTCATGACTTTATGTATAAATTTCAAATGATTTGCCTAAAAGGAAACTTAAGTTATTGAAGGGAAACTAAATGTAGGACTGGCGTATGTACGCACAGATACAGGACAAACTTAATTCTGATGACATCTATGTAGCAGGGGACATAACAACAGATATATAAGAAGTATTCATTTCCATTGCAAAATTTAAATAATATGAAGCCCATCTGTCATTATGCTTATTGAAAGTGATGTTAATTTTTCAACAATTAAACTTTTGAAGTTATCTTTCAATATGAAGGAATTTACCATTTCTTCCAGTTGTTTTTACAACAAGCAATAAAAATCAACACAACCTGAAAAATACGCCTGGCGGCACAGCATGATACAACTGCAGCAAGTTGAATGGAAAATGCTATAACATGCAAAGTTTAAAAAAGGTTGTGATATATACTGTAATTTATGCCAAGACCATTTTTGTCACCCTTAGGCCTCTTATATTTGGATACTGGTAGGGCAAGAATCCCCAAAACGAATCCAAACCTTCATCCTGTGTCAAAATTATAGAAGGATATTGTTAGGGTTATGGTGTTTTACGCCACTTTCAACAATATTTCAGTTATATATTGGTTGTAAGTTTTATTGGTGGAGGAAACAAGAGTACCCGGAGAAAATCACCGACCTGATGCAATTCACTGATAAACTTGATCACATGTTATATCGAGTACACCTTGCAATGAGTGGGATTCAAACTCACAACTTTAGTGGTGATAGGTACTGATTGCATATAGGTAGTTGTAAATCCAACTACCACACGATCACGGCGGCCCTCTATAGAAGGATACCTCAAATAAAACATAAATTCTTGTGCAGAGTACCAGCGTGTCTAGACAGAAAACGATGACAAAAACAAATCCATTCCATAAAACGACTGCAAAAAATGTTGCTGTTGTATAAAAATGGCAGTAGATCTTGAAGGACAATTTATAACATTAATATATCTACTTAGATGGTAGACGTGAAATGAACATTGAAGATGAAGATATTGTTTCTTTATGATACAAAAAGTATATATATATATATAGTGCAATATTCTGGCTATGAATCACAGTGAAAAAGTTTCCCGTTCATAAATATGAATCACTCTTTATATATATGTGTGTGTGTTGTGTGTGTGCCGTACAAAATATGAACCACCCAAAGAAGTGGTTGAAATAATGTAAAAATGAACACAACAGGTGCAAAAAAAAAAATACCATCTCAGGGTGTCAAGCCACTTTTGGTCTGAAAAATATAGGATTATAGGAATTTTTTGTTTAATTTATAGGGTAAATATAGGGATTTTGGAAGAAATATATATGAATATATAGGGTTTCTAGTATATAATTTGTGTTGAAAGTCCATTCTTTAACCCTGGAAATCTGACAATTTATGTATTAACATGAGAGTGAATCATTGTACATAATACTTAACATGCTACAAACATAATATAAACTTTAGCAATGGCATAGATGCCAACCCCTTTTTGGTGCAATCAGTAACAAAAAGTTGAGATGTCAGTAATTTGTGATTTTTTTCAGTAATCATAATTTTTCATAAAATTTTACCATAATCGTACTACAGACTAGGCACAAAGTGATGAGCAAATGATTTCCTTTATTTGTGACAACTAGATGTAAAATTGATGAGCAACAAAAAGAAATAAAAAGTTAAGTTTTAATACATGTATGTTCACTTACAAATGTATTCTATGTTTCAACTTACTGTCAATAGAAATGAAAATTTCCTGAAGTAGCCCTCCCTCACCCTCCCATGGAATAATTAATGTCTAATTCTGGAGTGCCTGATATGTTGTTGACTTGGCACTTTTGAACTGTTTTGTTGTATATGTGTGTTCATCCCGACCACCGTGCTGAATGGACAAGTCTTGTTTGCAATATTTGCAATAGGCATAATGTTCCCGTATCGATTTCATAAGGCAAGAGAAGAATATTCGGGACGAAATCGTTGTCCCAATTTTCTTTTCTTCGCTGCAGAAGCTTCACTTGTTCCCTCAGACATCGCGAAATTGACAAAAACGTGCTGTGTTCATTAACTACTCGGGATCAAACAAGAAATGGATATACCGTTTTCTACTATAGATAGTCCCGAGAATCCCTAAAGGATTAAATAATCGAAATCCCTCAAGCGCTTATCATTACACGATTTTAACATACAATGAAGCGTCTAAATGATCACAATGATATTTAAATGGGGAACGGTTTCGGGCAGGCAATAATCGGAAATCCGTAACAAGTAGACTGTTGACCGTAACACCGTAATTTTGGCCCGAAATTCGTAACAATTACGGAAAAATCGTAATGGTTGGCATCTATGCAATGGCCTCCGAAATGACTTTTTTTTTATATATATATAGGGCTTTATAGGGGTTTTAAAGAATAGTAGGGAAAATATAGGAATCTCCAAATTTAAAGGAAATTATAGGATTTTATAGGGACTTGACACCCTACCATCTAAATATTTTAAATTTTATATCATTATTTACACCAAGATCATGAAACATTTTTTTGTCACAATTTAAAATCGTAAATAACGTCAATCTTGTGGTATATTTAGCACATTAAATTTCCCACGATAAAAAAAAAATTAACGGGTAAACTAATTAATTGCTTAATCAAGTTGAACATAATAACATTAGGCATGAAGTGCACACTGCAAATATATTTAATACAATGTATAAGTGATTCATGAATTACACCACATTATAACAAGAAATGTGTGCATCACAAAATACGCCCGTCTATATAAATTATCAAACGGTATAATGGTAATGACCCCAAAATAAATAGGGTTCTTCCCCTTCCACAGTGGAATCATGTGGCCAAGTTTGGTAAAGATCCAATATACAGAACTAAAGTTATCGTGCAGAAACGATCCCGTTGTCAACAAATTTATTTATAGTAACCTTGACCTTTGACCTAATGACCCCAAAATAAATAGGGTTCTTCCCCTTTCACAGGGGAATCATGTGGCCAAGTTTGGTAAAGATTCCATATACATAACTAAAGTTATTGTGCTGAAACCTGTGTGGACGCCCGCCCGCCATACCCATTCACATAATACGGACCGTCTCGAGACGTGCGTATAAAAATTAAAAGTTACCATACAGACTAGTAAAGGTCAAAGCTGGTCTCGACCTCTATATACACTGAAATAAATAAAGCATTAAGTTTTACATAAGAAAACCTAGCTTGCTATAACCATATTCATTTACGTTTATATATCCAGGAATAGCATTTTTCTATAGAGACCATGAAATCATATTTGAGTCCCATTTCAAACTGGTTTCATATAAATGAAAATAAGCTTTGTATCATTTGTATTGCCTAACCTTCAGTACCATTAAAGGCCATTCCAGAAAAAAAAACTAGTAGGGAGTGTCGAAAGGCAGTTTTTGTTTGGCACACCAACCACACACAAATTAATTAAAAATTTTATTTGAAATCTTGAACAAACACCCACAACCCATACATTTTTTTCCCCATCAAAGTGCCTTCCAACCCACCATATAAGTTTTTTTTAGAGGAAGTCTGGTATCATTGTCTTTTCATGGATGACCAGAGATCAAAAGACTTAATAATGTTGATAATAATATGTTTATCAATGTTTAAATCTTCCTTTTTAACATTCATACCCAAAGTGGGCATAGCTTAGCATTTTTTAATTTAAAATCGATACAAAAATTGGGAATCACCTAGCAATTTTTTTTAATTCAAAATTCATTCTGAAATTCGGAATCGCTTATTGTTTTTCTTTATACTGTGAAAGTACTTTTATTCGTTGGCACCGATTTTCAAGGTTTCTTCAAAATGCATTGTTCCATGGATTCTTGAAATTGATAAGTTCTATTTCGTTGGATATAAATTTTGGTAGTTTCAGTTAAAAACGAAATCCACGAAAATTGGTATTCCTTGAATAACAATACTTCCACAGTACTTATTATTCACTCATACGATCAGTGATATGAATAGATAACTGAAAACTGGAGTTACAGTGAAACCTGTCTAAACTGAAATCTTTTTTTGGAACAGTGTTAGTGTTCAGAATAGATAGGTATTCTGTTTATATAGTTGAAATTAGTAATGATTTCCTACATTGGGACTTTATTCCATTTGAGGTTCGGTGTATACACGATTCCCTTTTATTCAGGGTACAGCTTAGACAGGTTTTACTATATCTGGGGTAACTTTATCAAGCTCAATTCTACAAGGAAAGGATCACATGTCATCTAAGGAAACTACATGTACTTATTCAAGTTTGAGATTACCAGGTTTGATTTAAATTCATTGTTGCACCTTAGGAAAAATTTATACATTAAAAAAAAATCCTTGAAAAATGATTTAAAAAAATTTAAATGCTGCAACAAGAAATTATGCAACAAAAAAAAACCAAACAGTAATTATATAAATCATTAATTAAAAAAAAGTAGAATTTAAAATGAAATAATTTAAAAGTAAATATTCTATACTAAGTTATACACTGAATAAATGTTGAGACGACGAGCTAAAAAAATGATTCTGTCTTTAATATATAAATACATAAGAACAAACATTTTGAGATGAAATTGAACCTGCTAAGAGGCATATTACCAGTAAATTTATATAATAAAGTTTTAATGAGTGACTTGAAAATGCTTACACTTAAAAAGCCACCTAACAAAAATAGATTATAATTTTAGAAATCAACAGTTTTATGTTAAGCAGCAAAAATTCACAGATACCTGTAATAAATATTTTAAGTGAAATTTTTAAGACAAGTAGTGTTGAAAATATTAAATTATAATATTATATATATAAAAAAATAATGGTGATCAGTACTTTGTCATATGTGTAGATGGTCCAGCAGGACTAGGTCGTGAACACCGTTTGACGAGGTCATCGTAACTTCCACCCATGAGAAAACACACTATTATTACAGTCATATTATCACAGCCTAACCCTCCCATTTCACAGTCTGGTGCTAAACACCGTGTCATCAATTCTTCACATATCTGAAAGGAAAAAATATGATCAAAATAAATGTACTAAGAAAAAAATTCTTCACATATCTGAAAGAAAAAATAATATAAAAATAAATACTTTAATTCACCGATACCTATTTAGTAAATTTTATGCATCTGAAAGATTAGTTGTGAACATACTAGTGATACTATTTTATGACATGACCTAATTTCTGACTTGTCAGTGTATGCTTTAACATTTTGAGATGTTGTTTTGACAAATTTTACTTAAAATCAGTCTGACCTCTGAAAATACGGATACAACATCCAACCATATATAACTTACAATATCTGGTTGCATTCCCTTTAGCAATCCTACTTTTTAGATATAACTTACAATATCTGGTTGCATTCCCTGAGCGATCCTACTTCGTACAAATGTGATTACTTCTTGGTTTGTTAATACATCCCAAATACCGTCACAGGCAAGAACAATGAATTCATGGTCAGGTGATATATTCTTCTCTATAACATCAGGATAAGCTATAGAACAAATAAGTATTACAAATATATCACTTAAATTTAGAACAGAAACAAATCAGTGGTATAATGGTTAGTGTGTTCTCTTTGAGTGTGGTATATCGTGGATTCTAACCGCGATCTTGTTAAAGACTTATAAAATTGGTATTTGTTGCTTCTCCGCTAAGCATGCAGCATTAAGAAGAAAAAGCAGACTGGTTAGCTCGGGATAAGAATAATGTTTTCGAGTGGAGCGACATGTCTACCTGCTGACTGTTGTTTCAGTAACCTATTACTATAAAAATCCAACTAAGCATGTTGATTTAGTACAAACCAGATGTCATTATCATCTCATCAAAATGTAACTTGTTCTCGCTATGATACAGCTGAAAAAGAGCTGCACAGAGCAAAGGGTGATATGACCATAACAAGTATTTTACTATTTCAAGTGTTAAATATGCAAAAATTCAGAATATGGGATGCTTTTAGACCCCTTTTCGAAATAAAATAACAAACTTTTTGAATGGTTCATCAATAACCTATATAATGATCATTTCGCAAAAAAATGCATTAAGATTGGATGAAATATATGAAAGTTGAAATTTTGCAACGCTTTTATGACAAATATGGTAATAGTTATATAATAATGCAATGCATTTTTCTGTAAGGGATTTTCCCAAGGAATTCATTAAAAACCCATCAAAAGCAGATAACAAATACATGTACAAATAACATCCACATTCATTTTTGCACCCTAGATGGCCTCTTGGTTGCCCAAAATCAATACCAACCTTTATTTAGTGCCACGGATCATTATGTTCAAAATTCAGAAGGATCCGTCAATTAGAACTTAAGTTATCGTACGGAAACCATTGTCTTCAGACAGACAAATGACAGTGCCATAACATAATACGACATAATTTTTTTTACTGTCATATAATGAACACAATACAGTAAATTCTGATTAATCACATAGCCTATTTGTCAGGAAAACATATGCTATTACATGGAGTATGTATTTATCTGATACTGGAACTGTGACCAAATTGATGTCAACAAACCAACATCATGGGAATGTGACGGATGACTTTCACAAAAATTAAAATCCTTCGATAAATTGCAGGACTGGGTTGCACAAACGTCAATTAAGTTAATAGTGAATTAAGATTTAATAGTCAATTAAATCGCTAATTGTAAATTAGTTAATAGTATGAGTTAATAGTGTTGCTTGACCGTCAATTAGACTGTCTATTAGTTAATAGTAAATTAACCTTCAATTAAGTTAAAATCGATCCCATAATTCATTACGGCGTGACGCATCAGTTAGCAACTTCTTTTAAATCTCTAGGTTTTTTTTCTGACAATAGCTGTAGAAATTATATGCACATTTTTTTTAAGGACGAAGTTCAATGATTGCTTAAAATGGCAGGTTGCTGCAAAAGTGGCTGCGGAACCGTCGTGCATACAGGTGCAGTCACACGATACGATTTTCCATCCAATATTTCCCTGCGATATGCTTTCGTCAAAAATCTTATGATGTGAACCAGGGATGTCATTAGAAGTCGACAACCGGCGAAAATCTCCGGTAACTCTAGCTGTCAGCGTTGGTTACTTTTTCTCTTTAAAAAAAATAATGAGAGAAAATTTATCAAGTATCAGCAATACAACGTAGTGCGTGTATCTACTGATCAGCATGTTTACGTTTGCAGATCTTTACAAACAAGATATGATTATAATCTAACGATTATGAAGTCTCAAGTCTCCCAAACCGGCTACTGACAACAGGTTTAAAAAATAAATCAAAAGCTACTTTTGAAATCGAACAATGTTGAATTTTTGCGGTATTGTGGTGGCCATTTTGAAAATGGAGACCGGTAGAAATTTTTCGACATCAGGAATCAATTCAGGTCATCATAATCTACCTACATATGAAATGTCGTTGAAATCGGATAATGTCGAATTTGTGCGGTATTGTGGCGACCATTTTAAAAATGGCGACCGGTAGAAATTTTTCAATGTCGAGAATCAATTCGGGACATCATTATCTACCCACATATCAAATTTTGATGATATCGGACAATGTTGAATTTTTGAGGTATTGTGGCGGCCATTTTGAAAATGGCGATCGGTAGAAATTTTTCAATGTTGGGAATCAATTCGAGACATCATTATCTACCCACAAATAAAATTTTGATGATATCGGACAATGTTGAATTTTTACCACCCATTTTTTATGCCGTGTTTTGGCAGCCATTTTGAAAATGGCAGACATGTTGAAAATTTTGAAAACACAGAATTGCTCCTCTAATGGTGACCTATGTCAAATTTTATGTCTCTATCATTATCCATTTAGAAGTTATCAACATTAATGTACGACATTTCAACTTTCCCATAGGATCCTATAGTAACCCCCACCCCCCCTTTGAACCCCTCAAAATATGACCCCCTTTACCACAAAGCTGAAAACTTTAGGACCAACTAGAAACATATATCTATAACTCCACCAAGTTTCATGAAATTCTGTCCAGTAGTTCCTGAGATCTGCCGTGGACAAGTTCATGGTGCCAAAGAAAGAAAGAAGAAGAATAATAATAATAATAATAAGAAACAGAGCAAAAACAATAAGCCTCCAAACGTTGTTTGGGAGACTTAATAAACATCGCTACATATACTCTAACCCGAATAATATCAGTCGTTATTTTCCGCTCATCAGAGATGAAATCGTAGACGGAGAGGGACTGAATTATCCGGGTTACATATTCTCAGTTTTTTCTAATTTTTTTTAGGAATATTGCGATGAGTTCCGAATGATGCTTTACAAAATTATAAACGTTTCTCCTATACAGGAGCACCCTTATCAAACACGCTATGGTGGCGCCGAGCAAAAAAAGATGTAAACAAGGTTCACTGGACGGCTTTATCAAAAAGCAAAGAATAGACAGTGATGCAGGTAATTAGAAAAAACGTTTTTTACATGAAATTTTGAACTAAAACTTCAGAATCATTTTCATCACCATACTGAATTAAACTACATTTATAGTTTGTTAACTGTTCTGTTTTTCAAGTTAAATTGCATTGAAGAAATAAAATCTTAATACATCTTTGTAGTCAACAAATTGAAGTGCCTGAATCACTGCCACAATATAATCAAAAGTAGTAATAAAGGGTCTTTTATCTTGAACAATTGCTGAAAATATGAGAAAAATAGTACAAAAAAATGAAGTTTCAATAATGAAATTAAGTGCCAGGAGAGGCCTAGAATGCAGGATTTTGCACCATTTATCCCAGAGCTTCTGGGGGCCTTGAGCGGCCCCCATACCCCTGGCCATAAAGGGTGCCAAGCAAGCCCGGCGCGGCAGACGACAAATTTGCCTGCTAATTTTCAATTTTCTCCTGCTACTTCAAAATCTATTGACATCCCTGTGAACACAACAGTCGAATAAAAAGATCGTTTCAAAATTGATTGGCATTCTATTTCCATCGACAGTCTGATGAGAATTGTATCATGAGAACGGTATAAGAAATTCGATCTGATTTTAATTGAAGTATCAATTTAGTGAACATTTTAATGTACTCTGATAAAATCAGTTTTTGTCATTTTATTTATTTCCTACTTTCCCCACTGTTCCATTTCTGCTTTTGCAACATTTCAAATGAATACAAAAAAAAACCCATAATATTTGATATGTCTTCTGTAATAAGTAATCTGCCGAGCTCATGCTTGACGCAGACATCTATCTATCTTAACTAATATTCAATTAAACGGAAAATAATCATCAGTTCCCGATTTTAACGATTACAATACAAGTATCCGATGATTTTGCATGTACATCCACAATTTTCAGTTAAATATGCCACCCCGTAATCATATATAAAATGTAATAAAAATCAATTAAATAATTCTTGTATATTAACGTATTGACGAGAAAGACTACATTGTATTTTTTCTGAAATGTCTCTTTGAACATTCCGAATATATGTTTATTTATTTAGAAGGAAAATATAACTCTTCAAAGGGAAATAAAATTATTTAAGGCACCATAATAGTTATGGATGCACATTTGAAAAATGTCAACTGTGTCAATAATGTGAGAGAAAAAAATACACTGTCGCAACAATTGGAGGCAAAATTGAAACACCTCACACAGCATGGCCGCTCACTTTCGCTTTACACATGAAAAGGGGTGGTTTTAAAACTAAAATAGTACTGATAATTGTGTATTTCATTGGAAATCTTTCTTTTAATAATTTGTACACTTTTTGTCACCTATCTTCCGATCCTTTTATGTAGTCTACACTGCAAGATACTTAAATATATGTAATTTCAAGGATAGTAAATCAAAAATGAATTACTTATTTCAGTTGTGAAACAGTTATGACGTCAGGATTCCAAACTAAGGAGTGAGTGAGTGATTGTTGCTTAACCCAACTCAGCAATTTTTTTTAACTATATCATGTCGAGAACAAGTTAATTTTCAATGAAATGATGATAAGGTCCGCTTTGTACTAGACCAACACGCTTAGTTGGATTTTTATAGTGCTAGCTCAACGAAACAACAGTCCGCGGATAGACATATGCCTCCCCACTCAGACACATTATCCTGATTCCGAGCCAACCCATCTTTACTCTTTCTCCTTAATGCTGCGTGCTTAGCAGAGAAGCAACAACCAGACCAAGGAGAAAAGCTCATTCCTAATACTTTCATAATGTTTGTTTTTCTTATTTACAGGATCAAATCCTGTTCATATTCATGCCCCGACTTGTTTTCAAGGACCTGATGATTGTTAAATATTTTATAAAAAAAAATATCGTATCAAAATCAAATGGAAAGTTTGATAGTGTGATCACTTGGCCATTGGACATACCTGTGTCATCCTTTATGATGATTGTTATCTTACATTATTTTAATTTATTGTATTTCTCCCAAATTATATCGGGAAAAAGATTCCCGTTCTGTCAAATCATTCACTGTAAGTTGTCTATAATGGTGATTGTTGGTACGAAGCGACATAAGTACTTGCATGGCATCCATGTTTAACTTACAATTAAGAATTTAATAGCACTCGTTTGTACAATTAAATATATTAGAAAGTTAATAGTCTATTAATGTTAATTGAGGTTTGTGCAACAGAAATAATTCACTATTAACTTTAATAGTACTTTTAATAGTAAATTAACTTTAATTGTGCTTTGTGCAACCCAGTCCAGATCGTTGGTATATGTCAAATATCCTTAATAATAAAAAGCTTCTAACTTGAAAATTGTGAAAGGATTTAGGCTGACAAAGCATATGCATATATGTGAAATTTCATAAAAATGTACCATGTTTTTATCGACCCTAATTTTATAAGAGTACAATGTGAAATTTCATAAAAATGGAATATATTTTTAACGACCCTAATTTTATAAAAGTACTATTACGTCTATATTTTATGTAAAATAAATATTTGATTAAAGGAGAACTTAAGTTATATCATGGATACAAATGTTAACAGATTATGTAACACAATGCTAAACCATTATAGAAGGTTGGAAAGACCTTTTTCTGGACGTTGGGATTGTGACTTTAAAACACCACTCACATGTGACCGGTAATAGGGTTTTCTCATATCTCCCGTGCCACGACATATCAATAAAAGGAAACAAGTGAGAGATTTCATTTTAATCAGATGGGCAAATATTGAACTGAAATTAATACAAAGCCTTGGAACTACTTGCTGATAAAATGGACTAGACTGTGGCTAGCACAATAACTTCAACAGCACTTCTTGTCACAATCTATTACACTTTCATGATCTAAAAATTAAATACCTGTTACTATTTGGTCTTCTGGTTTTTTGGTCTCGTTTTTCTTGAATACAAAATCTCCAAGTGCTCTAGACAGTGCTAGATTACCTACAAGTAAAAAATCCTATCTAAAATGCATGAAATAATTTGTATGTTTGTAAATCTGAGATATTGTTATTCCTCTACTGTGCTTTGGTTTCTTTCAGACTCAGTCCACAAGTATCTTTGTGTTGTCCCTGTAATGATACGGCCAACAGAGTCACTTACAAATGTATATTTAGTTGGTTTTTTTTTTATTGATTTCAGTTGGCATATAAGAGTAAAAAGAAGGATTTTTATTTTGGAATATGCCGGTGGATTTATCGGTGACTCAGTATTGCCGATGGAATTAGGAATTTAGCCGTTCCTTTCAATCTGCAAGCATAATTAGTCCTAGCAGCCATGTTGAATTTCTAAATGATATGAAATGTAGAGGACCATCCTAGCATCATTTCCTCCAAGTGCAGTTCCATTTGGACCAGTAATTTGTAAGAAAAAGATTGGAATGTTAACAGTTGCAGACACCAATGCCAATGATGGACTCAAATTGATGAAAATACTTCACATGGACATTTGGTTCAGGTGAGCTAAAGACTAATACAAAATGGTAAAAATATACCAGGTATCACATGTTCTGCTACCTTTTTCTGAATCTTGAAATATCACAAATTAAAATTGATGATGGTGAATTACCGTATTTAGGGTTGTATAATGTGCAGGATTTTGCCCAGATTCTTTATTTTGTAGGAGGGGTGCACATTATAAACAGGAAAAAGGTGTGGGGAAAAGAAATTACAATATTTATTCCTGATGGAAAACACAGTATAGAATATTTGTTCCTCTAAGAAGAAATATTATGGAATTGTTGATAACTAAATATCCAAAGGAACCAATATTAGGTGGCACAAAGTATATGTTCACATATACAGTCAAACTTGTATATAAAGGCCACTAAAGGCAACATGAAAAATGTGTCCTTTATCAGCAGTTGCTCTTTATATACAGGTTAAAATTATATAATTTATATGCACTATTTGTTAATGAGAAAAATGAGACTGCCCTTTATAGACAGTGATTTGTTATATAGAGGTGCCCTTTAAGGCAGGTTTGACTGTACAGACAAACCTGTCCATGTGGTCACCTCTATCAAGCAGTCACCCGTATTAAAAGGTCACCTTTTTCTTGGCCTGTCATTGAAAATTTCATATAAATTCAACCTCTTTTAAGAGGTAACCTGTCTTAGAATACCACTTTTTCTTTGTCCCTAAGGTGACCTCTTATTACAGGTTCGACTGTATATTATAGAAGTCTATGTTAATGACTGTACCATTTACTCTGTTGAATTCTACAAATCCTCCAGCTGCGGCTATTCTTCTAGCCTCTAACTCATTACTAGGTTTATGATCATATGATAACTGTTCTACAACACCACGTACACTAGCAACTGACCGTGAATCTCCAACATTACCCTGTAATACAATAGCTTTAGGTTTATGATCATATGATAACTGTTCTACAACACCACGTACACTAGCAACTGACCGTGAATCTCCAACATTACTCTGTAATACAATAGCTTTAGGTTTATGATCATATGATAACTGTTCTACAACACCACGTACACTAGCAACTGACCGTGAATCTCCAACATTACCCTGTAATACAATAGCTTTAGGTTTATGATCATATGATAACTGTTCTACAACACCACGTACACTAGCAACTGACCGTGAATCTCCAACATTACCCTGTAATACAATAGCTTTAGGTTTATGATCGTATGATAACTGTTCTACAACACCACATACACTAGCAACTGACCGTGAATCTCCAACATTACCCTGTAATACAATAGCTTTAGGTTTATGATCATATGATAACTGTTCTACAACACCACGTACACTAGCAACTGACCGTGAATCTCCAACATTACCCTGTAATACAATAGCTTTAGGTTTATGATCATATGATAACTGTTCTACAACACCACGTATACTAGCAACTGACCGTGAATCTCCAACATTACCCTGTAATACAATAGCTTTAGGTTTATGATCATATGATAACTGTTCTACAACACCACGTATACTAGCAACTGACTGTGAATCTCCAACATTACTCTGTAATACAATAGCTTTAGGTTTATGATCATATGATAACTGTTCTACAACACCACGTACAGTAGCAACTGACTGTGAATCTCCAACATTACCCTGTAATACAATAGTTTTAGGTTTATGATCATATGATAACTGTTCTACAACACCACGTACACTAGCAACTGACCGTGAATCTCCAACATTACCCTGTAATACAATAGCTTTAGGTTTATGATCATATGATAACTGTTCTACAACACCACGTATACTAGCAACTGTCCGTGAATCTCCAACATTACCCTGTAATACAATAGCTTTAGGTTTATGATCATATGATAACTGTTCTACAACACCACGTATACTAGCAACTGACCATGAATCTCCAACATTACCCTGTAATACAATAGCCTTAGGTTTATGATCATATGATAACTGTTCTACAACACCACGTATACTAGCAACTGACCGTGAATCTCCAACATTACCCTGTAATACAATAGCTTTAGGTTTATGATCATATGATAACTGTTCTACAACACCACGTACACTAGCAACTGACCGTGAATCTCCAACATTACCCTGTAATACAATAGCTTTAGGTTTATGATCATATGATAACTGTTCTACAACACCACGTACACTAGCAACTGACCGTGAATCTCCAACATTACCCTGTAATACAATAGCTTTAGGTTTATGATCATATGATAACTGTTCTACAACACCACGTACACTAGCAACTGACCGTAAATCTCCAACATTACTCTGTAATACAATAGCTTTAGGTTTATGATCATATGATAACTGTTCTACAACACCTCGTACACTAGCAACTGACCGTGAATCTCCAACATTACTCTGTAATACAATAGCTTTAGGTTTATGATCATATGATAACTGTTCTACAACACCACGTACACTAGCAACTGACCGTGAATCTCCAACATTACTCTGTAATACAATAGCTTTAGGTTTATGATCATATGATAACTGTTCTACAACACCTTGTACACTAGCAACTGACCGTGAATCTCCAACATTACTCTGTAATACAATAGCTTTAGGTTTATGATCATATGATAACTGTTCTACAACACCACGTACACTAGCAACTGACCATGAATCTCCAACATTACCCTGTAATACAATAGCTTTAGGTTTATGATCATATGATAACTGTTCTACAACACCACGTATACTAGCAACTGACCATGAATCTCCAACATTACCCTGTAATACAATAGCTTTAGCTTTATGATCATATGATAAACTGTTCTACAACACCACGTACAGTAGCAACTGACCATGAATCTCCAACATTACCCTGTAATACAATAGCTTTAGGTTTATGATCATATGATAACTGTTCTACAACACCACGTATACTAGCAACTGACCATGAATCTCCAACATTACCCTGTAATACAATAGCTTTAGGTTTATGATCATATGATAACTGTTCTACAACACCACGTATACTAGCAACTGACCATGAATCTCCAACATTACCCTGTAATACAATGGCTTTAGGTTTATGATCATATGATAACTGTTCTACAACACCACGTATACTAGCAACTGACCATGAATCTCCAACATTACCCTGTAAAACAATAGTTTTAGGTTTGGGTTTATGGTGTTTTATGCCACTTTCAACAATATTTCAGTTATATCATGCATGGTGGTCAGTTTTATTGGTGAAGGAAACTGAAATCGAAGTACTCGGAGAAAACCACCAACCTGTCGCAAGATGCTGACGAACTTTATCACATAATGTTGCATTGAGTACACCTCACCATGAACAGGGTTCGAACTCACAACTTTAGTGGTGATAGGCACTAAAAATATTATATTTCTAATATTTTGGCTATACTCTTTAGGCCCTTTGGTTTTCTAATATTTTGGCTATACTCTTTAGGCCCTTTGGTTTTCTAATATTTTGGCTATACTCTTTAGGCCCTTTGGTTTTCTAATATTTTGGCTATACTCTTTAGGCCCTTTGATTTTCTAATATTTTGGCTATACTCTTTAGGCCCTTTGGTTTTCTAATATTTTGGCTATACTCTTTAGGCCCTTTGGTTTTCTAATATTTTGGCTATACTCTTTAGGCCCTTTGATTTTCTAATATTTTGGCTATACTCTTTAGGCCCTTTGGTTTTCTAATATTTTGGCTATACTCTTTGGGCCCTTTGATTTTCTAATATTTTGGCTATACTCTTTAGGCCCTTTGATTTTCTAATATTTTGGCTATACTCTTTAGGCCCTTTGGTTTTCTAATATTTTGGCTATACTCTTTAGGCCCTTTGGTTTTCTAATATTTTGGCTATACTCTTTAGGCCCTTTGGTTTTCTAATATTTTGGCTATACTCTTTGGGCCCTTTGATTTTCTAATATTTTGGCTATACTCTTTAGGCCCTTTGGTTTTCTAATATTTTGGCTATACTCTTTAGGCCCTTTGATTTTCTAATATTTTGGCTATACTCTTTAGGCCCTTTGGTTATCTAATATTTTGGTTATACTCTTTAGGCCCTTTGGTTTTCTAATATTTTGGCTATACTCTTTAGGCCCTTTGGTTATCTAATATTTTGGCTATACTCTTTAGGCCCTTTGGTTTTCTAATATTTTGGCGATACTCTTTAGGCCCTTTGATTTTCTAATATTTTGGCTATACTCTTTAGGCCCTTTGGTTTTCTAATATTTTGGCTATACTCTTTAGGCCCTTTGGTTTTCTAATATTTTGGCTATACTCTTTAGGCCCTTTGGTTATCTAATATTTTGGCTATACTCTTTAGGCCCTTTGGTTTTCTAATATTTTGGCTATACTCTTTAGGCCCTTTGGTTTTCTAATATTTTGGCTATACTCTTTGGGCCCTTTGATTTTCTAATATTTTGGCTATACTCTTTAGGCCCTTTGGTTATCTAATATTTTGGCTATACTCTTTAGGCCCTTTGGTTTTCTAATATTTTGGCTATACTCTTTAGGCCCTTTGATTTTCTAATATTTTGGCTATACTCTTTAGGCCCTTTGGTTTTCTAATATTTTGGCTATACTCTTTAGGCCCTTTGGTTTTCTAATATTTTGGCTATACTCTTTAGGCCCTTTGGTTATCTAATATTTTGGCTATACTCTTTAGGCCCTTTGTTTTTCTAATATTTTGGCTATACTCTTTAGGCCCTTTGGTTTTCCAATATTTTGGCTATACTTTTTAAGCCTTTGGTTTTCTAATATTTTGGCTATACTCTTTGGGCTCTTTGATTTTCTAATATTTTGGCTATACTCTTTAGGCCCTTTGGTTTTCTAATATTTTGGCTATAATCTTTAGGCCCTTTGGTTTTCTAATATTTTGGCTATACTCTTTAGGCCCTTTGGTTTTCTAATATTTTGGCTATACTCTTTAGGCCCTTTGGTTTTCTAATATTTTGGCTATACTCTTTAGGCCCTTTGATTTTCTAATATTTTGGCTATACTCTTTAGGCCCTTTGGTTTTCTAATATTTTGGCTATACTCTTTGGGCCCTTTGATTTTCTAATATTTTGGCTATACTCTTTAGGCCCTTTGGTTTTCTAATATTTTGGCTATACTCTTTAGGCCCTTTGATTTTCTAATATTTTGGCTATACTCTTTAGGCCCTTTGGTTTTCTAATATTTTGGCTATACTCTTTGGGCCCTTTGATTTTCTAATATTTTGGCTATACTCTTTAGGCCCTTTGATTTTCTAATATTTTGGCTATACACTTTAGGCCCTTTGGTTTTCTAATATTTTGGCTATACTCTTTAGGTCCTTTGGTTTTCTAATATTTTGGCTATACTCTTTAGGCCCTTTGATTTTCTAATATTTTGGCTATACTCTTTAGGCCCTTTGGTTTTCTAAAATTTTGGCTATACTCTTTGGGCCCTTTGATTTTCTAATATTTTGGCTATACTCTTTAGGCCCTTTGGTTTTCTAATATTTTGGCTATACTCTTTAGGCCCTTTGATTTTCTAATATTTTGGCTATACTCTTTAGGCCCTTTGGTTATCTAATATTTTGGTTATACTCTTTAGGCCCTTTGGTTTTCTAATATTTTGGCTATACTCTTTCGGCCCTTTGGTTTTCTAATATTTTGGCTATACTCTTTGGGCCCTTTGATTTTCTAATATTTTGGCTATACTCTTTGGGCCCTTTGATTTTCTAATATTTTGGCTATACTCTTTAGGCCCTTTGTTTTTCTAATATTTTGGCTATACTCTTTAGGCCCTTTGGTTTTCCAATATTTTGGCTATACTCTTTAAGCCCTTTGGTTTTCTAATATTTTGGCTATACTCTTTGGGCTCTTTGATTTTCTAATATTTTGGCTATACTCTTTAGGCCCTTTGGTTTTGTAATATTTTGGCTATACTCTTTAGGCCCTTTGGTTTTGTAATATTTTGGCTATACTCTTTAGGCCCTTTGGTTTTCTAATATTTTGGCTATACTCTTTAGGCTCTTTGGTTTTCTAATATTTTGGCTATACTCTTTAGGCCCTTTGGTTTTCTAATATTTTGGCTATACTCTTTAGGCCCTTTGATTTTCTAATATTTTGGCTATACTCTTTAGGCCCTTTGGTTTTCTAATATTTTGGCTATACTCTTTAGGCCCTTTGATTTTCTAATATTTTGGCCATACTCTTTAGGCCCTTTGGTTATCTAATATTTTGGTTATACTCTTTAGGCCCTTTGGTTTTCTAATATTTTGGCTATACTCTTTAGGCCCTTTGGTTTTCTAATATTTTGGCTATACTCTTTGGGCCCTTTGATTTTCTAATATTTTGGCTATACTCTTTGGGCCCTTTGATTTTCTAATATTTTGGCTATACTCTTTAGGCCCTTTGATTTTCTAATATTTTGGCTATACTCTTTAGGCCCTTTGGTTTTCTAATATTTTGGCTATACTCTTTGGGCCCTTTGATTTTCTAATATTTTGGCTATACTCTTTGGGCCCTTTGATTTTCTAATATTTTGGCTATACTCTTTGGGCCCTTTGGTTATCTAATATTTTGGCTATACTCTTTAGGCCCTTTGTTTTTCTAATATTTTGGCTATACTCTTTAGGCCCTTTGGTTTTCCAATATTTTGGCTATACTCTTTAAGCCTTTGGTTTTCTAATATTTTGGCTATACTCTTTGGGCTCTTTGATTTTCTAATATTTTGGCTATACTCTTTAGGCCCTTTGGTTTTCTAATATTTTGGCTATACTCTTTAGGCCCTTTGATTTTCTAATATTTTGGCTATACTCTTTAGGCCCTTTGGTTTTCTAATATTTTGGTTATACTCTTTGGGCCCTTTGATTTTCTAATATTTTGGCTATACTCTTTAGGCCCTTTGGTTTTCTAATATTTTGGCTATACTCTTTAGGCCCTTTGATTTTCTAATATTTTGGCTATACTCTTTAGGCCCTTTGGTTATCTAATATTTTGGTTATACTCTTTAGGCCCTTTGGTTTTCTAATATTTTGGCTATACTCTTTAGGCCCTTTGATTTTCTAATATTTTGGCTATACTCTTTAGGCCCTTTGGTTTTCTAATATTTTGGCTATACTCTTTAGGCCCTTTGATTTTCTAATATTTTGGCTATACTCTTTAGGCCCTTTGGTTTTCTAATATTTTGGCTATACTCTTTGGGCCCTTTGATTTTCTAATATTTTGGCTATACTCTTTAGGCCCTTTGGTTTTCTAATATTTTGGCTATACTCTTTAGGCCCTTTGATTTTCTAATATTTTGGCTATACTCTTTAGGCCCTTTGGTTATCTAATATTTTGGTTATACTCTTTAGGCCCTTTGGTTTTCTAATATTTTGGCTATACTCTTTAGGCCCTTTGGTTTTCTAATATTTTGGCTATACTCTTTAGGCCCTTTGATTTTCTAATATTTTGGCTATACTCTTTAGGCCCTTTGGTTTTCTAATATTTTGGCTATACTCTTTAGGCCTTTGGTTTTCTAATATTTTGGCTATACTCTTTAGGCCCTTTGGTTATCTAATATTTTGGCTATACTCTTTAGGCCCTTTGGTTTTCTAATATTTTGGCTATACTCTTTAGGCCCTTTGGTTTTCTAATATTTTGGCTATACTCTTTGGGCCCTTTGATTTTCTAATATTTTGGCTATACTCTTTAGGCCTTTTGGTTATCTAATATTTTGGCTATACTCTTTAGGCCCTTTGTTTTTCTAATATTTTGGCTATACTCTTTAGGCCCTTTGGTTTTCCAATATTTTGGCTATGCTCTTTAAGCCCTTTGGTTTTCTAATATTTTGGCTATACTCTTTGGGCTCTTTGATTTTCTAATATTTTGGCTATACTCTTTAGGCCTTTGGTTTTCTAATATTTTGGCTATACTCTTTAGGCCCTTTGGTTTTCTAATATTTTGGCTATACTCTTTAGGCCCTTTGGTTATCTAATATTTTGGCTATACTCTTTAGGCCCTTTGGTTTTCTAATATTTTGGCTATACTCTTTAGGCCCTTTGGTTTTCTAATATTTTGGCTATACTCTTTGGGCCCTTTGATTTTCTAATATTTTGGCTATACTCTTTGGGCCCTTTGATTTTCTAATATTTTGGCTATACTCTTTGGGCCCTTTGATTTTCTAATATTTTGGCTATACTCTTTAGGCCCTTTGTTTTTCTAATATTTTGGCTATACTCTTTAGGCCCTTTGGTTTTCCAATATTTTGGCTATACTCTTTAAGCCCTTTGGTTTTCTAATATTTTGGCTATACTCTTTGGGCTCTTTGATTTTCTAATATTTTGGCTATACTCTTTAGGCCCTTTGGTTTTGTAATATTTTGGCTATACTCTTTAGGCCCTTTGGTTTTGTAATATTTTGGCTATACTCTTTAGGCCCTTTGGTTTTCTAATATTTTGGCTATACTCTTTAGGCTCTTTGGTTTTCTAATATTTTGGCTATACTCTTTAGGCCCTTTGGTTTTCTAATATTTTGGCTATACTCTTTAGGCCCTTTGATTTTCTAATATTTTGGCTATACTCTTTAGGCCCTTTGGTTTTCTAATATTTTGGCTATACTCTTTAGGCCCTTTGATTTTCTAATATTTTGGCTATACTCTTTAGGCCCTTTGGTTATCTAATATTTTGGTTATACTCTTTAGGCCCTTTGGTTTTCTAATATTTTGGCTATACTCTTTAGGCCCTTTGGTTTTCTAATATTTTGGCTATACTCTTTGGGCCCTTTGATTTTCTAATATTTTGGCTATACTCTTTGGGCCCTTTGGTTTTCTAATATTTTGGCTATACTCTTTCGGCCCTTTGGTTTTCTAATATTTTGGCTATACTCTTTGGGCCCTTTGATTTTCTAATATTTTGGCTATACTCTTTGGGCCCTTTGATTTTCTAATATTTTGGCTATACTCTTTAGGCCCTTTGTTTTTCTAATATTTTGGCTATACTCTTTAGGCCCTTTGGTTTTCCAATATTTTGGCTATACTCTTTAAGCCCTTTGGTTTTCTAATATTTTGGCTATACTCTTTGGGCTCTTTGATTTTCTAATATTTTGGCTATACTCTTTAGGCCCTTTGGTTTTGTAATATTTTGGCTATACTCTTTAGGCCCTTTGGTTTTGTAATATTTTGGCTATACTCTTTAGGCCCTTTGGTTTTCTAATATTTTGGCTATACTCTTTAGGCTCTTTGGTTTTCTAATATTTTGGCTATACTCTTTAGGCCCTTTGGTTTTCTAATATTTTGGCTATACTCTTTAGGCCCTTTGATTTTCTAATATTTTGGCTATACTCTTTAGGCCCTTTGGTTTTCTAATATTTTGGCTATACTCTTTAGGCCCTTTGATTTTCTAATATTTTGGCCATACTCTTTAGGCCCTTTGGTTATCTAATATTTTGGTTATACTCTTTAGGCCCTTTGGTTTTCTAATATTTTGGCTATACTCTTTAGGCCCTTTGGTTTTCTAATATTTTGGCTATACTCTTTGGGCCCTTTGATTTTCTAATATTTTGGCTATACTCTTTGGGCCCTTTGATTTTCTAATATTTTGGCTATACTCTTTAGGCCCTTTGATTTTCTAATATTTTGGCTATACTCTTTAGGCCCTTTGGTTTTCTAATATTTTGGCTATACTCTTTGGGCCCTTTGATTTTCTAATATTTTGGCTATACTCTTTGGGCCCTTTGATTTTCTAATATTTTGGCTATACTCTTTGGGCCCTTTGGTTATCTAATATTTTGGCTATACTCTTTAGGCCCTTTGTTTTTCTAATATTTTGGCTATACTCTTTAGGCCCTTTGGTTTTCCAATATTTTGGCTATACTCTTTAAGCCTTTGGTTTTCTAATATTTTGGCTATACTCTTTGGGCTCTTTGATTTTCTAATATTTTGGCTATACTCTTTAGGCCCTTTGGTTTTCTAATATTTTGGCTATACTCTTTAGGCCCTTTGATTTTCTAATATTTTGGCTATACTCTTTAGGCCCTTTGGTTTTCTAATATTTTGGTTATACTCTTTGGGCCCTTTGATTTTCTAATATTTTGGCTATACTCTTTAGGCCCTTTGGTTTTCTAATATTTTGGCTATACTCTTTAGGCCCTTTGATTTTCTAATATTTTGGCTATACTCTTTAGGCCCTTTGGTTATCTAATATTTTGGTTATACTCTTTAGGCCCTTTGGTTTTCTAATATTTTGGCTATACTCTTTAGGCCCTTTGATTTTCTAATATTTTGGCTATACTCTTTAGGCCCTTTGGTTTTCTAATATTTTGGCTATACTCTTTAGGCCCTTTGATTTTCTAATATTTTGGCTATACTCTTTAGGCCCTTTGGTTTTCTAATATTTTGGCTATACTCTTTGGGCCCTTTGATTTTCTAATATTTTGGCTATACTCTTTAGGCCCTTTGGTTTTCTAATATTTTGGCTATACTCTTTAGGCCCTTTGATTTTCTAATATTTTGGCTATACTCTTTAGGCCCTTTGGTTATCTAATATTTTGGTTATACTCTTTAGGCCCTTTGGTTTTCTAATATTTTGGCTATACTCTTTAGGCCCTTTGGTTTTCTAATATTTTGGCTATACTCTTTAGGCCCTTTGATTTTCTAATATTTTGGCTATACTCTTTAGGCCCTTTGGTTTTCTAATATTTTGGCTATACTCTTTAGGCCTTTGGTTTTCTAATATTTTGGCTATACTCTTTAGGCCCTTTGGTTATCTAATATTTTGGCTATACTCTTTAGGCCCTTTGGTTTTCTAATATTTTGGCTATACTCTTTAGGCCCTTTGGTTTTCTAATATTTTGGCTATACTCTTTGGGCCCTTTGATTTTCTAATATTTTGGCTATACTCTTTAGGCCTTTTGGTTATCTAATATTTTGGCTATACTCTTTAGGCCCTTTGTTTTTCTAATATTTTGGCTATACTCTTTAGGCCCTTTGGTTTTCCAATATTTTGGCTATGCTCTTTAAGCCCTTTGGTTTTCTAATATTTTGGCTATACTCTTTGGGCTCTTTGATTTTCTAATATTTTGGCTATACTCTTTAGGCCTTTGGTTTTCTAATATTTTGGCTATACTCTTTAGGCCCTTTGGTTTTCTAATATTTTGGCTATACTCTTTAGGCCCTTTGGTTATCTAATATTTTGGCTATACTCTTTAGGCCCTTTGGTTTTCTAATATTTTGGCTATACTCTTTAGGCCCTTTGGTTTTCTAATATTTTGGCTATACTCTTTGGGCCCTTTGATTTTCTAATATTTTGGCTATACTCTTTGGGCCCTTTGATTTTCTAATATTTTGGCTATACTCTTTGGGCCCTTTGATTTTCTAATATTTTGGCTATACTCTTTAGGCCCTTTGTTTTTCTAATATTTTGGCTATACTCTTTAGGCCCTTTGGTTTTCCAATATTTTGGCTATACTCTTTAAGCCCTTTGGTTTTCTAATATTTTGGCTATACTCTTTGGGCTCTTTGATTTTCTAATATTTTGGCTATACTCTTTAGGCCCTTTGGTTTTGTAATATTTTGGCTATACTCTTTAGGCCCTTTGGTTTTGTAATATTTTGGCTATACTCTTTAGGCCCTTTGGTTTTCTAATATTTTGGCTATACTCTTTAGGCTCTTTGGTTTTCTAATATTTTGGCTATACTCTTTAGGCCCTTTGGTTTTCTAATATTTTGGCTATACTCTTTAGGCCCTTTGATTTTCTAATATTTTGGCTATACTCTTTAGGCCCTTTGGTTTTCTAATATTTTGGCTATACTCTTTAGGCCCTTTGATTTTCTAATATTTTGGCTATACTCTTTAGGCCCTTTGGTTATCTAATATTTTGGTTATACTCTTTAGGCCCTTTGGTTTTCTAATATTTTGGCTATACTCTTTAGGCCCTTTGGTTTTCTAATATTTTGGCTATACTCTTTGGGCCCTTTGATTTTCTAATATTTTGGCTATACTCTTTGGGCCCTTTGATTTTCTAATATTTTGGCTATACTCTTTAGGCCCTTTGTTTTTCTAATATTTTGGCTATACTCTTTAGGCCCTTTGGTTTTCCAATATTTTGGCTATACTCTTTAAGCCCTTTGGTTTTCTAATATTTTGGCTATACTCTTTGGGCTCTTTGATTTTCTAATATTTTGGCTATACTCTTTAGGCCCTTTGGTTTTGTAATATTTTGGCTATACTCTTTAGGCCCTTTGGTTTTCTAATATTTTGGCTATACTCTTTAGGCCCTTTGATTTTCTAATATTTTGGCTATACTCTTTAGGCCCTTTGGTTATCTAATATTTTGGTTATACTCTTTAGGCCCTTTGGTTTTCTAATATTTTGGCTATACTCTTTAGGCCCTTTGATTTTCTAATATTTTGGCTATACTCTTTAGGCCCTTTGGTTTTCTAATATTTTGGCTATACTCTTTAGGCCCTTTGATTTTGTAATATTTTGGCTATACTCTTTAGGCCCTTTGGTTTTCTAATATTTTGGCTATACTCTTTGGGCCCTTTGATTTTCTAATATTTTGGCTATACTCTTTAGGCCCTTTGGTTTTCTAATATTTTGGCTATACTCTTTAGGCCCTTTGATTTTCTAATATTTTGGCTATACTCTTTAGGCCCTTTGGTTATCTAATATTTTGGTTATACTCTTTAGGCCCTTTGGTTTTCTAATATTTTGGCTATACTCTTTAGGCCCTTTGGTTTTCTAATATTTTGGCTATACTCTTTAGGCCCTTTGATTTTCTAATATTTTGGCTATACTCTTTAGGCCCTTTGGTTTTCTAATATTTTGGCTATACTCTTTAGGCCTTTGGTTTTCTAATATTTTGGCTATACTCTTTAGGCCCTTTGGTTATCTAATATTTTGGCTATACTCTTTAGGCCCTTTTGTTTTCTAATATTTTGGCTATACTCTTTAGGCCCTTTGGTTTTCTAATATTTTGGCTATACTCTTTGGGCCCTTTGATTTTCTAATATTTTGGCTATACTCTTTAGGCCCTTTGGTTATCTAATATTTTGGCTATACTCTTTAGGCCCTTTGTTTTTCTAATATTTTGGCTATACTCTTTAGGCCCTTTGGTTTTCCAATATTTTGGCTATGCTCTTTAAGCCCTTTGGTTTTCTAATATTTTGGCTATACTCTTTAGGCCCTTTGGTTATCTAATATTTTGGCTATACTCTTTAGGCCCTTTGGTTTTCTAATATTTTGGCTATACTCTTTAGGCCCTTTGGTTTTCTAATATTTTGGCTATACTCTTTGGGCCCTTTGATTTTCTAATATTTTGGCTATACTCTTTGGGCCCTTTGATTTTCTAATATTTTGGCTATACTCTTTGGGCCCTTTGATTTTCTAATATTTTGGCTATACTCTTTAGGCCCTTTGTTTTTCTAATATTTTGGCTATACTCTTTAGGCCCTTTGGTTTTCCAATATTTTGGCTATACTCTTTAAGCCCTTTGGTTTTCTAATATTTTGGCTATACTCTTTGGGCTCTTTGATTTTCTAATATTTTGGCTATACTCTTTAGGCCCTTTGGTTTTGTAATATTTTGGCTATACTCTTTAGGCCCTTTGGTTTTGTAATATTTTGGCTATACTCTTTAGGCCCTTTGGTTTTCTAATATTTTGGCTATACTCTTTAGGCTCTTTGGTTTTCTAATATTTTGGCTATACTCTTTAGGCCCTTTGGTTTTCTAATATTTTGGCTATACTCTTTAGGCCCTTTGATTTTCTAATATTTTGGCTATACTCTTTAGGCCCTTTGGTTTTCTAATATTTTGGCTATACTCTTTAGGCCCTTTGGTTTTCTAATATTTTGGCTATACTCTTTAGGCCCTTTGATTTTCTAATATTTTGGCTATACTCTTTAGGCCCTTTGGTTATCTAATATTTTGGTTATACTCTTTAGGCCCTTTGGTTTTCTAATATTTTGGCTATACTCTTTAGGCCCTTTGGTTTTCTAATATTTTGGCTATACTCTTTGGGCCCTTTGATTTTCTAATATTTTGGCTATACTCTTTGGGCTCTTTGATTTTCTAATATTTTGGCTATACTCTTTAGGCCCTTTGGTTTTGTAATATTTTGGCTATACTCTTTAGGCCCTTTGGTTTTCTAATATTTTGGCTATACTCTTTAGGCCCTTTGGTTTTCTAATATTTTGGCTATACTCTTTAGGCCCTTTGGTTTTCTAATATTTTGGCTATACTCTTTAGGCCCTTTGGTTTTCTAATATTTTGGCTATACTCTTTAGGCCCTTTGATTTTCTAATATTTTGGCTATACTCTTTAGGCCCTTTGGTTTTCTAATATTTTGGCTATACTCTTTAGGCCCTTTGATTTTCTAATATTTTGGCTATACTCTTTAGGCCCTTTGGTTATCTAATATTTTGGTTATACTCTTTAGGCCCTTTGGTTTTCTAATATTTTGGCTATACTCTTTAGGCCCTTTGGTTTTCTAATATTTTGGCTATACTCTTTGGGCCCTTTGATTTTCTAATATTTTGGCTATACTCTTTGGGCCCTTTGATTTTCTAATATTTTGGCTATACTCTTTAGGCCCTTTGTTTTTCTAATATTTTGGCTATACTCTTTAGGCCCTTTGGTTTTCCAATATTTTGGCTATACTCTTTAAGCCCTTTGGTTTTCTAATATTTTGGCTATACTCTTTGGGCTCTTTGATTTTCTAATATTTTGGCTATACTCTTTAGGCCCTTTGGTTTTGTAATATTTTGGCTATACTCTTTAGGCCCTTTGGTTTTGTAATATTTTGGCTATACTCTTTAGGCCCTTTGGTTTTGTAATATTTTGGCTATACTCTTTAGGCCCTTTGGTTTTCTAATATTTTGGCTATACTCTTTTAGGCCCTTTGGTTTTCTAATATTTTGGCTATACTCTTTAGGCCCTTTGGTTTTCTAATATTTTGGCTATACTCTTTAGGCCCTTTGGTTTTCTAATATTTTGGCTATACTCTTTGGGCCCTTTGATTTTCTAATATTTTGGCTATACTCTTTAGGCCCTTTGGTTTTCTAATATTTTGGCTATACTCTTTAGGCCCTTTGATTTTCTAATATTTTGGCTATACTCTTTAGGCCCTTTGGTTATCTAATATTTTGGTTATACTCTTTAGGCCCTTTGGTTTTCTAATATTCTGGCTATACTCTTTAGGCCCTTTGGTTATCTAATATTTTGGCTATACTCTTTAGGCCCTTTGGTTTTCTAATATTTTGGCGATACTCTTTAGGCCCTTTGATTTTCTAATATTTTGGCTATACTCTTTAGGCCCTTTGGTTTTCTAATATTTTGGCTATACTCTTTAGGCCCTTTGGTTTTCTAATATTTTGGCTATACTCTTTAGGCCCTTTGGTTATCTAATATTTTGGCTATACTCTTTAGGCCCTTTGGTTTTCTAATATTTTGGCTATACTCTTTAGGTCCTTTGGTTTTCCAATATTTTGGCTATGCTCTTTAAGCCCTTTGGTTTTCTAATATTTTGGCTATACTCTTTGGGCTCTTTGATTTTCTAATATTTTGGCTATACTCTTTAGGCCCTTTGGTTTTCTAATATTTTGGCTATACTCTTTAGGCCCTTTGGTTTTCTAATATTTTGGCTATACTCTTTAGGCCCTTTGGTTTTCTAATATTTTGGCTATACTCTTTAGGCCCTTTGATTTTCTAATATTTTGGCTATACTCTTTGGGCCCTTTGATTTTCTAATATTTTGGCTATACTCTTTAGGCCCTTTGGTTTTCTAATATTTTGGCTATACTCTTTGGGCCTTTTGATTTTCTAATATTTTGGCTATACTCTTTAGGCCCTTTGGTTTTGTAATATTTTGGCTATACTCTTTAAGCCCTTTGGTTTTGTAATATTTTGGCTATACTCTTTAGGCCCTTCGGTTTTCTAATATTTTGGCTATACTCTTTAGGCCCTTTGGTTTTCTAATATTTTGGCTATACTCTTTAGGCCCTTTGGTTATCTAATATTTTGGCTATACTCTTTGGGCCCTTTGATTTTCTAATATTTTGGCTATACTCTTTAGGCCCTTTGGTTATCTAATATTTTGGCTATACTCTTTAGGCCCTTTGGTTTTCTTGATCCTGAAGAATTTAAATTATTAGGGTTTCAAATTTGACTTTGAGTGTACCTGATGGAGGTTATTTCAGTTTTTGGTTTTTTTTTTACAAATAGAGTATGCATTCTAGTGTGAGTAAATATTGCCCTAAACAACAGATATTGCTACTTTAAATAAAGGGAGTAATTGTTGTTTAACATGGAGTAAATTTTTGTTTAACATGAAGTGAGTATAAATTTTTCAGCTAAATCATGATGAGAACAAGTTACTTTTTGATGAGATGATGATGATGTCGTCTGTTTTGTAATAAAAATGTAGATATCAAATTTAGTGTGCACGACACATTTCTGGAATAACCTTCCCCAACACTTTGAGGTAAGATTTTTATACTTCTTACTCATTGAAATAATTGTCCATAGACAGACATAGCGCTTCACTCAGACACATTATCCTTGCTCCAAAAAAATCAGTGTTTGTTCTTACTCCTAAATGCTGTGTGCTTTGGAGAAAAGCAACACCAGAGCTCCAGATAAGCTGCGTATTTGCGTTTTTTACGCTATGAAAACGAGTAAAAATGCATGTATTATCAGATCAGAGTGTACACATTACGCATACATATTGCTGTATAAGCAAACTTTCCAAATTCGGAGCGTACATAACAATACATTTTTGTCTTTGAGAAATTCCCCGTAATTACTTCCCATTATACTTTTCGAAGGAGAGAGCGTATACTTCCGAGGGCTACTGAATGCTTGTCTTTCTAAGCATCGATGTCAAAAGAGATCTGATTGGATGTTTACGATAAATCATCCAATCACGGTCAATATTACAAATAAATGTGGTTTACATAATAAGTAAGAACTAAAACGAAAGTAAATTTGGGAACACGTTGTTCGTTGAAAATGAGCAAGAACATGAATAATCGCGCTACGGAAAATTCTATATACTTAAGTTCCTGACAGTTTCATCTGTGTCTAGTGACACTATAGCTAAAGGAATCATTGATGACATTATCAACACGGCTGCCGAAGTCGACAAGCAAAATACAAAATATTTACAACATTTTATTAATAAACATGACACAATCGTGTCAAATTAAACAGAGATATACATTTCACTTGCATCCTGTGTTTATTGAATAACACTTGTGTCAGACATAATTTTAAAAGTGTACATGTAAGTAATCTTTTCTGAAGTAGAGAGAGAGTACAACAGTGCAAAGGAAATATGCAAACACCCATCATTTTCAAAAGTAGGGGGTAATTACCCTTTGGACTTGAATATTATCTAGAGCTCTGAACACATTCCTATAGTCTTTAACCTGACTGGGAATACAAAGTTCTTGGGTTATGGGGCTACGTTTATGGTGTTTAAAGCCACTTTCAACAATATTTCAGTTATATCATGGTGGTCAGTTTTATTGGTGGAGGAAACTGGAATACCCAGAGAAAACCACCAACCTGTCACAAGTCACTGACAAACTTTATCACATAATGTTGTATCGAGTACACCTCACAATGAGCGGGATTCAAACTCACAACTTTAGTGGCGGTTGGCACTGATTGCACAGGTAGTTATAAAACTACCATACGATCACGACCGACCCTCAAAGTTCTTGTTGCTAACAAAACTGGAATATTTATTCCGCAATCTATACAAGATACAGCTACGGATGTCGAGGCAAATTTTTTTGTAAATGTACAAATAATAGAAAAGATTTCAAATTCAACTTAAATTTGGCAACCAAATAATTAATTAAAAAAATTTATGTGCAAGAGCTAGTTTCATTACAACAATTATTAGAAAATTGAAATAAAAAAACCCTCCAAAACTTACACAATATATTTTACTGCCTTTCAACACAGTAATAACTGCTGTGGTTCCTGCTAACTCATCTTTCATTAAATCATCCTTTAACATTTCTTCATCAAGAGCTAAAAATCCTCTTCGTATCGATTCACTAATATTTCCCTGAGCTGAAATTAAAAACAAGCAATCAAACTTTAAGTGATATAATTACAAACTCTAGTCAAATAAAAATACTATTTGGAGATTTTTTCTTATTATTGCACTCCTTATTAAACACTTCCAGACATCTATCCATGGTCCAGGAGTTCACTGGTTAGACTGTAATGACTGTTCGTACTTTCCGCTCCCATTAAGTCTGGTTACACTATTTTATGGCTGACAGTGACGATAAATACCAATAACCCTATCCAGCGTTTAAATCGATCACTTATTTACAATAGACATGCACATTTACCATAAACACAACTTCTAGGGGTTGAACATAATTAATGGCCAATTATACCAGGATCAGTGAGAGAGAAATTGTTGTTTAATGTCAAGTAAGCAGTTTCTCAGCTACATCATGGTGACGACAAGTTGGATTTTGAGGTGATGATGATGCAATGCTTTGAACTAGATGAGCACACTAAAGTTGGATTTTTTATAGTGATAACTCTATAAAACAACAGTCCATGGGTAGACATGTCACTCCACTCATACACATTTATTGGGATTTTGAGCCAACCAGTCTTTGCTACCTTCTTAATACATCTTGCTAAGCAGAGAAGCAACAAATATCGATTTCATAGTCTTTGGTTTGACCTGATCGGGGCTAGAATCAATGATCTACCACACTCGAGGTGAGCACGTTAACCTTTATACCACCGATGTGATTTCTACTGTATGAGGCAAGCAAGCTAACCACATTGACTAAATGGTGTAGAGGATAAATCGGTAACTAACAATATTTGGTTCTTTTTCGCCATAACCATTTGACATGTCAACATACCACAGTTTTATTATATTTCGTACAAGGTATCAAAATTATACATGTTTAAATAGTTTTTAAATCTGTATTTCTAACTTACAATAATATGGTTGGGCTACAATCTTCTTGTGTAAATTTTGGCTTGCATACTGAGCAACTTTAGCACCTGTAAAAAAAATATATGTATGTACAGTCAAACCTGTCTTATATGACTTTCCAAGGCAACATTGAAATATGGTCATATAAGAGAGATGGTCGCTTAATACAAGTTTATTTAATATGAAATGCCCTGTGAAAGGAAAATCAAATTAAGGTCACACAATACAAGTTATTACTTAATAAAGGTGGTCATTAAAGCAGGTTTGACTGTATACGTATTCCAGTCTAGAAAAAATATAAACTGAAATTTCAAAATTTCACTTTCTCTCTTTATAACTAATAAAACTGAAATTTTGAAAAACAAAAAGTAACTATGTTCTTAACTATAGGTACTCTGTTTTATTTGATTAGGGTTGGGGTGTTTAATGCCACTTTCAACAATATTTCTTTTTATCGTGGCAGTGAGTTTTATTGGTGAAGGAAATCAGAGTACCCAGAGAAAACCAGACATGTTGCAAGTCACTGACAAACTTTATCACATAATGTTGTATCGAGTACACTTCGCCATGAAAGGGATTTGAACTTACGCCTTTAGTGGTGATAGGCACTGATTGCACAGGTAGTTGTAAATCACAACTACCATATGATCACGACCATGACAGCCCTAATCTTTTATATATAGCAGAACACTAACTAGAGGCTCAGTGGGCTGAGCCCTGAGCCTGTGTCGCTCACCTTTCATTCTGCTTTGAGGAAACTTAATACAGAACCTCCCATAGGTGCTTCCCACCAAGTTTTGGTCATTTGGCTAAGCAGTTACAGAGAAAAAGATATTTAGAAGTCGACCAATCAGAAACAAGAATGGCCTGTGACGGCCATGTCTATAAACGGATCGGAACTAAATGAGCAATCTCTATAGATGACCTTCCAAGGATGCCTCCTACCAAGTTTCGATTCACTTGGCCATGCGGTTTCAGAGGAGAAGATTTTTTAGAAATCAACTAATCAGAAACAAGAATTGTTTGTTAACGGATCGGGACGAAATGAGCGATCTTTATAGAGGACATGATATAGATGCTTCCTACCAAGTTTCGGTTCATTTGACCAAGTGGTTTCAGAGGAGAAGGTTTTAAAAAATTGGCCAATCAGAAACAAGAATTGCCTATGGTGGCCATGTTTGTTATTGGATCGGGACAAAATGAGCAATGTTTAGAGAGGACCTTCCATCGATGCTTCCTACCAAGTTTCACTTCATTTGGCTTGAGGGGTTTCAGAGGAGAAGATTAAAATGTGAAAAGTTAACGGACAACGGACGCCAAGTGATGGCAAAAGCTCACATTGCCTATGGCAAGGTGAGCTAAAAAGGACCCTCTACAACATGAAGAATACATGTTTTAATAGACCTTCTGCACATTCTCAATTTAATTAAAAAACTAGACGCAGGAGTCCCGCATTGATACATAATTGGAATAACTTAACTGTCCGCTATGCGGGACTAATACCCCCCAAGTCCCCATCATCTTAATTGAGCCAAAACATATTTGGAATATAACTTTTAGACTCATAATTCTAGGAAAACTTGATGGACCAGGATATACTACTAATGTGCACATCTTCATATTAGGATCTTGCAATGTACAAAGTTTCATGAACTTCTGATTAATCATGTAGGAGAATTTGGGGAATTCCGTAGTCAACAAAATGGTGTAAAAAACATGATACATACGACGCGATGTTTAGGTAAAATTCGCCGCGACTTCCAACACTGAATAATTCAATATTAATGATTTTGCTCTTCAGGAATTGAACATATCACAGAATCATTTTCACTTGCCCGATCAGACAAGTTGGGTGCCGTTTTCACTTGCCCGAAGATGCATTCCTTGCCCCGGGCAATCAGACAACCGTTAATGTCCAAAGAAGCATAACAGGGGTAAAACTCAATGGACCGGGATATCCTACTAATATGCACATCTTCATATTAGGATCTTGCAATGTACAAAGTTTCATGAACTTCTGATTAATCATGTAGGAGAATTTGCGATGACAAAGTGCATACTGAATTATCTCAAAAGTCCAAAGAGACATAACAGGGGTAAAACTCAATGGACAATACAATCCTGTATACTGCAAAGTTCACACATCACGATCTTAAATGCCACAAAGTTTGGTGGAAATTGGACAAAAGATGTGGAAGTTGGTTCGGACAGACAGACAGACCGATTCCTATATACCCCCCCAAACTATGTTTGCGGGGGGTTATAAAAATACATTTTTATTTGAGTTATTTCCCTTACGACAGGCAAAATGGTACCCAGTCTAGCAAGAGCAATGACATGATCAGATGCTCTGGAGGTGTAAGTATGCCCTGTTCCATGTGTCTTATCATTGTCTATTGTATTAAAGTAATATAATATAGTGAAACCTGTCTAAACCAAACCCTGAATAAATCAAACTTAAAATAAAGTTCCAATGTACATGTAGGAAAGCTTTGTCAATTCCGATCACGTTCCGTCTTTTTCGTGTCTTGACGTCTGAACAAATCAGCAGGCGACCTCCGGTGTTTACGCTATTACTGTGACAACGTCAGCATATCATAGCCGTAGATGCGGTAGATTATAAGTAATTGTGATATGGAGACGCCAAGGAAACCGCTGAATAAATACTGGTGTTCGGTACCCCAGTATATGTCTGATATCAGAAATATATAAAGGCAGATCGTTTTCATTTCATGATACTGACAGCAGCAAATAAAGAAAGAAAACAAATTTAATTTTAAAGAAGTATTTGTCTCTTCATTGAAGTCTTTGATACAAATAAAATAATTTAATTGATATCTGTCTTTTACAGAAAATGCTAAGATTTTTTTAAGTTAAGGAACGTTAAAACGGCACAAATCAATTGGAGTTTTTGTTGTGTACATTGACACCGGAAGTTCAATGCCGATTAGTCCATCGAAATCACGTGATCTGGCGGACGAAAATAACAAAATGGAAATGATTCGAAACAACCGTATTCAACCTACCGGTACATGTATATGTTATATACCAAAGATTTGTCAAACACAACAGTTGGTCCCAAGGAGATTTGGCTTAAACAGGTATCACTGTATTACAAATAGTATATGGCACTTTGCCAGTTTATGGACTGGTCGGTCACCTCCAAAAAATTGTAACTGTGAGAGGTGATTGTTAGTTTTGTTGATATTGGTGAGATTGTTGACCATCAATGTTTAAACTTTTCTTTTCATAACAAATAGCTCTCAGTGCTATGAACTACTGTATCTATTAAATAATCAATTTTAACGTTCATGTTAAAATATTGATTACATAAGTTTATACTATAGGTAACTAATAATTATCTTCTTCACTAGCATATGATGACAAAAATAAAAGATTTTTCAGGATTATTATTTTATCAAATCAAACAACCTTCAATGTCACTGATCATGAGTATTTCAACTACATTAAAACCTGGCCATGTGGTCACCTCTATTAAACAGTCACCCGTATTAAAAGGTCACCTTTTTCTTGTCCTGTCATAGAACATTTTATATAAATTGAACCTCTTTTAAGAGATCACCTGTCTTATAAGGCCACTTTGTCTTTGTCCCAAAGGTGACCTCTTAATACAGGTTTGACTGTATTTGTAATCATATAGAAAATGCTTAGAGACACCGTAAGTTCATTGAAAATTCAAACATACAGAAAAACAGGTATGATGAAGATGTAAGGTCATGTGACTATCATGTGACATATCTACACTGTGACATGTACATTTCGTACATGTAATTAATTACCTTGAGCAGCAGGTGTATCAAATAAAAAAATTCATGACCAAGACAAAACATGTTTTTCAAAAATAAAATAAAAAACAAAAATGTCTTTAAATATTGATATTTTATTGTTATTAAGAAAATACATCAGATTCTGTTAGACATTGATGTGAGGAAGTGTTTATAAGTAATTCTTATTCACTTTTATGATCAATAAACCTATTACTGGTGCACCTATATATGTCTCAAGGTATAGGGAAAACATTACAGAATATTGAACCTAACATCTTCAGTATTGGATTTAGCTCGTTAAAGCCACTGAAAATAATTCAATGCTATTAAGCTATTGTTGATGAAGTATGCTTAAATGAAAGGAGGATATTTAGAAACGATTTGCTTCTTTAATGAACAAGGAATATTTACCAATCACGAAAAGAAATTCTCAATATCAACAATAGATAATTATAATACACTGATGTAAATCTAACGTTTAATTTTGATTTAATTTTTCAAAATAGTGTACGAACATCTGAGATTCCACCATACTCGTTTCAAACTACTAAATATACATGTAATTTTATTTAACCTGTATTTTTATACATTTTATATAACCTGTATTTTTATACATGTAAATTAACCCGTATTTTTATACATGTACATATAATTTAACCTGTATCTTTACACATGTAAATTAACCTGTATTTTTCGGCAGGAGAATATTAAATTGTGAAATATTTTGCCAGATGCCCCCAAATGATGGCAAAAGAAATTAATATTTTTGACAATTTTAGTGTTGTTGATTTACCTGTATCTTTCAATGTCAAATATTTTGTCACTTTTGCCAAAATCAGGCAACAAAAGGGGTTTGGGACCATCCAAATAGTTAGAATAACCTTTTTTTTCTATAAAAAAAATAATTGTACATGTAGGTCAGACGCCACTAAATCATCCTCTCAGTATGTAGGTATTTTTCTAGCCTTCCTAAGAGTCCCGTAAAAGGACCCTTTATTTACCCAAATGCAAATATTCTAAAATCATGCAAAATTCCCAAAATTTTCAGTCTTACCCCCTTATTTTGATTCCCAAATGGCAAATTTGTCTATTAAAAATATCCCAAAATGGTACCATTCCCAAAACACCTTGATAAACCCCTGGTATGTATCATAGTCAAAAGTAGTACCTATTGAAACAAATTAGTTCTACTTTCACTTTGCATTGAATCATCCACTCAGTATGAACCAGTCAAAAGTAGTACCTATTGAAACAAATTAGTTCTACTTTCACTTTGCATTGAATCATCCACTCAGTACGAACCATTCAAAAGTAGTACCTATTGAAACAAATTAGTTCTACTTTCACTTTAGGGGCCATCGTGCTCGTGATCATATGGTACTTGGCTTTACAACTACCTATGCAATCACTGATGTTGTGAGTTTGAATCTCGATCAGGGTGAGGTGTACAACTTTATGTGATAAAGTTTCTTAGTGACTTGCGACAGGTCGGTTGTTTTCTCCAGTTTCCCCCACCAATAAAACTGACCGCCATGATATAACTGAAATATTGTTGAAAGTGGTGTTAAACACCATAAACCAAACCATAGTCAAAGTAGTACCTATTGAAACAAATAAGTTCTACTTTCACTTTGCATTGAAGTGTTATAATTATAGAAACATCTCATTGTAAATACTTTGATCTGATTAAGAAATGAGGAAGAAATGATGCCAAAATCAATAATTTCTAGGAATATGATGAAGTAATTATTTTTTACGATACTATCATGATCCAGACATTAATTGACAGTAAAAACCACTTGTTTATTTTAATTATGGGTCAACCACAAAGCCTGACATGCATAGAAAATTATAATTAGACTATAAAGTTGCAAGTGGCTCCTCTGTGTGATATTTTTGAAAGAAGGTACATGTATGACAATTTGACAAAATGACATTTTCAATAAAGTGACATTATGGCTAACTTATTCAAAATTACGAAAATTTTGGACATTTTCCCTAAAATGCTCTCAAAGAGTGATATTGTATCAATGAACCAGCTCTAACATTGAAAATTACCAATCAATGTGAAATTAAACACATAATGACGTACCAAAATAAACAACAACGTCAGTTTTGAATGTTTCAACATACCGTACATTATCACTATTATCATAGCAATCTTCGCGCTAACCCGCTTGCCCGAAGCCAGAGACAAGTAAAACTGGATTCGAACAAGTGAAAATTATGAAAGAATTTGTTTTAATAAATAGAAAATTTTTCTACATTTGGCTTTCGGAAAAGAAGGTGAAAAAAATTAAGGCAAAGACTGTCATAGTTCTTACTCTGACTAGCTGCGATACTAGTGATAATATGTGCTTCAACCTTCATTACTGCCGTTATTCTATATATAATTGACGCCTATGTATTTGATTAAGTAGAATCTGGACTTGTAAGATAATTACAAAGATCACCATTTGATTCAGCACTATTCTATATACGGTACGTACCTCCGTGTCCATCGTAAACAGCAAAAAAGCATGTGTCTTTATCTCCTGGCATTGATAATAACTCTGTATGAGCATCTTCCATGTCTAGTGTAGAGTGTTAAGGAAATAACTGATTACTGAATTAGAACAAGTCAATCTGATTAAAATTAGTATTCTCACTTACTTCCTTTTATTGATCATGATATGCCACGGCGTGGGATCTCAGATACTGCGACATATCAGTAAAGAAGAGCAAGTGAGAGATCAGATTTTAATCAGATTGAAATCAAGCAAAAGTCTTTTTTTATATACCCACCTGCTTTCAATTAGAATTTTGCATGCACATGCATTTTATGATCTGAAAAAAAAATTAATTTAAAAGGATCTAGAACTATGGAAACAAGAAGCTAAACTGAGTCTGCCCTCTTGTCTGGTTATAATGTCATCATTTATGTAGCTCAGTCAATTTTGCAGCTTTTGGGATTTATCCCATCCGATCCCATCTTAAAATGGCCATCTTGAATTCTTCTCAACAGATTAAACATGAAGGAACACCCATAGACCATAGATACTGTACAGTTTGGGTACCAAATTGTTTGTAGCTTCTGTGAAAAAGCATTTAATATATTTTCCAATAAGATTTACATTTGCATGTTAGATGTGTGTCCTCTGCCAGTCCTCGAAATGAATATTTGAATTTAGTGGTCCGAATCAAATTCTTGATTTTATCTAAACAAGGGCAACGCAAAGAGTGGCGTATCCCCTTGCCTAAAAATTTGACCCAGTGACCTTGACCTTTGACCTTGAAAATCAATAGGGTTCCAGATTCTCTTAAGGACTAAGTATGTACCAAGTTTGGTCAAAATCCATTGAAAGATGTTGATTCTAGAGTGTTCACAAGGATGTTATGTGGTAAAAATTTGACCCAGTGACCTTGACCTTTGACCTTGAAAATCAATAGGGTTCCAGATTCTCTTAAGGACTAATTATGTACCAAGTTTGGTCAAAATCCATTGAAGGATGTTGATTCTAGAGTGTTCACAAGGATGTTACGGAAGGACGGACGGTAGCGTTACTATATCCCTTCGCAACTTCGTTGGCAAGGGGATAATAAAAGCTGGAAAATTAACTGGTCCGAACAAAGTTTACCTGATTTTGGGTTGGAGGACCGGTGCTCAACGTGAGGACTGTTGTGCAAGAGGTTATCATCTTACAATGAAATAAATTCATTAAACAAATACCAACACTTGTACAGGACCATAAAAAGAAAACAACACAATTTTTCTTAAACTTTAAGCAGTATTTTTGCTTTCGTATGATTTGGGTGAAGAAGTTGCCTTGAGAGGGTTGACTTTAATTTCCTATTGTGTTAAAAGGGATGTGATAATAACCCAGCATTCTAGACTAGATATATATTTTCACCATGAGTCATAGAAATAACTTGTGATAGCAGTAGGACAGCCAGCGTGACAGGAGAGCTCCAAAGTCAAGTCCCAGTCACGTGACTTTCGCTTCATTTTTGATGAAAAATGACGTTCAACCCTTCGCTTAAAATACGTCGGTTTACAATAAATAGTTATGCTTGAAATCAATTAAAATATACGGAAGATGTCTATGGATAAATAGAAATGTATTGTATCGCTTCAGTTTTTATTCATATTGTGTACAAACATCGAATTTTGCTACTTGAAGTGGACTCAATTTCAAAACAAATGTCAAGGTGGTTCTATTTAAAAGAGAAAATTTAATTAAAACAATATGATGGCTTTCTGTAACATACATTGCCTGAGGAAATCATCTAGGATCATTGTCATACCGACAACTAGTGTCAATGTCTTGTGGGATGCAATTGTTCCACTTAGCCCTACACCCACCTTGATCGGATCGACCATTTGCCAAACATCGAAATTCATTGTCTTTCGGAACACATCGGTGGTGTTTCTTAACATCAACAATAAACGACACCTAAGCGTACATCCGAAAGAGTATATTTCATTTGGGAAAGGGGTGTCTATGTCTTTTTTTTAATTTTCTTGTATTAATACCGTATTTTTCAGTTTAATTGAATTATTTGTATTGCAATATTGTCTTAGACATTGTGCATTTTGTAATTTAGACTGGGGAATTACTTTTTATTATCACTTTAAATTTAAAAAAAAAATCATCTATGATACTAGACTTGCACAGGGAATGTACAACAATTAATAATTTCAATTTACATGTAATTTAATTTCAATACAACAGGTACAAGATAAATAGAAAGAAATAAATGTGTGGAAATATAAAAGCATGTAAACAAAAATTAAGCGAATTGAAAAAATATGAAAATATTATAAAAAAAAAACCATGTAAAAAAATTAATAATTTTTTTTAAATCTAAAAAAAAAGTGAAACCTTGAGACAAAAAGGGGCATACAAAATTGTATTCAGATATCTTAACCCTTCCTATTATATCAAGGCAAATTAAAAAAAAAAATCAGTGTAAGCAAATATTTTTCTTGAAATTAGGAAATTATATTATCTGAATGAAAGCTACCAAGTTTCATGTTTATCTCACAATGTAAATATCAATGTATTTGGAATATTCATGTGCTTGACACAACTACAAACTAGCTTTTATAACATATATGGGTGGTCAAGTTGTAACAATTCTTTCCCCTTGACATTCACAAAATGACCAGCATTTACAAATATGAGTACTTAGGTTGCAATAATTCTTTCTCCAGGACATTCACAAAATGACCAGCATTTACAAATATGGGTACTTAGTTTGCAATAATTCTTTCTCCAGGACATTCACAAAATGACCAGCATTTACAAATATGAGTACTTAGTTTGCAATAATTCTTTCTCCAGGACATTCACAAAATTACCAGCATTTACAAATATGGATACTTAGATTGCAATAATTTTTCCACCATGACATTCACAAGCAGAATGACTATAGCATTCACATAAAAAACAGACACAAAATGACTAGCATTCACATAAAAGACACATACCGAATAACTAGCATTCACATAAAAGAGCATATTGAATGACTACCATTCCCATAATTTTAAGACACATACAGAATACTTGCATTCACATGAAAGGACAAACCAGAATTCCAAATTTTACTAAGTAAATTAAATGACTAGAATAGAATGAATATGTTTTCTGTTGGCAAAATAACCAAGTATTGGTTAATATTGTTTAAAATTGAAGTTAAAACAATTATTTTATTTGTTCCAATGACTGGAAAAAAGTTAATAAATGGGCACATTTTGAAAAATTCTTTTCTGTAAAAGAATATTTATAAATTTCGGCATTAATATTCATAGATAAAAGATAATTATATTTCTCATAAACAACAGGCAACATAAGTACCTTTTCATTTAAAAAAAAGCATGAATAACAAATTCAACAACATGTTGGAGTGTATACAGGTCTAAATGTCTGTATAAACTTGTTCAACAACTTGGTTCTGGTTCAATATATCTATAAGAAATTGAAAAGTTTGAGATGTTGTTTCAGCTCCACTTTCTGACCTAGAAAATGTGTTGCAACTGTTAGTACCACAATATAATTTATCTTCGGAGCAAAATTCTTTACAGAAATTTAATTCATTCTTGAAATGTTTAAGACAAGTCCTGGTTTTCAATTGAAATTGAAATAAACCTTTTGACTTTCAGATGAAGTTTCACAAATTACACAAATTACACAATCAAAAAGTTCTTTTCTGAATGACTTTATTATAATTTATGACAAGGTGTCTTGAAAACTCATGGCATTTGTTTGATGATGTACTTTAAAAATAATTGGAATGCTGGTCCATTTTTTTTACTTCATGGATATTTTAGAAGAAAATATATATATATATATTGATTTTCAAACCTGTATGAATATATATATAAGACTTATCATATATTCTTATTTTTATTTATTCAAATATTCAACCAATAAACATCACAGGAAACTTTGCATTTATACTCATAGAATCTGAAACTAACAGAAAATAAACATCCATTTTATTTAATAGAATCTGTAACTTTGCCCCTTTGGTATCTTCAGACTCTTGTTAAAAAAAAATAAACATCCCATGTCCAGTCTATATATATATATCTACCTACAATGATCTAAAACTAACTAAAACTGGAGGTTGTCAATACCATTGGCACTGAAAAGTAGCATGTACACACATCAATAAGTATTTCAGGAAAACAGACTGAAAATGAAAAAAAAAGGGGGGGGGGGTGTAAATGCTTGACATGAACTAAATATGTAGCCTTATGCTATGCCATGTTAATCTAGAGTGAATTTAACATAATCTTTCACTATTCTCTGCATGACAAGATCATACATTATAATGCAGACCTTTTTATTTCTAAAATGTATTTATTAATTATGTCAATATTTTGACATGTCCATAAATGCCATGGAACAGTCAACGAAAATGAAAGATTTGTTGTTAAAAATGGAATAAAATGACTCTATATATGTGTGACTATGATTGGTCAAGTGGTTCTTTCGTGTTTAAACAGAAACAGTCACATTTTTATCCTAATAGATCGATCAATCTATGAAAAAAACCCAGAAATATTTGGTTAGAATCTCGAAATATAGTGCTTCTTGTTTACATCCAAATATGGAATTCTAGTGACGAATGATGGGGAAATATGCAAATAATCCATACTCTAATACGTGATTCTAGCTATTTTTACCAAATTTATTAATAAACAGCCAATGGGATGCAATTGTTCCACTTAGTTAAAGAGTCTATTTTTAGCGCCATTTTTTTTTTACAACATTTCATCAGGAGCGGTATCCCGAGTTCCAACGTTGATTTCAAGCAAACGATATCATAAATACACGTATTCACGCGTCAGTCACGTTACAATTTTATTTAAAAAATGGATTCAATAAAAATGAATACTTCTTTCAGTTTTATTTATGAAGATATTCAGTAAAAACACATGGGGTGTCGACGTAAACAATGCATGGTCGCTCACTTGTAAAGTGTCTTGTCTAAAAAGAATAGAGTTACGTCCCTTGATTTCGGGATTTGACTTTGCATTGTTGGAGGTACGGAATCTGTGCGTGGCTTCCCGACTGATAGTTTGCTTTTTAAAAATCTTTTTTTTTGTAATCAAACATTATTTGTCCAATATATTTTTGTTCTTTTAAAATAGCACTTTCAATAAGGGACGTTATATTTTAGGGTTAGGGTAATGGTATATAACACCACTTTCAACAATATTTCAGTTATATTGTGGCAGTCAGCTCTTTGAAGGAAAGTCATTTCAATCTCATGCTCCTATTCAAAATTCATGAGAGCCTTGATTAAGTGTTTTACAAAAAAAATGTGTTATAATAGGTCATTATCATAAAACAGTTTGACATGATCAGTTGGCCTGAAAACTATAAATAGAATTGAATTGTATGGTTACACGGGAGACAATCGGATACACAATGAAAACGAAATACCGGAAAACACTTCAACTTTACATAAAAATACCAATAATTAAATATATAGTGGCGACCTTTAGTGCTAACATTCCCCCACTGCTTGAGGCGAGTGTGGCGACCTTTAGTGCTAACATTCCCCCACTGCTTGAGGCAAGTGTGGCGACCTTTAGTGCTAACATTCCCCCACTGCTTGAGGTGAGTGTGGCGACCATTAGCACTAACACAGGCTGATCAGGAAGCTACAATTTGTTTATTAAATCACATCTAATTATTGTAAAAGTATTAATTTTTGCTGCATCCAATTTTCCTGGTTTCTCCCAACTGGACAAATTCACGGGTACCCTTTTCGTGTATTTCTTATTATGCAAAAGCAAAAAAAATGTACTTTTCGGTCAACCAGTTAATATTAGCAGACGACATTTTATACTGACAAGATAAAATCGTATTACGTATTACATTTGTCATGTGAAATCTGCTCACTCTGTTTTATCTTAACAGTAAGTTAACTTATGTTCACTCATTATAATATTACTAGTAAAACTTTCAAATACTAGTAGTGACACGATGTTAAAACGGCTCTTACGCCCATCAGACACCACTTCCTTGGGAAAAGCAGCAAGTGATGTTAAAATTGATATAAAACTGTCTAATATCAAACTCATTCATGCATCTTGGATCATAGCTGCATTCCAGCAAGTAACAAAAGAAACTTTAATTAGGGGGTGGGAAAAACATGTATCAAAGAATGTGTTGACAATTGCCGACTATGATTACTCTAATTATCTGTTTCACATTTACAGTATGATTTCACACTTTGATGCACACTGTGATTTTAACATTTTATTTCTACTGTTGACACTCAGTGTACCTGTAATTATGGCAGTATTTATTGTAATTTTGTAATTAAATTTTGTTCTTGAAATGTACATTTGTGTATGTCTTAATTATAATAGGTCATTATCATAAAACAGTTTGACATGATCAGTTGGCCTGAAAACTATAAATAGAATTGAATTGTATGGTTACACGGGAGACAATCGGATACACAATGAAAACGAAATACCGGAAAACACTTCAACTTTACATAAAAATACCAATAATTAAATATATAGTACACGTTTTGTACAAAATAAAAAGTTCACAAATGACACTTGATAAAATACTCCACATTGATCATGTAAAGAATACGAAAAGTTAACATGTTGGGTTGAAGTTACTACTATCAAGGACTGACATACCCTGTAAGTAATCTTTTATTACAATTTTTCGAGGGTACTATTTTTCGCTGTCTGACGTCCTCCTCGAAAGAAGCAAAAATTAGTACTTTTACAGTAAGTGTACCCAACAATGCTTAGAGACTTACTGCTGTTGGTCCGTTTTTATAATTGTCCATAAAGCTGTCCGCTGATATTCTCACATGTACATCATGAGACTTTCAAGTATGTTTCCCATGGATGTCTTGTCTAAAAATATTTTGTTTTTGTGTTGGGGCCCCTTAAGATGTATTTTTAAGGGTCTAAAAACAGGATGTGGTCTACTATAGAATTTTATACATTTGAGAAACTTTTAAAACAGTTCACTGCAACACTTGATATCTCTTTATATTTATGCGATATTGCGTCTTTAAATTTCGTTAACTGCAATATTTCAGGTCCAGTCATTTTTCAGGAATGATTTCATGTTTGTCATGAACATGAGCTCTACTTTAGTATGTAATGACAAAAGGATACTTATTCTCCATCCTTGCATACAGGAAGATCCAATTTTTACAAAAGAGTTCTGACATGTTGATGTAGACTTTGTCGTAACAGGTTCAGACAAAGTCTGGCCCATTGTTTATCTGTAATGTAAAATTAAGAACATTATTCAACTTGTCATGACAATTAAAATAATTGAATGGATATAAATGTATCTGCTCCGTAAATTTGTCATTGGTTATTAACAATCAGGGGTTAAAAAATCCCCTAGCCCGACGCCCGGGGCTAGTAATTTCCACATTTGGGCTAGCTGAAATAATCAGCTGTATGCCCGACGGGCTAGTAAAAATATATATCGGATATTGACAAACTTGTCAATATTCGCGTATCTACTTATATTCATATATGTTATATGTTGTTTAATCAGCAGCAATGTTTTATTTATTCAACCGCTAGCTTTTTGTCGAAATTGAGAGCAAAGAAGGTAGAAAACTGTGAATTCTCGTCATAAAACAGCTTCAACAAATGACGGCTTACCGGAAATTTTGAAAATGAAATACTGGAATCGGATTCCGGAACCGGGAACGACTATTTCCAGTTTTGCCGATAGTAAAAAAATTATTTTTTAATGCCAACCGACCCTAGATTTTTTTGACATGTGACCATAATCACACATATTTTTTTTTGGCCTTACAGTGACCTGAACTGTGGAAAATAAGTGAAAATAAAACGCAATACCAGATCTGAAAAGAAAGATAGCTAAACTAATATACATTGTACAAAAGATAGATAAACTAATATACATTGTACATGTTGTACAAGGGTTCAAGTCTGCAAGTCGGATTCATGAAATCACGGTATCGACCAGGACTAGTGGTTCATAGATTCGGGCTAGTAATATTTAGGACTATGCTAGCCCTGGGCTAGTGAGGTGGTCCAAGATTTTTTAACCCCTGACAATAGTTGGCGTTTTCTGATTTTTAGGGAAAATAAATGTGATAGATAATGTAGAAGGTTAAACATTATTTTGGCTCTGATTGTAAATATGAGTAAGTGAGTGATTGTTGTTTAATGCCACCTCGGCAATTTTTCAGCTACATCATGGCAAAAAACATGTTACTTTTCAATGAGCTGATGATGAGGTCCGCTTTGTAGATCAACATGCTTTAGTTGAATTTTTTTAGTGCTAGCTCACTGAAACAAGTCCGCGGTTAGACATATCGCCCCATTCGGACACACAATGTATCCTGATTCCAAGCCAACCAAGCTCTTTCTCCTTGATACTTTGCTTAAACTTTAAGGAATATGTATTTAAAATTTTGTTAAGCCAAAGACCAGTATATGATTGATTGCAGTTTCACAACCCAATCTTTATTAATAAAAATATGTCTGTGCTCTTCTATGGCACATACTACTTACACCTGTATATTGTATTTTTGCGTAGTGACTTGCCACAGACACTAGTACAGAGCTCCAGATAATGTTCAAGTCCAAAGGGTAATTACCCCCTACTTTTGAAAATGATGGGCGTTTGCATATTTCCTTTGCACTGTTGTACTCTCTACTTCAGAAAAGATTGCTTACATGTACACTTTTAAAATTATGTTTGACACAAGTGTTATTAAAATAAATGCAGGATGCAAGTGAAATGTATATCTCTGTTTAATTTGACAAGATTTTTTCATGTTTATTAATAAAATGTTGTAAATATCTTGTTCTGTGTTTACTTTATATAACTGACACCACACCCTGACAAGCTATTTGCATAAGTACTACATTAAAATACAATAGAAGTTTAGAAAAACATGTTCTTGCTCATTTTCAACGAACGTGTTCCCATATTTACTTTCGTTTTAGTTCTTACTCATTACGTAAACCACTCCTTATAAGGAGCACCACATTTATTTGTAATATTGACTGCGATTGGATGACTTATCGGAAACATCCAATCAGATCTCTTTTGACATCGATGCTTAGAAAGGCAAACATTCGGTACCCCTCGGATGTATACGCTCTCTCCTTCGAAAAGTAAAAAGGGAAGTAATTACGGGGAATTTCTCAAAGACAAAAATGTATTGTTAATGTACATGACTGTATTATCGTTAACAGCGTACACGTACGCTCCGAATTTGGAAAGTTTGCTTACACAGCAATATGTATGCGTAATGTGTACACTCTGATCTGATAATACATGCGTTTTTACTCGTTTTTATAGCGTAAAAAACACAAATACGCAGCTTATCTGGAGCTCTGCTAGTAGTAGTATATATATATATATATATGGACGTAAGGCTAAGCGAATGGTGCTGCAGTGTATCAATGGTGTGGGTTCAAATCCCGTCGAGGGAAGAACAAAAATTTGACAGCTCTAATATTTAATTCTAACACTGTTTGGTTTAATTTTCTGATGTACATGTATATAATATTTAGTATTGACCTAGTATCCTTTAAAGTAACTTTGAGATCCAGTGGGGCAGATATATTGTATGGTGACACTTGCTTCTAGACGTTTGTATAATATACTTTATTTCCTGTGACTATAGTGAATTCTTCATTATCCTATACAATATATTAAAAATTGCTGAGTTAGATTGCTGTCAAATTATAATATTAAGTATATATGTACCATCTACACACGCTTATACACATGTCTTACGGCTATCCCTAGATTTGCCTTACGAGAAAAGGTAACACTACGATTATTGAAGCTCCTTTTATAGGGAGTGGATGTGGTCGAGTGGTCCAAGGCGCTGGACATAAGGCTAAGCGAATGGTGCTGCAGTGTATCAATGGTGTGGGTTCAAATCCCGTCGAGGGAAGAACAAAATTTGACAGCTCTAAAATCTAATTCTAACACTGTTTGGTTTAATTTTCTGACGTATATAATATTTAGTATTAACCTAGTATCCTTTAAAGTAACTTTGAGATCCAGTGGGACAGATATATTGTATGGTTGTCACTTGCTTCTAGACGTTTGTATAATATACTTTATTTCCTGTGACTGTATAGTGAATTCTTCATTATCCTATACAATATATTAACCAGAGGCTCCCAGGAGCCTGTAATCGCTCACCTGGATCAAAGCTGCTTTCAATAACAACGCAACTGCACTGTGGCGGCCATCTTGGCGGGAGAGTGCAACTGCCGGACACCATTTTGGAAGAGGACCATCCAATGACTATTCCATCAAAGTTTGGTTTTAATTGAGCTACTGGTTCCAGACAAGATGGTTTTTATGTGAATTTCCCATAGGGTCCTATGTTAAACTAAGTATAGCTGTGCAGCCATCTTGGTCAGAGGGCGGGACCACCAGACACAAATTTGGTTCAGCGGTTTCAGAGGAGAAGATTTAAATGTGATCTTTTATCAAAATATGCCTAATTTGAATAATCGGCATAAATCAGCTGAAAGAAAAATTAAAAAAAAAACCCGAACATATGCTAAACTACTCCTTGCCATGTAGCTGCAGTTCAAATTTGAGCTCATTTTGACTTATACTAAAGCAGCAATGGACAATTGAAGAAATTTCTATTTTTAGTAACAGCAGCCATCTTGAATGGAGGGCGGGGCTGTCGGACACAATTTTGAAAGAGAACCACCCAGGGACCATCCCTGCCAGGTTTGGTTTAATTTGGTTCAGCGGTTTCAGAGGAGAAGATTTAAATGCGATCTTTTATCAAAATATGCCTAATTTGCATAATCGGTATATATCGGCTGAAAGAAACCCGGAATAAATGCTAAACTACTTCTTGCCATGTAGCTGCATTTAAAATTTGAGCTCATTTTGACTTACACTAAAGCAGCAATGGACAATTAAAATTTCATCCCCCCTTTTTTCTATTTTGAGCTTGGCGGCTATCTTGGTTGGAAGTCGGGATCACCGGACACAATTTTGGAAGGGGGCCATCCAAGAATCATTTCAGCAAAGTTTGGTTGAGATTGGCTCAGTAGTATCAGGGGAGAAGATTTTTTTTAAATTTCATCCCCCCTTTTTTCTAATTTGCATAATCGGTCAAAATAGACAAAAGTTCAAAGTTTATAAAAAATCCCGTAATATATGTTAAAAAGCTCATCAATATGCTTATACAGTTCAAATTTTGGCACTTTCTGGCTTAAAATAGACCAGTTTTGGCCATTTGAAGAAATTTCTATTTTCAGTAATGGTGGCCATTTTGGATACAGGACGGCACTGACGGACACAATTTTGAAAGGGGACCACCCAAGGATCATCTCAGCAAAGTTTGGTTGAGATTGGCTCAGTAGTTTCAGAGGAGAAGATTTTTTTTTAAATTTCATCCCCCCTTTTTTCTATTTTTAGCTTGGTGGCCATCTTGGTTGGAAGTCAGGATCACCGGACACAATTTTGGAAGGGGGCCATCCTAGGATCATTCACAAAAGTTTGGTTGCAATTGGCCCAGTGGTTTCTGAGGAGAAGATTTTTTTTTTAATTTCATCCCCCTTTTTTCTAATTTGCATAATTGGTCAAAATGGGTAATGGGATTTACTTCAAAATTGCAGGGTAGGTAGATCTTGACATGCTGAACATGTTTGCAGTTTCAACTTATCACCTGTCTCTTATAGTTTTTGAAATAAAGGACGAAAAGTATTAAAATTTTGAAAATTTGATGAAAAAAGGGAAATAACTCCAAAATGGGTAATGGGATTTACTTCAAAATTGCAGGGTGGGTAGATCTTGATATGCCGCACATTTTTGCAATTTAAATTTAACCTTTATCTCTTATAGTTTTTGAAATATAAGACGAAAAGTATTAAAATTTTACAAATTTGATGAAAAAAGGGCAATAACTCCAAGATGGGTAATCAGATTTACTTAAAAATTGCAGGGTAGGTAGATCTTGATGTGCTGATCATTTTTATCCCATGTCAGATTTTTGATATTATTAACGGTTTTTGAGTTATTACCAAAAACCTGCAATTTTACCATATGTTCTATTTTTAGTAACAGCGGCCATGTTGGTTGGTGCACGGCATCACCGGACACAATTTTTAGACTAGACACCCTAGTGATGATTCAGACCAAGTTTGGTTTCCATTGGTCTAGTACTTTCAGAGGAGAAGATTTTTGAAAAAGTTTACGCCGTACGACGGACGCCAGGTGATGGCAATAGCTCACATGACCCTTTGGGTCAGGTGAGCTAAAAAGTTGATATCGTCTTTATTGAATCTATCGTATCCGTTAAGTATTTTGAAAGTGATGTTCTTGAAAACATCTACAATGCTCCGTCAATTGTGACGACAATGCATCGGCGTGAACAGACCATATATTAATGTAAAGAAATCCATATGACCATAACGAGTTAAAAAAAACTTTAATTTCGTTCAGAAACAAACAACAATGCCGCCATTTGAAAGGGGACGCAACCCGGCACTGTGCTATGGCAAATGTTGACCGAACTTTTTGTCCGAAACTACTTTCAACAAAACAAAGTTTTGATTTACTTTTTTCTCATTTCTGCGACATAAATCATAGTTCTCATGTTTAATTTGTTTGTATTTGCGAAGGTTGGCTATTCAAAATTAGTAATCTCATCACAAGCAAGTGCTGTCAAAGGTACACTGGAAATTTAAAATCTGAGCTCCCGGTGCATTCTGAAGCATATCTTGGCATGGACGGATTGTGTCAAACCAAGTGTAGGCAAGCCCAGACATGGGGTAATCATAATTTGTAATCGTAATCGGTTGTAATCAATTACATTTTTCATGTAATTGAATGTAATCTGTAATCGGACATTTCTTAGATTACATGTAATCGTAATGTATTTGATTACATTCATTTTGACCCTGTAATCATGGTTACTTTCTGATTACATTTAGATTACTTTTCATCATTTTGACTTATTTTGTCTTAACTGGAACATACATGTACATCTCCTTAGATATTTAATGTATGATTTATGTAAATGAATTTTCTTAATAAAATTTATTAAACAAATAATGTAGATATTATTATATGCTTAATTGCAATCAAAACTATCACAGCTACAACAAATATTAAGTATAAATATGACTTCAAAGACTTGATATCCAAACAAATAATATCTCAATTTCAATTTCTTTAGGGTTCCAAAAATTCAGCGAAAACAGTTTGTCGGCTTGTGTAAAACATAACAAGCTCTAAAATTTTAAATTATCTGACACAACTTTCAAGATTTCATATATGAAATTGCTTCTATGAAAGACTATCACCATGTCCTCATGATTCGCATAAGATAAAGAAATATTTTATATAAACCAAAACATGAAAATTTCTTATACAAGTTTAAAAAGAGATTTAAATTTCAATAAAGATATTATATAAAAAGTAAAATGTAAATTATAATTTTCAGAAACATTTATTTATGATGCTCGTTCATACATGTATATTACAAATTAACTGATAAATAGCAAGTTGTAGTATTTGTAGAATTTTGGATTTTTTTAGAATATTTTAATGGGGCTTGTATCTGATATTCAGATATATGTGATATTTCTACTTTTTATTTTGGTGCTGATTTTCCTTTTAATATTGGATTATATGATAATTTTTTCATTACTTGTGGGTTTACTATGCAACTTGTAATAGATATTTTATTAAACCTATTTACATAAATTAAGGATTTAGTTTTCATATTTAGACTGAGAAATTATGTACATTTTTAAGCAAGTTTTTAGAATCGGAATGATTTTTGTTTTTTCATCTTCTGAATTATATATCAAGGACAAACAATCAAATGGTGTGCAATTTAGTAATGCTAATGGCGATTGTTACATAATTTGGTGTCATAAATAAATTTTATCAGGTAATTAATTGCTAGTTTATTATCCCCAGGATGTTTGAAATTATTTGATATATATTATTAAAATGTGCAAATGTATGTTATAATATTTACTAATGGTATAAGATGGAATCAATATTGGTCATATATAGTAATAAGTGAAGACATATTTTATGAAAAATATGAAAATGAGAATTGCTGTTTATAATTTACAATGTACTGTTTGTTATTGCATGTAATGATCACATTACAACTGAATTGTAATTCATAGTTCTGATTAAGAAATACATTAAAAAAAAAGAAGAGATATTGGACAGATGCACACGAGACAAAATAACATAAAACACTATTATATTGGTTGTCATGACATTAAATGTAATCAGTAATGTAATCGATTACATTTGAAAATTGATGTAATCATAATGTAATGTAATCATGAAAATTGCAAAGTAATTGTAATGTAATCGGATTACATTTGAAAGTAATTGACCCCAAGTCTGGGTAAGCCTTGATATATACACATTTCCTAGATTATACAAGGACCCTGATATATATGTGACAATAAGCCGGCCAGTCATTGGATAATGTTTGATTATTTTTTTCACGTTTGAAAAGTAAACATTTTTTCTTTATAATTATGTTCCTTATGCTTATCTATTCTTGCTCACATGTGTAAAGTTCCATAGAAAAAAGATCGATAACAAGGACACACTGATCCATATTTGTTTACTACCCTTTTTGTAAATGGCGTCGCATAACGTGACATAAGGCCGGTCAGTGGTAAATAAATCACATGATTTTGTCAAGGGCCAACCAAGCTTAAAAAGTAAACCAGATAAAGAATGTACAGTATATTAGCTCTTTCTGTGTAATTCACTAATTGTTTTGTCTGAAGAATTTCAAAAGATGTTTTTTTTAAATAGTTTGAAATTGAAGTATTAAAAATTTATTATTTGATGCAAACATTGAACTTGCTTACCCATATAATAAAATATTTAATCCAGTGAATTTGGTGTTTTTGTCAATGCAATATATTAGACTGACTACATACTACCATATTTTTGTAAAACAATTAATGACTGATTTCTGTTTATTTCAATCACATTTATTATCACAGAATGGTAACAATACAGTTTTGTTGATGTTATTTGTAATAATGACAGCTTTTTTTCCCTCAGATATTCTCATTGATCTGTCTGGCTTAATTTAATTATCTGTTCAATTTATGCTACAAATTTTGATTATTTCTGTTAAATTAATTCTTTTTTAATATCATTTCATTACACCAAGAAGTAAGGGGTACATATCTGTTATTAAAGCAGCAGTGGAAATGCAAAATAATCTACCATTTTGTGACTAATGGAGAGCACTTGTATATATTTTCCCGGTAAAATCAGCCATTTTCTGAATGATCAATCATCACATTTTCAAAGTATTCTAAAATACAATTTGCTTGGCCTACATTCCAGAAAAGGTCATGATCTGTGATGACGATTACATCAACAAACCGGAAAGGTAAAAATGCTTGGGAAATACCATCGTTTAAAACATATTTAACAAGCATAATGATCAGGAAAAAGACATTAGTAAAAAGGATCTTTTTTACTTGCTTGGAATTTATTCAAATCTTATCTGTTTTAATCTCATCTTGTAATTCTGAAGTATAAAAGAATTCCCTCTGTATTTATGTACACTATGAATATACAGAATGTCATCATCTGTCTCGTGCAGCGCGAGAATTGTAAATCAAAACAAATAACCGACTTTATTGCATGGCCGAGCACGGCGAGCAGATATCACGACATGATACATGTATAAACATTTTGTTCTTGTTTCTACAAATGTCAAATGTATTGTATATGTCACAACATGAATTTCAGAGTAAATGGTTCTCAATTGACCTTTGTGTCCTCTCAACAATTAAACATGAAATCAAATTGTTTCTAACTATGACCAGCTACCCTAGTCTACCATACTTCATTCTAATGTAAAGCAAAAGACATACACAGTCACATGTATGAAGAAGTTGGGGTCAAACATAATATAATATTTCTTTAAAAGAATGTTTGACTTATTTCAACACTTAGTTGAAAGTATTATGATAGAGAACTTACATGATAAAACTCTTAGTTTAGATACATTAAGTATTTTGTCAATAAATATTGTTTTTCTGTTTTAACTAAGGTTTCATGACATAGCAGACACTGTTTCTATTTTCATTTAATTTCCTTTTGCCTTTTCACCAACTAAACCACAAAACAATCCGCCAATGATATATCATGCTTTCATAAATATGGAAGATTCTCGAGTTAAGTAATGATATTGTTATAGTTAATTTATGAAATTCTAGTTAAAATTTATTTTAGATTGATAAATAAGCTTCAATATAATAAAAATTATAAAACACGATTGTCTGCGTAAGAATTTTAAAATTCTATTACACTAAACCAAATGACGGACTAAAGAGGTAATTATTTTCCGCGATTTTATGAAATTCTAAAATTTAAATAATAAATAATCCACTTTGTGGAGTGCTCATAGAGAGAGGAGAGAACCTACCTGTGATAGAGAGAGAGAGAGATGCTACTCGAGTTTTCCTATTGCATAAATCGAATTTTCCTTTTGAGAATTAATTATATGCGATTTTATCAAATTAATTATGTGATGGCATGACTTGATGAAATTATGTGATGGCATTAGACACCATTATGACACACACATGGTTCATGTGCCATAACAATAATGGGTTTTAAGAGCTTCATGTAGCTCATGTTATTCATGTGCCACCTTTAAGCAAAATTTACTTTACATTGCTTGTTTTTACTGGATCTCCCCTAAGAAGCAAGTAGCACTAAGGGACAATACCAAAGATCGGTTAGCCCAGGAACCAAATAATATGTTTGAATGCAAGGAGCGGAAAATTTGTCTCAATCTCACGGCAAGCTATTGATAGCCACAAACAGGTTCATCGTTAGAAAATTGAAAATTTCACCAATGTTTGCCGCTAGTAGCGAACCTCAGACGAGATTTCACGGCGACTTTTGATCACAGGTTCACCGGAAAAGTATAAGATTTCAAAATATTTGCCAAATGTTCGACAGAAACATCCGATATTTCTGGGTATTCAGTGTATATCTACATACTATTTCCTGTTTGTTTTTAATTTTTGGAAGCAATTATATTGTGTAGTTAGCAGTATTAATGGAAATTCTACATTTTGATGCATTTCACCACTAAAAACTGGAATTAATATAGCAGGTTTTTTTTTTAATAATGAGCATTATTAAATTATAATATATATTTTATTTGTAAATGATACGATTTACTGAAATGGAATTATTTATTATTTAAATGACACTTTTATAAACTAAGTTTCTGTATGAGCAAATTTTCCAAGTAACTTATCTGGGAATTCAAGTTAAGATATGATGCAGTACTAAGGAAACTGCGTGAGCTTAAAAAAAACCTTTTCGACAGTTTGTTTCAGTTCTTGTTAAAAATAATTAACTGCTAGATGTTTAAGTATGTGATGTGGTCATATAAACAACATTCTCACAGGAGTTGCCAAGTGTTCTACCAAGCCTCTTTCTAAAATTTTAACTTGTATTTTTACAGCTGTCAAAACGGGTCTCCAAAAATATCATGGTACCTGCTTTTCTAGAAGAGACGTTAATCAAATGTGGATATTAAAAAACTCAAAAGACTAGCTAGAGACTTTAAGTTCTAGATCTCAGTATGTTTGTAACACGGCATTAAAACATTTGATTTCTCTTCCTTATATATACCACCATTCTACATACGCTACTAAAATCTAGAATTAAAGAATTGATTTAACGTTGCTTCTCAAATAAAAACGGAGAACAAAGGTATCAGTATCTTGTCACAGTATTGGAATAGACAGATCTTACTTTGTCAAAAGCCATTCAAAATCTAATAATAAAAATAAACAGAACGAGAGCATTCAAATGTTATATTTTTGAATCGACAACATATTTGTCCTGTTCGGTGGACGGGTTCAGCAAACGATTGTTGTTCCAATAGGTAAGAATTATGCTCCGCTACTCGCCGATTTGTTTCTAGCTGTTTATGAGGCAGACTTCCTTCAAGACCTTTAATTCCAGCTTCCGTTATATAGATGATTTTCTATCACTGAATTCTCCAGTCGGTGATTATCTACATCGCAGCTATCCAAATGAACGTGCAATGGAAGTTAAGGCAATCTAATTAAAATTAGGTCTCCGCACTTGCTCCCTATTTTCTATCGGTGTTTTGTAGGGAGCAAGTGCGGAGACCTACTTTTAATTAGATTGAAGCTAAGGATACTACTCATACTCAAAATCTGCTTTTTACCTTGACCTTCACATTGAAATCGACAATAGAGGAAGATAAAAAACAAACTCTACGACAAACGCGATGACTTCGTGATCACTTTTCTAATAGTCAACTTCCCTTATCATCAGTAGCAATATTCCAGCATCACTAGCGTATGGAGCTTACATTTTACAACTCATACGTTATTCTAGAGCTTGTGCCCAGTACAGTGATTTTTTGGACAAAACTCAACTGCTGACTCAAAGGCTATTCAAACAAGGCTACGTTGCTCCTATGTTGAAGTCATCGCTTCACTACGGCCGTCATCACTTCACTACGGCCGTCATCACAATCTGGTTGACCGTTACGAAATATCCATATCTCAATTGACAATCAGTGTATTGTTAACCTTTTACGTAGATGTTTTCTTTCCTCTATCACCGCCCCAAGACTTCTACCTTTTACGTAGATGTTTTCTTTCCTCTATCACCGCCCCAAGACTTGTACCTTTTACGTAGATGTTTTCTTTCCTCTATCACCGCCCCAAGACTTGTACCTTTTACGTAGATGTTTTCTTTCCTCTATCACCGCCCCAAGACTTGTACCTTTTACGTAGATGTTTTCTTTCCTCTATCACCGCCCCAAGACTTGTACCTTTTACGTAGATGTTTTCTTTCCTCTATCACCGCCCCAAGACTTGTACCTTTTACGTAGATGTTTTCTTTCCTCTATCACCGCCCCAAGACTTGTACCTTTTACGTAGATGTTTTCTTTCCTCTATCACCGCCCCAAGCCTTTTACCTTTTACGTAGATGTTTTCTTTCCTCTATCACCGCCCCAAGACTTGTACCTTTTACGTAGATGTTTTCTTTCCTCTATCACCGCCCCAAGACTTGTACCTTTTACGTGGATGTTTTCTTTCCTCTATCACCGCCCCAAGACTTGTACCTTTTACGTAGATGTTTTCTTTCCTCTATCACCGCCCCAAGACATTAACCTTTTACGTAGATGTTTTCTTTCCTCTATCACCGCCCCAAGACTTGTACCTTTTACGTAGATGTTTTCTTTCCTCTATCACCGCCCCAAGACTTTTACCTTTTACGTAGATGTTTTCTTTCCTCTATCACCGCCCCAAGACTTGTACCTTTTACGTAGATGTTTTCTTTCCTCTATCACCGCCCCAAGACTTGTACCTTTTACGTAGATGTTTTCTTTCCTCTATCACCGCCCCAAGACTTTAACCTTTTACGTAGATGTTTTCTTTCCTCTATCACCGCCCCAAGACTTGTACCTTTTACGTAGATGTTTTCTTTCCTCTATCACCGCCCCAAGACTTCTACCTTTTACGTAGATGTTTTCTTTCCTCTATCACCGCCCCAAGACTTCTACCTTTTACGTAGATGTTTTCTTTCCTCTATCACCGCCCCAAGACTTGTACCTTTTACGTAGATGTTTTCTTTCCTCTATCACCGCCCCAAGACATTAACCTTTTACGTAGATGTTTTCTTTCCTCTATCACCGCCCCAAGACTTGTACCTTTTACGTAGATGTTTTCTTTCCTCTATCACCGCCCCAAGACTTTTACCTTTTACGTAGATGTTTTCTTTCCTCTATCACCGCCCCAAGACTTGTACCTTTTACGTAGATGTTTTCTTTCCTCTATCACCGCCCCAAGACTTGTACCTTTTACGTAGATGTTTTCTTTCCTCTATCACCGCCCCAAGACTTTAACCTTTTACGTAGATGTTTTCTTTCCTCTATCACCGCCCCAAGACTTGTACCTTTTACGTAGATGTTTTCTTTCCTCTATCACCGCCCCAAGACTTGTACCTTTTACGTAGATGTTTTCTTTCCTCTATCACCGCCCCAAGACTTCTACCTTTTACGTAGATGTTTTCTTTCCTCTATCACCGCCCCAAGACTTGTACCTTTTACGTAGATGTTTTCTTTCCTCTATCACCGCCCCAAGACTTGTACCTTTTACGTAGATGTTTTCTTTCCTCTATCACCGCCCCAAGACTTTAACCTTTTACGTAGATGTTTTCTTTCCTCTATCACCGCCCAAGACTTGTACCTTTTACGTAGATGTTTTCTTTCCTCTATCACCGCCCCAAGACTTGTACCTTTTACGTAGATGTTTTCTTTCCTCTATCACCGCCCCAAGACTTGTACCTTTTACGTAGATGTTTTCTTTCCTCTATCACCGCCCCAAGCCTTTTACCTTTTACGTAGATGTTTTCTTTCCTCTATCACCGCCCCAAGACTTGTACCTTTTACGTAGATGTTTTCTTTCCTCTATCACCGCCCCAAGACTTGTACCTTTTACGTGGATGTTTTCTTTCCTCTATCACCGCCCCAAGACTTGTACCTTTTACGTAGATGTTTTCTTTCCTCTATCACCGCCCCAAGACATTAACCTTTTACGTAGATGTTTTCTTTCCTCTATCACCGCCCCAAGACTTGTACCTTTTACGTAGATGTTTTCTTTCCTCTATCACCGCCCCAAGACTTGTACCTTTTACGTAGATGTTTTCTTTCCTCTATCACCGCCCCAAGACTTGTACCTTTTACGTAGATGTTTTCTTTCCTCTATCACCGCCCCAAGACTTGTACCTTTTACGTAGATGTTTTCTTTCCTCTATCACCGCCCCAAGACTTGTACCTTTTACGTAGATGTTTTCTTTCCTCTATCACCGCCCCAAGACTTGTACCTTTTACGTAGATGTTTTCTTTCCTCTATCACCGCCCCAAGACTTGTACCTTTTACGTAGATGTTTTCTTTCCTCTATCACCGCCCCAAGACTTCTACCTTTTACGTAGATGTTTTCTTTCCTCTATCACCGCCCCAAGACTTGTACCTTTTACGTAGATGTTTTCTTTCCTCTATCACCGCCCCAAGACTTGTACCTTTTACGTAGATGTTTTCTTTCCTCTATCACCGCCCCAAGACTTTTACCTTTTACGTAGATGTTTTCTTTCCTCTATCACCGCCCCAAGACTTTAACCTTTTACGTAGATGTTTTCTTTCCTCTATCACCGCCCCAAGACTTGTACCTTTTACGTAGATGTTTTCTTTCCTCTATCACCGCCCCAAGACTTGTACCTTTTACGTAGATGTTTTCTTTCCTCTATCACCGCCCCAAGACTTGTACCTTTTACGTAGATGTTTTCTTTCCTCTATCACCGCCCCAAGACTTGTACCTTTTACGTAGATGTTTTCTTTCCTCTATCACCGCCCCAAGACTTGTACCTTTTACGTAGATGTTTTCTTTCCTCTATCACCGCCCCAAGACTTGTACCTTTTACGTAGATGTTTTCTTTCCTCTATCACCGCCCCAAGACTTGTACCTTTTACGTAGATGTTTTCTTTCCTCTATCACCGCCCCAAGACTTCTACCTTTTACGTAGATGTTTTCTTTCCTCTATCACCGCCCCAAGACTTCTACCTTTTACGTAGATGTTTTCTTTCCTCTATCACCGCCCCAAGACTTGTACCTTTTACGTAGATGTTTTCTTTCCTCTATCACCGCCCCAAGACTTGTACCTTTTACGTAGATGTTTTCTTTCCTCTATCACCGCCCCAAGACTTCTACCTTTTACGTAGATGTTTTCTTTCCTCTATCACCGCCCCAAGACTTCTACCTTTTACGTAGATGTTTTCTTTCCTCTATCACCGCCCCAAGACTTTTACCGGGCTTGACTGCATAGATGTATAATATGGTGGGTGCCTTATAAGAAGCAGAAACTGCTATTGATATTGATACATATCTTTTATAAGCGATATAGTTTTTGAAAACTTTCAAATGCGAGAAAAGATGGTTTGATATGTGGAGTCTCCCATTGTTCTCAGATGCATATTGTTTGCACTGATTTAAATATATTTAAATTTAAACATATTTTATTGTCTAAATAATGACAAAAGGATCAGACACAAGTTTTTCAACTTAGTATTGACTTCTCCATATACATACAATATACAATATGATAAGCATTATTATTACATTATTTCTCTAAAATTTTCACATGAAGACATGAAACAAAAAATGTAGCAATAAAGCAGAATGCAACAATGGAATACCATTAAAGGTAACCAATAAAACAGACCCGAGTATAAAAAAAAGGAGAAAACTGGGACATAGACAGTAGCACGTGTTGTTAGTTATTGGATTAATAATACATTATTTCTCCAAATGTAAGTACTTTTAGTTCACTTTGTGTATTATAATATTTGGTATTAAAGATGAGTTATCCATTGTCGCATACTGTTAAATATATGCATTATGTTTCTTTTATTTGCACACTGATTTAAATATATATGCATTATGTTTCTTTTATTTGCAATGCTTGGTAGGAATTCCAACACTGTACAATCGGAGTTATCTCCCATTGTGCAGTGGATGGAATTTGGGCCGAGCCCAGTAACAGCAATGAGTATTACTGAATCAGAGTCATTTTCAATACTGTGTACTGCCTTATTTTTTCTTTAATAAAAGTCTTAGTCTTAGTCTGACCACAGGGCCTTGTCACTATCCACGTAAATATACTATCAATGTATAAACATGTACAAGGGCGGACACATTTTTTACCCCCGCTCGCTTCAAGTTGTTTGTTTTTTTAAATTCCTTCTAATATATTCAAAACCCTGTTTGGTTCAACTCCCAAGACCTTATTCTTTTCAAAAAATATCATGACCTCCCCTCGACTACCTCTTGCGAAGGCGCAGCGGTCGTTTTTGTCAAGAATTCGCCCGAGTAGAGAACTCCATGGACCCAACGTGAAAGTAACAGCGCCACCTATAAAAAAACCGGAAGTTCGGAACTCCTGACAAAAACGACCGCTGCGCCTTCACAAGAGGTAGTCGAGGGGAGGTCATGATATTTTTTGAAAAGAATAAGGTCTTGGGAGTTGAAACAAACAGGGTTTTGAATATATTAGAAGGAATTTAGAAAACAAACCCGACTTGAAGCGAGCGAGGGTAAAAAAAGGTGTCCGCCCTTGTACATGTTTATACATTGATAGTATATTTACGTGGATAGTGACAAGGCCCTGTGGTCTGACCAAGGATTTGTATAGTAGACTATGCAAATCCTTGGTCTTACCTTGCGCGAGCACCCGAGTTAACTCACAAATGCACTGCAAGATGATATAAACAGCCTTCAAAACTGAGAGAGAGACTGGCTAATGGAATTCCACCCCGAAAAATGTTGCAAGTCCTGCACATCTCAAACAAGAGAAATCCACTCAAGTATAATTACAACATCCATGGACATATACTTGAAGAGACTGACACATCTAAATACCTGGGCATCAACCTAATTAGAACATTAAGCTGGAACAACCATATCAACACCGTGGCGAAGAAAGCAAGTAATATCAGTGCTTTCTTACAAAGGAACTTACATCAACTTCCTAAAAAAAGCAAATCCCAGTGTTACCAGATATCAGTAAGACCGCTCATGGAATATGCTTGTACCATCTGGGATCCTCATACTCTTCTCTTCTTTAGTTACGGAATAGCGCTCAACATACTGAACATTATTTTCCGGCGCATGCCTACGCTTACAAATTTTGAAAAATAAATATATACACAAAACTTTAACTAAAAGTTTCTATATTTTTACAATTTATATTTTACAATTTTGTGTGTGTGTGTGTGTGTATAAGATAAAAACAGAGCTTCAGTTTAACAAAGCTGAGGATATGTCTTAAGAAGAACTTCGTGTGTTAGTTTCTCCTTAAAAGATTTGATACTGTCACTATTTGCTATGGTTTCAGGGAGTTTATTCCAATCCGGTATTGTATTACAAAAGAAAGAATATTTAAAGCTGTCTTTTTTGCAAGGAAGTTGTCTAAATGTTTTTGAGTCTGAAGTTCTGGTTTTTTATTGATTTGGTATAAGTATGTCTGTGTACGGTATTTCCATTTTATTGTTTGAAATTTTGTAGAAGTTAATCAGTCTGGTTTTTGTACGACGTTCCTTATGTTTTTTTCCTAAAAAAATATTCTGATTCCCAATGTTGCTGAAAAAAATATTCTGATTTTGGTGGAGGAAAAAAAAATAATCTGATTCAGAGTTTTTGTCATATAACCTAATGTTAAATTCTGGAAAAAAAAATTCGCGCTTGGTGCGACAGAATAAATAAATATATTCTAACTCTTGTGTTGTCCGAAAAAAGAATTCTGAACGAAACAAAAAACCATACCCCCCCCCCTTTCAAGTTAAATGGTCGGTCCCTTAAGTGCAGGCCAGCTCAGATCGTCCATCATTTCTGTGACACTACTTGTGTTATGGTAGCGACGACAGACATATCGAGCGGCTCTCCTTTGTACCTTTTCAAGTTTGTAATTGTTCTCTGCTGTGTATGGATCCCAAACTGAAGAGCAACAAGGAGAACATAAATAAAGAGGCAGTGCAAAGACGATCAGCACGATTTGTATATAATGACTTTAGACACACAACCAGCGTAACACCAATGCTGAATGAACTAAACTGGGCACCACTACAAGAGCGAAGGGCCCAGTATAAAGTCATAATGATGTACCGTATTGTGCATGGCTTAGTGGACATACCAACTACCCATTTAACTCCACAAGCAACATCAGTGAGAGGGCACATGTACAGATACAAGATACCGTTCGCAAGAACTTTAATATACCAGAGGTCTTTCTTTCCAGACACCATCAGAATCTGGAACAATCTGTTTTACCTGTTTCCGAGGTCTGGAATATGGGCTATTCAGCCCCTTGGACCCTTCTTAATAATTTGTTTTCATCTCCCGGTTGGTAGATATCTGGTGAACATTTTATATCTAGATTTTTCCAATGATTGTTCAATTGGCTCTTGAAAGTGTTGATTGTCTTTGAGTCTATTACTTTCTTTGGTATTTTATTCCACTCATTCACAACTCTTTGCGAAAAGCTATATTTCCTAACATTTGTTCTACAGTTCTTTTTATATAATTTCTTGCTGTGACCCCTAGTGGTAGTTTGACTTAAAGGAAGAATTTGTCTCATATTGCACTTTATCAATATTGTTGAGGATTTTGTAAGTTTCAACCATGTCAGCTCTGAGTATTCTGTATTGGAGTGATGGTACCCCTAAACATTTCAATCTTTGAGTGTAGGTCTTATGTTGTATATTTTTTATCTGTTTGGTGGCTCTTCTTTGAACATTTTCCAATTGTATGGCTTCTTTTATGTATATCACTGACCATACACTGTTGCCATATTCTAGGTGTGGCCTTACGATACTTTTGAATAGTGTTAGAAAAATATCCTTATCCATAAAATCGAAGCTTCTTTTGATCATTCCTAATCTTTGATTTGCCTTCTTTGTCTGTTGATTAATGTGTTGTTTGAATTTAAGCTTGTCGTCGATTATTATCCCTAGATCTTTTTCTTCTGTTACTTGCTGTATTTCACTTTCTCCCATATTATATTTTATGTTGGCATTAGGTCCTAAATGTACATGCTTCCATTTTGACTTATTAAATTTCAGTATTTTAAACCACCTGTCTGACCATTTCAATAGACTATCTATATCATTTTGCAAACTAATTTGTTGCTCTTCCTCATTCATCACAGCATACAGTTTGGTGTCATCTGCGAAAAGTTTTGCTATGTTTTGAACATCAGGTAGGTCATTTATATATATTGTAAATAGGATAGGTCCCAGAATGCTTCCTTGAGGAATTCCACTCGTCACTGATATCCAATTTGAGCCTGTACCATTTATTACAACCTTTTGTTTTCTATTAGCAAGAAAGTCTTTTATCCAGCCTAAGATTTTTCCACATATGCCTTTTTGTAATTTGTTAATGAGACGCTGATGAGGTACTGTGTCAAAGCACAAATAGTGGAAGTCATCCTTGAAGTCATTCCGTCAAGGATTGGACAACACCAGACTCCGCTAAAATGATTCCAGCTGTTTTTAATTAGCACTGTATATACCCTTTTTTCACACAATTTCACTTTATTTTTGTTCAATTATTTTTAATCCGCAGCGCTCATGCGCTACCGTACGACAATGCACCAAGTGGTGTCTTCTTCTTCTTCTTTTGGTATACAGCTATCCATCCACTGGATGATCACTATAGCTGTTGCGCATGCGTGGGAATAAGAAATAATAATAAATTCAGTCAGTTTATAACATATTTACAAGTGGTGCCAACAGAAACAAATTTTGTGGTTAAAACTATTTACAATTTCATTTTTTATTTAAATTTGTGATTGTAGATGGCTGAGAACAGTTGGTGTTAGCTGTTCTCTAAACGTGTTGACTGTTGGGCATAGAACTATAGTAAGTCTGTACGCTTATGGAAGAAGAACCCCCCATTTTGGTGGGGTTCGTGTTGCTCATCTTTTTAGGTTTTTTTTGTATTGTCCTGTTATGCGTCTTTACGTTCTAAGTTCCGTGTTGTGATGTCTGTTACGATATCCGCATAAAAACGATGATCGGTTCGTCTCTAATTTCCTCCAGTTGTTTGTAGGAGGAATCATCATGACTTATATACGTTATTTGTATTTATTTATGCAAAGTGGCGTCCAACACATAGTGTGTTGTGTTTTTGTTTTGTTTGTCTTCGTCTTGTAACCATATGTTACCAGTTTCTCCGGATTGTCCTTTTTTGATTGCCACTTCGGTATTCTCCAACATGTATTAAATCACGGAAATGATTTGTAGCCAACCGTATTTCTTATGCATTTTAAAATTATACAAACAAAAAAATAATCCATAGTTTCAGTTTATATACAAATTGAAATTAACTCGACATCAAAACTTGAGTCCATTGTATGTGTTTGATAAATTTGGTATATACTATTAAATGAAGATGGAGTGACAGACAAAATGATCTAACGTTAATCGTCTTGGGATGATGTCTTGTGTCCACTTCCGGTGCCGGTGACATGCAAGGTCAAAAATGCATGCAAAACAATAACAGACGATGCATGGAAAATATGGAGGAAAACCTTTGGCTGGATGGAGATATGCAGCCTTTGTAGGGTCATTTGTTGGAGCTGTAGGATTAGTTATGTATGCTGTTGCTGTATATCCATATTTACACATTGAGGAATATCGTAAGTGTTAAAACAGTTAAAGGTGATTCTGAACAGTCTCGCAGACACCCCACCACTATAAACACGTGTAGATTAATTAGAATAAAAGAGCTGGTGCGAACTACAGATAGGCTACTATGTCATACTCTCATAACACTTTTTTAAACCAAAATACAATGTCATGAATGTATATGTACATGTGATGATGATCACTTAAATGATCCGTGTGGCTTTAGCTTATTTGTATAGTTTTCTGGATTTCTTCTTTTGTTTGTCTACCTTCTGTGTCTACTTCTACTTCATAGTGACGGCCTTCAACATGTTGAAGTTTATGTCATTGGTATAACTTACCATACTGTGTTTATGTACATGCAATCCAAATACCAGTGATGTCATGTTTATAAAGACATGAAGGTTTTTGCAAATAAAAATTGCATCATTTTTTATTTTTCTGTTAGATTACTCTCTAATGCTGTTAGACACCTGGAAATTATGCATGTTTTTATCTAACACAGTTACATATCACATATATGGAAGGTATGCATTTTTTCTTCTTCTTAATATCGGTAACGTTATGATTGATTGATTATATTATTGGTTATACAGCGAGCAGATTTTCAGCTATATCCAGGAAGAGAACAATTTTAACAATATACAAAAATTATATAGACCTGAGGGAAGGTATTGGTTAATGGGGGGGGGGGGGGGAGTGACTTTAGACTGTCTAATCATTACTCTTTCTTTTTATTTAGTGGAACAAGAACTTGCTCACCCTTCCGGAGCACTTGTGCTTTACCTCCATTTTTTTGTAGGGTTCATGTTGCTCAATATTTAGTTTCCTGTGTAGTGTTTTGTCGACCTGTCATTGTTTGTCTTTTCTTTCCTTCTTCGATTGATGGCTTCTGATTAACTCTTTGGTATCTTCAAGTGAAAGCTATTCTTACCCCTTGTTGGTCCTTAGAAAAAACATATATTTCATTTAATTTTACAGTGTTCGTTCTGTTTATGTTGTTTTATTAATTTAATGGTTAAATATATATATATATTATTGTATAAAGGAATGGACTCCACTGATATATTATTTTATTACAGAGACTGCACAGAAACAGAATAGAAGAGGAATAGATCAAGAGAAAGTCCAGCCTGGAAGTATGTACCAGTATAAATACATAATGTATTTATCATATGTAATGACATTACATTTGAAATTATTATATTTTAATAAGTACTATGTAGACAAATTCAAATACATGTAGGAAAATCTTGTGTACAGTTTTGTTGTATATACAAAATGTATATTTTGATATGAACCATATATAGTAAACCTGTATACATGTACCTGTATGTAAGACATAATTTTTTCCTGTTGAAATTTTATCCAGTGGAAAGAATTTAATATAAAATTTTATGTTACGGTAAATATTTGATAATAAAAATACTTTCCATTGCTATAAAAAAAAAGTATCCTAGTGACAGTAGCCTAGTCAGTGTACAATAAACAGGTACATAATATTATTTCTGATGCTGATTATTAAATCATGAGACGCATCTGTAATATTATTTCCGACGATTAATGATAAATCACCTGAACCATCAAATGATTTGATTTGATTTATTGTGTTTAACACCACTTTCAGCAATATTTCAGCTACATGTATATCAGGGCGACACCATCAAATGAGATAATCTGGATAATATTTTATACTAAGGTACATGATCATAACATGTACGGTATGTAATATTATGTCTGACGCTGATTATTAAATCACGAGACGCATCTATAATATTATTTCTGAAGCTCATTGATAAATCACCCGATCCATCAATTGAGCTTATCCGGATAATATTTTATACTAATAATAAGGTATGTAATATTATTTCCGATGCCGATTAATAAATCACCTGACCCATCCGGAAAATTTTTTATAAATAAAATTTAAAGGTAAATATATATATATACATGTACGCTATACGGAAAATATATTATAGCCAGAACACTGTCAATTTAATCGACAGATTGAGTAATCTTCAAACCCATTATAAAATCAATAGTCATGTAAGCTTAAATATATTAAAAATTTGATTCATTGGTGAATGTTGTGTACTCCTAAAACAAATTAAAGCGGCTGAGGAAAAGTAACAAAAGAAAGTCTTATGAATATTATTAAAACATTGCAAAATCTTTGTAATCATTTATATATTTATTTAAAAAATACTGCAGTAATAAAGAAGTATTTCACTAGTATTAAGTATATATTTATTTGCCGCAATGTTAATTAATCAACTAAGAAAATTAGTAACTTATAAAATCAGATTATTTCTTCTATAATATTTTTTCCGGTTGAAAAGTTATAATGTGCAATGTTATCCACGGATATATTTTGATATTAAATTTCTTCCACCTCATCTGGAAAATATATAATAGCATTGGAAGAAATTTAATATTGAAATATTGTCCAAGGATAATATTTTATATTAGAAATAATCCACCTGAAAGAATATTATGGAGGATAAAATAAAATGTTACAATACCAAAGACGATGAAAAATTGGTATTTGTTGCTTTCATACTAAGCACAGAGCACTAAGGAGTAAGAGCTCGGAATCGGAATAAATAATGTTTCAGAGTGGAGTGACATGTCTACCTGCAGACTGTTATTTCAATGAGCTAGCACTATAAAAATCCAACTCAGCATGTTGGTCTCGAACAAAGCAGACATCATCATCATCATCAGCTCATCAAAATGTAACCTTTTATCACCATGATATACAAAAAATGTAGTTGAAAATTTTGGTGTTAGATAACAATCACTTACTCACTGTATACACCATGTACAAAATGGATATAGTTAAATCATGTCTGTAAAGGGCAGTTTTAATTCCTCTATTTATAGTGCATATGATTTGAACCTGTATACCTTTTAATTTTCTGGTATTTGTACATCGTCCTGAATATAGCTGAAAAATTGCTCGCTGGACGTTAAACACCAATCAATCAATCAATCAATGTATTTGTACATACAACCCGATATGTTCTATTTTTAATGGTCTTGTAATTTATAAAATTTGTTCACACCAAGATATAGCTGAAATACTGCTAACGTTGGCGTTAAACACCAATCAATCAGCTTGTATATGAAGGGGAGGAAACTACACATTAAGGGCACAGTTTAAGGTTCCCTTCTTTGTCATTTACATGTAACTGGAAACAGCATTATGTGATCAAGTTTGTCAGTGACTTGCGGCAGGTCGGTGGTTTTCTCAAGGTACTCTGGTTTCCTCCACCAATAAAACTGACCGCCACGATATAGCTGAAATATTGTTGAAAGTGGTGTTAAACACCATACCCTAACCCCATTTACAAGTTGGACTGTATTTTAAATCTAACAATACATATTTTTATGTTGTAAGTTGAGATAGTAATACATTTTGTATGTAGACGTGTTTGACATACTTTGTACCTGCTAAGATTGTTTCTCTTCAAATTATTAACACCAAAATGTCGCTTCCTTATGTAGAAATTGTAGTTTTTTTAATTTATTTTAATTTTGTTGGCTGCACTTCTAAAAATGAGACAAAAGAAAACACTTTTGGTTCAAGATTATTACCTGGTTTCATTGTAGGTAGAAACAGATTTAATATCATCTAATCATAAATATCTAATAAAATTAATAGTCTTTGTGAGAGACCAAACTAATTAGGTCATGAATTTGTTGAAATAAAACAGCATAACAATATGGAATGCAATACAAATGCACACACCCAACCACCTGTCAGACCCACCATCTCCACCTGCAACTTGTCTTTTTTTTTAGCAAATAAAACTTGTATAAAAGAATATGCCACAGTCGTGAGATGCGTAGCTCTTGGCAGTGTTTTTTTTTGACTTGAAAAAACCCACTAAGAGCTACAGTTTCATAAAATACCAATTAAAGGAAACTGTACAAAAAATAATAAACCAGATATACAAAACAATACAAGTGAAGCTTTAAATACAAATTAGAAGAAACAACAAAATATCACAGTAAAAACCATTTTTTTCTTCAGTATTTGCCAATTTAACGTTCCCTTGTGTAATCCAGTGGTTATGTATAATATGATCTTTTCTTTATTTTCCAGACATGAAAGTATGGTCAGATCCATTTGACAGAACCAAGAAATAGAACTATTTATCTAATTTTTATAAACATGTATACATTTTTTTAATATTTATAAACAATGTTTGGTTCGTCTTTACTTCCATGTTTTATTTATGATATTTGTACTTATTTATATATACTGGTGTCCAACATGATTTCCATATCAGATGATGTATGTGTTGTTTAACAGTAACAGATGGGTGCCATTAGTGGAGCAGGAACTGATAACACTTCCATGGGCACCTGAGTTCACCCCCGTGTTTTAGTGGGGTTCGCATTGCTCAATCTTATGTTTTCTGTATAGTATTTTGTAGATCATTGTTTGTCCTTTTGTCCTTTTTATTTTGTCATTGTATTGTCTGTCCTTCTACGATTTTTGACTTCTGATTATCTCTTTGGTACCTTTAAATTTTTCTTGTCCTGCAATTATATATTAATTTAGACACAATTATATATTAATTTAGACAGTTTGCTTGAAAATTCTTAGTATTTGATATCCTGGAACTGTAATACATTGTATATTGGGAGTAGTATAGAAGCACAGCTCAAACCGCATTTGAGGTGGTGCCGGAAGTGATCGCGTGCGCATGCGCGACCGGAAGTTGCATCACCGGAAATGACGTCACCGGAAGTCGTGAACCGGAAATGAAAGGGAGATATTTCCCGCGTTTTTTCCCCCGCGTTTTCCCCCGGAACTAATATGTTACCAGAAGACCCGGAGACCCGTGTCCTATATCTAAGACACTGGAATACCATCCGTACAGAGGAGGTGACCGGCAATCGTATCCAAGACAGGTATAATTTTACCTTGCATGATATGACAGCGTCCACTTTTCCAGAGATGGTGCGCCGGATCTTTAGACAGCAGACCACAGCCTTTAAGATCAACCTGTCGTTTGGTTTTATTTTGAGAAACGTGGAAACTGGAGAATTACGGTACTACCACTCCAGCCAGAATAACTCCAGATTTTTTGATGCTCCACACCTCATCAGAACAGAAGAAGACTTGGAGAGGTTTCTAGAGGAGTTGAGCCGACATGACATGTTAGAGTATATTCGCCAACAACGTCCTGACACCAAATGGGTGGTGCACCTCCTGACCAATGTGACGTTTTATGTCAACAAGCTGTTTGACCACCCGATTGGTGCCAGAGTCGTTCTTCCAGACCATATTTTGAAAAACAAAGCTGTCGTTGCTTTAGTTGGTGGATCCCATGGTGCCTACACAGACAACCTATGCTTTTTCCGTTGTTTAGCAGTACATCGTGGGGTTGTAGATGTCCAAGATTTAGAAACCCCAGCCAAGACCTATTACAGACAGTGTCTACAACAACAAGACATGACCCCTGCAGACTTCAAGGGTGTGACATTGGATGATTTGGTGGTATTGGAGCAGGTATTTAGCTTGAACGTGTATGTGTATGACTTACAAGAAACAGAAGCTGGTGACATCGCAGCTCGGTTGGTACGACGTTCTCCATACAAGTACGACGACACCATGAATTTGAACCTGTACGAACAGCACTTCAGCTACATTAAAGACCTGAGGTCATACAGTCACAGCTACCTGTGTTCGAAATGTGACCGGTTGTGGAAACATGTTGGGATGCTGCACAGACATGAACGGACCTGTACCGGAGATGTTATCTACAAGTATCCTGGTGGGGTTTATCATAAAACACAGACCGTATTCGACCGGTTAGAAGACGAAGGCATCGACGTCCCAGAAGAAGACCGGTATTACCCGTATAGAGCTACCTATGACATTGAGGTGATGTTACAGCCCACAGAAAAGAGACGATCCGAGAAGTTGGAGTGGACCAGTCATCATGTACTACTCAGCGTGTCTGTATGTTCCAATGTTCCTACCTATACCGAGCCCATCTGCTTTGTTACGGAAGGTGATACCAGTGAGACGGTAGAGTCCTGTTTGCACCATTTAACAGATATCAGCGAAAAAGCTTTTCGCTTACTGGTGCCAAGGTATGGAATGATATTTGAAGAAATTCAACAGAGATTAGACCAAGACTTGGAAGAGTACAAAGACGACGAAGAAAGACGCGTTTCAGGTCATTTTCAAATCGGGGCGGCGCCCGATACGTCTACAGACAGACAAAGGAACTGAATTTACCAACCGAGTATTTCAAAAGTTTCTCAAGGAACACGACGTGCACTTCTTTACCACTTACAACGAGGAGACCAAAGCCAGTATCGTTGAGCGTTTTAACAGAACATTGAAAACCAAGATGTGGAAGTATTTCACACACAGAGAAACCCTAACCTACGTAGAAGTTCTATCCGAGATGGTCGCATCTTATAACCACACCGTTCACAGAACCATAGGCATACCACCGGCAGAAGTCACGTGGGCTAACCAAACAACGGTGTCGAAGAGGCTATATGGAAGAAAGGGACCCCAAAAATCGTGCAAATTTTCTCCCGGAGATAGGATGCGACTCAGCAAAGCCAAGCGTACGTTCAAGAAAGGATATTTACCCAACTGGACTGAAGAATTGTTTACGGTAGTGAAATGTATCGAAACCAGACCCGCGGTATACTTAGTCAAAGACGACCACGGTGAAATTCTGGAAGGAACATTTTATGCCGAAGAGATACAGAAAGTCATTAAACAGGACGACGTATACAAGATCCAAAGCGTTCTGAAAAAACGACGGAAAGGAAGACGAGTACAGTATTTAGTAAAGTGGCTCGGATATCCAGAGTCCTTCAACAGCTGGATCTTTAAACAGGACCTACAAAAGCGAGGCGTCGCGGTTTGAAGCATCAGTCTTGCAAATGGCACCGAGTGACACCGACAGCACATCGTCTTGGATCGCCTTTGGAAAAAAGATACCTCGGAGATCGTATTTCTGTGTCAGGTACTCATCCTGTACACGGTTATCGTAGTCAGCATTTACAACTTGACGGTCGAATCGGAGAACAGTACTTTGTGGACGGCACTGTTGAGCAGTTGTTTGGGATACTTGTTACCTAATCCCACCATCAAGTCCAAACATGTTTTATCTGACCTTACCCAGTAACAGTTCCATGGACTATTTTCCGAACAACACCCTGGCCAGTTTCACTACACGATTACCGGAGATGTTAGATTTGGATGGATCCTGGGAGATAGGACTGGCAGAGATACAATATCCGCACAGTTGGTACAACGTACGCATAAACGAAGTATGGGTACTGTTCACGGATAGACATCACGAGAAACACATATTGGTACTGCCCGAAGGTTATTATGCATCCCCGAAGAGAATCGTCAAAGCATTAGAAGCCATGAAACACCAGAAGGGGATGAAGAAGGGATTTAGCTTGGGTATGAGCGAAGTGGACCACAAAGCGACATTATGGGTTAGAGACTTATCGCAAGTGATCATCAGTCCATTGTTAAAGTCGTTCCTGGGGTTCGACAAGCTGAATTTTCCACCCGGAGATTATAAAGCACCGTACGTGGCAGACGTAACCAGGGGAGTAAATTCTCTGTACGTGTATTGCCCCCTGGTCGAACCGAGGATGGTAAGAGATGCTCAAGTACCACTGTTGAGAATCGTACCGGTGGCAGGAAGAGACGGAGAAATGATGACTCGCGCCTTCGACCACATACAGTACTGCCCTCTGGTACTAAGACGCTTTCAGAACGTTGAAATAGATATAAGGGACGATACCGGAGTCAAAATACCATTCGAGCGAGGACGCGTGGTGGTGACACTTCACTGCAGAAAGAGAAAGGAGTCGTATCTAAAATGAAGCAAAGACACAATCCAGACGCTAGAGCGTATCACGAGTACTACTTGAATCAGGCAGGAAGGGGATATCCCGTGTACGTTGGAACACGTTATCAGAGAGGACATGGACTAGGAAGTATTTTTGGAAGTCTGTTCAAATCGGCCGTTCCTTTATTAAAGAGAGGAGCCAAAACTTTGGGTCGCGAAGCTTTGAAAACAGGTCTGAACCTAGCATCGGACGTCATGGAAGGACAGAACGTCACACAAGCAGCCAAATCCAGATTGAAATCAACTGGACAAAACTTACTCCAGAAAGCTATGGACACCGTGGGACCTCCCGGTGAACGATCTATAAAACGAGCTGCAAAACGGAAAAAGCCCAGACGTCGTTAGACGAAGCTACGGAACACATCGAAAGGCATCTTCGGTTAAAAATGGCTCTAGTACACCAAGACTCTTGCGAATGTACGAAATCGGAATTGGATTTGTTTGGAGTACCACCGACTCAGACCAGTGTGGAACATGGCTATTGGGAGCAAAAAGGGCTGACATCGACCCTAACGGACCAAGGTCCTTATGAATTTGCAGTCAGTGGAGCTGGAGACGATTACATCGACCTGCTTAACACTTACTTGTTTGTGGAAGCACAGATCGTGAATACCGATGGTTCTAACTTAGAACCCGATACGGACGTTGGACCCGTCGATTTGTGGATGCATTTACTGTTCAGTGACGTCAGCGATAGATAAACGAAAAATTAGTTTCGCCACCGACCAACATGTATCCCTACAGGGCGTACATAGAAACTCTTCTCAGTTACGGACCAGCGGCTAAAGAATCTCAGTTGACGGGCGTGATGTGGTACAAGGACACTCCGGGACAGCAGGACAAGAGAACGACGGATAACAAGGGATTCACGGCAAGGAAAAAATTGACGGCCCTAAGCAAGTCGGTACAAATGATGGGAAAACTACATTTGGATCTGTTTTGTCAAGACAAATACTTACTCAATCACGTGGATCTGAAGATTAAACTGAGAAGAAGTCGGGACGCTTTTGCTCTCGTGGCAGACGCGGCCAATTATAAAATCAAGATCAAGGAAATGGCTCTGTATGTGAGAAAGGTACAACTGAGTCCCGCCGTTAGAATGGGTCACGTGAAAGCATTGGAAAAGACCAGCTGTAAATACCCCGTCAGACGAGTAGAAGTAAAAGTGGACACGGTACCCACCGGCAACATGAATTACGTTCAGGACAATATGTTTTTGGGACAGCTGCCAAAGAGACTCGTCATTGCCTGTGTAGACAGCGATGCACTGAACGGCGCTATTGGGAAAAATCCGTTCGATTTCAAACACTACAAGATCAATTTTGTGGCACTCAACGTTGACGGACGACAGATTCCAACCAAACCGCTACAGCCCGACTTCGAAAACAATGGCTACATCCGAAGTTATATGGGACTCTACACCAGTACCGGAAAAATGGATCAAGACGAAGGAAATACCATTTCGAGAGAAGATTACGCCAAAGGAAACACCTTGTTTGGATTTGATCTCACACCCGACATGTCTGAAGTTGGAGCCTTTCAGCTGATAAAACAAGGCAACTTGAGAGTGGAGATTCATTTCGCAGAAGCCCTTACAACTACCATCAACATGATCATATATGCAGAATTTGACAACGTCATTGAAATTGATAGAAACAGACAATTCTTGTTTGACTACAGTGCTTAGATGAACACCTTAGAGATCGACCACGTACTGAAAACACACCCAAGTACCAGAAACGTTTTCAAAGGAGTATACGCCAGAAACAGACTACCCAGAAGATTAAACGTACCATCGGCCTTGATAGGGAACACGGACCCGGACGATCGACCGGGAACACACTGGGTAGCCCTATACATCGATGCCAATTCTAGAGGAGAATATTACGACCCCACAGGAAGACCACCCTTTTAATGGGCTTATGTGAACTTTATGAACAAACATTGTACGAGTTGGACTTACAACGCTATTAGAGTTCAAGAAGAAGGCTCCACTGTATGCGGACACCACTGTATATTTTATCTGATACACAGATGTGCCGGAAAATCCATGGGTGATGTTACGAGAACATTGAGACATCCGAGAGAAGCCACAGACATAGTCAAGACTTTTGTGCATCGTCTTATCAATAAAGCTTAGAAAATGTACTTGGCGTTTTGTTATAATGTAAAGCCCCGTATGATGAATAACATTTTATTTACGAAAAAACCAAACAAACAAAAGAACATAGAAAAATGCAGTCATATATTGCATACACATACCACTGAGTCAATTAATCACGGCTGATTGCACAATTCAGGAGGGGAAAATGGGGTAATAGCGCTATAGTGACTCGATACAGGTTGGATCCACAATTCCATTGTTGGTACCTAGACTCTAGAGGAGTTCCGGGAAAAACGCGGGGTAAGAAAACGCGGGAAATTATCTCCCTTTCATTTCCGGTTCACGACTTCCGGTGATGCAATTTCCGGTCGCGCATGCGCACGCGATCACTTCCGGCACCACCTCACTGCACCACCTCAAATGCGGTTTGAGCTGTGCTTCTATACTACTATTGGGTATAGGTTAAACTTGTGCGGGGGCTGTTGTGGCCGTGATCGTTGGTAGTTGGATTTACAACTACCTATTCAGTATTGCAATCGGTGCCTATCACCACTAAAGTTGTGAGTTCGAAACTCGATCAGGGAGAGGTGTACAACATTATGTGATAAAGTTTGTTAGTGACATGCGACAGGTTGGTGGTTTTCTGTGGGTACTCCGGTTTCCTCCACCAATAAAACTGACCACCACGAAATAACTGAAATATTGTTGAAAGTGGCATTAAACACCATCAAACAAACAAGCAAATAAACTTGTGTGACTTGATGTTCTTGGCAGTCACATGATTTTCTAAAAAAAAAAAAAGGAAGCAGTGAATAGTTGTGTACATTACTCACTGTTTTTGCTGACAAGAAATTTGAATTGTTGATATATATATATATATGTACTTCAATTGAAAAGAATAAAGGAAGAATTTCATATTATGCACATGTGCATACAATACACTACCAATTACGGTAATTGCTTCAGTTTGTTCACACCATGATATAGCTGAAATATTGCTATAGTTGGTGTTAAACACCAACCAATCAAAGCTTGCAGTTATTTTGATAAATCCAAGGAAAAAGTACATTTGTTTCTGCAAACACTTAAAAAAAATAGGATAGGTAGGCGAAACATTTTACTTCCCAAAAATTTTGTTTACCGGACAAGGATATAGTTTTTATTAGTGCTTCTCCAAATATGGCAATAAAAACTTGAGGGTAGGCACTAAGAATTAGGGTCAGTAGGGTCAGTGGAAATACAGATATTTTTTTGGATCTAATGTTGTTTTGCAATGTGTTGTCATTGGGAATAATTTTGGTTAGGGTTATGGTGTTTAACGCCACTTTCAAGAATATTTCAGATATATCATGGCAGTCAGTTTTATTGGTGGAGGAAACCAGAGAAAACCACCGACCTGCAGCAAGTCACTGACAAACTTTATCACATAATGTTGTATCGAGTACCCCTTGCCATGAACGGGGTACGAACTCACGACTAGTGGTGATAGGCACTGATTGCACAGGTAGTTGTAAATGCAACTACCATATGACCACGACAGTCCCTAGATTAATTTTGGCAAAATGCAAAGGATATCGCACAAAGAAATAAAACATTTTAATTTGCGATAAAATACATGTATCTACATACTACATAGTAACATTATTAATTACATCTTTTTGAAGTTTGGCACTGCAAAATACTAAGTATCCCACAACATCAGCAGTTTAAACATCTGTAGATTGCCAAGAACCACATTTTGGAAAATTTGCTGGAGTTTTGGGATGTTCATGTGTTTCTCCTACTTGGAAAACTAATCCCATTCCTGTCTCAGCATGAAATTCTATATGGCAGTGAAAGAACCAGAATCCTGGAAGTAAATGCAATATATAATTTCAGAAAAAGAAGAATTGTGCTCTAAAGACTAAATTATTTGGCTTTCCAACCTTTTGATTACAAGTTTACCTGATGATGGTTATTCCAGAAAACATCGTGCACACTAAATTAGATATCTACTTTTTATTTTGATAAGTGCAAAGAACCAAAATCTTGAAATTAAATGCAATATATAATTTTGAAAAAATAAATTATGATAAAAAAAATACAATGTAGATTTGAAATATTTGTGTATAGCCTGGCTTCATACCGGAGATTTTGATTGTTAATTTATTGATATTTCCATCAGTACACCCTGAACACACTTGTAGACTTGTTTTTGCATTACTATATGAGTGAGTGAGTGGTCGTTTAACACTAAATGAGCAATTTTAGCTATATCATGGTGAGAACAAGTTAGATTCAATGAAGTGATGCTGATGTCCGCTTTATACTAAACAAACAGGCTAAATAGGATGTTTTAGTGTTAGCTCATTGAACCAGCATTCCGCAGGTAGACATATGGCTCCACTCGGGCACATTATTCTGATTCCTAGCCAACCAGTTTTTGCTCTTTCTCTTTAATGATGCGTACTTAGAAGAGAAGGAACAAATACAAATTTTATAGTTTATGGTTTGACCTGCCTTTAGATTGAACCCACGATATACCACGATGGAGGCAAGCACGCTAACCATTACAGTACCGCGGTTACATTAATTTATATGGACTTTATGTTTAAAATTAAGACACACACATTTTTATTATTATTATTATTATTTACCTATTAATGTAACATGTCGCTATATAAAAAAGTGGATAGATATACCAAAGTGGTAACAAGAAGTCGTAAATCTAAGGACAGTCTATATCTAGCCATACAAAGGCAAAAGGAGTGAATGTTGTTTAACGCCAATTCAGCAATTTTTCAGCTATATCATGGCGAGAACAAGTTCAATTTTCAATGAGATGATGAATGAGGTCCGCTTTGTTCTAGACCAATATGCTGAGTTGGATTTTTATAATGATAATGCTAGCTCACTGAAACAACAGTTCGCGGGTAGACATGTCGCTCCATTCGGACACATTATTCTGAGTCCAAGCCAATCAGTCTTTGCTCTTTCTCCTTAATGCTGCGTGCTTAGTGGAGAAGCAACACATACCCATTTTATAGTCTTTGGTTCGACTCGAACCCACGATCTACCGCACTCGAGGCGAGCACGCTAACCATTACGTCACCGATGCGGTTCAAGGGCAAAATGAAAAACAATAATTTTCAAAACACTACTCGGAAAACTACAGATTGCACAACACGAACCCACAAAAACCAGACTAACAATACTAGTTTCCATAATCACAGGCGTTTCCAATCTCCATATGTATACATAACCTACATCAGTCTTATACAAAGCGATTGCGATTAACAATTGGAATTTCTAATTTATGACGAAGTGAGAAAAGTTTTGTTGCATGTTCCGTTTTTTTTTTGCGTTGTGACTTCATCCCTTTAAAGAACGATTACTTTTACACAATAAGGAATCCGACAACCCTATGAATTAGTTACTGTGCCTTAGGAATCTGACATCCCTAAATATTGTCACTGTGCCTTAGGAATCTGACAACACCAGTCCATATATAGTAAGTCATTGTGAGTTAAAAAAATCTTACAGTTCTATAGTTCAGTCAATACGCATTAGGATTTTTGACAACCCCACAAGTTCAAGCACTGTGCTTTAGGCATCTGACAACACTGCTAGAGTTCAGTCACTGTGCTTTAGGAATCTGACAACCATATAGTTCAGCCAATTGCAATGTCCCTTAGGGATCTGACAACCATATAGTTCAGCCAATTGCAATGTCCCTTAGGAATCTGACGACCATATAGTTCAGCCAATTGCAATGTCCCTTAGGGATCTGACAACCATATAGTTCAGCCAATTGCAATGTCCCTTAGGAATCTGACAACACCAGAGTTAATTCACCGTGTCTTAGGAATCTGACAACCATATAGTTCAGCCAATTGCAATGTCCCTTAGGGATCTGACAACCATATAGTTCAGCCAATTGCAATGTCCCTTAGGAATCTGACAACCATATAGTTCAGCCAATTGCAATGTCCCTTAGGAATCTGACAACCATATAGTTCAGCCAATTGCAATGTCCCTTAGGGATCTGACAACCATATAGTTCAGCCAATTGCAATGTCCCTTAGGAATCTGACAACCATATAGTTCAGCCTATTGCAATGTCCCTTATGAATCTGAAAACACCAGAGTTAATTCACCGTGCCTTAGGAATCTGACAACCATATAGTTCAGTTACTGTCCTTTATGAATCTGACAATACTGGAGTTCAGTCACTGTCCCTCAGGAATCTGACAACATGATAGTTCAGTCACTGTGCCTTATATTGTACTTAATAATATAACTATTGAAAAAAGTTTTTAATACCACTGATTGTTCTACCTTAGACATGCCAATGTATAAAATGAAATCGTCGAAAAACATAACTCACTTCACCTTTTTAAGCGCAATTTTATTCTACTTAAATAAATCCCTGTGGTGTTTAGGACAAAAAATACATCCATGGGGATTCTATCAAACCGAAAGGGGTTTTTCTCTGGGTACTCCGGTTTCTTCCAACAATAAAACTGACCTCCACGATATAACTGAAATATTGTTGAAAGTGGCGTTAAACACCATAAAACCAAACCATCAAACCGAAAGGAATGTTTGTGTTGGAAATAAACCATTATTATATATATTGCAAATTACTGTTAACCCATATTTCAATTCAAGAAATTATTGCTAAATTCAAATAAATAACTGTGACGTGGTCAAAGTTAGGGCACATTTGTACGTGTATAAGGATATTCATTGGAAATTGTAGTATCCGTTTCATGATTACATGTAAATATATCTTTAGAATCCCCTAGATAAAATGATTAACCACAAGGGCCCCGTTATTCAAATGTGTCGTCAGAGTTATTAATGCTACAATATAACGATTCATTGAATTGTTTTGTTCAATAAAATTTTAAGACAAAATTAATGCTGTGCATTAAAAAAAAATTAGGTCAACTTCTCTTCCCACAATTCATTATTAAAATTAAACTTCCCGTTGAAACCAATATGGCAGATGACATTCACGTCTCACTCGTCGCAACTTCGGCTGATTCCGTACCTTGGGAGCGGACTCACCCGAGGTTTGCCGATTGATTCACGTCTATAATATTACCTGGATTTCTTGCATGAAATCTAATAATAGTATAACCTCCATCTGGTACCGTCACTGTATCTTTCGCAGCTCGTTTGGTTAAGTTTCTATTCAGCAGTCCAAGCCCATCTAATCTTTTTACTTCGGTTAAGGTTGTCGATGTATTCAACTGAAATGAATGAACAAATGGAGTGTCTTATAAATTATTCGTTACAAGTACAAACCAAATAATGACATTGAAACGGGATTAATCACAATGCAAAACTACGCACAAACAGAAATAATTCATACCATTTTAGGTCTAATAATTATCTAGTGTTTATTTAGAAATGACTTTGTAGTCAATAATTATACAATTAATTGTATGTGGCCATATATAGATAAATAAATAGTGATTGTAGATTAATAACGAATTAAAAAGTATTCTAAATATTTTGATTAAGTATAAAGATGGAGATTAGTGATTCAGATTGGGGTTTATTTTGTGTTTTTTTTTGCAACACAAGTTCTGAATATATGATTATATAGTTAAAATATTGCCGAAATTAGAATTAATCTGTTCAATATTTTTGTATGTACTTACTTTGTCCATTCCAATAACCCGGAAGTAATTTCCATGTAAATGCATTGGGTGATTAGCACTGTAGGTGTATCCCTCGTCTATCAGGACCAGCTCAACCGTATCGCCTAGTCCAACTTTTAGGACATGCACACATTCACAGTATTCTGTGGAGCAGTTTGTTGTGTTACGAAGAGTTTCGTCATTACAAATTAATTCCTGCAATATTAAAAAATATCTCCATCCAGACTTCACAACCTGTCGATCTTGTTTTAAGATAAACGTAAGGGTACATTAAATATATTTATGTATTATGAGCGTAGTAATACATATTTATGTATTATGAGCGTAGTAATACATGTACACGTATACAGAATTTTCGCGGGTTCGGGGTGGTATAAAATAAATTGTTTAAAGTAGTTCCATATCGAGGTTGGGCAGTGACCAAATCGGACGCACCTTAAGTTTAACTAGCTGAAGTATTATTTTATGCTACTTTTATTTTATTAAGCTAATTATGCTTATAGCTACAATTGTTGTGTATATTTCAATATTGAATAAGGTTCTCATCACTCAGGCATGAGTGGCCTTGGCAAATTTTGGCTATTCTGTTCGGGCCCTTTCGTTTACTTGCTGGCAAAACTTTTTAAATTATTTGGTTTTCTAGTCTTTTGATTATGAGCGTATCTGATGAAGGTTATTACGTACCTGATGAAGGTTATTACGTACCTGATGAAGGTTATTACGTACCTGATGAAGGTTATTACGTATCTGATGAAGGTTATTACGTATCTGATGAAGGTTATTACGTACCTGATGAAGGTTATTACGTACCTGATGAAGGTTATTACGTACCTGATGAAGGTTATTACGTACCTGATGAAGGTTATTACGTACCTGATGAAGGTTATTACGTACCTTATGAAGGTTATTACGTATCTGATGAAGGTTATTACGTATCTGATGAAGGTTATTACGTACCTGATGAAGGTTATTCTAGAAACGCGTCGTCCACACTAAATTAGATACGGTAGTTGTCATTTACATATGTGGAGAGTGGTATTCCCCCATACACGTAGCACTCGTTTTGTGTCCACTCCTAAGGGCGAATTGTGTATTCGATTCATCCCACACAACTAACTAATCGGCCCTTTTGCAGAGATTGTACCCCGCAGCAGAAAAACTAGCCCAGAGAAACCAAATGGCATTTTACAAATTCCTCTGCTTCTGTTTCGATAATAGATAGCTAAAATCACAATTGTGTTCTAAACAAATTATGAGAGATCAACATTTGACCTTGACATTGATAGAGGCAGCATTGGTTGCTTCATGATGTTTAACACCACTTTCAACAATATTTCAGTTATATCGTGGCGATCAGTTTTATTGGTGGAGGAAACCGGAGTACCGGAGAAAACCACCGACCTGTCGCAAGTCACTGACAACCTTAATCATATAATGTTCTATCACTTCCCCCTTGCCATTAACAAGGTTCGAACTTACAACGTTAATGGTGATAGGCATTGGAATTGAATATACAACGTTGTAAGGATCAAATTAATGCATTTATCTTGACGTTGATATGAGATCATCATGTAAAAAAAATTAAAACAGGAACGACCACTTTAACCAAGCTGTTACGGACGAGATATAGCCTCAGGGTATGTGTAAATGAGTTTGGTATTCTCCAAATATCCATGTTATTACAAGCACAACCAGCGGATTTCTCCTATTGGGGGCTTTTTAGCAGTGGTCATACACCTCTGGTCTCACCACCGTGTCCTTGGGGACCCCTAATGGAGTGCTAATCATAATGTCTTACATTTGGTATATCCTTATATTGAGACAACACAGGCGATGGTGGAAGAATATTTGAAATATGGTTGATCTGTGGTGTGTACATGTACTTGTCTGAAAGAATAGACATTGGGTTTTTGGGTGGATCCTGATACCGGAAATTGTTAACTCTGTAAAAATCCATTGCCAGGTAAAACTTCTTGTCTGGAATTTCCTTGAATGCAGCATCATCATCCATCTTTGATTCTAGAAGGGAGACTTGCATTAGATCGTCAGTTCCTTTCTTGTTCAAGGGGTTAAGTACCTAAATAAGGAATAATATAAATTAACTATTAATTCTGAAATAATTACTGGTAACATGTTATTTATTTGTTAATGGATGAAGTAGCAAAAGATGTTACTAATCACTCTTGCTTTTTGTGAGAGTTCGTGGTGGTGCCACATCTGTTGTTTTTTCTCTACTTTTGGTTCATTTCATAAAGAAATGTGCTTTATTGGTATTTTTTGTCTGTCATGTATTGTATGATCATGACGCAAAACGAGATTCATGATTTATCACGGGGTTTGTAACTAGATTAACATGACAGGTCCCACTAACGGAGCAGGAACTGTTAACCTTTCGGAGCACTTGAGTTCACCCCCGGTTTTTAGTGGGGTTCATGTTATTCGATCTTTAGTTTTATATGTATGTTTTGCAGATCGTTGTTTATCCTTTTGTCTTTTTACAGATTCTGATTACCCCTATGGTATCTTCAAACTCTTCTTAAAAGTAATTTAATTTATGTTTATATTGTATTTAATAAAGAAGTAGGCATACCTTTCCACTTCGATATCCATGGAAATAGTCCGTCGATTCGACTGGAATAGTATCATTGGTTCCGTCATATCTGAGAATAGCCAATTGGGAGGCCGTTTTAACCTTACAGTCAGCATCACCTCTTGCTCTGATCCAGTAATTACCAATCAGCTGGTCAGTATGGATGACAATGTCATAACGTTCTCCATTGTACATGACCACACTTTCAACTTCCACTGGCTCAACAGGAGAACCGTCTGTGGCAATAACCGTCAAATTATGGTGGTCAATTGAAAATTGTGTTGGACAATACAATATACCATTACTGATAAGCCGGAATCGATATCTGTAACCGGACTTTACTTTAAACATTTCCATTGGTGTATGTATTATAGATTCGTTGTCTGTTTTGAAATTGTGAAATGAACCTTTTCCTAAAACATAAACCAATTGAAGAAATTTATTATGTTATTCATGTTTTTCATTACGAGTATCTTTTGTTTTATACTTATAGCATAAAGGCACACAGGCTGTCAGAATTAATTTTTTTGTTTATATTAAAAGTTGCCAATATTCGATGTTTTATACCAATAAAATGTTCTGAACAAAAAGCCAGGTTTAAAAAATCTGTTATAATGTCGTAATTAGTGAAAAGAATTCGAATGTCTAGCATCGTCTGTTGGTGGAATCGCCATTAACACGTCATTAATTATAAATCGGCTGCAGTTCCGAAGTTTGCCGAGCAGCGTGTGATAACTGCTATAAATAACCGAGGATGGATTCATCACCTATGGATACTCTGGTTTTGTTGTATTTTGCTGAATCCTCCTTTTTGTGTCGTTTTCGTGTAGAATCCGTCAATGTTTTTGTTGTTCCACGATTCAATTTTTGCACATCCGACATTTTCTTCATCAACAAACAATTTCGCACATGCGGAAACGCTTTCCCGAATGAGTTCACTGTCAGGTCGTATGAATATTGAGTTGGTCAACATTGAATTCTTTCCTGGATGGAAGAAAATCAAACAGCGACGTATTTCCTTCGTTCTAGGCTATTTACGTATGATATTATGAAAAATTTCAACTGCAATATATCTTTATGGTTTTTAAATCAAAGTTTAGGTCTTATATTGGGAAACATTTTTTTCAATTAAAATAACAGCCTGTGTGCCTTTAAGCCAAGTTTGAAGACATCAAAGGGGTGATCAGAAACCGCAAGTTGCAGAAGTACAGACAATGCAATGGCCAAAAAAGAAAGGACAAAGGGAGTCAAAATAACCAACAAAACACTACACAGAAAACTAAAGATTGGCAATAACTGGGATGTCGAAATGTAGGCAGTTCCTGTTCTACTAGTATCACACGTTGTTGTATTGTAAAAGGACACATAGACCGTCCAATATGGTAATAGTGTGGACTCAGTAATCAGTATATGTAAATAAATAAAAATAACATAAATAAAACATGAACTCTACAAGACAAATGCGATTAAAGACGAACCGGACGTCCTTTTTAATTCCCCCAAAATCTGATAAATCATATCTTCTGTATTAGTAGAAAAGAAACTATAGTATAATGAAAGAAAGTTTAAACAGGGATGGTCAAGAATTCCACCAATTTCAACAAAATGAACAATCACCTTTCTATTTACCATGATTAACACCAAGAGCTAAATTCTAAGATGGTCCCTTCAATTAAGACATAATTAATGAGAAATGTTATGATTTAGGGTTTGGTTTATGGACGCTTATCGTCAGGAACTGCTTACCCCTTGCGAGTACCTAGGTTGACCGCCGTGGCTGGGTCCGTGCTGCACATCTGTTTAGTTTTCTATGTTGTGTTTGTTGTTTTTTTTGTCTTAGTCCTGTGTATTGTGTACCAAATGTTGCCAGTTTCTCTGGAAAGTCCATTCTTGATTACCTCCTTCGGTTTTCTCTATCGTTTATTTGCCAGTGTCTCTGAATTGTTAATTCTTGATGGGCCCTTCGGATTTCTCTAACGTGTGTTTTCAGCAATGTTTCATCTATATCGTAACTACGAAACATATATGGAGACAAATGTCCAGACAATTATAATTATCGGTGAAACTCATGTCCCAGAGCAGGTGTCTCGAAACGTTAACACATAAGGAGGGTATCAGTGCGTGACTTCCTGTAAGTAGCGTTAGACTTGTGGTCAAGGGAGTAAGAAGTCTACGACTTTAGCCATTCGACCACATGGACCCATCTTTGTTTCAATATATTTTTCAAACACCATCTTGAAGAACAAACTATGTTAGTATGATATTATTCTAGGCTGAATGGACACATTATAATCGTAAATAATATAACCAAAATATGGTCATCATTATAAAAAACGTCTTGAAGATGCCAAATACAGCTAACAGAAGCGATAAATAGGGGAGGACAGACTATAAAGTAGCCAAAGGAAATGGTATTTTGCGAGTGTAAAACAAAAATGAAGATGTTCCGATACGGTTGATATAAACTCTTCTGCTTGAACAACAAGGATGGACATTTCATATGTCATATTGTATCAGAAAACAAACAAATGCTTATTTTTTTTAACACAAGGTTACACCAATCTGATTAAAATCATACGTTAGAAACGTTACGCTCAGTTGATATATTAGTTAACTAGATTTAACGTTACGCTCAGTTGATATATTAGTTAACTAGATTTAACGTTACGCTCAGTTGATATATTAGTTAACTAGATTTAACGTTACGCTCAGTTGATATATTAGTTAACTAGATCTAACGTTACGCTCAGTTGATATATTAGTTAACTAGATTTAACGTTACGCTCAGTTGATATATTAGTTAACTAGATTTAACGTTACGCTCAGTTGATATATTAGTTAACTAGATTTAACGTTACGCTCAGTTGATATATTAGTTAACTAGATTTAACGTTACGCTCAGTTGATATATTAGTTAACTAGATTTTATCATTTAACGTTACGCTCAGTTGATATATTAGTTAACTAGATTTTATCATTTAACGTTACACTCAGTTGATATATTAGTTAACTAGATTTAACTTTATTTTAGATTGACAAATCAGTGCCTATCACTACTAAAGTGGTAAGTTCGAACCCCCGTTCATGGTGAGTTGTACTCGATAGAACATTATGTGATAAAGGCTGTCAGTGACTTGCGGCAGGTCGGTGGTTTTCTCCAGGTACTCAGGTTTCCTCCACCAATAAAACTGACCACCACGATATAACTGAAATATTATTGAAAGTGGCGTTATACACCATGAATACCAAGCCAAACTAACTGTACGAAATGTTTGATCGAGTTGTGTCGTATGTTAATGTGGTGACCGTATTCAACATTTGATGTTAATCAATTTTAATTTACTCTAAATTGAGGAAGTCGGAACGTACCGTTTATGAGCATTGAGGCTGGTTTATTGTCTCCTCCAGCAAGATAGTGTTTACAAAATTTGTTGATTGACAGCTCCGTAAACCAATCATTAATCAAAACTGTATACTGGGGAGTATCAACATCATACAAGTTGAAATGTGGTTCAAGTTCTGGTGGTTGTCTTATTACTAATTGTCCGAAAACTCCATCCGATCTTTGTAGTCCCGAGTGCGCATGCCAGAAATGTGTTCCAGGAGTTGAAGCCTTAAATCTAAATTTTGGAGACAGATTAACATAAGCTTTCAGCTTGCTTCCGAATCCACATTCTATAATCATTGTATATTATTCATCATTTATGTTTTTCTCTAATAAATATTGTTTAAATCAAATCTAAATTATAATAATGTATGCAATGAATATAAACATTTTGCAACCGTTCTACTTAATTCAAAAGAAAATGTAGCTGATATTGAGGCGATTGACCGAAAATGGGAGATAAAAATGGGAGAATGAGTTATTGTTGTTTGTTCAATGCCAAAGTGAGCAATTGTCAGCTGCATCAAGCGAGAACAAGTTATATGTTGATGAAATGATAATGGTGCCTGTTTTGTGCTACATCACCGCCATTTTTGGATTTTTATAACACTCACCCAACGGAGCTGCTACAGTCCACGGATAGACATGTCGATACACCTAGACACTACAGTCCACGGATAGACATGTCGATACACCTAGACACTACAGTCCACGGATAGACATGTCGATACACCTAGATACTACAGTCCACGGATAGACATGTCGATACACCTAGACACTACAGTCCACGGATAGACATGTCGATACACCTAGACACTACAGTCCACGGATAGACATGTCGATACACCTAAACACTACAGTCCAGGATAGACATGTCGATACACATAGACACTACAGTCAACGGATAGACATGTCGATATACCTAGACACTACAGTCCACGGATAGACAGGTCGATACACCTAGACACTACAGTCCACGGATAGACATGTCGATACACCTAGAAACTACAGCCCACGGATAGACATGTCGATACACATAGACACTACAGTCCACGGATAGACATATCGATACACCTAGACACTACAGTCCACGGATAGACATGTCGATACACCCAGACACTACAGTCCACGGATAGACATGTCGATACACCTAGACACTACAGTACACGGATAGACATGTCAATACACCTAGACACTACAGTCCACGGATAGACCTGTCGATACACCTAGACACTACAGTCCACGGATAGACATGTCGATACACCTAGACACTACAGTCCACGGATAGATATGTCGATATACCTAGACACTACAGTCCACGGATAGACATGTCGATACACCTAGACACTACAGTCCACGGATAGACATGTCGATACACCCAGAAACTACAGTCCACGGATAGACATGTCGATACACCTAGACACTATAGTCCACGGATAGACATGTCGATACACATAGACACTACAGTCCACGGATAGACATGTCGATACACCCAGGCACTACAGTCCACGGATAGACATGTCAATACACCTAGACACTACAGTCCACGGATAGACATGTCAATACACCTAGACACTACAGTCCACCGATAGACATGTCGATACACCTAGACACTACAGTCCACGGATAGACATGTCGATACACCTAGACACTACAGTCCACGGATAGACATGTCGATACACCTAAACACTACAGTCCACGGATAGACATGTCGATACACCTAGACACTACAGTCCACGGAGAGACATATCGATACACCTAAACACTACAGTCCACGGATAGACATGTCGATACACATAGACATTACAGTCCACGGATAGACATGTCGATATACCTAGACACTACAGTCCACGGATAGACAGGTCGATACACCTAGACACTACAGTCCACGGATAGACATGTCGATACACCCAGAAACTAGTCCACGGATAGACATGTCGATACACTTAGACACTACAGTCCACGGATAGACATGTCGATACACCTAGACACTACAGTCCACGGATAGACATGTCGATACACCTAGACACTACAGTCCACGGATAGACATGTCGATACACCCAGAAACTACAGTCCACGGATAGACATGTCGATACACCCAGACACTACAGTCCACGGATAGACATGTCGATACACCTATACACTACAGTCCACGGATAGACATGTCGCTATACCTAGACACTACAGTCCACGGATAGACATGTCGATACACCTAGACACTACAGTCCACGGATAGACATGTCGATAGACCCAGAAACTACAGTCCACGGATAGACATGTCGATACACCTGGACACTACAGTCCACGGATAGACATGTCGATACACATAGACACTACAGTCCACGGATAGACATGTCAATACACCTAGACACTACAGTCCACGGATAGACATGTCGATACACCTAGACACTACAGTCCACGGATAGACATGTCGATACACATAGACACTACAGTCCACGGATAGACATGTCGATACACATAGACACTACAGTCCACGGATAGACATGTCGATACACCCAGACACTACAATCCACGGATAGACATGTCGATACACACAGACACCCAGACACTACAGTCCACGGATAGACATGTCGATACACCCAGAAACTACAGTCCACGGATAGACATGTCGATACACCTAGACACTACAGTCCACGGATAGACATGTCGATACACATAGACACCCAGACACTACAGTCCACGGATAGACATGTCGATACACCCTGACACTACAGTCCACGGATAGACATGTCGATACACATAGACACCCAGACACTACAGTCCACGGATAGACATGTCGATACACCTAGACACTACAGTCCACGGATAGACATGTCGATACACATAGACACCCAGACACTACAGTCCACGGATAGACATGTCGATACACCTAGACACTACAGTCTACGGATAGACATGTCGATACACCTAGACACTACAATCCACGGATAGACATGTCGATACACCTAGACACTACAGTCCACGGATAGACATGTCGATACACATAGACACCCAGACACTACAGTCCACGGATAGACATGTCGATACACCCAGACACTACAGTCCACGGATAGACATGTCAATACACCTAGACACTACAGTCCACGGATAGACATGTCAATACACCTAGACACTACAGTCCACGGATAGACATGTCGATACACCTAGACACTACAGTCCACGGATAGACATGTCGATACACCTAGACACTACAGTCCACGGATAGACATGTCGATACACCTAGACACTACAGTCCACGGATAGACATGTCGATATACCTAGACACTACAGTCCAGGGATAGACACATCGATACACCTAGACATGTCGATACACCTAGACACTACAGTCCACGGATAGACATGTCGATACACCCAGACACTAAAGTCCACGGATAGACATGTCGATACACCTAGACAATACAGTCCACAGATAGACATGTCGATACACTCAGACACTACAGTCCACGGATAGACATGTCGATACACCTAGACACTACCGTCCACGGATAGACATGTTGATACACCTAGACACTACAGTCCACGGATAGACATGTTGATACACCTAGACACTACAGTCCACAGATAGACATGTCGATACACTCAGACACTACAGTCCACGGATAGACATGTTGATACACCTAGACACTACAGTCCACGGATAGACATGTCGATACACCCAGACACATTATTATAACATCGAGCCAATCAGACTTTGACCTTGAGTGTGTAGCGGAGAAGCAGCAAATACCAATTTTATATTCTTACAGTTTGATCCACGATCGAGCCATTGATACACTACTCCAGTGGACTATACAATGTTTGTTCAGAGAAACGACTTTGTAACTAAAATAATCTCTAGATAAAACTTGTATGTTGGTTTTAAATTGGTCGACCTTTACGGCATTCCCATGTATCAGCTGTTTAGAGACAACACACTATTATATCATTGCCTACATTTTAGTACAATACGTCGACTTTGTAATTGAGGAATTCTACGATGCGATACAAGGTGATTCATGAAACAGAAAATGTTTTCCCTTATCGAAGCACCTAGTTTCACTCACAATGTTTGTAGGGGATCCGCAGTTCCTGTTTTCCCCCCTTTATTCTTATTTCATTTTTCACATGTCTTACCTGCTCGATTGTTGTATGATCCGTATAGTGTCATGTTTAATACTGTTCCCTAAAACTGGTACATTGTTATTTCCCCATGCTCCTTTTTTCATACATTGTCATATCGACTCCTGTAATTTACACTTGAGTAAATTATTGGGAGTACTCTTACTGGACAGATAAAAGATAACAGTCATGGGTGGAATTGTTTTTGACCATCGCTGTTTAAAAACTTTCTTTATATAATATCAATCTTACTTGTATTGAAAAGAAGAGTAGGCAAGAATTGGACATTGTGTTACCATGGCGACGCCATCCATATGTTGTGATTCCGTCTGGTGTATGCCATGCCAATGTATGGACGTTCCTTCACTTCCTTCTAATCTGTTGTAGACGTTCACTATTATTGTGTCATTATAACAAACCTAGAATGTTTATGTGAAATTTTGATTATATATTAGAATCATAAAATTGGTAGGAGTTTTCAGTGTTCCTATCTCCATACATTTCAGGGGCGGATCCAGAGGGGGGCGCACCCGGCGCGCGCCCCCCCCCTAAAATTGGAAAAAATATGATTTTTTTTGCGTAAAATCGTGATTTTTCACACGAAATATCCCAAAAATTTTAGCGCCTCCCTCCGCTCGACGCATTTTTTTTAAGTGCGCCCCCCCCCTAACTTGAAATCCTGGATCCGCCCCTGCATTTGTATTTAATCTAGTTTAAGTTTATTAGAATTATCTTAAATTGAAATATGTAGAAAACACTTGCAGGATAGTATAATTTCACTACTTGGACCCATAAAACTAACTTAACTCCGCCACTTTTTATTGACGTGTCTGTATCAAGACAGAAATTTGAACGGTCAAGTATTTGTGTTAGAGTTATCGGACTTTGACTCTGTATCTACGATATTTTTTTATTTGATTTTGAAACTGTTCCGACAGTAGTTATAATGTTATAGTGAATCATTGGTTTGATTGCATAAACTTTGGTAGCTAAGTTCACCCACCCGAATTTAACAATTATGATAATTTTTCACTCATTATTAACTATTGAGCAATGATAGCGACGTTGGTAACCCAAGGGTCAGTTTGATAGAATTCCGAACACGCCCAATGTGTTTATTTCGTGCAGGAAGAAACTGAGCAACCAATAAAACTGACCACCACGATATAACTGAAATATTGTTGAAAGTGGTTTTAAACATTACGTATAGGAGAATGTCCAAGTAACTTTCCATTCCTTAAAAATAATGGAGCCGAGGCCCCGAAGGGTCCGAGGCCCATTGTTTTTAAGGAATGGAGAGATACGAGGACATTCTCCAACTTAAAATCCACCCATTGTATTTGATTAATTTTATTAATTATTAATCTTCTAACAAAAAAAATTTGTGTATAGTATCTAAAGTACAAAGAGAACAATAACTCCACCCCTATCCACATTGTTCATAACTCTCCATTCCTTGAAAATAATGGAGAGTTTAGACAATAGATTTACATCACAGGTGGATTTTAAGTATAGGAGAATGTCCAAGTAACTCTCCATTCCTTAAAAATAATGGAGCCGAGGCCCCGAAGGGGGCGAGGCCCATTGTTTTTAAGGAATGGAGAGATACGAGGACATTCTCCAACTTAAAATCCACCCATTGTACTTTACTAATTTTATTAATTATTGATCTTGTAACACAAAAAAGTCTGTGTATAGTATCTAAAGTACAAAGAGAACAATAACTCTTCCCCTGTCCACATTGTTCATAACTCTCCATTCCTTGAAAATAATGGAGAGTTTAGACAATAGATTTACATCACAGGTGGATTTTAATGTTCATTCCTGTATTAAGAAGGTTATGAATGAATTAACGACGATTTCAAGACATAATGGTAATTGGTGTCATCAAAATATTGACTTAGTTGATATTTAGTGGAACCACGTTACCTCGAACTCGGGGAGATTGTTTCCTTGGATATGTCAGAACCACATCGGTCGTGTAATGGTTAGTCTGTTCATTTCGAGGGCAGTGGGTTCTATCGCCGGTCTTGTCAAGGCAAAGTGCATACATTTGGTACATGTATTTGCTGCTTACGCAATATTATAGAGTAAAATCCAAAGACTGTTTGGCCCGGAATCAGTATAATGTGTCCGAGTAGTGTGACATGTCTATCCGGGACTGTTGTTTCGGTAAGCTAGCACAATAAAAATCCATCTGAGCATGTTGGTCTTGTACAAAGCGATCATCGTCTCGTCGATATGTAACTTGTTTTCTCCATGATATAGATAAAATATTGCTCTCTTGGCATTAAACAACAATCAATCATTCACTATATATTTCGCAGTAAAACATGGTGCGTTCGACTTTAAATTATCTCAGAAAACTCGAATAAGCGAACTTTTCGTCCGACTTTTTTTGTTCTTTATAGTTTTTTTTCAACATTTTGCTTAAATATATTTGGCGGTGAGTAATACTGGTAGTACATGCATGCTCACGTGTATAGCAGGACCTGGTAACATCCGGTTCACAGTGATTAAAGCTCTAGGTGTGCCATCCGCAGGAACACAGTGTGGACGTTCACAGTCAGTCTTGTTAAACGGACAGTCATTACAAGCCTTTGTAAGAGTAAAGTAGTATTCTATTGTGAAGTTGTATTCACATGTCATGTGTTTATTTATTCCGCATGGTCTTATACAAGGATGGTTTTTATAATCTAAAATGTGTAAAATTTGGAAAAGGTTATATTATAATGTCTATAATAAAAAAAATATTTCGAAATCCATTTAATTCAATTTGAATTTAAAAAATAAATTATGCATTGTATTGTGACTATGAAACGTAAGAATTACTAGTAAAAAGAAATATTTATACTAAAGGCGTATCATATATCCAGGTTTTTAGTGGGGTTCGTGTGGCTCAGTGTTTAATTTTCTGCATAGTGTTTTGTGGATCATTGTTTTTCTCTTTGCCCCTTTTCTTTTTGTCCATTGTATTGTCTGTCCTTCGATTTACGACTTTACCCCTTTGGTATCTTCAAACTTTTCCAAAACGAATGGTACATAATATTTGAACTGATGTTGTTGCATCTTTTTTTTTTCAATTTAGAACTCGTCTAAGGCTCAAACCGGTCTGCTGTCGGTGCCACAGTTACATTTTTCAAAGGGTATTTTCTAGAAGTCGTTGGGTTTTTTGAATAGTCTTTTCATTGAGATTTAGAAAGTCAAAATTTTGAAATTTAAAATGTCAAATTTAGAGTTTTAAAAAGTCGGAATTTCGAGATTTAAACAGTCTAAATTTTAAGTTTTAGTCGAAATACCGAGATATGAAAAGTCAAAATTTTTACTTTTATTTTTTTTTATGAATGTCCCTGATATGTTTCCGTAAGATTCACCTACCTTTCATCAGATGATGTCCATCAGATTTCGGCAAAGCAAAATACAACACTGCTAATGTAATAATTCTCCCCACTGTTGGCATTTTATTAGTATTACACGATAGACAGACCAGACAAATTTTTCAAATTGTTTTCTAAGCAAAATTTCTTCTCCAGGTTTCGTTTCGCGAAAGATAAATATTGGTTTATATAAACATCGGATGGTTTATGAGGGTTACCCGAAATACCATCACAATAAAATTGTGTTGAGAAAGCTCTCTTATCTCGAAGAAAATCAATACTTTTAATATAACAACATAAGTATGATTTAAATGACAAGATCCTCGTCATCACGTATGCAATAAAGGAACGAGGAGGGGGTGTTTTTATATATATATATTTCCAGTCGCCAAATTTTCATAGAAATAAAAATTGTCCTGTAAGGTAGCAAATTTAAATAATCTGACCCAGCAGTACGAAAATTTTGGTAAAATTTGATAAAAAAAAAACCAGATTTTTTCGCGTGAAAAAAACCTAGCCACCTCCTCTATAAGTTAAATGATCGATCCCTAAGAGGCCTCTATGTGTTAAAATTATGAAACGATCGCGATCTTTCTAGATGTAAAATTTCCATTTAAAACACAAAAAAAAACAAAAAACAACAAAAAAACAAAAAACAAAAAACAAAACAAAACAAAAAACCAAAATAAAATAAACATGTATTGATAACATTGTGCTTTCAGAAAGACTGCATTGTTAAATGGAAACATTTAAAGAGAAAAAAAAGTCTCACGTATCTCAAACATGAGAAATGTATTGCTTAGCAGCTGGAAATAAAAACTACAAATGTAGTTGAGATATAAAAAAATAAATGTGCCATTCAAAAATATCAAATTATTGACAGTTCATAAAATCCATTCAAACATTGAGGCAGTCGTGGCCGTGATCGTATGGTAGTTAGATTTAGAACTACCTATGCAATCAGTGCCTATCACCACTGATGTTATGAGTTCGAATCTCGATCAGGGCGAAGTGTAAAACATTATGTGATAAAGTTTGTCCGTGACTTGCGACAGGTCGGTGGTTTTCTCCGAGTCCTCCGGTTTTCTCCACCAATAAAACTGACCGCCACGATATAGCTGAAATATTGTTGAAAGTGGCGTTAAACATCATCAAACAAACAAACAAACCATTCAAACATTACAGGCAAGATTGAAACACTGCTAATAAATGATATTTTAGGGGTTTGTTGATATTGGTGGAATTGTTGACCATCACTGTTTACACTTCGAAGCATCCCTACTCCAGTACAGCAGTGTATACTGAAATATGACCTAGTTTTTCGCTATGGTGCACACCACTCAGAAAGGAACGTCCGCTAGATCTTTGGGACAAATCTATTACAAAAATGGAATGTTCATATGATATACTAGTACTCAAAAATGTTTCAGAGACAGACAAATTCCGATTTCATACCAAACGTTGAAAGGGGCCTTCGTGGTCATAGATTTACAACTACCTTTGCAATCAGTACCTATCACCACTAAAGTTGTGAGTTCGAACCCCGTTCATGGCGAAGTGTATTCGATACAACATTATGTGAAAAAGTTGGTCAGCTGACTTGCGACAGGTCGGTGGTTTACTCCGGTTTCCTCCACCAATAAAGCTGACCGTTACGATATGACTGAAATATTATTGAAAGTGGCATTAAATACCATAACCATAACCTCTAACCCAAACGTTCAATGTTTTTAATAATTTAAGCATAATTTTCCCCTTTTTATTTAGCACTTCTGTACTCTTACAGATATACCCATTGTAATTAAAATTAGAAAGTTTTTATCTAGATGCAAACATCTTAAAAGAAATCCAGTATGACAGGGGCGGATCCAGGGGGGACGCACCCGGCGCGCGCCCCCCCTAAAATTGGAAAAAAATAGATTTTTTGGCGTAAAATCGTGATTTTTCACACGAAATACCCCCAAAATTTTCGCGCCTCCCTCCGCAATTGGGAAAAATATGATTTTTTGGTGTAAAATCGTGATTTTTCACACGAAATACCCCAAACATTTTCGCGCCTCCCTCCACTCGGCGCAATTTTTCTAAGTGCGCCCCCCCTAACTTGAAATCCTGGATCCGCCCCTGTATGAGTCACGTCAGTGGTCGTATTGTCAACCGACCAACCAAGGACACAGTTTTGAGGTATTTGAGAGTTGTCATATTGGTCAATATTTTGACTGCCTTGCACTTAGCTGGACGATCAAAGGTGAATGAAAGGTTACCTAACATGACTCTATACGACATATTGTTAGGACTTAGTGTATCGCCAAAGACCACCCACAAAACAAGTGATTTAGATAGATTAAATTGACAGGTATCCAGTAGGAAAATAAAGTTTTAACAATGATGGTCAATAATTCCAATAATATCAATAAACCGGACAATTATCTTTCATCTCACATCTTCGAATATTATTAAAAATGATATTGACTCGTTTCACTTTTGTTTAGCGCTTTTATTATTATTTTAAGGAATCACGTGGATATCAAACATGTACCAATTCATTGTAATTATACGATCGACAACAATCTGGAAACCATTATCCAATCAAAATCATTGTATCATCAACATGTTAGAGTAACAAATATGTCGCTTATACTGGTAGCTTGGCAGAAACCCCAGAAAACAATTTAAAAAAATTTGAATTATATATTGACAACAAAGATTTTACAGACTTATATAACACAAAATATATCTTTAATTGGTGCATAGTGAAAATGGCATAGTTCATGGTTTAGATAGGTCAATTGTAGCCTTTTGTATCGTTCGATATGAGTTTTAATAGACAAGAAAATCTATATTTTCGTGACCTCGGCCTGCAGCCGCAATCAATATTGATTTTTTGGTCTATTAAAACTCGACATCTAGAAAAACACAGTCTAAAAGTATTTTATTATACCGAAAAACATTAGACTCATAGTTGAATGATCACCTCAAAATGATAAAGACCAATAAAATCACGCATCTTTTGCCAGTATTTTGCATTATAAATCTGAATATTGTCTCATGGACATTTTAATGCTATTTCCCCAGTCATTCATAAGAGTTTGATTCTTTTGAGAAAGTAGACTTCAACTTAAATTTACATGGTGACTACAAGATGAAGAAGAGCAACAATGTACACATTTGAATATTGTCCCATGAACATTTAATCTCCTCTGTTTAAAAGTGCAATACTTTTGTTTAAGAGAGCACCATTTTGAGGTAAAAAAGTCAATTAAGTCAACAATATTATTAACAACAGTGACCTTTTTTATTCAAAGAGGAACTGTTTAATAATCTAGACCAACATGGTACTAAAAAATACCAAACCCTCATTATAAAAATACCAAACCCTCATAATAAAAATACCAAACCCTCATTATAAAAATACCAAACCCTCATTATAAAAATACCAAACCCTCAAAATAAAAATACCAAACCCTCATTATAAAAATACCAAACCCTCATTATAAAAATACCAAACCCTCATTATAAAAATACCAAACCCTCATTATAAAAATACCAAACTCTCATTATAAAAATAACAAACCCTCATTATAAAAATACCAAACCCTCATTATAAACATCCGCGAAAACGATTCACATTGCCGGTCCACAGTCTTAAAAACTATGGACCGCTCAATAGTCAAACAACTGGAAAAGGAGAAAAATAGCAATTTTAATGTAGAAAATTTGTGTAGTGATGTTGATATACCAGGGGCGGATTCAGGGGGGGGGGCGCCCCCGGCGCGCGCCCCCCCTAAAATTGGAAAAAAATATGATTTTTTTGGCGTAAAATCGTGATTTTTCACATGAAATACCCCAAAAATTTCGCGCGCCCCCCCCTGAAATTGGAAAAATATGATTTTTTGGCGTAAAATCGTGATTTTTCACACGAAATACCCCAACAATTTACGCGCCTCCCTCCGCTCGGCGTAATTTTTTTAAGTGCGCCCCCCCTAACTTGAAATCCTGGATCCGCCCCTGTATACTGAGGTACAATAACATTCAATATATAGCTTACATTGAAATAAAATGACACCACGATTCCATCAAACGATGACAATAACAATATTACATTTTATTTTTTTTGAACGAGTGTGTGAGAAATAAAATAAGATAAGATAAGTTTTATTTATAGTCGGCATTTTAAATAACAATACAATACAAGCCCTAGTGGGCTTTTGACCGACATACACAACACAAAAATAAATAACAGTTAAAAACAACAAAAGCATGCACACAAATTAATAATTTAAATAAAAGCACTCAGAGTAGCAAAATAGCAAATAAGCTAAAACACACATATTGCACAGGTAAGCATATACAATAGTAAAAAGGTTAATCAAGAACAGTAATAAAAGCTTATGATCTGAAAAAGGAAGCTGGTGTTATAAGCTAAAAGCATGTTATACTGCTGAAAAATAAACAAATAAACAAGAAATGTACGTGAGGTCAAGCTAACCATAGCCATCGAAGAACAATAACTGGTGGAATATCAATAAATGCTTCTGTTCAACTAATTATCAAATATTGCATTCAAGGGACATCAAAGGTGAACATAAAAAAAAAGATTACAAACCAAAGTTTGAAGTTTTTTTTAAAGAAGTTAATTCTCAATAAAAATGTAGATTTCCAGTGTAGTGACAGGAGTACTCATTTCTGGAATTACACTAGCCAGGTACCCTCAAAGTCAAATGATTGAAAAACACATAATATAAATTCTTTGAAGGGTCTCAACGGTATCAGGGAAAATAAGTTACGGTCATCTATGGATGAGAGAGGTGGACCTTAGTTTTGATATTAATTACATGATTTAGGAACTGTAAATTTAAATAATAAATTTAATATACCATGTCAGTGCCAAAACACTGACTACTGGCCGGATGATACCACCGAGTACTAATAGTTCACCAGTAGTGGTATCGACTCAGTGATAGCAATAAAAACGTAGATATCTTATTGTGCCTTCAACACTTATCTATATTGAATTTGTGAAAGCTGACTTACAATAATATAAGCTATCTGTAAATAAACTTTACTGAGTTTATTTAAAGGGGCATTATCTGCCATAATCGTAAATTGTTGTTACCGATAAAAACTATCAGATATGATTGATGCCTTAATAAAACGTGTTTCTGTAACTTATAAATGTTATGAAATGTACGCGCATCGGGGAAAAAACGTGCAACTGCTCGTGTTTTGAGATCGATCAAGAAATGGACGCCATCTTATTAATTATCGACATTGTTTACGTAGTTTGTCGAATCGTCATTAAATCAGTACAACAAGCAGCTATTTCTTTTTTTTTGTGAATCTGCTTTTAGTCGGTGTTAATTACGGACAAGTTTGCAGTTAATAAGCGACAAAATAAAAATTATTCGTTTTTACCACTCACTAGTAAGGTCAGTTGCATACGGAAAAAGCGAAGTCAAATTATTTGCTTGCAAGGAAAAAATTAATCGATGGTAATTTTCGTTCTCAAAAGGCGAAAAGTGGTTCGATAAGCTGTTTAATATGAAATATTTACCTTTATTTCATCATTTTAAAGCTATTTACCAATTTCCAAAACATATAATTTTTTTGGTCAAAATCGTAGCTAATGCCCCTTTAACATTTCTGTACGTTTACGTTGATTAGATATGATTGATGGTCAGTACATGTGTCCTCACTTGATAATTGCTATAGGTATAGGTTTCATTCATTGTACTACTACTTGTATTTAGATACAATGAGTCCTCGAAGCAAACCCGGGGTATCTACGTACGACTCTGGGGCTTCGACAGGGGAGTCGAATCAAGGAGTCCCGCTAATAGTGTCAGGTGAATCAAATACACAACTCTCCGTAAGAAAAGGACGCCAATGAGTGCTTCCTGCTTCGTGTATGGAGAATACACGTTCCTTTGCGGTAGAAGCCAAATTTTCGAGCTTAATCCATTATTTCTGTTTTCCTGTGGCAATTTAAACTTTCATTCATTGGTCAATCACAGCGTTACATGTTTACATTCATTGGTCAATCACAGCGTTACATGTTTACATTCATTGGTCAATCACAGCGTTACATGTTACATTCATTGGTCAATCATAGTGTTACATGTGTACATTCATTGGTCAATCACAGCGTTACATGTTATATTCATTGGTCAATCATAGTGTTACATGTTTACATTCATTGGTCAATCACAGTGTTACATGTTTACATTCATTGGTCAATCACAGTGTTACATGTTTACATTCATTGGTCAATCACAGTGTTACATGTTTACATTCATTGGTCAATCACAGCGTTACATGTTTACATTCATTGGTCAATCACAGCGTTACATGTTTACATTCATTGGTCAATCACAGCGTTACATGTTACATTCATTGGTCAATCATAGTGTTACATGTTTACATTCATTGGTCAATCACAGCGTTACATGTTACATTCATTGGTCAATCATAGTGTTACATGTTTACATTCATTGGTCAATCACAGTGTTACATGTTTACATTCATTGGTCAATCACAGTGTTACATGTTTACATTCATTGGTCAATCACAGTGTTACATGTTTACATTCATTGGTCAATCACAGTGTTACATGTTTACATTCATTGGTCAATCACAGTGTTACATGTTTACATTCATTGGTCAATCATAGTGTTACATGTTTACATTCATTGGTCAATCACAGCGTTACATGTTACATTCATTGGTCAATCATAGTGTTACATGTTTACATTCATTGGTCAATCACAGTGTTACATGTTTACATTCAATGGTCAATCACAGTGTTACATGTTTACATTCATTGGTCAATCACAGTGTTACATGTTTACATTCATTGGTCAATCATAGTGTTACATGTTTACATTCATTGGTCAATCACAGTGTTACATGTTTACATTCATTGGTCAATCACAGTGTTACATGTTTACATTCATTGGTCAATCACAGTGTTACATGTTTACATTCATTGGTCAATCACAGTGTTACATGTTTACATTCATTGGTCAATCACAGTGTTACATGTTTACATTCATTGGTCAATCATAGTGTTACATGTTTACATTCATTGGTCAATCACAGTGTTACATGTTTACATTCATTGGTCAATCACAGCGTTACATGTTTACATTCATTGGTCAATCACAGTGTTACATGTTTACATTCATTGGTCAATCACAGTGTTACATGTTTACATTCATTGGTCAATCACAGCGTTACATGTTTACATTCATTGGTCAATCACAGTGTTACATGTTTACATTCATTGGTCAATCACAGCGTTACATGTTTACATTCATTGGTCAATCACAGCGTTACATGTTTACATTCATTGGTCAATCACAGCGTTACATGTTTACATTCATTGGTCAATCACAGTGTTACATGTTTACATTCATTGGTCAATCACAGTGTTACATGTTTACATTCATTGGTCAATCACAGCGTTACATGTTTACATTCATTGGTCAATCACAGCGTTACATGTTTACATTCATTGGTCAATCACAGCGTTACATGTTTACATTCATTGGTCAATCACAGTGTTACATGTTTACATTCATTGGTCAATCACAGTGTTACATGTTTACATTCATTGGTCAATCACAGCGTTACATGTTTACATTCATTGGTCAATCACAGTGTTACATGTTTACATTCATTGGTCAATCACAGCGTTACATGTTTACATTCATTGGTCAATCACAGCGTTACATGTTTACATTCATTGGTCAATCACAGCGTTACATGTTTACATTCATTGGTCAATCACAGCGTTACATGTTTACATTCATTGGTCAATCACAGCGTTACATGTTTACATTCATTGGTCAATCACAGCGTTACATGTTTACATTCATTGGTCAATCACAGCGTTACATGTTTACATTCATTGATCAATCACAGTGTTACATGTTTACATTCATTGGTCAATCACAGCTTTACATGTTTACATTCATTGGTCAATCACAGCGTTACATGTTTACATTCATTGGTCAATCACAGCGTTACATGTTTACATTCATTGGTCAATTACAGCGTTACATGTTTACATTCATTGGTCAATCACAGCGTTACATGTTTACTTTCATTGGTCAATCACAGCGTTACATGTTTACATTCATTGGTCAATCACAGCGTTACATGTTTACATTCATTGGTCAATCACAGCGTTACATGTTTACATTCATTGGTCAATCACAGCGTTACATGTTTACATTCATTGGTCAATCATAGTGTTACATGTTTACATTCATTGGTCAATCATAGTGTTACATGTTTACATTCATTGGTCAATCACAGCGTTACATGTTTACATTCATTGGTCAATCACACCGTTACATGTTTACATTCATTGGTCAATCACAGCGTTACATGTTTACATTCATTGGTCAATCACAGCGTTACATGTTTACGTTCATTGGTCAATCACAGCGTTACATGTTTACATTCATTGGTCAATCACAGCGTTACATGTTTACATTCATTGGTCAATCACAGCGTTACATGTTTACATTCATTGGTCAATCACAGCGTTACATGTTTACATTCATTGGTCAATCACAGCGTTACATGTTTACATTCATTGGTCAATCACAGTGTTACATGTTTACATTCATTGGTCAATCACAGTGTTACATGTTTACATTCACTGGTCAATCACAGCGTTACATGTTTACATTCTTTGGTCAATCACAGTGTTACATGTTTACATTCATTGGTCAATCATAGTGTTACATGTTTACATTCATTGGTCAATCACAGTGTTACATGTTTACATTCATTGGTCAATCACAGTGTTACATGTTTACATTCATTGGTCAATCACAGCGTTACATGTTTACATTCATTGGTCAATCACAGTGTTACATGTTTACATTCATTGGTCAATCACAGCGTTACATGTTTACATTCATTGGTCAATCACAGCGTTACATGTTTACATTCATTGGTCAATCACAGCGTTACATGTTTACATTCATTGGTCAATCACAGCGTTACATGTTTACATTCATTGGTCAATCACAGCGTTACATGTTTACATTCATTGGTCAATCATAGTGTTACATGTTTACATTCATTGGTCAATCATAGTGTTACATGTTTACATTCATTGGTCAATCATAGTGTTACATGTTTACATTCATTGGTCAATCATAGTGTTACATGTTTACATTCATTGGTCAATCATAGTGTTACATGTTTACATTCATTGGTCAATCATAGTGTTACATGTTTACATTCATTGGTCAATCATAGTGTTACATGTTTACATTCATTGGTCAATCACAGTGTTACATGTTTACATTCATTGGTCAATCATAGTGTTACATGTTTACATTCATTGCTCAATCACAGTGTTACATGTTTACATTCATTGGTCAATCACAGTGTTACATGTTTACATTCATTGGTCAATCATAGTGTTACATGTTTACATTCATTGGTCAATCACAGTGTTACATGTTTACATTCATTGGTCAATCACAGTGTTACATGTTTACATTCATTGGTCAATCATAGTGTTACATGTTTACATTCATTGGTCAATCACAGTGTTACATGTTTACATTCATTGGTCAATCATAGTGTTACATGTTTACATTCATTGGTCAATCACAGTGTTACATGTTTACATTCATTGGTCAATCACAGTGTTACATGTTTACATTCATTGGTCAATCATAGTGTTACATGTTTACATTCATTGGTCAATCACAGTGTTACATGTTTACATTCATTGGTCAATCACAGTGTTACATGTTTACATTCATTGGTCAATCATAGTGTTACATGTTTACATTCATTGGTCAATCATAGTGTTACATGTTTACATTCATTGGTCAATCACAGCGTTACATGTTTACATTCATTGGTCAATCATAGTGTTACATGTTTACATTCATTGGTCAATCACAGTGTTACATGTTTACATTCATTGGTCAATCATAGTGTTACATGTTTACATTCATTAGTCAATCATAGTGTTACATGTTTACATTCATTGGTCAATCATAGTGTTACATGTTTACATTCATTGGTCAATCATAGTGTTACATGTTTACATTCATTGGTCAATCACAGTGTTACATGTTTACATTCATTGGTCAATCACAGTGTTACATGTTTACATTCATTGGTCAATCATAGTGTTACATGTTTACATTCATTGGTCAATCACAGCGTTACATGTTTACATTCATTGGTCAATCATAGTGTTACATGTTTACATTCATTGGTCAATCACAGTGTTACATGTTTACATTCATTAGTCAATCACAGTGTTACATGTTTACATTCATTGGTCAATCATAGTGTTACATGTTTACATTCATTGGTCAATCATAGTGCTACATGTTTACATTCATTGGTCAATCATAGTTTTACATGTTTACATTCATTGGTCAATCACAGTGTTACATGTTTACATTCATTGGTCAATCATAGTGTTACATGTTTACATTCATTGGTCAATCATAGTGTTACATGTTTACATTCATTGGTCAATCACAGCGTTACATGTTTACATTCATTGGTCAATCATAGTGTTACATGTTTACATTCATTGGTCAATCACAGTGTTACATGTTTACATTCATTGGTCAATCATAGTGTTACATGTTTACATTCATTGGTCAATCACAGTGTTACATGTTTACATTCATTGGTCAATCATAGTGTTACATGTTTACATTCATTGGTCAATCATAGTGTTACATGTTTACATTCATTGGTCAATCACAGTGTTACATGTTTACATTCATTGGTCAATCACAGTGTTACATGTTTACATTCTATGGTCAATCATAGTGTTACATGTTTACATTCATTGGTCAATCATAGTGTTACATGTTTACATTCATTGGTCAATCACAGCATTACATGTTTACATTCATTGGTCAATCATAGTGTTACATGTTTACATTCATTGGTCAATCACAGTGTTACATGTTTACATTCATTGGTCAATCATAGTGTTACATGTTTACATTCATTGGTCAATCATAGTGTTACATGTTTACATTCATTGGTCAATCATAGTGTTACATGTTTACATTCATTGGTCAATCATAGTGTTACATGTTTACATTCATTGGTCAATCACAGTGTTACATGTTTACATTCATTGGTCAATCATAGTGTTACATGTTTACATTCATTGGTCAATCACAGTGTTACATGTTTACATTCATTGGTCAATCATAGTGTTACATGTTTACATTCATTGGTCAATCATAGTGTTACATGTTTACATTCATTGGTCAATCACAGCGTTACATGTTTACATTCATTGGTCAATCATAGTGTTACATGTTTAAATTCATTGGTCAATCACAGTGTTACATGTTTACATTCATTGGTCAATCATAGTGTTACATGTTTACATTCATTGGTCAATCATAGTGTTACATGTTTACATTCATTGGTCAATCATAGTGTTACATGTTTACATTCATTGGTCAATCATAGTGTTACATGTTTACATTCATTGGTCAATCATAGTGTTACATGTTTACATTCATTGGTCAATCATAGTGTTACATGTTTACATTCATTGGTCAATCATAGTGTTACATGTTTACATTCATTGGTCAATCACAGTGTTACATGTTTACATTCATTGGTCAATCATAGTGTTACATGTTTACATTCATTGCTCAATCACAGTGTTACATGTTTACATTCATTGGTCAATCACAGTGTTACATGTTTACATTCATTGGTCAATCATAGTGTTACATGTTTACATTCATTGGTCAATCACAGTGTTACATGTTTACATTCATTGGTCAATCACAGTGTTACATGTTTACATTCATTGGTCAATCATAGTGTTACATGTTTACATTCATTGGTCAATCACAGTGTTACATGTTTACATTCATTGGTCAATCATAGTGTTACATGTTTACATTCATTGGTCAATCACAGTGTTACATGTTTACATTCATTGGTCAATCACAGTGTTACATGTTTACATTCATTGGTCAATCATAGTGTTACATGTTTACATTCATTGGTCAATCACAGTGTTACATGTTTACATTCATTGGTCAATCACAGTGTTACATGTTTACATTCATTGGTCAATCATAGTGTTACATGTTTACATTCATTGGTCAATCATAGTGTTACATGTTTACATTCATTGGTCAATCACAGCGTTACATGTTTACATTCATTGGTCAATCATAGTGTTACATGTTTACATTCATTGGTCAATCACAGTGTTACATGTTTACATTCATTGGTCAATCATAGTGTTACATGTTTACATTCATTAGTCAATCATAGTGTTACATGTTTACATTCATTGGTCAATCATAGTGTTACATGTTTACATTCATTGGTCAATCATAGTGTTACATGTTTACATTCATTGGTCAATCACAGTGTTACATGTTTACATTCATTGGTCAATCACAGTGTTACATGTTTACATTCATTGGTCAATCATAGTGTTACATGTTTACATTCATTGGTCAATCACAGCGTTACATGTTTACATTCATTGGTCAATCATAGTGTTACATATTTACATTCATTGGTCAATCACAGTGTTACATGTTTACATTCATTAGTCAATCACAGTGTTACATGTTTACATTCATTGGTCAATCATAGTGTTACATGTTTACATTCATTGGTCAATCACAGTGTTACATGTTTACATTCATTGGTCAATCATAGTGCTACATGTTTACATTCATTGGTCAATCATAGTTTTACATGTTTACATTCATTGGTCAATCACAGTGTTACATGTTTACATTCATTGGTCAATCATAGTGTTACATGTTTACATTCATTGGTCAATCATAGTGTTACATGTTTACATTCATTGGTCAATCACAGCGTTACATGTTTACATTCATTGGTCAATCATAGTGTTACATGTTTACATTCATTGGTCAATCACAGTGTTACATGTTTACATTCATTGGTCAATCATAGTGTTACATGTTTACATTCATTGGTCAATCACAGTGTTACATGTTTACATTCATTGGTCAATCATAGTGTTACATGTTTACATTCATTGGTCAATCATAGTGTTACATGTTTACATTCATTGGTCAATCACAGTGTTACATGTTTACATTCATTGGTCAATCATAGTGTTACATGTTTACATTCATTGGTCAATCATAGTGTTACATGTTTACATTCATTGGTCAATCACAGTGTTACATGTTTACATTCTATGGTCAATCATAGTGTTACATGTTTACATTCATTGGTCAATCATAGTGTTACATGTTTACATTCATTGGTCAATCACAGCATTACATGTTTACATTCATTGGTCAATCATAGTGTTACATGTTTACATTCATTGGTCAATCACAGTGTTACATGTTTACATTCATTGGTCAATCATAGTGTTACATGTTTACATTCATTGGTCAATCATAGTGTTACATGTTTACATTCATTGGTCAATCACAGTGTTACATGTTTACATTCATTGGTCAATCATAGTGTTACATGTTTACATTCATTGGTCAATCATAGTGTTACATGTTTACATTCATTGGTCAATCACAGTGTTACATGTTTACATTCATTGGTCAATCATAGTGTTACATGTTTACATTCATTGGTCAATCACAGTGTTACATGTTTACATTCATTGGTCAATCATAGTGTTACATGTTTACATTCATTGGTCAATCATAGTGTTACATGTTTACATTCATTGGTCAATCACAGCGTTACATGTTTACATTCATTGGTCAATCATAGTGTTACATGTTTACATTCATTGGTCAATCACAGTGTTACATGTTTACATTCATTGGTCAATCATAGTGTTACATGTTTACATTCATTGGTCAATCATAGTGTTACATGTTTACATTCATTGGTCAATCACAGTGTTACATGTTTACATTCATTGGTCAATCATAGTGTTACATGTTTACATTCATTGGTCAATCACAGTGTTACATGTTTACATTCATTGGTCAATCACAGCGTTACATGTTTACATTCATTGGTCAATCATAGTGTTACATGTTTACATTCATTGGTCAATCACAGCGTTACATGTTTACATTCATTGGTCAATCATAGTGTTACATGTTTACATTCATTGGTCAATCATAGTGTTACATGTTTACATTCATTGGTCAATCACAGTGTTTCATGTTTACATTCATTGGTCAATCATAGTGTTACATGTTTACATTCATTGGTCAATCACAGTGTTACATGTTTACATTCATTGGTCAATCATAGTGTTACATGTTTACATTCATTGGTCAATCATAGTGTTACATGTTTACATTCATTGGTCAATCACAGCGTTACATGTTTACGTTCATTGGTCAATCATAGTGTTACATGTTTACATTCATTGGTCAATCACAGTGTTACATGTTTACATTCATTGGTCAATCATAGTGTTACATGTTTACATTCATTGGTCAATCATAGTGTTATATGTTTACATTCATTGGTCAATCATAGTGTTACATGTTTACATTCATTGGTCAATCATAGTGTTACATGTTTACATTCATTGGTCAATCACAGTGTTACATGTTTACATTCATTGGTCAATCACAGTGTTACATGTTTACATTCATTGGTCAATCATAGTGTTACATGTTTACATTCATTGGTCAATCACAGTGTTACATGTTTACATTCATTGGTCAATCATAGTGTTACATGTTTACATTCATTGGTCAATCATAGTGTTACATGTTTACATTCATTGGTCAATCACAGTGTTACATGTTTACATTCATTGGTCAATCATAGTGTTACATGTTTACATTCATTGGTCAATCACAGTGTTACATGTTTACATTCATTGGTCAATCATAGTGTTACATGTTTACATTCATTGGTCAATCATAGTGTTACATGTTTACATTCATTGGTCAATCACAGTGTTACATGTTTACATTCATTGGTCAATCACAGTGTTACATGTTTACATTCATTGGTCAATCATAGTGTTACATGTTTACATTCATTGGTCAATCATAGTGTTACATGTTTACATTCATTGGTCAATCACAGTGTTACATGTTTACATGCATTGGTCAATCACAGTGTTACATGTTTACATTCATTGGTCAATCACAGTGTTACATGTTTACATTCATTGGTCAATCACAGTGTTACATGTTTACATTCATTGGTCAATCACAGCGTTACATGTTTACATTCATTGGTCAATCACAGTGTTACATGTTTACATTCATTGGTCAATCACAGTGTTACATGTTTACATTCATTGGTCAATCACAGTGTTACATGTTTACATTCATTGGTCAATCATAGTGTTACATGTTTACATTCATTGGTCAATCATAGTGTTACATGTTTACATTCATTGGTCAATCACAGTGTTACATGTTTACATTCATTGGTCAATCATAGTGTTACATGTTTACATTCATTGGTCAATCATAGTGTTACATGTTTACATTCATTGGTCAATCATAGTGTTACATGTTTACATTCATTGATCAATCATAGTGTTACATGTTTACATTCATTGGTCAATCACAGTGTTACATGTTTACATTCATTGGTCAATCATAGTGTTACATGTTTACATTCATTGGTCAATCATAGTGTTACATGTTTACATTCATTGGTCAATCACAGTGTTACATGTTTACATTCATTGGTCAATCATAGTGTTACATGTTTACATTCATTGGTCAATCATAGTGTTACATGTTTACATTCATTGGTCAATCATAGTGTTACATGTTTACATTCATTGGTCAATCATAGTGTTACATGTTTACATTCATTGGTCAATCATAGTGTTACATGTCTACATTCATTGGTCAATCATAGTGTTACATGTTTACATTCATTGGTCAATCATAGTGTTACATGTCTACATTCATTGGTCAATCATAGTGTTACATGTCTATATTACATGATTTATTGTTTGTAAGATTGTCTTGAATATATAGCTGATATACTGCTTACTTACAATTAAATATTAATTACAAATAAAATAAAATAAATGAAATAAATGAAATAAGGGGGATGGCATCACGCTGCTATCAAACATTTCACGGTTTACCATTTATATTTAATGCTTATCAATAAATTACGTGGGCTTAATTATAAAATTGTATAGCAAATCTATGAAAAGGTTAAAGTCGTGTATAGAGCGCTGTCATAAATTATAGGACCGAAGTCTCATATTTGACACAGCCACGATTTGGGAATGTAAACCGGAGATCTCTTATTAAGCTAGAATCATGGAGTGGTGTAAACTTCGGATACAAACACAAGAAATCCAAATCAGAGAAAAAACCAGATGTGAACATCTCATACTGTCTAGAAGTCATATTATCTGACATTTTAATGCACGCAGGGCAGTCTTAACAGCATTATAGGCCACCGGGCAAAGCAGTGCACTGGTGCCAATGCCTACACAACCGCTCACAGGAATAAAACTGTAATTGTCGATAAAATTAAACATATATTTATTGTATTCGATACTTCCAACAAAATCAGTGTTTAAACATTAAAATACATGTTGTATACAACATACATAGATTAGTATGGGACCCCTATGATCTTGGGGCCTCCGGGCAACTGTCCAGTGTGCCCATGCGTTAAGACGGCACTGAATGCACGACAAGAACAACAATCTTTGATCAACACTAAACACTGCTTCATACGAGTTTGAACATCAGTATTAAGGCATGTTTTATTTAAAGATGAAAAAACAACATCTTTAAAAAGGAATAATGAAACGGTTTATTTTGAAATGTAACTGTATATTCATTCAATCCATTTTAAAAAATATTATTCTCGAAAGATAAAGTCTGCACAATAAAGTTTTTGGCATACCAGTTTGTATCTCACACTGTTTTATAAAATTATTGTCCGTTTAGTCATGGTTAAAGATCCCGCTTTTAAAAACACAAAGAACAACATTTCTTTAGCTTTGTTTACACAATAACAATGCCGTGTTTACCTTTTGAATTATTTCCATATCAAGGAATTTTAATTGTTTGAACCTGCAGCTGAAACGAGAAGATACAACACCACTCCACTTGTAAAGGTCTTGTCCAAACGTTAAAGATAAAGTTCATTTCTGTTGTTGCGTTTCACATTGAATCAAAAATAATCTCAAAATTGTTTACTTTTTAGATTAATTGTTGGAATTAATTTACAATTTTGAAAATGTTAATATCTCTGCAATAACACCTGTCGCGTGCAATTTCTAACGTTCTTTCACGAGTGCATGTTTACTCAGTTGAAAAACGACGTTACATGCCTTTGTATTTTCGTAAGTGAGTGACTGATTGTTGTTTAACGCCAATCGCGCATTTTCCCGGTTTTTAGTGGGGTTTGTGTTACTCGATCTTTAGTTTAATGTGTATGTTTTGTAGATCGTTGTTTGTCATTTTTATTTTGGCCATTGTGGTGTCTGTTCTTCGATTTACGGATTCTATTGACCCCTTTGGTATCTTCAAACTCTTCTTCCCCAGCTATATCATGGTGAGAGCAAGCTACATTTCGACCATGAGATGTCCCATGGTGTCCGTTTTGTATAAAACCAACACACATAGTTTGATTTTCAAATAGCTAGTTTACTGAAAAAACCCAGTCTACCGATAGATATTCCAGCAGTGTTAGACATGTCTATCTATTCAACAGTCTACCGATAGATACTCCAGCAGTGTTAGACATATCTATCTACTCAACAGTCTACCGATAGATACTCCAGCAGTGTTAGACATGTCTATCTACTCAACAGTCTACCGATAGATACTCCAGCAGTGTTAGACATGTCTATCTACTCAACAGTCTACCGATAGATACTCCAGCAGTGTTAGACATGTTTATCTACTCAACAGTCTACCGATAGATACTCCAGCAGTGTTAGACATGTCTATCTACTCAACAGTCTACCGATAGATACTCCAGCAGTGTTAGACATGTCTATCTACTCAACAGTCTACCGATAGATACTTCAGCAGTGTTAGACATGTCTATCTACTCAACAGTCTACCGATAGATACTCCAGCAGTGTTAGACATGTCTATCTACTCAACAGTCTACCAATAGATACTCCAGCAGTGTTAGACATGTCTATCTACCCAACAGTCTACAGATAGATACTCCAGCAGTGTTAGACATGTCTATCTACTCAACAGTCTACCGATAGATACTCCAGCAGTGTTAGACATGTCTATCTACTCAACAGTCTACCGATAGATACTCCAGCAGTGTTAGACATGTCTATCTACTCAACAGTCTACCGATAGATACTCCAGCAGTGTTAGACATGTCTATCTACTCAACAGTCTACCGATAGATACTCCAGCAGTGTTAGACATGTCTATCTACTCAACAGTCTACCGATAGATACTTCAGCAGTGTTAGACATGTCTATCTACTCAACAGTCTACCGATAGATACTCCAGCAGTGTTAGACATGTCTATCTACTCAACAGTCTACCAATAGATACTCCAGCAGTGTTAGACATGTCTATCTACCCAACAGTCTACCGATAGATACTCCAGCAGTGTTAGACATGTCTATCTACTCAACAGTCTACCGATAGATACTCCAGCAGTGTTAGACATGTCTATCTACTCAACAGTCTACCGATAGATACTCCAGCAGTGTTAGACATGTCTATCTACTCAACAGTCTACCGATAGATACTCCAGCAGTGTTAGACATGTCTATCTACTCAACAGTCTACCGATAGATACTCCAGCAGTGTTAGACATGTCTATCTACTCAACAGTCTACCGATAGATACTCCAGCAGTGTTAGACATGTCTATCTACTCAACAGTCTACCGATAGATACTCCAGCAGTGTTAGACATGTCTATCTACTCACAACAGTCTACCGATAGATACTCCAGCAGTGTTAGACATGTCTATCTACTCAACAGTCTACCGATAGATACTCCAGCAGTGTTAGACATGTCTATCTACTCAACAGTCTACCGATAGATACTCCAGCAGTGTTAGATATGTCTATCTACTCAGACACGGGACCGTCGTGTTCGTGATCGTATGGTAGTTGGATTTATAACTACCAATGCAATCAGTGCACCAATAAAACTGACCGCCTAGATATATAACTGAAATATTGTTGAAAGTGGCGTTAAACGCCAAAACCCTCAACCTCACCCCACTCGGACACATTATCCTGATTCCACGGTAATCAGTATTCGCTGTTACTCTTTAATGCTGCATGCCTAGTGGCCATTTCTATAGCCTTGACCCGATCGTCGCTCGAACCCACGATCTACCGCACTGGAGACGAGCACGCTTACTAGTACACCACCGATGTGGTTTTATATTCTTAAGTTATTGTCTCGTCTTGGTAACGTAACATATTTTAACAGTAAGTGCACTGTTTTATTGATCGTATCATTGTTCACAGTAACTTTACATTATTATTGTGCTTGGTCATCATTTGAGAACGGAATGGCATAAAAATGTCAGTGCCGAAAATTAAAACCTCACCATTAAATTTTAAGACCTCCATAAAACATTTGTTCGGATATTAAATGCTATGATCTTTTTAGTAGTAAATTGAATTAACTAAATATCAAGTAACAGATCATTGTTAATAAAAATAATTATTTGTTCATTAACTTTTATGACTGACTATTCTTTGTTAGATTTTTCTCCCCTGCCCAAATGTCCATATTTTTCCAGTGACAGTCAAAGGTCGTGGCTCCGATTAGCCCTCATATCTATGTAGCTTTTATATATTGCTGTACCTTTTCTCCACCTGAATGTAGCTGTAATATTGCTTGCGCTACGTTAAGCAAAATTTGATCAATCAATCAATCAATCAATCAATCAATCAATCAATCAATCAATCAATCAATCAATCAATCAATCAATCAATCAATCGATCAATCAATCAATCAATCAAGCAAGCAAGCAAGCAAGCAAGCAAGCAAGCAAGCTTTGTTCAAGCCTGGATGAGTTGATAATTCTCGTTTCGGCATCAGTGGTGTAAATGTTCGCGTGTTGGCCTTAAGTGCGTCGGGTCAAACCAAAGACTAAAATTGGTATTGCTGCTTCTTTGGGAACTTTAGTTTTATGTGTATGTTTGGTGGATCGTTATTTGTCCTTTTGTACTTTTTCTTTTGGCCATTGTGTTGTTTGTTCTTCGATTTACGGATTCTGATTACCCCTTTGGTATCTTCAAACTCTTCTTACTGGTTCACATCATGATATAGCTGGGAAAACTTGCTCATCTGACGTTAAACAACTATCACAACAATTAATAACTTATGATATGACACTAAACCACAGTTAATAGACATGTTTATATCTGGCTATCCCGCAATGACTATGATATATTATTAGGTACATGCAATTTATATAAAGTAGGAGGTTAAGGTTATTGTGTTTAACACCACTTTCAACAATATTTCAGTTATATCGTTCAAATAAAGTATGTATAAATTAAAACAACACAGATAATTTTATTTGCAAATATCGAAATAAAATACAGCATTTGAATACATGTAATTGTATTTATTTATTTTATTTGAATTTCGTATACATGTACCACATTCATTGTACGATAGCAAGGTGATGACCGTTTCACTGGTGAAGGTGGGAAATCACCGGTACCAGTAGCATGACAAATGTGACTGGTGCCTATGTATACTACAGTAGGTGTCTGATATCCAACCAGAAGAGGGCGATGAAATCATTAGGTAGCCCTGTATCCATAAAGCCATTGCAGAATAAAGTCAAATAAACATCTAAGACTAAATAGAAAATTATATATTTTTTTCATATAAATTTACAGCCTGGTAAGTTAAATACCAATCTCCATCCTTGTATAATTCTCTACCAGTGATAGCTTATGTTACATATAGATTACAGCCCGGTAAGTTAAATACCAATCTCCATCCTTGTATAATTCTCTACCAGTGATAGCTTATGTTACATATAAATTTACAGCCTGATAAGTTAAATACCAATCTCCATCCTTGTATAATTATCTACCAGTGATAGTTACAGTATTCATTGTCTCGCCATTTAAATACAAGGGTAAGATGCCTAAATTTCATTTCCCTTGTCTCTGTTTTATATTTCTTTTTTTTCTTCTTTTCTTTTTTACGCCATAGTAGTCCATATACAATAAAAATGTTAACAATATTACACTCTTGTTAGGACTGTTTAACAGTAAAAATATACATTGTATATGTATCTCCACTGATTGCGCAATTCCACGGAGCTTAAGCTTCGTCTTCGGAAGATGCCAACTGGACTTTGCTCTGGACCCACGGGACGCCGTATGTCCATCCTCTCCCTTCCCTCAAACACTCGCCATATATGTGCTTCCACATTATCAGAAGTCTGGCTACGCCACTGATAGTCTCTTGTGCTATTTTCCCTTTCGATTCGCCCTATCCCCCTTTTTTAAATACACAAACGCTAATTTAAAATGAAGAATGTGTTCGGCATGTTTCAAAGTGACACTACCACCTGTACAGAGCTATTCAATCCTATACAATACATAGTTCTGCTACATCAGTTTTATTGGTTTACTATTGAGTGGTGCTTATAAATTTTGCATAAAATAAATTCCGTGTAAAATTCGAATGTCATTCTTATTTACATCTGCAGGGAACGCATCAGGTTTTTTTAAAATGTATAAATGGATTGTTTACTTTTAGTGTGGGTATTTATGAATAGATATATCGTAAGTAATAAGTCTTTATAATCATTCATTTGACAAGTAACTAATTAAGGTACTGGTTGATTTTGTTATCGCATTAAATGAATATATGACATTTCTTTATGTTGTTCATGGACATGGCGAGAAACATTACACAATTGTTCTAAAACCCTAAATTATTGTATTTTTAAAGAAACGTTTATTTTTGAACAATATTTTGATATTTTAGACGAAAAAGATTTCTTAACTATATGTAAATTTCGAACAACAAACCATAAACTGCCAATAGAACATGGAAGATGGAATAACATACCGCGCGAAAATAGAAAATGTAATTTATGTAATTTAGAGGAAATTGGTGATGAATTCCATTATATTTTAAATTGTCCATATTTTAAGCAATATAGAGATATTTATATCAAGAAGAGATATACAAAAAGACCAATTATTATTAACTTCTTGGGGATTATGGCGTCAACAAATAGACTGAATCTGACTAATCTATGTAAATTTATACGGATCATAAATGAAAGGGTGTGTCCTCCTAGCTAACTGTTTTCCTGTGTTCTAATATTGTATATATATTGTATATATTGTATATAATTGTGTCTATGTCTTCTCTGTACCTATGTCATTTGGTGATGAGAATAAAGATAATATTATTATTATTATTATGTTTTGTAATGTTGTATTGTATTGTATTGCTTTACCCGCAAGGGTTTTATTTGCAATAAAGATTATTATTATTATTAAACGACCGTTATTTCAGTCATATTAAGATTGAGGTTATGAGTGATAAAAATCTACCTTAAAAAAAAATAATAAAAATGAAAATAAAACTAACAAAAAAAAATGACTATCCTCTTTAGGTCCTTTGGTTTACTTGTTCCCAATTTACTTTTAAATTATATGGATTTCCAATCGTTTGACTTTTAGCGAACCCGATGAAAGCAATTCCAGAAACGCGTCGCGCTCACTAAATTCAGTACCCATAACAGTGTATGCCATCTTATGTAAGTGCAGGCATCGCGATTTTTTTCGTTTGCTGTTAGCCAGCCGACCGACTCGCCCACCAAATCTACCATTGCCCAAATAATTGTATCAGGGATTTCGTTGTATTAAAATAAGCTATCTTCAAGATAAATGTAATTTTAAAAGTTGTCTACCTATCTAAATTGTTGTACTTCAAAAATGCAGATCGAATTACATCAAACCAGTATTATTCAAAGGAAAGACTTAAAAGGTGGTTTATGATGTGTCTATCGATGGACGGTTCGAATACCACGGTTAATATAGAATATAATATATATGATTGTCTTGTAAAATACCACCAACGATCATTCCGTTACGAACTGCTGTATATTAAAAGCATATACAAGTATGCCATGTGCTTGTAGAACGTCTGTTTAAGCATTTTGTTATCTCGCACAACTGTCGGCTGCAACTCTAAGGGAGAAAGGGATGGTTTTACACGCCGAGTCGGAGAAGTTGTGAGATATTTCTAGAAAATGGTTCCTAATAGGGGTAAATAGTACTGACATTGAAATTAATCCCATTAATGGATAAGTATAGTACAGAAAAAATATTCAGCATTAAAATGTGAACACGTATTATCGATATGACTGTGGTAGTGTTTGATGCGATGCACAAATCAGTTAATATAAATATAATTTCAGCTACTTCTATCATTAATTATTACATGTCAAATTATATCTATAAATAATTGAATATTGGACTCCAATAGAATCACTATTGCAATAGCATAAATTATGTTCTCATTTCCCCACACACCACGATATATAGCTGAAATACTGCTAAAGTTGGCGTTAAATCACCAACCAATCAATCAATGTTCTCATTTTGAAAATTATCAGACCGCAGATCTTTTTTTTTCCGTCTATGTTCATACTCAAACTACACCTTTTAAGAGAACAAACACAATTTTATAAACTACTTGTCTTATGGAATCACCGTCACCTATCTCTCCAGAATACATATATAAATCAATCGTAACTACTCGGCCATTGTCGCTACCCTGCAAATAACCTCGTATGCATTAGGCGTATAAATCGCACTACTTTTCACATGTCAGTTACATGAAAGTTTGATAAAGTTATATTTTAAGCAATTTTCTATATTTCAATTAAAGTTTTAATTAGTTTTGCATGATTAGATTTTACTTAGTATGTCTTCCATATTGGATTTTCGTGGACTATATTTTTGTGCCGCTTAACTTAACTTAACTTCCGGCAAACAATTTAAGAAGAATTTCTGCTATGTACGTACGAGGTTATTTGCAGGGTAGCGAGAATGGCCGAGTAGTTACGATTGTATATAAATGTGACTTTTCATTACGGGAACTCGGGATACAGTTGAAATAGGTGCATGAGGTTTTTGCATTCGCAAAATGTTTGATGTTATAAAATTGATAAATATTTGAAGCCGTCCAATCAGTAAAGGCGTTACATAAACAATTGCATTATAATTGTTATTGTTGTTTAATGCCACTGTCAACAATAATTCAGTTTTATAATGGCGTTCAGTTTTATTAACACTATAATTTTCAGAACATCCAAAATGCTAAATTCGATATTGTGCGTTAATAATTAAACGCACCATATGTATGTATATGATGCCCTTGTAAACTTGAGATATATTTGCTTTGGAGATTCTTGAATTTTTCATGATTTTCCATGCTATCTCAATAACATTATAATAAACATGTATCACAACATAGACTGACACCATTTGTAATTTTTTCCACAGCTAAATAATCACAGATATTGAGATAAGGTAAATCCAGTCTGTCGCTGTGGTACTGACAAATATTTTCCTATTGTCTTCTCTCAAAGGAATGTATTATGTTTATAAAATATGCATGTTTTTTTTATAGAGACAACTATTTTTTTTAATGTACAAAGTTAAATGTTCTTATGTCAAAAATGAGTTTTAAGCATGGAATAAGGTCGTATTTGTGAATCGAATGAAAATCCGGTTGTTGGTAGTTGAATCGCGCTGTTACATACCAAAATTTTCTACAATTTTATGGTCACTTTTTTCTGTAGCTGTTAGTTATTATGATGAGTACTGATGAAAGTTTCCAAGGTTCAAACCTGTAGAACTGTTCAACGCGTCCCCAGGTAATAGATAGGGGGTGTCCTCTCGATGGGGGTCGTCAGGAAAAATCTGACCGTTGACCATAGTGATAAAAGTGGCCAGAGAGTGCTACGCTGCCTTCACATTAAAGAACATTTTTATAGATTTCTAAACTAAGTAAACGTATTGTAAACACTATAAAGGCTAAAATTGTTCCCTCCACAACTCTCCATACTTTACCAGTTACCCAGCATTCCCTGATCGTTTCTATAAAGTTTTTATAAGTTGTTGAACTTGTTATCTTCCTGGATATAGCTAAACCGAATAATCCAGTCGTTATATTACGCTTTGCTCATCCAGCGGTAGTGCCGATAGAGGGCGCAGTATTATTCGAGTTAAGATATAACTGAAATATTGCTCGCAGGTAGTAAAGCAAATATCATTAAATCAGCCAATAGTTATTACTTAATCTCTCGTCTGCCAAAAAATGCAGGAAAAGTGTGCGAATCACACATGGTTGGCGAGACAAAGTCTGAAGTCAGCAGTTGTAATATAGAAGAAGACCATTTTTTTTTACATCTAGATTCATCATAAAATTTACTGAAAACTCTCTTTTGATATATGATCGGGACCTTTTTGAAAAAACATCAAATTTGTAAACCCCACAAAGCATGTCTTTCTTATCCTAGCCTTACGGGCTGATAAATATGTCTGGAATGACAACAAAATTAAAACTAATTTTGTAATTTCCAGCATGTCTATTTCTCTTTTTTAAATCACCCAAGCGATATAATTTACGGACACTAAAACGGCCCGACGAACAGACATATAAACCCACAATCAATTTCTAGGATAACATAATAAAGAAAATCGTTTTCCCAGAATATACTACTGTATTATCTGTGGCCCTGCAAAAAAGGGCGGTTTGTAAAGAATTTAACTACATAGGAGCGGACCGGAAAGTGAGGACAAATTTAGACTGGACCCGAGAGTGGAGAGAGGGGGTTCATAACTGTTGGTTTCAGAACATACCCTTATTCCCCATGGTAAACTATACAATAATTGTATTTTGCTTCCATGTTACAAGTTCAATTTTTCTGAAAAATGTTCCCCAAATGAAAAAGAGGGAAAACATAGTTCCCTCCCACTTATATAGTGTCTGCGTATGTGTATGGGGTAACCCCCCCTTCCCAACATCCTACGCCCATATTATCATGTGCATAAAAAATGAAGATGCATTAAAACTTTTGTGAATAGTTAAGCTTCCGTTAGCCAATCACATTACATTGATTTTGTCATTAATGGTCCATTGAACTGTCATTAACTTTAATACACCCTAATTCAGCATATGAATGTTTAATGTTACATGACAGAAAAGTTTACCAAAAATTATGCATTTATTAAGTAAACATCCTTTGGCATACAGGATATGATATATTTACAGGGTTGGATTACTCTAGTGTTTGGCCTAGTAGCATATGACGTATGCTTTTCAAAGGGGGACAAGTCATAAACACAGACAAATTTAAACAACCTTAACCTATTCGCGTTAAAGATGGACCCTAAATTAAAAAAAACCACATGGATATTAAGTCATAAATTATTTATTTGTATAGTGCAGTAATTCGTTTCTTCTTCTTCATTTACTACAGACAGATAATGCATGTCTGACACTTCGGTAAAAGTATCGTAAGGTGCCGAGTTTACCAGACATCCTACAAGTATTTAGTGCGGGCCTGTAGCATGTCATCTTCGCTAGCCAAGGGTTACGATTCGGGTCCCCCTTCTCTCCACCCTTGGCGGATCTAGAATACATTTTGAAATTCGCGCGCAATGCCACCTGGTGGTTTATCGAAGTTGCGCCCCTTAGATAGTCGTCATCGCCAGCCAATCAGAATCGTTTTGTTATACGTATGTTGGAGAAATGAAAATGGCAGCGCCCAGTGAATAAAAACTTATTTGTGATAAATTTAATTTGGAAGCACTTACTGTCAACCAAGTGAAAGTTTCAAAGCTTTGGCAGATGGGAAAGATGTTTTCATTGGAACCAAAACGGGAAGTGGCAAATCGTTGTCATACGAGAGCATTCCGGTGGCATTTTAGTTTACATTTCGTGGATAACATGTGCTCCGTGTAAAACGTCTTCTGATTGGATACGTGTACTGGTAGCCGTAACCAATGAAATATTAAAGCGCGAATCCTCAAAATGTATTCTAGATCTGCCAAGGGTGGAGAGAAGGGGGACCCGAATCGTAACCCTTGGCTAGCGAAGATGGTAGCATGTGTGCTACTTTTTATTGCAATGTTCATCCGGCACCATGGAAAGGGGGATAAATCAGCATTAGAGACATATTGATATAACAGTATTATCTCCCTTTAAATTGATGTTGAAGTCAGTTCAGAAAAAAATGCAGTGAAATCTTTATGTTTCTTAAAAATATTTAATTGAGATAACGGCATTCACTATATGAATAAGATTACGAAAAGAAAGTTTAAACAGAGAATGTTTTTATTATTATCTTGGACATTTGGAAAGAATAGCTTGAGGAGTGAGTGATTAATTCAAATTTTAGCAGAAATTTTCTCACTGGAAACGGAGGGTCAGATTATGTATTTCATTCATCTTTGCGGTCAATTATTATTTTCTATAAACTTGGACTGCATAAATATATATACATGTATATATAACAATTTTCAGGACAATAAAACATACCCCCACCCCCTCAAAAAAGGGAAAAAGTTAATTGGTTGTTTCATTATCCAAAGGATTGGTTCGTATTGTAATTGTTGGTTAATAATGTTTATCGTTTAATCTTGTTTATTTTCGATTTAAGAAATAAATAATCTTGAGGTTTGAAATAATAAAAAATATATTTATGCTTAGAAAGGTTGCTCGATACATGTGGTTGGTTTGGTTCATGGTGTTTAACGCCACTTTCAACAATATTTCAGTTATATCATTGTGGTCACTTTGTTTTTATTGGTAGAGGAAACCGGAGGACCCGGAGAAAACCGTCGACTTGTCACAAGTCACTGACATACTTGATGCATGTGGTAAACAAAATGTATAATATAAATTTGATACTGTTTTGTCGATTTTAATTAATTTTGTTTTTTGACAGTTTTATTTTTAGTTTAACAAAAAAAAGTAACAATAAAAACTTTACTTCCTCCATCGCTGAATAAAATGGATGAAGAAAATCAAAATGGCTTTGTTGGGTCATAAACTGGTGGAAATATATTAAAATCATATTTTGAAAACTGAGAGTACAACACATTTCGTACTCATTTACCTGAGTTTAACAAAGAAATCAACAATTTATAGTGTCATACCCTGGTCCTATTATTAAAGAGTTAATATTGGTATTTTGAAGTTTTAAATGATGATAAAAAGTAAATAATATGTGTAAGCATAATTATTTGACACAATTTTGTGGTTTTTTGAAATTGGTCATAATATAAAAAATAGGTAGATATCTACATTAGTACACAATACCCATCTTTGGGATAAACTTCGTCAGATACCCTCAAAGATTGAATCTGTCAACCCAATAATCTAAGAGGTTGTCAGAAAACCAAATGACTGAATAACCATATGTATTTCGATGGTATTAATGTGAGAAAGAGAGTGATTGTTGTTTAATGCCAACTCAGCAATTTTTCAGCTATATCATGTCGAGTACAAGTTATTTTTCACAATGAGATGATGATGAGGTCCGATCCGCTTTGTACTAGACCAAAACGATTAGCTGGATTTTGATAGTGCTAGTTCACTGAAACAGCAGTCCACGGGTAAACATGTCGCACCATTCGGACACATTATCCCGATTCCCACCCAGCCAGTCTTTGGCCTTTCTCCTTAATGCTGCATGCTTACCGGAGAAGCAACACATACCAATTTTATAGTCTTTGGTTTGACCTGACTGGGACTCGAACCCACGCTCTACTGCACTCGAGGCGAGCACGCTAACCATTACACCACGGAAGCGGTTAGAACAGCTTGGGGTTTACAAATTTTAATGCATGTGCCAGTTACAAAATCATATTTAAAAAGAAAATTGAAACAAAAAAAACAATTTACATTTATATTTATGAGCATGCATTTTATTGAAGAAGGCCCCCTACCACTAAAGGAGTAGTTTTAAGATTATCGGTGGTTAACATCGTTCTATTTTTTAGACAATATTTCAGTAATACTCTTCAAATTTTAGTAAAATTTGTTGTTGAAAAGTGCAGGATCAGATAGTTCATAATTGCATCTTTCAGATCAAGATATTTTTCTTTAATAAAAGTTGACGATATATTAAAAAAAAGACATGGCCCACACCTCTAAAAGTTAAATGGCCGTTCTGTTATGTCAGGAATTTCATGACTTCAAAAAACAAAACTGTACTTATTAAATTATGCTAATTTATAAAGATAATAGAAAAGGTATTTTGCGATCCAGGCTGAAACATACCAACCATTATTTATCTGATGTAATTGTAATTATTGTAAATACTAACATAAAGTGAGGTAAAGGGGGTGAATTTAGACAAATTTTGAGAAAAAAAAAAAGATTTTATTTACTTTCAAAAGGTTACACTTGCCGTTTCAAAAGTGAGGCATTTGCCTCATTTGCCTCCATTGCGCTACGGCCATGCCATGTATATGTATTGTTGAGAACTAAAGATTATATATATAATAGTTGCTATTTAACCCATTTAAAACAGGCAATCATTACGAAACAAAAACTTAAAAAAAAAAACAGTGATGCACAGCACCATTCCTTAAACAAGCCATGTTAAAAAAACAAAATATGATAATTTAATTTATGAATTGTGACATTTAGCCCCAAACAACTGTTTCATCAAAGATGTTCACACCTTTGATGTTTTGTTTCCATTAATCCATCAGGATTAAGGACAGGTAGACGTGTTAATCTAATTATCTTCCACAATCTACATGGATTAACATGTAAATTTAATAATTAGTTGATCAAAAGTCCGGTGATAACACCTTTTCTTCCACACTAACCATATTTCTATTGTTATTTTCCAATGCTGTTCCGTATCATTAAAGATTTAAGCGATAATTTTTAAATGAGTAATTTCAAAGAGTAGAAATTAAATTTAAAATACAGGTATAGTAGTATATCTCAGGGTAAAATTACTCCCATTGAAAAATAATTGATAATTCTTTATAAATAGAACATGAAAATATAGAAAGGGTATTATATTTTATTGATAAGTGACCATTGTGAGTGTATTATGTGATAGAACATCAACAAATCCCTATTTACAATATTCAATATTTATATTTTTCTGGATATTAAATTTATTTGAAGACATTATTATTCAAATACCAAGGTAAGAATTAAAACTTAAGTAAATATTATTTACATGTTCGGTTGGGACTATAAAAATATTTCTGTTCTGCCAACTTTTCATAATTTCATTTAAAAAAACAAGTTTGTTATTATTAATATAATAAATGACTCGAAGTTGACCACTGAAAATGTATAATATGAGAAATGATGTGGACAAGCATTTATTTCTGTAAAAACATTGATAATTAAAACTAGTCTCATACATTTTACACTTTTAACGATAACATTTCCCCTTCTTTTTTTTAAAGATAATATTTCCTTAGTTACTTGGTTTTTTTTCTTTCCGTTTGCATATTTGCTTTTTTTTTGCATATTATTTACAACCTCTGTTGAAAAAATATTTCTGTTCTTTCAACTTACAAATTTCTTGTTTTAAATAGAGGAGAATTGGGTTGATACAACTAGCTTAAAGCCGCCACTTTTTATTTAAGTGCTTGCATCAAGCCAGGATATTGGATGGTTATGTATACATATGTTAGGGATTGGGATGTTGTCTCTGTTTCTTTGATTTTTTCTAATACATTTTTGAACTGTTCCAACAGTGTGGTATATTTTTGAACTGTTCCAACAGTGTGGTATATTTTTGAACTGTTCCAACAGTGTGGTATATTTTTTGTTTTCTTCTTTTGTTTAGTTTGTGTTGTTGTTTTTTCATTTTATGGGTTATAATTTGTATTTCCTGTTCAATACTTTATTGACAATTATGGCATAATCATATAAATTTATCATTAGTGACACCAGAAGCCAAAGTATTAAATTTCATCGCTAATCCAAAGGGACATAATCCATGATTGTTAAAATTCTTTACTCGGATTAAAAGCTTCTTCGGAGAAGTTAAGCCCTAATACAAACACTATCGATGGTCTGTTTAGTTACACCTCCAAATAAAAATGTTTGTTTAACTAATGTGTGGTAGGTTAATTCCATAAAATGTAATGTTTTCTCAAAGATTATTTATTTTTGTTTCTTGTTTTCCCATCAGATTTAAAAGGTGTCAAATGCTGACACGTTTTGTCACACTATTGTATAAGTAAAGTTCTATATTTTACAGATTTATAAATATTGAGATTCACGGATAGTATACAATTAGCAGAGAGTTCACAGTGCTGTTAGAGCTGTCCTTATTAACACATTTCAGTAAGTTTCGTTCGTTTTCATAACAATTTTTTTAGATCTTCGAAACTACTTCACGACATGTTCGTTGTATATTTTTAAAACTGAATGAACTGGAATAAAAAATGCAAATTAGTGTAGTATTGTTAATTTCATTGTTTTTTTGTGTTTTTTTTTTTTAGAAAATTTACACTGATTGAAGGAACACTCGAATTGTGTGTGTTTTATTTGTTAGAATAATACAATTAAATAGGAAATACATTTTTGTCATAAACGATTTTGCAAACACTTATTAATATTCATTTAACCAACAGTGTTTCAGAGTGAGATTTTTAGCTGACAATTTTTTGTTACTATCCTCAACAGGATTCGAACACTCACCGTTGGTACACCACAGCACCGCGGATGATTCGCTTAGAATAATGACGAACCATTTAGTTCCCTCGGCCACTGCACAAAAATATATATTTCAATGAACAACATTTTCTTAATGCTATTTTGAACTAACGTTATCACATTATATTTTTAGCAAGAAATTAATGAAATATATATATGAAGAGTTGTTTTTGATATATATCTTTACTCTTAAAAGAGAAAGAATTGAGTGTTTCATGCCACTTTCAACAAAATTTCAGTTATATCGTGGCAGTCAGTTGTTGAAAATACTATCACAGTCAACATATAAGATACAACACAAACTTTTGTATACTGTTTAAAAATTATTTGAAATACTTTTTTTTATCTATATTATTATATTTCTTTTTCAGTTGTGTTTGTTGCAGAACTGACTAAATGACTGTATACTGAAGATGATTTACTTTCTTTTTTGTGTCTCGTTGCTTGGTGTCGTCTGCCTTGCAGAAAATGTCATTCGTTTTCACCTTTTAGAAGAACTTCCCGTTGGGACAATGATTGGGAACGTGGCCATCGAAAGCGGAATAAGAACCAACTTGACAGACGGCGAATTCAGCCGTCTTCGTTACAGCTTATTAGATCAGTCCAAGATGAGATCGCTTTTCACGATTCATGAATCAACTGGGAATTTGTTGATTAAGGATATAATCGACAGAGAGACTCAGTGCATATTTTTGGTTCGATGTGTGTTAAGCTTTGATGTTGCTATACATTCTACCAACCCACAAATATTTGAAATTTACACCATTGAAATAACCATTGAAGACAGGAACGACAACTCTCCCAAATTTCTATCTGAGAGCATGACCCTGCAAATTCATGAATCCACATTAATAGGAACAACGTTTGGTGTGGATGAAGCTATCGATATTGATTCAACATTGAACAATACGGTTAAAAAATACGAACTTGTTACTGGACAAGAATATTTTGGAATAAACGCTACCAATGATTTAGAAGAACGATTCTTATTAAAATTAATTTTGCTAAAACAGCTAGACAGAGAGGATAAAGATACGTTTAAATTAAAGGTTTTGGCAAAAGATGGCGGAGATCCCGTTAGAACTGGAACGTTGACCATTAATATAATGGTAGAAGACGACAATGACAATACGCCTGTGTTTGAACAAGAATCGTATGCAATAAGTATCAAAGAAGGAACAAGGAGCCAAACCCCCCTTTTAGCGGTCACTGCTCACGATAAAGACATCGGCAACAACGGAGAAGTTACTTATAGATTTAATTCTAGACAATTTAATATTGAACAAATTTCACAAATATTTTCAATTAATGAGAAAACTGGTGTAATTTATGTGTTAAATGATGTTATTTACGGAAAACAAAATATTTACGAAATTAGTGTCGAGGCGAGTGATAAGGGATCTCAACCCCGGACTTCGTATGCTTCTGTTACGATTACGATACTGGATACTGTGAATAATAAACCGGAAGTACATATTAACTTTCTTGTTCCCGCCAATGACAGCTTTGTTAGTCTTTCCGAAACAGCAGACGTTGGTACCGTAATAGCGCACGTGACAGTTGGAGATGCCGACTCAGGACCGAATGGACAGGTGATATGTGCAATTACAAACGATTATGTTGCATTACAAAATATTTCAGGAAAACCTGGTTATCTTATCGTGCTAAAACGAGAATTTGACCGTGAATCGAAACAAGAACATTATATATCTGTAACCTGCTCTGACAATGGAACACCAAAGTTAAGTACATCGAAAAGCTTCATAATTCAAGTTTTAGATGAAAATGACAACGAACCACAGTTTACACAAGTGACTTATTCAACGGTTATTGACGAGAACAATGAACGTGGTGCATCTGTTTTAAAAGTTTCAGCAACTGACTCCGACGTATGGCCAAATGATGCTATCCACTACGTATTAACTGAAAACCATGGAAACTTGTTTTCAATTGATTCATCAACAGGCGTCATAACAGCCAATCAAATTCTAGACAGAGAAAAGCAAGATGAATACAGATTTACAGTTCTGGCAATAGATAATGGTAGTCCTGCCTTGACGGGCACGGCCGTTGTTGCTATTGTACTCCGAGATGTTAATGACAAGATGCCAGAATTTGATGTTCCATTTTTTCAGTTCTTCATAAAGGAAAATTTACCGTCTGACACTCTAATCGGAATAGTGAATGCACATGATGACGATATAGGAATCAACAAAAAGATTGTCTTTTCGTTATTGCAAAATCATAGTGAAGACGTGCCTTTCTCTGTTAGTTCTAATGGAGAAATAAAAGCCACCACTGCTTTTGACCGGGAAGAAGACAGCAGTTTTATTTTTGAAATAGTGGCAACTGACCAAGGATTACCTCCCTTATCATCAACAATCTTTGTTAGAGTATTTATTATAGACGAAAACGACAACAAACCCGCCATCACGCATCCAAACAGTATAAACAGTACAATAATCGTGTCATACTCGCATGTTGCAGGGACCTACCTTACCACAATAAAAGCATCCGATGCTGATGAAAATGGACAGAACAGCCTTCTTTATTTCGAACTTGTGACAGGAAACGAAGATGACATTTTGTCAATCGGTAAAACATCTGGAAAGATATATCTAAAGAGACCATACGAAGCAAAATCGACCAATATGAAAACTTTAACAGTAAGAGTGTCAGACAATGGTAAACCCTCTTTAAATACGACCCAGACTTTTAATCTTGTGATGAAGTATGTCGAATCAAATGCAGTATCGTCTCTGATTTCAGGAACTTCTGGAAATAAAAATGTTATCATCTCCATAGCTGTAGTGTCCATGACTTTGATTATATCAGGAGCATTGATAGCAATCATATGTATACTGCGGCGCAGTGAACAGATAAGAAAGAAATTCATAGCGGAGCACGAAAAACAAAAATATATAGTTCCGGAACCTTTAAAGCAATTTGAAATAAATTTACAAAATAAGATGAACTTGAAAGAAAATATATCATACCCCGAATCTCTACCAGACAAAGGCAAGGACATTCATTCTAGCTACGACGAAGATTTAGATAATATGGAGTTATATAATTCATTTAGTACATCGGTTTTCACAGATACTTTACCAGGTCTGGAGGTAGGTACCAATGTATATTTGTGTATGCATACGGGTATTTCATTAATGTGACTGAAAGCACAGTCACTTGAAGTTTAAAAAATTAGGGAAAAAAGTAAGAAAAACTTCGAAAAATTTTGGTCATCTTTATAATAAATAGATGACCAACATTTTTCGAAGTTTTTCTTATTTTTTTCCCTAATTTTTGAAACTTCAAGTGACTGCTGAAAGTAGTTATGGTTATTCTTAAATGTTTGACCTTGAAAATGGACATCAAGTAAAAGGTCAAGTTCAAGGTTTTAACCTTTGCGGCTTGTGTACACTATTCTTAAACAAGAAAATTTGAGAAATGGTAGAGGTGCAACTTGCAATGAGTTTTTTTTATCATTTTGTAGAAATTATGTCTATTTAAATGAAAGGACATTTGAAAATCATGCGGTCATAAGTTAATGGTTAGGGTTATAGTGTTTAATGCCACTTTCAACAATATTTCAGTTATATCATGGCGGTCAGTTTTATTGGTGGAGGACATACGTCAAAGTAATCGCATTTGTTTTGCATATTTAATAATGCTAGAATATGATATTGATAAAGTACTTTACTAATGTATGCACTATATCAAGAACGAAGGGTATAACCAGTGTAGAGTTACAACCAAGATGTACATCGAGAACCAAGTCTCTTTTTTCACTTACAACCAAGATGTACCTCGAGAACCAAGTCTCTTTTTTCACTTACAACCAAGATGTACCTCGAGAACCAAGTCTCTTTTTCCACTTACAACCAAGATGTACCTCGAGAACCAAATCTCTTTTTCCACTTACAACCAAGATGTACCTCGAGAACCAAGTCTCTTTTTCTACTTACAACCAAGATGTATCGCGGATAGGGATATTAAAATAACATCTCATCAATTGAAAACGGGAATAGAAAAGAATTTCTTTTAACTTTAGACTTGAATCATGTCTTTATACTTTAATTTTCTTTTTCAGAAACCAGGACAGAGTATGAACGATCACAGAATTATCAAGAGATATTCATTAAAGCACGTACTTTCTGATGAACGGGTAAGGTTTTTCAGTTTTTCCATCTATTGTGAATTGTGCACATTGATATGGTATTCTCACATATATACACATTACCGGTATTGTTATTATAACCACGTTTGCTGCATTGAATATGTTGACTGGTAAGATACTGATTAACATAAATTTGTACAATATTTCAGCTTTAGCATGACGACTTTAACCATGTAAATTGTAAAGTTTGCACCGACAGAAGTACATGTAATGCAAATAACATTTGGACCAAAAGAAGTAATGCAATTAAAAGTTTGCACCAACAGAAGTAATGCAAAATAAAGTTTGCACCAACAGAAATAATGCAATACTCTTTTAACTGCAATGTGAGTTATACATCTCTATCTAAGTCTCTAAGAAAACTACATAGAATCAATCATTTGTTTCCATCCAAAAACATGTGTCCAAATAAATAACATGTTTATTTTTTCATATTTTCAGATATCTGGTATTCATAGTTTAGATGAAGTTAGTGAGATTTCTGAAGAAGTGAATAGTGCTATATCAGATAGTGGTCGTGGTAGTAGTGACCCAGATATAACTAACAATTCAAACTATTTTTGTAAGTATATTGTAAAACAATTAATAACTTTATTGGCAAGTTACTTCTATATAGATCAAGAAAACTTTGAAGATTATGATATCAAGTGGTAATCAGGAGCTGTAAATCGACCAATAAAAATACCAAAACTGACCCCAAAAACAAAGACAATAAGACAAAAATGATCTACAAAGCACTATACAGAAAACTAAAGATTCAGAAATATACCCCCCCCCCCCACACACACACAAAAACCGGGGAACGCAGGTGATCCGGACGGGTCAGCAAATCCTGCTCCATTTGTTTTTTAACTTTGTAGCTGTTTGTTTTCTCCTTCGACTTTTAGAAATACTGTCTTTTTTGTCTTTTAAGCGATTCTACAATGTAGTAATTCAATATTCATTTTTAAATCTCTCATTTCAGATACCAACAAAATCGAGCTGAAACAAAAACCGGAAGTCAAAGGGAGACAATCTGTCAGGTTTGCACAAACTAAGCAAGAAGAAGAGACATTTGAACAAAGAACATCTGAACAGAAGTATTATGGATTTGTGGACAGACCTAACAATTATCAGAATGATTTAAAAATCGTGCGATTTAATGAAGAAGGCCAGTTCTGTGTAGAGACCTCTTCATTTGTGTAGAAAGATGACAAAAACAAGTTTAGTTTTAAGAGCACACAACTATACCAACAGTTAATATACAAAGATGTTACGGGGCCATCGTGGTCCTATGGTAGTTGAATTTACAACTACCTGTTCAATCAGTGCCTATCACCACTAACATTGTGAGTTTGAGCCCCATTCATGGCAAGGTGTACTCGATACAACATTATTTGATTATCAGTGACTTGCGACAGGTCGGAGGTTTTCTCTGGGTACTCTAGTTTTCTCCACCAATAAAACTGACCACCACGACATAACTGCAATATTGCTGCTGAAAGTGGCGTTAAACACCATAAACCAAACAAAACCAACAAAGATGTTATGCCAAAGATTTGCTTACTGATGTACATGTTTCTTTCTGTGTAATGAATGCTGGATCTTATTTTTTGTCAAAGAATTAATTTCTCTTTAATTAGGGGAAAAGAATCCATAATTAAAAGTGTATATATTTTCCCAATTACTGCATGATCCTAAAATATCAATCTGTAATTGTTATTTTTACTTGCATTTCCAATGAAAAAAATCTACTGTGCTAAAAACTCTTTTTTTTTTACCAGATTGTACATTTATCAAAGATAAGTTATTTTTGCAGACAGGATAAGTTATTTTGTTATGTATTTGTGTTATAATTGTTATTCTTGCCTAACATTTATTGATTTAACAAATATTAAAAAAAATATATCAAAATACTAGTATATTGTTTAATTGTTCTGTGTATAACTCACTGTGTATCATAGAGGCTACTGTGTATACCTTATTATTAATGGTACATCATATTTCTTGGGTCATTTTTAACCGCGAAATTAAGAACTCAACGAATATGTGTGACCATATACATATATATCTACTTATATTGTTGAGATACACGAATTTAAGTATATAAGAAAATGAAAATTTTCCTCACACCATGAAAATTGGCAACCACGAATTTCATACAAATCGGAAGATATACTTTATATGCAATGAACACCGGAAGGGTTCCAATCTAAAGGTAGGGTTCCAATCTAAAGGTACGAAGAATTAAAAATGTGGTAGTATTGCTTCTCATACCTATTGGTAGATATAACATATATGATTTAACACTGTCACCGTGGACATCCTTGCTGTTCTGAATGTCAATATATATAATTTGATATTTAATGCCAAATGAACAGTTTTTCAGCTATATGATGGCGAGAACAAGTCACATTCGATGAGATGATGTCAGCTTTGTACTTGACCAACACAATGAGTTGGATTTTTATAGTGTTAGCTCATTGAAAACAGTCCGTTGGTAGACATGTCGTTCCACTCGGACACATTATCCTGATTCCGAGCTAACTAGTATGTGCTCTTACTCCTTAACGCTGTGTGCGTAGCAGATAAGCAACAAATAAGAATTGTATAGTCTTTGGTTTCACACCACCGGGACTCGAACCCACGATCTACCGCACTCGAAGCGAGCACACCAACCATTATAAAACCGATGTCGTCTATTGTGTATTTTACGAGTGGCTGGAACATGTTCTGTTATATTGCGCTCTTGTTAATATTTGGTATCCTTTCGTCTCGATATTACATTGTCTATTGTTTTCCGACCAGATTATGCTTCATGTGTCGGTGGTTGCACACCATTTGAACGGTGAATTTGATAGAAGTTTCTGTTATAACTAGATCGTCTACGTCTAACGACACGAATTTATCTGGCTTGTTTTTAAAAGTTATTCTATGACTTCTACTTCTACTTCTACTTCTACTTCTACTTCTACTTCTACTTCTACTTCTATGTCTACTTCTACTTCTACTTCTACTTCTACTTCTACTTCTTCTTCTACTTCTACTTCTACTTCTACTTCTACTTCTTCTTCTTCTTCTACTTCTACTTCTACTTCTACTTCTACTTCTACTTCTATGTCTACTTCTACTTCTACTTCTACTTCTACTTCTACTTCTTCTTCTACTTCTACTTCTTCTTCTACTTCTACTTCTACTTCTACTTCTTCTTCTACTTCTACTTCTTCTTCTACTTCTACTTCTACTTCTACTTCTACTTCTTCTTCTACTTCTACTTCTACTTCTTCTTCTACTTCTACTTCTTCTTCTTCTTCTACTTCTACTTCTACTTCTACTTCTACTTCTACTTCTATGTCTACTTCTTCTTCTACTTCTACTTCTACTTCTACTTACTTCTACTTCTTCTTCTACTTCTACTTCTACTTCTACTTCTACTTCTACTTCTACTTCTTCTTCTACTTCTACTTCTACTTCTACTTCTTCTTCTACTTCTACTTCTACTTCTACTTCTACTTCTACTTCTTCTTCTACTTCTACTTCTTCTTCTACTTCTACTTCTACTTCTACTTCTACTTCTACTTCTACTTCTTCTTCTACTTCTACTTCTACTTCTACTTCTACTTCTACTTCTACTTCTACTTCTTCTTCTACTTCTACTTCTACTTCTTCTTCTTCTTCTACTTCTACTTCTACTTCTACTTCTACTTCTACTTCTACTTCTACTTCTACTTCTTCTTCTACTTCTACTTCTACTTCTACTTCTACTTCTTCTTCTACTTCTACTTCTACTTCTACTTCTACTTCTACTTCTTCTTCTACTTCTACTTCTACTTCTACTTCTACTTCTATGTCTACTTCTACTTCTACTTCTACTTCTACTTCTACTTCTACTTCTACTTCTACTTCTACTTCTACTTCTATGTCTACTTCTACTTCTACTTCTACTTCTACTTCTACTTCTACTTCTACTTCTACTTCTTCTTCTACTTCTACTTCTACTTCTACTTCTACTTCTACTTCTTCTTCTACTTCTACTTCTACTTCTACTTCTACTTCTACTTCTTCTTCTACTTCTACTTCTTCTTCTACTTCTACTTCTACTTCTACTTCTACTTCTACTTCTACTTCTACTACTACGTCTACTTCTACGTCTACTTCTACTTCTACTTCTACTTCTACTTCTTCTTCTACTTCTACTACTACGTCTACTTCTACGTCTACTTCTACTTCTACTTCTACTTCTACTTCTACTTCTACTTCTACTTCTACTTACTTCTACTTCTTCTTCTACTTCTACTTCTACTTCTACTTCTACTTCTACTTCTTCTTCTACTTCTTCTTCTACTTCTACGTCTACTTCTTCTTCTACTTCTATGTCTACTTCTACTTCTACTTCTACTTCTACTACTTCTACTTCTACTTCTTCTTCTACTTCTACTACTACGTCTACTTCTACGTCTACTTCTACTTCTACTTCTACTTCTACTTCTTCTTCTACTTCTACTTCTACTTCTTCTTCTACTTCTACGTCTACTTCTTCTTCTACTTCTATGTCTACTTCTACTTCTACTTCTACTTCTACTTCTACTTACTTCTACTACTACTTCTACTTCTACTTCTACTTCTACTTCTACTTCTTCTTCTACTTCTACTTCTTCTTCTACTTCTACTTCTACTTCTACTTCTACTTCTACTTCTACTTCTACTTCTACTACTACGTCTACTTCTACGTCTACTTCTACTTCTACTTCTACTTCTACTTCTTCTTCTACTTCTACTACTACGTCTACTTCTACGTCTACTTCTACTTCTACTTCTACTTCTACTTCTACTTCTACTTCTACTTCTACTTACTTCTACTTCTTCTTCTACTTCTACTTCTACTTCTACTTCTACTTCTTCTTCTACTTCTTCTTCTACTTCTACGTCTACTTCTTCTTCTACTTCTATGTCTACTTCTACTTCTACTTCTACTTCTACTACTTCTACTTCTACTTCTTCTTCTACTTCTACTACTACGTCTACTTCTACGTCTACTTCTACTTCTACTTCTACTTCTACTTCTTCTTCTACTTCTACTTCTACTTCTTCTTCTACTTCTACGTCTACTTCTTCTTCTACTTCTATGTCTACTTCTACTTCTACTTCTACTTCTACTTCTACTACTACTTCTACTTCTACTTCTACTTCTACTTCTACTTCTACTTACTTCTACTTCTTCTTCTACTTCTACTTCTACTTCTACTTACTTCTACTTCTTCTTCTACTTCTACTTCTACTTCTACTTACTTCTACTTCTTCTTCTACTTCTACTTCTACTTCTACTTACTTCTACTTCTTCTTCTACTTCTACTTCTACTTCTTCTTCTACTTCTACTTCTACTTCTTCTTCTACTTCTACGTCTACTTCTACTTCTACTTCTACTTCTACTTCTTCTTCTACTTCTTCTTCTACTTCTTCTTCTACTTCTACGTCTACTTCTTCTTCTACTTCTATGTCTACTTCTACTTCTACTTCTACTTCTACTACTTCTACTTCTACTTCTTCTTCTACTTCTACTACTACGTCTACTTCTACGTCTACTTCTACTTCTACTTCTACTTCTACTTCTTCTTCTACTTCTACTTCTACTTCTTCTTCTACTTCTACGTCTACTTCTTCTTCTACTTCTATGTCTACTTCTACTTCTACTTCTACTTCTACTTCTACTTACTTCTACTTCTACTTCTACTTCTACTTCTACTTCTACTTCTACTTCTACTTCTACTTACTTCTACTTCTTCTTCTACTTCTACTTCTACTTCTACTTACTTCTACTTCTTCTTCTACTTCTACTTCTACTTCTACTTACTTCTACTTCTTCTTCTACTTCTACTTCTACTTCTACTTCTACTTACTTCTACTTCTTCTTCTACTTCTACTTCTACTTCTACTTCTACTTCTACTTACTTCTACTTCTTCTTCTAATTTATCTGGCTTGTTTTTAAAAGTTATTCTATGACTTCTACTTCTACTTCTACTTCTACTTCTACTTCTACTTCTATGTCTACTTCTACTTCTACTTCTACTTCTACTACTTCTACTTCTACTTCTACTTCTACTTCTACTTCTACTTACTTCTACTTCTTCTTCTACTTCTACTTCTACTTCTACTTCTTCTTCTACTTCTACTTCTACTTCTACTTACTTCTACTTCTTCTTCTACTTCTACTTCTACTTCTACTTACTTCTACTTCTTCTTCTACTTCTACTTCTACTTCTACTTACTTCTACTTCTTCTTCTACTTCTACTTCTACTTCTACTTCTACTTACTTCTACTTCTTCTTCTACTTCTACTTCTACTTCTACTTCTACTTACTTCTACTTCTTCTTCTACTTCTACTTCTACTTCTACTTCTACTTCTACTTCTACTTCTTCTTCTACTTCTACTTCTACTTCTACTTACTTCTACTTCTTCTTCTACTTCTACTTCTACTTCTACTTACTTCTACTTCTTCTTCTACTTCTTCTTCTACTTCTACTTCTACTTCTACTTCTACTTCTACTTCTATGTCTACTTCTACTTCTACTTCTACTTCTACTTCTACTTCTACTTACTTCTACTTCTTCTTCTACTTCTACTTCTACTTCTACTTACTTCTACTTCTTCTTCTACTTCTACTTCTACTTCTACTTCTACTTCTACTTCTACTTCTTCTTCTACTTCTACTTCTACTTCTACTTACTTCTACTTCTTCTTCTACTTCTACTTCTACTTCTACTTCTACTTACTTCTACTTCTACTTCTACTTCTACTTCTACTTCTACTTCTACTTACTTCTACTTCTTCTTCTAATTTATCTGGCTTGTTTTTAAAAGTTATTCTATGACTTCTACTTCTACTTCTACTTCTACTTCTACTTCTACTTCTATGTCTACTTCTACTTCTACTTCTACTTCTACTTCTACTACTTCTACTTCTACTTCTACTTCTACTTCTACTTCTACTTACTTCTACTTCTTCTTCTACTTCTACTTCTACTTCTACTTCTTCTTCTACTTCTACTTCTACTTCTACTTACTTCTACTTCTTCTTCTACTTCTACTTCTACTTCTACTTACTTCTACTTCTTCTTCTACTTCTACTTCTACTTCTACTTACTTCTACTTCTTCTTCTACTTCTACTTCTACTTACTTCTACTTCTACTTCTACTTCTACTTCTACTTCTACTTACTTCTACTTCTTCTTCTACTTCTACTTCTACTTCTACTTCTACTTCTACTTCTACTTCTTCTTCTACTTCTACTTCTACTTCTACTTACTTCTACTTCTTCTTCTACTTCTACTTCTACTTCTACTTACTTCTACTTCTTCTTCTACTTCTACTTCTACTTCTACTTCTACTTCTACTTCTACTTCTACTACTACGTCTACTTCTACTTCTACTTCTACTACTACGTCTACTTCTTCTTCTACTTCTACTTCTTCTTCTACTTCTACTTCTACTTCTACTTCTACTTCTACTTCTACTACTACGTCTACTTCTACGTCTACTTCTTCTTCTACTTCTATGTCTACTTCTACTTCTACTTCTACTACTACGTCTACTTCTACGTCTACTTCTACTTCTACTTCTACTTCTACTTCTTCTTCTACTTCTTCTTCTACTTCTACGTCTACTTCTTCTTCTACTTCTATGTCTACTTCTACTTCTACTTCTACTTCTACTTCTACTTCTACTTCTACTTCTACTTCTACTTACTTCTACTTCTTCTTCTACTTCTACTTCTACTTCTACTTACTTCTACTTCTTCTTCTACTTCTACTTCTACTTCTACTTCTACTTCTACTTACTTCTACTTCTTCTTCTAATTTATCTGGCTTGTTTTTAAAAGTTATTCTATGACTTCTACTTCTACTTCTACTTCTACTTCTACTTCTACTTCTATGTCTACTTCTACTTCTACTTCTACTTCTACTACTTCTACTTCTACTTCTACTTCTACTTCTACTTCTACTTACTTCTACTTCTTCTTCTACTTCTACTTCTACTTCTACTTCTTCTTCTACTTCTACTTCTACTTCTACTTACTTCTACTTCTTCTTCTACTTCTACTTCTACTTCTACTTACTTCTACTTCTTCTTCTACTTCTACTTCTACTTCTACTTACTTCTACTTCTTCTTCTACTTCTACTTCTACTTCTACTTACTTCTACTTCTTCTTCTACTTCTACTTCTACTTCTACTTACTTCTACTTCTTCTTCTACTTCTACTTCTACTTCTACTTCTACTTCTACTTCTTCTTCTACTTCTACTTCTACTTCTACTTCTTCTTCTACTTCTACTTCTACTTCTACTTACTTCTACTTCTTCTTCTACTTCTACTTCTACTTCTACTTACTTCTACTTCTTCTTCTACTTCTACTTCTACTTCTACTTACTTCTACTTCTTCTTCTACTTCTACTTCTACTTCTACTTCTACTTCTACTTCTTCTTCTACTTCTACTTCTACTTCTACTTCTACTTACTTCTACTTCTACTTCTACTTCTTCTTCTACTTCTACTTCTACTTCTACTTCTACTTCTTCTTCTACTTCTACTTCTACTTCTACTTACTTCTACTTCTTCTTCTACTTCTACTTCTACTTCTACTTACTTCTACTTCTTCTTCTACTTCTACTTCTACTTCTACTTCTACTTCTACTTCTATGTCTACTTCTACTTCTACTTCTACTTCTACTTCTACTTACTTCTACTTCTTCTACTTCTACTTCTACTTACTTCTACTTCTTCTTCTACTTCTACTTCTACTTCTACTTCTACTTCTACTTACTTCTACTTCTTCTTCTACTTCTACTTCTACTTCTACTTACTTCTACTTCTTCTTCTACTTCTACTTCTACTTCTACTTACTTCTACTTCTTCTTCTACTTCTACTTCTACTTCTACTTCTACTTCTACTTACTTCTACTTCTTCTTCTACTTCTACTTCTACTTCTACTTCTACTTACTTCTACTTCTTCTTCTACTTCTACTTCTACTTCTACTTCTACTTCTACTTCTATGTCTACTTCTACTTCTACTTCTACTTCTACTACTTCTACTTCTACTTCTACTTCTACTTCTACTTACTTCTACTTCTTCTTCTACTTCTACTTCTACTTCTACTTCTTCTTCTACTTCTACTTCTACTTCTACTTACTTCTACTTCTTCTTCTACTTCTACTTCTACTTCTACTTACTTCTACTTCTTCTTCTACTTCTACTTCTACTTCTACTTACTTCTACTTCTTCTTCTACTTCTACTTACTTCTACTTCTTCTTCTACTTCTACTTCTACTTCTACTTACTTCTACTTCTTCTTCTACTTCTACTTCTACTTCTACTTACTTCTACTTCTTCTTCTACTTCTTCTTCTACTTCTACTTCTACTACTACGTCTACTTCTACGTCTACTTCTACTTCTACTTCTACTTCTACTTCTTCTTCTACTTCTTCTTCTACTTCTTCTTCTACTTCTACGTCTACTTCTTCTTCTACTTCTATGTCTACTTCTACGTCTACTTCTTCTTCTACTTCTATGTCTACTTCTACTTCTACTTCTACTTCTACTTCTACTTCTACTTCTACTTCTACTTCTACTTCTACTACTACGTCTACTTCTTCTTCTACTTCTACTTCTTCTTCTACTTCTACTTCTACTTCTACTTCTACTTCTACTACTACGTCTACTTCTACGTCTACTTCTTCTTCTACTTCTATGTCTACTTCTACTTCTACTTCTACTACTACGTCTACTTCTACTTCTACTTCTTCTTCTACTTCTACTTCTACTTCTTCTTCTACTTCTACTTCTACTTCTACTTCTACTTCTACTACTACGTCTACTTCTTCTTCTACTTCTACTTCTACTTCTACTTCTACTTCTACTTCTACTTCTACTACTACGTCTACTTCTTCTTCTACTTCTACTTCTTCTTCTACTTCTACTTCTACTTCTACTTCTACTTCTACTTCTACTACTACGTCTACTTCTACGTCTACTTCTTCTTCTACTTCTATGTCTACTTCTACTTCTACTTCTACTACTACGTCTACTTCTACGTCTACTTCTACTTCTACTTCTACTTCTACTTCTTCTTCTACTTCTTCTTCTACTTCTTCTTCTACTTCTACGTCTACTTCTTCTTCTACTTCTATGTCTACTTCTACTTCTACTTCTACTTCTACTTCTACTTCTACTTCTACTTCTACTTCTACTTCTTCTTCTACTTCTACTTCTACTTCTACTTACTTCTACTTCTACTTCTACTTCTACTTCTACTTCTACTTCTTCTTCTAATTTATCTGGCTTGTTTTTAAAAGTTATTCTATGACTTCTACTTCTACTTCTACTTCTACTTCTATGTCTACTTCTACTTCTACTTCTACTTCTACTTCTACTTCTACTTCTACTTACTTCTACTTCTTCTTCTACTTCTACTTACTTCTACTTCTTCTTCTACTTCTACTTCTACTTCTACTTACTTCTACTTCTTCTTCTACTTCTACTTCTACTTCTACTTACTTCTACTTCTTCTTCTACTTCTACTTCTACTTCTACTTACTTCTACTTCTTCTTCTACTTCTACTTCTACTTCTACTTCTACTTACTTCTACTTCTTCTTCTACTTCTACTTCTACTTCTACTTCTACTTCTACTTCTACTTCTTCTTCTACTTCTACTTCTACTTCTACTTACTTCTACTTCTTCTTCTACTTCTTCTTCTACTTCTACTTCTACTTCTACTTCTACTTCTATGTCTACTTCTACTTCTACTTCTACTTACTTCTACTTCTTCTTCTACTTCTACTTCTACTTCTACTTCTACTTACTTCTACTTCTTCTTCTACTTCTACTTCTACTTCTTCTTCTACTTCTACTTCTACTTCTACTTACTTCTACTTCTTCTTCTACTTCTACTTCTACTTCTACTTACTTCTACTTCTTCTTCTACTTCTACTTCTACTTCTACTTCTACTTCTACTTACTTCTACTTCTTCTTCTAATTTATCTGGCTTGTTTTTAAAAGTTATTCTATGACTTCTACTTCTACTTCTACTTCTACTTCTACTTCTACTTCTATGTCTACTTCTACTTCTACTTCTACTTCTACTTCTACTACTTCTACTTCTACTTCTACTTCTACTTCTACTTACTTCTACTTCTTCTTCTACTTCTACTTCTACTTCTACTTCTTCTTCTACTTCTACTTCTACTTCTACTTACTTCTACTTCTTCTTCTACTTCTACTTCTACTTCTACTTACTTCTACTTCTTCTTCTACTTCTACTTCTACTTCTACTTCTACTTACTTCTACTTCTTCTTCTACTTCTACTTCTACTTCTACTTACTTCTACTTCTTCTTCTACTTCTACTTCTACTTCTACTTCTACTTCTACTTACTTCTACTTCTACTTCTACTTCTACTTCTACTTCTACTTCTACTTCTACTTCTTCTTCTACTTCTACTTCTACTTCTACTTACTTCTACTTCTTCTTCTACTTCTACTTCTACTTCTACTTACTTCTACTTCTTCTTCTACTTCTTCTTCTACTTCTACTTCTACTTCTACTTCTACTTCTATGTCTACTTCTACTTCTACTTCTACTTACTTCTACTTCTTCTTCTACTTCTACTTCTACTTCTACTTACTTCTACTTCTTCTACTTCTACTTCTACTTCTACTTCTACTTCTACTTCTACTTCTTCTTCTACTTCTACTTCTACTTCTACTTACTTCTACTTCTTCTTCTACTTCTACTTCTACTTCTACTTACTTCTACTTCTTCTTCTACTTCTACTTCTACTTCTACTTCTACTACTACGTCTACTTCTACGTCTACTTCTTCTTCTACTTCTACTTCTACTTCTACTTCTACTTCTACTTACTTCTACTTCTTCTTCTAATTTATCTGGCTTGTTTTTAAAAGTTATTCTATGACTTCTACTTCTACTTCTACTTCTACTTCTACTTCTACTTCTACTTCTACGTCTACTTCTTCTTCTACTTCTATGTCTACTTCTACTTCTACTTCTACTACTACGTCTACTTCTACGTCTACTTCTACTTCTACTTCTACTTCTACGTCTACTTCTACTTCTACTTCTACTTCTTCTTCTACTTCTACTTCTACTTCTTCTTCTACTTCTACTTCTACTTCTACTTCTACTTCTACTACTACGTCTACTTCTTCTTCTACTTCTACTTCTACTTCTACTTCTACTTCTACTTCTACTACTACGTCTACTTCTTCTTCTACTTCTTCTTCTACTTCTACTTCTACTTCTACTTCTACTTCTACTTCTACTACTACGTCTACTTCTACGTCTACTTCTTCTTCTACTTCTATGTCTACTTCTACTTCTACTTCTACTACTACGTCTACTTCTACGTCTACTTCTACTTCTACTTCTACTTCTACTTCTTCTTCTACTTCTTCTTCTACTTCTTCTTCTACTTCTACGTCTACTTCTTCTTCTACTTCTATGTCTACTTCTACTTCTACTTCTACTTCTACTTCTACTTCTACTTCTACTTACTTCTACTTCTTCTTCTACTTCTACTTCTACTTCTACTTACTTCTACTTCTTCTTCTACTTCTACTTCTACTTCTACTTCTACTTCTACTTACTTCTACTTCTTCTTCTAATTTATCTGGCTTGTTTTTAAAAGTTATTCTATGACTTCTACTTCTACTTCTACTTCTACTTCTACTTCTACTTCTATGTCTACTTCTACTTCTACTTCTACTTCTACTTCTACTACTTCTACTTCTACTTCTACTTCTACTTCTACTTCTACTTCTACTTCTACTTACTTCTACTTCTTCTTCTACTTCTACTTCTACTTCTACTTCTTCTTCTACTTCTACTTCTACTTCTACTTACTTCTACTTCTTCTTCTACTTCTACTTCTACTTCTACTTACTTCTACTTCTTCTTCTACTTCTACTTCTACTTACTTCTACTTCTTCTTCTACTTCTACTTCTACTTCTACTTACTTCTACTTCTACTTCTACTTCTACTTCTACTTACTTCTACTTCTTCTTCTACTTCTACTTCTACTTCTACTTCTACTTCTACTTCTACTTCTTCTTCTACTTCTACTTCTACTTCTACTTACTTCTACTTCTTCTTCTACTTCTTCTTCTACTTCTACTTCTACTTCTACTTCTATGTCTACTTCTACTTCTACTTCTACTTACTTCTACTTCTTCTTCTACTTCTACTTCTACTTCTACTTACTTCTACTTCTTCTTCTACTTCTACTTCTACTTCTACTTCTACTTCTACTTCTACTTCTTCTTCTACTTCTACTTCTACTTCTACTTACTTCTACTTCTTCTTCTACTTCTACTTCTACTTCTACTTACTTCTACTTCTTCTTCTACTTCTACTTCTACTTCTACTTCTACTTCTACTTCTACTTACTTCTACTTCTTCTTCTAATTTATCTGGCTTGTTTTTAAAAGTTATTCTATGACTTCTACTTCTACTTCTACTTCTACTTCTACTTCTACTTCTATGTCTACTTCTACTTCTACTTCTACTTCTACTACTTCTACTTCTACTTCTACTTCTACTTCTACTTCTACTTCTACTTACTTCTACTTCTTCTTCTACTTCTACTTCTACTTCTACTTCTTCTTCTACTTCTACTTCTACTTCTACTTACTTCTACTTCTTCTTCTACTTCTACTTCTACTTCTACTTACTTCTACTTCTTCTTCTACTTCTACTTCTACTTCTACTTACTTCTACTTCTTCTTCTACTTCTACTTCTACTTCTACTTACTTCTACTTCTTCTTCTACTTCTTCTTCTACTTCTACTTCTACTACTACGTCTACTTCTACGTCTACTTCTACTTCTACTTCTACTTCTTCTTCTACTTCTACTTCTACTTCTACTTCTACTTCTACTTCTACTTCTACTTCTATGTCTACTTCTACTTCTACTTCTATGTCTACTTCTACTTCTACTTCTACTTCTACTTCTATGTCTACTTCTACTTCTACTTCTACTTCTACTACTTCTACTTCTACTTCTACTTCTACTTCTACTTCTACTTCTACTTACTTCTACTTCTTCTTCTACTTCTACTTCTACTTCTACTTACTTCTACTTCTTCTTCTACTTCTTCTTCTACTTCTACTTCTACTACTACGTCTACTTCTACGTCTACTTCTACTTCTACTTCTACTTCTACTTCTACTTCTTCTTCTACTTCTTCTTCTACTTCTTCTTCTACTTCTACGTCTACTTCTTCTTCTACTTCTATGTCTACTTCTACGTCTACTTCTTCTTCTACTTCTATGTCTACTTCTACTTCTACTTCTACTTCTACTTCTACTTCTACTTCTACTTCTACTTCTACTTCTACTACTACGTCTACTTCTTCTTCTACTTCTACTTCTTCTTCTACTTCTACTTCTACTTCTACTTCTACTTCTACTACTACGTCTACTTCTACGTCTACTTCTTCTTCTACTTCTATGTCTACTTCTACTTCTACTTCTACTACTACGTCTACTTCTACGTCTACTTCTACTTCTACTTCTACTTCTACTTCTTCTTCTACTTCTTCTTCTACTTCTTCTTCTACTTCTACGTATACTTCTTCTTCTACTTCTATGTCTACTTCTACGTCTACTTCTACTTCTACTTCTACTTCTACTTCTTCTTCTACTTCTTCTTCTACTTCTTCTTCTACTTCTACGTCTACTTCTTCTTCTACTTCTATGTCTACTTCTACTTCTACTTCTACTTCTACTTCTACTTCTACTTACTTCTACTTCTTCTTCTACTTCTACTTCTACTTCTACTTACTTCTATTTCTTCTTCTACTTCAACTTCTACTTCTACTTCTACTTCTACTTACTTCTACTTCTTCTTCTAATTTATCTGGCTTGTTTTTAAAAGTTATTCTATGACTTCTACTTCTACTTCTACTTCTACTTCTATGTCTACTTCTACTTCTACTTCTACTACTTCTACTTCTACTTCTACTTCTACTTCTACTTCTACTTCTACTTACTTCTACTTCTACTTCTACTTCTACTTCTACTTCTTCTTCTACTTCTACTTCTACTTCTACTTACTTCTACTTCTTCTTCTACTTCTACTTCTACTTCTACTTACTTCTACTTCTTCTTCTACTTCTACTTCTACTTCTACTTCTACTTCTACTTACTTCTACTTCTTCTTCTACTTCTACTTCTACTTCTACTTCTACTTCTACTTCTACTTACTTCTACTTCTACTTCTACTTCTACTTACTTCTACTTCTTCTTCTACTTCTACTTCTACTTCTACTTACTTCTACTTCTTCTTCTACTTCTACTTCTACTTCTACTTACTTCTACTTCTTCTTCTACTTCTACTTCTACTTCTACTTCTACTTCTACTTCTTCTTCTACTTCTACTTCTACTTCTACTTACTTCTACTTCTTCTTCTACTTCTACTTCTACTTCTACTTACTTCTACTTCTTCTTCTACTTCTTCTTCTACTTCTACTTCTACTTCTACTTCTACTTCTATGTCTACTTCTACTTCTACTTCTACTTCTACTTCTACTTCTACTTCTACTTCTACTTACTTCTACTTCTTCTTCTACTTCTACTTCTACTTCTACTTCTTCTTCTACTTCTACTTCTACTTCTACTTCTTCTTCTACTTCTACTTCTACTTCTACTTACTTCTACTTCAGCTTCTACTTCTTCTTCTACTTCTACTTCTACTTCTTCTTCTACTTCTACTTCTACTTCTACTTCTACTTCTTCTTCTACTTCTACTTCTACTTCTACTTCTACTTCTTCTTCTACTTCTACTTCTACTTCTACTTCTTCTTCTACTTCTACTTCTACTTCTTCTTCTACTTCTACTTCTACTTCTTCTTCTACTTCTACTTCTTCTTCTACTTCTACTTCTACTTCTACTTCTACTTCTACTTACTTCTACTTCAGCTTCTACTTCTACTTCTACTTCTTCTTCTACTTCTACTTCTACTTCTACTTCTACTTCTTCTTCTACTTCTACTTCTTCTTCTACTTCTACTTCTTCTTCTACTTCTACTTCTACTTCTTCTTCACTTCTACTTCTTCTTCTTCTTCTACTTCTTCTTCTACTTCTACTTCTTCTTCTACTTCTTCTTCTTCTACTTCTACTTCTACTTCTACTTCTTCTTCTTCTACTTCTACTTCTACTTCTACTTCTTCTTCTACTTCTACTTCTACTTCTACTTCTACTTCTACTTCTACTTCTACTTCTACTTCTTCTTCTACTTCTTCTTCTACTTCTACTTCTACTTCTACTTCTTCTTCTTCTTCTACTTCTTCTTCTACTTCTTCTTCTTCTCTACTTCTACTTCTACTTCTACTTCTTCTTCTTTTTCTACTTCTTCTTCTACTTCTACTTCTTCTTCTACTTCTTCTTCTTCTACTTCTACTTCTACTTCTAAGCATGTAGTATCCTAAAGGCCCTGTTACACTGCCGGTAAAGTAAGTATCGCGATACTTGTACCATGCAACTTTTTGTATCATGATCCTTGCCAGTTTACACACTAAATCAAGTAGCATGTTTCATGCAGAATTTTTTTACAAATTGTTCCCGCCAAAATGGAGAAACCTGACAATGAAGACATTATCATACAAATTGAGGAGACTCTCCATCTGTTCCTTTGACCAAATAAGGGAACGACCATTTAACTTGAAGGAGGGGGTTTTGGTTTTTTTCTAAAAAAATATTCTGATTCCCGATGTTGCTGAAAAAAATATTCTGATTTTGGTGGAGGAAAAAAAAAAAAATCTGATTCAGAGTTTTTGTCATTTAACTTAATGGTATATTTTGGAGAAAAAATTTCGCGCTTTGCCCGACAAAAAAAACTATTCTAACTCGTATTGTCCGAAAAAAAAAATTCTGAACGAAAAAAAACCCCATAACCTCCCCCCCTGCAAGTTAAATGGTCGGTCCCTAACATCACTGCTTTCCCCCCCTTTCCAGTCATGTTTTATTTACCATGTGCTTTTATTTATTGATGATGTTGTAACCTCCTGACTTCAAACCAAGATCTCTGATTGGTCAGACATAAAATGTATCGTGATCCTTGCTGTACAGAATATAACATGTTCTATCCCAAAGTGTGTATCATGCAACTTCTAAAAGTTGCATGATACAGAGTAATAGCACTGTTTACACTGTATTTTTTGGTTTATGATACAAGTATCATGATACTTGCCTTACCGTGTAACAGGGGCTTAACGTGACATCTGCTCGGTCATGCAATAAAGTCGGTCACTTGTTTTGAGTTACAATTCTCGTGCAGCACGAGACCAATGACGTCATTCTGTATATTCATAGCGTACATAAACACAAAGGGAATTCTTTTCAACGTCAAAATTACAAGATGAGATTAAAACAGAGAAGTTTGAATTGAATAAATTCCATGCAAGAAAAAAAGATCCTTTTTACTAATGTCTTTTTTTCCTGATCATTATGCTTGTTAAATATGTTTCCATCGATGATATTCCCCATTTGTATTTTTCCGGTTTGTTGACATAATCGTCATCACAGTTCATGACCGTTTCTGGAATGTAGGCCAAGCAAATTGTATTTTAAAATACTAAATACTTTGAAAATATGATGATTGATCATTCAGATTCCACCATTTTCTAGAAAATGGCTGATTTTACCGGGGAAAATACATGCAAGTGCTCTCCATTAGTCACAAAATGGCAGATTATTTTGCATTTCCACTGCTGCTTTAACAACAAATATACTCCTTGCTTCTTGGGGTAATGAAATGAAATTCACAGAGAAGATAGAAAAAGAATTAATTTAACAGCAATAATCAAAATTTATAGCATAAATTGAACAGAAAATTAAATTAAACCAGACAGAAAAATGAGATTGTCTGGGTAAAAAAAACCTGTCATTATTACAAATAGCATCAACAAAACTGTATTGTTACCACTCTGTGATAATAAATGTGATTAAAATAAATTGAAATCAGTCATTAATTGTTTTACAAAAATATGGCAGGATGTAGTCAAGTCTAATAGATTGTATTGACAAAAGCAAAAACACCAAATTCACTGGATTAAATACTTTTTATGTGGGTAAGCAAGTTTAATATTTGCATCAAATAATTAATTTTTAATACTTCAATTTCAAGCTATTTAAAAAAAACATCTTTTGAAATTTTTCAGACAAAACAATTACACTTGAAAAAGCTAAAATACTGTACTTTCTTAATCTGGTTTACTTTTTAAGTTTGGTTGGCCTATGACAAAATCATGTGCTTTATTGACCTTTGACCGACTTTATGTGACGTAATAGGACGCCATTTGGAAAAAGGGTAGTAAACAAATATGGGTCAGTGTGTAATTATTAGCGATCTTTTTTCCGTGGAACTTTACACATGTGAGCAAGAATAGATGAGGAACATAATTAAAAAGAAAAAAATGTTTACTTTTCAAACATGAAAAAAATAATCAAACATTATCCAATGACTGACCGACTTATTGTCAGACGAGAATATTCTATATTGTCATCCTCTGCCTTAACCGCAACAACAGAATCGGAAGAAACAAGTTCAGTGATATTCTCGGAACGTTCGAAATTATCCTCATTATCTGCATTATTTCAGGGTTCTTCTACGGGTCTAACTAATCGCTTTTGACCAGTATGCTCTGTATGTAAGCAATGTTCATAATCGGACACTATACATTTGTCACATTTGTAACACGATAGATCGGAAACTACAATTTCTCCGCTTTTAGAAGTATTAAACACAATAAATAAATATAACCAAACTGATTTCGTTTTCGTCGGATTCACCCGCTCGTATTGTTTTCAAAATCGAAATAAAAATAATCTCGCTTCCCGCTTTTCATCTCTTGTCCTTATCAGTGCATCATTATGAGTTTGTCTGCATTGAACATTCAAACACATGATGGAAATTACATAGATCTTTTTGCCTTAAAAAATATAAATAGTTGTGTGTTTTTTTAACCTTTTGTTTATTTATTTATTTATTTATTTATTTATTTATTTTTTTTTTTTGCTTTTTTTGTTTGTTTGTTTTGTGTGTGTGTGTGTGTGCTGCGTCGCGATATTCTAACAACTTTATAGCTGTGTAACGATTATCCTTCCAAAATTCTTAGCTGTTGACGTGCGATTTCCGCACAAAAATGACGTCTGGGACATTCGTTCTGATATTTGCTTTTTGCACAGGCGCATGGGGCATAGATTTCGCTTCCTCCTTTCCCCTTTCTCTACTACCCCCCTTTTTTCAAAATTTTCATATAAATCATTCCTTTTTCAAAATTTTCATAATCGTTCGTTTTTCTTCATTTGACAATATCAGTAGACGTCATACATCATGAATAATACGTGTATTCTGTGTCCACAGTTTTTCGACTCTCTTAAACACCATAACCCTACCCCTGTATCAGTCGATTCAGTGTATCAGGTGTAATTCCGAGCCACGAGCGCCTGCGATTTAACCATCGCCTTCATAGATTTGAAAATTAAATTACAATCCCAACTAAATCAGTAAATTGAATATCATAATTTTGTGCGTTTTGTATCTGTATCAAATAACTGATATGGTGTTTTAAAATCTATAAATAAACATAATTATTTTGGTCAAGGTCACAAGCTAAAGTCAATTAAGTAAACGAATTGGCGGGAAATCTTGACATAACGAGCTTCATCTTACCCAAACGAGTGCACCTCAGTTTTATCACGTGTCACAAATTCCTTCAATCAATGAAAAATAATAATGTACGTCATTCCCGCATTAAGTTTAGTAAGGGACAGCCATTGCATTAGCATGCGGGAAATAGTACATTTCCAAGCTGGTCAATGCGGTAACCAAATCGGTGCAAAGGTAATTCAACTTATTGTTTCGACTTCTTGTGTGATATTCATTTTCAGATATTAACACAAACAAAATTATGGATTCGGGGGGGGGGGTATTTTCAAAATCATGTTTCAGATTTTTTTGAAAATAAGAAACATGTTTTATGTGAAATAAAAACGAGTTTCCTAAAATCGTTGTGATTCACTTTAAATGATTTCAAAGATGGCTTCAATAGAGAATAAACTATCATGTGTAATTTCACAGGACGCCATCTTTCTTTTCTTTGTTTCAAATTGGATCATCATCATGCTCGATCTTCGATTCGCTTGATTCATGAGTTTTTCGAAGAATCTAATATGAGACAGGCACAACCTGTTTAAGGGCGAAGCCTATTTGATGATAATGATAATTCAGAGGGAGGCATTTTGAACACCTATTGACCTGAAAATGGAAATACAGACCTATAATCGGCTATATATTTTTTTATTACTGAACAGAATTGAATCAAAGTTTGGTCAATTTGAGATGTTTTTTTTTCTAAAAAAAATATTCTGATTCCCAATGTTGCTGAAAAAAATATTCTGATTTTGGTGGAGGGAAAAAAAAAATCCGATTCAGAGTTTTTGTCATGTAACCTAATGTTAATTAAAGGGACTTGTTTCTGGTAAAAAAAAATTACCTAGATACTATATATACCACAGGCGCATGGGGCATGGATTTCGTTTCCTCCTCCCCCCTTTTCTTTACTACCCCCCCCTTTTTTCAAAATTTTCATATAAATCATTCCTTTTTCAAAATGTTCATAATCATTCGTTTTTTCTTCATTTGACAATATCAGTAGACGTCATACATCATGAATAATACGTGTATTCTGTGTCCACAGTTTTTCGACTGATACAGTATAAGATAGAAGGTAAGCAACTCCATTTTCATATTTCGCGCCATATCGCTCACCTCGGTTGGGAAACCCCCGTGTTTTTTACACTTTTTACCTTGTCTACATATGGCACTGTCGTATCAAACTGTTTCTAAGACACTTACCTAATTGCCCATGTTCGAATTTCAGTCTGTACGTCGATCTTTTCCAAGAAATCTCGCCGAGAATAGCGAGGCAGCTTCGTTTCTAGGTCAAACTACATCATTTGAGACGGAAGTGCAAGAACGGGAACCCTGGGATTTTTACGAATGGATTACCTGCAATGAAAAACCCAGATGCGCTCCGAATATTTTTCCCATAATGTTTTGGCGGGAAATATAAACCGCTGAAAAAACATAACAGCAGACGGATTATTTCGTAAAAATGGCACAACGACCATCTGAATATGGAAACATTGAAATAATTTGATGGTAGATAACTTCAAAATGATGTAGTTTGACCTAGAAACGAAGCTGCCTCACTATTCTCGGCGAGATTTCTTGGAAAAGATCGACGTACAGACTGAAATTCGAACATGGGCAATTAGGTAAGTGTCTTAGAAACAGTTTGATACGACAGTGCCATATGTAGACAAGGTAAAAAGTGTAAAAAACACGGGGGTTTCCCAACCGAGGTGAGCGATATGGCGCGAAATATGAAAATGGAGTTGCTTACCTTCTATCTTATACTGTATCAGTCGAAAAACTGTGGACACAGAATACACGTATTATTCATGATGTATGACGTCTACTGATATTGTCAAATGAAGAAAAAACGAATGATTATGAAAATTTTGAAAAAGGAATGATTTATATGAAAATTTTGAAAAAAGGGGGGGGGGGGGTAGTAAAGAAAAGGGGGAAGGAGGAAACGAAATCCATGCCCCATGCGCCTGTGATATATACTACAAGGTATGTAACCGTTCATTTGTAAAAAATCTAGGTCATCGCGATTTTCGCGTTTTTTCAACTCGACGGACGCCAGCATGGAGGAATGGCCTACATCATCTGAAACTACGATAATTTATCTACAAAATGATGTATAAAACACCTACCTTTGCTGAACCTCAACAATGCAACAGACCTTTTTCCACGGGTCAGTTATCAGCTTTCATCATCCAGTTGGTCACCTTGCAAGTTCTACCCCGCAGTGAATGAAAAGTTCAAGGTCGAACTCAGGTAAAGTATTTGATTGGTCGAAGTTTCTCATTACATTTAGCAAGCTGGAATTCTGAAGTTTATTTTTATAATTTTTCATCAAAATGGAGAAGATGCAAAAAGAAACATGTGATGCTGTATTAATTTTCCCGCCTATAAGACTTTCAGTCCTGTTGATATACTTCAAGGAAAAATCCCGAGGTTGTATAGAAAGTTCACAAATTTTTGAATTCTAAAAATAACCACAGATTCATTTGCATTCAAACTACACTTTTATTCTAAGAAATTAAAACACTTTTATTAATTTTTTTTATTGGGATGCAATATATATAATTTTCTAACATCTCAGTATTTTTTATTACAACTTATCTTATTTTTTTCTTTCACTGCGGGGTAGAACTTGCCAGGTGACCAACTGGATGATGAAAGCTGATAACTGACCCATGGAAAAAGGTCTGTTGCATTGTTGAGGTTCAGCAAAGGTAGGTGTTTTATACATCATTTTGTAGATAAATTATCGTAGTTTCAGATGATGTAGGCCATTCCTCCATGCTGGTGTTCGTCGAGTTGAAAAAACGCGAAAATCGCGATGACCTAGATTTTTTTACAAATGAACGGTTACATACCTTGTAGTATATATAGTATCTAGGTAAAAAAAAAATTACCAGAAACAAGTGCCTGTGTGTTGAATTCTGGAAAAAAAATCGAGTTAGTTTTGTGATGTGAATATAATTTTTTTTTTATTATTAACTATGAATGTGCATTGCTAAATAAATCTAGACCTTAATAGCCCTGACTTGCCTGACCAGAAAATGACCTGAGACATAAAACGAAAAAGAAGCATGTTTTATTTTTTTTTACAATTTTTCTTAATTTTATTTTTTGCTTAAAATATTTTTTAAAAGAGCTTCAAATATGTTATGATGTAGTTATGTCTAATAAAGATAATTTGTTTATTTAGTAAACACCTATTAATTAAGGAGGATAAAAGAAATTTCAGGACATTGTACTTTATTAAACAAACATGACACTAATATACAAAAAACACCAATACAATTAACTGACAAATAATTATAACAAATACAGTACAGTGTTTCATACATCTACAAACATATTAAAAATGATAAAACAAAGAAACCAATCATGCCAAGTTTTGTTCTACATATCGAATACACATTTATACACTTTGGTATGTAGATTTCATGTAAACAAGGAAGTTTATTGATTTCTAAATAGGCCACCCCCATTTCCGCCCAGAACGCTGCCATTTTGACAAATGATGGTAAACAATCCTTAATAAATACAAATCGGGAGCACGGTTTTCAATAAAACTCCTATTCATTGAAAAATATTTATATTGTCACAAAAATGACGGTTCCGCTTCAATATTCGGTATGATGAGAGAAGAGTTTGAAATTTAAATTCGAGTCTTGACCGTCCATAATAGGCGGGATTATGAAGGTCAAAAGAGCAAATCGATTAATGTCAATTATTGATGAAATATGGGTGATACATCTACAAAAAGTCGATACTTTATTAATGATTGGTATTTAGGACAAATATTTTCACTTTATACCTGTAATTATGGTTTTATATATTTACAAAAACTGGTTTAAAATGTTGAAGCGATGCAAATTTCCACCATTAATCAAGGCATGTGCATCGTCAACAAATTGCACTATGGGTAATCTCACTTGTTCTCACCACACAACATACTTGCATACAATGATATTACAATCTATGTTAAATCTCGCGAGATTCATATCCTTTTTACTATACAAATCCTTGGATTAATGAAGGTTTTGTGATAGTTATATAGCAAGTAGCCAGGAATACACATTTCAGTTAATGATGAACTTACGAAACGAAATATGCAGATATGCTTTAGCATATCAGAAAATTGGTGCCAAAATAAGGTTAATGGTCGAATGTAATTCACCAAGCAATGACCAGCTATATCAATGAATGCCAACATCTTGCAAAATCAAAGAATATTGTCCTTTCAAAAATAAGAGGGATTAAGGGGTCCCATTTAGGGTGGGTGATCAAGGTAAACACAGGTAAATCATTATGTAAATTCGATGATCTTTTGTTCCCTCTATCTCCATAAACTGCCATTTGGCCCGAAGTGCCATGAGCTATTTGTTATATTATACTCAATACATGCAAATCTGTCACACGACATGTTTTTGTTATTGTATATCTAAGACAAAAAACTAGTTCAGAGAAAATCCGGAAGAAAACATATTGATCGGGCCCTGTCAATATAGATCTACTAAAATATTGTGCGGCTGCGCTAACAAAGACAAATAGGGAAAATAAAAACGTAAAGTATAATATTATACAATTATTGCACTTCATTGAGTGTGATATGTGTTATGGAGCACTGAAAAGTAATATTGACCAAGGCAGAAGGCCACGGTCAATATTGCTTTTCAGTGCTCCATAACACATCATATTGCACAAAATGAAGTGCTGTAATTGTTTTATTACATTTAACAAACCAAGTGTACCTGGATAGATTTTTAGGGATTGTTTGTTGTGTTTATTTTCAAATCCAAAACCCATGAGCTGATCCATTTAATATATTATAAATACTTGTACTAATATTAAATTAATTCAGTGTGTCCAAATTTATATTTGGATTCTGCTTGTGTTTGTGTGACATCAATGCAACGGACGTAGAAAACGATTGGCTAGTATTTTAAAATTTGCTGGGATTTCGCCCACCGCTAAATTGATCGTTCAATATGAAATCCTGACGTGCAATATGACAATTTATCACAAAAAACGAATTGTATGGTTTTATAATATACAAATATAGCCTTCCATTGAGGTCAATACATTGATTTATAGACCCATAAATATATATGGACCGAGGACGAAGTCCGAAGTCGATATATATTTTTAGGTCTATAATACAACATGCCCATTTACCCTCTGCAGAGGATTTTTTACCCCCAAAATTGTAGGGACTTTCTATATGCAGGGGTACAAAGTTAAGGAAAAAACAGCAATTGTACCCCCAGTTTCAAAACTCAGTGGACACCCTGTAATATAGTATTATTACGTGATGTTTTTCATATTGGCCTAATTATAGGTCTGAGGACTGCTGTATTGGCCTGAGGCGCAGTTGAGGATCTATAACTAGGCCAATATGAAAAACATCACATAATGATGCTTTATTAATTAACCAGTCCAATATTTCTCTGATAGAAGAAATCCTGGAGAATCATAAATGTGCTTAGTGTTCCTTTGGTATTTCAATCAAATATGAAGAACTGAATCTTCCGCCTCTCTATTGGATACTTAAATTCCACAAGTGTTCTTACAAACAGCGTTATATTGCTGAGTCCGCCAACTGTTCTTTTCAACTTAAAAGTTAGTGTGTATGTTCTACCAGTGGTCACAAGGCGCATAGTGGAAAAACCAACATATTTAAAAACATGACATCCAAAGCAAGGACCCCAAGGAAACACTGCATTTATTTACTAAGATGATGACGTACAGAGAAGTTAAAGATACAAAAGCAATAATCAGAAGTCATAAATCTAAGGACAGGCAATGCAACGGTCATCAAGAAAAGTACAAAAAGACACACAATGGCCGAAATAGCTTTTGATTTATATTGATTTGAAACTTGCGTGATAAATCTATTCTCCTGTACATGGCATGCATATTTTATAATAACAACATTATTAGGATGGGAATTGATGGATGTGCAAAAAAATATTACAAATCGAGATATCCATGCTTACTATTGTATATAAATATAAAAGGCAATGGTCAGCTTGTCCCTTCCTTCCAGTTTCTACACACTTGATGTGGCTTGTAATGGTAAACACCTAGGGCAAATCAACCTCTAATATCTAAATTTAATAAAGTATTTGACAGAGTTAGGCAAACCGGAAAAATTGCTTCTTTATTTTATATGCTAAAATTTCAAAGACACAAACATAATTTGTTTTGGCAATTGCATTTCAGTTCTGGGAAGTGATCTCAGATGAGCACGGTATTGACCCTACAGGAGCCTACCATGGAGATTCAGATTTACAACTGGAGAGAATTGATGTATACTACAATGAAGCTACAGGTATTTAATTGTATTTATTCTTTAATATGCATATTAATGAGGTTGTATTTTGTTCTGTATCCAACAGTATTAGAAAAGTGACAGATGATATTTCAAGTGACATATACACTTATTGTTCCAACAGATTCTATCTTTTTTCACAAAGTAAAAATTGTTTTGTTAGATTGTAAACACGTAACAGCATATATCAGCCAGGGGCCTGATATGGATGCGGCCAATTCAATCATATTACCGATACAAAAACACGTATATCACAGTATAATGTGATAAAAAAAAAATACTATTGTTTGTCTTGTTGTATTGTAGGGGGGAAATATGTGCCACGTGCCATATTGGTTGATTTGGAGCCTGGTACCATGGACTCTGTCAGATCTGGACCATTTGGCCAAATCTTCAGACCAGACAACTTTGTTTTCGGACAGAGTGGTGCAGGAAACAACTGGGCCAAGGGACATTACACAGAAGGTGCTGAACTTGTAGACTCTGTACTGGATGTTGTCAGGAAGGAGGCTGAAAGCTGTGACTGTCTTCAGGGATTCCAACTTACACACTCACTTGGTGGCGGTACCGGATCAGGAATGGGAACACTCCTCATCTCCAAAATCCGTGAAGAATACCCAGACAGAATTATGCTTACATTCTCAGTTGTACCGTCGCCAAAGGTAAGAATCTGTAACTTTTTTGTTTAATTTTCGAATGACATTCATTGCTACATGAAACGTTGAGCATTATACACAACCAAATATAAAACGTACAATGTTTGAGGTTTTGACCAATATCGTAATCACACATTATTCAATTGTATATATGCACTATTACATGATATTTTATTCCACACTATTACATGATAATTTTTTGTGCAAGAATATCTAAATAAAAAAAAAAACCATTAATTAATCGGAATGGAAATGAAACTAACATTGTCCTGATGCTATTCCGTTCCAATTGATGGTTTAAAATACTACAAATTTTAAAAGCAGACCGTGACGAAATAATCATTGAAAACAATCTGAAATGATCGATATATGTGATAATAAGTGGAAGCTAAATGGAGAAATCATTGAAATTTGAGCTTAGGATAATACATTATAGAGTACTTCGTTGGATGAGCAGAGTTTTAGTCTTAAAAGAAACTTGTAAAAGTTGAGACATTGATAGAGGTTGATGTGGAAACAAGGAACGATAACTCTGAGAAAGATTGATATCATACATCTCAATCTTGTCAAAATCAATACATACATCCAGTCACATCACAGTGCTACATGTATCTATTTACCAGCTAGATTTATTATTATACCCCTCCCCCGCTCCCCGAAGAGGGGGGGATACTGTTTTACCTCTGTCCGTCCGTCCAAGATATTTTTCGTCACATTTTTCTCAACAACTATTGATGGCTGAAATCTGATATTTGGTCACAAGCTTACCCCATATCATGGGAAGTGTTTTTGGACCCATCAGATTCCTACTTCCTGTTTGCTGATTTTGTTGATTTTTATACACATTTAACATACATTTGTATATGCACATTTTTCTAAGCAACTATTGATGACAGGAATCTGATATTTGGTCACAAGTTTCATATAGGTACCCCATATCGTGGGAAGCGTTTTTTGACCCATCAGATTCCTACTTCTGTTTGCCGACTTTGTTGATTTTTATACACATTGAACATACATTTTGGATATGCACATTTTTAGTCGCATTTTTCTCAGCAACTATTGATGGCAGAAATCTGATATTTGGTCACAAGCTTTATATAGGTACCCCATATCGTGGGAAGCGTTTTTTGACCTGTCAGATTTCTACTTCCTGTTTGCTGAAGAGCGGGGGTATCATACAGTTCATCTTGTTTGTTTTGGTTTTTTTTTCTTGTTATACCCCCACTCATAGAGAGGGGGCTATATTGCAATCACCTTGTCCGTCCGTTCACACTTTCGTAACAGATATCTCAGCTTCTACTTTAAGAAATGATTTTATATTTCATATATGGCTTTGGCATGGTGACTTGTACCGTGTCTCCTTTTTCCAGGTTTACCGCACATCTACTTCCTGTTTACCGTGCGACTTACAGATGAACGAGTGGAGGTATTCTTAGCACGACGTAGCGTGCAACATCTCGTCATGAATATATTTGCAATCCTGCTCACGTGAAATTAGTGGGTTATGATTATGGTGTTCAACAATATGTCGGCTATATCGTGATGGCCAGTTTTATTGGTGGCGGAAACCTCAGTATCCGTAGAAAACCACCGACCTGTCATAAGTCAGACAAAATTTATCACATAATGTTGTATCAAGTACACCTTGCCTCAGCGGGATTCGAACTCACATCGTTAGTGGTGATAGGCACTAATTGCATAGTCAATGCTGAACACAACATTATTATATAAATGTTCATTTAAGTACATACTATTACATAGCACACTATTATACTATATTATAATAGACACCGCTACACAATATCATATTTCATGTCATATATCGGTATTACACACTACAATAAAGGAGAACTCGATCAACTCCAATGATCTAACCCAGACATGCAAGGTTCGTCACCAACAGACAGCGAAACATATCTCGTGTTGGTGACATGTTACAACACATGAACTGCAGCAGTTTTGAAGACAGTCGTAAATATGCTCGACTTGCTATGATGTATAAAACGTAGATATCAAATTTAGTGCGCACAACACGTTTCTGGAATAGCCTTCATCAGGTTCGCTCAAATTCGAAAGATTGGAAAACCAAATAATTTAAAGTTTTGGGAGCAATAAAACCAAAGGGCCTAAACAAGATAGCCAAAATCGGCTAAGGTCACCTATGTCAGAGGGGGAAAAACTAAGGTCACCTATGTCTGAGGGAGGAGAACTAAGGTCACCTATGTCTGAGGGAGGAGAATTAAGGTCACCTATGCCTGAGGGAGGAGAACTAAGGTCACCTATGCCTGAGGGAGGAGAACTAAGGTCACCTATGCCTGAGGGAGGAGAACTAAGGTCACCTATGTCTAAGGGAGGAGAACTAAGGTCACCTATGTCTGAGGGAGGAGAAGTAAGGTCACCTATGCCTGAGGGAGGAGAACTAAGGTCACCTATGCCTGAGGGAGGAGAACTAAGGTCACCTGTGTCTGAGGGAGGAGAACATTAGTTTTATTAATGATTACATTATTTAGGAACTGTCAATTTCAATAACAAATATATATAATATAATAAGAAACAAACGGAAAGGTATAGCTACTACTAAAGACAGACTTAAGCCACCCGTGCGACAATCACAACACATGCATTTATTGGCTTCCATTAACATTTCTTGTAAGACTCAACAAAGACGAGAATCGTTTTTTCCTGTGGTGTTAACTGTTTTCTGTGTAGTAGTATAAAACGAGTCCAAGGAATTATTCGTAAATGAGATGTTCTTGGTTCGTATTATGGCTGTTGAGATTGTAGCCCGTCGCTTTGTTTTCAATAGCAATCAAATAAATATTATCAAATAACATGTAAGATAACAAAATTAATTTTCAATTTATTTCAGGTATCAGACACAGTAGTAGAACCATACAACGCCACACTCTCAGTACATCAATTGGTAGAAAATACTGACGAAACATACTGTATCGATAACGAGGCTCTTTATGACATCTGCTTTAGAACCCTTAAACTTACCACACCAACATATGGTGATTTGAACCATCTAGTCTCGGCAACAATGTCTGGAGTAACCACCTGCCTCAGATTCCCAGGTCAATTGAACGCTGATCTCCGTAAATTGGCAGTCAACATGGTACCTTTCCCACGTCTCCATTTCTTCATGCCAGGATTCGCTCCCCTGACATCTCGTGGTAGCCAACAGTACAGAGCACTCACTGTTCCAGAACTCACACAACAAATGTTCGACGCTAAGAACATGATGGCTGCATGTGACCCAAGACATGGTCGATATCTTACAGTAGCATGCATGTTCCGTGGACGTATGTCAATGAAGGAAGTAGATGAACAAATGTTGAACGTACAAAATAAAAATAGTAGCTATTTCGTTGAATGGATCCCCAACAATGTTAAGACGGCTGTTTGTGACATACCGCCACGTGGTCTCAAAATGTCGGCCACATTTATCGGAAATAGTACCGCCATTCAGGAATTATTTAAGAGAATATCCGAACAATTCACCGCTATGTTCCGTCGTAAAGCATTCTTACATTGGTACACTGGTGAAGGTATGGACGAAATGGAATTCACAGAAGCTGAATCTAACATGAATGATTTGGTATCGGAATATCAACAATACCAAGATGCTACAGCAGAGGAGGAAGGTGAATTTGAGGAAGAAGAGGAAGGGGAAAACGAGGCAGCCTAAACAAGAACACTCCAAAAATATCTTTGCGCAATTTATACCAAGACCGAAAACGTTTGGAATTTTACCTGAAGGAACATTCACTCATTAAAATGCACAGTTATTTATTTGAAAATTACAGAGTTAATATGATACCACAATTGATATTAAATTATATGTTGACAACACACATGTGTTACTCTACTTTGAGCAGACTCGTACATCTCTGCAAATACACTAATCATCATCACCATCACAATTATCCGTTTATAGGTACATCCCACATTTGGTTTCCGCTTAATGGGGATGTTGCACAAAATGACATTACTCTACATTAAAATCCACCTGTGATGTAAATCTATTGTCTAAACTCTTCATTATTTTTAAGGAATGGAGAGGTATGAACAATGTGGACAGGGGCAGAGTTATTGTTCTCTTTGTACTTTTGTTACAAGATTAATAATTAATCAAATTAGTAAAGTACAATGGGTGGATTTTAAGTTGGAGAATGTCCTCGTATCTCTCCATTCCTTAAAAACAATGAGCCTCGGCTCCATTATTTTTAATGAATGGAGAGTTACTCGGACATTCTCCTATACTTACTCGACATAAGCTACATTACTCGACTTAAGTCCACTGCGCATGACACACAGGATCACATATTGTTAATTGTTAGGGTAATATAATTGATCATGTCAATGCAAACTAAAGGACATTTGTATTTATACTATATTTTCTGCGAATATCAATCAAACTTTAAAATTTAATAAAAATCGCACAGACAAAAGCTTGTACAATCGCCTGTAATTTGTCTATCGTATAGAGTACACCTTTCACCTATCATTAATAAATAAAGTGTGTGAATATTCACCACCTCAATAGCATTTTCTTGTTGTTAGTCATAAGCCAAATAACAAAGGAATCGTTCGTGTATGTTCATTGCGAAATACAACAATTTGTTTTCATACAAATAAATCCTAATTTAAGAAAAGTAGGTGTATATGAATATGTAAGTATATTTAGATATGGACGGAGAAGAGATGCATAGACGGGCATGATATTCTTGAGAACCTTATTTTGAATGAATTCTTTTTTTCTGGTGTTCAAGTTACAGAGGCTGCTTTCCAGTGTCTATTTGATTTATGCTTGAATGTATCAGTTTATTGAATGTTTCACTCTTCCGACAATTCCGTTAGTGTTCAATTATTTTGTTGTTACCTTCAGATTTGTCTTATAAGTTTTAAATACCACAAAGGTTTTGTGCTACTAATTATTCATTGACAGTGAGGGACGGTTGAGAACCAAACTTTAAGACAAAAGAGACGACTTCAATTTTCCTATTGTGAAATTTCCATTTCCATTTCATGACTATCACCGGATATGACTAATTATTGAGTTTGTTACATGAATGACACGGAGGGTGCCGGGCGTGGAAAAGGAGCTGCTTATCCTTCCTGAGCTTATCCCCGGTTTTGAGTGGGGTTCGTGTTACTCAATCTTCAGTTTTATGTGTTATGTAGACCATCGTTTGTGTGTTGTTGTCTCTTTATTTTGGCCATGGTGTTATCTGTCCTTCGATTTTTGATGTTTTGAATGCCCCCTTGGTATGTTCAACTTTTTTTTATGTAAATAGTTTTGTACCTCATGTTTTAGGTGAGCTATGTAAGATTAATCGAATAATTTTGAATGTCTGGTGCAGTATCATTTTATTAATATAACATATTTGTGCAACGAAAATTCATTGTGTTAAAGCACTTAAGCTTACACACTCCAGAATGTTGTTATTTTCGTCCTCTGTTAAACAAAATAGATTGTTTTTAACAGAGCTTTCCTGGCATATGTATGGGACGGATTCACAGGGAACATTAAATCTGCTACAGATTCTGTCTGTTCTTCCACTGTGTCGTCGCGGTCGGTTTCCTGGTCATTATTGGGACCAGGCGATATACGTAGTACAGTTTCATCAGAATTACCAACTTGTGCCAGATTGAGACAAGGTTCGACACCATCGGCCGCAATACACGACTCGCAATAACGAGATAAATTTCTTATCAATACCCGCTTTGAATCCAGGTGTCTCGATTCGATGAATCGCCCGGATTCCTCTGATTGGCTGAAATGATTTGTTATTGCGTTCAACTTCCTCTATGTATTTAAAAATTCTTACGTTTACAATTGTGAGAACGGGTTGTTTTTAGTTTTGCTTCGGCAAAATTGTATAGGTCTCGAGCACATCGGATTTCTGCCTTCCCACGACTACGGCCATATCCGCCTTGTTTTTTAGCAAACCACCTGCCGCATCTTGTGGACCTCTTCCGTGGCTGCTTTCAAAGAAATTCCTCACTAGTTTTGAATATCTTAAGTCCTGAAAAGTATTCGACAATATTTCCAACACAATTTCTGTACTTGTATTGGCTTTGACAAAATTCATGCATTGTTGTGACAGAATAATTTATGGACTGTAAGTAATGTGAAATAAATGTCTGGACATGATGAACAAAGTGTTGATCATGCTTATCATCAGGTGATATTACATAAAAAGGTTCACATACTATATATTTGGGTCGTCGGGTGTACTTGATTCCCCATCAACATCTAACAAAGAATGTCTATAAATAAACGTAACATGGATCGAAACTTCTGTTCGTTGGAAATAACTAGACTGAATTTCAACTCTATCGGTACATCTATAGTTCTCTGAAATATCATGTACTGTAACGCACTCGTTTTCGGGAAGATTCTCAATTATATTCTTTAACTGGTCCGTTTGCTATTTTGCCCTGTAGTTGTGAACTGGAAAAAACTGAAGAACATTTCTTAAATTGTCAATCATTTCACCTGGTTTTGTTATTTTGTCCATTAGAGTAAACTTTTTTTCGTACCATGCTTCGTTTTAATGTCAATATATTCAAATATTTTCCATTTTATATAATTCGGTCATTGTACGGTATATTTTGAAGTCTTTTTCATTAAACTGCCATCTTTCACTAGTTGTTTACGATACGATATGAAAGTGGTGAAAATATATCTGCTTTCTAAGTGGTACCTACAGCAGCAGGTTGTGCGGTCCTGCAGGCGGGCTGGTCTTATGAAATATGGCTTACATTTTTCAAATGTTGGCTGGATATTTTAACACCTGGGTGACTGCTGAAATGAAAGAAACACTTCGCTCTGTGTTTTCTCTAAAATTAGAAGTTCATGACTATAATAAGTCTTAGGGCCGACTCTAATGCGCCTGACATCTTTCTTGTTACCTGTTTGTCGCGAGTTTTCGGGTAAACACCAGAAATCGTATATTGTCTTTCGAGTTTCTTCAGATAATCTATCTGACCGTGTTTTCCTTTTCACGTACTGGTAGGAAGACTCTTCAGAATGGAGTACATGTGTTCGTATACGAGAACCTTTTACAATCCTACGTACTGGTAGGCCAAGTTTGTTTGCCAAATTAACTCTTGCCTTGCATTTATTCACAGAGGATCCCGACACGGATGCTGTTACGACATCAATTATTTCTCTGGATTTGTCATTTTTTTCACGTTTTTTGCTACTTATGACCGTTCTTAAATCTTCGAGAACAGATTTATTTAATTTTGCATCCTTTATTTCCTCCGGTGAAGGAACGACCCTTTGTCTCTGTAGTTCTTGCACAGTTGGTGATTTTTTGCACGATAAGTAGGCTTTTACAGTTGCTACTCGTTTAACTGGTGTTCGGGGAAGTGCACATTTAAGCCTTTTAATCGCGCGACATTTACTCATTTTGTTGAATGTAAATTCATTCCTCGTTTCTCCAGTATCAATCGGATAAGTAACAACTGATCCATTATGTTTTTTCTCCCGCCATCGGCGCTGCCTTTCTGTTTTCCTTTGTCTTACATTGTCTACTAACATTTTCTCCAGTTCATGTTTTTTCGTCAACGCTAAGCGACTTTTCCGTTTTCTTTAGTTGCATCCGCTCTTTTTTTTCCTCGTTCTTCTTTATAATGGCGACCTTTTCCCTCTGTTTTCTTTTATGAATAGCTGCTTGTGTTTCTGATTTCTTTTTGGCAGACTTTGGTTGTTTCTCTTTCCATTTTCGTTTCTGTTCTCCTCGTCCCTCAACTGTTGAATCTTTGAGTAAACTGGCATGACTGAAAATGGATTTAGAAATAATTTATACGTGTGTATATTTACAATAGTATGTCAAGGAGTTAAAAATAGAGACTCTAACTCCTTGAGTATTTAAATTAAAGCACTTTTGTAATGCGATTAGGTACCAACCATTTTCACAGCGATGGAGGAATGGGCTGGGATTTTACAGTCCGTGATTTCTATTTATTTCAACATTCATCGAGTGAATAGCAAGATTTAGTATTGAAAGATTTTGCTTTATATTTTGACAGTATGAACGTCCAACAAACTGGCACCAGTTTCTTGCGCGTCGTCAATTTTACTTCAACGATAGGGCAAGAAAAGTTCGAAAAACTATCCCAGATTTTATTTTACAACCTACAGGAAAAAAATTTCAAATTTTTCTTGCCCTATCGTTGAAGTAATTACATTCGACACAAGATTCAAACTCTACTTCCGTCAATGAAGTGTACAATACGAAAAATTGGGCAATAAATGTGTGAAAATCTTAAAATTCTGGAGAACTGAGCTATCGTATGCACAAAACAAAGACAGGGACGAAAAGGTGCGTCTTTTAGGAATGGATACATGTCCTAGTTTGAATGACATAATGGAAATAAAGCACAATAAATGTAATCGAAGCAAGCAGGTGTACGATTTTTTAGACTTGCGGAGTTTCTTGTCTTGTGGATAATTAGTATATATAGGATCGCAACATGTAAGTTGCTGTTAACATAAGATTGTATGAATATTGACACGAACAAGTTAAAATAAGGAAAAAGAGATGAAATAATAAAGAAATATTTTTTTTTATTGAAAATAAATATGTAAACAGAAAGTTAGAAAAAGTGGGGTGGTGGTAATTCCGTGCCACGAGCGCCTATGTTACGTCCCTTGTACTGATATCGTTTTCAACCAATTAGCACAAGACATTTATTTCATCTAGTGTCAAAATATGTACAAAATTAGGGGTCGTCGTGGTCGTGATCGTATGATAGTTGGATTTATGACTACCTGTGCAGTCAGTGCCTATCGCCACTAAAAGTTGTGAGTTCGAACCCCGTTCATGGGTAGGTGTATTCGATACAACATTATGTGATAACGTTGTCAGTGACTTGCGACAGGTCGGTGGTTTTCTCCGGATACTCCAGTTTCCTCCACCAATAAAGCTGATCGCCACGATATAGCTGAAATATTGTTGATAGTGGCGTTAAGCACCATGAACCTGAACCTGTACAACATTAAATTATTCTGTACCTGTTTGACAGTTCTACGTTGCAAGAAATACACGTTTCCATATTATGTTTACATTTTACAAAATATTTGTTTTTATTAACACGCATCCCGATCTGTTACATATATCGTTGGCTGCATCCACGACCACGAAATACGAAATTGTCTTCTAGGATAGCGAACGATTTGCATCCGTGACTGGCTCGCTACGAGACAGCAATACAAAATAGCAAGGGAAATAACTGCAACATTTTCTAGAACATGTTCACTTTTGAATTGGAGTTATCTTTCTTGAATAAACAGTTCACATTTTCAAATTGCATTTTTTAAATTAATATTGTAAGCACAATTAAATGAATAACAACGAGGAAAATTTACTCGATATCAGAACACGACGGTGAAAAGTTGGGTGGACAGATTAATTGCTCACTTCTAGAATTTAATTAATTCATTTTTGTTCGCGTTAAATCGAACAGAAATTTTAATCGATCCAGTCTAGGACTTTTTTTTATACAGATCAGAAATCTGTCAATGCATTTGTATACGTTTTTGTCATTTTTTCCATTAGATTAAGATAATGGCAATCTAGAAAACAAAGAGACTGACAGTAGACACATGGCACTGTTAGATCTAAATGGTAGGCAGTTCCTGCAATTTATAAACAATACGTGATAATCAAGACGAGGGCTGAGGACCATTATGAATTATTTTTATCTAAATGAATATGCACTTAGTGATCCTAATGTTCATACAAGTTCGATCTACTTGGAATCGCATAGATATAATATAGTATAGGAAGCTTAATAATTAAACAGAGGAGTCTTCTTTTTTTCTTCAAAAGCAAACAATCACAGAATTTACGATATTTATGCTAGTAAAAGAAAATGATTTGGATAATCAATTAAAATTATGCAAAAATCAATTACCAACTATCAAAATTGTCAATACAATGACTTTCTAGTTAAATACAAATGTAACAAACACATAGGACTTCGTCATTACATTCTTTCATATACTCAACAACATAAAATAATAATCAAATGTGGATATAATAAATGTTCGTTTTTTAAATTATGTCCTTTCATATAATTAATTTCTTTTGGTCAAATACCCATTTAGCTGCGGAAGACCTTGAGTGCACGGAAATTACAAAATTACAGCTAACTCCACCAAGGATGAAAAGAAGGAGAGGCGAATAATAGGCCTTGTAGCCCTATGGCCTTTTTTTGTGACCATAGAAATTTTCACAGAAAGGAGTACGGTTCTAGTCAAATAGTCAATTACTATAACAAAATATTTAAATGTGTTACATGAATGTTCTTTCCTTCCATATAGCTGCATAATTGCCCCAAATCGACTCGGTTTGTAATGGTTACCATGTTTGCCTTGGAAGTGGTGGCTTGCGGGTTCAATGGTGGTCGGATCGAAGACAATAAAATTAGCATTTGTTTGAAATTTTTGTTACTCGTTTGACGTTGAACAACAATCACAATCCCACTCTTTCCAAAAATGTAAAATATACTTAGTATTTCCGGTCTGAAGTTTTGTATGTAAACAAGACTTCCAATAAAGCGAATATTTCTCGCTGGTTTTTGAATTGACATGTAGCTCTTTTTTTCTTTTCTTTTTTATCCTGAAGGGAATTAAACCAAACGATCTTGATACAGTATTGGCAGTTCTTTATTGTAAAATATGTATGCGTTTTTAATTTCCATTGTCCTGGAATAAAAGCTTACATTATGAATGGTTATTTAATTTCCTATAGTGTATTGGAGGCTATCGAAACATTTAAAGTGTTTCTGTGGACAAAAGATTCAATTTAGATAAAATGTAGGGAAGATGGGACATACTATTCAGACTGATTGATGACAATCTGACGCCATGTTACGATGGAAAAAATTTTGGTTCTTTCTTTATTTTTTTGTTTAATGTTTTTTTTAGGGGTCTATTAGTAGTAAAAAAAAATAATCCATTATCATGGGAATAATTGGCCTAAAATTAATACAATAAAACAAATATCATATATACGTTGTCAAATACAACTTCAAAAATGTACTTATATATACTTGTTTTAATTGTCCATTTTCAATTCCCAAGACCACATCGGAGGTGTAGTGGTTAGCGTGAACACAGTGCCGGATTTAGATAATAAGAGGCCCTAGGCTAATCCACTTGTGAGGCCCCTCAAAATTCCCCACCTTCACGACTGGAGGAAGATGGAAGTGTGTTTAATCCAGTTCAATAAAGGCAAAGAAGATGAGGGGGTGTTTAAAATTTTGCACTATTCTGAAATGGAGTGCAACTGTGAAAGGAAAATTACTGAAGGGTTGCTTAGAAAGTACAGTACGTTATGAGAGCATAAGTGTGAAAGTCCAATAGCAGTGTTAAAACGAGTATGCACCTTTGCGGGAGGCCCGCTAAATTTTGAGGCCCTAGGCTTCAGCCTATCGACCCTTTAGGGAAATCCGCCACCGCATGAACGCTTCAAGTGCGGTAAATCGTGGGTTCGTGCCCCAATCTGGTTAAACAAGAGACAATATGTATGTGTTGCTTCTCTGCTAAGCACGCAGCATGAAATACTGGTTGGCGCAGAATCAGGATAATGTGACCGAGTGGATAGACATGTCTATCTGCAGATTGTTGTGTCAGTGAGATAACATTAGAGAGGTTCAATTAAGAGTGTTGGTCTAGTAGAAAGCTGACATTATAATCCCCAAATATAACTTGTTCTCGTGGTGATAGAGCTGAAAAATTGCTGATTTGGGCGTTAAGCAACAATCACTCGCTCACTCACTCAATTTTATGCTAAAACTATGTAATTTGCAAATAACAAAAATGACACTATTAAATCATCGGAATTGCATACAAATTTCCAAAAGGATGACTTTCGTTATGATAAAAATGAAGTCTATTTTGTCCTTCGTTTCAGCGTTATGGTTGTACATATCATTGCAATCTGATTGGCTGATCCGCCTGCAGAAAATGTGGTTATACTTGATAACTTGGTTTGGTATTCTGACGTCACCAACATATTCATTCGCCACCGACAAATTCAAATAGTTCCATGAAATAATCGTAATTAAAATCGAGGTATCATTAAATTTTGTTATAAAAATTAAATTATAAGGAATATTTTCAATTTTTGAACAGGTTATACTTGTATATACTTGTATAACCTGGTTTGGAACAGTATCGCTTTTCATAAATCGCTTCGCGGTATATTAAGTGTAAACTGCCCCAAACCAGGTTATATCGTATAACCTGTTCAAAAATTGAAAATATTCCTTAATTAATCAACAGGATAATTCTTTATTTTAGAAAATACACCACCATTTATAGTGTGACCTGTTAAAATCAGATAGCTAGCTTCTTTATCTTTAAATCAGTTAGCAATGACATTGTTAGTTAAATTTCAAATTAAACATAATTACTTTTTTTTATTGATCATTGTTGTTATGGGGGGGGGGGGGGGGAGGATGATTTTTCTGTTTTACTAGACTTGAAAAACGAATACTTGTCAATATTTTGAAATTTCTTTGTATGTATGTGATGATTTGGCCACGATGTAGAGACATATTATCAAACTTATAACATTTTTTAGAATACAGACAACCAGCTGTAGAGGGAAGCACAATAACATTTAACATTAATTAATTATGTGTAGTGTATATTTTATGGATGTGGTCGAGGTGGCTAAATGGTTGTCAGTTGCTTGAGATGGTCATTGTATATTTATATATACATGTATTATATATAGCCAAGGGTTAAGTGGTGTTATATATGTCTGCTCCTTACCAGATCTTTCAGTAAGCGTTATTACAGCCTTTATAAGTAGTAATGGTATAGCTGTAGATTAGCCCGTTCTTTGGGCCTAAGAACATTAACTTTTTAAGTGGATATATTTTTAACTTTGAAAAATTGGAGGCCTTTCAATTTTTATAACTCTTCAACGGATTATCTGCTGAAGTACCCCTTTGATTCATGTTCCGTTTTGTATAATCTTTATGGCTTGGTATACTTTAAATCTACTTGAAAAAATAAAATCTTATTTTGTTGATATTTTTGTCTAATATTGTGTAATATTTGAAAACTCAACCTTGAGGAGGATTTGCATACAGAAGATGGTCTTGCGTAAAATTACTTAGATCTGTATAATGTTTGATTATCCTTATTTTTACCCGCCTTTGAGACACACCGCCGAGTACACAAGTTCGAAGAAATATTCAAATGGGTGTGTGATTGTTGTTCAATTCCAAATGAACAAGTTTTCAGATATATCATTACGAGAACAAATTATTATTTTTTTTATGATGAGATGATGATGATGATGGTGTCTCTTTTGTAAACTAGACCAACGCCGCTGAATTAGATTTCTGTAGTGATAGCCTGGAATGAAACAAAAGTCCACAAGTAAGACAGAGAGCTCACGGTGAGCACCGGTCCTCCGGCCCAAGACCAGTAAAACTTTGTTCGGGCCAGTAAATGTTTTCAGTTTTTTAGAACTATATGAAAAATAAATTCAAGAATTTGATTCAGACCAGAAAATTCAAATTTTCATTTCAAGGACTGATTAGACACGTCAATTCAATCTGACACATTATACTGATTCGTAGCCAACACGTCTCGCTCTTACATTTCAATAACTGTGTGCTTAGAGTTTTTAATTTAAAATTATTTTTTGTATAGTGTTTGCCTTTTATTGAATAAAAAAAAAAATCGTTATGTTTGCTATACACAGATTCACCATTTGATACCCCATAGATATATGTTTTGGAATTAAAACAGATAAGTTTTTAAAAATGTTCAGAGAAAATCGTAAAAAGTCAGCTTTTTTTCTTGAATATTTAGCATTTTCTGTGGTGTACATAATAGCAAACAATGGATTTTTAATAGGATTGATTTGTTTCTAAATCGCACTTTATAGTGTCTAATATCTACACAGGTATGTAGGCTCAAAATCCACTCATTGTCTATGTGTTTTTCAAAATTACCACTGTGTTTTACTGATAAATTCTAGCTATTCAACTACAAAAAGACTACAACAAATATTTGAATTAAAAAAAATGGATACTAAATTCCTGAATGGGCCGTCGTGGTCGTGATCGCATGGAAGCTGGATTTACAACTGATTTGCAATCAGTGCCTATTACCACTAACGTCGTGAGTTCGAATCCCGCTCATGGCGAGGTATATTCGATTCAACATTACGTGATAAAGTTTTTCGTGTAACTTGCGGCAGGTCGGTGGTTTTCTCCTGGTACTCCGGTTTCCTCCACCAAGAAAATTGACAAGCGCGATATAACTGAAATATTGTTTAAAGTGGCGTTAAACACCATAACCCTAACCATAAATTCCTGATATACTACGACTTAAATAGAAGATGTTATGTGTAAACATGATTCCAAGTTATTGTCTGAATGATTGTATAAAATGCCCCTAATAGGATATCCTTTCAATCCTTGTAAAAAGACCTGCATTTGTACAACAGATATCTATGTAAATAACTTGATATGAAATATAAAACAAATACCTTATACAAAGAAAAAACAGGAAGGGGACTGAACCATTTTGTTCAATTGTTCCCTGCGGTTCGTTTACAACTGCGAGTGTGTGTTTTTGTGATAATTGTAAAGAATTTATCACGAAGAAGAGGCCCTTGAATAAAAGGCATGAATTAAAACTGTATTAAAACTAAGTGGATTTAAAATATACCACCAGAGATAGCAAATATTGTACATTTTTGTTTAAATAGGAAAATAAATAGTCAACCAGATTGTTGTCTTAGTCGTTCGGAACTCATTTGAATTTTTTTTATTTGTTGTGGAATCATCTTGTGGGATATTGATAAAGCTGACCATTGGTCAACCTCTTTTTTTCACACAAAATAAATGCACGCATGTGAACTTCTGTTAGCAGCCATAAAACCTTTTAGTGCTTTATCTAAACAACTGTTGTCCAATATTTCTTTTATCAATGTTTTGTTGTTTCTAAGGAAAAATATTATATATGTATTTAAATGTAAATCAACAAATCAAATTAAAATGTTTATTAACTGTTCAAATTTGATTAGCAAGATCAAAATTAACATTCTGGAGACAAAATATTATGATAATCACACACGAATATTTTTATGCGATCAAGCAAGAAAACAGCCAGTAGAAATACATTTTGTACGTACCAGTGTGAGATATTGCCATCATATAGTCATCGTTAACTGTTCACATTTTCATCTTCTCCTCTGAAACCACTTTGTCAAATTAAACCAATCTTGCCTTGGATGGCCATCGAGTACGAATTCAAAACTGTATCAAATAGACCAACCCACTATCTAATCTGAAAAGATGGCCGCCATGGACTGAACCAAGGGTAAACATGTTTTAAAACAAAACTCTGAAACCGCATAACAATTTGAATACATACTTGGCTAGAATGTTCCTTTGGGTGGCTCTGTATAGAGATTTCGGATTTTTTGTGTAGATCGGAAATCCAAAATGGCCACTACTGCGGGACATACTAGTTGTTCAACATAGAACACTCTTGACAAATGTATAAAATGCTACTTAACTCACCTTTATGTGAATGTATTTTGATTTCTGCTGAAAAATAAATGTGTTCGTGTCGTTTAACAGTAAGGCGACAGGTGTCACCAGTGGAGCAGGAACTGCTAACTCTTCAGAAGTATCTGGGTTGACCCCGGTTTTTTATGGGGTTGCCCTTTTGTTTTCTGTGCAATTATTTTTAGAATATTGTTTGTTTTTTAGTACTTTTTCTTTTCCCCATTGTGTTGTCTGTCGTTCGAGTAAGGTTTGGTATCTTCAAACGTTCCTTAACTATACGCAGATGATCGATACAACCCCAAGTGGGCCTATAGTATAATCGAACGATTGATATTTCTAGGTTTTAGTACAAATATTATTGACAGTCTTTTCTACTAAATGTGTCGCCACTATACCCAAAAGGGGTGGTCTGAACTTGTAAACACAACAGTTAAACCTCCATGTTACCTATTATTGTCATGGAAACATAAAACAACATTTTACAAAATTAAATAAAATCAAACATCCGATTCATTGTGCCACCCTGCTGAGAACACTTAATTAGGTGTCTCGGGTTTTAAACGAATGGTTAAATTTATTAGCCATAAACCTTTCTACGGGCATTTTACATCAATGATGTGCATTTAATAAATTTTCGAAGGAATGTTTTGGTTCTTTAAATTGTCATTATAAATTATGTGTTGAAAAAATATTAAAAAGTTTAAGTATTTTGAGACAGAAACCACACTGTACTGCATGCCATTTTTATGTCCTTTAATATATTTTTTTCAAATTTTATTTACACGTGCTAAGGTCAAACGATGCATTTTCTAATTATATTACTCCTTTCCACTTTAATTAGTAGGATATTTTATACAGAAGGGTAGTGAAATTGTGTGACATGTTTATTAGTCACCAGTAGCCTGAAATTCTATCGGACAATTTCCGCCAGTCAACTATATCCGAGGTTATACAAGTTAAAATGTGAATTCGGAAATTTGTCTCCAATTTTCATCTAAACATTTTGTCAAACCATTATTAGCTTAATAAATGATGTTTAGGGATAAGTAAGTTTTCAGCTATGTACATGACAAGAATAAGTTTACAAACAATCAAACATGCATAGGTGAAATCGTGGGTTCGAGCCCCGATCAGGTCAAACCAAAGACTATCAGTTGGCATTTGTTGCTTCTCCGCTAAGTACGCATCATTAAGGAGAAAGAGAGCAAAGACTGGTTGGCTCGGAATCAGGATAATATGTCGGAGTGGTGCAACATGTCTATCCGAGGACTGTTGTTTCAGTGAGCCATAAAACTATAAAAAAAATCTAGCTAAGCATGTTGATGTAGTTCAAAGCGGACCTCGCCATCATTTCATTGAAATTGATAAACTTGTTCTCGCCATGATATAGCTGAAAAATTGCTGAGTTGGCGATCAACAACAATCACTCACTCACAGTATAGGTGAAACGCATTACATTACAAATTTTATTTAAAGTCGGAGTATAAAAACATACAACATAAGCTCTGAAGAGCTTTTAAAACGCATCGCCAATCATGTACAATGTAGGTAAAAGGACTGCAATTCTCATAATAAATACGGACAGGAAAAACAGTGGCACTGTCAATCCCTTAATAAGAAGTGTTTGCACTGGCACACACACACACACACGCAACGCACACACACACACACACACACACACACACGCACACGCACATGCACACGCACACGGATATTGTGCACTAATTTAGATATCAAAATACCAATATTAATTTCTTTAATAACGGGACCAGGGCATGACACTATAAATTGTTGATTACTTTGTTAAACTCGTTACATATATATAGACCTCGGGTAAATGAGTACGAAATGTGTTGTACTCTCAGTTTTCAAAATATGATTTTAATATTTCCACCAGTTTATGACCCAACAAAGCCATTTTATTCAGTGATAGAGGAAGTAAAGTTTTTATTGTGACTTTTTTTTAATTTTAAACTAAAACTAAAAATGTCATAAAACAAAATTAATAAAAATCGACAAAAAGGTATCAAATTTTTTATTATATACCACATGTATCAAGTTTGTCAGCGACTCCGGTTTCCTCGACCAATAAAAAAATTGACCACAAGGATATAACTGAAATATTGTCGAAAGTGGCGTTAATCATCATCAAACAAACCTACCACATCTATCAAGCAACTTTTCTAAGCTAAAACATTTTTTTTATTATTATTTTAGACCTCAAGATTATTTATTTCTTAAATTGGAAATTACCAAAATTAAACGATAAATATCATAACCAACAATTATAGTACGAATCACTCCTTTGTCCATGGAAACGACCAATTAACCTTGTTTGGTTGGGGTTTTTTTTTGGGTCCTGGCTTGGGATTTCACAAAAATATGTCTGAAATAAACGGATTAATTGCATTCCAACTTTCCTCACTTGTAAGCTAGATGCTAAGTACTAAGTGTTTCTGTGGTGGCAATATTGAATTTCCGTGCTATTGAAAAAAATCATCTTTATAAGGGACCATCCAATGACAATTCATGTACAGTGTGGGTTCAATCATGATTGTTGCTTATTAGAAAACAGCTATTATTCAATTTCCCATAGGGTCCTCAATTATAAAACTAAGTGATGCGCTGACGGCCATCTTGGATTTCTGTTTTAGCACAAGAAGTAATGGTCGACTATAAAACAACTACAACACGAACAATTCTTTTTCTCCAATTCACAAAAATAAGCTGGGAATATGGATCCTGATCTAGGAAATGAATGAAAAATGTGGTGGATAATTAAAAAGGACAATGCCTGGGATAATACATTTATATTAGACACATATATCTACAATCAGTTAAGAAAAGATGCATCACAATCTTGCTTCATGTACATTTAAGTACGAGTTTCCGTGCTCCAAAATCGTCCAACAAAAACACTGTATTTATCTGATATGACGTTTTTAGCTTGACCCGACCAAGCATCGCGAACCCACAATCTCACGCATTTATGGCGAGCGCGCTTACATTTTCACAACCTGGAGGAGATTCATACATAACATAATAAACATTGATTGAAGAGAGAAATTTCAAGAAAAAATCCGAACACCACATTTTTACAACAAATATAAATTTCGGCATGATGGTTGGGTATACTTACTTCGCAGGAGTTGGATATATTTTTAGCATATGATGAACATGGTTCAAAATGAACTATTTACAGGATATATTGATAAAATTTCCGACTGCTTTAGGTATATAATTAGAAAGCTACTAGATATATATTACAAAATCACTTTGTTTTTAGATGTGTTTGATGTAGGACAATAAAAAATTCCCCTTACCCAAATTTAATCGGCTAAGATGACATACAAACTAAAATTGTCTTTGAAATCTAAATTTGTAAGCGTGTAACACCACAGACCCGGATGTTGAAATTTCATTTTTTTTTTTGTATATTGGAACTCTCTTGTTTCTCCTTCTTGGTTGATACCGGTTTTATATTTCTCACTCTTGTCCTTCACCGCTCAAACTTATATAATGTTTCATGTCATATCAAACAATCAGGTAGATTTTATTTTTAAGATATAACAACAAACACCTATTGTTGTAGTAATTATATATATTTCTAAATCTTATCTCAAAACAAAATAGATATTTAATGTCTTATAGATGTGCACTTAAAATCAATAGATGTGCACTTTCGTATAGGTTTAGTTTTAAATCTCAAACAAAGGTTATATTTTAAAGTAATATGAAAGGCAAATATCGTGGAATTTTTGGATTAAATATTTTCACTTAATATGTCACTTAATTTTAGCTAAAATCAACTGCATAATATTAAAATTCGGCTCAAAAGCAGATTTTAAGAGCAAATCGCCAAAATATTTGACAGCAGATAATTCTGTCTTTCCGGCGGACAGTAATGCAAATGATATACGCGTGACCCAATATTTGAACTCTTTCGGGGGAGATTAAGAATAAAATAAATTCCGTGTGTACCACATAAGAATAATTGCAAAAAAAAAATGGTTCACACGACATGAAACAGACAGATTCCTCAATAATCATTGTCAGGAATATGTGCGTGCTTACATCAGCATCCATGATTGTTTATCTTTTTTTCACGAGGTCATGATCGGTAATCATCGGAACAAAACAACCGAAAGTTAATCAGTCTCCACAACGCAATGGCGAGGATGATAAACATGCACACGGATTTGCAGATTTCTAATTGTTGGGAACATATTTCGACTTGAAACATGCATGAATAGCTTAGTGAAGGTACCGCCGTATTCCAAATTGAATTTTCAGGGGAAAATTTCTTCACCCAAAACTGGTGTAATATTACTTTAAGCACAAGAAGCAATGATCAACAATAAAACAATCGTGACTGTTACTGGGTGCTGACTTGGGACTTTCACAAACAAATGTGTCTGAAATAAACTACTTAATGGTATTCCAAGTTTCATCTCTTGAAAACTAGATGCTAAAAACTAAATGTTTCTGTGGTGGCAATATTGGATTTCAGATCAATTAAAGAAAAAAAAAATCATCTTTATAAGGGACCATCCAATGACTCTTCATATACAGTGTGGGTTAATTCATGTTTGTAGTTTCTAAGAAAAAGCTATTATTCAATTTCCCATAGGGTCCTAAATCATAAAGTGCTGTGCTGGCGGTCATCTTGGATTTCTAATCGCAGGATATAGTTCAGCAGGATGACAGGGCATGCTATCTTTGCCCAAGTTCAGTGTGAGTGAGTGAGTGATTGTTACTTAACGCCAAATGTGCAATATTTCACCAATATCATGGCGAGAACAACTTACATTTCAGACCAACACGCTTAGTTGGATTATTATAGAGCTAGCTCACTCAAACAACAGATCGAGGGATTGCGGACACATTAAGCTAATTCCGAGCACACCAGTATTTGCTTTTACACCCTAATGGTGCTTGCATAGCGGAGAAGCAGCAAATACCAATTTGTCTTTCGTTTGTCCAGACTGATGCTCGAACCCACTATCTACCACACTCAAGGTGAGTACGCTAACCATTACACCACCGATCCGGACTTAGGAATTGAAAATTGACATTTAAAACAGTAGGTTCTTCCTCATTTTTGGGTGTAGCATATTTTATTGTTTTAATACAGGAAGTAATGATATACAATAAAACAATTGTGACTGTTACTGGGTTCTGGCTTGGGACTTTCACAAAAAATGAGTCTGAAATAAACTAATTAATGGTATTCCCAGTTTCATCTCTTGAAAACTAGATGCTATAAACTAAGTGTTTCTGTGGTGGCAATATTAGATTTCCGATTCATTAAAAAATCATCTTTATAAGGGACCATCCAATAATGACCCTTCATATACAGTGTATGTTAATCCATGTTTGTTGTTTCTAAGAAAAGGTTAGTATTCAATTACACATAGGGTCCTAAATCATATAACTAAGTGCTGTGTTGGCGGTCATCTTTTTTCTAATTGCAGGATAGAGTTTAGCAGGATGATTGGGCATGCTAACTTCAACGTATTACACGATAAAGGGATATAATTAGAAAGATATTACAAAATTAATATTTAAAATGTATTTCATGTAGAACAAAAAGTGGTTATCTTTATTCAAGTTCAGTGTGAGTGAGTGAGTGATTGTTGTTTAACGCCGAATGGGCAATATTTCACCAATATCATGGCGTGAACAAGTTATATTTCAATGAGATAATGATCACATGTCTGCTTTGTACTAGACTAACACACAGGTTTTTACAACATTGTGATAATGTTTGTCAGTAACTTGTGACAGGTCAGTAGATTTCTCCGGGTACTCCGATTTCCTCCACCAATAAAACAGACCGCCACGATATAACTGAAATATTCAGTGTTGAAAGTGGCGCTAAACACCATAAATCAAATCAAATTAAACACACAAAGTTGGATTGTTGTAGTGCTAGCTCACTGAAACAACAGTCCCCGGGAACACGGACACATTATCATAATTCCGCGTCAACCCGTATTTGTTCTTACTCTATAATGCTGAGTGCTTAGAGGAGAAGCAATACATCCCAATTTTATAAGTTTTTGGTATGACCCGACAGGGCGCGATTTCCCGATCTACCGCACTTGAGGTGAGCACGTTGACCATTACACGTTCGACGCGGTTCCAAATTCAATGTGATAAGATGACAAACTTTGGTGACCTGCAAACTAACCTTATTTTTGAAATCTATGAACCTGTAACACCATAGACCCGGATGTTGAAATTTCACTTTAGTAATTGCTTCAGAAATTAGCTATCATTATTTATAGACACATGTACAGAAATTCTTGTCTGATGACTTTAGGCATGTTTCTAATATAAATGTGGTGTTGTTGTCACATGACTTTAGGCATGTTTCTAATATAAATGTGGTGTTGTTGTCACATGACTTTAGGCATGTTTCTAATATAAATGTGGTGTTGTTGTCACATGACTTTAGGCATGTTTCTAATATAAATGTGGTGTTGTTGTCACATGACTGTTGTTTTGCTTTACGTTTTCTCTGTACTGTTATCTGCTGTTTCAGTATCATTTTCGCTCACTTGTTCGAAAAACATTTAGTTACTGTGTTCGCCTTGAGTGCGGTAGATCCCCGGTCGAATCAAACCAAAAACAATAAAATTCGCATTTGTTGCTTCTCCACTAAGCACGCGCCATTATGGAGAAAGATAAAAAAAATTGTTGGATCGGAACCAGGTGAAGAGATATATCTACCAGCGGATTGTTGATTCAATGGGCTGACGTTATAAAAATCCAACTAAACGTATTGTCTAGTACAAAGCGGACATCATCATCATCTTATCGAATGTGCCTTCTTCTCGCCATGATATGGCTGAAAAACTACTCATTTTGCATTAAACAACAATCACTCACTCATTCACTCACTCGAAAAATCTGTATAACTTGATTTTCTGTCCCTCCTTAGAATGTTTAAATAAGGAATGTTACTGTAGTCATATTGAAATGGAAAGTCATACATGTTTGACATAAACCTACGTGCTCACTTTATATATACAAATGTATATCTAAAAATGATCACGAGTCAATGAACTAGTGTTAGTCTTATTTATAGTAAGATCTTTAGGGTTAAATCTGTTTAGCTTATTGAGAAAATCAGGATTATACAAAGCGAAGATATAGTCTATGTATCTACAGTTATTGTGGACCAAACCAGTTTATGCTTAATAGTACCCCTTTAAAGTTAAGTAATAAATTAGGTTTCGTAACAGTATAAGTCAGCAATCAGAAGTTAACAATGGTTTGAAAAATTACATTATATTAAACCCTCTTAATTAACTATATGTATTTTAGTTAATTTTACTCTTAATTATTTAATTCTATCCATTTAGTAATTGTGGGAAAACACCTACACAGAGCTGTGCCTGATATGGGGTTAGATTTAGGGTTATGGTGTTTAACGCAACTTTCAACAGTATTTCAGTTATAATATCGTGGCAGTCAGTTTTATTTGTAGAGGAAACCGGAGTACCTGGAGAAAAGCACCCGCCTGATATTTAATGTGTGTATACTTTCACTTTGTTCGATAAAATATTTGAACTGCGTTGAATTGTAGTTCTAATTATCTGAAGAATAATATGCTTGACATTTAGTGTATACTTAAATATTTTATAACAATGTCTTTGATTTGGTGTTGTGGTGTTTAACGCCACTTTCAACAATATTTCAGTTATATCGTTGTGGTCAGTTTTATTGGTGGAGGAAGCCGGAGTACCCGGAGAAAACCACCGACCTGTCGCAAGTAACTGACAAACTTTATCACATAATGTGCATCGAGTACACCTCGCCATGAACGGGGTTCAAACTCACAACTTTAGGCACTGATTGCACATATGATCACGACCATAATTTAGGGAATGACCCGGCATTTGATTAAATAAGAAAAAATCTGTTTGATGTGGAAAAGCTTTAGACTCACAAAATCTTCATGATACCATTCAAGGGCGGATCCAGGGGGCGCCGGGTGCGCCCCCTCCCCCCCTAAAATTGGAAAAATAAGATTTTTTTGGCGTAAAATCGTGATTTTTCACACGAAATACCCCAAAAATGTTCGTGCCTCCCTCCGCTCGGCGCAATTTTTTTAAGTGCGCCCCCTCCCTAACTTGAAATCCTGGATCCGCCCCTGCAATTCACCCAGTATATATCACTATGCCATATACCTAGAAAGAATCAATTAAGCAAACAAGGAACTTATCAGAAAACGGTAATACAGTGCCGGATTTCCCTATAGGCTTGGTAGGCTGAAGTCTAGTGGCCTCAACATCCAGGGTGTATAATATTTTTGCCATTTGTCAATGTCATAGACCTTTCTTACACATGCTGCCATAAGCCTTCTGTAATTTTCCTTGAACTCCATTTCAGAATAATAAGGCTAATAAGTCGACACTAGTGTTGATTTCTGTGTTAATTTTGTCTTTCCATAAAAGCAGTGAGATAGATAAGTTGAAAAAACAAGGTGTTGTCAGACATCAAATTTGTTTCAATGTCGTGGTTAATTTTCGTTAGATGAAGAATTGTTAATTGCGGAATTTAAAGCATCCGTCACCATCCTCGGCTTCTGTGTAAAATACTCTTTCATCTGCCTCTATTCACAAGGGTGGGAATTTGGAGGAACCTCGCAAGTAGAATAGGGCCTCTCTTCATCTAAATCCGGCCCTGTGGTAATGAAAGGTAAACTGCGAAATGAGAATAAGAGTTGCAGACAGTCAATACTACTATTTTCCTACTGTCAATAACCGGACAAAATGAATGTACCAGTATAAAAACAAAATACATTATAACATTAGAAGAAAGAGCAACGATCACTTTGCCAGGTTCTGCGATGTCATGTTATTGGCTATGCATTTGATCATGACACCACAACACTATATGACCGGAGTGTCCCACTCATACTACTACTAGACCTTTCCCGGTTTTAATATAATTTTGTGAATATTTTAATCGAAATTGAAACTATTATATGTCGAATTTGGATAAAGGATATTTTGACAAAGTAGTGTCAACATATTTTGTACAAATGGTACTGTCAACATAACCGATACAAACAACTCTTCCATTTTAACTTCTTTATTAAAAAAGAATCAAAGAAAAAAAAATCAAATCAGAATTTTGCTTCATAGAAAAAAACGAAATCCATTAAACAATGATGATTGACAGTATCACTAACTACTTGCCAACCATAGACAACACAAATAAAGAACATTACATACGCTGATGGTCTTTGATGGAATGGACACATAACTGTGGCAGGATTAAACTATTAATGAACCCATTCCTTTAGATGACAATGATTAGCAATATATTTACCAAATAGAAAGAAGGGACCGTCGTCACCGTGCTCAAATCAAATAGGGTAGTTGAATTTACAGCTACCTATGCAATCAGTGCTTGTCACCACTGATGTTGTGAGTTCGAACTCCGTTCAGGGCGAGGTGTACTACACGACAACATTATGTGATAAAGTTTGTCAGTGACTTACGACAGGTCGGTGGTTTTCTCCAGCTACTCCGGTTTCCTCCACCAATAAAACTGACCGCCACGATATAACTGAAATATTGCTGAAAGTGGCGTTAAGCACCATCAAACAAACAAACGTAAGATTGGCCCGAGTCGTGGGAATTATTTTGAACAGCCTTTAATGACTATACAAGTTTAAATTACGAATATCTTTTTGTTTTTCAAAAAAGGTTAAGACTTCTTTTTACTCTTTGACCTATAACACTATTATTATAGTATCGTATACTATTCACTACAAGAGTTTAAGAAGTTAATTGTTTGTAAAAACTGTATTAATCTTAAAGCTGTCTTGTGAATTACTTAATATCAGAGATTAGTGAATTAGGGGGATTATGACTACTAATCTTAGCTTTTAACTTTCAGATTTAAACGTCGATCAGTACATATTAGTCACTTTCTTATACATTGTACTTTAGATTTGAATCTTAATATATCAACATTAAATCTGAGGTCAGGTTTTAAGTAGCAGAATGAAATCTGGATACAAGTACAAAATGTACATACTACACCTGTTAAAATATACCTGCTTAGTCAGCATATATAGGTACAAAAATGTAGATACATGTACCTACATTAGGGTTTTGGGTTAGGGTTATGGTGTTTAACGCCACTTTAAACAATATTTCAGTTATTTTGTGGCGGTCAGTTTTATTGGTGGAGGAAACAGGAGAAAACCACTGACCTGACAAACTTTAACACATAATATTGTATAGAGTACACCTCGACATGAACGGGGTTCGAACTCACAACTTTAGTGGTGATAGGCACTGATTGCACAGGTAGTTGTAAATCCAACTACCATACGATCTCGACCACGACGGCTCCAATACCCACTTTAGTGCGCACGTACAAGCCCGGCGTTAGCGGAGTATTCTTTATATTTTATACCCGGAGTTGTGGTCCAAGATTTGTTATGTACTGACCGTCTTGAACAAGCTGGAAATTATGTCAGAGGTTGCATATGACAATTGAAAAAAAAGGTTAAAGCTATTTATAGGCTTCATAAAGTAGTATTTGATAGGGGAAATAGCATCCTTGAATGTGCCAATAAATTCACGCTAAAATATGGGCTGTGTCAGGTTGTTCTGTCAGATCTCGTACGATGGATGAAAATAGTCTTGCCCTTTGCTACATAGTTATGCTCAATCTCTGACATAATCTCCAACTTGTTGAGTGAGCGAGTGATTTTTGCTTAGCGCAAACTCAACAATTTTGGAACTATACTAGACCAACACGCTTAGTTAAATATTTATAGTGCTAGCTCGCTGAAACAACAGTCCACGGATAGACATGTCGCCCCACTCGGACACATTATCCCGATTCCGAACCAACCAGTCTTTGCTCTTTTTCCTTAATGCTGCGTGCTTAGCGGAGAAGAAACACATACTAATTTTATAGTCTTTTGTTTGGCCCGATCGGGGCTGGAACCCACGATCTAGCGCACTCGAGACGAGCACGCTAACCATTACACCACCGATGCAACTTTTTTGAAGGAGGTCAGTATTTGGTAGGGACATAGGTAGAAGAGATAAACAGGATTCACGTCCCGTTTGATTTCAAGTATAAAACACAAAAACTGCTTAAATACCGTTATGTAATTATATTCTCGTATTTTTTGCTACCAGGCCATTTTCTCCTCCAATGAATTCATCAGCAAACGTGTTGATTGTGGTCAGTGTTATTATGACCATCCACGGGACCTTTGATTGACAGGTAGTCTATAAAACATGTCACATATACATGTCATTGTTGTAATACCGCCATCATCCCAGGTGTAAACCTTAATACTTAATAAACATAAATTACTCAGAAACTGTCATTGACGAAATACTGTTAACTAAACCTGCATGTCCCCTTGTAAATCAACAAAATAATGTTAACTAAATCTGTATAAATGTCCCGTGTAAATCAAATATGATACAATTTATTAATATACGGGGAAATGGGAGTGCTATTTTACCGCTTTTAGGTGTTAACCTCTTGGTTTATTGAATATGAAACGGCATTATTTTGTGTATTAAATAACTATTATGACATGGTTATAAGAAAAGTAGCGCTAAATCATCGAATGCAGTTTTTATATTCACTTTACTTGCAGAGGGGCTTGTGAGATTTAAAAAATATATATATGCATATGGAAGTGTGAACAAAATAAAGAAGGGAAGGCACCATGTTGGTGGAAAATACAAAAATGGCTATAACATCTACTTAATTTAAGCATTTCTTTTGTCAGTTATGTGATTTGTGGAAATATAAACCCTTCTCACCACTTTGCTTGCCAAATTTTGTTGTCTAATTGTATAAACATTATTTTGAGATGGCGAAGAGACTTCTGACATTTGACTTGTAACAGCACTTCCGGTTGTTTGGAGTTGAATAAAATTAGCCCCTTTTCAAGAATTGTAAAATTTGATCTATCTATACTTGTATTACAATTTATCAACTTACGCGAAAAGGGGGGTTAATTTTGTCATTTTTAGATGCAAACCTTGGTTTCTTGGATGTGAAACGGCATTATTTAGTGTATGAAAATTATTATTACACGATTATGAAAGCAACACAAAATTATCCAATGCATTTATACATAGGCCTACATTTTCCTTGTCGGGAAAGTTATAAAAAAGACCGCAAGAAAAAAAGGGGGCTAAACCAAAGCGCAACAATACTATAGTACGATTTATTCTGTCTATACTGGTATTACTTTTGTAATTATTTAATGAATTTTGATCGATGATCATCATTGTAATCTGATTTGTCAAATTGACAATAATAAAACTGAGGTCAAGTCTTTAATTATAGAAAAATCAATAGCATTTATAGTATATCATAATCGTCATCCACAGAAGAGTTCTCAAGAAAATAGTCCGTGTCGGTTCTCAAGAAAATAGACCGCGCTGGTTCTTAAGAAAATAGTCCGCGCTGGTTCTTAAGAATATAGTCCGCGCTGGTTCTCAAGAATATATAGACCGCACTGGTTCTCAACAATATAGACCGCACTGGTTCTCAACAATATAGACCGCGCTGGTTCTCAACAATATAGACCGCATTGGTTCTCAATAATTTAGACCGCACTGGTTCTCAATAATATAGTCCGCGCTGGTTCTCAAGAATATAGACCGCACTGGTTCTCAAGAATATAGACCGCACGGGTTCTCAAGAAATTAGACCGCGGTGGTTCTCAAGAATATACCGGTAGTCCGCGCTGGTCCTCAATAATATAGAGTAAGACCGCGCTGAATCTCAATAAAATAGTCCGCGCTGGTTCTCAAAGAATACAGATCGCGCTGGTTTTCAATAATATAGAAGCACTTGTTCTCAAAAATATAGACCGCGCTGGTTCTCAAGAAAATAATTCGAGCTGGTTCTTTAGAATATAGATCGCATTGGTTCACATGAATATAGATCGTACTGGTTCTCATGAAAATAGATCGCACTGGTTCTCATGAATATAGATCGCACTTGTTCTCAAGAATATAGACCGCACTGGTTCTCAAGAATATAGACCGCACGGGTTCTCAAGAAATTAGACCGCGGTGGTTCTCAAGAATATACCGGTAGTCCGCGCTGGTCCTCAATAATATAGAGTAAGACCGCGCTGAATCTCAATAAAATAGTCCGTGCTGGTTCTCAAAGAATACAGATCGCGCTGGTTTTCAATAATATAGAAGCACTTGTTCTCAAAAATATAGACCGCGCTGGTTCTCAAGAAAATAATTCGAGCTGGTTCTTTAGAATATAGATCGCATTGGTTCACATGAATATAGATCGCACTGGTTCACATGAATATAGATCGTACTGGTTCTCATGAAAATAGATCGCACTGGTTCTCATGAATATAGATCGCACTTGTTCTCAAGAATATAGACCGCGTTGTTCTCAAGAATACAGACTGCGCTAATTCTTAAGAATATAGACCGCACTGGTTCTCAAGAAAATAGTCCGCGCGGGTTCTCAAGAATATAAACCGCTCTGGTTCTCAAGAAAATAGACCGCGCTGGTTCTCAAGAATATAGACCGCACTGGTTTTCAATAATATAGAAGCACTGGTTCTCAAGAATATACCGGTAGTCCGCACTGGTTCCCAAGAATATAGTTCGCCCTGGTTCTCAAGAATACAGACCGCACTGGATTTCAAGAAAATAGACAGGTGTCTGGAAAGCTTAACTCTCGAGATGGGTATGGGGGATCGCTTACTCACAACAGTAGTGTAGGGTTGTGGTCAGAAACACAACTACCTTAACCAGTCTGTCATCCATCCCCCTCAAAATTAGCTTAACCATTCTCTCATCCATGCAACTCAAATTTGAAACGGTATATATTGGGTGTAAAAAATCAACATGTTTATTATTATTTGAAGACAATGAATTAAACTGATGAAAATTCCTTGTGGGATTCACTCACCTCCGTTATGCTAATTTGTTCGGCCTTTTCGATTGGGAACGATGAACAACAAAGATTCGTCCAAACAAACTGAAACAATGTTGACATGTATTAGCAATTTATAGAATTGATTTGATCTTTCACAGCAAAGATTCAATTTTCTTTTCTCTGGTTTTTGCAGGTGATGGATCTATTAATCTCCGTAACAATTAGTTTTGTCGCGAGTTGAAAGTCAAGAATGATACTCAAGTCCTATAATAGAAATGCAAGCCTATTCATAATTGATCCGATATTTTTCTTTGGTCAAGAAATCATGCAAATCCCTGTTTCATGTGAAGAAAGAGATTAATGAATAAACAAACTTTGCAAGGAATGAAACTTGATAATGAATTAAAAAGTCACAAGAAAGAAAATCAAAATTCGTGATGACAAGATCGGCTTCCGTCCTAGTTAAGACTCTTGGTGGTAGAAGTGAAAGATCCAAAATAAATTGTTAATGTAAACAATCAATGTTTATTGAGTAAATAAAACTGAAGATGTAGATTTCGGCTTTGTCAATCAAATTGAAATGAACATGCCGGGGACAAATTTGTATCCATTGTGAGAACGGATTTGTGACATTTTAAAAGAAATCAAATACAATTTGTATCAAATGTCGCAAAAACTGAAATGCTTGAGAAAGGAACACAAAGATAACAAAAAAAACCATGCTGTGAATTCTTGTTATATGTCCTGGTCGGATAATCAAATGGGCGGCAGATTAATTCGATTTAAATTTAAAACAAAATTAAAATTGATGTAAAACACTACATGTACATGAATACATTAAAACAGGGAACAAATATAATTCAAGTGGACAATTTTAAGAGCAATATGAAATCTTGACATATTTTTTTTATTGTTTCGGTGACCAAAAACGTGTACTGTGTCTGTGTAGTGGTATAAGCGGCCCTTATAAGATAAAATAAATGATCTTAAATACGGACAATTTTTTCATTATAACATAAAACTATGCTTGATATAAAGGGTCTGTGAGGCTTTGTCATGTCATGTTGGCATAAGGGTTAGGGATAGGGTTATGGTGATTAGCGTCACTTTCAACAATATTTCAGTTATATCCTGGCGGTCAGGTTCATTGGTGGAGGAAACCGGAATACTCGGAGAAAACCAACGACCTATCGTAAGTCACTGACAAACTTTTTCACATAATGTTGTATTGATGTTGATATAAGTGTAATGGGATGAATATGGACACAATAATCAGTTTGTCACAGAACATCAGTCTCTATACAAAATGATTTGGGGGCATAACTCAAAAATATTTAAATCGACCAGATCAATACAATTTTATAGAAGGGACAATCTGGGTACACAACAATATCGTGAAAACTTTAAGAATATAATGATAATATTTATAAGCCCTCTCCACTTTCTCATCCATCTTTTAGAATCACCCTATTTGAGGTTCCCTATATTTCTTATAGGGCATATGAGAGGGGGGTTCAGCCGGTACAACGGTCCAGGGCTCGGAGAGACAAGAATGGACCTGTGAGTCTCTGAAGGGCCCCATATCCTTAGCCATAGAGGTTTTATTTTTTATTTTTTTCTTCTATTTGGGGGGAGGGGGGTATTTTCAACAATTTTTAGTTTATTTAGAAAAATAATTATGTAACATTTAGACTTCTGAATTCTGCTTGTTGATCATCACTTACATTTACATTGTAACCAGGAAGGCCACCATTTCATTATATAAGATATATTTACTGTCTTACAGGTCCAAACAGTTTACCAGTGTTTTTTTTAATTGGACACCAAATCCTCAATTTTGAAAGAAGTCTCAGCCTGTCCCGAGGTCCCAAAGCAGTCTTGTCCCTCCTTGCAAAATTTTTCTTGGAGGCCCTGTTCCTTGAACCTTTATCGATTTCGTTTTCCAGTACAGTGAGAGCTAATTCCCTGTTTTCTTAAATTATTGTACCATCTATATCGTGTGTGCATAGCCATTAGCCAGTAACGAATCCGTGTTGGGTTTTATTTACATTTAGTGATCAGGGGATTAGTTTGTGTGCAGTGGATTGCTATTTTAGAAAGGCTGTATCCTTGCCTAAGGCATCTGTTTAAATATAATTGTTACTGTAATCTAAGATAAACATAAGATTATGCCTTACACAATCCAAAGATGAAACACATATACTGACCTAGAGGTAACCTTCCTCTAAAATCAAATACTCAATCATGCTTACTTTTACATATAACTACAATGCAACCTTTATTTATGAAATTAAAGCATAAATTTAATGTTCGATTGCTTTTGAAATCTATGAAATGGCTGAGTGACCTATGCACAATGGAATGTGACGCGTAGACGCATACCAAATACCGTATTACAGCCGAGGTATTGAGGGAGAGAAGCGGACTCACCCGAGGTTTACCGATTGGTCCATCCCTATGTCACCTTTACCTTCATGTTTTATTGTTTGTAAACTTTTTGTCATGATTATAGCCAGGGTGGATCTCCTGTACTTAGCGATCACAATACTGGTACCAGTGCACAATACTGGTATACAAATTTGTTCCAGTATTGTATACCAGTATTGTGATTTAAAAATTTTTTTTTTTACTTGTGTATAGTATTGTAGTAAGTATTGTAATAGGTATTGTGGAAATGTTAGTTCCTGGGTAGACCAGTTCTTGAAGTAGTTGTTCTTGTGTCGCTGTATAATAATCTTGACTCTATCCATAACGGATTGTTGTGTATGGTGATGTATTACTGATACGATGTTATAAATGCCAATAAAATGATACACAATGAACTTGTACTTTTAGTATGCTTTTCAACAGTTAATAACATGAACCTTCTAATATGAAGCAATCCAATACACTATAAAAAATCCATGCAATTTCATATTTTCATAATTGAATTACAATACCAATATCTTAATTACATTACTGGTATACCAGTATTGTACAAAATTTTGAAAAAAATTCACAATACTGGAACAAATTTTTATACTAGTGATCGCCAAGTACAGGAGATCCGCCAGGGATGGTTTATGTATGGGCCAATATGGGCCATGGTTGAGGGCCCCCCAACATATATGCCATGTTGCAATTTAATAGTGTGATAGTCTGTTATTTTAGATGCGGCAGCCAAATTTGTTTTTGTTTTTCAAAAAAGTTTTGACATGGGCAATGATATGATTGAATTTAGACATCTAAGCAGTTGAAAATTACATATGCAAAATCGTAAGGGCCCCAAAACCTATTGGCCCAAGGGCCCCAGCAGGTCTAAATCCGGCCCTGAATATAGCTGAAATACGGCTCACGTGATGCTAAACAACAATCAATCAATCAATAACGTTCTGCTTGATTAAAAAGACCAACTTAGAATACAATTATATTACTAGTTATCTGCAGTAGCTGTTTCGTAAGTTTATCAATCCAAAGGTCATTTTCTATGTCATTAAGATACATGTTGCATTCTATGAGGATCAAGGTTACATATTGATTGAGTGGGCGATTGTTGTTTAATGCCAACTCAGCAATTTTTCAGCTATATCAAGTTAATTTTCAATGAAATGATGATGAGATCCACCTTGTACTAGAGCAACACGCTTAGTTGGATTTTTATTGTACTAGCTCACTGCAACGACAGTCTGTAGATAGACATGTTACCCCACTCTGACACATTATCCTGATTCAGAGCCAATCAGTCTTTGTTCTTTCTCCTTAGCGGAGAAGCAGCAAATACCAATTTTATAGTCTTAGGTTTGATCCGATTGGGACTCGAACCCAGGATCTACCACATTCCAGGAAAGCATACTAACCATAACACCACCGATGCGGTTGGTTACATATTGAAATTTACAAATATAGAAGTTGCAATTGAAGATGATGCAAGTTTAATTTCTGACTTGAAACATTGTTTTATGTTCAAGTATTTATAGAAAACATTTGAACCAATCACTGAAGATATTTCTGTGACTGACAGATGAACAGGCAATAATCAAAAGTTATTCCAATACTTTCAAATTAATTTAAGAATAGTTCGAAGATATGTATTACAGTATATCAAAAGAATAATCAGAAGCCATAAATAAAAGAAGGACAGACAATGAAAAAAAGGACAAAAAGTCTTAAATCAAGTGACCCCTAACAGGGGCGGATCTAGGATTTCAAGTAAGGGGGGGGGGGCGCAATTAAAAAATTCTTTTGGGGTATTTCGTGTGAAAAATCATGATTTTATGCCAATTTTTTTTTCCAATTTTAGGGGGGGTGCGTGTCGGGTGCACCATCCCTACCTAAAGGAGATTTCTCTGCTTTGAGTCTCTTCTAATTAATATACATAATAATATTCAAATTGTTTTATTTTGTGTAAAAATATCAACAAATGTATAATCAAATTTATAACAAATATATATAAATATACCCTGTCTACACAAGATAACTGCTAAAATCACAAAAAAGTTCTCTTCTATTTAATGTTTAAAAAATCAATGTCTTCTGCTGGCACCTCATCTGAGTTATCCCACTGTTTAATCACATGTATAATATTCATCATTCAGTGAAGCATTTTGATGATGCAGATAGTACTAGATTTCCACCATTAGTGACAAGAATAATACGACTCCTCTGTAAAGAATAAAAGTAGATGTTTTAAATATTTAATGTGTAACTAATTGGTCTTGTAGTATTTTTTGTTAAATAACAATTATATTATAACTAGAGAATGTATGACTGGTACATATATCATTAAACATTTGTGAAAAAGTGGATAAAGATATCAATAGGACACAGATTTCCCCGCTTGCAACTCCACAAAGGAAAAACTGGTCAAGTTTGCAATCAAATTTGGCCTTTGTTTTATAGTCCCTCCCTGAATATGTGTATAAATTTCAAACAATTTGCTAAAGAAGAACTTACATTATTGAGAGGAAACTAAATGCAGGATGTACAGAGAGACAGACATAAGTAAAATATTATGCCCCTGATGCCTAGGGGCAGTGGAATAAAAAATTGTGCAAAATGCCTTAATCCAACAATGATATAAACTTACATGTACAGAAGATATCATTTAATACATGTATTCCTAGTATGTTGTGTTTCGACTTACAATCTTATACATTGTCATGGCGACAACAAGTAACTATTTGATTTGATGAGATGAAATAATGCCTGCTTTGTACTACACCAATACTTTTGATTTGGATTGTTATTGTACTAGCTCACTAATACAACAATCCACAGGAGGATATACAGCTTGTGACTCTGACACATTATGTCAATTCTTATACAACCAGTCATTGATCTTAATCCCTAATGTTGTGTACTTAGTGGTTAAGAAGCAACAGATACCAATTTTATAGTCTTTGGTTCGACTCAACAACTGATCAAGCCACACCATTTTCCACATCCAATGTGAGCATGTTAACTATTGCACCACCAAGGTAGTTAACATTAGGGACCGACCATTTAACTTGAAGGGGGGGGGGGGGTTATGGTTTTTTGTTTTGTTCAGAATTTTTTTTTCGGACAACACAAGAGTTAGAATATTTATTTTTTTTGTTGTGCAAAGCGTCAAATTTTTTTTCCAGAATTTAACATTAGGTTATATGAAAAATACTCTGAATCAGATTTTTTTTCCTCCACCAAAATCAGAATATTTTTTTCAGCAACACTGGGATTCAGAATATTTTTTTAGAAAAAAACCATAACCCCCCCCTGCAAGTTAAATGGTCGGTCCCTTACTACATCACTTTTTTTGGAAGAGTTAGTTACAAATGAATCTATTCAAGATTTTCCAATGGCTAGCAACACATATATGTAACATTACAAACAATTTAATATAATAAAATACAAATATTGTAATCGAATGTTATAGTGGCATAAAATTTACAAACCTTGTCTCCAATATTGTTTTAATTCAAGTGAGGCCATAGTCATGTCTGTCTTTATCATTATAGGTAGCAGCACTGTTCCTTTGATTTTGGATTTCCTGTGTTGGGATTCCACAGTTGAACATGTGATATACTTTCATTTTCCTGTGTTGGGATTCCACAGTTGAACATGTGATATACTTTCATTTTCCTGTGTTGGGATTTCACAGTTGAACATGTGATATATAGTTTCACTTTCATTTTTTTGAAATTTATAATTTAAATCCGAGTATTTAGCTTACAAGTGACATTACCTAAAACTGTCTGGTGCTTCTAATATATTGCACTATACCGACGAAAATTTGTACGTTATATTACACATAAGAAGGCACCCAATTGTCCTTAGATTTTGAACTTTGACCTCTATTTGACTTTTGTCGATTGTCTAGTATTAAGCCATGATGTGAATTGTCATATGAATTACTTAAACCATTATTAGTGATTATAGTCAAGACATCGTCAGCCTGGCGTGGCGAGTGACACTTAGCTGATAGTACTGGTTGTAGTCTCACTGACTTTGGTGCAAAATTTATCTTCAGATCACCTGTAAAATAGAAACAGGAAATTAATAAACTCCTCAATTTTCATATTTAAATAATGTGATATGCCTATCTTTCTTTATATAGGGTTAGGCTTATGGTTTTTAATGCCACTTTCAACAATATTCCAGTAATATCTTGGCAGTCAGTTTTATTAGTGGAGGAAACCAGAGTTGCCACAAATCACGGACAAACTTTATCACATAATGTTGTATCGAGTACACCTCGCCATGAGTGGGATTCAAACTCACAACGTTAGGCACTGATTGCATAGGTACAGTAGTTGTAAATCCAACTACCATAAGATCATGACCACAACCTTCTTTCTTTATATATGGTTACAACCATCCATGTAAATGTTAAAAATTATTGGTAATTTGGACATTTGATCTCAGCGAGGGATATTTTCAGTATCAGCGAACTTAGTCTGATACATAAAATTATCGGTCAAGTGCGACATCAAACGTATTGTGATGTTACCAATAAACGCAAAAATGTCAGTTTAGAAGTATTCTACAAACATCATCACTAGCATCACTGCTCTTCCTGAAACTCGCTGTGATACTAGTCATATTGTCTGTCTCGACTTACATAACTGCCATTATTCTATATATAAGTATCTTAAATTATAACTGAATTTCTAATTATACAAAAGAGTTGTGAGATCAAAGATAGCTGATGTAGACAATTTAAAAATATTCTACAGTTTAATGGCTTTGTAAGATATTTACATTACTATCAGTAATTACCTTATATGATAGGTTAAAGCAGAGGGGGGAGGGATGTAATAAGGTTAAAGCAGAGGAGGGAGGGATGTAATAAGGTTAAAGCAGAGGGGGGAGAGATGTAACAAGGTTATAGCAGAGGGGGAGGGATGTGATAAGGTTAAAGCAGAGGGGGGAGGGATATAATAAGGTTATAGCAGAGGGGGAGGGATGTGATAAGGTCATAGCAGAGGGGGGAGGGATGTAATAAGGTTATAGCAGAGGGGGGAGGGATGTAATAAGGTTATAGCAGAGGGGGGAGGGATGTAATAATATTATAGCAGAGGGGGGGAGGGTGTAATAATGTTATAGCAGAGGAGGAAGGGATGTAATAAGGTTGCAGTGGAGGGGGGAGGGATGTAATAACTTACCATGTCCACTATTTGACTGGTTTGTAAGATCTACATCACTACTACCGTGGCCACTGTCAGAATTGGTTGCTTCATCCGATAATTCACTAATATTATCAAAGCTGTGCTGTTCCTGAAATAAAAATTGACCATTCAATACATGATAATAGTGATTATTGGATGTGAACGTATTTAAGAAGTCGAGTTAATATGAACCAGAAGGAGTAGAGACGTAAGTGGAACTGAATAAAAAATAATTAAAAAAATACTTGATTAAAATTCAGGAAATCTGTAATACCTATACAGGTATTTACAGCTCCTTAATAATGTAATTATCATTAAAACTAAGGTTCTCCTCCCTCAGGCATAGATGACCTTAGTTCTCCTCCCTCAGGCATAGATGACCTTAGCTGATTTTGGCTATCCTGTTTACACCCTTTGGTTTTATTGCTCCCAAAACTTTCAATTACATTTGTACATGTAACTTAATAGAGGTGGTCACTAAAGCAGGTTAGACTGTAACTTAATAGAGGTGTTCACTAAAGCAGGTTTGACTGTAACTTAATAGAGGTGGTCACTAAAGCATGTTTGACTAACTTAATAGAGGTGGTCACTAAAGCAGGTTAGACTGTAACTTAATAGAGGTGGTCACTAAAGCAGGTTAGACTGTAACTTAATAGAGGTGGTCACTAAAGCAGGTTTGACTGTAACTTAATAGAGGTGATCACTAAAGCATGTTTGACTGTAACTTAATAAAGGTGGTCACTAAAGCAGGTTTGACTGTAACTTAATAAAGGTGGTCGCTAAAGCAGGTTTGACTGTAACTTAATAAAGGTGGTCACTAAAGCAGGTTTGACTGTAACTTAATAAAGGTGGTCACTAAAGCAGGTTAGACTGTAACTTAATAAAGGTGGTCACTAAAGCAGGTTTGACTAACTTAATAAAGGTGGTCACTAAAGCAGGTTTGACTGTAACTTAATAAAGGTGGTCACTAAAGCAGGTTAGACTGTAACTTAATAAAGGTGGTCACTAAAGCAGGTTTGACTAACTTAATAAAGGTGGTCACTAAAGCAGGTTAGACTGTAACTTAATAGAGGTGGTCACTAAAGCATGTTTGACTGTAACTTAATAAAGGTGGTCACTAAATCAGGTTTGACTGTAACTTAATAAAGGTGGTCGCTAAAGCAGGTTTGACTGTAACTTAATAAAGGTGGTCACTAAAGCAGGTTTGACTGTAACTTAATAAAGGTGGTCACTAAAGCAGGTTAGACTGTAACTTAATAAAGGTGGTCACTAAAGCAGGTTTGACTAACTTAATAAAGGTGGTCACTAAAGCAGGTTTGACTGTAACTTAATAAAGGTGGTCACTAAAGCAGGTTTGACTGTAACTTAATAAAGGTGGTCACTAAAGCAGGTTTGACTGTAACTTAATAAAGGTGGTCACTAAAGCAGGTTTGACTGTAACTTAATAAAGGTGGTCACTAAAGCAGGTTTGACTGTAACTTAATAAAGGTGGTCACTAAAGCAGGTTTGACTGTAACTTAATAAAGGTGGTCACTAAAGCAGGTTTGACTGTAACTTAATAAAGGTGGTCACTAAAGCAGGTTTGACTGTAACTTAATAAAGGTGGTCACTAAAGCAGGTTTGACTGTAACTTAATAAAGGTGGTCACTAAAGCAGGTTTGACTGTATGTAGCTTTCCAATCTTTTGATTTTGAGTGTACCTGATGAAGGTAATTCCAGAAACCTTTTATTTCATGAACAATTTCTTGAATGACAGATTCAGAAATCTTTGAATATCAAGTTTTTACAATTTATACTATAATTTATACACTAATTAGTTTTTTCAAGAGAGTTATGATGTTTTTATTTGTGTGGAGAAAAATCAGTTCAAAAAGTCATTCTCATAATTCAATATACATGTACAACTAAGTTTCTATCAAATATAATTGAGGCCTAAATTTCAAAGCTTACATAATCATCAGTTGAGAAGCTGGCAATTTAACAATGATAAAATATTTAAAGGTTTCACAAAAGGTGTCCAAATAAAACGGTCGTCCCTAACGCTATAGTGAATTTCCTTAACCTACAATTAAACTACCCGCCAATAGGTGTAAACTTATACATAACAAACTGACAAACCATAATTACGATGAAAAGAGGCTTTCAGCCGATGATTAAGCAGTGTTGTCGAATAACGAAAAAAAAATCAATTTAAAATGCAAGATACATTGAAGATAAATGCCCATGTAATTATATTTTCCACTCTGTGGCAACATTTTATAAATAATTATGCAAATGCGGGTTCAAACTTTTTTCAAAGTCACAAATTATGTTAACAAGGGTTTCCAAAACAAGTGTTTCATGTAATAGATGTTTTTGAACAGATAATAGTGTGAACTGTGAAATACGATTTGACTTTAATATCACCTGCTTTTAAATAGTTACCAAATAATTTATCACAGTTCAACTTCATTTCCAAGCTATACATGTGTCAGCATGTGACAGAAAAATTCGAAAGAAAAAAACATTATAATATTTTATTCCTTAATGTATTATTATCAGCACACGACAAAAAAATAGAATGAAATAACATTATAATATTTTTTCCCTTAACATCTTATTATCAGCACACGACAGAAAAATTGAATGAAAAAATTGTATAATATTTTATTCCTTAATATATTATTGTCAGCACACGACAGAAAAATTGTATAATATTTTATTCCTTAATATATTATTGTCAGCACACGACAGAAAAAATTCAAAGAAATAACATTATAATATTGTATTCCTTAATATATAGTAAAACCTGTATTAAGAGGCCACCCTTGGAACAAAGAAAAAGTGGCCTTGTAAGACAGGTTACCTCTAAAAAGACGTCCAATTCATATAAAATTTTCTGTGACAGGACAAGAAAAAGGTGACTGCTTAATAGAGGTGACCACATGAGCAGGGACAAGAAAAAAAGGTGACTGCTTAATAGAGGTGACCACATGAGCAGGGACAAGAAAAAAAGGTGACTGCTTAATAGAGGTGACCACATGAGTAGGTTATACTGTATTATTATTATTACGATACATTTTGTATGTAAAAATCTCTGTATATTTCTTCTGTCTATCGTGGTGCAAAAAAAATCTTTATCTAAAATACCCTGTTAATAAATGAATGCAAATACTTTACCTTATGGTCCGGAATATGCATGCCTTTCTTTTGTATCATATATTTATCGTGTGGCTTCTGCAAGAAAAAAAAATTAATTAAATAAATAAAAAAAATAATAAAGAAATAAAAAATAAAAATGCAATCATATTAAAAAATACACACACAAAAAAAGTTTTCGACTAAACAGACAATTTTAATGTCCTCTTGTTATATACAATACTTTCATACTTCAGTTATTAACATGTTGAAGGTAGAATTCATTTTCATTACAATGGATACCAGTGTTACTACATCACAATAACATTACATTTTTGTACATTTCACTGAATACCAAATAATCTACTGAGTGAAGAAACAATGGAGCAGGATAGAGATACAGATTTGTACAATCAGGTCATTCATCATCACATATAATATCTGTATAACAATCAGTTACAAGAATTTTTTCTCATAATTTTTTTTTTCTGCAGTCCTTATTAGACAACCTAAACAATTTTAACCATGTACATTACCTACATATATTAGACCTTGCTTACAATTGTACATTTATTCCGATCTTTTAAAAATCAATTTTAAATAAGATTGATCTCGATTTTTATCATATCATTTATTCCAGCATGCCAAAATGAAAATTTGCTAATTGTATACATATCGATGACAAACATACCATTTTTTTTAGTATTACCGTATTTAGGGTTGCATAATGCACATGATTTTGCCCAGATTCTTTAATTTGTAGGAGGGGTGCGCATTATAAACAGGAACAATGTGTTTCACTCTTTCCCAGACCGGGAAATCACATGTCCGCCAATAAAACCCAACACATTTAATATTTTGCAACTTTATTGAAGAAGAAAAGAGATAAATGGTTCTTAAATTCTCCCAGCAAATGAAACATGCTCAAAGGACTGAAAAATATATACGATTGATATTTAATTCTTACATTTCCAACGGCGATTTTTTTAATAGTCCATGCGCATTATAGACACCAACTAGTTTTTTTCTGGAGATTTTCAAGGCCAAGAGGGGGTGCGCATTATGCACCAATGCACATTATACAACCCTAAATACGGTAATTAATTTCATTACATCGCAACGCCCTGTCATATTTTGCTTGAATATAGCAGAATATTTCTCAATTCTTCTATTTCCATCTAAAAATTTACATTAAATCTTCATGTTGTAATTAATGGATATTTATAAGTACAAACGAAATAAAGTAAAACCGGTATAATCCAAAAATCCTTGGCACCAATTTTTGTGTTCGGAATAGACAGGTGTTCAATTTATAATGGTTAAACTAACAAGGGTTTCCTATATTTGAACTGAGGCTTATATATGATTCCAGTTTTTTTAGAGTTCGGTTTAGACAGGTTAAATTAACAAAGATTTCCTAAATTGGGACTTTATTCAAAGTTGAGTTTTCAGGATTCCAATTTTTTTTCAGGGTTCAGTTTAGACAGGCTTCACTTATTTGTTTTTTTGGGTGATAATCCTTCTAAATGAAATACCGGTTATCAAAATTTGAAAATTGACATCTATGATATGCTTTAATATCTATAATGGCAAGATATTTTTTTTTGGTAGAAATAATTATCTTAATGATTGACCTGTATATAGAAATGGACTTTAAATTACTACTATGTAACTGTACACAAACAATTTAAATCTGACATTTTAAAGTAAACATTATGACATGGCTCTGTAAACATTTTATTGTAAGGGCCTTATTCTAACACTTTCTATGAAAACATCAGACAAGTGGAGTATCTACTGGATATATATATATCTACATGTATACATTACATATATATATACAATTTATTGATGCTTTCATAAAAACAACTTGAAATATTGTACCTGAATTTCAACAGACTTTTGAACACAATTGTTCGTCCCGTCTGATTTTTCACTAATATTGCATATAAAACCACAATTTTTCAAACAATTGTACTGAGGTCATTCTTGACCAATTTTGCTGAAATTTACGCTCACAAACGAAAATTGCTTTGAAGTTTTTTCTCTCTCATAATCTTCGTATAATTTTGAGATTTAAAATTTAAAAAAAAAATCATGATTTAAACACTAATCTTAATTTTAACATGATAAACTACTATATAATTATAGCATATTTGAACTTCAAGAATTCAGGACTGAGTTTAAAGGGGCATTATCTGCCAAAATCGTAAATTTTTGTTACCCATAAAAACTATCAGATATGATTGATGCCTTAATAAAACGTGTTTCTGTAACTTATAAATGTTATGAAATGTACGTGCATCAGGGGAAGATGGTGCAAATGCTCGTGTTTTGAGATCGATCAAGAAATGGATGCCATCTTATTAATTATCGGCATTGTTTATGGAGTTTGCCGAATCGTCATTAAATGAGTACAACAATGCACTTATTTCTTATTTTCTGTGAATCTGCTTTTAGTCAGTGTTAATTACGGACAAAGAACCATGCAAGTTTGCAGTTAATAAGTGACAAAATACAAATCAATCGTTTTTACCTGTCACTAGTAAGGTCAGTTGCATATGGAGAAAGCGAGATCAAATTATTTGTTTGCAAGGAAATAATAAATCGATGGTAATTTTCGTTCTCAAAAGGCGAAAAGTGGTACGATAAGCTGTTTAATGTGAAATATTTACCTTTATTTCATCATTTTAAAGCTATTTACCAATTTCCAAAACATATAATTTTTTTGGTCAAAATCGTAGCTAATGCCTCTTTAAATCGTGAAAAGTTGAAAACTATGAATCAAAATATTATATGAAGATTATGACAAAAAACTTTAACACATTTTGTGTTTGTGAACGAAAATTTCAGCAAGATTTGTCAAATTGTAATTTTTTTGAAAAAAACCAAGGTTTTACATGAAATACATAAGGAAAAATCGGGAGGTGATAAACAATTTTATCCGATGTTCTTGTGGCAAGTAGAATTTTGATTGGCTAAAAATTTACTTCTAACACTTCATGGAAGCCGTGCTGTGTATTTCATACGACACAGAAAATCAATAATCGCTCTCACCTATTGCCTGTGCTGTATTCCATTTACATTGTAGTAGACAACACACATGGCACAGAAAATCAATAATCGCTCTCTGTGACCTTTTTCCAAAGATACACATATTTATATTTTTCCTATAATAAGGACATACTTATTAATGTTAGAACATTCAGATAAAAATGCTATCAGTCTCGAAATGTTATATATCCCGTTTTAAAGGGCAGTGGTTTTGTTAAACGGTTCGGCTCATGCCTCACCACCGTTTAACAAAACCACTGCCATTTAAAACAGGATATATAACATCTGGAGACTGATAACGTATAATATCCACTTACTGTAACCATGGGTAATGAGTTGAGTGAAAGTAATCCAAACTAAATATCTTAACTAGTTACCTTGGAAACAATTTGAAATTAGAATGACAGTAAAACCAATTCAAGCTACATTTGTGTTACTAGGGTCCAATTTCATCTTAAAGTTGTCCATTTTAAAATAAATAAACAAAGAACTGTTAACTTGTATATGTTTAGGAACATTACATACCTCAAAATCATTGAATACAGAGTTTGTTGTTGACATGGTATTGCAGAGCTCCATATTTTCAAGGTCTTCATCGATTGAAAAACTAACTTCTTTTTTCTTTTTAATTTGCATATCCTGATCCCTGTGTACACCATTCATTGTCACTTTTTCCTGGGGCACAATCTGCGGAAATGTCAGCGGCTTCTGGTTTTGTTTCTTTTCCTGTTTGTCTTTGTACCGTAATATCAAAATGATTGCAATCATGGCCGCTGAAATAATTATCGTCATCGCAATGACAACAATAGAAATAATTATGTTCCTGTTCCCAGATCCTGAGACTTCTACAGGAGCAGTCATATTAGTATAAAGGAGAACAATTTGTAACATTTGAGTATTGCTCAGCCTTGTCTTCCCATTATCAGTCACTTCAACAACCAACGGAAAAACTTTGTCATTAGTAATGTCATAAGTCCGCTTCAGAAATATTTTTCCAGTTGTAGATCCCATCATAAACACATCCTCCTGGTTTCCTGATTTTATTGTATAAAACAGTTGACTATTGGGACCAGTCTCATCACGGTCGACAGCCTTAACTTGAGTAATTAGAGTTCCTACGTCCACAGAATAAGGTATCGACACCGTGTTATTGGTGGTATTAGGAAAAGTAATATTAGGTCTATTATCATTATCATCGGAAACATAGACTTTCACTCCAATTGATGCCGACAGCTGAGGATAGCCATGATCTTTGGCTATGACGGTAAATTCATAACTACTGTGTTTTTCACGATCTAGAGGTTTATTTGTATTGACATTGCCATTCGGTAAAACAAGAAATGGAAAATTTAAATCTGAAGTTTGCTGATATAGTGAAAATGTGATCTCTTTGTTCATACCATCGTCTTTGTCATGAGCTGTAAGTGTTCCTACGGTTGTATCTGAGGGCCGATTTTCCTCGATGAAAAATTGAAAGAACGGCACATCATCAAAGTATGGAGCATTATCGTTCTTGTCCTTGATCGTAACTATGATCGAAGATGTTCCTGTAAGTGGTGGATTTCCGCCGTCTACAGCTAGGACGGTAAACTTGTAATTGAGAGCAGTTTCACGATCAAATGCTCTGTTTGCTGTGACAACACCAGAAATGGAACTAATTGAAAATCTATCTTCTGCATCTGTGTCTAAGAAATATTGGATTATATTATTAGGACTCAAATCATCGTCTTCCGCCGAAACGTTTGTAATTAAAATTCCCTCTGGGCTATTTTCGTCAACTTCTGCAAGGTACATGGCTTGTAAGAACTGTGGAGTCCAATCATTGTCATCCAGAACTCGAACATGGAAAGTTTCCATGGTACTTTTGATAGGCGATCCCTGATCTTGACACGTCACTAAAATATTGTGATAATTCTGCGTTTCTCTATCAAATTTTTTTTTTATCATAACAAGATATCCTTTCTTGTTTGTGATTGGTTGAAGGGACAAAAAATCATCAGATAAGTAACAAGTGACGTTTCCGTTGGGTCCAGTATCTAGATCTTCGACACTCAATGATGCTATCACTGTAGCAATATTTGTAGATTCTGAAATGTTCACCACCTTGTTGCTTCCCGGCAGAAGAAAATTAATTTTTATTTCTGGTTTGTTATTACCAGTGTCTAAAACATGGATAAACACAGTTGCTTGAGAACTTTTGGGTGATGTCCCTTGATCGCTAGCTTCTACGTAGATTTTAAAAACTTTTCCTGCTTCAAAAACAATATTTCCAATAACAGATAAAAATCCACTAGTTTGATTAATTGCAAATAGATTTGTAATGGAGTCTAGACCAGACTGTCGTGAACTGAAGCTATACACAACTTGACCATTTTTGCCGATGTCCTTGTCATTTGCCGATATTGCCAAAATTGCAGTGTTCTGTCCAGTTCCTTCAGCAATACTTATATTATACACATTTTGTACGAAAATTGGAGAATTATCGTTGTCATCGGTTACTTGTACATTAATTGTTAAGTTACCAATGCTTGGTGGAATGCCATCATCTTTGGCTCTGAGTTGGAGTTGGTAATTGTCTATATCTTCACGATTTAAAGTTTGCTGTAATATAAGATTCAACCAAAATCCACCATCTACTTTAGAAGTGGCTTCTAGTCGAAAAACACCATTGGCAGGAATAAGTTCATAACTCAGCACAGAATATTGTGGACTAGAATCTAAATCTGTGGCATCATCAAGCGCTAATGTGGTTCCATTTTGGGCAGATTCTATAATTTCAAGGTTTACGACATTTGAAGGAAAGATCGGTGAATTATCATTTATGTCTAGTAAGGTAATTTGAACAGGGTACATGCTGAAGACTGATGGAACTCTTATTGAACGTATGGCAATGTAAAAGGTCAAAGTGCACACTTCTACTATAACACATACCGGTACTTTTTCTCTGTCTATTGCAATCTTTGTTCGTAGATCTCCATTTTTATCGTTAATTACGAACAACTCTTGCATTTTTGTTTGATCTAAGAAACTATACCGCAGATTTTCAAACTCTTGTGTTGTCATATTTAATCGAAGTCCACTTTCAGTTGCCAAGCTGCCTACTAAATGATTTGTAGGCTCTTCTTCCATAAGTTGAAAATTAATAGTATGACCGGTATTGCCATAACTAACTGACAAAAGAAGAAACAATCCTAATAAAGCATACAGCACCATTTTCACTGGTTGTGGATTATCGTGATTTCATTAAATCACAATCATAAGATTCGTCACACCTGAAATTAAAATTTAAATAAGTTAAATGAATGATAAATATTTTCAGTTTTTGTCTAATATTTGACAAATATTTTAAGTTTTTGTCTAATATCTTGAAATATGCTAGAAGCTTGCTGTACCATAGTATAATTTAAGCTAAAGTTAGTTTTACTACAGATCAAATTGTTACTGCTATAATTTTTTTTAAATTATCTGAATCAAATAATTCCTTAAAAAAAATACTACTTTTTAAATGAACTACAAATCAAATTCAATGCAAGGTCTGACTGCATTTTTATTTTAAAAAACCTTTTTCTATACTATTTAATTTTGTGTTGATTTAAAAAAAAATCAAAAATATTAACCTTAAATTAGGTACTACTCCAGGGGGTACGTAAAAGAAATACTATATACATATAAATAAATTTAGTTCAAACTATTTTATTTTTATTTCAACAAAAAAGTTGTAAAAATTTATGCATTTTTATATTAAATTAATTAAATTTTCCTTATTTTTTTCTACCTTAAAAAACAAAAATGTGTTATCAGCATGAGTCAAGCTACCGTTTGGCATCTGGTATAAACAGAACGATTACGTTACGGTTATTGTCTGTTCTGACAGGGTGTCCACAGGACATGTCAATATGTATACCCGTCATCTTGTCATCTTACAAAAATGTTCTCCGTTTCATATTTGTTAACAAAAGCTATCACCAAGAGTGATCATAGTTTGATAGGACTGTTTATCTTGTTCAATTATTTCTCAAACTAGTACTTCTTGAGATAAGACACAGTTAGAATGCCTATCCTTACATAGAGTCACTATCAGAAGTCACAACAACCATATTATTTCATTTTCTCTTGTCTTATGGCCGTGTATAAGAATACAGTGGGACTTAGTAAATCGGGATTGTTACTTTATTCCGTGGTATTAATTAGATCAACGAGTCTAATAAAGGTTATACTTCAGTACACAAGCTTATCTTGGGATTGACAGCGAAAATAATTTAAACATGAGGAATCGTGTGAAATGTTTTCCAAAAGCTTAACATGTGACTCCCCAACATTTCAAATCTGATCTCGGGTTTTGAAAGTTTAAATTAATAACTATTGTTTCAAGATAGAACAAGAAATTTTCAGAAAGTTTAATTTTAATGGGTCATAGATTTTCACATGTATATTCATAAGCACTATTTGTCCATACAATTGGTTTCGAACAGTTAAAACTTTTACAAATTACAAAAGAAAAAAATACTTTTTGTTTTAAAACATTTTGCTTTCTAAAATTATATGAAATATCTGAAAAAAAATATTGTAACATTTGTTTTTCATTTTGATATAAAAATAGTAATTCTTGTAAAAAAAATGTGATGTACATTAAAGGACTTCACTAATGTTATCATAACTTGTGTCCAATCCCATTTGCAACTTGTATGCAAATAAAATATGTTTAAACTAAAGGACGAGAAATAATCAAATTTTAACAAAAATATTGAAACTATGTGCTGACCCACCTTGTTCAAGTATGTCAACAAACATCCTACCTCCTTCCTGTGATCCCCTAGTATCAATTTATCACACAGCTACTGTCATTTATTTCATCTTTTATTTAATTTTGTTATTAATTTAATCCCAAAAATTATCTTTAAGTATCAGGGGAGATAACCCTATACAAACATGCTGTTTCAATGAGCTAAATCAAATAAAATGTTATCATAACTTTGATTTTCAATAATAATCACATTAAATGCATCCATGATAGGGCAAATTATTTATTATTACTCGACAGGGAAATCTCCATTTTGATCCTGTTTATCTCTATTCTCTGTAATTTTAAACTAAAAGACATTACAAAATCTTCCTAAAAAAAGACAAATTCTAAAACAAGTTTGCTGACTGAAAAAAATCATTGTGATTTGAATGACTTTTTGACTTGTTCTGACCATATCATGCATTTTTTGGATTTTTTGTTCACACAAAATTAGCTGAGATCATTTAAATAACTGAAAATATCATCCCAGTGTAAATTAAATAAAATTCTTTGTTAGAATTTTTCCTGTATAAAAACCAAGCTTTAACTATTAAAAAAACATACCTTTGCATTGACTATTTCTGAAATTTTTAATAAGAACCAACAAGTACATATACCTTATACTTGCCAACCAACAATTTATTTTAGCAAAATATAATAAATTATTTTTTTATGAATAAAATATAAAATTTATTATATTTATTTTTCTAATTTCTATCTTTTTTTCTTAAATAACAAAAAAATACTACCAGTACATTTGTAGTAATATCTTTCCTTCCACATTCGAACCGCAAAACTACAGTAATAAATATATAAGAGCAAAAATTTCACTGTTCAGAATCCTGCAGTGTTCATACAAAAACTACTTTTTTTATTGTCCCTTCGGCATTCTCTCTCTTAACGTTTATTATCTACAGTATTATATTTATCAGAACAAAACTTAAAAGTCCGTTAGGAAAAAATTATTGACCAATTGCCTTTGATGTTTTTCAATACAATACATTCTAGCAAAAATCAAATGCTTACCTTTTAAACCTGCAGGTAGTTAAAATTTGAGGTGAAAATCTTCATTGTAACACTGTTTAACACATCACCCAATGGTACAGTCAATAATATCTCCACTTTATTCTTTAATGACTGTGAAATAAAAAGTGACAAAAACTTTAAAAGTCTATTATTTAAATAAATTATCAGTTATTATCGATACAATTTTCATGTGTCTATCTATCCCACTTGAAAGGGCACACTTTAAATACCCAATGAGAAGCGATCCGTCTATTTAAATCAACTTCCCCACATTAGCCAGATAAACATTTGGATAGCATGATAGTAAGAGAACAGATTGGGACAGAAAGCCATTGTCACTTGTTGACATACAGCCCCTTTCATTTTACTGGTAATATATTTGTTGTCCAATAAAAGTATACAGTATCTTGTATTGTGTAAAGGTAAGAAAAGCTACAATGTAAATTAATTTGGTCACTGGCATAGGTAAATAATGGATTATCTGCCCTTTAGTTATGCAAATAAAAGCTACTGTTCATATTTTTAAAAGAATGTTTGCCTACTTTATAAAAACATCATCTGTTGCAGGTTTGTACACTCACATTACAAATAAAAGAATAGAAACTCCAATTTATGATATTTCAAATGGCATATTATATACAGGTAAATCAAATATTCTAACTTCACTATTCAAAGTACAACATTGTTTTGAAATAGTGTCAACTTCCATGTTTTTTTTGTCTGTTTGTCAATTTCAATTACCTACTGGTATTTATTTTATAAAAATATAAATAAAGAAATATTTCTTTGGAGACCATAATTTATTGGATATTTTACCATGGGCAAAATATGGTGTCATAATTAACTCTGTAAACATTTGTGTCTGTCCCCAACCAAGACCTGGATTTTCAACGTCATGTGTCGTGGTCTTTTTTATGTTCAATGATTTGAGTTGAGAGGTGATTGTTTGTTTTGTTGAGATTGGTTGAATTGTTGACCATCACTGTTTAAACTTTTTTTTCATAAATAAAAACTATTCTCTTAATCAGTACATTGTGTGACAATATTTTGTATCAATTGGTAGTATATGTGAGCAAAACTTTAAAAAAAAACTGTTTCAGATAAACTATTTCTAGATGATATTTCCTCAAAATTTTCATCATTAAAATCATCAAAATAAATAAGCAAAAACAAAGGACATTCAATTATCAAAACCAATGGAAACAAGTTATGTAATCAATTACATATATGGTCAATTTTATAAGCTTAACATATAAAAAAATGTTAATTTTTCCACAAATCTATTTTACAGTCTCAATATCAATTTTTAAATCTTTTGTTTTTTGCAAAGGAATATTTAGAATTTAATTTTGACTAAATTCATATTTGGAAATAAGTTTTCATATCATTCTTCAAACTTGAGTAATTATTTACCAATTTTAATTGAACCGTCTTTTACAACCCACTCCAACATATTAAATAAATATATTGTTCTTTTTACTCCATTTTTTCAAAGAGGATATTTACCCACGATACCTTGATAATTCAATTAAAAATTCAAACATATTTTAAAGTATCGTAGTGAGAAATCTCAATCGATCTTTATTCTTGCTGCTTGTTCAAATATTTGAGACTATATTAAGTCCACATCTGACAAAGTCAAGCTAGGGTTTCATTATCAATGTTAAGTGTGCTTATAAATTTCACATAAGCTCTTGTAAAAATATAAGTCTTTACAATGTATACTTCTGTCTTTGAAGTCTAATTACCCCAATAGTACCCCCACTGTACTCTAAATAATTTACAGGTCGCCCTCCTGACACGGCTGTATGTGACGTCCCCATTGAAATACAAAATCAAACGCATTCAAATACACCAGTATAAAAGCCCTCCAATAGAGATTACAGTACCCCCGTCTTATAATGCCCCTCCCACCAAATGCTTCCACTTTTATCAAGCAAGATTTCAGAAATATTGAGATGGTAAAATTCTACTAAATTGTCCCCTGAAGAAGGGCAACCTCTCTTATAAGGTCAGTTTTTCATTGCAGAAGGTGTGTCCTTATAATCGGGGTTCTACTGTCAATGAAAAAGAGGCCTGAACGAGGAGTGGTCTCTCTTAACAGGTACATTTCATTAGTATTTTACTATTTCAGTGCATCTGATATCTGGCCTGACAACAGGGGTAACCTTTGACGGGAGTGGCCTTATATGAGAGGGGCAACTGTACACAAACTTTTGGCACCATAACAGAAATTTATATTCTTAAATACTACAATGCCCCCTAAATACCAAAGGACCTCTTCATTTGTGTCAATAGTTCACCATAGAAACAGACAACTACTGAACTAGAAGTTGTCCTGAAGTGACATTACTGAAAGCTGTTGGTCAGTAACAAAAAAGTTCACAGGAAGTAAATTCTCATCATGAATGAAACATGTCTGATGTAGAACAATACTTATTGTTTACTAAGACAAAATAAATCTATTTTTCACCCATCATGACTCCATTGATTCTAGATATAAATTAACATAGTTTTATTTTCTTGATTTTAAAAGACATTTATCTATTGGAGAAAGTTTTTACTGAAATAACAAAAAAAACAAAAAACAAAGCATGCACAAATAATGAATATACTACACAGGTTTTCCCAATTTTCAGTAAAGAATTATGGTAAAATCATTTTCAACAGAATAAGAAATCACAAAAATTATACAAATCAAGATTTTTACCATAAGGGGGGGGGGGGGGACCATTCTCCATCATAGGTTTACAGATATTTCACCAATCAGACATAGACTGTATAGTGCAGAAAATTCGACAGATGCTAAATTAAAAAAAATTTTTTTTAAACAAATGCAAATGCTTAAAATAATTTCAGGAATCTGGGTTCATGAAATAGTACATAATTAACCTTAGATTGAATTACGCAATTATTAATATTAAAAAAAATATATTAAATAATTACCTTCTATCATTTATGCTTAAGAAAAAAACAACTGTAAACTTCCAACAACGTTACATATATCTGAAGCAGTGACAACTGTTAACACACAGGTAAATCAGTCCCACAAATGAAAATTTAAGTCCAACACTGACAATTTACGGTATTCCAGCGACTATCATCATAATTTCTATTCACTAAACACAAATGCCTCTACAGTAATAATTACTAATGCATTTGAAATTAATTTTCAATGTCGGTAAATTAGATAACTCTTGATCTTCTTAGAAACATCCTCTAATGTCTTGTAAAACTTGGAGTGTTTTTGTGTAACATAATTGAAGAGGTCCATCTAGAATCCTGTTAATGTTTAGTAATGTGAATTTTGACCAAATTTGACCAGTGGTCATCAATTGTCTCAATTGCAATAGTTTTGTATAAAATAAATCATACGAGACTGTAATGGCCGTTTATGACAAATCTAATCACCAACTCCTATAGATCAATGGGCAATTTGATGTCTTTATGCCTTGTCATGTAATAGGATGCTACCTATACAGGTAACTGGAGTGACCAACAGTGACCACTGGTCATGCAGCGAAAGTCGTACAACTTAATCAGATTTTTTTTCTAATGACGATCGGTGAATGTGAATCTTTTGATCAACAAATATTAGGACTAGAATGCCATATGTTGCATTTTCATCTATAAGCACGGTTCAATTACAACTTAAAAGATCTAATTTCTATTGAAAATCCATATTCATTTCATCATTTAAATACTAAACTGAAGTTTTTTGTACTGAGAGGTTTTTTTTTAAAAATAAATAAAAAATTAAAATGGTAGATGGAATTTAAATATGTGGAATGAATATTGTCCAAAGAGATAGATTTGTATTAATCATTACTTGGGAAAACTACAAAAATATCATCTGAAAATGGCTGCCAAATTATGTAGTAGTCAGATCCACAGAGATTTACAATTTTTTTTTATATTTCTTTGAGTCCAACCCCCACCACCTTTTTCATTAGTTTTCACTTCAAAGCATATCATACTCAACCAGTTATTTAAAGACACTCACATGAAGAACATCACACTGTTCTACAAATCAACATAGTTGCAGAACTGTCACTCTGAACAGTTTTTTTTCTCTCTTTTTTACTATGGTAAAAAAAACCCATTAAGAGCTACAGTTCCCCAACTACAATCTAATTATAAAAATATCTATAAATATCCCCCCTCCAAAAATATCTATAAATATCTTCCCTCCAAAAACCTCCAAAAAAGCTATAAATATCCTACCTCCAAAAGAAATTATTTGTAAATAATGTGGATAACTCTGTAATGATCTGTTTTCTTTTAACAAATTCTCAAATCCTCTTCCTGTAATTAATTCTCACTTGACTTTTCCACAGCAAAAATCCACTAATAAAAAATCTCCTGTTATACTTATTTATATACTCAGAACAGGCCAAATTGTTATATACTCATCCCAAACCAATATTTAAGGTCTAACTGTATACAAAATTAATTTGTTTCTCCACTTTATTTATACTTGATCAGACATGGAATTATCAGACGGATTTAACGCCCCTCTGTAAAATGACCTGTGGATTTAATTACAGACAAATAAGTGGGCAATTAAAAGGTGAGAAAGATCAATTGAAAAATGCATTGGTCAATATCTAAATGGACAGGGGACATTGTCAGGCTAATTTGTTAGGAGTATAGATCCCCCATGTTAATTGGATTAACATGTCTGGGTGTTTTAATCCCCTGGGGTAAACCAAAAACTGAATTATTAACAATGTTATTTTGTTTTATAATCAGATATCAAATCTCTTTGAGATATCATCAACTAAAAGAATATAGAAACAAGATATTTCTTGAAAAACATTTTTTTTGTATGAAAATACAGTATTAAAGAGATGCAACCATTTTGAGAAAATGAGACACTGGAATGTGAATTCAAAAGAATGGTAATTATTTCCTGATCTTTATACTTTGAATTACCTTAAATTTTGCTTTTAAATCATAATTTCTAAAAATATGTCAATAATGAAATTGAAGTTTACATGTATATATGCACTAATTATTGGCTATCTTGAATTATATATATATATACTATTACCATCACAAAATAATTGAAATATTGTTGAAAGTGGCATTAAGCACCATAAACATATATATACGATTACCCCAGTATCATGGCAGATTAATTCCCTTAATTAAAATTTGTAGATATGTAAAATAATATGTGAATATGTGATTTACAAAAAACAACAGCCAAAAGCCAAAAACAGGATTCAAGACAAGAGAAAACAACAACCATACATCAATTTGTCCTATAATTGTTTGTCTTTAATAGGTGATAAAACAATGTTTTTATAACTTACTGGACATACTTATATCCCATGTATCATCATTGACAAATTTATTAATATTGTCACATGAAATCTGTTCATACATAATATAAATTTCTATTAAATGACAAGAAATTTGTTAAACAGGACTCTTTTCCCCCTCAAACAGAACAAAATAAATTGTTGTCATATTATATAATTAGAAATGTTTTTTAAGTGCAATTAAGTTTTTATTTATGTCTCTGCAATTCAAGCTTAAAAAATAAAAATAAACTGGTCTGGATTTAAAAGGGTTGTCATGTAGTAGGAATCAACTCTCTTTGTAGAACCAACCTTTAACAAAAAGATGAAAACAAACGTGGAAAATAACAATATCCACAAAAAAAGAAAGAAAAAAAAACAAAAAACCAAAAAAACATTATCAATGTCAAAGAAACTTGTTAAATGGTTTGACATTACTGACAATCGTTCATTTTCTGAGTCATTAATTTTTCAAAGTTTTTTTTCTGTAAAATAACAACTTTTTTGAGTTTGATGAATTAAAGGATTACAAGTTATACAACAGAGAAACAGTATCATGACTATAATAATACAAATATTCTGGCATTTTAAAGGGCCCTCTTTAAGTGATTTATCAAACCATTCATCAAAATTAAGGGCCTCATGAATAAATGTAAATTTTCTTAATGTTCTTTTTTTTCTTTTCTTTTTTTTAACTATATAGTTATTTTTCTAGTATTTCAAAATTTTAAATCTATCCAAAGATCATATAATTTTTGTAATTTTATGAAAATAACTATAATAAATAATATTTAATATTCATTTATTCATTTTCTGAATAAAAAAAAAGAAGATCTGATAATTCACCTATTTCATAGGTCATCTTTTAGGTCAAATAAAAAACGTTTAAATAACTAATCTTCAAAGCAAATCTATACTGAAGTATCCATTTTATATATTTATTTAAAGTTGTATGTAAAATATATTTATATAATAATGTTGTGTTAGCAATGACCCTGACCACTATATGGCATAGTCATTGCTAACACACACAACATAGTGCACGACCCGAAGGGGAGTGCACTATGTCTTCAACCCTGACCACTATATGGCATAGTCATTGCTAACACAACATTATTATTATTATTAGGCTGACTGTTATATGTAGACAAAATATATTGAGAACTATTACAATAAAGGAGGTCCTGATATTGTTGACTAATATATTGGATCAGATAGTCTTGAAAGTGTGAGAATATTCTTTGTTTCATTTAAGGCTTTAAAAATATAAAGATTTTTGAAGTTTGAAATTTAATTAACAACAATAAAAAGTATTAAAAAACGCTTAGACGACTATGATAGATTGGATCCACCCCCTTGCACGTGGACTAGCTATATATAGCTTGACAGACAGCTGAAAACCCAACCTTCCCCGTGTGAAACTGGCATAGTAGATGTACTATTATCGCATAGTATATCAACGCTATATAATTCTTTGTGATATATGCCAAAATATCGTATGAACTTATATTACAGAAGAAATTTACAGAAAGCATAATAATGTGCGTTATGGTATGCAAAATCCAGATAACCAACAATTAGAGCATCATTTTTGTAATTAAAGTAAAACTGATCGATCATCATTTTTCAATGCGATATTATCACATCTTTCTTACAAAATTATTATTGCAAAGCAAATGTATTTTTTTAATCTTGATTTAGCACTTTCATATGACAAATTTATGTAAGTCAATTCTAAACTTAAAAATCAACCAATAGAAGTATAGTTTTATTTTTAGAATGTCTAATCTCATGAAGCTTTTATTGTAAGAAAATATCATAAATTCACGGTTGTGGTTTATGGTGTTTAACGCCACTTTCAACAATATTTCAGTTATATCATGGTGGTCAGTTTTTTTGGTGGAGGAAACCGGAGCACCCAGAGAAAACCATGGACCTGTCGCAAGTCACTGACAAACTTCATCATATCGAGTACACCTCACCATTAACGGGGTTCAAACTCACAACATTAGTGGTGATAGGCACTGATTGCACAGGTAGTTGTAAATCCAGATATCATACGATCACAACAGCCCCTAAAAGAACAGGAGGCAGACAAAAAAATCATACGTAGATATTAAACAAAAGATTTTTGGTACAATTTGAAAAAAATTACTGATTTTCATGCCAATATATGAAATGCTAATTAAGAATCTGATTTTGCTTAGCATAAAAATGTTTTCGAGATTAAGGTAAAAAAAAACATTGCCCTTCCCCTCAAAGTGAAATGGTTGTTCCTAATACCGAGGATTATCTTGCATTATTATGCAGAAGCAAAAATTTTAGTTACCTTGCCATCCATCTGATATATTTTTCTAGAAAACATTTAAAAAGAAAAATGGGATAAAAAATAAAATAATCAAATTATATTTTTTTTGAAATTATAAACTCTGATATAATGGATTTAGATGAAACTTCCATGTCATTTCACCAATTATCCCTCCGAACAATTCAGAAAATTCTCATCCATCATCACTAATGTGTGTAAAATTTGTCATGTCCATCTATCTTCCATTTGTATTTACCATAGGGAGGTCCGTCGCTGCTTCAAAGTCAAGTTTTACCTGAGCAGTAACGATCTGATGAATGGTCCCCATTGACCATGTCCTGTCATGTGTGAATTAATGTCCTGGTCGTACATAAAATACACATACAATATTACCACTTACTTGTTGTCCTCTGATATATTACCTAATTAACTAGCCATTATTTCAACAGGTTAATATTAATACAAGATATCATCATTACAGGTTTATTCTTTCTGTGTATCAAAATGTCCATAAAAAAAATAAGTTCATGGTGACAAAACCGGAATGACTTTTTGACGAGCATTACAAATGTACATGTAATATTATGTAGTAAGGTGGAATTGGACTTGCAACAAGTCCCTATGATATCTTAAGATTTCAACTTTCATAGCAAAAATTTAGTTAAAGGGATTATAAATAATTATAAGGAAGGGACTTGTAGAAAGTCTAGGGTAGAATCGTCATACAATTTAATAAGACTATTTTTGTGTGCAATTTTGACTTTTTTTTGTGCTTCATAATTTTCTAAGCTACAATAGGTACGTATCATTCTTGAAAAAAGATGATGCAAAACAAAGAATTTTTTTTTTTTTTTGATTCATTAAAAATAATTTTTTTTTTTAGAATTGTGATATAATGATTAGATTATAAAGTTTGTCTGGTACAAACATGGTTACATTACACCAACCCGAGTACAGAACTACATTTCTCAAAATTTTATTTTATATAGAAAATAAAATTAAGACTCATGTACAGTAACTTTTTGTTGAAGAACGGGAACGGCAACATATATTCATAATTTCAATTAAAAGTGAACGTTACAAGTTATTATTTGCTATATTTTTGCTCATCACTGTTTAAATTTCTTTGAATTTGTTTATCAATTTTTTTCTATTCATTGAGCCTAATAACCATAGCAACCAGAAGGCTGTCAAACAGACCTGTAAATAACAATACAAAATACTGTTCGGCCAAGGGTATTAAGTTACCAGCACTGGAGGTAAAACACTCCCATTCATTCACAATACAAAACGATGCATCATAGTAAAAAAAACCTTTCTGGTTAAGAACAAAGATTGCCATCCAGTTATCAAGTTATATCAATTAAAAAAGTGTATATTTGACCCCCAAGAAAAAAATCTTTCTTTAATCTTATACAAATATTACTTCTCAAACCTATTTTTCAAGATTTTAAAACTTACTTACAAATACCTTATTCATAATTTTACTTGTACCCTTAAAATATTATAAAAAAAATTGCAATTTATATTAATATATGAAAAATGAATAATTCTTTACAATATTGAGATTTAAGAAAAGATATTCATATGAGGTTCATAAAAAAATATTTAAATTACCCATAATTTTGTCACCTCATTCCAACATTATTAACTTTTCTATTGTTCAACTTTCTTATGATGGCACTTTTAAAGTTCATTGTTGACGAATTATAATGGATGCTCACAATAAATTTTAACAATAAAATTATATATATTTTTTATTATTTACCTCAAGGGGGTGAGACATTTCTGATTTATTGATATAAATGGAATGAACTTACTAAAAGTAAAATTTATCATCATATAATTACAAAATAAAATATAAAAAAAAGTAATGACACTGCCCAATGTGAATGAGTATCTTAAAAATTACAGCCGAGTGACAAAAGTGAAATAAATATAATGACACTGCCCACTGTGAATGAGTATCTGAAAAATTACAGCAGAGTGACAAAAATGTAATAAACTGACTTCATTATTTAATGTTTGCATTTACTTGTAGTCGTTCCCTCTCTTATAAGGCCACCCTTCTTATCAGGCCAGACTTCAAATGCACTGAAATAGTAAGATACTACTAAATTGTTTCCCTCAAAAGAGGTCACTTCTCTTACAAGGGGCCATCCCTCTTGTCAGGTCAGATTTCAGATGCACTGAGGTAGTACTGGTAATATATTACTAAATTGTTCTCCTCTTATCAGAGGCACTAAGAAAGTATATACTACTAAACTTACCTCCTCATGAAAGGCCACCTCTACTACACTCTTATCAGACAAAATTTCAGAGGTACTAAGAAAGTATATACTACTAAACTTACCTCCTCATGAAAGGCCACCTCTACTACACTCTTATCAGACAAAATTTCAGAGGTACTAAGAAAGTATATACTACTAAACTTACCTCCTCATGAAAGGCCACCTCTACTACACTCTTATCAGACAAAATTTCAGAGGTACTAAGAAAGTATATACTACTAAACTTACCTCCTCATGAAAGGCAACCTCTACTACACTCTTATCAGACAAATTTCAGAGGTACTAAGAAAGTATATACTACTAAACTTACCTCCTCATGAAAGGCCACCTCTACTACAAGGCCACTATTTCTTTTGCAGAAGGGATGGCCTTACAAGAGGGGGACTTGTGTCTATAAAATTGTGATCAACTAAAGATTTATGGGAAATATATGTGACTCCCTCAAATTCTAATTACGAATTTGCCAATAACTTTTGTCACCCGTCTGTACCTGCTTGATGACATATTACTATACAAGTTCAAGTTATTCAGATTTAAGATATGATCAATTATAGTTGTTATCAGTTGACCTATCAATCAAAATAAAGAACAGAAATTCCCTTTTTAATTGTAATAAATATAAATACAAAAAGTATATAAAATTTGAAAAGAATTTACTTTTCCTATAGGCTACGATGAAAAAAAAATAACAAAAGACAAATTAATCTAAAAAAAAATGTTCATTTCACTAAATTAAATTTGATCCCCTCCAAATTTTAAATTGCTGAATATGTCAATTTCTTGATGAGCAATTAAGATAATTTTCCTTTCATGTGTCAAATGATATTTTCTGAAAATAATGTGCTGATTTTCAAGGAGTTTGTACCATGAATGTTATTTTCAAGTGACCTCCAATTAAGGACCAGTCTATTGTATTGCTTCTAAACCCATTAAATGATGCTTTATGATAAAATAGAATAAATATTGCCAGTGCAAGGAGATGGTGATGTCAAGAGTTTATAGAGCCAATCATGTTTTTTTTTTAAAGATTTTAATTACAGGCACAAAGACAGTCTTGATACATTTTCTTTTTATCAGAGACAGATAGAAGAAAAAATAATTGATTAAAAAGATAGGATTCTAATTGATAAAGAATTTTAATTAGTAAAGACCCTTTTCGATTTCAACTTGTACATTTTAAAGTGAATTACTTTTACACAATAAAATAAAGTTAGTATAATACCATATTCCCTTAGAATTAATTGTAGGCCAATTTGTTTCGGAAATTAAAATCTTTTTCGAAATGATTCACGGGTACATCTTAAAAGTTAAATGGAAATGTTATTCTGCGGCCACCCAGTTTACATAATTGAATCAAGCTACCTCAGTGAAAACTGGGTGGGTGTAACATGATAACCCCATGTTATTATCTTACACCTGGTCATGAAAACAACATGTTACAATGAACAGTATACTATCTTTTAGTAAAAGTAGAGAGTTAGGGGTTACTGACGTTAATCCACACTTTCGGTAATTCATCTTCAGCTATACGCGACTACTAGATGTATTTGTGGGGAGGAAATCATAGACAGCTATAGCAAACTGATCGACGAAACCCTCGACAATAAATAGGTGTGTGGAAACCTTAAGACTTGAGATGGGTATCGTGGCGTGAACCCTCGTCAGTGGGTGCTAGTCTTGTGATTAGAAGTCAACATCATGCATTACTCGGCCACAAAGGTCCCTTGACGTATCATGAGTGTTAACTAACTTATCAATTATTAGAATAAGGTACATCGTTTGGAAGAAATGATGTTGATGAAAATGAACATGAAATAATAAAATACATCCGTAACTCAGGTTTACACTGAAAGTTTAAATGATCCACATTTTAATTGTTGTTCTTCATCTCACATCTTGTACTAATTACAAAGTTAATTCAAGGTTCACCACATGATTATTCAAACAATGCTTTTTACTTTAAATACAGAAAAAAATAATTACAAAAAAAACCAACAACTGTAGTAGAATATATGTAAAGGAGTAAGTCATGAATATTTTTTCATTGGATGTTGGAACTGTTCTGCCAGTGGTTTTGTTTTTGTTTTTATTAAAAAAAATATTTTATCATGACATAATGCTAACTAAATTAGTTAAATACATGTACATGTATCAATTAAAAGAGCTTGAAACTGTAAGCAATATCTACTAGTAAACTTGTTAAAAAGTACTATTTAAATGAATTAAATATTAACTAATTAATTTATATATTATATAAGTATTTACAACTCATTATCTGTCAAAATGTTTTAAATATTTTTAAAAAGACATACCTTTTAATTAGACAAGGAATCATTAATTAAGTTTCATATCCTCAAGTAATTTACAAGCCTATAAAATTCTCATTTTACACTGCACATTCAAATAACATTCAAAATAAAAATAAATTTAAATGGACTGAAATATAATTCAACCTTATTTGTCAACACATAGTATCATAGAACTAACGATTTTGATCTTTTAACCAATCAAATCTATCCTGATTTATTGTTTGAATTTGTAAGTACTTATGCTATAACACTGTACTAGGTCTAACAGCTTTAGGGCACGGGGATTGTCAGCTTTTACAACTTTAAAAAAAAAAGTTTACAAAAGAAGGCATTAGTTTTGGATTTGGTTTACAACATTGAACACAAATAAAACACTGCTGATAGATTTAAGTTAATTTATATGTAAACGTGGATAGAATAGCGCTGATGTTCCATGGGAAAATTTTTATTGGCGTTAAATATCCCTTAAACTGTTATTTAACATGTTTTTGTAGAAATGAAAAGAAAATGTTCACCGATTAATTTAGAAAATTATTTTTATTGAGAATAATGGGGTATATTATATGAGATTTGATTCTGACAAATTTTGCAAATATTTCATAATGATATTACATGCATGTAAAAGTACCCTTTGATCACATGTAAATGTCATTTTAAATACAGTAGAAATCGTAGAATCCGAGAGTAATGATTTAATATTTCAATTTATTAAAAAAAATTATTTAATATTTCCTTCAATACAAAATAAGATGTAAATGGTTAACAGAAAATTAAAAGGATTTACTTTCTGTCAAAATGATATTTTTGATAATGAAACTCGTCAATTAGTTATAGTATAAATGAGAAAATAATTATTATTTGGCCTACCTAAAACAGGATGGGTGTTTGTTGGACACGGGTAGGTAGGTAGGGAAATTTTCTTTTCTTTTAAAATGTGCTAAAATTTGGGATAAGATATCTTATCACTATGGAATTTGGAAATATTCAGAGGTAAAAAAAAATACATGTATATTTGTTTTTGAAAAAAAAAAAAAAAAAAAAATGAGTAGGCACCTTTTTTCTGGTAGGTCATGCTGGGGGCACACAGACAATTTATTAATAATGCCATGGCCTGACTTTCTGTGAATACAAATATACATCATGTATATAAAATACAACAGTTTCTTGCTGAAATTAAGTACATGTATTAAAGATCTGCATGTAACTTTCTTCCAAATCATTAACTAAAATTCAATAAATATATACCTTAATAATTTAAGCATAATCACTTCCTTTAGGATATAATAATGTTTTATTGACAAAATATCACTTTTGACTTTGATGTACCGGTATTACAGATTTATAAAAAAAAACAATAAAAGTTTAAATCACTGTTTTAATATTTTTTTGCCAAAAGCGAAAACGTATCACATTAATCACCAATTAGTATACCAGGTACCATACTTATTTGTGTTAGTGACTTGTAATATTATTTACGACAACAAATTAAAAATCTGTGGGACTTTCTACAGATTAAATTTAAACAGTAAAATATTCCTAAGTCATCCATTTTAACAGTTATATAACTGGTTTTTTCGGGTTAAAAATCAAAGAAAGACATATGATGCCCCAGTAATCTGTTTACTGGTATAGTTACATCAGATACATTCCATTCTTATTACCTGTATGTTGTCATCATCAATGACTAACTTTAAAAATAATCTATAGACTTTACTATAAGTATCCCAATCATGAGGTGAGCCCTGGGGTACAGAAATAGGTAATTATTCATCCCAACTGCTGAGGTGAGCCTTGGGGTATAGAAATAAGTAATTGTTCCTCCCAACTGCTGAGGTGAGCCCTGGGGTATAGAAATAGGTACTTGTTCCTCCCAACTGCTGAGGTGAGCCTTGGGGTATAGAAATAAGTAATTGTTCCTCCCAACTGCTGAGGTGAGCCCTGGTGTATAGAAATAGGTACTTGTTCCTCCCAACTGCTGAGGTGAGCCTTGGGGTATAGAAATAAGTAATTGTTCCTCCCAACTGCTGAGGTGAGCCCTGGGGTATAGATATAGGTACTTGTTCCTCCCAACTGCTGAGGTGAGCCTTGGGGTATAGAAATAGGTACTTGTTCCTCCCAACTGCTGAGGTGGGTCTTGGGGTATGGAAATAGGCACTTGTTCCTCCTAATTGCTGAGGTGAGCCTTGGGGTATGGAAATAGGCACTTGTTTCTCCCCTGCTAGGTGAAACTACTCTAATAGGGACCCTCTGATAATTGTGTGGGATGAATAATATGCTCAACTCACTTTTAGGACAGAACTCAAATGAGTTCCATGCTTCTAGTACATAAAGGATTAGGGTTATCATGTGTAACATCACTCTTCAATATGTTGTATTCAAACACTAAAGTTTCAAGGATGTGGGTTGAAAGCTGTATGAGAAGTTACCAGTAATTTTTTTGGAGACATTTTCTTAAATTATTTCTACAGTTTTTGATTCAGTTCTCTGAGAAGATTGAAGACAGATGGAAAACAGGTGACAGATGCCAAGTGATGGCAAAAGCCAACACATTTATAAAATGGTCCAAACATACTAAAATACCTGAAATATTGTATTTATACAGAAAAGACAATCCTAAATTTCTTATCCTCTACACAAAAAGAATATACAAATGTATATATGTAAAAAACAAAAAATGCCCGGTAAATATTTGGTATAGCTTCTGACATGGAATTTATGACATTAGCAAGTTCATTGATTTAAAAGTATTACCAAACTGCTTACCAAAAAATGTATCAAGAAGTAACATAACTGTTCATAATATACCATAGTTATATGTGTGAGATTTTAGACATGTACCAAAATAATTACGATTATCTAAAATCAGAATAGAAGAGAAATTTTAATAATAAATTACAATTTACATGTTAATTTCTATGTCTGACATTGACAACATTTGTCAACAACTGATTCTTATCTAGAGAGTTCATCATGGGTTACCTTTAATTTCAATAAAATTGTAAAAAATCTTTTTCAGCTTCTGATCTTTAAATGAGTCGGAATTAAACCTATAATTGGTGTCAGCTTTCTCCATATCAAGATAATGTGAAGATATTACATTTTAAATGGAAATTTTTCATTTCTCCTTTCGTATTAATTGGCTGATATGGATTCTTTTTAATACAATGTGAAAAGCTATTTCATTCATGGCATAATCAGAAATCTACAAGACCAACACTTCTGTGATGCCTCTGCTAGTATCCTAACGATCACTAACCTTTTTTTTTGCAATTACAATGGACTAAAATCTCAAATTTCATGTAGTTTTAAATTATTGGTTTTAAAATCTTATGCGCAGCCAAATAGGTAAAAAAATAATTAGAAAGTACATATCACGAGAAAATATATATAAATGTATCAACAATTACAAAAAACTGTAATAACACCTTCTTATTTAATCTGATACCACTGTGGTTTAATCTCTCAATACAAAAAACTGTAATAACACCTTCTTATTTAATCTGATACCACTGTGGTTTAATCTCTCAATCAAATGTAAATTATTTTGGGCAGACATAGTTGATCTTATCACAGAGAGTAAAAGTATAGGGAAAGGGCACCACACAATAGGAGAATTCAATAAGTCCTTGAAAAATTTGATATCAATTGTATTAAGTAGCAATTCAAACACAAAATACAATCAAATAGTGCAGTATATAAAATGTTAATGAGTTTATGGTTCTCATTAATTGATCTTTTTAAATGATAACATTAAAATTGAAAAAACGCCTTGAAAATATAAAATTTTAATTTATATCAATGCAACAAAAACAGTTCAGTATATTGCACTGCAATGAATTTCAAATTCTTACTAAAATTTGATTCCTGAAAAGATAATAACTTCAAATTTTAATATAAACCTATAAATGATTTAATTTTGATCACTGTATTTGAAATAAGAGTAATTGAGTTGTTCTTGTTTAATGTCCTGTGAATTTTTTTTCTCAACTATATCATGGCAAGAACAAGAGAATTCTTTATTATAATAATGATGATGTCTGCTTTGTACAAATGTTTCTCAAGTGGGGAGAAGTGTCTACCCGCAGACTGTTGTTTCAGTGAGCTAACGCTATAAAAATCCAACTAAGCGTGTTGATCAAGTATAAATTTATATTGGACATCAACATCATCTCATCAAAATGCAACTTGAAATAGCAGGAAAATTGTTCACTTAAGAAATAAACCATGATTTATTTTGATTCTGAAATGTCTAACAGTACAAATAAGGTATTATACTTTGATTAGAAGACGGTAATTCATATTTATGTTTGAGGACAATGTCGCACACTATTTATGCTGCCAAATTCGAGCAGACGATAATTCATCAACATGTACATTTACGACGGGAAATTCAGTCACATGCATCGGCACATGTGCTAATGAGATTATACCGAATCGATAAATCGCTCATTTGTTTACAAGGACATCATGTTAGAATTGGCATTAAACAACAAACACTCACTCACTTCCCAGTAGTAGATTACACTCATAGCTATTATATTAAAGACAAGAAAATGATATATCTTTTCATACAATCACTAAAAAATGGTTCAAAGACGCAGGCCACCGATAACATTTATTTCAATGTTTTTCGTTACCACGATTTCCAATTACTTTTTCTGTACTGAATCAATTTATTGTCTAATAATCTGTTTTTACAATTTGTAAATTTCTTATCTAATGCTTTTATACTGTTAAAGAAAAGTGCTATACAAAACCAACTACTGTATATAATTCATAATTTTAGAGCTCACTTGGTAACTGCCTAACATATTTTCTGAAAGATCCCAAATATTTCATTGCTACATACTAAGGCCCCTGATTAATTATACAGTCCTTGAAATGAAAATTTGAATTTACTGGTCCAAATCAAATTCTTGATTTACATTAATATAATTAATCTGAAAATTAAACCAAACAGTGTTAGAATTAGATTATATATATATATATATATCTAAATAAAAAATGAAAAATTTACTGGTCCGAACAAAGTTTTACTGGTCTTGGTCCGGAGGACCGGTGCTCATCGTGAGGACCAATTACATTCTTGCCAAATATTTCACAAGGCTGTAGTACTAATTATTCATTTAAACATGAAAATCGGTTGTCAGAAAATTAGCTTTATTTAGTGTCTAGAGTGATCTGCATAAAAGGTCAGAATACACAATGGTTGTAAAGACGAAAGTTCTTGAAAGAAAAATAGCCGATAACTTGACATCTTTCATCTATTCATATCTTGGCTTTTCATTTAATCTTGTTCTATATATCAGCTTAACTAGCACCCTTTATTCAACTCCGTGAATCTAACATGGTAACAAAATTCAACTTCGTCAATACCAATGGGCGTTTTGGACATTCGGACACCCATAGTTTAAGAATCTTTATTATTCTCATCTTTATTGGAGTGAACACTAAAGAGTATTTGGTTTATAGAAATTTAAAGGAAAGTTAAATCGGGCAGAAATGTAAGGATAATTCAACGACATTAAAATTATTGTTATACATGTGAGGTAAATCATCTGTAATACAAGGACAGATTCTGAACAGAGAGGAAAATCATGTAATAGATTTAAACTGGGGCGATATCATGTATCAAAATACAGACAAATCTGCTTTAGCGACCACCTCTATTAAGCAATAACTTGTATTATATGACATTAATTTTAATTTCCGTTCAAATATAATCAAACCTGTATGTAGTGACCACCTCTCTTATGTACCATTTGAAAAAACCTCCCTAAAAACCCCAAAATATTATATGTGCAACTATAAGATTTAGTTTTTTTTTAAAAAGAAATCACATAACATTTCAGGGGCTGTCGTGGTCGTGATTGTATAGTAGTTGGATTTATAATTACATATGTAATCAGTGCCTATCACCACTAACGTTGTGAGTTCGAATCCCGTCCAGGCAATGTGTATTTGATACAACATTACGTGATAAAGTTTGTCAATGACTTGCGGCAGGTCAGTGGTTTTTTCTGGGTACTCCAGTTACCTCCACCAATAAAACTGACCACCACGATATAACTGAAATATTGTTGAAAGTGGCATTAAACACCATAACCGTAACGGCATATATATTTACCTGTTCTTCCTACAGAAATTTTCAAGTTTTTTCTGTTCTGTCAACTTTCCACACAATCTGAAAAAATATAAAATAATTTGTTCATTGCAGAAGGGGTAGCTTATAAAAGGGTGACTATTAATTGTACATAGAAAAAAAGTTTGTCCCACACAATAAACCATCTCCTGTTACCATTGGTAACGATAATAAAATTCAAAATTTTAGAAATACAAAAATTTATACAGGAGGAATTCAATGTCTTTTTCTGCCAAATATATTCACATGAAAACTATAGAAAAAACCTAATTATTGGCAAGCTATAGACTGAATTAGGGAATTTCAATGACAGAAATTCAATGCTTTTAGTTTGATATAATATTATGAAAAGACTTCACTACATTGATGTACTAATTAAAGAGGAATCAAACAATCTCTAATCCTCATGAATTAATCATAACCTTGTTTTCAAATCCTACATCATTTCATGGCATATTACAATATTCAACTTCATTTTCTTTTTTTTTTTAACAAATGCAAAGCAAAGGTGATTAAGGAGGTAGTATAATAACTAATTTAATTTATTACGTCTAATAACAATTTTATATCTCAGTAGATAGTGTGTTATGTAGACAGATACCAGATGTCAATTCAATAGGTCAAAACAGAGTGGTTTAAATTTAAAAAAAGAAGATATGAATTCAATAGGTTAAAACTCAGTGGTTTAAATTAAAAAAAAAGAAGAAGAAGATATGAATTCAATAGGTTAAAACTCAGTGGTTTAAATTAAAAAAAAAGAAGAAGAAGATATGAATTCAATAGGTCAAAACTCAGTGGTTTAAATTAAAAAAAAAAAAGAAGAAGATATGAATTCAATAGGTCAAATCTCAGTGGCTTAAATTAAAAAAAATAACTATCTGAGGTTGATCTAAGTTTGTACAGTAGAATTCCCTCATATAAAGCCATATAATATGTAATAGACATCTGGCCTTATAAGAGGAGTGACCTCTCCTGAGGAGGACAGTTTACTAGTATCTTATAATTACTATCTTTCCCTTCTTATAAAGCCATACCATATGCAATGAACATCTGGCCTTATAAGAGGAGTAACCTGTCTTGAGGAGAACAATTTACATGCATTTTACTATCTGTGTATGGTGGCCTCTCTTGAGGGAGACAATTTACATGCATTTTACTATCTGTGTATGGTGGCCTCTCTTGAGGGAGACAATTTACATGCATTTTACTATCTGTGTATGGTGGCCTCTCTTGAGGGAGACAATTTACATGCATTTTACTATCTGTGTATGGTGGCCTCTCTTGAGGGAGACATTTTACTATCTGTGTATGGTGGCCTCTCTTGAGGGAGACATTTTACTATCTGTGTATGGTGGCCTCTCTTGAGGGAGACATTTTACTATCTGTGTATGGTGGCCTCTCTTGAGGGAGACATTTTACTATCTGTGTATGGTGGCCTCTCTTGAGGGAGACATTTTACTATCTGTGTATGGTGGCCTCTCTTGAGGGAGACATTTTACTATCTGTGTATGGTGGCCTCTCTTGAGGGAGACATTTTACTATCTGTGTATGGTGGCCTCTCTTGAGGGAGACATTTTACTATCTGTGTATGGTGGCCTCTCTTGAGGGAGACATTTTACTATCTGTGTATGGTGGCCTCTCTTGAGGGAGACATTTTACTATCTGTGTATGGTGGCCTCTCTTGAGGGAGACATTTTACTATCTGTGTATGGTGGCCTCTCTTGAGGGAGACATTTTACTATCTGTGTATGGTGGCCTCTCTTGAGGGAGACATTTTACTATCTGTGTATGGTGGCCTCTCTTGAGGGAGACATTTTACTATCTGTGTATGGTGGCCTCTCTTGAGGGAGACATTTTACTATCTGTGTATGGTGGCCTCTCTTGAGGGAGACATTTTACTATCTGTGTATGGTGGCCTCTCTTGAGGGAGACATTTTACTATCTGTGTATGGTGGCCTCTCTTGAGGGAGACATTTTACTATCTGTGTATGGTGGCCTCTCTTGAGGGAGACATTTTACTAGTATTTTATTATATCAGTGCATCTGAAATCTGGCATAATTGAGTGGCCTATGTTTCGACAGTCCCCAAAATTGTACCCCTATATGAAATTGAAAAATTAAATTACAGATAAAATTCCAAGATCTTCATTAAATGATCTACTAATACTTGCAACCAATAACCATTAAATTTATCTAAAAATAGACCAATCATAGTCTTCACTGTAAAAGTACAGATTAGTTGGGTTTAGGTTTATGGTGTTTAATGCCACTTTCAACAATATTTCAGTTATATCATGGCAGTCAGTTCTATTGGTCGAGAAAACCTGAATACCAGGAGAAAACACACTAAACATGTCGCAATTCACTGACAAACTTTATTACATAATGTTGTATCGAGTACACCTTGTCTGAGTGGGGTTCGAACTCAAATTATTAATGGTGATAGGTATTGATTGCATAGGTAACGGCAGTTTAATTTATGATCACGGCCACGACAGACTCTAAAAGTACAGGAGGCAGACAAAATAGATATTAAACTGATACACATTTAAATATAACCCCAAATGAACTCCATTTAATTTACATAACATTAAGATTTATTATGCTTTTCATGTCTTTTTAAAAAGTGTTTTATTTTAATCAGATGAAGACATATAATATTAATTTTCTGATGGCCGATATTTATCTTAATAGAAAACCTATCTTAAATGACACGCCAAATAAACACTGATTCTGCTGTATGGCAGGTAACTATTTAAAAACTAGTTAAGAGAATGAAGATATTTCTAGAAATGCATAATATTATGAAAAAGAAAGTTTAAACAGTGTTATACTGAAACCAGTGCATTTATTGACTATAGTTTGGTTTTATGGTGTTTAATGCCACTTTCAACAATATTTCATTATATCATGGCAGTCAGTTTCATTGGTGGATGAAACCGGAGTACCCGGAGAAAACCATCGACCTGTCGCAAGTCACTGACAAACTTCATCACATAATGTTGTATCGAGTACACTTCGCCATGAATGGGATTCGTACTCACAATGTTAGTGGTGATAGACACTGATTTCACAGGTAGTAGTAAATCCAACTATCATACGATCACGGCCATGATGGCCCCTAAAAACTAGTTAAGAGAATGAAGCAATTTCTAGAAATCACAGTATTATGAAAAGAACGTTTAAACAGTGTTATACTGAAGCCAGTGCATTTACTGACTACATAAAGGTGTACATATAAATATTTTCTGTATATGTCTACTTGGGGCCGTCGTGGTTGTATCGTAGTTGGATTTACAACTACATGTTGTATGTGGCAGTTCAAATATCAAGTGATTTCTAATGATAATTTTTTTTTCACATATCAGGTTGAGCAAATCAGCAATTACCATTTGGTTCCATGTGATTCCCATATTTTTGGACCTAGATCGGCCAGATATGCTAATATTTTAAAATAATTACTAGACTGTCCTTTACTTACATGTATTTGTTTCTGGTATAAAGATACCGAAATAAAATAGTCAACGTTTACTCTACAATTTTCAAAATCAGAAGTTTTTTTTTATTTTTTTATTTATTTTTTTCAAAATCAGAAGTTTTTTTTTTTTATATTTTTTTCTTTTATATTATATATACCACTCAAATGAAAAACCGGAATTCAAAGTGCTTATGGAGAATTAGATCTAAATTAAAACTAGAGGCTCAGGTGAGCCTGTATCGCTCACCTGACATAAATAAGTCCTCTTAAGAATGTCTGCATGCTGAATACATCTAAGTTACTATTCAAATTCCATACTGCCATAGGGTTCTATGTTAAAACTATGTCTGCTCATGGCAGCCATCTTGGATGGAGGTCGTGGTCACCGGACACAAATTTGAAAGTATGCTACCCAAGGACCATCCATGCCATGTTTGCTTTAAATTGGCTGACTGGTTTCAGAAGAGAAGACTTTTAAACAATTTTCCCATAGGGTCCTATGTTAAAACTATGTCTGCTGACGGCTGCCATTTTGAACCGAGATCGGGATCACTGAACACAATTTTGGAAGCTGACCACCGAAGGACCATCGATGACATGTTTGCTATATTGGCTTACTGGTTTCAGAGGAGAAGATTTTAAAACATTTTTTCCCATAGGGTCCTATGTTAAAACTACAGTATGTCTGCTGAAGGTGGCCATCTTGGATGGAGGTCAGGGTCACTGGACACAATTTTGAAAATTGACCACTTAAGGACCATCCATGCCATGTTTGCTTTAAATTGGCTTACTGGTTTCAGAGAAGAAGATTTTTAAATATATTTCCCATAGGGTCCTATGTTAAAACTATGTTCGCTGATGGTTGCCATCTTGGATGGAGGTCGGGGTCACAGGACATAATTTTGAAAGTTGACCATTCATCCCATGTTTGCTTTAAACTGACTTACTGGTTTCAGAGGAGAAGACTTTTAAACATTTTTTCCATAGGGTCCTATGTTAAAATTAAGTCGAGTCATGGTGGCCATCTTGAATTTCCGATCAGCAAACGATTGACAAGTTTAGTACAGGACCACCCAATGATCATTCCTGCAAAGCCACAATTCAATTGGCTTAGTGGTTTCTAACAAGAAGATTTTTTAAATTTCGACCAATCAGAACACATTATGGGCCCTGGCAGCCATGTTGGATTTCCGATCAGCACCAAAAACAATAATCTTGTATATGACCATCAAATGAACATTTCTGCCAAGTTTGGTTCAAATCTGTTTTGTGGTTTCAGAAAAAAAGATGAAAATGTGAAATTCCCATAGGGTCCAATGTTAAACTAAGTCGAGTCATGGCGGCCATCTTGAATTTCCGATCGGCAAACGATTCACAATTTTAGTACAGGACCACCCAATGATCATTCCTGCAAAGTCACAATTCAATTGACTTGGTGGTTTCTGACAAGAAGATTTTTAAAATTTCATCCAATGAGAACACATTATGGACCCTGGCAGCCATGTTGGATTTCAAATCAGCACCAAAAACACAAATCTGGTAGAGGACCATCCAGTGAACATTTCTGGCAAGTTTGGCTGATTTCTGTCAACGGTTTCAGAGAAGAAGATTTAAATGTGAAAAGCTAACGGACGGACGGACGGACGACTACCCATGACAAAAGCTCACATGGCCTATGGCCAGGTGAGCTAAAAATAGATAATTTATTAATGTAATATGGTAATTACTGTTATTAATTTCGCTCATAGAGAAGAATTTATCTAAATTAAGTCATTTTACAAAAAAAAAATGGAGGATTGTTTGATTGACAACAACATGATATGCAACAATCAAAGGAGCTACAGTCTTTAGTTTCACATTTGAATCCTTGAGTTACATTCGTGATTCATTTTGGACAGCTAAAACTTGTTTTTAATATAAAATGTCAAAGCCGACTTTTCATCAAAGTTACTCATCTGTGCAGGGATCTGCAGTGAACATTGCATGTCGAACATACTTTGAATGCATGGATACAAGTATGTGCTTCTAGCGATATTTAAACTAAGAACTTGCACAAAATAATTGGATCTGATAGATGGTTTAAAAAAAAAATTGTCTTATAGTGTAAGCCATTACCAGGTGGCTATATATATTATTGGGATTACTTAAAACAATTGGAAATAACTGAGAAAATACTTTTTTTTTCTAAAATTCATAACCCTTTTTTGACCCTGCATTAGAAATCAACTAAAAAGAAACAGAAATCAGTGACCTTATAACAGTGTGCAGTAAGATAAACCATGGGCAACTGCTAAAAACCAGTGACCTTTTCCACCCTTCACAGGAAAATATACCAATGACCATGCATGCACAAGAGAAATGACAATTTAATTCACAGGTGTTTTGAAAACTGATGCCTCTGAAACGTTGCATGTCAAAGACACTAAACTTCATATGAATCAGTCTACATGATCTTGAGTTGACCTTGAAAAGGGATATGAGCAAACCATGTTGAATCTGTATGAAGGTTCCTTGTCATTATTGACCTCCGGTTCTCATTTACCTCCGTAGATACTGATCTTAACTTGGGTGAAAAACGAATTACATTTGAGAAAATAACTGTTGCATTGTTTATTTTGCACATTTTTAACAACTAGATCAAGATAAAGATCTCTGAAAATGGTTTTAATATCGTTAGCTTTTCGCTTCCCTTCTCTTACAATGTGGGAATATTTCAGGGGAACAATATGATACCTTTCTTCCGAGGGAACAGGATGACAATTTCCATGCAATCAACCTCTCCTGTTTCTCAACAGACAAAGGATAAGGTCACATTCTAATCTTATAAAAAAAAAAAATCATTTGTTTTAACAATAACATGGAGGTAATACCTCTACAGTTTTAATGTGTGCATTAAAAGAATGGTTTCATTCAATAAAATCTCAAATTAAATTTGAATACAATTTGTAATAAAAAAGGATATGAATGTAAATGAACATGAGAGAGTAACCAATATCACACTTAGATACATGGGGGCCATCATGGCCCTGATCGTATGGTAGTTGGATTTACAACTACCTATGCAATCAGTGCCTATCACCACTGATGTTGTGAGTTCGAATCTCACTCAGGGCAAGGTGTACAACATTATGTGATAAAGTTTGTCAGTGACTTGCAACAGGTCGTTGGTTTTCTCCGGGTCCTTTGGTTTCCTCCATCAATAAAACTGACCGCCACGATATAAATGAAATATTGTTGAAAGTTAAGCGTTAAACACCATCAAACAAACAAATACACTTAAACACAAATTAAAATAAAGGAACAGTGTTTTTATTGCAGCCTCTACATTTAAACAATATTTATTTAGGAAATAATCAGAATATAGAGTACATCAAACATAGTAAATACAGACAGGATTCAGAAACAAGCAATTATTGCTTTTATAAATCTGTCTCCTAGCCTCTACATTTCAGAGTAGGATCTTCAACAATGACCATAACTCATACACTAAAATGAGTGGGAAAGGTCTGCAGTGGAGTGATACTCGTTACTTCTGACCACAAATGCTACATCTGGGTATCTTTATTTTAATGTTCTTATATGGTTCGTAAAGAACAAAAGTTACACAGATCCAGTTCAGAATTTTGTTAATCTTATTTTTATTTTTCTTTCCAGTAACAAGCAAATATGTTATTGGCTATCTAGAAAACAAATTTGGGAAGCTGGAGAAGACAAAATATCAATTTGTATGTGTTATATGTGTCTGTTCAAAATATAATTAATTTTTAAATCCTGTTTACACGATCAAAGTTTTTATCCCAAATTACCTTTCGGCAGTAAATTCAAAGACAAACAAAAATGGCTGAATTAGATCTTGATTGCGAAAAGATATTTTGATTGGTCAATTCCCATCAAAGTCCGTCAAAGTTTTTAGAATAATAGGATGGGTTTCTATTCCGTCAAAGTTCATCAAAGTTCTTTGACAACGTTTTTGATGCAGGTTTAAAAAATCAAAGAACTTGGTCAAGGAAAATTTTGATCAAGTTTTTGATGGAAAACTTTGATTGTTTAAACGGGTCTTTAATCACACTCTTATGGAGATGAATGTTTAAAAAAAAAATCCCTCCAATCTGACCCCTTGTTATTCTGACAATAGACATAAAATTCTTTTCTAGAAATTTGTCAAAGAAATAACCTATTTCTATAAGGAGAAAACAGCATTCATAGTATATTATAAAGAACACCTCATTCAAATTCATTCTGACAGGATACCAAAATATTTGACCCTACATAAAGGACATTGTAGTCTCTACCCCTTTTCAGTAAAATATCAATTTTTAAAACGATAAAGACTTTTTGACGGGCAGACATCATTAGAAAATATTAACGTTTACGGTTGATGATCATTGTTTTTTGGTGGATAAAAACTAGCCGATGACACCAAAGAAAGGGAGCAGTTTCACTCTCATTAAAATCTCGTTGAATTGTCATCAACTTTAAAATTAATCACAAATTCCAATTTCACCTCTTTGATGCACATTTTTTTTTTTGCAAGTAGAATATTAAATTTGGAAGGAAATTGAATGTGGAGATAAATTTTTCATTTTTATTAATAATTAAGATATAACGACTTAATTTTTACATGTATGAATTATGTGTTATCTTATTATTTTTCAAGTTTTGTGGGAAAAATCATCCCATTTACAAAGAAATGTATTAAATTAAATTTATTGGAAGAAGATCGAAGTTAAATTAAAATTACATAAAATTAATATATTTCATATACGACAGAATATTGAAATAGGAAAAAAAATTAATTTGTTACTTTATAGCATATGATGAAGTACAATACAATGAAATACACTTTAGGATAATAAATCATGGATGAATGTTACTGTCTTAATACACACAAAAATAAACTCAATTCTAGTATATGACCATCACGAGAAAAAGTTTGTAGATACCAAAGGGGTAATCAGAAGCTGTAAATTGAAGAAGGACAGACACTATAATTGTTAAAAGAAAAAGAACATACAGGACAATAATCTACAAAACACATCACAGAAAACTAAAGATTGAGCAACACAAACCCTACTGAAAAACAGGGGTGAACTCATGTGCTCCGGAAAGGTTAGCAGTTCCTGCTCCACCAGCATAACCACCACTTTTTTTTAATCAAAACCCTTTAGTGTGCTAGGTACAACACAAATTTGATACATTATTTGTTTTTGAACTTTAGTATTTTTCTCTGTTTTCTATACTTTTACAATGGCTATTCTAGGAAGTATAACTTGACAAGAAGTGATATATATATTATTTCTACATTTAAGCAACATCAGCCATTTAACAAGTGTTATATTTCAAAGAGTAGATGTATTGTGTGTATTGGAACACACTACTGATTTATTTTCTAGACAATGTATTAAAATTTAACTTTCTAATCTAATTGTTATAATAGAGATCTCATTAAAATTTTCATTGTAGCCTAACCAGTCATGATCAATGAATTAATGTACCATATATATTTAACTTAGGGTTTTTTTTCCTGAAGAATAAAAAAACAGCAAAACAACAACATACAAAACAAATCGAGCTCTACATCTCCCTCCAAAACAACCTTGTATTTCTACTCATTTTTGTCCATATAATAATTAAGGCTTGTCCTAGGGTAAATCTACAGTACTCTACAAAAACATTGATCATTTTCAAAGAAAACACATTACTAGACTAGAGATGAAATTGACACACTAATTTTACATTTGATGTATAATATATATCATAGTTCACATTCGTAGTTACAATAGAATATATTTAAAAAAAAAATTGACATTTCATTATCAAAGTATTCTCTATAAATCTTTTTTATTTTTTTTCAAATAACACAAAATTGAAAAAAAAATGTATATTCTAATGCATACAACATTGTTGTAATTTCTCTTTTACAAGACGGGAAGGGAGGGAAGTGGGGTTGAGGGGAGGGGTTTAGCCGTGATTGTATGGTATAGATAGTGTAAAGTTCATCTACCCTTTAAAATAAGTGCCTGCTACCATTAAAGTTGAGAGTTTATTTCCCACTCATGGTGAGGTGTACTTTGATACAACGTAATGTGGTAGAGCTTGTCGAATGTCCTTGACTTGCGGTATGTTGGGTTGTTACTCTTGGGAGTACTCCAGTTTCGTCCACCATTAGAAAAATGACAGCCAAGATATAACTGAAATATTGCTGACAGTAGTGCTAGACACCAATCAACAACAAGGAAATTGCTGCAAGCAGAGTAAAGCAAACATCCAATGAATTGAACAAATAATTAAGCGAATGGTTTCAAACAATTCAGCATTTTTTGGCAATAGAATAGATGAAATCAAAGGACTGGGGGCTACAAGGGCCAAAATCAGCCCCACCTCAAAAGTTGATAAAATTTTCTCCAAAATGTATATACCGGTAACAATTAAATAAGTAAATTGTTTTTATTCTATGTCAAACATTACTTTTAATAAAATGTGGGGCCAATTTTGCACCTTAAAGCCTCTCTTTAAAGCTTTTTTTTGCAAAGATATATGTACAAATGTACAAATATCTCTATGCTATATTTTACTATAACATTATTTCAATATTCAACATGTTTAAATAGTTAAATAGTATACTTACTGAGAATCAGACAGTAGGTAAAACACAGTTAGAAAAAGAACAAAAACAATATTATATGTTTAATTTAACAATTCAGTAATTTAACATTTAACAGTAGGCCATCAAATAAAGCACTGTCAAGAAAGGGGAAGGGAGGTAATTCATGTTTTGGTTCATTCTGTAATGAAATGCCTTATAATTATTAAAAACAGATCGATTAAGATTTCTATGCTTTTTAAAATACATACACCTTGAACCTATATAGTTAGGAATGTATTTTTTAAACTAAATCTTATAACAAAATTAAGCAATTTCTTGAAATTAAATAAGTTTATTTTTTTTCTGTTTCTTTAAATTTTTAAATGTCATAAATTATGGTTTTTTTTGTTTTTTTTTAGAAAGTGTTATATTACCATATACTTGCATGTATAATAGTTAGGAACATAGGATTGAACAATTTCCTGAAATTGAATAAGTTTAATTTCCTTTTTTTGTTTTAAGAACAATTATTAAATATCTTATATTATTATTATTATAATTTTTTTTAGATATGTTCAAATCGCCATACAAACACATATATATACAAAATGTATCTACTCAGTATATAGGTACATATAAATAATAAATGTTTACATACAGTAGTTACCTTTACAATGATAGCAATAACTGGTCCCTTTAAATTAAACACACACACACAGGTGAAAACTTTTATGACAATTAACTTGTCAAAAACGAAGAGATGTCAATTATGAATCTATAAGTCATGTGACGTCTCCACTCATCTACTCACAGATGAAATCTAAATATGAATAAAAAGAAAAAAAAACACAGATGTTAAATGGACCCAGAATTTTTCCAATAAATAAAACAAATATATAATAAATTGTTCTATATATTACATCAATATTAATGGCTTAATTTGTCACTGACTGAACATCTCAGTTAAGTGAAAGGTAAAAATCTAGTATTAATAAGATTTGATTTTTTGATTTATTATGTTTAACGCCACTTTCAGCAATATTTCAGCTATATCACGGCGACCAGTTTTAGTGGTGGAAGAAGCTGGAGTACCAGGAGAGAATCACCGACCATGGGAAAGCAACTTTATCATTTGCGGCTGAGAGTCGAGTGCACCCTTTTTTGTAATTTACAAAGCCTGGTGCGAACCCACACCGTATTGGTGATAGGCTTGTATGAGTTGTTAGGTAATCCAACTACCTAACTCATTGAGCCATCCAGGCCCTCTAGTATTAATATGATATTGATGATGCATTTATTCCTTTATTTTACAAACAAGGAAACCATTTCAATCCATTATTTTAAAATTTCAAGTGTTTGAAGAAAAAAACGAGGAAAAGGGATTATATTTAAAATATTGATTATTTTCATTAAAAAATGTAAATAAGATGGCAGACCATCAGAATATCTATATAACGGCAGAAAAGTTTTTCATGGTAAACAACGCAGAAATTTTTTTGTGTACTAAAAAAAAAAAAATCTAATTAAATATACACTAATCTGTAATGTTAATTAACCTGTCACAATCTAATATGTTTTATTGTGGTAGAATTTGTCTTCATTTGTATTTTTAGTAGAAGAAATTTGTCTTTCGTTATTGTTCTCTCTTTAATTTGATTGATACGAAAACAACAAAGCAATCAATTACAATAATAATGTAAAAATATGAATATTTTAAAAGTTAACGTTATTGATTAGACCTTAGATAGTTCCCATTATTTATTTTTTTTACATTGTACTTTTGTGAACTGTTACATTGTACTGCTATGAACAGTTATGTTGTAACACCAATGAAAGTACTGTTGTGAACCGTCGGGAGATAATATGGAGTATTGACATTGGCAATGTTTCCTTTTCTCACCATTTTATTATTTCATTCTGAATTATTACAGTTGAAAAATGGAATATCGGAAATTTCGATGAAATGTGGCATTCTTTGAAGATGAGAAACTCATTTATGTCCAGTCCTAGGGGAAGATACATATTTGTGTCGTCACACACTTGCAAATGTCACTTTTCGGATGAGGTTTTATCTTACAGGGGGATAATACACTCACAATATTCCAAGTCATCTAGAGTTAACCCCTTAATTTTTTGTTTTCGATATACTAGTTTGGATGTGCTATATATACTTCCAGAGTACATGGATTAATGGTCGGCAATATGGGATTCGGCAAAATGGACTCGGCAATATGGTATTCGGCAATCTGGGATTCGGCAATCTGGTAACTGCTGGGTTTTTTTCTCTATGAAATTTAATTGTTTTTCTGTTTCTGATGTGATATTTATTTGAATAAAAACATAAAAATTGTTAATTTCTCACTTTTAACCTATAATCTCTCTTTTATCTTCGGTATTTTTCAGAGAAAGCACAAACTTTATTTTAACTCGAGCCTTACATCTAGTTTTCTAATATCTTTTTCTGATCTTTGCAATTGTTCAATAAATTCTAGGGCAACAAGAATGAAATTTTTTCTATGGGTACTTAAACAGTATAATTACATTCTCTGATGTTGTATTTTGAACTGGTGGTGTTGAACAAGCAGTGAAAATTAATACTTTTTATGTTAACCTGTTACATTTTACACCCCAAGGACATAAAACTCAACTTTTATAAACAACCGTGATAGAATAATTCTGAAAAGATTGTGTCAAGTTGTTTTTCTTCTAAAAAAAACCCTGTAATTTAATAAGATGGTGAGTAAAAAATATCGTCAAATTTCAAACAAAGTTTGACACAGGAAAGAAAGCCCCATGGCATAGTTTACATCCTATGTTATAAAAAAAAACAAGCTCAGATGTCAAAAACGAAAAGTAATCAAACTGGCAATATTTCCTCTGCCGAAAGGCTCCTCGTGTCATTAACAAATGATCATGGTCCAACCTAATACCATCATTCATAGGAACAACTGTGACCTCAACATAAAAGATCATACAATTGCCACTCATTACTAACTAGTTCGTGAGTCACAGATGTTTTATGTCTTTGAAGAATTGTTTTTTTTCATCATTTAAGGCCATACAAATTAATTTTAGGAATGTTAAACCAGGTCTTAATTTCACCATCATTCAGAACAGTTATAACCCATATTAATTAATACAAATAATTTGTTTGATAAAAGTCAAAAGAAGAATTTTTAGATATTGAAGATATTAACTGTATTTTTTTTTTGCCAATTCATGTAAATATTATATCCTTAGTAAATAAACAAGATGAAAAATAATTGCTTAAATTTTTGTATGTTGTGAAAATATCATTTTTTAGGAGGGAATACGTTTGACTGCACATCTAATATAAGTATATAGATTTACACATTAGTGTGTGTAAGGGGGGGGGGGGGCATCGTGGGCGTATGCTAGTTGGATTTACAACTACATGTGCAATCAGTGCCTATCAACACTAAAGTTGTGAATTCGAGTTCCATTCATGGTCGTGAGGTGTACTTGATACAACATTATGTGATTAAGTTTGTCAGCGACTTGGGACAGGTCGGTGGTTTTCTCCAGTTTCCTCCACCAATAAAACTGACCATCACGACATAACTGAAATACTGTCGAAAGTGGCATTAAACACCATAACACTAACCCTAATTATTAAATTTGAGATGAGTAATGGTATAAGGAAAAATCTTTTGATATAATGTCTAGCCAATTAATTAAATGTTAGGTGAACAACTTCTGTATTAACTCACTGACATATTTTGACACTATTTTAACCATATGTCTAATTAATATAATCCTTTCCTGATAATATTTGCCACACTTTTACTTTAGGATTATCTAATACTGTCCAATTCAGGTGTAATCGAGCCAAACTTCTCTAGCACTCAGACAAAATCAAGAGCACTTGAATGTTTGAACAGACCTAGAACCAGGTTGATGTAAACGTTTTTATTAATATGTCCTCTATAGGGGGTCTATAATTAAAGAAATTTATCTGGATTTTATCAGACACATTTGTCCCTCATTAATTATCATGTCTCATCTTCTGTTTTATCTACGTTGTAGATCTAATTATTAATAGTTTACAATGCAATCTTAGGCAATACCTGTCATTTAAACGTTCTTGATGACAGCTTGAGATTTGTTTTCACAAATAACTTATTTAATAAGAAGTGAGTAAGATATTAAAAACTTTTAGTTTTATCACAATTTTGATTTAACTCCAAAATATTTTTCTTCCTTATAATGCTAGAGTTAAAGACAGCAATCTTACACACATATTTGCCCAGCCTCACTGAAAAAGCTTACTTTTTTCTAATTCACATTATAGACGTTTTCAGAAATCGGTGATTACCTAGTTATCGTTCGTGGACGCTAGGTAGTGTTACTATCGTCCGCCATTACGAAAGTGTAACAATCGGTTGTTTACACTAGTTACGATTAATCAGTATTCATAATTGGATTAGATAAACACGCTTCAGTTAATATTTTATGGCTTATTCCCGTGATTTTGGCCGAATATTTCGAAATATGGATTATTGAATTGAACTTTAACGGTTATTGTTTAAATCACAAAGTTCAGGACCAGGTCGGACAAATCTATGCGGTCATCAATATTATCAAAATAAGAGAATTAGCTAGTCATTTTGCCAGATGTGGGTTAACAGATCGATCTGTAGCTATTCAGATTTTAACCTTGCTTATGTGGCAGAATTTCAATACAAAACGGGGTACGCAACAAAACTTGGAAAAACCCCAAAACGGTCGGTGTGGAAACCCTCAACACACATTTTTTACTAACGGTATATATTTTGTACAAAAGAACTAAGTTCCCTTCGAATATTGTCTTCACTTCACAATGCGAAAAAGTCGCATATTTTTATGATGTAGGGAGCACTTATGCAATTGACCAAAAAATCAATCATTTGTACAATGATAGAGTAGCAAATATGTGGAGGAATAATGCTCCTTCCGTATGCGGTAGAGGATAACATAGAAAGGGAAAAAACTGAGTTAAATGTTGTCTTAAATGAAAGTTTAAATATTATAAACAAAGGAAACGGGAACAAAGTGAGCAGTGTAGGAATTATTGTTTTTCATGTAGAAGCCGCATAAAATAATTAACAATTTACAATTAAAGAGGTATCACATTTCTGTAGATAAATCTTGAAATAAATCTTGATTCTGTAAGAAGTACATGTAAAAATGAACGACATGATGTCCTGCAATAAAATTCGGCGATTTTTTTTCTTTTAGTTTTTTGTCATTATAATTCAGTTATATATATTTTCATCATTTTTAACCCTTTGTGAGAAGGGGGTAGACTTTAACTGTCATATTGCTGTATTGATGTAAATTTAAACACAGGGGAATATCTAACGCAAAATAAAGTAAAAAATAAATAAATAAATATTACAGTTAAATAAATATTAACAATTTAAAAATGAAGACACAAAGCTTCGTCTTTGTTAGAGATAAACTAGGGTTTTCAGTAATAAGCATAACTTGTATACTTAAGTTTAACTCTGGATACCAGTATGGTAAGGCATAACTTGTATACTTAAGTTTAACTCTGGATACCAGTATGGTAAGGCATAACTTGTATACTTAAGTTTAACTCTGGATACCAGTATGGTAAGGCATAACTTGTATACTTAAGTTTAACTCTGGATACCAGTATGGTAAGGCATAACTTGTATACTTAAGTTTAACTCTGGATACCAGTATGGTAAGGCATAACTTGTATACTTAAGTTTAACTCTGGATACCAGTATGGTAAAGCATAACTTGTATACTTAAGTTTAACTCTGGATACCAGTATGGTAAAGCATAACTTGTATACTTAAGTTTAACTCTGGATACCAGTATGGTAAGGCATAACTTGTATACTTAAGTTTAACTCTGGATACCAGTATGGTAAAGCATAACTTGTATACTTAAGTTTAACTCTGGATACCAGTATGGTAAGGCATAACTTGTATACTTAAGTTTAACTCTGGATACCAGTATGGTAAGGCATAACTTGTATACTTAAGTTTAACTCTGGATACCAGTATGGTAAATCATAACTTGTATACTTAAGTTTAACTCTGGATACCAGTATGGTAAGGCATAACTTGTATACTTAAGTTTAACACTGGATACCAGTATGGTAAAACATAACTTGTATACTTAAGTTTAACTCTGGATACCAGTATGGTAAAGCATAACTTGTATACTTAAGTTTAACTCTGGATACCAGTATGGTAAAGCATAACTTGTATACTTAAGTTTAACTCTGGATACCAGTATGGTAAAGCATAACTTGTATACTTAAGTTTAACTCTGGATACCAGTATGGTAAAGCATAACTTGTATACTTAAGTTTAACTCTGGATACCAGTATGGTAAGGCATAACTTGTATACTTAAGTTTAACTCTGGATACCAGTATGGTAAAGCATAACTTGTATACTTAAGTTTAAATCTGGATACCAGTATGGTAAGGCATAACTTGTATACTTAAGTTTAACTCTGGATACCAGTATGGTAAAGCATAACTTGTATACTTAAGCTTAACTCTGGATACCAGTATGGTAAGGCATAACTTGTATACTTAAGTTTAACTCTGGATACCAGTATGGTAAAGCATAACTTGTATACTTAAGTTTAACTCTGGATACCAGTATGGTAAAGCATAACTTGTATACTTAAGTTTAACTCTGGATACCAGTATGGTAAAGCATAACTTGTATACTTAAGTTTAACTCTGGATACCAGTATGGTAAAGCATAACTTGTATACTTAAGTTTAACTCTGGATACCAGTATGGTAAGGCATAACTTGTATACTTAAGTTTAACTCTGGATACCAGTATGGTAAAGCATAACTTGTATACTTAAGTTTAACTCTGGATACCAGTATGGTAAGGCATACCTTGTATACTTAAGTTTAACTCTGGATACCAATATGGTAAAGCATAACTTGTATACTTAAGTTTAACTCTGGATACCAGTATGGTAAAGCATAACTTGTATACTTAAGTTTAACTCTGGATACCAGTATGGTAAGGCATAACTTGTATACTTAAGTTTAACTCTGGATACCAGTATGGTAAGGCATAACTTGTATACTTAAGTTTAACTCTGGATACCAGTATGGTAAGGCATAACTTGTATACTTAAGTTTAACTCTGGATACCAGTATGGTAAGGCATAACTTGTATACTTAAGTTTAACTCTGGATACCAGTATGGTAAGGCATAACTTGTATACTTAAGTTTAACTCTGGATACCAGTATGGTAAAGCATAACTTGTATACTTAAGTTTAACTCTGGATACCAGTATGGTAAGGCATAACTTGCATACTTAAGTTTAACTCTGGATACCAGTATGGTAAGGCATAACTTGTATACTTAAGTTTAACTCTGGATACCAGTATGGTAAAGCATAACTTGTATACTTAAGTTTAACTCTGGATACCAGTATGGTAAGGCATAACTTGCATACTTAAGTTTAACTCTGGATACCAGTATGGTAAAGCATAACTTGTATACTTAAGTTTAACTCTGGATACCAGTATGGTAAGGCATAACTTGTATACTTAAGCTTAACTCTGGATACCAGTATGGTGGTAAAGCATATTTTGCAATACAGTATTTGGAGTTGTGTGCCTGTAAGTAATTTAAACTGTGGCGCTTATTTCGAGTAGTACGGTATACACATTCCGTCATAGATCAAATCATTTACTGTGTATGGCGTAACAGAAATGATGAGCGCACTGGTCAACAGATTTCAACATACTTAATCTGTTAATTAAAAATCACTTTTGTGATCACAGGGGCTTGTTACGAATTATTTTCATCCTTCGCTGACAGCCCTGTTGTTGTTATTTAGAGCTGTCAGTGGAGGGATACAAATAATTCGTAACAAGCCCCTGTGTTGTGATCCTGTGGTAGACGTTTGTTTCAAGATGTACCGGTTCCCCCAAAGATCTGATTTGTGGGTGTACATTTACAAAACTGGGGGGGGGGGGGGGATGAATTTCAACATACCTCATTACAATTTGCCTTTGCTATCCTGCAACTTCAAGTATAGTGGGTTTTTTTTTTAGCTTTGGAGATGATGTACCCTGATACTAGATCTATGTCCTATTTCTGCATCCCTGGGGTTTCTCGGGTTTTGACACTTTAAACTGCCTTTTTTCATTTATTAAAGAATACTCTGAAAAATTATATGGGATAGATATAAAAGGTTTTATTTTGACAAAATTATATATATTTTTAAAAAATAAATTGTTTGTCAAATTCAATAGAATAAATAACTGAATGATTTGGGCACAGTACATTGCAGGTGCTGGTCAGAGATATAAAACGAATGAATGAAATACAAAAATTCGAGAGAAAAAAATGCATTGTTTCCAAAAATCGTCGTTACCACCTGTATTCATTTTTAATAATGATCGAGAAAGTTGTTCAAATATTTATTGATATAAAGTCACGTTAACCTTTTAATAAAAATAAACTAAGATGGAAATTTGATGAGTTTCGGACAATATAGGAACTTCTCACCTTTATAACAAAATACAGGTGATAACCAAGAACTGACCAGTATAGTAAATAAACGATATTTGCTGGATAAATAAGATGGATAATAGCAAGCTAGAGGGTATTTGTCAAAAATTTGATCACAACAAATTATAAGAAAATTATCCATATTTGTTTAAGATGGAGCGTGAAAGGAAAACTTTATGGTGAAGAGTTGTTTGTCACTTATACTGGGAAAAATAATAATAATTTTCTGCCGTGCACGACAGGAATGAAATATATCATTCCATTGGCATTTTGTTGTTAATATGCAAATTTAAAAAAAATTGGCAAAGGAATTTACCACTTCAATAGTTTAAAATAATTTTGTTCTTTATTTTTTGTTGTTGTTGTGACGACAACTTTTCAAATGCAATGCATTTTGTAAACAATGATTTTGATCATCTGTAAAAAAAAAAAAGCATTTTTTTTTACCAAAATAGACCGAAAAAATATATTCTTTAATATTGATACATTGAGTTGATGAGTAATACTGACCTACTACCGGTTAATACATGTAGATACGCTAATGTCATGGTAATTACAAAAAATTACATGCATATGGAATACTACCACCCTCAAAGTTGGGACACGAATTGTCATATCACCAGTAGGGTTAGGGGTATTGTGATTAACGCCACTTTCAACAATATTTCAGTTATATCGTGGTAGTCAGTTTTATTGGTGGAGGAAACCAGAGAAAACCACCGACCGACCTGCCACAAGTCACTGACAAACTTTATCACACAATGGTGTATCGAGTACACCTCGCATGAGTGTGGTTCGAACTCACAATGCTAGTGGTGATGGGCACTGATTGCATAGGTAGTTGTAAATCCAACTACCGTGCGATCACGACCACGAAGGTCCCTCCACATCACCGGTAAGCAGAGGCACTAACTATGTCACCAAGAGAATGAAAATTTGAGAAATCAAAATCACACAAAAAAGTGAACACAAAAAACAGTTGTGTCATAGCATGGTAATGTTTCTATAATATTTCATTCAAATTATCAAGAATACCATCAGTAGCTGACTAATGTTATGTCTATATATTACAGAAGTAATATTGACGCATGAAGTCATAAAAAAAATCATATTTACATAATTCATTTAACTTCATATGTTTGTAGTCATTTTTATACTATTTGATATTTATCATCTAAAATGTTGTGATCTTGTTACCTGAATTGAGCATACAATTCGACAAATCACGAGTCACCGAATTTACTGAAGAATCTTAATCATTTTAAATCATGGATTTCAGGTTATGAGTTTTTCAAACATTTCTTTTCCTCAAATCTGTCTGTCATTAGAATTTGAGGAAAAAAAAGTATTGGAGAAGACTTCCATTTCTTGTTTGAAGTTTTACATGAAAAGTAAATTTGGACATTTGTGAAACAACACAGGTTCTTGTATAGTTCAACCTTTTTATGACCTTTTTGTCTTCTTATATCAAAGCATGTGTTCAAAATTATTTCACAGTCGAATGAAATTTAAAATGTCTTTAAGACTTTAATGAAGTGTAAAACATGGCCATAAACTATCATATATACATCTGTAAACAGCCGGAACATATTATGTTCATCAATGTAGAAACATTTAAATCACTACAATACCATTATAAATATATTTTCATAAAAAAATACACGTGTTATTTTTATTATTAAACTTGATTTATGATTGGCATTGACGGAACAAAAGCAAAATTCTATAAGCTACAATTGAGGAGAGAGAACGTATGGTGTTTAACGCCACTTTCAACAATAGGGTGGAGGAAAACGGAGTACACAGAAAAAACCTGTCGCAAGTCACTGTCAAACTTTATCACATAATGTTGTATCTAGTACACCTCGCCTGAGCGGAATTCGAACTCACAACGTTAGGTGTGATAGGCACTGATTGCATAGGTAGTTATAAATCTACCTACCACACGATCAAGACCAGAATGGCCCCAGCTACAATTGAAAATATTACACAAAACAGGAATTATAGAGAAATTTGTGATTTCTATAGATGAATTATATTTACCCGAACTCGTTCATATGACATATGAATACATTCATTTTTTAATAAACCAGAGGCCCATCTGAGTCTATATCTAATTATCTGGTGATATGTGATCTGTTGCAGGGAGTATTTGTAGATTAGTTCCATAGAGTGTCCTCAATGTTTTTGTAATTTCAAATTTTCTATCAGTATACAAACACAGTTTTGATACAAAATAGGGAAATTTTGAGTTCAATAACTTATTATTTTTGTGTATTTTTTCACAGGAGTCTAAAAGGGAGACCAGGAGGCCACTACTAATGTGGGTTGAACCCTGATATCCACATCTAGTATTACACTGATCCAAGATGAGAGTTTCACTGGTCAGTTCTGGTATCAAGTCTGGCAGAAACAGGATAGCTTGAAAATCGCTGAAATTACGTTGAACACTAATTAATGCCAACCAATTTTTGTTAGATTTTCTCCTGTAATGGCAACCATTTTGGACTTCCAATGAACTCAAAACTTAAAGAAATTTCAAGAAATATTACTGCAGATCAGCTTTTAAATATTTAAGATTGGTAGACTTAATCTTCACATAATGTCCCTTGTTCTGCGGTGGTGGCAATCCTTGATTTTTAAACACAATAAATATAAACTTTGTGAAAATTACCATAATAGGAATGTTCCAGGTAGAAATGCAAGAATTGCAAAACATTTCTAACCTGTTCGGTGCAGAGTACAAATAAATGTTATATTCAGTCACAGTGTATGCATACCTGTATTCAGATTGTTGAATCTGCAATGTCAAGCAAGCTTAAACTGTCAGATTATACAACAACAAAAAAAAAAACGTAACAAACGATATTCAAGCCATTCCAAACAAATTCTGTTTTTTTTTCTAGTTTGTTGTCAATGTTAAACAGTACTTGTTATCTAGCGGCTTCCGTTCTTCGTGAATGCATGGCGAACGGGAGACTTTTATACAGTCAGTGACTAACCAGCACAAAAACAATACATTAAGTCAATACAATTTGGTTGCTCAAATAAACGAATGCAGGATAAAGTCTTGTACCAAGAACAACAAAAGTGACACATATTAGACACCAATCACTGTGCACTATACAAAACCAATTACGGTAATCAGGACTGGGCTATTGTAGTATAAAGCATTATAACACAAACGAAAAGTGGCACGTGTTAGACACCAATCACTGTGCAATATATAAAGCAAATTACGGTAATCAGGACTAGACGATTCAGTATAAAGCATTATAACAAGAACAACGAAAGTGGCACATATTAGACACCAATCAATGCGCACTATATATAATCAATTCCAGTAATCAAAATATTTTTTGACGATTAGATTGAAATTGTACAAAATTAACACATCTGTTGTTTTATGATTACAGGATATATAGTTTTACAGCTAATTTGTAGAACATCATGTAACATGTTTAAAAAGATATCAACCAAATGCTTACAGGCTAAATTTACATGTAATTTCTCTTGTTAGGATAAAACATAAGGTATAGACATTTTTGGTTGCAGGTATACTCTTCACTATAATAAAATGCTCCTGGGAAAATACAGCTTGTTTCATGACGATATGTAAGTTATAGATGTTGTACATTGTACAATGATACATTTTAATTATCACTTTTTCAATAGATAAGATTGAAATCTTTCTTTTCACTTTGGGTCAACGTTCGTACTCAATTTATTAAAAGACAAGATCTAAAAAATAATCAGTTATTGTTTAATAAAAGAAACTGGAATTTCCCCCGAGCATGTCTAGCTCACCTAGTTATTCATTTACAGTTGGGGTTTTATCAAATTTGCATTTTTTGAAGAAAAACAATATTCAATTTCCCTACAGGACTCTAATCTTGCAGTTACGGAAAAAGAGATTTTTTTTTATTCATTTCCCCCATACGGTTCTATGCTAAATAATGTCTTGCACTGGCGGCAATTTTGGATTTCGGATCCAATGATTACGATATTCATGTACAATATGGGTTTAAGTAAGCTCGTAGTTTCTGAGAAATTTTAAACAATGCACTGTGATGACAGTCATTTTGAGTTTCAGTGAAGATTCTAAAACATTTTAAAATGGCAGTGGCGGCCATCTTGGATTTACATGTACGATCAACACTACACGAGAAAGCTACAACGATGTATTTTTACACAATTCAAGGACTATAACTCTTGTATTTCCCCCTGAGCATATATAGAATCACCTAGTTATTCGTGTGCATTTGGGGTTATTTCCAATTTGCAGTTTCTGAAGAAGAAAAAAAGATTTAAAAAAAAAAAAAAATTCTTCCCATAGGATTCTTTGTTTTAAATAATGTCTTGCAGTGGTGGTCATTTTGGATTTCGGATCCAATGATTACAATATTTATCTACAATGTTTGTTCAATTGTTTGTAGTTTCAGAGAAAAAACTTTTCATTCAAATATTATGTACTATGCTAAACAATGCACTGTGATGGCAGTCATTTCAAATTTATCATTGACAAAAAAACATACACTTTACAAAGGACCATCTCAGGATCAACATTTCTTCCAAATTTGATTTCAAAAGGTTCAGTAAATTTCAGTGAAGATTTTTAAAACATTTTAAAATGGCAGTGATGGCCATCTTGGATTTATGATCAACACTACACGAGAAAGCCACAACGATGTTTTTACTTACACATTTCAAGGGCAACTCTTGTAACGAATTATGTAAAAAAATATCTGGTTTTAGACGTTGACTGATTTTTTTTTTTAGAATAAAGACTTGTGCTCTATCAATAATAATTCGGTAATAACCCAATACAACAAATTATGGACTGCAGGTACTTTACACCCCCTAATTAGTCTACATGAAGTCTCCTTTAATCACATGGGTGGTGTAATGGTAAGTGTGTTCGAGTGCGGCGCCGTGTCTACCTGCTGACTATTGTTTCAGTAATTAGCTAGCAATATTAGAATCCAACTAAGGATGTTGGTATAGTACAAAGCGGACCTCATCATCATCTCATCGAAAAGCAACTTCTTCTCGTAATGATATAGCTGAACAATTGTTCATTTGGCCATAAACAACAGTAACTCACTCATGAAGTCTCTTGTGCAAGGTAAGTGCATTGTTTTGTTGCAGAACATGTATACAATACACCATTCAGTTTACACTGAGAAAGAGAACTGTCTTTAAAGGTAATTTATTATAGATTTATGGTTTATGGTGTTTAGCGCCACTTTCAACAATATTTCAGTTATATCGTGGGGATCAGTTTTATTGGTGGAGGAAACCGGAACACCCAAAGAAAATCCCAAATGATACAAAATAAAATTTTCAACTTCAAATGTTTGAAGTTATATAATATATAATTTGCATAATAGAATTAGACCCAAATACGGTGACTTCTCTCAAAAATAAAACAAACAAACAAACAAACAAACGAACAAAGTATGGGTGTTAATAAAGTGAGGTCCTACTGTTTAATGCTAACAGTAGCACATTTCAAACTATTCGACTAAAAAATACCTCCATTATTCATGAAGAAAGAAAGAAATATGTCCCCTCCCATTTAAACAAAAACTTGTAATACCATACAAATGTTACCACAATGCTATACAAATTTTTCTACTAAACAATTGATAGAAATCTAATAAAAGTCACTTTATAAAAGAATTTAAGTGATTCATATAAGAAGAGAAACAAGAAAAAATCTATTCTAAGACTAATTTGACCTCGTAAGTTATTGAGGTTATTTTTGTCAAAGTCATTATTTTGTCATTTTCTAGAAAAAGGGTGTGTTTACATGGGTCTGAGCTTAAACTATAGTAACATGATCAGAATGTTTGGGAACAAAAAAAATCCAATATAAATCACAGCACAAAGAATAACTTTGTATATATTCTTAAACAGGCCACGACAATAATTTGGAAAATTAGAAAAAATAGCCCATCAATGATATCGTGAATACATACAGATACAGTGAATCCTGTCCTCCACCAAGCCCTGAATAAACCTGAATCCTGTATAAACCGAACGAAGTCCCAATAGGACATTTGAGCGAAAATAAAAAATGTTCAGGTGGATATTTGAGCGAAAACTATTTTTCATTTACCTGCGATTTTAGTAGGACATTGAGCGAATTTCATTTCATCATAATCTTATGATATTTTCAGATATGAAATTAAAATAAATCATATTAAAATATAAAAAGTCATAAATAAATATAAGAAAAAAAATTGTCTGTTTTATGGACGGTTTTAATTTTTTATAGTGTTTTTTAAATTAAATTATATAGATCCTGCTCAAAATCCTACTTCCACCTCCCCGTGGTGAGCAGGGGACAAGAGACATAATTCTGGCAAACTAAAAGGTATTAGTACATAACATTTCGTTCAAAAGTCTTTTTTTTTCGCTCAAATGTCCATCTGGTTTATTAGATTTCGCTCTTTTGGGTTGTCATTTCGCTCAAATGTCCTCCGCCGGTCCCAATATAGGAAATCTTTGTTAATTTAAACTGTATAAACCGAACACCTGTTTATTCCAAACAGAAAAGTTGGTCCAAGGACTCATAGTCCTCGTCCTGAGGGTTCGATTTGGTGAGGCTTCACTGTAATGCAATTTTTTAACATCAAATTTTGTTCAATAAAATTCAAATTCAAAGTCTAACGTGTTATGAATATTAATATAATTGGTTATCATTAAAAAATAAAAGAAGTGTCCGTCGTGGTCGTGATCGTATGGTAGTTAGATTTACAACTACCTGTACAATCAGTACCTATAACCAATAAAATTGTGAGTTTGAATCCCACTCAGGCGGGGTGTATTCGATACAACATTATGTGATAAATTTGTCAGTAACTTACGACAGGTCGGTGCTTTTCTCCGGGTACTCTGGTTTCCTCCAGCAATAAAACCGACCTCCACGATATAACCGAAATATTGTCGAAAGTGGCGTTAAACACCATAGCACCTAACCCTTAAAAATAAAAGAAGATCTTTATCCAACATGGTTTAAAATTTCATCATGAAACATTCAATATTGACATTTTGAACAGTATAATGGTGCAAGGCAATATTGATAATGGTAAAGATCAAACCTGAACAACCGCATCGGTGGTGTAATGGTTAGGCGTGCTTGTCTAGAGCGCGGTAGATCGTGGGTTCATCGGTGGTGTAATGGTTAGGCGTGCTTGTCTAGAGCGCGGTAGATCGTGGGTTCATTGGTGGTGTAATGGTTAGCGTGCTTGTCTAGAGCGCGGTAGATCGTGGGTTAATTGGTGGTGTAATGGTTAGCGTGCTTGTCTAGAGCGCGGTAGATCGTGGGTTCATCGGTGGTGTAATGGTTAGGCGTGCTTGTCTAGAGCGCGGTAGATCGTGGGTTCATCGGTGGTGTAATGGTTAGGCGTGCTTGTCTAGAGCGCGGTAGATCGTGGGTTCATTGGTGGTGTAATGGTTAGCGTGCTTGTCTAGAGCGCGGTAGATCGTGGGTTCATCGGTGGTGTAATGGTTAGGCGTGCTTGTCTAGAGCGCGGTAGATCGTGAGTTCATCGGTGGTGTAATGGTTAGCGTGCTTGTCTAGAGCGCGGTAGATCGTGGGTTCATCGGTGGTGTAATGGTTAGCGTGCTTGTCTAGAGCGCGGTAGATCGTGGGTTCATCGGTGGTGTAATGGTTAGCGTGCTTGTCTAGAGCGCGGTAGATCGTGGGTTCATCGGTGGTGTAATGGTTAGCGTGCTTGTCTAGAGCGCGGTAGATCGTGGGTTCATCGGTGGTGTAATGGTTAGCGTGCTTGTCTAGAGCGCGGTAGATCGTGGGTTCATCGGTGGTGTAATGGTTAGCGTGCTTGTCTAGAGCGCGGTAGATCGTGGGTTCATCGGTGGTGTAATGGTTAGCGTGCTTGTCTAGAGCGCGGTAGATCGTGGGTTCATCGGTGGTGTTATGGTTAGCGTGCTTGTCTAGAGCGCGGTAGATCGTGGGTTCATCGGTGGTGTAATGGTTAGCGTGCTTGTCTAGAGCGCGGTAGATCGTAGGTTCATCGGTGGTGTAATGGTTAGCGTGCTTGTCTAGAGCGCGGTAGATCGTGGGTTCATCGGTGGTGTAATGGTTAGCGTGCTTGTCTAGAGCGCGGTAGATCGTGGGTTCATCGGTGGTGTAATGGTTAGCGTGCTTGTCTAGAGCGCGGTAGATCGAGAGACTATCAAATTTGTATTTGTTGCTTTTCCGCTAAGCACGCAGCATTAAGGAGAAAGAGCAAAGACTGGTTTGCTCGAAATCAGGATAATGTGTCCGAGTGGGGCGGCATGTCTATCCGCGGACTGTTATTTCAGTGAGCTAACACTATAAAAATCCAATTATGCGTGTTGGTCTAGTACAAAGAGGGCCTCACCATTGTCTCATTGAAAATGAACTTGTTCTCGCCATGATATAGCTGAAATAAAAATGCTGAGTTGGCGTTAAACAACAATCACTCACTCACTGAACTGTATATTGTTGTAATTTAAAGCAATTATCCTTGATAAATATGATCATATCAAACATAGCTCAAGTTATTGTCTACAATTCTTTCTTGGAAGGACGTTAAAGGCAACTAAATACTCTACCGCGCAAAAGATTCAATCCTTCTTTAAAAGTATCATATCCCTTCAAGTTGACCTTTACTTTTGAAAAGGGTTAGGGTTATGGTGTTTAACGCTACTTTCAACAATATGTCAGTTATATCGTGGCGGTCAGCTTTATTTGTGGAGGAAACCGGAGTACACAGAGAAAACTACCGATCTGCCGCAAGTCACTGACAAACTTTATCACATAATGTTGTGTCGAGTACACCTTGCCTGAGCGGTATTATTAGATATTATTGAAAGAGTGCACTTAAAATTTTGCAAATTAATATTGAATTTGAAGAAGTCAACTCCGAATTTTATGATATATGGAGAACTTGGCATTTATCCTATGTCAGTCCATATAGAACTACGCATGATTAATTTTTGGTCAAAAATGGTAAATGGAAAGGATAGTAAAATTGCAAACATTTTGTATATATACATGTTTTTGAAAAATTCGCAAAATCAATATAAGTCTGATTGGTTGAAATGTATTAAGAATATATTAGATAGATGTGGTTATAGTAATGTATGGATATCTCAAGGAAATGTAAATCCAAAATGGTTAAGTGTTAGTTTAAAGCAAAAAATATTTGACCAATTCCAACAAAAATGGAGATCTGATATTGAAAACTCGCCAAAAGGGCTGTCTTACAGATTATTTAAAGAAAATTTCGAATTTGAGCATTATTTAGATATTTTACCAGATAAAGATAGAATTACATATTGTAGATTTAGAACTGGAAATCATAGGTTACCAATAGAAACAGGCAGATGGCATAGAATTGAACGACAAAATAGACACTGTAATTTATGTCAATACCAAGAACTTGGTGACGAATTTCATTATAGTCTTCAGTGTCGATCTCTAGTAGATATCAGAAAACAATTTTTAAATCCTTATTTTATACACAGAATTAATATATTAAAGTTCGGAAAATTGTTCCAATCTAAACAAAAAAGTAAACTAAAAAATCTTTGCAAATTTATAAGGGTTATAAATTCTAAAGTTGTTCTTCCAGGTTAATCCTCTGTTGTTGCTGTTCTGTATTTGTTAATCATTTTACTTATTTCATCTTGTCATGTGTGTTATTATTATTTATGTTATCATACTGAACAAATTCTTTGTACCACTGTACTTACTATGGTGTTTAAGAAAATAAAGAATCTTGAATCTTGTATTCGAACTCACAATGTTAGTGGTGATAGGCAATGATTACATAGGGAGTTTAAATCCAACTACCATACGATAACGACCATGACGGCCCGTACTTGTGATTGATTGATTGATTGATTGGTGTTTAACGTCCAGCGAGCAATTTTTCAGCTATATTCAGGACGAGAACATTTAAAAATTTAAACGCCAGGGGACTCGAAACAAGGAAAGATGATGGGTAGGGACGGATAATTTAGCCAGTGCAACAATGCTCATAATGAGCTGTTACACTAGGTTCTTTAACGTGCGAAGAGAGTGGCAATCTCTCAACACGGGACCTCGATTTTATTTACGTCTCATCCGAAGGACGGGTTGGTTGTCAATTTATACATCCCGCACAACCGACGGACGCCCCTTCAAGCCGAAGAAACTCTCGGTCCCATTTCTATACCCCGGGGTTCCCGCGGGGTTCCGTACTTGTGAAAAGCAAGGCTATGAATCTATGGTTCTAGACTTCATTAAGATATGAAGTCGACAGTTGTTTTCTTTTAAGTAAAACCTTACAAGAGTCTGAATAAACTGTTGGCTGGATTACAGAGAAAAATAGTTATACATGTATAAATTTGCATAAATTAGAATTCATCTGCAGTTACTATTTATTCTATATCAAAAACCTTCAGATAAATTTGAATTATTATCCAGGATATAAGCTATTTAATTAATTCAGATGTAATAATGCAATCTTGATTGACACCTGACGAACAAAAAATGTAATTGAAAAATTTTCTGCATCAAAATTTGATTGATTTACTCTATATGGTATTATTGGAATACGGTACATGGTATTTTATTCATTTGACTTATGATTCATTTTCCATTACGAGGACCATAACGACTTATAAATGAGATTACATTTTATTTGCATTATTTTGCCATTTCCTGGTACATGCTGGATTACCGCTATGTTAATGTTTCAAACACATTAAACCATCCTTAGAAAAAAATATTACTTTGTTATAGCCCAATGCAAAATTTTTGAGTGAGTGAGTAATTGTCGTTTAACGCCAAAATGAGCAATTTTTCAGCTATATCATGGTGAGAACAAATTATATATATACATGTCGATGAGATGCGGATGGAATCAGCTTTGTACTTGACTAAGACGCTGAGTTAAATCTTATAGTGCTAACTCACTGACACACTCCACTCGGACACGTCCTGATTCCGAGTCAACCAGTTTTTGCTCTCACTCCTTAAAGCTGTGTGCTTAGCATACCAATTTTATAGTCTGGTTTTACCCGACCAGGGCTTGAACCCATGGCTTACTGCAGTCGAGGCGAACACGCAAATAATTACACAACCGACGCGGTTCCAAATGTTTTGAAGTTAACTCTGGGTAGATAGATATTTTTTTTTCAAATATAACATGTATCGTCGCTCACCTAACAATAACTTTTTTTCTTGTTTTATTTATAAATAAATATTGAATTAATAAAACCAATGATAACAAAACTGTCATCGCATGATTTTTATAAATTTGGTATATAATACAAGAAATTGATATATCTTGCTTGTAAACGAAGCTTCATTACAACAGCGTACCACAGAATTGACAGTGTACTATAGTCTTATTAATGATGACATAGATAATACAAGCTTAATGTATGTTCTGCTAGAATCGTTACTGGTCTTCCAATATTTGCTAGTTCAATTTTAATTTATAAAGAATTAGGCTGGGAATCATTGGCAGAAAGAAGAAAAAGGAGAAAATTACAAATGTTTTATAACATACAAAATAATAATGCACCCATGTATCTTTGTGACTTAATTCCACCATCAATTCAAAGTACAACCGTTTATCCATTGCGTAATGGAAGTGATATTATAATGCCATTTTGTAGACTATCGAATACTTATGATTCATTTATTCCTTCAACTATACGTCAATGGAATAGCTTAGATCCATCTCTTCGAAATGTGGATTCTATTGCAAAATTTAAAGCTGAATTAAGAAAGCGGAAAGATATTAGCCAAGTTCCTAAACATTACGAAATTGGACCTCGAAAACTGAATATTATTTTAACCCAGCTTCGATGTTTTGCTTCTTTTTTGAATTACGATTTGTTCCAAGTAAATATAGTCGCAGATCCGTCTTGTCGTTGTGGTGCCAATCGCGAAGACTCCTATCATTTCTTCTTCGATTGTTCCCATTATTCAAATATAAGACATACATTGTTTCAAAATCTCAACTGGCTACCTAATTATTGTGCTTTAGACCTTACACTTTTGACCTGTGGTAATCCTACACTCCCGTATGAACAGAACGAAATTATTTTTAAGCATGTGTTTGAATATACAAAGAGGTCTGAAAGGTTTCTTATTGTCTAGTAGTTCACCAAAACAACAATCGCACACATCATCACCACTAACCCTCTCTCTCATTCCTTTCTTCATTCTCTGTTTTTGTTCAATCTACACATATTAATGTAAGAAATATTTATATACATGCATGCTCTATCAAATAATGTTGTAACTTAATGTATATAGGAGAAGACTTCATAAGTTTGTTTAACTTGTGTCTTATCCTTTTTGCACATTTGAACAAATAAAATATGTTTAAACTACCACAGAATTGACAGTGTACTATAGTGTTATTAATGATGACATAGATAATACAAGCTTAATGTATGTTCTGTTTGTATATCATATATAAATACATGGTACCAACCTGTGACCTTTAAGGTTACTATTAGATTATCGTGTGTAGACAGGATTGAATATGGAATAAGACATTTTGTATTATTGTGATGATGTTAATGGGGGGTATTTGATACTAGAGGTTCAAATGAGCCTGTATCACCCACCTGGCCAAGAAGATTTATTGATCCATTACGTATGGAGGTATATGTTAAAATTATGATCCCTTAGGATTGAACCCATTATTCTATAGGGCATTCATTAAAATAGAATCTTCAATATCAAGGCTATGCCCATTCATGAAAAATACAATTTCCATTCCTGGTTCTAAAAATACATTTTGTAATTTTCCCATTGCAGAAGAGTTTGAAGATACCAAATGGGTAATCAGAATCCGTAAATCGAAGGACAGACAAAACAATGGCCAAAGGAAAACGGACAAAAGGACAAACAACGATCTACAAAAATACACATAAAACTGAAGATCGAGTAACACTAACCCCTCTAAAAACCGGGGGTGAACTTAGGTGTTCCGGAAGAGTAGGCAGTTCCTGCTCCACTAGTGGCACGCGTTGTGTTAGTCTAGTTACAAACCCGGTGATAAGTCATGAATGAGGAAAGGACCGGAAAGTGCTTACGACAAATGGAACATATCCGTGGTCATTTGTGAAACAGATATTCCATAACAGTCAACAAAGTCATGGTGGCGACTTTAACCAAGAGGAACCATTGGTTCAGTAGCTTCCTTGTTAGCAGCAACCCTCTATCAAGGAAATCCTGATAGAAACCACAAACTATGGAATATCACATCAACTGAGAGATATACGCCTTATGCAGGTGCTGCTGGAATGTTGCTATATATAAACGGAAAGTTCACAATGAGAAAATTGAAATCATCTAGTTTGTCGTAAAGTTTCGTTCTTAACCAGCCATCACTGTCAATATCGAGGTGTAGGTCAAGGAATGAAACAGAACTATTTGTATCTGTGGTATCCTTTATTTCAAGCTCAATGGGATAGATGCGATCAACGAAATCAGCAAACCTAGAATTATTTAGTGAAAGGACATCATCTATATAGCGGAACGTGAAATTAAAGGATCAGGCTAGCTTCTTTTCGTTTTTCTTGAGAAACCCCTGTATGAAGTCTGCCTCATACGAACATCCAGCACCAGATCAAAAATACTGATAATCAGTAAGTTAAATACAGTACAGCATTGTCTTGTATTTTTTAATCTCTTGGTGTGATGGTTCTCTTCAGATCCCAAACCAAACATACTTGTGTATGGCTTTGGTTGTTTTGGACTTTTTGAGTGAGTGAGTGATTGTTGTTTAACGTCAATTGAACAATTTTCCAGCTATGTCATGGCGAGAACAAGTTAATTATCAATGAGATGATGATGAGATCCGCTTTGTTCTAAACCAACACGCTGAGTTGGATTTTTATAGTGCTAGCTCACTGAAACAACAGTCCATGGGTAGACATGTCGCTCCACTCAAACACATTATTCTGATTCCGAACCAACCTGTCTTTGCTCTTTCTCCTGAATGCTGCATGCTTAGTGGAGAAGCAACAAACACTAATTTTATAGTCTTTGATTTGACCCGACCAGTGTTCGAACCCACGATCTACCGCACTCGAGGCGAGCACGCTAACCATTACGCCACCGATGCGGGGTTGGACTTTTTGATATTGCAGAATAAACACAACATACCTGTGCATTGTAGGTATAAAATCTATTTGCATTTGCTGTGAAACAGACAAGAAAAGCGACTTAATCTGTTTCTAAAGCTCGTACAAATAAATTTGATATTTTTCGACTTCTAGACTATTTATCAATAATTCAAATCTATAGCTATAGAACAACGTAAAACATTCATGAACACTTAGTTATACATTGGAATATTTATTAGAACAAAACAAGACCATTACATTGTTATTGCTAACATATATACATATGAAGGCTTAACGTTATTATGCAGCATTATACCTACTACGAAATACCGTATGTGAAAATAAGTGAACTGCTTTAAAAAGGTACACATACGTGTACAGTACTAAAATATCTAGTTCATAAATAGTTATGAAAATATCTAGTTCACAAATAGTTATGAAAATATCTAGTTCACAAATAGTTATGAAAATATCTAGTTCATAAATAGTTATGAAAATATCTAGTTCATAAATAGTTATGAAAATATCTAGTTCATAAATAGTTATGAAAATATCTAGTTCATAAATAGTTATGAATATATCTAGTTCACAAATAGTTATGAAAATATCTAGTTCATAAATAGTTATGAAAATATCTAGTTCATAAATAGTTATGAAAATATCTAGTTCATAAATAGTTATGAAAATATCTAGTTCATAAATAGTTATGAAAATATCTAGTTCATAAATAGTTATGAATATATCTAGTTCACAAATAGTTATGAAAATATCTAGTTCATAAATAGTCATGAAAATATCTAGTTCACAAATAGTTATGAAAATATCTAGTTCACAAATAGTTATGAAAATATCTAGGTTTGGTGTAATATAGTAAATGGTTTTTAACGCCACTTTCAACAATATTTCAGTTATATCGTGGCGCTCAGTTTTATTGGTAGAGGAAACCGGAGTACCCGGAAAAAACCACCGACCTGTCGCAAGTCACTGATCACAAACTTTGAAAATATCTAGTTCACAAATAGTTATGAAAATATCTAGTTCACAAACACAGTATAATAATATCTAGTTCACAAACACAGTATAATAATATCTAGTTTACAAACACAGTATAATAATATCTAGTTCACAAACCTTTGTAAATCCTCCTGTCTATTTTCCAAGAAAAATGTAATTCAACCAGTAGTTGATAAACTGCAACTAAGTTTGAACAAAGCTAATAAAACTGATCCAGACAGAGTATAATAAAGTGATATAAAAGCTGCGGTCCCTATGAACACAGGACAATATTAAAATAAATGTTTGGACAGGCAATATAGTACACAGTATCATCTAAGTATATTATTATCTTAGTCAATGTTGTGTAAACCAATTTAATTTTATAGGTACTTAATAAGATATAACAATAAAAATCGTAAAAGATCAAAAGTTAATCAGATAAAGTATTAAAAACCCCTGAGCAATTTTGTTTACCTCGTTGAGTTATGTCCCCTTATTTTAAGCATTATTTATATATATATATACGTCTGAAAATTAAACCAAACAGTGTTAGAATTAGATTTTAGAGCTGTCAAATTTTTGTTCTTCCCTCGACGGGATTTGAACCCACACCATTGATACACTGCAGCACCATTCGCTTAGCCTTACGTCCAGCGCCCTAGACCATATATATATATGTACACCATGTAGCAAATTGTTGAAATTAGTGAAAGTTTACAATTTATGTAAACTAGACAACCTGCCCCTAGGTTACAGTCTAACCACATGAAATAGACCAGTATTTAAAATGCAATTTTGTTTACCTCTGTGAGTTATGTCTCCACCCCCCTTTTTTATATAACATTTATCAATCTATAGCAAATTGTGATATTGGGGAAAGTTAACGATTTGGTGTAAACTAGACAACTTCCCCTAGGTCACAGTTTAACCATATGAAATTGATCAGTATTTAAAATACAAATTGTTCACCTCTGTGAGTTACCGGTATGTCCTCACCCCCCTTTTTTAGCATTGCAAATTGTTGAAATTGGTGAAAGTTTACAATTTTGGTGAAAACTAGACAACCGCCCCTAGGTTACAGTCTAACCACATGAAATAGACCAGTATTTAGAATGCAATTTTGTTTATCTCTGTGAGTTATGTCTCCGCAAGCCCATCCCCACTTTTATCTTTTTTTTAAGAATTTACAATGTATCAATATGTAGCAAATTGTAGAAATTAGCAAAAGTTTACAATTTGTTGTTAAACTAGACAACCGCCCCTAGGTAACAGTCTAAACACATGAAACTAACCAGTATTTAAAATGCAATTTTGCTTACCTCTGTGAGTTATGTCCCAACGACCCCCCCCCCCCCCCCCCCTTAAGCATTTATCAATCTGTAGCAAATTGTGAAATTGGTGAAAGTTAACGATTTGGTGTAAACTAAACAACTGCCCCTAAGTAACAGTCTAACCACATGAAATTGACCAGTACTTAAAATGAAATTTTGTTTACCTCTGTGAGTTATGTCCCAACCCCCCTTTTTTAAAACATTTATCAATATGTAGGAAATTGTAAAATTGGTGAAAGTTAACGATTTGGTGTAAAGTAGACAACTTCCCCTAGCTCACAGTGTAGCCACAGGAAATTGACCAGTATTTAAAATACAATTTATTTTACTTCTGTGAGCTATGTCTACACCCCTCCCCTTTTTCTGCATTTATTTCTCTGTAACAAATTGTTGAAATTTATGAATGTTTACAATTTGATGTAAACTAGACAACTGTCCCTACATTTTGTAGGTTACAGTCTAACCATATGAAATTGACCAGTATTTAAAATACAATTTGTTCACCTCTGTGAGTTACCGTTATATCCTCATCCCCTTTTTTAGCACTGTAAATTGTTGAAATTGGTGAAAGTTTACAATTTTAGTGTAAACTAGACAACTGCCGCTAGGTCACAGTTTAACCACATGAAATTGACCAGTATTTAAAATGCAATTTTATTTACCTCTGTGAGTTATGTCCACCCCCTTTTTTATATCTTTTTTTAGTATTTACAATGTATCAATCTGTAGCATATTGTTGAAATTTGTGAAAGTTAACAATTAGATGTAAACTAGACAACTGTCCCATGGGCCCTAGATCACAGTTTAACCACATGAAATTGACCAGTATATAATACATGGTAGGTGATAAAACAGTTGTCAATTTCCTTTGATCTTTTTATCATTGTAATCATTTAATTACAATTTTATTTTTATGAGTAGTGTATTGAAAACAATAGAATTTTATTTGCCAGGATTAAATTGATAACTGTAGGATTGTTTTATGATTGAAAAATTACACAATTAACTAACTGTTAGACTCAGTAATAAACACGTACAGATTTAATAGATAATGCATGGGGACAAAGGGAATTAAATTGACTCACAGTTCACTGTTAAAATAATATGGGCTATCTACCTTCAAAATCAAATTTATCAACTTACTGTGATAAAAAATGTAAATCAAATTTTATTATTAAAAAAATTTATTTCAAATTTGCTACATGTTGATACAAATTTAGACACCTGCATGAAATGAAAGAACAATTTACTCAGACTAAAATAGCTAAAGGTAAATAAAATGTGAAAATATGTAAAATTCTTTGATTATAAAACTATGTTGAAATTATAGGGAAAACTATGCATTATACTCTGCTTGTGGTTTTATATGAAATTTACATGTTTTGTAAATTGAAAAAAATTTAAAAGAATACAGTGACAAATACCTATTGCATGTTTCTGCAATTGAAATATTGTCTAAAATGGCTTACCCCCTTAGCACCAATCAAAATGTTTCATTGAATTAACAATACCATATACTATGTACTATCTAATTAAAATTAGATGTTTATTGTACTAAAAAAATCTCTGGCAATGCACTAACACCAAATAACATCGTACATGTATGGGTTCACGCCAGGGTTCATATTTTCAACCGACCAATCAGCGATGAGCCTACTAAATCTTTAGCCATCAAAACCGAGTACACGCCAAGAACTGTTGTCCGATTGGTCAATTTACTTAACTTTGGTGCATCTGACTGGACGGTTAATTTGAGGAATGAGAGGTTACATTACATGATTACAAGCTAGATGTTGTTAGATGTTGATGTTGATGTTGATGTTGATGTTGATGTTGATGTTGATGTATCGCAACAAAAGAAGATACAAACAAACATGTACTTTTATTTAAATTGTTATAAGCAGTGCACATTGACAATTTTACGATTTAATAGTAATTGGATTTGGAATATATTTTTTACTGTGGACCGATTAGCATGTTCAAAGGGTTACTTCTAGTAAAAAGTTGTTGTTCTAACGCCCTTCTCCTGCAGAGTTTAAGATTTGAAATAATACAAATATCTAATGAAAACGTCTCAACCTAATCGGTGGTGTAATGGTTACCATGGTAACATCGAATGCGGTATATCGTGGGTTCGAGACCAAATTGGGTCAAATTAAAGACATTAAAATTGCTATTTGTTGCTTCTCCGCTAACCACGCAGCATTAAGGAGTAAGAGCAAAGACTGGTTGGCTCGGAGTCAGGATAATATTATGTCCGAGTGGGGCGACATGTCTACCCGCGGACTGTTGTTTCAGTGACCTAGCACTATAAAAATACAAATAAGCAGGTGGGTCTAGTACAAAGCGAACCTCATCATCATCTCATTGAAAATTAACTTGTTCTCGTCATGATATAGATGAAAAATTACCGAGTTGGCGTTAATCAACAATTACTCACTTGTGAACTCAATTAATCCAAACGTCTTGGGTAAATTACTACAACAAAGATATAGAAGTAAAGAGTACGGGATATTTCACACCCACTTTCAGATATTAGTTATAAATTGTAATCGCTGAAGACCCGACTTTATGTTTATATAAATTCTGAGTATGATTTTCGTACTAGCACTCCAAAATTGTTAAATCAGAACACTAAATATTTATTAAATACAGTGTTCTGATTGGGCCCTTTTTTGAGTACGAGAACAAAACTCATGTAGGAAAGTTTCATGACCATGAACCTAGCCCCACAGTCATAAAAGTATCATGACCATGAACCTAGTCCCACACTCATTAAAGTATCATGACCATGAACCTAGCCCCAGTCATAACAGTATCATGACCATGAACATAGCCCCACAGTCATAAAAGTTTCATGACCATGAACCTAGCCCCACAGTCATAAAAGTATCATGACCATGAGCCTAGCCCCACAGTCATAAAAGTATCATGACCATGAACCTAGTCCCACAATCATTAAAGTATCATGACCATGAACCTAGCCCCACAGTCATAAAAGTATCATGACCATGAACCTAGCCCCACAGTCATAAAAGTATCATGACCATGAACCTAGCCCCAGTCATGAAAGTATCATGACCATGAACCTAGCCCCACAGTCATTAAAGTATCATGACCATGAACCTAGCCCCACAGTCATAAAAGTATCATGACCATGAACCTAGCCCCACAATCATTAAAGTTTCATGACCATGAATCTAGTCCCACAGTCATAAAAGAATCATGACCATGAACCTAGCCCCACAATCATTAAAGTTACATGACCATGAATCTAGTCCCACAGTCATAAAAGAATCATGACCATGAACCTAGCTCCACCGTCATTAAAGTTTCATGACCATGAACCTAGCCCCACAGTCATTAAAGTTTCATGACCATGAATCTACTCCCACAGTCATTAAAGGTTCATGACCATGAACCTAGTCCCACAGTCATTAAAGTTTCATGACCATGAACCTAGCCCCACAGTCATTAAAGTTTCATGACCATGAATCTAGTCCCAGTCATTAAAGTTTCATGACCATGAACCTAGCCCCACAGTCATTAAAGTTTCATGACCATGAACCTAGCCCCACAGTCATTAAAGTTTCATGACCATGAATCTAGTCCCACAGTCATAAAAGTATCATGACCATGAACCTAGTCCCACAATCATTAAAGTTTCATGACCATGAACCTAGCCCCACAGTCATTAAAGTTTCATGACCATGAACCTAGCCCCACAGTCATTAAAGTTTCATGACCATGAATCTAGTCCCACAGTCATAAAAGTATCATGACCATGAACCTAGCCCCACAGTCATTAAAGTTTCATGACCATGAATCTACTCCCACAGTCATAAAAGTATCATGACCATGAACCTAGTCCCACAGTCATAAAAGTTTCATGACCATGAATCTACTCCCACAGTCATAAAAGTATCATGACCATGAACCTAGTCCCACAGTCATTAAAGTTTCATGACCATGAACCTAGCCCCACAGTCATAAAAGTATCATGACCATGAACCTAGTCCCACAATCATTAAAGTTTCATGACCATGAACCTAGCCCCACAGTCATTAAAGTTTCATGACCATGAACCTAGCCCCACAGTCATAAAAGTATCATGACCATGAACCTAGCCCCACAGTCATTAAAGTTTCATGACTATGAACCTAGCCCCACTGTCATAAAAGAATCATGACCATGAACCTAGCCCCACAGTCATTAAAGTTTCATGACCATGAATCTAGTCCCACAGTCATTAAAGTTTTGAGCATGCTTTTCATACTCGGACTACAAAGTCGTCTAATCAGAACATTGTATTTATTGGACGTGGTGTTCTGATTGACTGTTTTTTTTAAATGTGAGAACAAAACATGTATACGGAAGTTTCATTATCATAAGCCATGACGTTGAACGTGAGATGAAGAACACTGACAATACATACTGTTAATTAAATTTATCTTTTGCAGCAATGTACTTAAAGAAATCTAATCGGACAACAAAGTATGATTTTATCAATTTTTGACAACCAAAGGGGAATAACTCTAAGATTTTTTTTTTTTTTTTTTTTAATCATTTACAAGTGTGGACACAGAAATGTGCTGTCCAAAAGGCAAGTGTTGATGTCAATATTTTATATTATTAATTTAAAAAAAAAAAAAAATTCATGGACACAGGGGTCCTGGATTTTTTTAATAAAAAACTAATCCTGGATTATTATTTTTGCTTAAAGTCCGGTCCTGTATTTTTATTTCAAATTTTCATCATAGCCCCCCTCCCAAGGGATATACAATTGTATCATTAATAATAAATTAATAAATAATAAATTCAGATTTTCTATTTAAAATAAATCTCATTTACAAAATCACTGATATTTGTTCAATTTTTAACGCTGATTTAAGCTTTAGTCGCAACAAATTTTTATTTTTCTCTTTCAACTGTCGAAACATAACATTTATTTAACTGTAAAATTCACAAATAAAATTCACCCCCCTTCCCTTTTTTCCTTGTTTAAATCAATGATCAACAATATTCCAGAATCAAACAAATGAATAAACATAACATAGATTTCTTTTACATGCATCTTTTTACCATGCAGAGTCAGTGTCTTTTAAATCGGTCATCCAATCAGGACGCTCATTATTCTTGTCCAAGATAAAAATACATCGCTAAAATTACCTGTGGGTGTTTCCTCACTTCAACTCGTAAATTTACATAGAAATCGGAGATATTTCGTCATAAATCTTCACACATGGTTTTGTCTATCATATTTCTTGAAGACAAGCATAAAATTGTATTGCATTTATCAATATTTTATGAGTTTCAACAGTTTTTTCAACACCGTATCTGTTTCTCGATACAGCCGCAACTTCAACTCGTAAATTTACATAGAAATCGGAGATATTTCGTCATAAAACGTCACACATGGTTTTGTCTATCATATTTCTTGAAGACAAACATAAAATGTTATTGCATTTATCAATATTTTATGAGTATCAACAATTTTTTTTCAACACCGTATCTGTTTCTCGATACAGCCGCCCGATTACAGTGACCCGTGACCCAGATTAGCACGTTCCACCATTTTTTTCTTAATAATGTTGTTTAATAATAAGGTAAACATAATGAGAGGTGATTGCTCGTTATGTTGATTTTGGTGGAATTCATGACGATCCCTGTTTTAACTTTCTTTTCATAATATTTTGAAATAATTCACCATATTAACTTGTGGTAACCAAAAGGTTATCATAGAGCCAGTACAATCATTATTATGGCTACTGCAAAAGCAGTTGCCCTCAATTTATTTGTTCACTTGGAGATTTTTTCAATATTTTTATTTCATCTTTATAATAATGTATCCCGCTCATGGCGAGGTGTACTCAATATAACGATATGTGATAAACCACGATAGCTGAAATATTGTTGAAAGTGACATTAAACATCATAATCATAACCCAAATAACATAAACGAATGAGGTCATATATTTTAATAGTATATTTTTTTCACAAACATACCTTTCTGAAGACATCTATTAATAAATAAGGGCTATGCCGACCACAGCATGATACGACCGCAGGGCAAGAGATATCCCCTGCACCAGCTTTACTACAATCAAGTTTTGAATAAACAAAATAAATTATGCACTTTTATTAGATATAGTAAAAATGTCTGCCCTCATGGCTGAAAAATACATCTCTCTCTCTCTCATGTTGTAAATATTGTAAGTAGCTGATTTGTTATTATGTATTGTTTTACGTATATATGTTAACTGCAAACCATCGTATTAACAAAGGTTATCAGAAATAAAGATATGTATATAAGTTAAAAAAAAAATCATAATTGATTGAAAAAATACGCTGGCCCCCTTTCTGTCAAGTTTATATCTGAAACATACGAGATAGAGGAAATATGTCGACATCCAGAAACTCTCAGTACAATCAATTTTATTTTCACAAAACCACAATAATTGACAAATTAAAATTGTTTCGCAGTAAGATTGATGGTGGGGACCATTTTGGATCCAATCACCACATGAAAAAAAACCATACGTACAGAGAACCAGTTCTACAACTTAGGTACACGTGGTTTCTAAACGATAGTTTTACCAATCAGAACAATCTGCCAACAATATACTGAGTTTGCTTTCAAATATAAAAACAGACATCAGAAGGACGCAAAATATTGGAAATTGCTCACATTACTGTTCTCAGGGGCCATCGTGGCCGTGGTCGTGTGGTAGTTGGATTAACAACTATCTTTGCAATACGTGCCTATCATCACTGAAGTTGTGAGTTCGAATCCCACTCAGGCGAGGTGTACTCGATACAACATTATGTGATAATGTTTGTCAATGACTTGCGACAGGTCGGTGGTTTTCTGTCCGGTTTCCTCCACCAATAAAACCGTGGGGTGACCGTCACGATATAACTAAAATATTGTCGAATGTGGCGTTAAACACCATATCCCTAACCCTAAACCCATAACTGTTCATGCTCAGATGGTCTTGTATATACACTGTAGTCTGTTTGTTTTCTCTAAAGCACCATGAAACAATTAATATTACAAAGTTTATAAAGTTATTTAATTCAAATGGGTATGTAGAAAACTCAAGAAATCCACTTCTATCAGAAGAGGTAACTCGATTTGTAGAATAACAATAGTCTAACAACGATATACCGCTAAAATGTAGGTTATTAGGTGCAATTTCACACTCATCTTAGGGTATGAGTTATGCTCATTATTGAAGAAGTTACTGTGACTGTGAAATGTAGAACAGCAATAGGTATAGGTTTATGATGCTTAACGCCACTTTCAACAATATTTCAGCTACATCGTGGCGGTCAGTTTTATTGGTGGAGGTAACCGGAGAAAACTACCGACCTGTCGTAAGTCACTGACAAACTTTATCACATAATGTTGTATCGAGTACACCACGCCTGGGTGGAATTCGATCTCACAACGTTAGTGGTGATATGCACTGATTGCACAGTTAGTCTAAATCCAACTACCATACGATCATGGCCACGCGGCCCCCAAAAGTAGTAAGACAATTTGTAGATTAACAATAGTGTGACAACAATGCACTGCTCAAATTTAGGTTATTAAGTGCAATTTCACATTCATGTTAGGGTATGAGTTATGCTCATTATTGAAGAAGTTTCAGTGACTGTGAAATGTAGAACAGCAATAAAAACAATCGTCTTTTACTTTAATGTGTGTAAAGGTGAATCGTCTCTCATGTTCGTTTACATCTATATTCTTCTTTACGAACAGACGACTCAGAAGAATGACGAAAAGGGATCCGTGTATATTGTTTGTCTCCTCTGTTACTATGGTGACAACAGTTATTTTATTTATTTTCACATAGAGTCCTACTGTAAACATTTAACCCGCAAACTTTTAAAATAATGTGACAACGATATGCAGACGACACGGAGATGATGGACAATCATCCATATATATATTATTTTTTGCATCAGGAACTACCAAGGTAACACACAATCTGAACATTGTTTATAGCCACTACCATTCCATTTAGTTTTAACATATATTTTTTCAACTCGTGACGAAGGTTGTTTCTTTTCAATTTAATTGTAAAAACAATCCAAAAATACTTTGCACGCCCATATAATCCCTAATATCGTTAAAATATCACTTAAAGTCCTGGACAAAGCAAAATTTCAATTATTGGAAAAACCCCGAGAAAATCACAAGATATGACAGAATTATCAACGAATTATGTCACTTTTACAAAGTTTCATTGATGAAAACCGGGTTAATGTTTCATAAATATCATTTATTGAACCAATTGCAAGTTTTCATGAAATACAAACTATTACCAAAATGAGCTTTAAATATCTGTAATTCTTTTTTTGATATTAGAGTTGTCTCCCATTGATCTTATGTTAATCTTCATTGCACACTGTACTATAAATATTTTTAGGCACATAGCAAAAAAAAAAAAAGAAAAAAAAGAAGGAAATAATGGGTGTGAGTTCATATACAGAGGTGGATCCAGACATTTCCATAAGGGGAAGGGGAGGGACGTTTTTTTCTTTGTTTTTTTTTTAAAGAAAAAAAAATGGGATTTCAAAACAATCTGTTTTTAGAAAAAGCAAAAGATACCGAGGCGTAATTCAAAGCGAAAATAACAACAAAAATGGTAAAAAGAAAAATGACAAGGACGAAATTTGAAATATTATGTTAAAACACGTCATACCAGTCTATAACTTATTTTTGTTAAAGCTTCATGTATAATAACAATCTAATTAAGATTATATCTCCACACTTGCTCATTCTTTGCTTGAACTGCAACCACACAACTGCCAATCAAAAAAGAAAAAAACAGAGCAAGTACGGTCTAATGTTAATTAGGTGTAATAGAGAAATCCATTGTACTTGAAAGATATTATATAACGGACTAAGTATTGAAAACAAATTTAAACAGTAACGGTTGACAATACAACACAAGTCACTCACCGGACAAACCATAAAATTAACAATGACAGAAACCAATGGAAATCTAGGTCCTGACTTGAAACAGGTAATATAAAGTGGCAGAGTTAAACTATTTAATAATGACATCCAAAAGTTCTCATCGTCCAGAACTATATCTTAAGCAGCCATAATTCCTAACAAAATAATAACAGTACGAAAGACCGACCCTCCATGGATGAATGGTGCTATCCGTAGAGCCATTAGGAAACGGAACCGGTTTCAAAGACAAGCGAAAAAATCAAATCTTCCAGTTCATTGGGCAAACTTCAGAAAATCCCGGAACAAAACTATTAACATAATTCGTAGACAAAAAGAACTTTATTTTGATAACTTAATAGCCAAATTGAAATCGCGTCAAACCAGTGCAAGAGACTGGTGGAAATCCGCGTCACAACTTGTTGGGCGAAACTCAAACAATTCTGTCATCCTCCCTCTAAATTGTTCTAATAATATTGTTTACGATGATGCAGAAAAGGCCGAAGCTTTTAATACCTTTTTTTCGTCTCAATCAAATATTGATGATACTGACAAATCAGTACCAGCTGACGATACACCGCCACCGAGATGTCTGGATCGTATTGTTCTTCGGCAACATGAAGTTCAAGATGTACTGAGACTTCTAAATACTAACAAGGCATCGGGCCCAGATGCTATTCATTCCAAACTGCTAAAAGTGGCTTACGATATTATTTCTAAACCATTGTGTGCTATTTTTAACATTAGTCTGATAACTAAACATTTTCCAAATAAATGGAAACTGGCAAACGTCACCCCTGTCCACAAAAAAGAGGATAAAAACATAATTGGAAATTATCGACCTATTTCTTTGCTCCCTATTTCTAGTAAAGTTTTCGAAAAATGTATTTACAAACATATTTTTAATTTTATCAGGGACTTAATCACCGAACATGAGTCTGGTTTTACAATAAATGACTCGACTAGGAATCAACTACTGTATATTGCGAATATGTTTAGCAAAGCTCTGGATGAGGGAAAGGAAATAAGAGTAATCTTTTTTGATATTAGCAAAGCCTTTGATAGAGTATGGCATAGGGGTCTTCTTTTTAAATTAAAAAAAATGGGAATTGTTGGGAATTTGCTTTTATGGTTTAAAGACTATTTAACCAATAGGAAACAAAGAGTCGTTATAAATGGGAAAGAATCGTCTTGGAAAACTGTCAATGCAGGTGTTCCACAAGGGTCCATCTTAGGCCCCTTATTATTTCTAATATTTATCAATGATATCGTTGACGAAGTAAATTGTCCTATCAAACTTTTCGCAGATGACACCAGTATTTATGCAATCGTCGATAACCCATTGATTACTTCTCTTTCTTTAAATTCAGACTTGCAAAAGGTTCAAAACTGGTCAAACAGATGGTTGGTTAATTTCAATCCCAAGAAGACCGAATCGATGATTATTTCACGAAAGATCGAGCCTCAATTCCATCCTCCACTTTATTTTAATAATGTTCCCATTAAAAATGTAACTACACATAAACATCTTGGTCTCACTTTTTCTAATGATGGATCTTGGACCACACATATTAACGAAATTATAACAAAGGCGTCTTCTAGATTAAATATTATTCGTAAGTTGAAATTTAAAGTAGACCGTAAATCGCTTGAGCATATGTACTTCAGTTATGTCCGCCCTATTCTAGAATATGCGGATGTAGTCTGGGATAACTGTCCAAATTATATAAAAGAAAAACTAGAACACATTAACTATGAAGCCGCACGTATAATAACTGGTGCTACAAAATTGACAAGTATACGTATACTTTTACAAGAATGTGGATGGGAAACCTTAGAGCAACGAAGAAACAAACATAAGATTTTATTATTTCACAAAATGGTTAACAAAACAGTTCCCGAATATTTATCCAATTTAGTTCCATCCTCCTTCGGACAAACTCATCAATATAGCACCCGGAACCATTCTAATCTAGTTCATGTACATTCTCGTACAGCTTATTATAATAATAGCTTTTTACCTTCAGCCGTTCGACTCTGGAACGAACTTCCAGCGAATATCAAAAGTAATGTTTCAGTCAATTCCATGAAAATATTTTTGAACAGCACAATAAATCCTGTCCCATCTTACTTCTATGCAGGTTCTAGAATTGGTCAAATACTACATACTAGAATTCGAACTGAGAGTAGTGCGCTCAAGGATCATCTTTATAAGAAAAATATCGAAGCTAATCCCTACTGTAGTTGTAAACTGGTAGAAACGTCCGAGCATTTTTTACTCAAATGTTCTCTGTATGAAAGGTTAAGAAATGATTTATTTGTTAACCTGTCTTCTCATTTGAATATCAATAATCTACTCTTTGGCGATTCTAACCTCCCAGATTGCGAAAATGAAAGTAATTTCCTTGTAATTCAAGATTTTATAATAAAATCTAAACGTTTTACACCTAGAACATAAATGTACCATGCTTTTACTTGTTGCAAAATATTAGATCTGTCATTTTATTGTTCATTGTAAGAATTGTCACCCTTTCACTTCATATGCTTATTTAAACAAATGTGTGTATTATTAATGTGCATGTCCTAATCCATCTTACATGTATTTTTCTTTTCTTTTCTTTTTTGGTATCTGGGAGAAGAATTTATATAAGTGCTGCGTCACTTGTTTTCTGATCCCTATGTATGTACAATTGTTATAACTCATGCAATTTATTCAATAAATATTGTTTACACTAAGCAGCCATAACAAATATAAGTAAACAAATAAAAAGTGATTGCTGATTGTTGTTTAACGCCAATTCAGCAATGTTTCAGCTATTTCATGGCGAGAACAAGTTAATTTTCAATGAGATGATGATAAGGTCCGCTTTGTACTAGACCAACACGCTGAGCTGGATTTTAAAAGTGTTAGCTCACTGTAACAACAGTCCGCGGGTAGACATGTCGCTCCACTCGGACACATTATTCTGATTCCGAGCCAACCAGTCTTTGCTCTTTCTCCTTAATTCTGTGTGCTTAGTGGAGAAGCATCAAATACCAATTTTATAGTCTTTGGTTTGACCCTACCGGGACTCGAACCCACGATCTACCACACTCGAGGCGAGCATGCTAACAATTACACCACCCATGCGGTTTAAAAAACGTTATAAAACCCATCAATATATATGCGTGTTCTGCAGTGGAATAAATAACCAGTAATCTAAGCCTAGGAATAATAATATTCCTTATTTTAATAACTATTCTCACTTGCTTTGAAATCTATCAGATTTCTTTTTAATCTGTAGTGGTTATTTCCCCTTCAACAACTTCCTGACAAATCAGAGTTATCTCCCCTGTCATATGTTCCATCTAGAGATATTTTGTCAATTTCTCAGTTTCTCAACACAATCAATTTATTAAAAAGCGTGTATAAAAAATGGATGAAAAAATAAAAATTCTATTTAACTTCCAAATATGCACAATTTCGAAAAGCTGGCCCCCTTTTAGATCGCATTTCATATGTCAAATATTTACAAAATTACAGAAAAACCCGGAATGCATACTTAACATCTAATTTTGATTTACCTACTATCTAAATTTTAGCTCATTCCAATCCAAAATGTAGTAATAAAGGTTATTTTAAGAAATTTTCTATCTTTAGTAACGGCGGTCATCTTTGATGAAAGGCAGGCTGTCACAGTTTGTAAGAAGAGTAAAGTCTAGAAAAAATTGATCCAGTGATTTCAGAAATGTCGACAACAAATATTTCTATTTTTAGTAACGACGACCATATTTGATTGTGTAGATCTGTCGGACATAATTTTTAAAAAGGACAAACCAAGGAGGCTTTTAGCTTGGGTAAAATTGGCCAAGTGGTTTCAGAGGTGTCAAAAGCATCAATTTCTATTTTTAGTTACTATGGTCATATATGGACGTTGGCGGACTTGTCGGGTATAATCTGTAAAGAGGACCAACCAAGGATTCTTTTGGCAAAATTTTGGATAAAATTGACCCCATGGATTTACAGGACCAAAGATAAGAGACGACAGACGCCAAGTGACTACAATAGCTCAATTGACCCTTTGGGACAAGTGAACTTAAATTATGATGTAACCAGTCAATATACAGCGGGCAATAACAATCGCATAAACATATCTAAAAATGGCGTCAATGTTATAACTTCATTGATCTCACAATTAAATACGCCACGAAATATTGTTGAAAGTGGCGTTAAGCACCATAAACCAAACCAAACCACAAGTTTCCTCAAGATTAAAAAAAAATGTATGTACACAGGTTTTTATTCTCACGAATTAACTAACTGCATCCCGAGAAAATAAAACCCTCGTGAAAATAACCAATTATAAAGCATTTGTTAAATATCAGCAAAACTACAAATTTGCAGAAAAACCAGGAATACATTTTGTATACAGTATGTTAAACAATGCAACTCATTGCCATAAACCTACTGTTCATTCTAGTGTAAAATTTGGAATGCTTTCTATGTCTATTTTTAGTAATTGACACCATCTTTGATGGAGAACAGGGCTGATTGGCATATTTTGGAAGAGAACAATTAAAGGAACCTTCCAGTTATGTTTAGCTTGATTTGGTAAAGAGGTTTCGGAGAATAAGTTTTCATACATTGTCATATGAACTTGAGTAAAATTAGGCATAATTGACATATTTGCAAAGAAATCTGCAAATCAATAGAAAACAGATACGTTATATAACTCATCATCACATACATGTACATGTACTTACTATATTAGTTCATTAAAAAAGAAAAGAAAATAGAAGTAATGGCAAAAGAAATTTCTATTTTTAGTAGCAGCAGCGTTCTATGAAGGTGGACAGATCAAAGAAACAGTTTTAAAGAGGACCTAAAAACATTCCTTCTAGCAAGGTTTCGCTAAAATTGTCCCATTGGTCTCAGAAGAGAGAGATATATAAATAAAATAGACATTTCTATTTTTAGTAAAGACCACCAACTTTGAAGAGGTGGGTTTTAATTTCCCTAATTTAACTTGTTCGTATCCATATTCATACATATGATAACAACAACTTGCGCATGTCGATCCTAGATATACTCATGGTACCCGATTGAGTCAATGTGCAAAACGTTGTTAACAAAGGGAACCAGGCCGCAATAAAATTAAAATCTGATTGATCCTGAACCAGGCAAAAACCAAAGTTCAAAAACCAAGTATTCAATAAATGAGTTATGATGATATTTGTGACTAAATTATACATCTTAGCAAATTGTGGGATATAGCCTCTTTATACACTTATCAATATATGTATTAAAGGCACACAGGCTGTCAGAATTGAATTTTTTGTTTATATTAAAAGTTGCCAATATTCGATGTTTTATACTAATAAAAGGTTCTGAACAAAAAGCCAGGTTTAAAAAATCTGTTATAATGTCGTAATTATTGAAGAGAATTCGAATGTTTAGCATTGGGCGGGTCAACATTGAATTCTTTTCTGGATGGAAGAAAATCAAAACAGCGACGTATTTCCTTCGTTCTAGGCTATTTACGTATGATATTATGAAAAATTTCAACAGCAATATATCTTTATGGTTTTTTAAAACAAAGTTTAGGTCTTATATTGGGAAACATTTTTAGAAAATTAAAATAAAGGCCTGTGTGCCTTTAATATTTGTATTAGGGACCGACCATTTAACTTGCAGGTTATGTTTTTTTTCTAAAAAAATATTCTGATTCCCAATGTTGCTGAAAAAAATATTCTGATTTGGTGGAGGAAAAAAAAAATAATAATCTGATTCAGAGTTTTTGTCATATAACCTAATGTTAAATTCTGGTAAAAAAAATTCGCGCTTTGCGCGACAAAAAAAAATATTCTAACTATCGTGCTGTCCGAAACAAAATTTCTGAACGAAACAAAAAAAACCATAACCCCCCCCCCCCCCCCCCCTGCAAGTTAAATGATCGGTCTCTTTAAGCTGACCGAATATTTACACAAACGTATCAATAAAATGCGCGGACTTACGCGTTCACCAGCCAAACAATTTAAAAATCTTTGGGAGCAAGTAAATTAACCAAGGATCTAAACATGATGGCCAAAATCGGCAAAGGTTATATTTGCTTGTGGTAATCTAATTTAACTGAATTTGATGTTTGTTGTATCTATTAAAAATGCTTTTGGAGATATACTACGACAGCTTCGACAGAGACATATAAAATATAGTTATATGTCTGGTCTCACCAAAGGAAAAAAATACAACACACATCTAATTTTAATTTGTTTGTGATTGAGAGAGAATGACCTTAGTTTTAATAAATTACATTATTTAGAAACTAAGTTTTAATCCGCAGTGCCGAATCATTGACTACTGGACGGATAATAAGTTTGGAGGCTTATTGTCCACTAGCAGGAGGTATCGACCCAGTGATAGTAATATACACGTATACATAGATATCCAATTTATCTAGCCAATTGTTCGCCATTTATTCGCAGTGTATTGTTGCTGGGAGTGCTCCCATATATCCCTATGTGACAATAAGTCGGCTAATCATTGGATAATGTTTTTCATGTTTGAAAAGTAAACATTTTTTCTTTATATTTATGTTCCTCATCTATTCTTGCTCATATGTGTAAAGCTCCATAGAAAAAAGATCGATAACAATAACACACTGACCCACATTTGTTTACTACCCTTTTTGCAACTGGCGTCGTATAACGTGACATAAGGCCGGTCAGTGGTAAATAAATCACATGATTTTGTCAAACTTAAAAAGTAAAGCAGATTAAAAAAGTACAGTATTTTAGCTTTTCTGTGTAATATTGTTTTGTCTGAAGAATTTCAAAAGATGTTTTTTTTTTAATAGTTTGAAATTGAAGTATTCAAAATTAATTATTTGATGCAAACATTGAAATAAACAGAAATCGGTCATTAATTGTCTTACAAAAATATGGTAGTATGTAGTCAGTCTAATATATTGCATTGACAAAAACAAAATCACCAAATTCACTGGATTAAATATTTTATTATATGGGTAGGCAAGTTCAATCACATTTATTATCACAGAATGGTAACAATACAGTTTTATTGATACTATTTGTAATAATGACAGGGTTTTCCCCCCAGATAATCTCATTTATCTGTCTGGTTTAATTTAATTCTCTGTTCAATTTATGCTATAAATTTTGATTATTTCTGTTAAATTAATTCTTTTTCTATATTCTCTGTGAATATCATTTCATTACCCCAAGAAGTAAGGGGTATATTTGTTATTAAAGCAGCAGTGGAAATGCAAAATAATCTGCCATTTTGTGACTAATGGAGAGCACTTGTATGTAATTTCCCGGAAAAATCAGCCATTTTCTAGCAAATGGCGGAATCTGAATGATCAACCATCATATTTTCAAAGTATTTTAAAATACAATTTGCTTGGACCTACATCCCAGAAAAGGTCATGATCTGTGATGACGATTACATCAACAAACCGGAAAGGTAAAAATGCTTGGGAAACACCATCGCTTAAAATATATTTAACAAGCATAATGATCAGGAAAAAAAGACATTAGCAAAAAGGATCTTTCTTACTTGCATGGAATTTATTCAATTCAATCTTATCTGTTTAAATCTTATCTTGTAATTTTGAAGTTTAAAAGAATTCCCTCTGTGTTTATGTACGCTATGAATATACAGAATGACGTCATCGGTCTCGTGCTGTGCGAGAATTGTAAATATATTTTTAAAAGTTTTTGATATCTACCAAATCTGAAGTTCATATACTCTTCTCATGCAGAAAATGAATTATGACTTTCACTTATGTGGCAAGATTAAATTTAGTTATTTGTTAAGTAAAACACATAAAGATAAAAAAATATATAAAGCGAGTGATTTATTTAACGAAAAGGTGAAAAAAGGAGGTGCCGTCATATAGTTCATCGTTCTACATCTACTGTACTTTCAAAACAAAGAAGAAGAGTCTTACGTTCACGTTGTTGTAACGTTAACTCGGTATGTTGTTGTTCCAGCTGAAAAAGCTCAGCTTATACCAGCATTAATAAACAACCAGGTCATTGCATGCTTGGTGAAGTGCATTGAAAGACAGAGTATTATTCTTAAAAGGATTTAGTATAAGGGACAAACCGGATACACAATTAAAATGGTACTAAGGTTTAGGTTGGCTTATGGTGTTTAACGCCACTTTCAACAATATTTCAGTTATATCGTAGCAGTCGGTTTTATTGATGGAGGAAACCGGAGTACCCTTAGAGAACCACCGATCTGTCGCAAGTCACTGACAAACTTTATCACATAATGTTGTATCGAATACATCTCGTTATGAACGGAGTTTGAACTCAAAACTTCAGCGGTGATAGGCACTGATTGCATAGGTAGTTGTAAATCTAACGGCCATACGATCACGACATAGGACGGCTCCAGGTGAAGATTAAACAGAAACATAGACTAGAAATAACACCATCGGCGTGTATTAATATAATCCAGACCCGAACGCGGACTCGGACAATGTAAATAAAATTCGGACTCTGGTCAGTACATAAAATCCGGACCAGGACCCACGACATTATACGCATATTCGTGGCATGGTGAACTCTATCAGAACCTTGTTTATTATTACCAGAATTAACCACTGGCACTTGTCTTCTTGAATCATAAGTTATCCCTCTCCATAATTGCTTCGTAACCCCCGAAACGACACAGGCCATCCACAGATCCCGATCACGACCCAACGAGATGACGGAAAACGTGCCACCTTTAATTTCAGGTTCCGCTATATAGATGATGTCCTTTCACTAAAAAAGTATAGGTTTGGTGATTTCGTTGTTCGCATCTATCCCATTGAGCTTGAAATAAAGGATACCCCAGGTACAAATAGGTCTGCTTCATACCTTGACCCACACCTCGAAATCGACAGTGAGGGGCGGTTAAGAACGAAACTTTACAACAAAAGAGATGATTTCAATTTTCCTATTGTGAACTTTCCATTTATATGTAGCAACATTCCAGCAGCACCTGCATATAGAGTATATATATATCTTAGTTGATACGATATTCCAGAGCTTGTGGTTCATATCAGGATTTCCTTGATAGAGGGTTGCTGCTAACAAGGAAGCTACTGAACCAAGGGCTCCTCTTGGTCAAGTTGAAGTCATCACTTCGAAAGTTTTACCGTCGCCATCATGACTTAGTTGACCGTTATGGAATATCTGTGTCACAAATGACCACGGATATGTTCCACTTGTCGTAAGCACTTCCCGGTCATTTCCACATTCATGACTTATCACCGGGTTAGTAACTGAATTAATATGACGGGTGTCACTAGTGGAGCAGGAACTGCTTACCCCTCTGGAGCACCTGCGTGAACCACCCCCGGTTGTTAGTGGGGTTCGTGTTACTCAATCTTTAGTTTTATATACATTTTGTGTATGTTTTGTAGATCGTTGTTTTTTTGTACTTTTTCTTTTGGCCACTGTGTTGTCTGTTCTTCTTCTTTTGGCCACTGTGTTGTCTGTTCTTCTTCTTTTGGCCACTGTGTTGTCTGTTCTTCTTCTTTTGGCCACTGTGTTGTCTGTTCTTCTTCTTTTGGCCACTGTGTTGTCTGTTCTTCTTCTTTTGGCCACTGTGTTGTCTGTTCTTCTTCTTTTGGCCACTGTGTTGTCTGTTCTTCTTCTTTTGGCCACTGTGTTGTCTGTTCTTCTTCTTTTGGCCACTGTGTTGTCTGTTCTTCTTCTTTTGGCCACTGTGTTGTCTGTTCTTCTTCTTTTGGCCATTGTGTTGTCTGTTCTTCTTCTTTTGGCCACTGTGTTGTCTGTTCTTCTTCTTTTGGCCACTGTGTTGTCTGTTCTTCTTCTTTTGGCCACTGTGTTGTCTGTTCTTCTTCTTTTGGCCACTGTGTTGTCTGTTCTTCTTCTTTTGGCCACTGTGTTGTCTGTTCTTCTTCTTTTGGCCACTGTGTTGTCTGTTCTTCTTCTTTTGGCCACTGTGTTGTCTGTTCTTCTTCTTTTGGCCACTGTGTTGTCTGTTCTTCTTCTTTTGGCCACTGTGTTGTCTGTTCTTCTTCTTTTGGCCACTGTGTTGTCTGTTCTTCTTCTTTTGGCCACTGTGTTGTCTGTTCTTCTTCTTTTGGCCATTGTGTTGTCTGTTCTTCTTCTTTTGGCCACTGTGTTGTCTGTTCTTCTTCTTTTGGCCACTGTGTTGTCTGTTCTTCTTCTTTTGGCCACTGTGTTGTCTGTTCTTCTTCTTTTGGCCACTGTGTTGTCTGTTCTTCTTCTTTTGGCCACTGTGTTGTCTGTTCTTCTTCTTTTGGCCACTGTGTTGTCTGTTCTTCTTCTTTTGGCCACTGTGTTGTCTGTTCTTCTTCTTTTGGCCACTGTGTTGTCTGTTCTTCTTCTTTTGGCCACTGTGTTGTCTGTTCTTCTTCTTTTGGCCACTGTGTTGTCTGTTCTTCTTCTTTTGGCCACTGTGTTGTCTGTTCTTCTTCGATATACGGATTCTGATTACACCTTTGGTATCTTCAAACTCTTCTTGCGACTTTTATATCACGTTGCTAGGCGAAACGTTCCGATCCTACACACGATGTCGAATATCAGTCACCTATACCGGTACCTGATCACAGACAACGATGAGATTAGCGTGTCGTTTCTACACTTTAAGACCGGTTCACACGGTAAAATTAATCGTATACTCTACAAATCATATACTATTTTTGTAGTATACGACACATCGTTCATTTCTAACAATTAATCCTATACTTTATTTCTGTAAAAATCACTTTCCCTCCAAAACAAAATGGTTATCACTGGGGAAAAATGGTATGGCTGCAGCTATATGCTATATAATTATTCTTGATACTATAAGAAGGAGACGGATCGATAGTAGTCCTGCAGGTAGACGATGTTGGGTCCGTCATTGGACATGTAGATGCCCGATATCTGGGGCACTCCATACACATTTGACAGAATTATCAACAGAAGTTCCTCAAAGTTTTAGGATTTTGTTTTAAAGATTTGACATGGAAACATTTGAAGAACTATTAGTACTTGCAGAAATGAACTTTTACCCTTGATGTGACTAGATATATGAATGAAAACCATAATACTACACATTTTGAAAAAAGATCAGTGCTCTAATAAAAAAAAAATCGTATATGTCGTATGAGTGAGTGAGTGATTGTTGTTTAACGCCAATTCAGCAATGTTCAGCTATATCATGGCGAGAACAAGTTAATTTTCAATGAGAAGGTGATGAGGTCCGCTTTGTTCTAGACCAACACGCTTAGTTGGATTTTTATAACTGGCTAGCTCACTGAAACAACATGTCGCCCCACTCGGACACATTAAGAAATCTTTGCTCTTTCTCCTTAATGATGCGTGCTTTAGCGGGGCAGCAACAAATACCAATTTTATAGTCTTTGGTTTGACCCGATCGTGGCTCGAACCCACGATGTACCATAGTCGAGTCGAGCATAGCAATATATATTTCAAGTTATTACAAAGTGGTACAACAAAAATATGATCTAGGTTCCAACATTATAAAATTTCCACAATCTATCTGTTCCGTGCTATTCTTTAAATCTCATTCAGAAGTTGTAACTAGGCTTCATAGATATGAATACTTCTTTTAAAATGACCAATAAGGAGAGACAGTTCTCAGGTCGATATAACCTCATATCGGCTTCATAGCAAGGCTATAGTTGTATATTATTCACATTTAGATGTATCAACATACCAAGTTTCAAGTTGCTATAACATTTCCCTTCCTTAAAAAATCGCAGAGTTTCAATGTTGATGCGATATATTTGTGAATTATAAGAAATAATCCCTTATCAACATCACTCAAACTAGATACCTAGGAAACCAAAATCTTATTATAAATTTTTTTCAATATATTTTAAACTAAGTTAATTTAACCTATCTACCTTTAACCAAAAGTTTAACCTTGAGTGTTATGATTTAAGCAAAAACGTCTTCCAAACCACCCCTGATAATATAAAAGACGTCCCCCTATTTTCATGTTTAAATCCGTTGTCGCTGTTTGTCGTATCTGTTGTCAACGACAGTGAAAAAATGTTGACGCGTTGAATTCTATACAATTATTGACTTTTCATGAGGTCTACTCATGACTATACGGACCTGGTCAATGATTGATTGACCGAGGCCAACGGCCGAGGTTAATTAATCATTGACCAGGTCCGTATAGTCATGAGTAGACTGAAATTAAGAGTCAATAACTGCTTTATTAAATAATATTATACTTTACGTTTTTATTTTCCCTGTTTGTCTTTGCTAGCGCAGGCGGTCAATATTTTAGTATACTGACCGGTCAATATTTTAGTATATTGACCGGTCCCGATCAATATAATGTTTTCTTCCGGATTTTGTCCGAACTGGTTTTTGTCTCAGATAAACAATACCAAAAACATGTCGTCTGACAGATTTGCATGTATTGAGTATAATATAACAAATAGTTCATGGCATTTCTGGCCATAAGGCAGTTTATGGACCGGTCTGTCACCCACAAAATAGTATATGGACCTCAGCTTCGGTCCATATAAATGAGGTCCATATACTATTTTGTGGGTGACATCCCAGTCCATAAACTGCCATATGGCCCTTAGTGCCATGAACTATTTGTTAAATAAGGAATTTTTCAAACTTTTCAACTGTTTATTCAACAAAATAGGCTACATTTGTTTTATCATTTTTAAAAATTATTCAAATATTAAAATTTTGCTTTTTTTTTAATTTAAATTTAAAATTTTTTGAAAATATTGACCTTTTTTTTGCAATTTGATTGGCCGACTGGAAATGAAATCTCGTCTCTGGTTGGACAACGTTGAATCACCGAATAGACATTAGACAAAAATAGACACAAGCCCGAATATACCTCACGCGAGGTGTACTCACTCTGAGGTAGAGTTGAGAAAATGCTGTTTAGGCCAATCAGAAAAAAGCGAAATTCTTTGTTATTTAATAAAAATCGATATTGCACAGCAAAGAAGTTAGGGTCGAAGTTCCCCGTTTGTAGGTAGGGTAAGAAAAAGTAAAAAAATGTTCTAAGTAATTATTTTTAGTCCTACATTTGTTATTTCAGGAAAATAAGCCATTGTTGACGAACTTTTCTCCGAAAACTGTCAACTGCGGAAATTAACTGATAACAGTGGTGTTATTCTCGGAGATTATCATTTCCGGGAATTAGTATATCATTTCCGATAAAAAATAAATTTCGTTTCCGAGATTTTTTTTATATCATTTCCGAGAATTGTTTCATTAGAAATTTGAAATGGAATGTATCATTTCCGGGAAAAATATGTTACATGTATTTTAATATACAGTATGTGGCCAAAAGTATTGGCACATGTAAAAAAAAATCCCTATATAATCAACCAAAACCATATTTTCTCAAAAAATTATTGTGAAGTCATTTCTGAATAGATTTTAACAAATTTTACACCAAAACAGAATTGTCTATATTTTGATTGTTTATTTGCTCATTATGTTTATATGAGTGGTTTTTATTTGTACATAATTTAAACATAACAAATAAAAATTGACTTTGATTTTCCTATATATTTCAACTAAAAATAAATAAAAAAAACCCCACAATCATGTTTAAATTATGTACAAATTAAGAGTTTGAAAATAAGTTTTGGCGGATGTTTTCAATTTCTTTGTATTTAAACTCCAGTATCTTTTGTATTAGATTATGTGAATAGCTGTGTTTTTACAAAATCTGTAGCTCCAGTGTCAATCGATTCCTGTTTTTCGCTGAAACTATTTAAAATTTGAATAATTTTATAACTGACTTCTTAACCGATTTATTTATTAAGTAGAACATAATTTGTTTTAAATCATTAAAATAGTAATATCTGAAATCTTAATATTCACCAAATATAAAACTACACAAAATTATATTAGATTTTTCACTCTAACTTCACAAGGCATATTTAACTTGTCAACATTTTTTTCAAATATTTATTTTTACATCTAGAAAATGTCATATGACATTGAAATTAATACATTTGTATATCAAAATTTAAGATTGATTATAAACTCGATCAAAGTATTAAAAAATGAAATGATGCGGAACATGCTTTGAATAGTAAATAGAAGAAGGAGTGAGTGAGTGATTGTTGTTTAACGCCAATTCAGCAATTGCTAAGCTATATATCATGAAGAGAACAAGTTAATTTTCAATGAAATGATGATGAGGTCCGCTTTGTTCTAGACCAACACGCTGAGTTGGACTTTGATAGTGCTAGCTCAGATCTCTGGTGCTAGCTCAATGAAACAACAGTCCGCGGTGATACATGTCGCTATATGCGGACATATTATCCTGATTCTGAGCCAACCATGCAGTCTCTGTTCTTTCTCCCTAATGCTGCGTGTTTAGCAGAGAAGCAACAAATACCAATTTCATCATCTTTGATTTGACCCGATCGGGTCTCGAATCCATGATCTACCGCACTCGAGGCGAGTACGTCATCCATTACGTGATCGATGCGGTTGAATAGTAAATAAAAGAAGGACACCACACAACAACAATACAAACACGACAAGAAAATGTGACAAATACTATTTCTACAAACTATTAAATATATTCATAATCCAAGGAAAAACCCTACAAGTTTATATCACTGCAACATGCCATAGGCGGGTCCATGGAGGGAGGGGGTGGCAGGGGACCCGGACCCTCCCTTTTTGAGCTAAGTCATAGACTACTGGAAAAAACGTGTTTTAGCAGAATATTTCCAGCTTCGTCCTTGTCATTTTTCTTGTTACCATGTTTTGCAATTGTAATTTTTGGTTTGAATTTCGTCTCGGTATCTTTTGATTTTTCTTATGACAAATTGTTTTGAAATCCGTTTTTTCCTTCAACAACCCCCGCACCGCACCCGCCACTTTATGTAAATGTCTGTATCCGCCTATTAGACAACACAAAGTGTGTTTTCGATGTATTTTGTCATTTGACTTTGTGTACAAATACATGTAGGATGGATCGGGTCAAATACATGTAGGACGGAAGGGGTCAAATACATGTAGAATGGATGGGGTCAAATGCATGTAGGACGGAAGGGGTCAAATACATGTAGGATGGATGGGGTCAAATACATGTAGGATGGATGGGGTCAAATACATGTAGGATAGACGGGGTCAAATACATGTAGGATGGATGGGGTCAAATACATGTAGGATGGATGGGGTCAAATACATGTAGGATAGATGGGGTCAAATACATGTAGGATGGATGGGGTCAAATACATGTAGGATAGATGGGGTCAAATACATGTAGGATGGATGGGGTCAAATACATGTAGGATGGATGGGGTCAAATACATGTAGGATAGATGGGGTCAAATACATGTAGGATGGATGGGGTCAAATACATGTAGGATAGATGGGGTCAAATACATGTAGGATGGATGGGGTCAAATACATGTAGGATGGATGGGGTCAAATACATGTAGGATGGATGGGGTCAAATACATGTAGGATGGATGGGGTCAAATACATGTAGGATGGATGGGGTCAAATACATGTAGGATGGATGGGGTCAAATACATGTAGGATAGATGGGGTCAAATACATGTAGGATGGATGGGGTCAAATACATGTAGGATGGATGGGGTCAAATACATGTAGGATAGATAGGGTCAAATACATGTAGGATGGATGGGGTCAAATACATGTAGGATAGATGGGGTCAAATACATGTAGGATGGATGGGGTCAAATACATGTAGGATAGATGGGGTCAAATACATGTAGGATGGATGGGGTCAAATACATGTAGGATGGATGGGGTCAAATACATGTAGGATAGATGGGGTCAAAATACATGTAGGATGGATGGGGTCAAATACATGTAGGATAGATGGGGTCAAATACATGTAGGATGGATGGGGTCAAATACATGTAGGATGGATGAGGTCAAATACATGTAGGATGGATGGGGTCAAATACATGTAGGATGGATGGGGTCAAATACATGTAGGATAGATGGGGTCAAATACATGTAGGATGGATGGGGTCAAATACATGTAGGATATATGGGGTCAAATACAAAACAAAACAAAAGAAAAAGCTTCGATAACAGAAACCTCCAACAAAAACTTAAATTAAATTTGTTGTATTGTATTCTAGTTTGTCGGTCAACAAATCGTTTTAAGTTTTAACGGAATTTGTAAAGGTAAACTGTTAAAAACAATATTTACAAGAAGGATGAAATATTAAGACCCTGAAATGTTCATAAATGTATATATAACATATAAAATATTGAGTGATTTATTTTTCAATCCGACTTATTTATTATGTTTATTTTTTTGTTTATCATAAAAGAAAAAAAATAATTTTGAAGTGGACAAATATCGTGATTTTTTAAAAACTATTTAAAGAAGCAATTAGGAGATTTTAGTGACATTCACATCTTTTTAAATATATAGATATCAATGAGTTTTATTTGATGTTATGCAAATTTTTATTGATATTTGATGAATTCAGTTCATGCTAAAGTAACATGTTTTGGTTTCTACAGATTTATGATAGTCACATAACCATAACATCATGATAATACAACAATTACGTTGGTATATACCGGTATTTATAGATTATTATATGACAATTTTCATGGCTCTGGCTAATATGGGTTTATCATCCTTCACTCCCGCTATATCTACCTGCTGACTCCATAAGCAAAACTCGTATCAAAGTTCGCGTGAGCTGATCAGAACTTATCAACAGTGAGGAGGAGTTATCACCAAATTCTCCCAACATTTAAACGATAATTCCTGACAAAAGTAAATAAAATTCATCGACACCATTAGCTAGTTAACATTTTATTTTTTTATACATATATCAAATTAGGAACTGTCGTGTCAGCAATATGAACAAACGTCGTCCTACAAAAATCATCGTCGGTAACCCACCGTTGATTCCGATACCTTACTCTCTCTCCATAGAGGAACGTATCGGAATCAACCGTGGGTTACCGACCATGACAAAAATGTACTTGACACAATTCTTGATAACCTCTGCTGAGACTACGTTATTTTTACGTCATAAGCGAGCGGAGGTCGTGACCTTTGTGTTTTCTAAACCGGAACGGCATTGGTAAACAAAACCTTTAATGAAAATGGGTGAATCCTATTGCCGACTTTGATGTTTGTAATAAAAAAACAAAAAAAACAATGAATATCACCATTAAAGGAAAAATTCAACAATTAATCTTAACATTTATATAAACCTGTAAAAACGAATGGTATATTTGCAAACTACTTATGAACTATGTTTTGGGGAAGCATATTTTGAATATTTTGAATCATGATTTTTCTCGCGAAAATACAAATATAGAAACCTATAGATGTATCCGTGTTTATGTTTGATTTAAGGATGATAAACATGTCATCTGAATGTCAATATGATTGATACTGAAAAATATCAGCCTGCTCGACAGAATATGAAGTCTGTGACTCGTTCGCTTCGCTTACTTGCCAACAAACTTCATATTCTGGCTCGGCAGGCTGATAATTTCGGTATCAATTAATTCACATCCAGAAAACATATACGTCTCGGGTTGATATGGGGTCTGATATGAAAATTGACATATTTATCAGACATATACTTCAAATTCCATTAATAGACATACAAAATAATGTTATTTTGAAGAAATTTCGTCATGTTACTTACAAATAAATAGCAGAAATATTGATACAAAACAGTGATATATATATTTTTTTACACATCAAACTGCAATTTATTCTTAAACAGATCAAATCGTAAAGAAATCAGTGTCATTTGAAAAAATAATTTAAATATTTCGACGGATTTTTAAGATCTGTTTTTAATGTTAATATTGAACAAATAAATACCCTTTTTACAATTACAGTCAATGGACATAAGTATTCGTCACCCTCGATTTTACGCTATATATTTCATATAAAACCACATTTTTTTTTTTATTATTGTGAAGTCTAAACGGATTTTGATCATTTTTGCACCGGAAGAATCAGAAATATTTAAAGATTATTTGTTTATTTTAGATTGCCTTTATTTTCTTATGATTTAAAGACAATTTTTGTTTTCTGACGTCAAATTTACTATATATTTTAACAAAAATAAAATCGGAAGAATCAACATTTGTGTTTAAATCACCAGAAAACAAAACCATGCAGACAAAATTACTATCAGATAAACAAATAATATTCAAAGAATTCTGCGTGTCTTGAAATAAATTTCATAAAAATCTGCCCAGAGATAGCTTTAAAATATTTTTTTGAAAAAATGTGGTTTTATATGAAATATATAGTAAAAATCGAAGGTGACGAATACTTATGTCCATGGACTGTAATTAACATTTTCATCATGGAGCATTCATTATCTTCAACAGGGCGGTGAGGTTTCGGAAATCCAAATGCATTAGATTTTATAAAATTTATGAAGGACAAAGGAAAAATATAAAACATAAAAAAAAAATTCCCGAAATGTTGGGGTAAAAATGCAGACTTGATTTAGGTTTGTCTTGACCAGAATCAATACTATGTGCGCCTTTGATTATCATTGTCACTGTAAGTCATCAATCATGTTCTTCTATGGGGTTTTGTGGTGCACACGAAGTTAATATTATACACGAAACGTAGCAATCAAAGGGTTAAATCGTTTTAGATTACGACGCTTTCATACGCTGTAATCCGATGTGGACTAGACAAGATTTCGGATTGGTAATACATATTCATGAGATTGTTTTCACCAATCACAGTAAAGGTCAGAAGTAGCCAGCCAATAGAACACCAGGCAATAGATCACCAGACAATAGAATACTAGAAAGTCAAAACCCCCAAAATAGTTGAAAATAAAAAATACTTTATAAAACATGTAAAACTTAACAATTAGGTAATAAATATAGATTATGAAATGGCCTTTTCCATATCATCCCTCGACCCATGTAAGCACTCGGCTATCGCCTTGGGCTGATATTGATATGGGAGCCTCGGGATGATACCAGGGCCGATATGGAAAAGGTCATGTTATGATCTATAGATTAACACATGACCTTTTTCATAGCAGCCCTGGTATCATCTCGAGATCCCCATAGTCGAGGGATGATAGCCGGGATGATATGGAAAAGGTCATGTATAATCGTTTTATGTAAAGGGGTAGTTTCATAATAAATATATATATATTATCATATACTTCCGACATATTGTTTTATGAAGCAAATAAACAAAATGAAATAATTAATTGAATTTATAAGGAAGTTTAAGTGTGTATTCAACAGATACATTTTCAGAACACTATTGTCAAACAAGATCATCTCTATCCCCATAAATAGTAATGGCAACATTTCATATGAAGGCATTTTAAAACATAGAAAATATAGATGTGATTCTTTAGTGTCGTTTTTTTATTTATCATGAATGATGACGAGGGAATTGCCCCTGAATCGTTTTCATTCAAAATCATTGTACGTTCTCCATGATACAGCCATCTATCATCTAACGTTTCTGTAATTTTTCTTAAAACAAATTGTTTTGAAATCCAATTTGTCCTTACACAACCACCCCATACCTTCCGCAATTTTATGGAAATGTCTGGATCCGCCTATCAAACAACACAAAGTGATACGTGTGTTTTCGGTGTATTCTGTCATTTGACTTTGAGTACCAAATAGAACGGAAGGGGTCAAATACATGTAGGACGGAAGGGGACAAATACAAAACAAAACAAAAGAAAAAGCTTCGATAACAGAAACCTCCAACAAAAACTTAAATAAAGTTTGTTGTATTGTATTCTAGTTTGTCGGTCAACAAATCGTTTTGACCGGTGGGCCCCATTTGTGCCTTTTCATAGGACATTTGCACCCAATAAATGCTCATTTGCGCCTCAAAGTTGCACCCTTTGCGCCCTTTTCAAATACGCATTTTTGTAAAACGACAGCACATTTGAACTTTTTATCTAAATATGTCTACCTCTTCTGTTTGCCAGACTTTGTCTGTTGTCCGTTTTGACAGTTTTAAGGAAATATGTATTTTAGGTAAACTGTTAAAACAATAGTTATAAGAAAGATGATTAAATATTAAGACCTGGAAATGTTAATAAAATGTATAACATATAAAATTTTGAGTGATTTTTGCAATCCGACTTATTTGTTATGTTTATTTTTTTGTTTATCATAAAATTTAATGTATTTTTAAAGTGCACTTAAATAATTGTCAAATATCGCGTTTTTCTAAAATTATTTAAAGAAGCAATTAGGAGATTTTAGTGACATTCACATCTTTTTAAATATATAGATATCAATGAGTTTTATTTGATGTTATGCAAATTTTTATTGATATTTGATGAATTCAGTTCATGCTAAAGTAACATGTTTTGGTTTCTACAGATTTATGATAGTCATATAACCATAACATCATGATAATACAACAATTACGTTGGTATATATTATACAAATAGTTCACTGAATTGAGGGCCATGAACTATTTGTTATATTATACACAACCGACCAAAACTACTTCAATCAGAACACAATTAGATGCATTATATGGACATTTTTAATACAATACTAAATCAATCACTAAAATCATAGAAAAAATGTAAATCTAAGTATCACCATTGAAGCTTAATTTCAAGCAGACACATCCTTTAAGGACTAAACAAAGAACCAAAATACACTATACATGGAGACGAACTCAGAAACAACAATCTTAAGAGCAAATTTAATGGTTTCATTTTTTTTGTTCAATGTATATCTTTGTCAATATACTATATTGAACCGGGCCTGGTCCAATACTAGTATACTATATATTGGACCGACTTGCTTACAAAGACAAATAGTGTAGATAAAAACGTAAAGTATAAAAATATATTAATATTTCATAAGTAAATAAATATTTGATAGCTTCAATATAACATCATTATCACATTTCCCTATCCCTAACTCTACGATACATTTCTTCCCCCTAAACCTAATAGATTATAATGCAAGCCATTCCTGTCACACCATGTCATGCTTTACTGTATAAACATTCAAAACTGTTTTTCATTAACACGGACCACCGATATTGGATACGGGTTTGCTTGATGGTGTTTAACGCCACTTTCAACAATATTTCACTTATATCGTGCCGGTCAGTTTTATTGGTGGAGGAAACCTGAGGACCAGGAGAAAACAACCGACCTGTCGCAAGTTACTGACAAACTTTATCACACAATGTTGTACACCTCGCCATGAACGAGATTCGAACTCACAACATCGGTGGTGATAGGCACTGATTGCATGGGTACTGTAGTTGTAAATCCATCTACCATACGATCACGGCCACGACGGCCCCTATTGGATACAGGTCTTATGGTTACCGAAAACATGTTATATTAAAACAACTATTTTTTTCACTAGTGAAGCAGGAATCTTACAATTACACCACTAAATTGCACACAAATATTTTCAATTATAAAAAAGGCATTGCATGACTATATGCAAAGCACATTCTCATGTAAGATATGACACATCTAGACATGTCTTAACGGGTTATCTGAATATAATCAACCATGATAATCCCGTATGATCGTTTCACATAAAAAAAAGACATATTAAGGGGTGGTCTTTTGCCTTTTTGAGGTCATAATTTTGTTGAAATTCTTTTTTGGAGGGTTTCAATATCTTAGTTGGATACTGGATGGCGTTGACTTTTTCCGATTTCTTTTCGATATTGTTTTCGAACTCCGTTGTCTACTAAGTAGCCAGGTCAAATGAGGGCTAATTATCACGTGAATTTGCAAACACAAAATAGGAACGGATCCGAATAGTAATTTACCTATTTCGGAATAGTACTATAAAAACTAAGAATAATTAACTTTTGTTAAATTGGTTTATCTTATAAATTAAAATTAACCTTATTGTCTTTGAATATATAAAGAGGTCTGAAATGTTTCCACCAAATGAACAACCACACACTCTCTCTCTCTCTCTCTCTCTCTCTCTCTCTCTCTCTCTCATTTCCTTCTTCGTTCTCTGTTCTTATTCAATTTACACATATTAATGTAAAAAATATTCATAAACATGCATGCTCTATCAAATAATGTTGTAACTTATTGTATATAGGAGTAGATTTTATAAATTTGCTTAACTTGTGTCTTATCCTTTTTGCACATTTGAGCAAATAAAATATGTTTAGACTAAAAATCTCAAGAATTTAAAAACGGATCCATAATATTGATACATTATGAACATTATAAGTACCACCTGTCATTCCTGTATAGCTCAATCTAGTGTTTTGTATATTATTGTTTGTCCTTTTTCTTTTGGCCATTGCATTGTCTGTCCTTCTTCGATTTACGCTTCTTATTATCCTTCTTGATTATCTCCGAACTTTCTTATCAATTAATGGGATCATCTAAAATTGAAATCTTATCCTTAGTAATAGTAGAACACCGTTATTATATTACATGAAACAACTAATAACCAAAGATTGAGTATCTCTTTATAAATATGATGCAACCTCATGAGATATTGCGGGAGGTCAATGGTTTTCTACGGGCACTACGGTTTCCAACTTAAAAAAAAATGTTGAAAATGGCGTTAACCACCACAATATCGAAATAAATCTAATATTTATTCATAATAAACATCAGCCAAGTAGTCAATGTTTCAACACTGACATGATCGAATATTACAGTTCAGAAATATACTAGTAATTGTTATGAAATATATTAGTAATTGTTATGAAATATACTAGTAATTGTTATGAAATATACTAGTAATTGTTATGAAATATATTAGTAATTGTTATGAAAGCTAAGATTCGTCTAACTCAGGCATTAGTAACATTATGTGATTTTAACTATCCTGTTTAGACCCTTTAATTTGGTTTGGATGCTCAAAAAGAGGACTTTTAAATTATTTGGTATTCTACGGGTGCCACTAGTGGAGCAGGAACTGCCTACCCTTCCGGAGCACATGAGTTCACCCCCGGTTTTAAGTGGGGTTCGTGTTACTCGATCTTTAGTTATATGTGTATGCTTTGTAGATCGTTGTTTGTCCTTTTGTACTTTTTCTTTTGGCCATTGTGTTGTCTGTTCTTCTTCGACATACGGATTCTGATTACCTCCCTTTGGTATCTTCAGACATCTTCTATTCCTATGACTTTAAGCGTAATTGATGAAGGTTATAAGAGGAACGCATCGTCAACACTGAATTATATAAATAGTTTTAATTATTAGTATCACGTTGTCGATAACTCCGCTGGTGGACTATTAGTTCCTGATGATATTACCCTGCAAGTAGTACACTGTTTTGGCATTGACATGATACATATGTAAACTTATGAAAAATAATAGCTCTTAAATAATATCATTTTTATATAAACTAGGTTCACCTCCCTACGACATAGTGAACATAGTCGATTATGAATATCCTGTTTAGGCTTTTTGGTTGCTTGTTCCCAAAGACATCTGACTATTTTGGCTTTCCAATCTTATGACTATAAGAGTACCTGTTGAACATCTAATCTTACACTTCCGGAGCACCTGATACCATACCACTCCAGTTTGTTTGTGTATAGTCTGTTTGATTTTTAAAAAATTCCAGAAATAATTCTCATAAATCCATTTTTCAAATCAACATTTTGTTTCTAGATGTATGTATATATATATATCATATACGAACTCTGACAATTAACTTCAAAATTTGTTGGCCAATCAATATAAAACATGCGCATTAGGTCTCTATGTTAATTTAATTTTCTGAAGTATATAAAACTGTTTGGAGTGAGTATAAACAGTGCAAGAGTCACAACATCGAAGCAAAAGCAAATAAACATAGGCTTTCAATGTATATTTCACTGTACCATGTGACTTTGAACATTTAAAGAATTGACCATCACCTGATATTTTGTCTAAAATCACATGGTGCAATGCAATAGACATTCAAGGAAAAACATTTATGGGACGGTTATTACACTAATTTATCTCAATCCATGCATTTTTCTACACTTTAAAAATAGAATTAACATAGAGACCTAATGTAGAACTTTTTTTTTAAAGAATAAATGATTAATTATTTTGAAATTAAATGTTAGTATATACCATATATTAACATACATCTAGAAAAAAATATTGATTTGAAAAATGGATTTTTAAGAATATTTTTTTCTTGCAATTTATAGAAGTAAACGGACTATAACTGTGTTGCAGATCATTGTTTGTTCTTTAGTCATTTTCTTTGTATTGCCTGCCCTTCTACCATTTACGGGTTTTGATTATCCCTTAGGTATCTCCAAAGTTGTTTTTATTACAGAAACGCATCATGCATACGAAATTATACATTTACATGTTCTAAAGCAAAATTTACGGTGGTAAATCGTCAAACCACGTAAAACACGCCCACTTTATCTATAGCCAAACATCTTACTTGTATCATTGATGACATTTTAAGTAGCTATGGTAAAGTAATAATTCTAAACGCACGATTTCGTTTAAACGAATACTATAAAAAAAACAAATTTCACAGGAAATAAGTCATACTGTGACGCCTTGGTAATTGGTAAGTACCATTTTCTGTAAAATAAAATGATAAGCAAAATATATCACACTGTCCGAACAAACTCCAATAGAGGTGTAGATCAAGGTATGAAGCATACCTATCTGTATCTGTGGTAATTTGTTTTATTTCAAGCTCAATGGGATAGATGTAATGAACGAAATCACCAAACCTAGAATTATTTAGTGAAAGGATATCATCTAAATAGCGGAACGTGAAATTAAAGGATCGGGATAGCTTCGTTTCGTTTTTCTTGGAAAGCTCCTGTATGAAGCTGCCTCATACGAATAAAGGAACAAGTCGACGAGAAAAGGAGCAGAGTTTGTACTTATAGGTATACCGACTGTGTTGAAAAAGACGTCCACCAAACCTAACAAATATGTTATCAATCAAACACTCGAGCATGCTGATGATATCAGTTGCCGACAATGTATGTATATTGTTTATATATACAACTCTTTATAAATATATATTTTAATATTTCAGATTTATCGTCAAGGAGATTGCAGAAACAATACGATGGCTACTTTACGTATATTATTGTTGCTTGTGGCAGTTGTTCCAATGATATGTGAGTACACGCTGTCTTACTTTTATGATACAGTGGTAACACAGTATATACCTTAGCAGTTCAATATTCGTCATGACAACAGTGGTCGTATTGTAGTTGGAACTCCATATAATTATGCAATTAGTGCCTTTCACCTTCAAAGTTGTGATGTACACAACTGTATGTAATATGCAGAGGCCCATAAATTAGCTTAGCCCTGCCACTTTTTATTGTAGTGGCTATTCCAAGTCAGGCATGTGAGCGGTCATGTATTTGTGTGTAAAGGGGTTCCATTTTCCTTCTTTCCACGTTTTTTCTGTTGGTTTTTGGAACTATTTCGACAGTATGATATTTTTTATTTTTATATGACAGGTTGGTGGTTTTCCCCAGATATTTCTGTTTCACCCACCAATTAAAATGACCACCATGTTGCAGGTGCCACATTTTTGGAAGTGGTGTTAAGCTCTCATAAACCCAAACATGTATGAAATTCGTGGCGACCACACCGAGATCAACTAAGTCCATATTATATATACAGCCCAGAATGACACTGGACTATGGATCCAGGATATGTTTATCACAAGCCGTCAACGTCAGATAATTATATCACAGGTTCTCGTAAATCATAGTTGCATCATTATGTCATGCTAGAAACTCTCGTTAGCCATAGTTACATGATTGTGGTTATGTAAATCACACTTAGTCTTTGTCAGACAAGCATGTTACAAACTCCCATAAACCATGGTTACTTCAAAGTGTCATGTTACAAACTCCCGTAAACCATGGTTACTTCAGAGTGTCATGTTACAAACTCCCGTAAACCATGGTTACTTCAGAGTGTCATGTTACAAACTCCCGTAAACCATGGTTACTTCAGAGTGTCATGTTACAAACGCTCATAAGCCATGGTTACTTCAGTGTCATGTTACAAACTCCCATAAGCCATGGTTACTTCAGAGTGTCATGTTATAAACTCCCGTAATCAATGGTTACTTCAAAGATTCATGTTACAAACTCCTGTAAACCATGGTTACTTCAAATATACATGTTACAAACTCCAGTAATCAATGGTTACTTCAAAGATTCATGTTACAAACTCCTGTAAACCATGGTTACTTCAAATTTTCACGTTACAAACTCCTGTAATCCATGGTTACTTCAAAGATTCATGTTACAAACTCCTGTAAACCATGATTACTTCAAAGATTCATGTTACAAACTCCTGTAAACCATGGTTACTTCAAAGATTCATGTAACAAACTCCTGTAAACCATGGTTACTTCAAAGATTCATGTTACAAACTCCTGTAATCCATGGTTATTTCAAAGATTCATGTTACAAACTCCTGTAAACCATGGTTACTTCAAAGATTCATGTTACAAACTCCCGTAATCAATAGTTACTTCAAAGTGTCATGTTATAATCTCCTGTAAACCATGGTTACTTCAAATATTCATGCTACAAACTCCTGTAATCCATGGTTACTTCAAAATGTCATGTTACAAACTCCTGTAAACCATGGTTACTTCAAAGATTCATGTTACAAAATCCTGTAAGCCATGGTTACTTCAAAGATTCATGTTACAAACTCCTGTAACCCATGGTTACTTCAAATATTTATGTTACAAACTCCCGTAATCAATGGTTACTTCAAAGATTCATGTTACAAACTCCTGTAAACCATGGTTACCTCAAAGATTCATGTTACAAACTCCTGTAATCCATGGTTATTTCCAAGATTCATGTTACAAACTCCTGTAACCCATGGTTACTTCAAAGATTCATGTTACAAACTCCTGTAAGTCATGGTTACTTCAAATATTCATGTTGCAAACACCTGCAAACCATGGTTACTTCAAAGATTCATGTTACAAACTCCCGTAATCAATGGTTACTTCAAAGTGTCATGTTACAATCTCCTGTAAACCATGGTTACTTCAAATATTCATGCTACAAACTCATGTAATCCATGGTTACTTCAAAATGTCATGTTACAAACTCCTGTAAACCATGGTTACTTCAAAGATTCATGTTACAAACTCCTGTAATCCATGGTTACTTCAAAGATTCATGTTACAAACTCCTGTAATCAATGGTTACTTCAAATATTCATGTTACAAACTCCTGTAAGCCATGGTTACTTCAAAGATTCATGTTACAAACTCCTGTAAACCATGGTTACTTCAAATATTCATGTTACAAACTCCTGTAACCCATGGTTACTTCAAAGATTCATGTTGCAAACTCCTGGAAACCATGGTTACTTCAAATATTCATGTTACAAACTCCCGTAATCAATGGTTACTTCAAAATGTCATGTTACAAACTCCTGTAAACCATGATTACTTCAAAAATTCATGTTACAAACTCCTGTAAACCATGGTTACTTCAAAGATTCATGTTACAAACTCCTGTAATCCATGGTTACTTCAAAGATTCATGTTACAAACTCCTGTAATCAATGGTTACTTCAAATATTCATGTTACAAACTCCTGTAAGCCATGGTTACTTCAAAGATTCATGTTACAAACTCCTGTAAACCATGGTTACTTCAAATATTCATGTTACAAACTCCTGTAACCCATGGTTACTTCAAATATTCATGTTGCAAACTCCTGGAAACCATGGTTACTTCAAATATTCATGTTACAAACTCCCGTAATCAATGGTTACTTCAAAATGTCATGTTACAAACTCCTGTAAACCATGGTTACTTCAAAGATTCATGTTACAAACTCCTGTAAACCATGGTTACTTCAAAGATTCATGTTACAAACTCCTGTAACCCATGGTTACTTCAAAATGTCATGTTACAAACTCCTGTAAACCATGGTTACTTCAAAGATTCATGTTACAAACTCCTGTAAACCATGGTTACTTCAAAGATTCATGTTACAAACTCCCGAAAGCCATAGTCACTTCACCCCGTTTTTTTGGTGGTGTCCGTGTTGCTCATCGTTTTAGTTTTCTGTGTTGTATTTTTGTGTATTGTTTGTCTTCATCCTGTGTCTTCTGTACCCAATGTTGCCGGTGTCTCTGGATTGTCCATACATGATTGCCCCTTCGGTTTTCTCTAACGCGTATTGACATCACAGCTGTCATTCTGCAGACTCTCGTAAATCGTACTTAAAAGATTGTGTTTATGTCGATCACAAGCAGTAAGCGTTATCAGACAGCGCCATATTACTTACTCGTGTAATCCATAGATACAACATTGGCATTTATGATACAGTATACCGATTATATTAAAACACGATATAGTGATCACCCACTGAGGAATAGACTGCATTGAATGTTCAGATCAGCTGATATACTATCTTCAAGTTAGATGTCTTTTTCCCAGAATAATATCTTTCAATTTCAAAACATTAATATTAGTTAACAACCACCCTTTCGTATAATATTGAAAACAATACATTTCATGAAGTAATGAAATTCGTCGCCGATTTATATATCACAATCAAATATTGACATTTAGTTGTTTAAAATAGATATAGAATAGAAAATAAAGCTTACCACGGCAACACGAAACACCCCCTTAACTTCCAAACACCTAAACAAAAGACAACAACAGAATCCGATAGTAATATAAAAGAGATAACGATGTTAAACTGATTAATGGGATCCCAGTCACTCCTTTTTGATAACTCAATCTCTAGTGACCTAACATATATACCCCCACCAAATTATATACTAGTAAAACACTACAATAGAAGAAAAGTTAAAACATGAAGGTATAATACTATATTGTAAGTTACACTGTGTGCTAGTGACCTAATACGTGTATTGAAAACAGACGAGACCTACTGACCGTGCATATTTGAGAAGAGTAAAACAAGATGTACACATATTTGTTATTAGTACTTACCAATATACTTAGTATGGCTTACATTTTTTACATTTCAGATTCAAAGGAATGCAAAGACACACACAATTATTGTGGATACTGGGCCTCAATCAGGGAGTGCAGCAACAATCCTGATTATATGATTCCATACTGCAGAAAGAGTTGCTTTAAATGTAAGTCGATGAATAGCATCGGAGTTCACCCTCGGGTTTCAGTGGGGTTCGTGTTGCTCAATCGTAAGTATCGGAGTTCATATATATATATATGTAGTCGAGTGGTCTAGGGCGCTGGACGTAAGGCTAAGCGAATGGTGCTGCAGTGTAACAATGGTGTGGGTTCAAATCCCGTCGAGGGAAGAACAAAAATTTGACAGCTCTAAAATCTAATTCTAACAGTTTGGTTTAATTTTCAGACGTATATATATATATATATATATATATATTAAAACCAGTTCACATAGAGATTAGATGTGGTTGTTCGTTTTGTTGATATTGGTTGACCACCATTTTTGAAACTTTCTTTTCATAAAATGTTTGTTTACTTTAAGTAAGTGCTATCCCTTATTTGTACTAACGTAAATCAACAAATTACCTCCCTTTGCTTAGTGAGAAATAAAAATCAAACACTGTTCAGAGAACGATTGATATCTTACCCTCGGATGTCGGAGATTTCTCTATCTTGTACTCGCCTCTGTGTTAGATTCCATATTTCCATTATTCTGGAATTCGGATAAATCGTTTCCTTGTATAACGCGTACAAATTGAAATATTGATGAGATTTGATCGTTTAAATTTCATGCTATGTTATATGTTAACACAAATGTTGTAAAGAAAAATCATTGGTCTCTTCTGCTTTGAAAGAAGAGTTTGAAGATACCATAGGGAGAAATCGAAGGACAACACAATGGCTAAAACAAAAAGGACAAAGGATAACCAACGACGTAGAAAACATTACACACATCGGGTCGCGAATATACGAACTACCGAGCGCACTCGAAACGAGCACGATATCCATTAAAACAAAGATGCGGTTGAAAAAAGGACAAAAGGACAAACAACGATCCACAATATACTACACAGAAAACTAAAGATCGAGTAACACGAACCCCACTAAAAACCGGGGTGAACTCATTTGCCCCGGAAGGATTAGTAGTTCCTGCTCCACTATCAGGTTTCACTGCAATTAGATGTCTTTAGCAATACGGTGTGGGGAAATATATAATATATATACCATGCAAAATGAAATTAGTACAGTATTAGTCGTAAAACAACTTTGGTGTTTAAAATTGATCCCACAAAGACAAGCTAATGATCGAATGCTTAAATATACGAAGCCATGCGTATAATTCTGCTAAGGTATATAATTGACCAATTTTCGTTGATTTGTTGAGCTTTTGTGGAATCTTTCGATGATTTGTTGAAATTATGAACAACCTTTTGTTGATTTATTTAGCTATTAAGATAAATGTCGTTGATTTGTTGAGCTTCTGGGTAACTCCATATCATGAGATTATGAGCAACCTTTCTTCGATTTGTACTGTTAGACATATAAGAATTGGAATAATTCATGACAGCCATAATATGGGTTGTGGATATATATAAGGAAATTCCACTGGGAATAAAATATTTATATCCTGCCAACTCATATTAAAACTCACAACACATTATAGCTTCTATGAATTGCATCTTAATCAAACGCCGATCGATGGAAAAAGAAGCCAGTATACATTATTATTGTTCCTGTAATTAAAACGTCCAAATGACCCGATTTGGTTTACGGTTATGTTTATCGTGTCCATACCGAAATAATATTGAAAAGTATAAACTGGCGCTAATTACAAACAGGAAAATCGAAAATATTTCAAAAACATTTAGTTTGTATTTAAAACTGTTTGAAATAAAAAATAATATGTATTTTGATCATTCATTATAAAAAAAAATACAATATTTCAGGTACATATAATCACAATGTGGTTGACGTTCTTGTTCGTGAAACTAACAGATATGCTAAACAACATTTAACTTGTTATTTAGTAATAAAAACGTAGATATCAAATTTAGTGCGTACTACGCGTTTCCGGAATAACCTTTATCAGGTACGCTCAACTCCAAAATATTTCAGAGCCAAATAATTTTGAAATCTTTGACAGCAAGTTAACCACAGCCAACGGGCATAAACTGAATAGCCTAAAATCGACTTGAATTACCTATAACTTATGTGTTTGTATGTTTTTCTAAGTATGATACCTCTCCAGGAGTAATGATCATCGTGCCTACCCCACATCGAGATTGGATGACCGTGGGTTCGATATACCGTTCGATCAATGGTGGGGATTAACGAAGCATTAATACATTATGGCTTCCTCGCTAAGCATACGGTATAAAAACAAAGAATTTTGAGAATGTTAGAATAATGTGCTTGAGTTAAATGAAACGTCAATATGCGCACTGTTGTTTCATTGACCTAATAAATTACAACGGGAGGTGTTGTTCTGGTACAAGACAGACATCGTCATCTCATCAAAGCGTTACTCACGATGACATAGCTGACATAATCGTTCACTTGGTGTTAATAGCAAGTACTCACTGTATGAGTTGGTTACCTGGAAACGATGCCATTTCGCTTGGAACATTGTATTTGGCCAACCAGGATTCATATTACCCGACTTTACAAGTTTTGAGGTGGGTAGGGAGATAATTAATTATTTTTCGTACTTTAAAAAAATGCATTGCCGAAAATAGTAAAAAGAAAATATCTTGTGGAGTATCCAATAAATATAGTGGGTAAAATCACTTCCGAAATAGTAGTCCCCTGATTGTGTTGGACGAATCAGATATGCCACTCGCCCTTCGGACTGGACATAAATGAGTGGCTCATCTAATGACTATGTTACGCTCCTTATACGTTAAAAAACACATTGAAGTAACTCCTATGGATAGATAAGTCACCGGTTGACATATATAGAAGTTGCCTAGGGGAGGTATTGTTTGAAACTTGTTTTCGTCATGAATGTAACTGAAATACTATTCATGTGACTTTAATCAACAATCGATCTAAACTTGCACTCTTAGGCCCATACCAGTACCATCTTTTTTCACCTAGATAATTTATTATTTGTAAATTCGTCTTCCGTATGAATATATATAACTGAATAATGATCAATTATAAGGTGATAATTAAAGTACACTTGACTCAGGCGAGTTCGAAATCAGAATTGGTATATAGAAAATATTAGAATATTGATTAACTGACTGATGTCTAACGTCAAATAAGCAGTATTTCAACTACACTCGCACACGGATGAGTTGCTTCCCTAGAAAACTCGAAGAAACGATTTTGTCTATTCGTAGTAGTTAATAAACTTTATTCAATGCTCAATTTTAGCCCGAAGGGTTGAAGGTATATACAAGGAATATACTTTACTTCGATTCTGACAAAAGAATGCTGTTCGGTTGGATGTTTTTATGTCCACGTGTGAAAGAGAGTGATTATCCCCGGCTTGATAAAAATGTCGGCTTTTGATTGGTCGATGACCCGTTGGTACAAAACCCATGCTACCGGCTGGTAGTTACGTAACGTCACTGGGGATCTTTACGTTGCTATACATGATGTAAATATGGTGTAAAACGTAATCAATCTCAAAGCACTTTGCATTCAACATGGAGAACGGAGGACGTATTTCTAGGGAACAAAAATCAAGCATCTCAATAAATGCAGAAAAAAACAAACAATGCACCAAATTATGTTGAGAGATTTATAGTTTCTACGACTACGGTATTGATGGTCATGTTTAACATGTAGTGTAGCATTTTGTTGATTCGCGCTACATGAAACTTTGATAGTTTCTACGGCTACGGTATTGATGGTCATGTTTAACATGTAGTGTAGCATTTTATTGATTTGCGCTACATGAAACTTTGGTTTATTTGTGTCTTTATAGAAATGGTCGATTGTTTGAATACAATCATTTTAAAATCATTTCTCATTATCATTTTCACATCAATTCTTCATTTGTTTCATCGTACTATAATATCACCCAAAATATGTACGACACATATTTTTTATCAATAGAATTCTCGGCCCTATTACTAGTGACGTCACGAATACTGTAACGTTCTGGAATATATGGCAACGATACAATCAACGTCTTGGTGTTCAAAGGGTTAAAGAGAAATATAGAATCTAACACCGGGGAGAGTACAAGATAGGGAAATCTCCGACACCCGAGGGTAAGATTTCAATCGTTCTCTTTACGAGGCTTGCCGAGTTAGAGAACGATTGTAATCTTACACAAGGGTGTCGGAGATTTCCCTATCTTGTACTTTTTCCGGTGTTTGATTTTATTTCTCACTAAACACCTAATTGTTTTTGTTTACATTCCATCGAGCGTTTTCCCGCAATTTATTTTTCCATTGCTGAAGTAAATATTCGATTTATCCATATGCAACCGTATCTCGGCAGTATTTCAAATGTATTTCATCATAAAGTACAATGTATTTAATAAATATATTATAAATGTTACTACAACAGAGATAAATACCTGTACAAAAATATTTGAATTTGGTCAAAGGGAGGTAATTTCTTTCTTTACGTTAGTTACTAACAAGGGAGAGCACTCTTTTATTTACTCAAAGTAAACAAACATTGACTGGAAGAGAGCCTGAAAAAAGAATCAAACACCGTGAAAGGTGCACGTTAACTAGCAGAATATCATACATACATGAATTTACAAATACTTATGTAGTAGAATCGTGGTTAATTGTTTATTTTAAAAAGGAAAAGCATGGATAATTGAGGGGTAGTTGACATAAACTGTACAGCATGCATTTGCCGGTAAAACGCACGTGATTTTTTTTGTCTTACACTAGTGCAGGATAAGAAAATCTCACATGGCTAAAAATAGGAACTGGTCTGTCTCAAAAGTGAGAAATATAGAATCTAACACCGGGGAGAGTACAAGATAGGGAAATCTCCGACACCCGAGGGTAAGATTTCAATCGTTCTCTTTACGAGGCTTGCCGAGTTAGAGAACGATTTTAATCTTACCTAAGGGTGTCGGATATTTCCCTATCTTGTACTTTTCCCGATGTTTGATTTTATTTCTCACTAAACACCTAATTGTTTTTGTTTACATTCCATCGAGCGTTTTCCCGCAATTTATTTTTCCATTGCTGAAGTAAATATTCGATTTATCCATATGCAACCGTATCTCGGCAGTATTTCAAATGTATTTCATCATAAAGTACAATGTATTTAATAAATATATTATAAATGTTACTACAACAGAGATAAATACCTGTAAAAAAATATTTGAATTTGGTCAAAGGGAGGTAATTTCTTTCTTTACGTTAGTTACTAACAAGGGAGAGCACTCTATTATTTACTCAAAGTAAACAAACATTGACTGGAAGAGAGCCTGAAAAAAGAATCAAACACCGTGAAAGGTGCACGTTAACTAGCAGAATATCATACATACATGAATTTAAAAATACTTATGTAGTAGAATCGTGGTTAATTGTTTATTTTAAAAAGGAAAAGCATGGATAATTGAGGGGTAGTTGACATAAACTGTACAGCATGCATTTGCCGGTAAAACGCACGTGATTTTTTTGTCTTGCACTAGTGCAGGATAAGAAAATCTCACATGGCTAAAAATAGGAACTGGTCTGTCTCAAAAGTGAGAAATATAGAATCTAACACCGGGGAGAGTACAAGATAGGGAAATCTCCGACACCCGAGGGTAAGATTTCAATCGTTCTCTTTACGAGGCTTGCCGAGTTAGAGAACGATTGTAATCTTACACAAGGGTGTCGGAGATTTCCCTATCTTGTACTTTTTCCGGTGTTTGATTTTATTTCTCACTAAACACCTAATTGTTTTTGTTTACATTCCATCGAGCGTTTTCCCGCAATTTATTTTTCCATTGCTGAAGTAAATATTCGATTTATCCATATGCAACCGTATCTCGGCAGTATTTCAAATGTATTTCATCATAAAGTACAATGTATTTAATAAATATATTATAAATGTTACTACAACAGAGATAAATACCTGTACAAAAATATTTGAATTTGGTCAAAGGGAGGTAATTTCTTTCTTTACGTTAGTTACTAACAAGGGAGAGCACTCTATTATTTACTCAAAGTAAACAAACATTGACTGGAAGAGAGCCTGAAAAAAGAATCAAACACCGTGAAAGGTGCACGTTAACTAGCAGAATATCATACATACATGAATTTACAAATACTTATGTAGTAGAATCGTGGTTAATTGTTTATTTTAAAAAGGAAAAGCATGGATAATTGAGGGGTAGTTGACATAAACTGTACAGCATGCATTTGCCGGTAAAACGCACGTGATTTTTTTTGTCTTGCACTAGTGCAGGATAAGAAAATCTCACATGGCTAAAAATAGGAACTGGTCTGTCTCAAAAGTGAGAAATATAGAATCTAACACCGGGGAGAGTACAAGATAGGGAAATCTCCGACACCCGAGGGTAAGATTTCAATCGTTCTCTTTACGAGGCTTGCCGAGTTAGAGAACGATTTTAATCTTACCCAAGGGTGTCGGATATTTCCCTATCTTGTACTTTTCCCGATGTTTGATTTTATTTCTCACTAAACACCTAATTGTTTTTGTTTACATTCCATCGAGCGTTTTCCCGCAATTTATTTTTCCATTGCTGAAGTAAATATTCGATTTATCCATATGCAACCGTATCTCGGCAGTATTTCAAATGTATTTCATCATAAAGTACAATGTATTTAATAAATATATTATAAATGTTACTACAACAGAGATAAATACCTGTAAAAAAATATTTGAATTTGGTCAAAGGGAGGTAATTTCTTTCTTTACGTTAGTTACTAACAAGGGAGAGCACTCTATTATTTACTCAAAGTAAACAAACATTGACTGGAAGAGAGCCTGAAAAAAGAATCAAACACCGTGAAAGGTGCACGTTAACTAGCAGAATATCATACATACATGAATTTAAAAATACTTATGTAGTAGAATCGTGGTTAATTGTTTATTTTAAAAAGGAAAAGCATGGATAATTGAGGGGTAGTTGACATAAACTGTACAGCATGCATTTGCCGGTAAAACGCACGTGATTTTTTTGTCTTGCACTAGTGCAGGATAAGAAAATCTCACATGGCTAAAAATAGGAACTGGTCTGTCTCAAAAGTGAGAAATATAGAATCTAACACCGGGGAGAGTACAAGATAGGGAAATCTCCGACACCCGAGGGTAAGATTTCAATCGTTCTCTTTACGAGGCTTGCCGAGTTAGAGAACGATTGTAATCTTACCCAAGGGTGTCGGAGATTTCCCTATCTTGTACTTTTCCCGATGTTTGATTTTATTTCTCACTAAACACCTAATTGTTTTTGTTTACATTCCATCGAGCGTTTTCCCGCAATTTATTTTTCCATTGCTGAAGTAAATATTCGATTTATCCATATGCAACCGTATCTCGGCAGTATTTCAAATGTATTTCATCATAAAGTACAATGTATTTAATAAATATATTATAAATGTTACTACAACAGAGATAAATACCTGTAAAAAAATATTTGAATTTGGTCAAAGGGAGGTAATTTCTTTCTTTACGTTAGTTACTAACAAGGGAGAGCACTCTATTATTTACTCAAAGTAAACACACATTGACTGGAAGAGAGCCAGAATAAAGAATCAAACACCGTGAAAGGTGCACGTTAGCTAGCAGAATATCATACATACATGAATTTAAAAATACTTATGTAGTAGAATCGTGGTTAATTGTTCATTTTAAAAAGGAAAAGCATGGATAATTGAGGGGTAGTTGACATAAATTGTACAGCATGCATTTGCCGGTAAAACGCACGTGATTTTTTTGTCTTGCACTAGTGCAAGATAAGAAAATCTCACATGGCTAAAAATAGGTACTGGTCGGTCTCAAAAGTGAGAAAGTAGCATCGTGTCCACTAAAACCGAGCAGAACAATGTTCAATGCAAATAATGAAGGAACCGACGGATATTTCATTTAATTAAATGTGAGAAATAAAAATCAAACACCTGTTCAGAGAACGATTGATATCTTACCCTCGGATGTCGGAGATTTCTCTATCTTGTACTCGCCTCTGTGTTAGATTCCATATTTCCGTTATTCTGGAATTCGGATAAATCGTTTCCTTGTATAACGCGTACAAATTGAAATATTGATGAGATTTGATCGTTTAAATTTCATGCTATGTTATATGTTAACACAAATGTTGTAAAGAAAAATCATTGGTCTCTTCTGCTTTGAAAGAAGAGTTTGAAGATACCATAGGGAGAAATCGAAGGACAACACAATGGCTAAAACAAAAAGGACAAAGGATAACCAACGACGTAGAAAACATTACACACATCGGGTCACGAATATACGAACTACCGAGCGCACTCGAAACGAGCACGATATCCATTAAAACAAAGATGCGGTTGAAAAAAGGACAAAAGGACAAACAACGATCCACAATATACTACACAGAAAACTAAAGATCGAGTAACACGAACCCCACTAAAAACCGGGGTGAACTCATTTGCCCCGGAAGGATTAGTAGTTCCTGCTCCACTATCAGGTTTCACTGCAATTAGATGTCTTTAGCAATACGGTGTGGGGAAATATATAATATATATACCATGCAAAATGAAATTAGTACAGTATTAGTCGTAAAACAACTTTGGTGTTTAAAATTGATCCCACAAAGACAAGCTAATGATCGAATGCTTAGATATACGAAGCCATGCGTATAATTCTGCTAAGGTATAGAATTGACCAATTTTCGTTGATTTGTTGAGCTTTTGTGGAATCTTTCGATGATTTGTTGAAATTATGAACAACCTTTTGTTGATTTATTTAGCTATTAAGATAAATGTCGTTGATTTGTTGAGCTTCTGGGTAACTCCATATCATGAGATTATGAGCAACCTTTCTTCGATTTGTACTGTTAGACATATAAGAATTGGAATAATTCATGACAGCCATAATATGGGTTGGATATATATAAGGAAATTCCACTGGGAATAAAATATTTATATCCTGCCAACTCATATTAAAACTCACAACACATTGTGGCTTCTATGAATTGCATCTTAATCAAACGCCGATCGATGGAAAAAGAAGCCAGTATACATTATTATTGTTCCTGTAATTAAAACGTCCAAATGACCCGATTTGGTTTACGGTTATGTTTATCGTGTCCATACCGAAATAATATTGAAAAGTATAAACTGGCGCTAATTACAAACAGGAAAATCGAAAATATTTCAAAAAAATTTAGTTTGTATTTAAAACTGTTTGAAATAAAAAATAATATGTATTTTGATCATTCATTATAAAAAAAAATACAATATTTCAGGTACATATAATCACAATGTGGTTGACGTTCTTGTTCGTGAAACTAACAGATATGCTAAACAACATTTAACTTGTTATTTAGTAATAAAAACGTAGATATTAAATTTAGTGCGTACTACGCGTTTCCGGAATAACCTTTATCAGGTACGCTCAACTCCAAAATATTTCAGAGCCAAATAATTTTGAAATCTTTGACAGCAAGTTAACCACAGCCAACGGGCATAAACTGAATAGCCTAAAATCGACTTAAATCTCCATTACCTATAGCTTTTGTGTTTGTATGTTTTTCTAAGTATGATACCTCTCCAGGAGTAATGATCATGCAATGTTCAATACAAGTAATGAAGGAACCGACGGATATTTCATTTAATTAAATGTGCGAATAGATTGAAAGGCCAAATATGCAAGAAGCTCCCCTTTTTCCGAGTTCTATGAGATTGTTCTTGCTACGTTCAATCCTTGTATTCTTTCCCATATGAAAATATCGTATTTAATGATAAAAACTGTTGCCTTAGAAAAATCGACTGTATACTAGTTTAACCCCGTCACTTTTTATTGAAGTACCTGAACTAAGCCAAGAGGGGTCATTTATATGTGTGTTAGGGATATCGAATTTACATATTTCTACGAATTTTCTATTGAATGTTGGAACTGTTCCGACAGTGTGATAGATATTTTTATACCCCCCACAAACAAAGTTTGGGGGGGGGGGGGGTATATAGGAATCACCCTGTCCGTCCATCCGTCCGTCCGTCCATCCATCCGTCCGTCCGTCCGTCCGTCCATGTACCTTGTAAGCGCAACTCCTAAACCGCTTATTGGATTTTTATGAAACTTTACACATTTGTAGTACACTACCTGCAGATGTGCATGAAGGAATATGGTTGCTGTCCAAAATTTAAAAGGGGAGATAATTCAACTTATACTTTCACGAAAAGGGGGGGGTGCATGTATCTTGTAAGCGCAACTCCTACTAAACTGCTTATTGAATTTTTATGAAACTTTACACAACCTGCAGATGTGCATGAAAGAATACCGTTGCTGTCTAAAATTTAGAAGGGGTGATAATTCAACTTATGCTTTCACGAAAAGGGGGGTCGTGTACTTGTGGCGACCCCTAGATGTATGTTCTTGGTTAGTTTATTTTGGAGATGGGATGTTGTCTCCTTGACATAACTCCATATCCGTTCATTTTTCATAGGTAACTTGCTGATATACCTGTATTCCAAAGTTTGAACATGATAGTATTGCAAGCGGGGGGTATCACTCAGTGAGGTCACTCACAGTTCTAGTTTCATTTTATTATACGCTGTGAAACCCAGCTGAGTTGTAATTGTTAAATAAAATTTGGTTGTCATCGTCTTCCGTAATTAAAATCGTCAAAATGAAATACAACCGAATTGATATCAAATAGTGACTTGTTTCATCCTCATTTAAAATATACCTTGAAATTCTTTCCAACTTTTACATCATGTTTACGATCTTTTATTACAATACTATTTCACTCAATTGTACAATTTTTTCCTGTTCTAGTTAAAGGACTTTATCAAACAGAATCATACAGTTTACATGTAATGTAGTTAATACGCATTTAAACCACAGAAGAATATTTCTATTTTCCACACTTTGTGGTGTGGGGGTCGCTATTGTGCATGCGAAATATTAATTGCAAACCCCATTGACTGCCTATATGCTGCCTGTCTAGAATATTTTATTTTCTTCTCGATCGACAGTTCAGAAGCTAGAAAACAATATGATGAATATTGTCTGTCAATCATGCAAACAATAACTTATGCACATGACAGCACGCATTTTCAAGGCACCGAATGGATAGTTCCCTTTGATTTAAAAGAGAATGGAACTGATAGAAGTTAAAAGTTTAATTTGGGCGCAAAAGGGGAAACTTTATATAATTTATGAAAAGGTGATGTGAGTTTTAGGGATCCTCAGATTCAAATACATTCATCTACTTTTCTACACTTTTATACATATACATATGTATATTTCAAATGATAGTAATGTTATTTTAAAATATTTCAACTTTGTTTTACTTGTCGTTTTCTTTTAAGATCCCCAGTTTTATACTGCTCATGCTCAGCAACGGACCCCCTTCGTCAATTGTTTTAGCTCATCGATGATCATGAGAATCACTAAGAAAAATAACAGGGTCCGTGCAATATTTATTTATTTATTTATTTACAATGTATTTATTTATTTGTTTATTTATTTATGCTTTGGTGTCAGTGTTTCAACTGTTGACAGAGTTTTAAATTCAACATGGGTAGACTTATAGAAAGTGTGTAATCGTAAAATTCAGTGGTCAACCATCCCAGTCTGGTGGCAAAAGAAAGGATATTGTTCTGATATGCCTAACGTTGTGTCTGCAATAGACGGAACTTCACATGAGATACAAATTCCATCCAATGAACCCCAACAAAAAACATACTTTCAGCAAACCAATTATTTTCATTGATTGATATGAAAAGAAAGTTTATAAACAGTGATAATCATAAATTCCATCAATATCAATAAAACAATTACCTTTCATCTTAACCGAACTTGAGCCGTCGTGGTCGTATGGTAGTTGAATTTACAACTACCTGTGCAATCGTTGCCTATCACCACTTAAGTTATGAGTTTGAACCCCATTCATGGAGATGTATACTCGATAAAACATTATGTGATAAAGTTTGTCAGTGACTTGCGATAGGTCTGTGAATTTCTCTGGGTACTCCAATTTCCGGCACAAAAGTAGTAACTGAAATATTTTTGAAAGTGGTGTTAAACACCTAACCTCCAATGGACAAATGATGGATCAAAAGTTTGTGTATGTAGTGCATAACATAAAACACCTTTGGGTCATAATGTGGCATATCTTTACAAGTACCAATAATACTACAACAATGTTGTTTCCCACATAATTATGGGAACTGCTATACACATATCATGTCATTAAACAATGTACTGAAAAAGAAACAACTTCACTTTCAATTTTTTTTTTATTAACAATTAAATTAAATTCTCAAAATTATGTTTCAGTGTTTACTGCATCTTAATATGTACATGTAGGTATGGCTGAATCGTGATTTCTTGTCTGAACTGAAAACTACAATTATTCATGTGTTTCTGAATCATTAAATAAATATTCAATCACTTAATTCATCACATCTTTTTGTCTTTGATCACTGAATATTGAATCCAAAACATCCATACCATTGTATTCTTTGGATTTATACATGAAAAAACGCAAGTAGACTATGAGGAATCAAACACATTGATTTACATCATATGCACATTTGTGTATAGATAATCTTGTATAATGTGTCCTGTTCACTATCACATGTAATACACACAGACTCTACACAATACAAACAGCTCCAAAATTCTATTATATCGATTACTTCTGATCATGCAAATGTATGAGTATATATCTGGGTTCTTTTTAAGTCAAATATTCCTTTTCCTTTAAAATTTATGTTGATTCTTCTGTGGTATTTAAATCTTCTTTGAGTTTAAATCATTGACGCAATATCGTGTGTAACGTCACACGCATTGTCGTTTGAACTCAAAAGGAATGGAACGCATTCTGAAGTGGTCAATAAACCACAATATCCGATAATAGCCGCAGATCCCTTGTAAATGAATGTATCAATATGAAAATCATAAAAACGAGAAAGGATTACAGAGAAAATTGGAAGTTCTCTATCCTAAAAGAACACTTCTTTCACTCGTCATTAAACATCTTATTACTTATTATTTAATCAAAAAAGTTTTTACATTTACGATCTATGCAGGTTTGACCTCTAAATCTCCAGTATAAAAATTCTTAAAGGTTTAAGTAGAAGTTATTTGTAAGTCTTTTTACTAATATTCCGTCGTCTCCGGGAATTGAATATTTCTTTTTTTTCTTTTGATCAGCTAATCCAGATTTTTGTATTTATGTTTATGTATTCGAATGTAACAAGGTTTGCTTGTGGTTGTACAGTTCTAGTTTTTATTTAATTGATGCATTTAGAAAAATAAAATAATTAACATATTTTTCCGGGTTTTTTCCCCACATCGTTCCTTCTATGAGCGGGATGATAAACTAACCCCATGTCCAATCGAAATAAAATTCTTGGATAATGACCACGGATATGTGCCACTTGTCGTAAACACTTCCCGGTTCTTTCCTCATTCACGACTTATTACCGGGTTTGTAACTAGATTAACACGACGAGTGTCACTAGTGGAGCAGGAACTGCTTACCCTTCCGGAGCACATGAGTTCACCCTCGGGTTTTACTGGGGTTCGTGTTACTCGATCTTTAGTTTTATATGTATGTTTTGTAGATCGTTGTTTGTCCTTTTGTACTTTTTCTTTTGGCCATCGTGTTGTCTGTTCTTCTTCAATATACGGATTCTGATTACCCCTTTGGTATCTTCAAACTCTTCTTAAGGATATTCTTTAAAATCTGATTCAACCCACCATTTCTTTAGAAATGCCTGTACCAAGTCAGGGTCATTACAGTTTTCACAGTTTTCCGGTTGTTGACTGATTTTGTCTGTTTATATACTTATGAGTTTTGACTTTCCCGTTGTAAGATTGTTCGGAGTTCGGTAATTTTGTTATTATCCTTATTGGATTGTGCCCAAAAAATATCTACTCCTTTTGGATCAAACTATTTTACTTCATTTTAGAAGTAGCATCGATCGACCATTAAACCTACCTCAGTATCCCGGTAGTAATAACTATTTCAGTATCCAGGAAGAAAATACCGTTAAACTTGTACTAAGAGGTCACATTTGGGATAAAGAAAAAGTGGTCTTATAAGACAGGTGACCTCTTAAAAGAGGTTCATTTCATATGAAATTGTCTATGACAGGACAAGAAAAAGATGAGCTTTTAATACAAGTGACTGTTTAATAGAGGTGACCGCATGGGCGGGTTTGACTGTATATAATCAATAATTGGGGGCTTATGAAAAAAACCTATTTTGGATGAAGTGGTGTTTATTCTATTTTTATCTTATATATATAACTGTTACGTGCCGACATACCATCGTTTTTTACGGCAAAGATTGCTTCTTAAACATCAAAACGTCATCTAAGCGCTTGTAATAATTGAACATTTTCCCGTCGTTTTTCAAGAAATTTAACACCTTGTGCACCAAAAAAATACTTTAACAGTATTTGTGTCTTATTTATTTTAATAATCTGGTAAAAAAAAAATTCTGGTGCACGACTGCGGAGGTGCTTAATTTCTTCGAAAACCGTCGAAATATCGCGGGCAAAATTCCACGAAACACAGAAAACAAATAACGCTCATGACGTCACAATGACGTCAAATACGTATCGATTTTGTTGGAACCAAGTTTTAACATCAAAAGTTTGATGTCGTTTATAAAATAAAACACATCAAATTTTAATCAAGTATTTTCTAAGATAATGATTCATTGAATATGGGGGCCATATATGGCACTTGTAGTCCCCAGTTCTTTTTATCGCATTGACGCCGGACTGCATGCACTGAGTTTTTCTCCTGGTTTCAATGTACACAAACTGTATTTAAAATAAAAACACTGATTATTTACAGAAACATAAGTTATTTACTGATGAATTTCATTACTTGAAATGAATCATAAAATGTACAGAGATTGTGTATATATACATAATGGTCTCATATATACAATCAGAAGAGTGAACATATTGATTTTAAGGGTCTGGCCGAGGTTATGAATACATTAATATTTAACAACTTCCACAATCCTCCACCAACAAAATATTTTGATATAATCATTAACCCTCTATACTCAAAACAACTGCTCAATTTGGTGTTGGTGGAAGACTGTGGGGGTATATAAAATAGCTAAAATGTACATTAAATATGTCGTTTATAGTCCATTTTTAGCATTATCCGTCTAATTATGATGTCATTATGACGTCATAACGCACCCAATTTCACGGAAAGATATATTTTTTGAAAATTTGTTTATATAACAATTAAATTAGTAAATTGTTTTTATTCTATGTCGAGCATTATTTTTTAATAAAATGTGGGGCCAATTTTGCACCTTAACGCCTCTCCCTCTTTATTTTATTTATTGCAACAGAAAAAAAAGCTTGTAAGATAAGAACTAAAACACAACTCATCAAAAGTTTCACTAGATTTTTTTACTTGAACGTGACTACGACGAATATATAACTTATCCTTAGTCTTCTGTTAAACAGATATTGCGTCACGTGGGATAAGTCATTAAGGTGATCGTAAAATATTAGAAAGGATGACTTCAACTTAGCCACTAAGATCCCTTGATTCAGTAGCTTCCTTATTAGCAACAAATTCTATGAAGAATCATCAGCTCTGAAGTATCATGTTAACTGAGATATATATAACCCATAAGCAGGTGCTACATGTTGTTGCCACATATAAATGGAAAGTTCACATTGGGAAAATTGAAATCATCTCTTTTGGTCATAAAGTTTCGTTCTTAACCGATCCGTACTGAAAATGTAGGAGCCGTCGTGGTCGTAATGGTATGGTAGTTGGATTTACAACTATTTGTGCAATCAGTGTCCATCACCACTAAAGTTGTGTGTTCAAACACCGTTCTTGGCCAGGTGTACTCTATACATCATTATGTGATAAAGTTCGTGAGTTACTTGCGTCGGTGGTTTTTTCCAGGTACTCCGGTTTCTTCCACCAATAAAACTGACCGCCACGATATGACTGAAATATTGATGAAAGTGGCGTTAAACACCATAAACCCAAACCTAGCCTTATGTAATACTTTATGCGAGGTGAACTTTATATGCTACATTTTGCTTTTGAGTATCTTCCACTATTGAAACGGAAATCTTAAGTATTTGGCAAGAAAAGTTTGAAGATATCAAAGTGATAATCAGAGGTCAATACTCGAGCTAGGATAAAACAAAAATTAAAACTATTCAATAGCAAAAAGAAAAAGGGTTAAAAAGGACAGACAGTGGGTGAAATAATGTCAACTTTGTGATGCAAGAATTGTGGATACATGTATATTTACTCTATGAATAGATTAAAGCTAATGAGTTCACGATGAGTACACAAAATCTATCTGCTCTATTTGATGGAGAATACTCCTCTTCTATACAAATCAAATTGGCTTAGAATCAAATATTCAATAAAGTTTGAAAAAACGAAATGAGAGTAATCAAAAGCCGTTTACCAGATAATGCAATGACCAACAGGAAAAGACGAACAATTGTCGACTACACACTACACAGAAAACTGCTGATTCAGCATCACGAACCCCACAGAAATCAGGGATGAACTCAGATATTCTGGAAGGTGAAACAGTACATTCTCCACTAGTTAAACAGTTCGCAAATAAATAGTATGATGATAAAGCATGAAGGAATTATTTCATTATATTTATTTATATTTATTTAAGGTTTCGGATGTGAAGACCAGTCTTCTAACTGTGCTATTTGGGCAGCTACTTGCGACTCATCCCCAGGATACATGCATAAATTATGCAGAAAGACATGCAGATTATGCTAGTCAACGAATACTACAGTAGTTCTATGTAGTTTTTTTTTATAGTCTACTGCAAGAAAAAGGTTCAATAACATTCTTCTATATTTTGAAACAAATATCATTCAAATTAACCTTGATACAATATCTGTCTACATAATTTACTAAATAGAATAAAATAAATAAGTCTGATATCTTTTTCTGCTATTATAACTATTATATTATGGATTATGTTCCAACGCTGAATATGGTTTAGGTTTATGGTGTTTAACGTCACTTTCAACAATAATTCAGTTATATCGTGGCGGTCAGTTTTATTGATGGAGGAAACCGGAGTACCCGGAGAAAACCACCGACCTGTCGCAAGTCACTGACAAACTTTATCACATTATGTTGTATCGAATACACCTCTCTATGAACGGGTTCGAACTCACAACTTTAGTGGTGATAGGCACTGATTGCACAGAGAGTTGTAAATCCAACTACCACATGATCAAGACCACGCGGGCCCTTGCTGAATATGTATAATACTGGTGGAGCTGTAGATATATGTCACGTGATTCAAATGATTAAAAATGTCATTCGCCTTCCAGTTTTAGAAGTAGGTTTCTATCCTATTACAACTGTCATTTTCTTGTGCTGGTCGGTGAAATAAACATGTTCTTCTTGGAAAAACTTAGAATATAGCTGAGACGAAAAAAATATACTGAATTAAAATATCTCATTAAAAGAAAAATTTGAAGATACCAAACGAGTAATCAGAGGCCGTAAATCGAATGACACACTATTGCCAAAAGAAAAAAAGACAAAAAGACAAATAATTATCCATATAATATTACACAAAATATTAAAGATTGACCAATACGAAACCCGCAAATACCGGTGTTGAATTCAGGTGATCCGGAAGGGTAAACAGTATTAGCTCCACTAGTCTTGTTATTCTTGTTGATACTCTGGTGATAAGTCATGATTGAGGAAAAGAAGATGGACTTGTGACTGCAAGAAACGGAGAATTTCCGTGATCATCTGTGTAACAAGTAGAGTAGTTGTATTGCAATACCAATATAGGAACCGTCATGGTCGTGATCGTATGGTAGTTGGATTTAATTAACTTAGATAAGGTAGAATATTAATTAATTGACTTTCCATTAGTGACACAATCATCGGTAGAGGCTCCATGATCGGATGTAACTGCTAAATACATGACACTGAGTTTGTAAATATTACATTGTCTTTACACAGACTGATCCATTAGAAAATCCCCTTAAAAAGAAGACAATGTGGAGCAGCTTTTACTGATCGTGTTTGTTAGTAGTTTCTGTTGGCTCAATCATCATAATTATTATCTTATTTTTCTGTGGCAATCTAAGCGTCTGACTATAGCTTATCTCGGTGTTACCTATACGATTTATTGTATTTAAACTTGGTAAAAATAGGTTATGTACAGGCTAGGCTTAGGATTAAGATTATGATGTCTAACGCCACTTTCAACAATATTTCAGCTATATCGTGGCTATCAGTTTTATTGGTAGAGGAAACCAGAGTACACGGAGAAAACCACCGACCTGTCGCAAGTCACTGACAAACTTTATCACATGATGTTGTATCGCGTACACCTCGTCATAAACGGGGTTCGAACTCACAACTTAGGCAATAATTGTACAGGTAGTTATAAATCTAACTATCATACGATGACGACCACGACGGTCCCCGAGTTTATGTACATGTAGAAAGGTATAAATAGAATATTGTTATTGGTAGATTGTAACAAAAACAGAAGATATAATGCACTAATAAAACGAGGATATGATAGGTCTGTTTTAGAAATTGTAATGACACCAATGACCACCCGTAACAAGTGATTGTAATGACACCAATGACCACCCATAGCAAGCGATTGTAATGACACCAATGACCACCCGTATCAAGCGATTGTAATGGCACCAATGACCACCCGTAACAAGCGATTGTAATGACACCAATGACCACCCGTAGCAAGCGATTGTAATGACACCAATGACCACCCGTAACAAGCGATTGTAATGACACCAATGACCACCCATAACAATCGATTGTAATGACACCAATGACAACCCGTATCAAGCGATTGTAATGACACCAATGACCACCCGTAACAAGCGATTGTAATGACACCAATGACCACCCGTAACAAGCGATTGCAATGACACCAATGACCACCCGTACAAGCGATTGTAATGACACCAATGACCACCCGTAACAAGCGATTGTAATGACACCAATGACCACCCGTAACAAGCGATTGTAATGACACCAATGACCACCCGTACAAGCGATTGTAAAGACACCAATGACCACCCGTAACAAGCGATTGTAATGACACCAATGACCACCCGTAACAAGCGGTTGTAATGATACCAATGACCACCCGTAACAAGCGTTTTAATGACACCAATGACCACCCGTAACAAGCGATAGTAATAACACCAATGACCACCCGTAACAAGCGATTGTAATGACACCAATGACCACCCGTACAAGCAATTGTAATGACACCAATGACCACCCGTAACAAGCGATTGTAATGACACCAATGACCACCCGTAGCAAGCGATTGTAATGACACCAATGATCACCCGTAACAAGCGATTGTAATGACACCAATGACCACCCGTACAATCGATTGTAATGACACCAATGACCACCCGTAACAAGCGATAATAATGACACTAATGCCCACCCGTAACAAGCGATTGTAATGACACCAATGACCACCCGTAACAAGCGATTGTAATGACACCAATGACCAACCGTAGCAAGCGATTGTAATGACACCAATCACCACCCGTAGCAAGCGATTGTAATGACACCAATGACCACCCGTAACAAGCAATTGTAATGACACCAATGACCACCCGTAACAAGCGATTGTAATGACACCAATGACCACCCGTAACAAGCGATTGTAATGACACCAATGATCCCCCGTAACAAGCGATTGTAATGACACCAATGACCACCCGTACAATCGATTGTAATGACACCAATGACCACCCGTAACAAGCGATTGTAATGACACCAATGACCACCCGTAACAAGCGATTGTAATGACACCAATGACCAACCGTAGCACGCGATTGTAATGACACCAATCACCACCCGTAGCAAGCGATTGTAATGACACCAATGACCACCCGTAACAAGCGATTGTAATGACACCAATGACCACCCGTAACAAGCGATTGTAATGATACCAATGACCACCCGTAACAAGCGTTTTAATGACACCAATGACCACCCGTAACAAGCGACTGTAATAACACCAATGACCACCCGTAACAAGCGATTGTAATGACACCAATGACCACCCGTACAAGCGATTGTAATGACACCAATGACCACCCGTAACAAGCGATTGTAATGACACCAATGACCACCCGTAACAAGCGATTGTAATGACACCAATGATCACCCGTAACAAGCGATTGTAATGATACCAATGACCACCCGTACAATCGATTGTAATGACACCAATGACCACCCGTAACAAGCGATTATAATGACACTAATGCCCACCCGTAACAAGCGATTGTAATGACACCGATGACCACCCGTAACAAGCGATTGTAATGACACCAATGACCAACCGTAGCACGCAATTGTAATGACACCAATCATCACCCGTAGCAAGCGATTGTATTGACACCAATGACCATCCGTATCAAGCGATTGTAATGACACCAATGACCATCCATAACAAGCGATTGTAATGACACCAATGACCACCAGTACAATCGATTGTAATGATATCAATGACCACCCGTAGCAAGCGATTATAATGACACCAATGACCACCCGTAACAAGCGATTGTAATGACACCAATGACCAACCGTAGCACGCGATTGTAATGACACCAATGACCACCTGTAGCAAGCGATTGTAATGACACCAATGACCACCAGTAACAAGCGATTGTAATGACACCAATGACCACCCGTAGCAAGCGATTGTAATGACACCAATGATCACCCGTATCAAGCGATTGTAATGACACCAATGACCACCCGTAACAAGCGATTGTAATTACACCAATGACCACCCGTAACAAGCGATTGTAATGACACCAATGACCACCCGTACAATCGATTGTAATGACACCAATGACCACCCGTAACAAGCGATTGTAATGACACCAATGACCACCCGTACAATCGATTGTAATGACACCAATGATCACCCGTAACAAACGATTGTAATGACACCAATGACCACCCGTAACAAGCGATTGTAATGACACCAATGACCACCCGTAGCAAGCGATTGAAATGACACCAATGACCACCCGTAACAAACGATTGTAATGACACCAATGACCACCCGTAACAAGCGATTGTAATGACACCAATGACCATCCGTACAGGCGATTGTAATGACACCAATGACCACCCGTACAAGCGATTGTAATGACACCAATGACCACCCGTAACAAGCGATTCCTTGTCAGGAGCTGTTGTAATAACAACGTGGATACCAATTTAGTATCCACGACGCGTTTCTGTGATAATCTTCTTCAGATACGTTCATAGCAAAAAGATTGTAAAGTAAGATCCTTTAAAAATAATTTGGGAGCAAGTAAGCATAAGGGCCTTAACAGGATAGCTAAAGGTCGGCTAAAGTAAGGGCCTTAACAGGATAGTTAAAAGTCGGCTAAAGTAAGGGCCTAAACAGGATAACTAAAAGTCGGCTAAAGTAAGGGCCTAAACAGGATAGCTAAAAGTCGGCTAAAGTAAGGGCCTAAACAGGATAGCTAAAAGTCGGCTAAAGTAAGGGCCTAAACAGGATAGCTAAAAGTCGGCTAAAGTAAGGGCCTAAACAGGATACCTAAAAGTCGGCTAAAGTAAAGGCCTAAACAGGATAGCTAAAAGTCGGCTAAAGTAAGGGCCTAAACAGGATAGCTAAAAGTCGGCTAAAGTAAGGGCATAAACGGGATAGCTAAAAGTCGGCTAAAGTAAGGGCCTAAACAGGATAGCTAAAGGTCGGCTAAAGTAAGGGCCTTAACAGGATAGCTAAAAGTCGGCTAAAGTAAGGGCCTTAACAGGATAGCTAAAAGTCGGCTAAAGTAAGGGCCTAAACAGGATAGCTAAAAGTCGGCTAAGGTAAGGGCCTAAACAGGACAGCTAAAAGTCGGCTAAAGCTACCTATACCTGACGGAGATTGACCTCAGTTTTAATAAATAACATTAGTTAGGAACTGTAAATTTCAAACATACACATATCCAAGTTCTCTTTTATACTTGGAAGGAGCGAGGCATTCACCTTGCACAAGGCTGTCACGCCCATCCTTGGTCTAAAATCTTTCGATGGTATGTCGAACAGAAGATATACAATGGGTATTTTCTACTTCTTCGTTAAGCAAGAGTAATTATTTAGTAAGAACAGAGAATGGTTGGCGATATATCTATATACAGTCTGTTATTTTGCGATGTGTGAGCTAGCTTTATTAAATCTATCTCTGCCTGTTGGTCTAACATACAGCCTGAAACAACATCATAAAGTAATTTCAACATGAAGCAACTGACATTACATCACTTGATTTTAAACACCAATCACACATTCCTCTTACTCAAACATAACTATGTCATACTACATACTCATTATAAGGTATGTTGACTCTTTGTGATGTAAAGTAAAAAAAAAGTTCTGTGAAAACTAGATTATGACTATTAGTCCCCGAGGGAACCATCCGCCCAGTAATCAGTGCTTCGGCAATGACAAGGTTTATTGGATATATTTATTTTTGAAATTTACAGTTCGTAAATAATGTAATTATTAATAAAACTAATTAAGGTTCTCCTCCCTCAGATATAGGTGACCGTAGCAGATTTTGGCTTGTCCTGTTTAGGACCTTTGGTTTTATTGCTCCTAAACAAATGTGATATTAGTTGGTTTTCCAATCTTTCTACCTTGAGTGTACCCGATGAATGTTATTCCAGAAACGTGTTGTGGGCACTAAATTTAATATCAACGTTTTTATTATGACTATTGAATTTGGCACTACAGTCAAACCTGTATATAAAGGCCACTCAAGGGAACCTGAAAATGTGTCCTTTATAAGCAGTTGCCCTTTATATACAGGTTAAAATTATATGCACTATTCATTAATGGGAAAAATGGGACTGCCCTTTATAGACAGTGATTTGTTACATAGAGGTACCCTTTAGAGCAGGTTTAACTGTATTTCTACGATTTTCAAGTAGATCTTGGAACTGTTCCGACAATTAGGTATTTTTTGTTGTTCTTCATTTTATTTCTTTCTAAAGAGGGCACAACATTTGTTAAAGAGCGAATAAGTGATTATAATTTAACACAAATCTGCGCAATTTCCCAGTCATTATCGCATTCTTAGCTTACCCTTCAGGAGCACCTGAATTCACCCTGGTTTTTAGTGGGGTTCGTGTTACTCGATCTTTAGTTTTATATGTAGATCGTTGTTTGTCCTTTTGTACTTTATCTTTTGGCCATTGTGTTGTCTGTTCTCTTCGATTTACGGATACTGATTACCCCTTTAGTATCTTCTAACTCTTCTTCTAGCAACCAATTTTAATGTCGTGTACATCTTACAAATATAAACTTGCACAGTCACTTATACCACTTGAGGAAAATATCTTATAAATAAACGTTAGAGAATACCGTAGGGGCAATAAAATATTGATAATTCAGAGAAACTGGCAACATTGGTACACAAGACGAAGAAAACCAAAACCAAACCACAACACAATATGTGTTGGACACCACTATGTACAAACAAAGACACAACACAATATATGTTGGACACCACTATGTACAAACAAAGACACAACACAATATGTGTTAGACACCACTATGTACAAACAAAGACACAACACAATATGTGTTAGACACCACTATGTACAAACAAAGACACAACACAATATGTGTTAGACACCACTATGTACAAACAAAGACACAACACAATATGTGTTAGACACCACTATGTACAAACAAAGACACAACACAATATGTGTTAGACACCACTATGTACAAACAAAGACACAACACAATATATGTTGGACACCACTATGTACAAACAAAGACACAACACAATATATGTTGGACACCACTATGTACAAACAAAGACACAACACAATATGTGTTAGACACCACTATGTACAAACAAAGACACAACACAATATATGTTGGACACCACTATGTACAAACAAAGACACAACACAATATGTGTTAGACACCACTATGTACAAACAAAGACACAACACAATATGTGTTAGACACCACTATGTACAAACAAAGACACAACACAATATGTGTTAGACACCACTATGTACAAACAAAGACACAACACAATATATGTTGGACACCACTATGTACAAACAAAGACACAACACAATATATGTTGGACACCACTATGTACAAACAAAGACACAACACAATATGTGTTAGACACCACTATGTACAAACAAAGACACAACACAATATGTGTTAGACACCACTATGTACAAACAAAGACACAACACAATATGTGTTAGACACCACTATGTACAAACAAAGACACAACACAATATGTGTTAGACACCACTATGTACAAACAAAGACACAACACAATATGTGTTAGACACCACTATGTACAAACAAAGACACAACACAATATATGTTGGACACCACTATGTACAAACAAAGACACAACACAATATATGTTGGACACCACTATGTACAAACAAAGACACAACACAATATGTGTTAGACACCACTATGTACAAACAAAGACACAACACAATATATGTTGGACACCACTATGTACAAACAAAGACACAACACAATATGTGTTAGACACCACTATGTACAAACAAAGACACAACACAATATGTGTTAGACACCACTATGTACAAACAAAGACACAACACAATATGTGTTAGACACCACTATGTACAAACAAAGACACAACACAATATATGTTGGACACCACTATGTACAAACAAAGACACAACACAATATATGTTGGACACCACTATGTACAAACAAAGACACAACACAATATGTGTTAGACACCACTATGTACAAACAAAGACACAACACAATATGTGTTAGACACCACTATGTACAAACAAAGACACAACACAATATGTGTTAGACACCACTATGTACAAACAAAGACACAACACAATATATGTTGGACACCACTATGTACAAACAAAGACACAACACAATATATGTTGGACACCACTATGTACAAACAAAGACACAACACAATATGTGTTAGACACCACTATGTACAAACAAAGACACAACACAATATATGTTGGACACCACTATGTACAAACAAAGACACAACACAATATGTGTTAGACACCACTATGTACAAACAAAGACACAACACAATATGTGTTAGACACCACTATGTACAAACAAAGACACAACACAATATGTGTTAGACACCACTATGTACAAACAAAGACACAACACAATATATGTTGGACACCACTATGTACAAACAAAGACACAACACAATATATGTTGGACACCACTATGTACAAACAAAGACACAACACAATATGTGTTAGACACCACTATGTACAAACAAAGACACAACACAATATGTGTTAGACACCACTATGTACAAACAAAGACACAACACAATATGTGTTAGACACCACTATGTACAAACAAAGACACAACACAATATATGTTGGACACCACTATGTACAAACAAAGACACAACACAATATATGTTGGACACCACTATGTACAAACAAAGACACAACACAATATGTGTTAGACACCACTATGTACAAACAAAGACACAACACAATATATGTTGGACACCACTATGTACAAACAAAGACACAACACAATATGTGTTAGACACCACTATGTACAAACAAAGACACAACACAATATATGTTGGACACCACTATGTACAAACAAAGACACAACACAATATATGTTGGACACCACTATGTACAAACAAAGACACAACACAATATGTGTTAGACACCACTATGTACAAACAAAGACACAACACAATATATGTTGGACACCACTATGTACAAACAAAGACACAACACAATATATGTTGGACACCACTATGTACAAACAAAACACAACACAATATATGTTGGACACCACTATGTACAAACAAAGACACAACACAATATGTGTTAGACACCACTATGTACAAACAAAGACACAACACAATATATGTTGGACACCACTATGTACAAACAAAGACACAACACAATATATGTTGGACACCACTATGTACAAACAAAACACAACACAATATATGTTGGACACCACTATGTACAAACAAAGACACAACACAATATATGTTGGACACCACTATGTACAAACAAAGACACAACACAATATATGTTGGACACCACTATGTACAAACAAAGACACAACACAATATATGTTGGACACCACTATGTACAAACAAAACACAACACAATATATGTTGGACACCACTATGTACAAACAAAACACAACACAATATATGTTGGACACCACTATGTACAAACAAAACACAACACAATATATGTTAGACACCACTATGTACAAACAAAGACACAACACAATATGTGTTAGACACCACTATGTACAAACAAAGACACAACACAATATGTGTTAGACACCACTATGTACAAACAAAGACACAACACAATATGTGTTAGACACCACTATGTACAAACAAAGACACAACACAATATGTGTTAGACACCACTATGTACAAACAAAGACACAACACAATATATGTTGGACACCACTATGTACAAACAAAGACACAACACAATATATGTTGGACACCACTATGTACAAACAAAGACACAACACAATATATGTTGGACACCACTATGTACAAACAAAGACACAACACAATATATGTTGGACACCACTATGTACAAACAAAACACAACACAATATATGTTGGACACCACTATGTACAAACAAAACACAACACAATATATGTTGGACACCACTATGTACAAACAAAACACAACACAATATATGTTAGACACCACTATGTACAAACAAAGACACAACACAATATGTGTTAGACACCACTATGTACAAACAAAGACACAACACAATATGTGTTAGACACCACTATGTACAAACAAAGACACAACACAATATGTGTTAGACACCACTATGTACAAACAAAGACACAACACAATATGTGTTAGACACCACTATGTACAAACAAAGACACAACACAATATGTGTTAGACACCACTATGTACAAACAAAGACACAACACAATATGTGTTAGACACCACTATGTACAAACAAAGACACAACACAATATGTGTTAGACACCACTATGTACAAACAAAGACACAACACAATATGTGTTAGACACCACTATGTACAAACAAAGACACAACACAATATATGTTGGACACCACTATGTACAAACAAAGACACAACACAATATATGTTGGACACCACTATGTACAAACAAAACACAACACAATATATGTTGGACACCACTATGTACAAACAAAACACAACACAATATATGTTGGACACCACTATGTACAAACAAAACACAACACAATATATGTTAGACACCACTATGTACAAACAAAGACACAACACAATATGTGTTAGACACCACTATGTACAAACAAAGACACAACACAATATGTGTTAGACACCACTATGTACAAACAAAGACACAACACAATATGTGTTAGACACCACTATGTACAAACAAAGACACAACACAATATGTGTTAGACACCACTATGTACAAACAAAGACACAACACAATATGTGTTAGACACCACTATGTACAAACAAAGACACAACACAATATGTGTTAGACACCACTATGTACAAACAAAGACACAACACAATATGTGTTAGACACCACTATGTACAAACAAAGACACAACACAATATGTGTTAGACACCACTATGTACAAACAAAGACACAACACAATATGTGGTGGACATCACTATGTACAAACAAAGACACAACACAATATGTGTTAGACACCACTATGTACAAACAAAGACACAACACAATATGTGTTAGACACCACTATGTACAAACAAAGACACAACACAATATGTGTTAGACACCACTATGTACAAACAAAGACACAACACAATATGTGTTAGACACCACTATGTACAAACAAAGACACAACACAATATGTGTTAGACACCACTATGTACAAACAAAGACACAACACAATATGTGTTAGACACCACTATGTACAAACAAAGACACAACACAATATGTGTTAGACACCACTATGTACAAACAAAGACACAACACAATATGTGTTAGACACCACTATGTACAAACAAAGACACAACACAATATGTGGTGGACATCACTATGTACAAACAAAGACACAACACAATATGTGTTAGACACCACTATGTACAAACAAAGACACAACACAATATGTGTTAGACACCACTATGTACAAACAAAGACACAACACAATATGTGTTAGACACCACTATGTACAAACAAAGACACAACACAATATGTGTTAGACACCACTATGTACAAACAAAGACACAACACAATATGTGTTAGACACCACTATGTACAAACAAAGACACAACACAATATGTGGTGGACATCACTATGTACAAACAAAGACACAACACAATATGTGTTAGACACCACTATGTACAAACAAAGACACAACACAATATGTGTTAGACACCACTATGTACAAACAAAGACACAACACAATATATGTTGGACACCACTATGTACAAACAAACAAACACAAATAACGTAAATAAGACATGTGACCTACCTACAACCAACTGGAGGTAAAGGCGAACCAAACATCGTTTGTATGCGAAAATCGTAGCGGACATCACAACACGGAACTAAGAACGTAAAGACGCATAATAGGACAACATATTAATTATAAACTGCGGTATTGACAGTTTAGGATTACTCTAGCTGCAATAATGTAGCTCCTGTGACAAACTTGTGTCTCGGCAGAGTTACAACGCGGTCCCATTCGTCACAATGGAGCAAAAAAAGTTGCAGTTGAAACATAAAAACTCACTATTTACGCTTCAAACATTTCATTATAACTATTACTGATGATCCCAGTCCTTGTTAAATCGGTTTGGCTGAGAAATATATGCTTTTCAATGGTAGCAACAACCTTGTTCAAATTTATCGATCGTTTTCCATAACCGGAAACTACGGAAGGCGGAGCTTTTCTAAATATGGTATTTCTTACTACACGCATTCACACCTAAATCGCCAAATATGGTATCGACATCCAAATAGTGAGGCCGGAAATGACGAAATTCAAAATGTTCAGAGAGAAGTTTTTATTTTGTGGGAATTACATTCTAAAATACTGGTAGGTGATAAAAACTTGTTATAATAATGGACAAAAGGAAAGGTTATGTCTTATTATTGATAAATGCAGGCGTCAGAAGCCCTGTAAGCGAGCGCAAAAAATCTCGGCGGCTGCTCCATTACGTGTAATGGCATCCCGTTATAACCCTTGCGAGCATTTAGGGTTTTATTAGAACTAGGATTACCCTGGCTTATCTGTTAGGGAAGTGTTTGTATATGTTATAAGGAAGTATGGATTAGGTAAGTAAGAAATGAACATAATTTACCTTTTACAACAATAATTCAATTGAGGAAGTACAAAATATCTGATAGACACACAAGGTCATTTGACCTTGTTATATTCCAAAAACACAGTGACCTTTGTTACTGGTGTTATGGTGAACTTAATCTAGCTTCACGGTCGCCCCCATGACTTGGTTGACCGCTATGGAATATTTGTGTCACCCCCAGGTTTTAGTAGGATTCGTGTTACTCGATCTTTAATTTTATGTGTATGTTTTGTAGATCACTGTTTGTCCTTATTGTACTTTTTATTTAAGCTATTATGTTGTCTGTCCTGTGATTTAATGATTCTGATTAATGTATTTCAGTGTGTGGCGGTAATTGGCTGGATACCCCACAGTCATGGGTTGACGTTTTCGATTTCTTTTCCAATTTAAAAAATAAGATGTAAGTAAGAAACGATATGGATGTAAAAATATATGACAAGTTATCCATAACTGATATCGCCATGTATTAAGAAAGGATATGGATATATAAACAACCCAACTCTGACAGCCTTATAAGCTATTTTTGAAAGTAGTCAAGAAAACATTAATGTACATCGTCCAAATAAAGTTATGTAAAAACATAAAAATTACTAAGATAACTAATGAAGGCACAATTATCTGTCTGGATGCAAAATAAATAGATAAATGAATAAATAAATAAATAAATAAATAAATAAATAAATAAATAAATAAATAAATAAATAAATAAATAAATAAATAAATAAATAAATAAATAAATAAATAAATAAAAATGTTTAATATTTCGGGCTAGAGTTAGCATGCTAAATGAGGGGCCGTCGTGGCCGTGATCGTATGTTCGTTGGATTTACAACCACCTGTGCAATCAGTGTCTATCACCACTAACATTATGAGTTCGAACCCCGTTCATGGCGAGGTGTACTCGATACAACATTATGTGATAAAGTTTATCAGTGACTTGCGACAGGTCGGTAATTTTCTCTGGGTACTCCGGTTTCCTCCACCAATAAAACTGACCGCCACGATACAACTGAAATATTGTTGAAAATGGCGTTAAACACTATACAACCAAACCAACCATCAAACAATTGTCTCCAAGGCCTCAAGATAACCTTTAACTGGTACATTGAAGTGCATGAAATGTGTATTTCTATATTGAATAGCTTCAGTGGTTAGAAATAAACATTTAATACCAAACATTACAGGGGCCGTCGATCGTATGGTAGTTGGATTTACCTATCACCACTGATGTCATGAGTTCGAATCTCTATCAGGGCGAGGTGTACAACATTATGTGATAAAGTTTGTCAGTGACTTCCGACAGGTCGGTGGTTTTCTGAGGGTCCTCCGGTTTCCTCCACCAATAAAACTAACTGCCACGATGTATAGGAAATATTGTTGAAAGTGGCGTTAAACATCATCAAACAAAGAAACAAACAAACCAAGCATTAAACTTCAGAAGGTGCACGGTCACCAATATGACTTGGTTAAACATAACGGAATATCTGTGTCACAAATGACATCGGATACGTTTCGTTTGTGTAATCAAAATCCGGTTCTTTCCTCATTCATGACTTATCATCGGGTTTAAAACGAGAGTAGCACGACGGATGCAATGTGTGGAGCAGGAAGTGCTACCCTTCCGGACCACCTGAGTTCATCTCCTGTTTATAGTGGGGTTCGTGTTGCTCAATCTCTTTTCTGCCTAGTGTTTAGTAGATGATTGTTTGTTTTTTTCTTCTTTTTTTTGGTTCATTGTATTGTCTGTCTTTTTCGATTTACGACTTCTGATTAACCCTTTGTTATCTTCAAAATTTTCTGACATAGCAGAATAACTTTGTAAAATATGTTGTTTCAAAACTATGTTCCCTATGGACAATATTCATTGGTAGTATTAAACCATTATTTAAAATGGTGATTTTATGTGGCCAAATAATCATGTTATCCCTCGTATTTACATTTATACGAAGATAGAACAATGAACAGTTTTCATAATCTATTTGTTAGATAATCAAGAGTACATTGGGGTCAATGCACCAAGTGAAATCATGATTATGTACCAAGTAACTTATTTGTACTACATAGCATATATTATAGTGTGGTAGAAGGGGAACGAAATTTTTGACTTTAATATACCCACCGAACATATACCTAAATTATATATCATTGGAAAGAAGAATTCATACTCTATCCAGATTGTCGGGTCGTAAAAACGGGAACTGGTTGCATTTCCTTAAAAAGGGAGATAATCGTTATACCCAAAATTTTAAGAAAATATATGAGTTATAACTTTTGGGTTGCTCCCCTTGAATTCAGTTCCCACAAAGGGATGAAATTATCGTATTTGCAAAATTTGGTATACACTATTAAGTCTTTCATATAGACTAAGGTTTAGTTGTGAAAAAAATGTGTATTTTTGTAGGTTTTGATGACATAGTCAGTTTCCTTCACATTTGTAATGTCGCCAATATGGACCTGACCTTGACCTTTGTATGGAAACGTCTTGACCTGAATGTGCTTTAATTAGTTGATGATAACATTGATACTATTTTTTACAACGAAATTTAACTTCTATTTCACAAATTAAAAATTCTCTGGCGTATAGAAAAAGGGGGGTGGGGATGGGTGGGCGTCCTTCACTAGTACATAAACATCATTGTTCTTGTTCCTGTCACTGATATGACTATCTGATATTCTTAATCAATGTTTTTGCTCCGCGTTCGTTACAACGAATGCTGTATAACCTAAAGAGGTCATAAAACACCAAAATAAGCATATAAGTCGATAGCAACACATTTATATTAGTCAGTATAAATAGGACTATCCTGGTTCAAATCAAATGACAGAACAACATCGCTATCTAACTACAAAATGACTATTGTGGATTTGTCACGACATTAAATGGCAGATAATTTTGTCCACAACAACAAAGCCTTGTAAAAATCTACTAAATTTCAGACATCATGACCATCGTCTTACAGTAAGGTAACATTCTTTGTTATGGCATTTTTACATATGTCGCTACCATAACAGGGACAAAGATCTGTGCACGACAGAATCTGTTCAAAACAAACACAGCTACTGGAACAAATTGATTTGCCTTTGCAACTGCACACGAGATCCTGCAGGAAGTGTGATGACATTTGTCCCAGGAAGAAGACAGGTACCAGACCACCCTTGATTTCCCATCCGAACATTAAAGGAGACTAAACAGGGGACTGCGCTTTTTGTGAGGATTTCCAGATATAGGTCTGCACAGATGATCTTAGTACATGCTGATGGAATGTCGCTTCGCATGGTGGTAACTTGGCCAGGCTTGCTTCTTTGTTTTGTTGCAAGTCGAACTCTGAATTTATTGAGATTATAGTAATCTGCTCGTAGTTTGGCTTTTTGGATAGTCTTCAACTGTGATTTTCAGCTTCTCAATATCACGTCTTAAGTTACCTACAGCAGAGTGTAAAATTTGTTCATCAGAAATACCTTCAACATCAACTTGAAAATCATTTTCCAACTCAGAGGCTTTAAATTTGGACTTGTATTTATAGCATCGCCTAAGGAAAGCTTGTCACTGAAGACAAGATTTGACACTCCTTGGCCACGCTGAGTATGTATAACTATAGAACCAGTATAATGTTTAACTAGCCTGTCTTGTAACTTGGCAGATGAGTAGGTACCGGTGTCTGCGGGTAGATATCCTTTGTATTTTTCAAGTAATTGTGTCATCCGAAAAACCTTTTTGTGAACGACTAAATCATCGTTGATTTCATGAATTAAATTCTGGAAGGCGATTTCGTTACTAGAAAGATCATAATCCTGTTTCTGTTCGTTTTTCGGGGAACTCTTTTAACAGATATTTAGTCATGCACCCGTTGTGATAAACTCCTTTCAGAATAAAATCGTCACAATTCAACACGCGAACCAGTCTTATCATCATTTTGACTCAATGCGCACTCCATCAACTTGTTCACACGCTCACTGGATGCAATTTTATGTACTTTAAAATCTTTCTTGAATGTTTTATTTTAACAAATGAAACAAAAATCCCACTGAATGGGTTCGTACTGGGAGCGTGTTACAACACTTGTTTGTGACATAGTTGAAACTTGTTCACTGAGTACTTGTAAAACTTTATCTGATCTGTTTTGAAAACACTGCAGTTTTGTTTACTTGTATATTTTCTATAGCAATTACGGTGGTAAACAACTTTAATTTTACGTGATATAAAATTGTCCAGTGTGGACATTTCCTGCAAAATAAGAGAATACACCTCATCTCTTTTAACTTCCATCGATCTTACAAAACTATCTTTGCCTACATCTCGCATACAACTCACAGGTTCTGCATTGGAACATTGACATATAATGCATTGCTCCCACTTCAACGCTTCTTTTCTCCTTTTTGGACTAGAAGGAGAAAGTTTCAAAGGACTACCGAACGATGCCATCATACGGAATATGAACGTGTCTGTCCGATTAAATTCTGGTACTACAATAACCTAATTACTAATCAACAAAATACACTAATTATCGACAAACAAACGACAAAAACAACGCCAAATGAAGTCTGAAAACCTCAGTAAACATTGTGCGAAAAGCCGAACACTTAACAATGAAATAAATCAGAAACTAAGCCATTTCATTTAAAGAAGACAACGTGCTATTTAATGACTCGAAGATCAGTCGAACTATATTTATAGAATCGGAAACGGCGTATCAAATTTCCGCGTATAAAAGGAATTAAATGAGAGAGGAAACAAACAAAAAATAGCATTTTTCTGCGTATCTGCAAGTATCCATGATATGAAATTTGGCATGCATTTTTGGACTAATGTAACGTTACTTTATCAATACTAAAAATGTACGGAAAATACAAAATAAATTTGCTGAAAGAGAAAACTTGTCTTATTTTCCACCAAAATAAGGGGTATTTTGAGAGGCTAGTTATATTAAATCAGACGAGAATTAACTGTTCTTTTTCATCTATTGATACAATTAAATGTCAGTTTAATTGAGTAATATATCTTTTTTATCGATAAACGATCACGTGTTATAGATATGAAATTTTATTTTCACCTGGTCAACTATGTATCAGTTGGGTACCTTCAGAAAACCAAAATTTCCAAGAAAAGTTGTCTTACGATTTTTTTACGACCCACTTAATTTGAAAATATAGACATTTTTCTATCGAATGAGCATAGTTTTATCCGAATTCATGCATCTTTTCAGTCATCATCTACGCTACTATTATGGTTAACACCGTTTCGTCCGAACCATGCATGTAAATTTGTGCTTTGTTACAAATGAAATTTCAACTTCTGACGAGATTCTTATTTGTAATCCTGAACCGAGGGCTCATGTTAAGTAAAGAATACCACATAATCTGGTTTGTTTCCTGAACCGAGGGCTCATGTTAAGTAAAGAATACCACATAATCTGGTTTGTAATCGTGAACCGAGGGCCCATGTTAAGTAAATAATACCACATAATCTGGTTTTGTAATCCTGAACTGAGGGCTCATGTTAAGTAAAGAATACCACATAATCTGGTTTGTAATCCTGAACCGAGGGCTCATGTTAAGTAAAGAATACCACAGAATCTGGTTTGTTTCCTGAACCGAGGGCTCATGTTAAGTAAACAATACCACAGCATCAGGTTTGTTGCACTATGCAATACATTTTTTTTACTATTTAAGAGTATACTAGCATTTACACTATTTTCGTCAGATAATCACCGATCATTGGCAAAAATGAAATGAGCTTGACATTTCAACTCACGATATAGTCTCACATGCACCACTGTTACGCCATAATACCCTAGCATAATGTAAATTAAACTAAAACAAACACAATCTTGTTGAATAAAAACGTAGTTATCGAATGTTGTGCACACGGCACGTTTCTGGAATAATCTTCATCATGTAAGCTTAATGTCAAAAGATTGGAAAGCCAAATAATTTAATTATCTTGAAGCTAGAACGTCAAATGGCCTAAGTAGGTTAGCCTAAATCAACTCATTAATACTTCATATAATTACTCAAATTGTGCTTATAGTCAGATTGTTATTTTCAAAAAAGAAAGTTAAGTCGTGACGACCCACAGTTTTGTATCTTCATAGAGACGAAATATATTTATATTAATGTAGCTGTTTCTTCAGACGATTTACTCTCACTGTCTTTTCTATAGCACCTGTAGAGTCGACCGAGTTAGGACTTTCTAAATCTTTCGTCACACTCCTTTCGTCCATTTTCGTTTGTTCATTGATTGGATTACGACAACACGTGACTGTAAACAGCATCTTAAGTTTATGTCGGAATCGATTGTCGTAAAATGCATATATAAAAGGATTTGCCACGTGATTGAATGCATACGATCGCTCAAAAACTTTAAGTACAGCAAATTCGGCCACGTTTAGTTCCTTTTGATCAATTTCACCAGCCACAACTTTAAGAACAAACAGAGGAACATAGCTTAAGGCAAAGACAGCACTAACAGTAACTGCAATTTTCGTGATCTTGCTGGAAATTTCCTCTGACTTTGTTGACTTATACACGGCACCTTCTTTCGTTTTACGTTGCAAGTACAACCGTCGACCAATCAGAATGTAGAGAATAAATAATATCAAGGTATATGACACGAAAAGACATATGAGGAATCCATTATATATTCCTTCGTAAATAGAACTATGAAATGACACAGCACATACATATCCTGTTATATTATTTCCCAAGTTTTCGTGGTCAAGCGGCTGTAAAATGCCTTGTGGAATATCTAACACCACTGCCAGTAAGAACCCACCAAACATCCGGTACATCACATTGAGTGCTGTTATTTGTTTTTTCAGTGGCATACACACTTGTCTAAATCTATGTATAGCTAGTGTTACCAACAGGTGCGAGGAACACATAACAAAGAAGATTATAATAGTTGTAAACATTTTACACACCCATAACTCCGTGAACGTGTAGTAACGGATTAATCTCCCAATATTGAACAGGAATGTTAATGTACAAAACACAAAATCTACCAACGCAAGATTCCATATAATTGTTCTGTAAACAGATTTAGAATATTTTTGTCTATAGATGATGAGAACTGTCAAATTTCCAGGAATTCCGATAACCATTAATATAGATAAATAGACAATAGGTACAACGAGTTTTCTAATTTCCCGATCGTTGAGTTCCTGTAGTGTTAAATTATCTACAGTATTGTTTGCCATTCCTGCAATCTGATGTTAATCACAAATTTAAATATTGTCTTCCAGCATAGGTTTGAATATACAATATTTATTTATAATTTTCAAGACTTTATCACAAAAAGCACCCGGATATTTTTAACATAACACAAAGATAATACAACAAATATTATTTGCTGATGTTAATAAAAATATTTATCCTGCAATCAGTACATTTGCTGTACAAATATACCACAGGAATAAATTGTTGCTTTATTCGTAGCCTACGAATAAACTTTTGAAGCCTACGAATAAACTTTTAAACCTACGAATAAACTTTTAAGCCCCGCCCATAGATTCCGGAACTACTTTTTTGTGTTTTTGCTCTCCTGTGAAGGAGTTAAAATATTAACCGTAACCAATGTCAATAATCGACGTCGTCTTTTTCTAATAAATGTTTTCGTTCTCACTATTTGTAAATTTACAAACCGACAAAATGAAACTAATAATTTTAAAATTTCATATTTTTTATACATATTTTACGATAAAAAAAATCCTAGAAGTCAATAAAAAACAAAACAAAAATCTTAAACAAATCTGAATCATTTATAACTTGACATGGAAGCTTTGAAAACAAAACAAAAGCAACTAAAACTACAGGACAAAGGGAATAGACCAAAGAGGGCATGCCCTCCAACAGATGAGGAAATTAACATCCTTTATAACAGAAACGTTCTGGGCAGTCACACACCACTACTAAACACACTTATATGGTTAAATAACTCAGTACAGTTTGAACATCAAACTCTAAGATTACTACATATATTTTATTATAAAATTTCTTCATATTAAATGTTCAATTAATTCACATCAATTACTTCAACATATCAGATAGTAGGTTTCTTCAAGGTGAAAATAACACATATTCCTGCTATTGCATCAAGTCACTTTAAAATTATAGATAATTTTTTATATTCTGAATTCTTTATGACACCACAAAATATCTATATAATTTGTTTTAACCATTTGGAATAATTGTATTCAGTCACTTCCTCCAATCATTTTGCATCTTTTTTTAAAACATTTTTTTCTTTTGCAAAATTCCAACAAAGTTGTATGATTTGTCAGTTGAAACTAGTGTTTTATCTGCTGGAATTCTACTCACTGTTGATCAGGATTACAGTACATTTTTTATTTTGTGCAATTCCATTTGAAACTGATTCACATACCCCTGGCCTGTATGCAACAACTGAGTGATAGTTCTTGAAAAATGTCCTTTGTTTAATCAGATCTTTATAAAACGTTCATAGGTTTTTATGCAATTATTTCTTTCATATATATAGTCTTTGCACTTATTTAAAATATCACATGTACATTGTACACTGTTAAACCATTAATCCAGCCATTCATCTGAAAGACATTAATATAGCATTGATTATAATTAAAATACATGTTATTATATATTTACTAATAAAATAACAAGAAAAAAGGAACAAAATGCAGACTAAATTAGCAATGTTTGAATATTTGAAACTTCAAGCTTTCATAATGCATTTTTGTATGATCCGACTCAGAAAATATATTCGCACATTAGTCATTACTCGCAACAGCCAACATTATCATGTAAATATTGTTCATTCCAGAAAAATATATCCTTCACTCTAATATTTTTCTGGTCACAACACTTATGCATTAAACCTATGTCCATAATATTCTTGGTTCCTTAGTGACATCGCATTATGTAATTTACCAATCAATGGATTATGGTTTAATAATAGCAAATTTGATATGAAGAAAATAGTTGGTGGGGATTCTACATACATGTAGACTTCAATGCATATTAATTCATTTGATTATGATATACAAACAGAAGTTAAATATAGTAATTAAGATCATATCTGGTGCTTGTTGACACTAAATCAGATCTCTATTTTGATTTTCTCCAATTTACCGTGTATATATGAAAGTTTTATTTTATTCTATAAAAATAAATTCCAATTTTCCATTGAAACCTATGTAAAGTCCAGAGGATTGGTATTAGCTTCTCCTCCTTTATATACTTGCATTGTCGCAAAATACATAATTTATTTGTACGAGCTTTAGAAACAGGTAGAAAAGTACATGAAAGAAAACTTTCCAGTCTCATGAAAAAAATGAAGGATAGTTGCAAATTAGACATTAATCAATCAGTGCCAGAAAATATCTTATCCCGTCCAGAAGTTAAGAGAAAACAATGTGGAGGGGATAGATATTATGCAAATATCAGGGCATAAAAATGTGGCATTTATTAATAATTACTCAACATTGAGTGAGGAAAGACACAAGAAAATATCAAACATCCTCAGCAACACTGAAAGTGAAACTAACAGAAATGCTTTTCAGCAAGCATACCTCGTAAAACCTCCACAAATTCTACAGCCAGTAGCACTTCTGATGTTTCGTGTCGAAGCAATCCCGATGTTTCTTCTTACAGTTCCAATACAAATATGTCAAGTCAAATTAGTTCTATGTTTTACGGCGTGGTCATCCATAACAAATGGTGAATGTGTACACAATTTTCACAAATGACTAAATATCCCAATAACTGAGCATTTGAGTGTTTGACATCGTTATTAAATACATTTATCCTGCAATCAGTACATTTGCTGTACAAATATACCATACGAATAAATTTTTGCTTTATTCGTAGCCTACGAATAAACTTTTGAAGCCTACGAATAAACTTTTAAACCTACGAATAAACTTTTAAGTCCCGCCCATAGATTCCGGAACTACTTTTTTGTGTTTTTGCTCTCCTGTGAAGGAGTTAAAATATTAACCGTAACCAATGTCAATAATCGACGTCGTCTTTTTCTAATAAATGTTTTCGTTCTCACTATTTGTAAATTTACAAACCGACAAAATGAAACTAATAATTTTAAAATTTCATATTTTTTATACATATTTTACGATAAAAAAAAATCCTAGAAGTCAATAAAAAACAAAACAAAAATCTTAAACAAATCCGAATCATTTATAACTTGACAGGGAAGCTATGAAAACAAAACAAAAGCAACTAAAACTACAGGACAAAGGGAATAAACCAACAGATGAGGAAATTAACATCCTTTATAACAGAAACGTTCTGGGCAGTCACACACCACAATCTTTACTAAACACACTTATATGGTTAAATAACTCAGTACAGTTTGAACATCAAACTCTAAGATTACTACATATATTTTATTATAAAATTTCTTCATATTAAATGTTCAATTAATTCACATCAATTACTTCAACATATCAGATAGTAGATTTCTTCAAGGTGAAAAGAACACGTATTCCTGCTATTGCATCAAGTCACTTTAAAATTATAGATAATTTTTTATATTCTGAATTCTTTATGACACCACAAAATATCTATATAATTTGTTTTAACCATTTGGAATAATTGTATTCAGTCACTTCCTCCAATCATTTTGCATCTTTTTTTAAAACATTTTTTTCTTTTGTAAAATTCCAACAAAGTTGTATGATTTGTCAGTTGAAACTAGTGTTTTATCTGCTGGAATTCTACTCACTGTTGATCAGGATTACAGTACATTTTTTATTTTGTGCAATTCCATTTGAAACTGATTCACATACCCCTGGCCTGTATGCAACAACTGAGTGATAGTTCTTGAAAAATGTCCTTTGTTTAATCAGATCTTTATAAAACGTTCATAGGTTTTTATGCAATTATTTCTTTCATATATATAGTCTTTGCACTTATTTCAAACATCACATGTACATTGTACACTGTTAGACCATTAATCCAGCCATTCATCTGAAAGACATTAATATAGCATTGATTATAATTAAAATACATGTTATTATATATTTACTAATAAAATAACAAGAAAAAAGGAACAAAATGCAGACTAAATTAGCAATGTTTGAATATTTGAAACTTCAAGCTTTCATAATGCATTTTTGTATGATCCGACTCAGAAAATATATTCGCACATTAGTCATTACTCGCAACAGCCAACATTATCATGTAAATATTGTTCATTCCAGAAAAATATATCCTTCACTCTAATATTTTTCTGGTCACAACACTTATGCAATAAACCTATGTCCATAATATTCTTGGTTCCTTAGTGACATCGCATTATGTAATTTACCAATCAATGGATTATGGTTTAATAATATCAAATTTGATATGAAGAAAATAGTTGGTGGGGATTCTACATACATGTAGACTTCAATGCATATTAATTCATTTGATTATGATACAAACAGAAGTTAAATATAGTAATTAAAATCATATCTGGTGCTTGTTGACACTAAATCAGATCTCTATTTTGATTTTCTTCAATTTACCGTGTATATATGAAAGTTTTATTTTATTCTATAAAAATAAATTCCAATTTTCCATTGAAACCTATGTAAAGTCCAGAAGATTGGTATTAGCTTCTTCTCCTTTATATACTTGCATTGTCGCAAAATACATAATTTATTTGTACGAGCTTTAGAAACAGGTAGAAAAGTGCATGAAAGAAAACTTTCCAGTCTCATGAAAAAAATTAAGGAAAGTTGCAAATTAGACATTAATCAATCAGTGCCAGAAAATATCTTATCCCATCCAGAAGTTAAGAGAAAACAATGTGGAGGGGATCTATAGATATTATGCAAATATAAGGGCATAAAAATGTGGCATTTATTAATAATTACTCAACATTGAGTGAGGAAAGACACAAGAAAATATCAAATATCCTCAGCAACACTGAAAGTGAAACTAACAGAAATGCTTTTCAGCAAACTTACCTCGTAAAACCTCCACAAATTCTACAGCCAGTAGCGCTTCTGATGTTTCGTGTCGAAGCAATCCCGATGTTCCTTCTTACAGTTCCAATACAAATATGTCAAGTCAAATTAGTTCTATGTTTTACGGCGTGGTCATCCATAACAAATGGTGAATGTGTACACAATTTTCACAAATGACTTATATCCCAATAACTGAGCATTTGAGTGTTTGACATCGTTGTTAAATACATTTCCGTGAATCAGTTCAGTTTGTTGAGATAAATGATTAATCTTTCTGTTTTCTCTACTCTACCTAGTTTACTTAAAACATGCTCGAATCGTCGATACATGTATGTGTGTGTTGCTTTCACATGTTTACAAACTGTGTGGGTCATACTTAAATACGCCTGCAGTAGTAACCAGGTAAATATATACGCCTGTGTGTCATACAAAGGTGGACGCCTGCAACTATATGGTTCTTTTTTATTTAATTTTTTTTAATATAAACTAGTAAAAGGAATATATCGGATGTTTATTATTTGATATAAAAAAAATAAAAATAAAAGTGAACCATATAGTTGCAGGCGTATACCTTTTCACACAGGCGTATATATTTACCTGGTTACTACTGCAGGCGTATTTAAGTATGACCGCATGTGACGTATGATCAATAAATTAATGTGTTTTCATATCTATGAAAAACATATTGAATATATATATTTCAGGTTCTAAACTATCAATTTTCTATATAGATTTTCATCTTAATCAATAAATCTTCATTTAAATAAAGTTATTTCACTTCCTTTTGAGAACTATTTGTTCGCGAATTTTTGTCGGCCAAAAAAATCTGGTATTTTATTACGCCAAATAGTGAGGATTCCGTTGCATTAAAAAATGCATTTTTACGAGATAAGATTATTTTTTAGGACATCGTGGATTGCAGGATAAATACAATATTGGTCTGTTGACGGTAAATATAGAATTTATTTGACTCGGCGCGAAACGGGGAGAAAGACTCGCTAAAAGCTCGTCTTTCACCCCGTTTCTCAGCCTTGTCAAATAAATTCTATATTTACCGTCAACAGACCAATATTGTATATATCTATGTTCTTGTCACATAATATAGGCATGCACGAGATAACCAGATAAACGAATAAACAAACGATAAGTATGATCCGAATGGAATGTCTCAATAAGTGTGATCCGTATGGAATGTTCTGGTACAATGTACATATGATATTGTATCACATGGTAGAATTAATAGTAAATACTTTATTCCTAGTTGAATATCCACAATTCAAAGTAAGTAAACAATCCACTCCATCCACCTGTATTCTGGTGTGGAATATCCGAAAAATCGTGGTCAGCAAAATCATTTCTTAAATAATACGTTGTAAATAAATAATATTCGCCGTGCACATTTCAGAATTCACAGTTTATTTCTGTACATGAAAAGCACTGGTGAACGTTGATAGAGCGTTTTCGATTATAAGAGAAAAACCTTTGAGATCTTTTTTTCATAAAGAGCTGTGATCTAGTTCGTCCATGCGATAGCGAGAGTTGACTCCTTGTTAGTTGTCAGTGTCAAAAGATAAACTGACTTACGATTTAATCAATGCACAAATTGATAAACTTCAATTTGATCATTATCGATAAGAAAAGTCAATACAGGTTTGGCAATAACTAGATAAAGTAGCATGAAGGAAATATATTTAATATCAATTTTTGTTGCAGTTTTTCGTTTTTTTCGTCTGTCATTTGTTTGCAGCTAAGCTTTAAATATTGAAAAGTAAGTGTATTACAACGTGCATAGGTTGAAAATTGACATATACTCGCTGTATTTCGTCTCCCAGCTAATTAAGGTTTATGGTTCAGGGTTATGGTGTTTAACGCCACTTTCAACAATATTTCAGTTATATCGCGTGAGTGAGTTTTATTGGTGGAGGAAACTGGAGTACCTGGTGAGCCCACCGACCTGTCGCAAGTCACTGACAACTTTTATCACATAATGTTGTATCGAGTACACCTCGCTATGAATGGGAGTCGAACTCACTACTTTAGTGGTGATAGGCACTGATTGCATAGGAACTTGTAAATCCAACTACCATACAATCACGGCCACGACGGCCCCACCCAGCTAATAAATAACATGAGTTCTGACCAAAATATATACGTATGACTTTATATGCACGAACATGTTAGATATCAATTTCCTTAATGCTGAGTTCTTAGCGGAGAAGTAGCAAATGCCGAATTGCTGTCTTTAATCTGACCTAATCGGGACCCGAACCCACTCGAGGCGCACACGATAACCATTATGCAAAGTATGAAAAAGTTTAGGTCTATTTCGTAATGAATAACAATTACATTTGCTCTATATTAATATTAACTCTGCAAACAAGTGCTAAATAGAAAGTGCTGAGGAAAGTGTTTTTTTGTACTCTTGATCTTTATAATCGGAAAAAACACAAATTGTTTACTTTCATTGTTTGTATTAATTATGTGTAACGTATAATAAAACAAAACACTCTTAGCTAAATATATTTATATCATGCCCGTATGTAGCAAAAACGAAAATTTTGCGAGATATCTTATGGAGTGGTTGAAATTACCCACATTCATAAATAAACGTAAGAGAACACCGAAGGGGCAATTAAGAATGGATAATTCAGAGAAACTTGCAACATTGAGTACACAAGACACAGGACAAAGACAAACAAAACCACATCACTATACACAAATGCTCTCTTTTGACAATAGTGTTCTGAAAATGTATCTGTTGAATACACAAATAAACTTCCATATGGATTCATTTAATTATTTCCTTCATAAGACGATTTGTCGGAAGTATATGATAAAAAGATGAATACATGACATTTTCCATATCATCTCTGCTATCATCCCTCCACCCATATAAGCCATCGACTGTGTCTCGGGTTCATATGGGGGTCTCGGGATGATACCCGGGCTGATATGGAAAATGTCATGTATTAATCTCTATGTATGAAACAACGCCCTGGTACGTGATACGGTCACTATACCCTGTATACATTTGTATGAAACAACACCATGGTACGTGATATGGTCACTATACCCTGTATATAGTTGTATGAAACAACACCATGAAAGGTCAAGTAGCCTGTATACGGTCACCAGCCTGTATAAGAGTGGTGTTTTCGTCTTCCAACCGTCGTTTCCTATGATGGTTTTTATTTTTGATCATATTATTTGATATTGAGCGTACCTGATGAAGACTATTCAAGAAAAGCGTCATGCGCACTGAATGTGATAACTACACTTTTATTATTATAATGTTATAATTACACGTTCTTCAAAGCAAAATTACGCATACAGTTTTAAGCGGTAATTTACGACAAAATAATCAACCACAACCATATCATTATATACAGAATGTTTTAACACCTTTTTAATGATAGATAACGACCGACTTGATATATAAACTATCTTATATTTGAATATAAATAACATATTAAGAATTTGATGCAAATAAGGAAGTAAAATAAACAAAATGTTAGCCATGTTAGATAACATGAAATACCTTTCTTCTATATGTGGTTGTGACGGATGACATTTAACTACTTTAACAACAACACACTGCATTTCATAGTGAATCCTCCGTAACACATTTTATAATGCAAACGGAGGTTAATGTTTTGTTTTTTTACCGAATCTCACAAATTCAAAACTATATTAGATAACACCAAATTATTTCCACTAGACATGATTTTTGACGTATGAATTTAACCACTTAAAACTGCACAATACATTACATATTGAAACATAAATCACATATATTATAATGCAAACGGACTTTACCTTGATTTTTACATGAGTTCACTCCCGGTTTCAGTGTGGTTCGTGTTACTCGAACTTTAGTTTCCTGTGTAGTGTTTTATTGGTCCTTGTTTGTCCTTTTGTCCCTTTTCTTTTGGTCATTGTGTTATCTGTCCTTCTTCGATTTACGGATTCTGATTACCCTTTTGGTATCTTCAAATTAAAAATATTAACCATATAAAATAAAACCAAATTATTTCCACTAGACGTGACTGTGACGTGTGAATTTAACGACATGAAATACACCCCAATGCATTACGTCACACATATTATAAAGGTAACGGAGGTTATTTATTTTAGCGAAATCTAACAAATTCAAAATTTCTAATCATATTATATAACACTGAATACCTTCTACTAGAAATGGACGAACGATCTTAACGACTGGAAAAACAACATAATACAGTAATACATGCGTTACACATATTATAATGCAAACGGAAGTTAACTTTATTTTTTATTTACAAAATATAATGCATTCAAAATATTAACCATATTAAATAACACTAAATACCATCTACCAGATATTGTGGTGATGGATGAATTTAACCACATGAACAACAACCAAGGCATTACATGTTGAAACATACGTCACATATATAATAATGCAAACGGAGGTTAACTTGATTTTTAAGAAATCTAGCAAATCAAAAATGTTAGTTATATTAAATAACACCAAAGTCTTACACATAGACGTGATTGTGACGTATGGATTTAACCACATGAAAAAACAACCCATTGCATTACATAGTGAATCCTACGTCACACATATTATAAAGCAAACGGAGGTTAACTTACTATTTTTTGTACGAAACCTAACAATTCTAAGATTTGATTAAGATAATAAAACACGTAGATATTTAATGTAGTTCGTACAACATGTTTCTGAAATAATCTTCATTAGGTTCTCTCTTCATTAGGTCCTCTCTTCATTCGGTTCTCTCTTCATTCGGTTCTCTCTTGACCACATGATTGGAAAGCCATATACTGTGATATTATTATTAATCGTGAGATTCTAATTTTCGCTGATTTCGTGGTCCACTTAAACCACGAAAAATAAATAAACATCCAACGAAATGCAATTTTTTTCATTGATTGTTGCCTGTAATGTTCAAAACCACGAATTCAAGATCCCATGAATCAATGCATTTTTTTTAGAAACCACGAAATTAGGTGCAAACGTATAAAAGTACTTTCACAGAAATTTAACATTTTGAGGAGCAAGAAAACATGTCCTGGAATTATTTTGTCTTCTATCGATTATAAATTTAATGCTTTGTCGTGAATGATGATTTGTAATATAAAGATATTTAGACGTTATTACAAGAAAATAATAAATCAATTAAGAAAGACAAACAATCATCAACGTGAACAAATACAGAAAACTACAGATGAGCAACACGAACCCATAAACAAAATCCAAGGTTGGTGAAATCATTCTGAATGGGTGGCAGTGTCAACTCCACATATGACACGGACGTATTACTTATGGTAATGATAAAAGATGAGTAAATGTCATAAGTGAGGTGAAGAATTAATGACAGTGCAAGCGGATCCCGATTCATCTATGAGATAGCAAACACGGTTTTGTTTTCAAAGATACGACGAGACGAGTCTTTGAAAATTCTTGACTTGAGATAAACAAATCTATATTGATTGATTAAATGTTGATTGCATAACGTCGATGGGCCGTATTGGTCGTGATCCTATGACAGATGGATTTATATCTCTCTATGCAATCAGTGCCTATCACAATTAACGCTATGTGTTCTAATTCCACTCATGACGATGTGAACTCGATACATTATTACGTGATAAAGTTTGTCAGGTCGGTGGTTTTCTCCGGGTACGCATGTTTCCTCCACCAATAAATCTGACTGCCACGAGATAATTATTGAGATAAGGTGAAGGATGTTGACGTATGTACATACTAAAACTTCGATAAATAGTGGTAATATAATAAGGATGTAAACTTATTGTCTTCATGAGTATAGCTGAAATAAAAACGTCGATATTTAATACTGAATGCACGACGCGTTGCTGGAATTACCCTTTTTCAGGTACTCTCATATTCATAAGATTGTTTCTTATTGAACAATAAAATATGTTTAAAGTAAAAAAAAAATAAATAAGATTGGAAAACAAAATAATTTAAATTTTTTTTGGGAGCACGTGAACCACAGAACCGAATGAAGATTTACTTTAACTTTGATAAATGTCAATGATTTCACCTCCAGGTTTTAGTGTGGTTCGTGTTACTCAATCTTTAGTTTTATATGTATGTTTTATAGATCGTTGTTTGTCCTTTTGTACTTTTTCTCTTGGCCATTGCGTTGTCTGTTCTTCTTCGATATAGGCATTCTGATTACCCCTTCGGTATCTTCAAACTCTTCTTCAAACATAAACATATGTACTGTGCACATGATATCCCCCGGGACTAATAATGTACAATTAGACGTGATATAAATAACCACTTAAATGTCTAATTTAACTATCCTGACTTGTGTCTGGAATTAACCTAATCAGGAACGTCCATAGTCAAAAGTTTGGAAATACAAAGAAGTTGTATGTCTTTTAGAGCAAGAAAATCAAAGAACCTTAACAGAATGTCCAAATAAGGCAACCTATGCCTGGGGGAGATGAATCTTATTTTTGTTTATGCATACAATTGGTAACAACTTTAAATTTCTAATAATGAGTATTTCTTATAAATCATGTCAATGCTGAAAATGATGATGTGGAATGAATAGTTAACCACCAGCATTATCATCACAGTTATTGGTTTGGTTTGTTTTGGCTTTATGACGTTTAACGCCACTTTCAACAATATTTCAGTTACATCGTTGAGGTCAGTTTTATTTTTTTTAACAACAATATATTGTTATTCAAAATGCTTGTTACATTCTTACTTCAAAAGCCCAAGCTACTTATGAAGTATTTCATATTAATATTTTCTTATATAATTAAACTACTTTCAAATAATATAATATAACTGATAAGTATCAGACTTTAATTAAATATACATATACATACGCACCTACATCTACACACATACATCTATGCATATACACACATACATCTATGCATATACACACATACATATGCATGCATACATATACATACATATACATATATACAATGCATACATATTTACATTTCAATATTTTCCCTTATTTTTGCTAACAGTTTACTATTTTGGAGTTTTTGCACCTGGCTTATTCTCGTAATATATTCTCTCACAAATAAAGAATATATGTTTACTTGTTTGGTCTTTTGTTCAGATACATAATATGCTTTGTATATAGAAAATCCTAAAATTGTTAAAAAATAGTTGAAATCAAAATAATCTTTATCAAATATCTTATACCCAAAAACAATATGTTTTAATGTGACAAAATTTTCTATATTAGATTTTTTCAATATTTGTTGTATTTTCACCCAAAATTCTTTCAGATAGGGACAAGACATAAAGTAATGTAGATAGTCTTCATCTTGACCACAGAAATTACATTGGCTATTAATAGCAATTCTCCATTTCATTAATAGTTTCTTTGTAGGAATTATATATTGCAATAATTTCCATCTGAATATTTTTAGCTTATTTTCTTCTAAATAATGAAAAATGAAAGAGTAAAGCTGACTCATGTTTGGTTTTTCATTTATAGACAAGTACCTTAACCATGTATTTATACCTATTGGTTTCAAAAATTTTACATTTATATATTCATTATAAAAATATTTGTTGGACAGTTGTGACGGGTCTATACATTTTCCATTTACTATAAACTTATCTTTTTGAAAATTTACAACAATTTTAATAGAGTTTTCAGCCTGTAATGTATGATGCCATTCAGTAGGTATCGCTTTTTTTAGGCAGATAAATTCAGATATCCAATTATTCTTGTATTTTAATTTATCTAAAATTAAATTCTGACTTATTTCCCCGTTTTCTTTAAAAATATCATTGATATAAATTAAATCACTATTTATCCAATTATCAAACATTAAACTTTTATTTTTAAACATTATAAATTTATTTCCCCATATAAGCTGTTTTCTAATCTCTGCAAAATGTGATAGCGTTTTTGTTTGACCCCCACCCATTTTTATCCAGGTTTGCAATATTTCTTTATAAAAATCAGGAATATATCTTAAATAATCTTTAATTTTTTTGTATTCGATATTCATTGAAAATATCAACCAATTCTTACCAAATTGTCTAAAGTATTTATATGGTATCAATTTCCAATTGTCCATTTCTCCACTAACAAATCTACTTACCCATGATGCTGTCAGTGATGCAAAGTAACTTCCTATGTCTATCATATTTAAACCCCCCATTTCAAAATTACCTATGATAGTGTTTCTTTTAACTTTGTCTGGTTTACCATCCCATATGAATTTGAAACATTTACTTTCAATTTCTTTTCTATATTTGTCTGGCACGACACATGCACTAGCAACAAAAGTAAATATAGGTATGACTAACGCTTTAATAATCATAATTTTCCCAAGAATAGTTAAATTTCGTTTTCCCCAAGAGAAGAATAAAGTATTCATTTTATCTATTTTATTTTCCCAGTTTAACACTCTTCTTTATTGTTACCAAAATATACACCCAATGTTTTAATAGGTTTTTCATACCATTTAATGCCCTCTATTTTATCTTTACTGTGCTTAAGTTTTCCTACCCAAATTCCCCCAGTTTTATTTTTGCTCATTAATAATCCAGAAAAAGACCCGAAAGTTTCTATTTCATTAAATGCTTTATATATTTCTTCTTTAGACGTACGAAATAAAGTTGTGTCATCAACGAGTTAGCGATATCTTAATGCTATGAGTTTTTTCGTCTATTTTTATTTGAAATCCCTTAATATCTTTATTGTTTCTAAGTCTTGAAGCCATGATTTCCACTGACAAGACAAACAACAAAGCTGATAAAGGACACCCTTGACGAATTCCTCTTGTATTCTTAAACATTTCTGAGACCCAACCATTGTTCATTACACACGTTTGTATATCTGTATATAAAGTTTTTACCCAGTTAATGAAAGATTCATTGAATCCAAAATGCTTAAGAGTATTTAGCATGAAATTCCATTCCAAAGAATCAAAAGCCTTTGTAAAGTCAACGAAAATTGTAGCCCCTTCTATTTTATATATGTCTGCATGGTCTATGATATCCTGTATTTGTCTAAGATTAAAACCAACAAATCTATTTTTTACATACCCTGTTTGATCTACGTTAATTATTTTTGATAAAACATTTTTCAAACGTTGTGCTAAAACATGTGAAATCAGTTTAAAATCTACATTCAAAAGAGAAATCGGACGATAGTTATCAAGACATAAATGATCCCCCTTTTTATATAGTAACGATAAAATACTTGACCGTTGTGAATAAGACATTAAAGCTTCATTGTAACTCTTATTATAGATATCCGTAAGAACAATTTTTAATTTCCCCCAAAATGCTCTGTAAAATTCTACGGTTAACCCATCTAACCCTGGAGATTTGTTCAATTCATGTTTCCTATAGCCTCAGAACATTCGGTATCAGTTACCTCCCCATCATAATCTAATTTTTCTTTGTCGTTTAAAATTTTATCTAATTTTGTATCAAAAATATATTCTTCTGATGAAATTTCATCTGTTTTTTTCGACGTATAAAGTTTTTCATAGTAGTCCTTAATTGTATTAAGTATTTCCCCTTGTTCTTTAATAACTTTATTGTTTTCATCTAGTAACTTACTTATAGATTTTTTAACCTGTCTTTGCTTTTCTAAACCCAAAAAGTATGAATTATTTTTGTTCACCCAATTCTACCCATTTTTCTCTGGACCTAATTTGCGCCCCCTTTGCCTTTTGGTTATAAATTTGTTCTTGTTCTTTCTCAATATCATTAATTCGTTTATCTAAACTTTCGTCTGTGATATCTAAAGAGTACCGATGTGATGATAGATCTTGTAGTTCTTTTTCTAAAGATCTTCTAGCTTCTCGTTTAAATTTTGATTTACTTTTACAATATATAATAGTTGCTTCTCTAATTTCTATTTTTAGAACGTTCCATAAAAGCCGACAATCTACGTTATTGTTTACCTTATCGTAAATATATTTATCAATCAGATTATTAATCAATAGTTGGTACTCTACTTCCTGTAGTATTGAATTATTGATTTTCCAATGACCCCTACCCTTTTCTGAAACCCCTGGTATAAAATTTATATATACACTTTGGTGATCAGTAGATTGTATGGTTACAGGTTTAATTTTATATGTTTCTACAAGAGAACAAAAATTTGTCCCAATAAATATCATATCTATACGACTGGCCTGTGTTTTATCCTTCCGTCGCCAAGTAAATTGTTGTTTATCTTGATTAAATTTTCTCCAAATATCTGTTAAATTATTTGTTTTTTTAAACGTTTTTAAACTTGCTACTGGTTGTATAAATGTACCATTTTTACATTTACTTTTCCTATCAATTGGCATAAGAGTTTCGTTAAAATCACCCCCAACTATTGGTATTCCAGTCCCACGTTCCTTTAAGAATCTACTTACATATTTAAAAAACACATTTTTATTGGTGGAGGAAACGGGAGGACCCGGAGAAAACCACGAACCTGTCGCAAGTTACTGACACATTTTATCACAATATGTTGTACAGCTCACCCTGATCTCGATTCGAACTCACAACTACCACACGATGACGCCCACGACGGCCACGTTACAGTTATTGTAAGTAAAATGTAATTATCTAAATTAGTGATATCTAATTTAATCTAAGTTTAACTATCCGCAATATTTCATTACTAGTACAGTCAAACCTGCTCATGTGGTCACCTCTGTTAAGCAGTCACCTGTACGAAAAGGACACACACATATATATATGTATATATATTTATTAAGAAACTACCCCTTTACAACGGGGGCGCCTACCACCAGGGTAGAAGCAGCGGCGCGTCTATTATAATAATTTATACAAAATGTATAAAATATAAAACAATATGTACAACAAAACAGGCTAATGATAGCCTATATGAAAGTTATGACATGAAATGGTTAACATTACATGTAGCACTGACATAACTATTACAATAAAATACTACTATACTAAAATGCTAAAAAGCCGATCACATATTTCTTGTCTTGTCATAGAACATTTCATATGAATTGAACCTCTTTTAAGAGGTCATCTGTCTTATAAGGCCACTTTTTGTTTCTTCCTATGGTGACCTATTTATACAGGTTTGACTGTATATCGTGGATGCCAGCTTTATTTATGGATCAAAGTTAGTTTTAGCAATAATTTCATTATTAAGTACATGTAAATTTCAATAATTAATACATCTAATAAATCATGACAGTTCTGAAGCATCAACTACTGTACGGATTATAAACATGAGGCTCGACTCAAAGAAAGCGTAGCTACGACTACTGGACGGTTGATACAACCGACGCTCGACTCAGAGACGGTAATACAAATGTAGATATGTCCACTTGACGGAAAGTAAAATAAATCGGTTAGGTAACAATAATGTTACAATCCCACAAAATTCTTAGAAATAAATTGTAGTGTTTTTCTCATTTATTCGTGGAAAAGGTTTCTAGTAGAAATACAACAACTTTATGTGATAAAGATAGCCATTTACACAAATACTATTGTCATTGTTTTAACCGAGTGTAACGATTTAATATCCGGAAGTAAACAAAGTTTCACCACTTGTTAGTTGTAAAGTAGGTACTTGAGATCTTTCGCCGAAGTTGACGATTTCATTCCCGCTACAGAGAGTTCTGGAAAATATATACTATCAGCATGGACGTGGGGGTTGCCAATTGTAGAGACAATGCTTTATATAATCCTGTAATAGCTTGTGCCTTGACTCATTTTGCTTTGATATTATGCAAATAAAACTATGTTTAAGCTTAATTCAAGGGGTCGTCGTGGCCGTGATCGCATGGTAGTTAGATTTACAACTGCCTGTGCAATCAGTGCCTATCACCACTGATGTTGTGAGTTCGAATCTCGATCAGGGCGAGGTGTACAACATTATGTGATAAAGTTTGTCAGTGACTTACGACAGGTCGGTGGTTTTCTCTGGGTTCTCCGGTTTCCTCCACCAATAAAACTGACCGCGTTAATCACCATCAAGCAAAAAAGCTTAATTCAATTAATTAAAACTATGTGGACATTTCACAGGAAATAGAAAAGGTTACTATGACAATTATTGAAATAGGTAATTGTTATTCATAATTTGATTACATTGAACGTGTACTTGACGTGCTTTACATTTTCAAAACATAAATGGAACTTTTTAACATTAAAAAACAGAATATCCTTCTGGATACATTGACCAACTACACATAATAGCCACTACATTAGCATGTATATATTGTATGATATCTCAGATATCCGTGATTCGAACTAATTCATATTGAACTAATAAAAATGCAGGTATCACATATAGTGCGCACGATGCGTTTCTGGGATAAACTTCAACAGGTACGATCACAATCCAAAGATTGGATAGCCAAATAATTTCGAGTTTTTTGGGGGCAATAAAACCAAAGGACATAGACAGGATAGACAAAATCTGCTAATGTAACATATGTCTAAGGGAGAAGAACATTGGTTTTGATAATAATTACGCTATTTATGAACTGTAAATCTCAGTAATATACCACGTTTAAGTTGAGAGCAGTAGTGGATCAGAAAGGAATCTAGTAATATAAGAACTTGAGGAATTGTTTGATAGTTGAATTGTGTTTAAACGCCAACTTTAGTAATATTTTTGAGAGCACAAATTATATAGATTAATTTCTAGAACTACAAGTAACACAACGGGAGCCATAATGGAGCAGGGGCTGTTAACCCTTCCGGGGCAACTGAGTTCATCACTGGTGGCTTCGTGTTGCTCAATCTTGAGTTTTCTATGTAGTGTTTAAAATATCATTGTTTGTTCTTTTGTCTCTGTTTTGGCTTTTTTCTTTTTTGTTTTCTGTCTGATATACGACTAATTATTACTAATTATCTTCAAAACTTTTTTCCGTAGACGATTTATAAGAATAAGAAACATTCGTTGTTTGCACAATAATGAAATTATATATAACAATTAAAAACAGGATTAAAAGGATAAAATCATATATTCATATATGACGGAGGATTTATTGATAGTTCGGTAATTTTGTTATTACCTTTATTGGTTATGTGATGTTGTCCTCAAATGGAAAAAACAGCCATGATATATTGTAATACTGATATTGTTAGAACCGTCGTGGTCGTGATCGTATGGTTGTTGGATTTACAACTACCTATGCAATCAGTGCTTATCACCACTAAAGTGGTGAGTTCGAATCTTGATCATGGCAAGGTGTACTCGATACAACATTATGTGATAAAGTTTGTCAGGGACTTGCGGCAGGTCGGTGGATTTCTCCGGGTACTCCGATTTCCTCAACCAATAAGACTGACTGGCACGACATACTAAAATATTGTTGAAAGTGACGTTACACACCATAACATACCGTCCCTGATATTGTTTATAAACACTTAGAAATAAAACCATACAATCAAAGAAACAACAAAAATATAGAAACATTACTCTTTGGAAACGATGAAATTAGTATAAGCGAAAATTCTAATATCTTCAATAAAGTTCGAGTATATATTAGACAAACAAAAAGATTCTAATCAGTGGTCGGTCATCTGGTCTACATCAAACATCAATTTATTTCCCATGTTTCACTATATTGTGCTAAATATTATTTATATTTGTGTATGTGCTATTTTTGTTGACATTATTATATGTGTATTATTTGTAGGCAGAGGACAGTCCATAAGTTGTGATAACTTTTTGTCCAATCCCATTGCTGATTTATTTGCAATAAAATAATATTAAACTTAATCTAAACAACAAAACGTAAAACATATACACACGTGCCATATACAAGAAATTTCTTTTAATACGTTTATAGGACACAATCAATACAACAGTTATCTAAATGTAATGTCAGGGGTTGCTATCTAAAGTTATGTCTTTACTTGCGGTTCTTTCTTCCGATGTTCCTTCCATTTCTGGGGAACGTCCTGCTGCAGTAAACATCATCTTAAACTCTCTACGAAAACGGCTGTCGAAAAACGCATATATGAAAGGATTTGCAACATGATTGATGACGTATGAACGTTCAACTATTTTTAATACTCCAAACTGAGCACTTGTTAGCTCTTCTTGGTTAATTATACTCGTTAATAGTTTGATGACGTATAGAGGAACATAGCTAAAAGCAAACACTGCACTAACGGTAATAGCAATTTTAGTTATTTTACTAGAAACGTCGTCGCTCTGTGATAATGAGCTTTCTGAATATTGTTTAGATTTACGTTGAAGGTACATTCTACGTCCAATCAGTATATACAATACAAATAAAACTAAGGAATACAATGAGAACAAAAATGTCAGAAATCCATTATTAATTTCTGCAAATAAGGAAGGATGAAATGAAACGGCACATATGTGTCCTGTTATATTTTGAGCCAGTTGCACGTGATCAAGCGGCTGAAGTATACCTTGTGGGATATCCAAGAAAACTGCCAGACAGGCTCCACCAATTATCCAATACTTCACATTCTGTGGACCAATTTGGTTATGTAACGGCAAGCACACTTGTCGGAAGCGGTGAATTGACAAGGTCACTATCAGATGTGAAGAATACATGATGAAGAAAGTGATGGTTGTCGTAATCAGCTTGCAGACCCAGAGCTCGGTGAATGTGTAATATCGGACAAATCTTCCTATATTGAATGGTATAGTTAGCGTGCAGAACACAAGATCTGTCAATGCAAGATTCCATATAATTGTCCTATAAACAGATTTAGAATATTTATGTCGGTATATGATAAGAACGGCTAAATTTCCTGGAATTCTAATGGTCATCAAAATAGCAAGGTACACAATTGGTGCCAAAAGTTTTCTAATTTCCTGGTCGTTTATGTCCTCCAATGTTAAGGTGACCGCAGTAGTATTCTCCATTACTACCTTTCCCTTTCCACTGATTGTGAATGATTAGAAGATCATACGTTTTCCACAGCTTAAATACAATAAGCTATATACGTAGGTGTGATATTGGATAATGAAAGACCACTTGTGTAACGGCGTATATGATATCTTTTTATACAGATACACGACAAAAAGTATAGGAAATGTATCTTATATGCGGAAGAATGGTCTGACCTTCACCCTTGTGTATACGTAGTTATGTCTTATCCTTCTGAACGAGCAAAAACAATAATAGCAAATATATAAGTAAGTAAACAAAAAATTACATTTTACTTCCCTTTTAATTCACTATGAAATCAAATTTTAATAGTACATGTATTTGCAGGAGGAACCAACATATTGACTGATTGGTTGATTGATCGATTGTTGTTAAATATCAAATGAGCATTATTTCAGTTATATTAATGACCAGAAAAGGCTTAAAACAATTAATTATGGGCTATGTAGGAACTAAATGAAACACAGAAATGTGCTTTCAGCTTTGATTGCGGCAGACAAAAGAGGAAACAACGGATATGGTTAGAAAATTAAACCTTTCAACCGGTTACCAATGACCACTCCGAATAAAGGTTGGGGTTATGGTGTTTTAACGCCACTTACGACGATATTTCGACTATATTGTGGCGGTCCGCTTTAATGGTGAATGAAAACCGGAGTACCAGGATAAAACCACCGACATGTCGCAAACCACTGACAAACGTTATCATATACTATTGTATGGAGTACAACTCATCATGTGCGGGATTCGATTTCACAAAGTTAGTGGTAATAACCACTGATTGCATAGGTAGTTGTAAATCTAACTACTATGTAATCACGACCACGACGGCCGCCACACTCCTTATAGATATTTCTCATTAGAAGGTGCTGCAAATTATCTTCGACCCGGCATTCTCTACAGACGAGGCGCTTACTAGTATTTATATCTCGTCCTAAGGATGGGTTGTGTGTATTTGCGGGGACCCATTGATGCACCTGTCGACGGAATTGTACCCACCGTGATTGTTCATTACTCGGGGTATACTGCATTTGTGTTCTCTTTGAAATGGTATTTTTGATAAAGTGTTTATTTTGGTTTATCACAGTTTATTTTGAATATGACTTTAAGGCGCCAAAACTCCCGCTCTCAATACGGTTCAAAGGTTCTGGTTGTCACTATAACAGTATTTAAATACAGGAACAAAATAGGCAAAACAGCTGTCAAAGCAGTACCATATTCGGTGACGTAAATGTCAAAAATATTTTTACGTCACACATTGATAAAAAAAAAATATCCTTGACATTTTTCTTGACTTCTTTATCTTTACACATTTTCACCATATGAAAATGCATCGCTTATAATCGTTTCTGCAGAGACGGAATATATTTCGACAAGGTCTTGGTATCGGAATATAAACTTTTTAAGAGATCGAATAAGGCGAATCTTTTAATAGCCCTGGTCCAGTAGCCTGTTTCTCAGATGAAGATGACGTTTCAGGAAATCAGAATAATTGCTACTGGCCCTTGCATAGCGAATCAATTGCGAGATGTAAACACCATATGCAGGAGAAGCTGGTATATTGCTGTGTGTTAGTACTATCGAGTTTGTCCCAGTTTCTACGATCTATCTATTAGATTTTGTTCCGACAGTGTTGTATATTTATAAATTAATACATGATCTTTTTCATATTGCCCTTGTTATCAGCACGAGACCTTGATATCGGCCCCGAGGGCTTTATACCGAGGGCTATATACAATTATTATACAGCTATAATCTTAATCCAATCAAAAACACCAATTTAAGACATGTGACCGTACATTATTTTTCCCGTATTGTACAACCGTATAGTACAAGCCGTATTTTTTCCGTATTGGACGTCCAATACGTTTTATTTTCGTATTGTACATTATGTAAGGGAAGTAACTCGTTGGTTTTTGTCGTTTGCTAGTAAATTATTTTTTTATTGTAATCTACAATCAAATTAACTTGCTCGATATATAACAGTTTGAGGGGAAAAAGTTGCTTAGAATAATTGTTGATCAGTTATTTTGCTGTTTTTAATTCATTTTAGAGATTACGAGATCTGTATTGATACAGAACATTTTCCTAACGAAATACTGTTGTGCAGTTGTTCTATTTAGACTGTATTAAAAGTTAAACATACAATTGTTGTTATAGTATTGATCATTTCAGCTGTATAATAAATAAGTCATTATACAGTGTTATGTACAATATGGAAATATATTGTACTCGTCCGTATTGTATTGAAAACCCGTATTGGGCGAGACGCCTGCCTGCGGCGTCTCGTCCAATACGGGTTTTCAATACAATAGAGACTGGTACAATATCTTTCCATATTGTACATAACACTGTATAATAACCTATTATTATAGTCTTTTGTTGAGGTCAATACGAGTTTTTATGGACCTTAAAAACGATATTCACCGAAGCCTTTAGGCTGAGGTGAATATTGATTTCTAAGGTCCATAAAAAACTCGTATTGATCGATACAAAAGACTGTAATTGTTTTATTACATTAAAATGAAAAAGATTATTTTTTATAGATTTCGTTATAAAACGAAAGTGAAACCAAGTCAATACGAGTTTTAATCAAACAATATCAAATTTTACGGAATGTCAGGTGACCGCATGATAGCCAATACAATTGTTTAAATACAATCATTATGTAATAACTATCAATTATGGACTTTTCACGAGGTCCATATATATGAGGAACTGGCGCTTCCGCCATGTTGCTTACTACAGGTGGAGTGTAAATGTGGTCCGGAACGGACAATATCCGGATCTAGATTTAGTAACATAGCGTCAATATACTTAAAAATAGAAACATAGCGTCAATATTTTTAAATAATAGAAACAAGACGTCTGGTTTCTTCACAGTGGAAAAAATACATTAAATATTCTGTATATCACGTGAATGATTTAGCCAATGAAATTGTACGAAAACCACACCATATGTAATATTATACAATGCAGTATTACACTTCATTGAGAGCGATATGATGTGTTATGGAGCACATCATATTGCACAAAATAAAGTGCTGTATTTGTTTTATTACATTTAACATTCCCAGTTTTTTGTGTGTCCCTGTATCTAATTTCTAAGAATTGTTTGTTGTTGTTTTTTCAAATTCAAAAGCTATCCTTTTTATATCATAGATTCTTGTACTAATTCAGTGTTTACAAATTTATATTATTAACTCGATGTGTACAAGTTTATATTTGTATTCTGCTTGCGTTTGTAAAACTTCTGTGCCACTTTCTGTTTGTGTTTGTGTGATGTCATTACAACGGACGTATAAAACGTTTGGCAAGTAAATTTTAAAATGTTGTCGGGATTTCGTCCACCGCTAAATAGATACTACATAAAACCATAAATGTAATAAATGTTGTTATTACATAGTGATTTTATCTAAGCAATTTTATTGGCTATCATGCTGTCATCTGACATTCCGTAAAATTTGATATTGTTTGATTAAAACTCGTATTGACTTGGTTTCACTTTCGTTTTCTAACGAAATCTATAAAAAGAATCACGTTAATTATATTTCTATTCGAACAATGGACATAAAGGTAATGTGAAATTTCGTCCAATCAGAATCGCCGTATTAGCGTTACTTTAGAATGAACAAGTAAGCATCATGTCGGACGCAGGTGATGGGCTTGCAGAAGTCAAACGGAGATTTGCAGATATCTCGGAGACTTTCACTTTTCATTTTAATGTAATACAACAATTACAGTCTTTTCACCTCAGCCGAAAGGCGTCGGTGAATATCGTTTTTAAGGTCCATAAAAACTCGTATTGACCTCAACAAGACTATAATACGGTTTCGAATCATGTCAATTCCGACCACGTTCCCTCTTTCTCTTGTCTTGATGTCTGAACAAATCGGCGGGCGACTTCCGGTGTTTACGCTATTACTGTGACAACGTCAGCATATCATAGTCGTAGATGCGGTAGATTATAAGAAATTGTATTATGGAGACACCAAGGAAACCGCTGAATAAGTACTGGTGTTCGGTACCCAACTATCTGTCTGATATCAGAAATATATACATCAAGGCAGATCGTTTTCCTTTGATGATGCTGACAGCCACAAATAAAGAAAGAAAACAAATTTAATCTTAAAGAAGTATTTGTCTCTGCATTGAAGTCTTTGATACAAATAAAATAATTTAATTGATATCTGTCTTTTATAGAAAATGTTAAGATTTTTTTAAGTTGAGGATCGAACGCTAAAACGGCACATATCGATTGGAGTTTTTGTTGTGTGCATTGGCACCGGAAGTTCAATGCCGATTAGTTCATCGAAATCACGTGATCTGGCGGACGAAAATAACAACTTTTTACGGAATGGAAATGATTCGAAACAACCGTATTGTATAGTATTCCTTTTATAAATAATATATATTTTGTTGATTTTTTTCAATATCACGGGTATTAATTAGAGAAATAAGCATGATAATGTAACCCTACACATAAATCTAAACGTTTTTTTCTTATTCTTGCGGTTAGCGTTTCTCAAAGCAATACAGTATCAACGTTTGAATCTGACATTTGTTGTCTGCATACTCAAAGTGACTTCGATAATAAAGAGGTACACCAGCATATTTGCATTTCCCCCAGCCCTTAGGATTTGATAGGAAATAGCATTATTTGTCTGATATATTTGTTTATAATCTTATTATGTATGGATCCCCTCTGCTGCCATTAAGTGATTAACGATGTTTTATTTTAAAACGAGAGAACTTTTCACAGTCATCTCTCATCTTTAATTATTTTATCGCTATTTTGTTTTCATAATTAAATATTTTTTGTTGAGATACTGGCATTTTTTTAAACACAATTAATATTTTATATCGCAAATCACTTATTATAAAGGATTTGGTAATGTGACGTCATTATAAGGTCATATTAGAAAACAGCGATAATACTACGTGCGTCCTTGACAAAGCGATTAGCGATAAATTTCCATCTCACTCTACTAGCGTGAGATGGAAAATTCTCAGATAGCAAGATCAAATGAAAATACCGCAAAATAGCAATAATACAATTTCGCTCTCTAAAGTGTGGTGTCGCTGCACGACTATACCTGTTTTAACATGAACTAACCAACAACCCAATAAAACGAGGGGGCGTCGTGGTCATGGTCGTATGATAGTTGGATTTAGAACCACATATTCAATCAGTGCCTATCACCACAATAGTTCGAATCCCAACCAGGGCCCGGTTGTTCAACTTGTAGTTAAATTTGAACTAATGGTTAAATATGATAACCTATGGTTAAAATTTAACCAAAGCACGCAATGCGTTGTTCAGCTTATGGTTAAATTTAACTACTGGTTAAAGCATGGTTAAACTGATTAATATTTAACCACGGTATAGGGGCTCTATTAAAATATTTAACCATTGGTTATCAAAAATCAATCAGAAAATACGCTGGTCGTACCATTACGTTGGAAAAACTAAATTATAAAACTTCAAAAATAGCATGAGGTACCTCTACGACATCATGGACATTCCTCGTCAATTGGAGAAATTGGATAATCTACATACATGTATGAGACACCAACCATTCATTTCATACTGAAAAGGGGTTATATTTTTTCTTAATTATTATTCATGAAAAACATTTTGCATGTTAATTGAAATAAAAAAAAATTCACACGTTAAAATCAGAGAGAGAAACAGACTTTTGACATACATGTGTATGCATGTACCCAATTTTAATGAGATGTTGGAAACTAAAGAAAATATTCTAAGCCAAACTTACATAATGAAAATGAACAGTCCTTGAAATCATAAAACGATAAGAAGATTTATTTAAAAGTAGTTTAATGAGTTATAAGAAGCTATCGTCACATAAATAACACACCCTTAACGTAATATAAGGCACTAAGCACGTTTTATTAACATTGCTTTTAATGTTATTAAGCAACTAAGACGAGGTCCATAGACGCTTCCGTACTAACTTGTATAAAATACGTTTAATATAGGACAAATAACCTTAGACAATGACATGTAAGTTGTATTCCTCAACTGGGTCAAGTAAGATTACACTTTTTTATTTTTTATTTTAATAACTTTATTATTTTATTAAGAAAATAATAAAAAAAAACAAAAAAACGAAAAAGATTTTTTGTTTTTTTCATTTTCATTCAAAAATAAAACCATTTACACAAATGTTCTTTGTTCCATTTTTCTTTGATTTCATTTGGGGTCCTAATGGCATCTCCCAGTTAGCTGGTCTTCTCAGCTATCTCAGTCCATACTCTTTTCTTTTCATTTGTGATTATATTTGAGAGCTTTAAATTTATGATGATATAATTTGTTTCCACTTCCCTCAGTATGAAGACAACCTCCTCTCTACTAAAATTGCATATTATTTGTTTTATTTATCTGCTGCTAGGATAAAACAAGGAATTGTGGGATACATTGGTCTTTGTTAAATATTAAACCTGCAGTTATTGGTATAAACATATTTTATTGGTATAACTGACATATATAAACAAAACAATAGCAATTCTACAATAGGATTCAGAAACAAGCAATTGCTTTTTTTTAAATCTGTTTCCTATGAAAAACATACAAATATCACAAACAAATATATATGCATGCTGATTTAAATTTTAAACTTGTGAGAATTATTTATACATTGAGGGAGAACAAAAATATATATGTGTAGCATGTAGTTGAAAGCTACACAATTTACTTGAAAATGATAATACAAAGAGATTGAATAAGATTGAAAAGGTGAAAAATATTATGTAAGCATGTCAGGGTGTAAATTGTTTACTTTCTATGATAAAGGTTTGGACTGATTTAAATACTGCCTTGTTTTCTTCGTCATTTAGATTAACTGAGCCAAAAATTAGTAGATTCAGTGAAATTGTTTCAGGAATGTCTAAAAGTGAGAAGAAAAGTTGTTGTCTTAGAGTCGTGTGACGCGGACAATCTAATAAGAAATGAGATACAGTTTCAGTTATTCCACAGATACAATTTGGCGATTTAACAAGGTTTCTAATAAAGAGGTGTGCATTTAAGGCACTACAATTCATACGTAGTCTCGCATGTAATATCTGACCTAACCTACATCCAACATAATAATGGGCTGGAACTTTAGTGTTTTTAGTGTTGATAAGAGATTTAAATGAATTTAGCGATTCCAAATTACGGGTGGGAAGTGGTAAATCATTCCATGCTTTTACAGTTGAGGGCAGAAAATATTCAGAATAAAGACTAGCTCGACAGTTTATATTAACAACATTGTTTATTTGTCTAGTATTATGGGTATGTCGGGTATCTACAGTTTTTGGAATTAATTCATCTAAATATTGGGGTGTTTTATTGTAATTCCTTTTATGAAAGAGAACAAGCTTGTGATTATTTCTTCTATCTTTTAGTTTCTCCCATTTTGTTTCTTCATACAAGCTGTCATGTGATGTTAATCTAGTCCCCCCAGTTACTATTCTTGCTGCATCTAATTGAAAATTCTCTAATTTATTTATTAAATTTTGTTTTTGATTATCCCATCAGCGTACTCCATTAAAGGTCTTATAAAAGAAATATAATTTTTTTTCTAAAGTGTATCTGTCAAGGAATGTTCTAGATTTTCTCATTATATTTAATCTGTTATAAGTTTTTTTTAACAATGTAATCAATATGATCATTCCTATGGCCATTATCTGAAATTATTACACCTAAGTAAGTGTTTGTGAAAGTTAACTACGTGGAGATATTGATCATTCATTTGTAAAGGGGGGTGATATGGTTTGTTTCTCTTTCTGGTAATAACCATAGTTTCAGTTTTATTCGGGTTGAATTTTACGAGCCATTTTTCAGACCAACGTTGTAATTGATTGAGATCTTGGTTCAGGAGGAAAGCCGTGTGGTTGGGGTTGTCAACAATGAGATACAAACTGGTGTCATTAGCAAACAGTTTAATTTCAGCATTGATCTCGTTTACGATATCATTTATAAAAATTTTAAATAAAAGAGGAACATTTATGGAAGCTTGAGGAACCCCTGCCGTTACCGGTAACCAGTTAGAGTTTGGACCATTAATAACCACCCTTTGTTCCCTCCCATAGAGATAATTTTGAAACCACTTGAGTAAATTTCCTGAAATGCCTGATTGTTTTAGTTTGTGAATTAAACCTTTATGCCAAACTCTATCAAATGCTTTACTGATATCGCAGAAAACGACCCGAACTTCTTTACCACTATCTAAGGCTTTGCCAAAATCGTTTGCTATATTGATTAGTTGATTAACTGCAGAATCCCCTTTTGTGAATCCGGATTGACAAGTAGTTAGAATATCGTTATCCAATAGATGATTGTGAATATGTTTATATACACAACGCTCCATACATTTTGAAATTACACTAAGTAGGGATGGGATAATGTCATTACTCCGACACTCAATACTCCGACAGTCAATAAACCGAAACTTATCACTCCGACAATCATTACTCCAACTCTTAATACTTCGACAGTGACCGATAATCTTTGCAATTCTGACGCTATTAGCAATCCAAATGCAGTACGGGACTGCCCATTTAACTTGAAAGGGGCATGGTTTTTATCCTGGAGTCGGAAGTTGTTTTCGTATGCAGCGCTATTGTTTTTAAAGCTTTTCAGCGCGACACAATTAAATATTTTTTACAAAAGAAATATTATTTCATGTAGATCTAATAAAAATGCTTTCTCTGATTAGTTTGTTTCTTCGATTCCCGTCATATTTTCCTCAAAATTCAGGATAGCAAACATACATGGCCTACCTTTTCAAGTTATCAAGTCGTCTCATAGTTGAGCGACACCTACCTACCATTGCATCAGATGCGTACGGAATTGTGTTTGTTGAAGAGACCCGTACTACCCGCGACCAATACTTTTCTGGAATGTGTGTATGCATCCTTCAACAAGGAAAGTGTCCAAAGTTTCTAATAAAAAGCTCCCATATTTCAGAGCAATAGATTAAAACATGCTAAATGGTATGGTCAAAAACATATGTCCTAAGCGACGTCGCTAAGTAAACATTGACGCGCAGGAACACTGAAAACATAGTTCATCTAACTTTTCGACTATATCTTTTATTTTCGTCAATGAAATAAATATAATAATCAATTGCACGTCGTGGATATTGAATATATGATCACGCATTCAGATTAAACTCCGCACACTCGTTTAATCTGATGCGTTTTGCGGCACTCGTGATCATATTTTCAATATCCACTCCGTGCAATTATCCTATAGTTGTTTGGAGTTGCGATTAGATAGGATATGATGATACAGTCCGGGATGCATGGTCGGAGTATTAATGAGTATCGGAGTAATGACTGTCGGAGTTATGAGTGTCGGAGAAATAACTGTCGGAGTTATGACTGTCGGTGTAATGACTGTCGGAGTAATGAGACGACCCCGTAGGGATATGGGTCTATATTTTTTTTACGTCGTTTTGTTTATTATTCTTAAAAACAGGCGTTATATTTGCTCTTTTCCATTGGCTTGGATAGGAAGCGACCCGTAAAGAGAGATTGAATAATTTACAAAGAGGGTGTTTAATAATAGGTGCTGCTTCCTTCAACAGTCTAGGGTTAATCAAATCAGGACCATATGCTTTTGTAGGATTTATCACTATTAGAACATCTTCGACTTCATTTTCACATGATTTGATTTCACTTATTTGGTTTGTAACATGTGATAAATTAGGGATATTGTTGTTAGAGTCGTCAATTTCGGATTGTTTTGAAAAATATATATTAAATAAGTTTGCTCTTTCGATATCATCAAATATTAAGTTATCATTATGGAGAATTGGGAGAATACTCATATCATATCCTTTTATACCAGAAATCTGTTTAACTATGTTCCACCAGTTATTGCAAGAAGAAATCATGTTTGTAAATTTTTTGATTAAATCATTATTATATTTATCTTTGGCGTTCCTTACTAGGCTTGTAACTTCTTTTCTGATTTTCCTAAGTTTATTCCAATGCATGGGGTTATTAAAATGTTTTGCCTTTCTGTGAATTCTATTTTTCTGCCTAATCATTTTTCGTATATCACAAGATAACCACTTGGGCCCATTCTATATCATTAGTAAGAAAAAGTGAGTCCCAGTTTACGTTGAACAAATTCTGTCTTAGCTTTTCATAATCTGCATGTTCATACAACCATATTTTACGTTTAAACGGTGGTCAGTCAAACGTCAAATATTGATTAGGATTATTTATGAAATGTTATTTTACTGACGGAAGCTTTATTGACACCTCTTGCTTATGTGATGTTGTCCTCCTATGGAAAACACAGCCATGATATATTGTAATACTGATATTGTTGGGTTCGTTTTGGTCGTGATCGTATGGTAGATGGATTTACATCTACCTATGCAATCATTGGCTATCACCACTAAAGTTTTGAGATCGAATCTTGATCATGGCAAGGTGTACTCGATACAACATTGTGTCATGGACTTGCGACAATTCGGTGGTTTCCTTCGGGTACTCTGCTTTCCTCCACCAATAAAACTGACCGCCACGATATAACTGAAATATTGTTGAAAGTGGCGTTAAACACCATAACCCTCCCCATTATATTGTTTATATCAACTACACAATCAAAGAAGCAACAAAATGTAAATCATATGCACATGTGACATATACAAGAAAGTTTCTTTAATACGTTTATAGGAAACAATTAATGCAATAGTTATTTAAATGTAATGTCAGAGTTTGCTATCTAAAGTTATGTCTTTACTTGCGGTTCTTTCTTCCGATGTTCCTTCCATTTCTGGGAGATGTCCTGCTGCAGTAAACATCATCTTAAACTCTCTACGAAAACGGCTGTCGTAAAACGCATATATGAAAGGATTTGCAACATGATTGATGACGTATGAACGTTCAACTATTTTTAATACTCCAAACTGAGCACTTGTTAGCTCTTCTTGGTTAATAAAACTCGCTAATAGTTTTATTACAAAGAGAGGAACATAACTAGAAGCAAATACTGCACTAACGGTAATAGCAATTTTAGTTATTTTACTAGAAACTTCGTCGCTCTGTGATAATGAGCGTTTGGAATATTGTTTAAATTTACGTTGAAGGTACATTCTACGTCCAATCAGTATATACAATACAAATAAAACTAGGGAATACAATGAGAACAAAAATGTCAGAAATCCATTATAAATTTCTGCAAATAAGGAAGGATGAAATGAAACGGCACATATGTGTCCTGTTATATTTTGAGCCAGTTGCACTTGATCAAGCGGCTGAAGTATAGCTTGCGGGATATCCAAGAAAACTGCCAGACAGACTCCACCAATTATCCAATACTTCACATTTTGTGGACCAATTTGTTTACCTAACGGCATGCAAACTTGTTGGAAGCGGTGAATTGACAAGGTCACGAGCAGATGTGAGGAATACATGATGAAGAAAATGATGGTCGTCGTAAACAGCTTGCAGACCCAGAGCTCGGTGAATGTGTAATATCGAATAAGTCTTCCTATATTGAATGGTATAGTTAGCGTGCAGAACACAAGATCTGTCAATGCAAGATTCCATATAATTGTCCTATAAACAGACTTAGAGTATTTATGTCGGTATATGATAAGAACGGCTAAATTTCCAGGTATTCCAACGGTCATCAAAATAGCAAGGTACACAATTGGTGCCAACAATTTTCTAATTTCCTGGTCGTTTATGTCCTCCAATGTTAAGGTGACCGCAGTAATATTCTCCATTACCTTTCCCTTTCAACTGATTGTAGATGATTAGAAGAGCATACGTTTTCCACAGCTTAAATACAATAAGCTATATACGTAGGTGTGATATTGGTTAATGAAAGAACACTTGTGTAAGGACGTATATGATATCATTTTATACAGACACACGACAAAATGTAGAGGAAATGTATCTTATATCCGGAAGTATGATCTGACCTTCACTCTTGTGTATAGGTAATTATGTCCTATCCTTCTGAACGAGTGAAAACAATAATATCAAATATATAAGTAAGTAAATAAACAAATACATTTTACTTCCCTTTTAATTCACTATGAAATCAAATTTTATTCGTACATGTATTTGCAAGTGGAACCAAAATATTGACTGATTGGTTGATTGATCGATTGTTGTTTAAATATCAAATGAGCATTATTTCAGTTATATTAATGATAAGAAAAAGCTTAAAACAATTAATTATGTAGGAACTAAATGTAACACTGGAATGTGCTTTCAGCTTTGATTGCGGTAGGCAGGCAAAAGAGGAAACAACGGATATGATTAGAAAATTTTCAACTAGACACCAATGACCACTCCTAATAAAGATTAGGGTTATGGTGTTTAACGCTACTTTCGACGATAGTTCGACTATATCGTGGCGGTCCGTTTTATTGGTGAATGAAAACAGGAGTACCAGGAGAAAACCACCGACCTGTCGTAAACCACTGACAAACGTTATCATATAATGTTGTATGGAGTACAACTCACCATGTGCGGGATTCGATTTCACAAAGTTAGTGGTAATAAGCACTGATTGCATAGGTAGTTGTAAATCCAACTCCTATATAATCACGACCACGACGGCCGCAACACTCCTTATAAATATTTCTCATCAGAAGATGCTGCAAATTATCTTTTATCTATATCTCGTCCTAATGATGGGTTGTGTGTACTTGCGTCGACCCATTGATGCACCTGTCGACGGAATTGTACCCACAGTGATCTTTTATTGCTCTGGGTATACTGCATGTGTGTTCTCTTTGAAATGATATTTTTCATAAAGTGTTTATTTTGGTTTATCACGGTTTATTTTGAATAGGACTTGAATGTTTGTTCAATAAATGTCATTTCGAAATAGCACCAAGTCCAAGATGAACATCCAGTAGAAACACAACGCTTATTCTGTTTCTTTTGATATGATAAAAGGGGACGTTTGGACCCATAAAGACCCCGCCACTTTTTGCTAAATGGCCGGCACTAACCAGGAAAGGGAGAGGTCATGTATAGATATGTTGGGAATTTCAAGATGACCATCATTAGAAATACAACGTATGCTATGAAGATTTTAATACAACGTATGTTCTGAAGATTTTAATGCAACGTATGTTCTGAAGATTTTAATAGAAAGTATGTTCTGAAGATTTTAATATAACGTATGTTCTGAAGATTTTAATACAACGTATGTTCTGAAGATTTTAATACAACGTATGTTCTGAAGATTTTAATACAACGTATGTTCTGAAGATTTTAATACAACGTATGTTCTGAAGATTTTAATACAACGTATGTTCTGAAGATTTTAATACAACGTATGTTCTGAAGATTTTAATACAACGTATGTTCTGAAGATTTTAATACAACGTATGTTCTGAAGATTTTAATACAACGTATGTTCTGAAGATTTTGATAAAATAAGAGGGGAGGCTTTAACCCATTAAACCCCGCCACTATTTGCTAAAGTGTCGGTACCTAGCCAAGAAAGGAAGAGGCATATATATATGTGTGTTAGGACTATCATTTTGTCTCTGTTTTTACGATGTTTTTATTAGATTTTTGACCTGTTCCGACAGTGTTGTATATTTGTTGTTATTCCTTTTATAAATTATATATATTTTGTTCTGCAGAGACGATAATAAACGATGGATTTTTATAAAGTACTGCGTTGACTACTATTATACCTAATTTGTCCCAGTATTGTTAAAAATGCTGTCATAGTGACAACCGGAACCTTTTAACGGTTATGGAAGCGGAGGGTTTGGCGCCGTAAATTCGGATTCAATCCACCATTTCTTTGGAAATGCCTGTACCAAGTCAGGGCCATTGCGATTTTCCCAGTTTTCCGGTTGTTGACTGATTTTGTCTGTTTGTTGACTTATGAGTTTTGCCTTTCCCTTTGGAAGATTGCTCGGTGTTCGGTAATTTTGTTATTACCCTTATTTGTTCAATATCACGGGTATAAATTAGCCATATGAGGATGATAATGTAACCATACATATACTTCTAAATATGTTTTGTTTTTGTTTATTTGCGGTTAACATTTCACAAGGCAATACATAATCAACCTTTAAATATATGAACTGGATGTTTCTGACATTTGTTGTCTGTACACTCAACGTTACTTCGATAATAAAAAGGTACAACACAATATTTTATTTCCCCCAGCCCTTAGGATTTAATAGAACATATTGTTATTTGTCTGATATGTTTGTTTATAATCTTACTATATATGGACCCCCCCTGCTACCATCAGGATAATGCTAAATTAAAAAAATACATACATGTATATATAAATAAATAAACAAAGTACTTACAATATCGATGTCTAACGCGTGCTGTCGCAGCATGAGTATACCTTTTGAGCAAGTACGTTTATCAAGATACGAACTAGTCAGCAACACAATAAAACGAGGGAACGTCGTGGTCGTGATCGCATAGCAGTTGGATATACAATCACCTATAGCCACTAAAGCTGTGAGTTCGAACCCCGGTAATGAGCGGGGTGTATTTGATAAAACATTGTGTGATAAAGTTTTGTCAGTGACTTGCCGCATATCGATGGTTTTCTCCGGGTACTCCGGTTTCCTTGACCAATAAAACTGACATCCACGATATAGCTAAAATATTGTTGAAAGTGGCGTTAAACACCATAACTTAAGCCAATAAAACGAATAAATAAATAATAAAAGATGCCTAATTTCATAAATTGGCGGCGTAAACAATAATAAAACCATATTGTATAAAAACAGGAAAAAATACTTAAGGATTGATCGCAATATTTGTTCGGTTCATAAAGAAATAACCTCAATCAGGTTGTACACACCGGTTTACGCAAGGGTGTGTACAACCTGATTGAGGTTATTTCGAATGAACCGAACAAATAATTTCGATCAATCCTGATAAATTAATTCAAACTTTTTTTGTTATATTGAAAAATATTATTTTTTCAAAATAAAGCAAATAGTCGGAAATAAATTTAAATAACCCCAAAGGTGCCTAATTGAAAGAAAATCGTCTGATGACAACGGCACGCGACGCCTTGGGAACGAGTCTATTTTCAGATTCAGTACATACGAAAATAACCTCAACTTTTTAAACCAATCAAAACACGCATAAAATGACATGTGACTCTAAAATTAATTTATTTTAAAATAGACATGTATATGTGATGGCCGAGTGCAACTAACCGAAACTTCCCGTGGGTGGTGGTTAAATTAACATCATTTATTGCTTCAATGCTAAACATGCTTATATACTTATTATCCGTCATGTTCTCTGTCAGACCTGTGTTTATATGATACTGGAGAGAACTTTATATAAGTTGTAAAACTTATGTTCAATCCTATTGTATATATTTGACAGTAATAAGAAGGTAGATACCAGATTTAGTGTGCACGACGCGTTTCTGGAATAACATTCGTCAGGTACGATCTAAGTCAGTATATTTAAAAATAAAGTTTTTGGGAGCAAGAAAACCAAAGGGCTTAAACATGATGGACAACATCTGATACGGTCACCTATATCTGAGGGAGGAGAACCTTTGTTTTAATAATAATAATTACATGATTTAAGAACTGTAAATGTCGATAAAAAGTATATCTAATAAACCATGGCAGTGCCGAAACTCTGACTACTGGGTGTATGATACCTCGGGGACTAATAGTCCACCAGCTGAGATAACGACCCAGTGATAGAAACTCTGACTACTGGGTGTATGATATCCCGGGGTATAATAGTTCACCAGCAGAGGTATCGACCCAATGATAGTAATAAAAACGTAGATATCAACATCAAATGGTATGTACTTCATTCTACACGTACTCTTAATTATCGTTAACGGATATAAAAATAAAAAATCTCGTTTCGTTTAAATAAACAAAATTAAATCACTTTATACCAAACGACCATTTCTAACCATTTCAGGAGTCCTTGCTTCCATTACAAAGCAAAAAGTGAATATGTCAAATGAATTAGTAGAACATTTTTGCTTGGTGGGATTTGCTTTGCTCAATCGATCTTCAGTTTTCTGTAAACAGAATGTTTTGTAGAACATTGTTTGCCTTTTTGCCCATTTTCTCTTGCCTAGTTTGTACTTCGATTTACAGGATCTGATTAACCCTTTGGTATTTGATAACTTTTCTTATAACAATGCTATACACCCATTTATATGTGAGGATTGTCATTTTTCTCATCTTGCATAACTGCATCATTGAGGGGGGGGGGGGTGATTAAATTAGTTAGTTTAACCAACCACATTCTGTTTATCAAGCAAGGAAAGTTAACGTACATGTATATGCTATAAGGTTTATAAATTGTTGCATGGATTTGGAACTATTCCTGTGGTATTTAAGTTAATGTTGATTGGAATCAGTAAGAGCTATATGAGAATACAAACAGCTACTCAATAGTATAGGCACCTAAGGCAACCTCGGTGTATAAACGTTTGGATCCATAGAACTATTTCAATCCCGACACTTATCATTGGAGTGTCTGTGGCAAGCGATTGATTTCATTATAATTCTAGATATTTCATAACACACGTTGGTTATAGTAATATGTAAATGGTAAAATACCTAGTTTGAAGCATGTCATCACACATATTTATGCATAAAATACTTCACAAATTAAAAGATAAAAATAAAATACAAAACAGAAGAAGCAAAATATATAATTACAATCTTGATTGACAAAACAACATTTACAATAAAATCAAAATCAATGTCGCGTCTGGGCCTCCTTCTCTGCATACCACGTACCAGGTTTTAATCCTCATATTTTGTGGAAAGGCTGTGTACATGTATGTGTACACATATGTACCAATAAAGAATGCAATGCAGATGACCGAACAGTATGGAGAGTCATGGACGTTACAATGTATATAATGTTAGGGGAAATAATTATGGTTAATTACACACTAAACATCTGATAATTTGTTTCCTAAAATACGGGCAAGAGGTGTATATGATCAATATGCATGGAATCCCACAAAATAGGAGCTGCAGAAGAAAGTGGGAAAATAGACAAACAATGATCTACAAAAAACAACACAGAAAACTATTGATCAAGCAACACGTACCCCATTAAAAAACAGGGTGCTCCACCTAGTGATAAGTCATGAATGGGGAAAGGACCGGTAAGTGCTTACAACAAGTGGAACATATCCGTGGTCATTTGAGACACAGCTATTCGTAACGTGAAACCTAATCATTGTGGTGACTAAAACATTCGAATTGATGACTTCAATTTCACCAATAGGAACATTTGGTTCAATAGCTTCCCTGTTGACAGCAGCCATAGCTGTACAATATTGTTCAATAGCTTCCCTGTTAACAGCAGCCATAGCTGTACACTAGTGTTCAATAGCCTCCCTGGCAACAGAGCAATAGCTGTACAATATTGTTCAATATCTTCCCTGTTAACAGCAGCCATAGCTGTACAATATTGTTCAATAGCTTCCCTGTTAACAGCAGCCATAACTGTACAATATTGTTCAATATCTTCCCTGGCAACAGCAGCCATAGCTGTACAATATTGTTCAATATCTTCCCTGTTAACAGCAGCCATAGCTGTACAATATTGTTCAATAGCTTCCCTGTTAACAGCAGCCATAGATGTACAATATTGGTCAATATCTTCCCTGTTAACAGCAGCCATAGCTGTACAATATTGTTCAATAGCTTCCCTGTTAACAGCAGCCATAACTGTACAATATTGGAATAGCAGCTTTTATTAATTGAACATAATAAAATACAATATACACCCTCATAAATATATAAATTACCAAACGAAATGGACATATGTTTTTTTATTATATAATTATAAGAATAAAAACTCTAGTTAAAATGTTAGACATGTATAACATGTATACACTACAGTTTTCAGCATATTTAGCACAAAGTATATTTAAGGATACATTATATATGGAGTACAAATGTTGTACATTGTACATATTTAAAGCTACAGTTTTCAGCATATTTAGCACAAAGTCTGATTAAGGTATACATTATATATGTAAGCTGTTGAAGTGTACACACTCAGTCATAATAATTATTAACAGTTCTAATTCTGATCGATGTAAGTTGTCGTAGATGCAGGTTCTTTTATTCATCAGCACAATAGTACATACTTTGATGAGAACTGCAACGCCGCTTATGAATGACGATTTCTTTAACTTTTGAGAGTATTATCACTAACTCAAAAGTGAGTACTACACCTCTACAACAATAAAATATGGGATAATTAAATGGGATATTTTCTATTCATGGGGAACTTATTTTCGTAGATGTCATAGGCTAACAAAACAAAACAAAACAAGTTCAGAATCCATCGAAGAATAATGATTATGTCTCTTTTACTGCAATATAATGATAAAATAATAACTTTTATTGATATATAGTTTCTTTGAAATTCGGAATATAAGTGAGTGAGTGATTGTTGCTTAACGCCAAGTGAGTAATGTTGCAGCTATAGTCATGGCAACAAAAAGATACGTTCCAATGAGATGATGATGATGTCCACTTTATACTAGACCAACACGCTTTGTTGGATTTTAAAAGTACTAGCTCACTGAAAAAAACAGAATACGGTTAGACATGTCGCCCCACCCGGATACATTATCATGATTCCGAGCCATAAAGTGTTTGCTCTTTTATAATTAACATTTACCTGTTGACGTCATCGTCTCTGCATAGCTAGGTGGTCGATCGTTTGGTAATCGACCGTGACCACGTGATGGCTTATTAGAGCTATTGGAATATCGACTGTCTGATGTTTGGTTAGCTTCTTCCCTTCGCCTTGATCGTCTGGGCGGTTTGTCATAGGGTTCTAAAAAAACTAGATCTGACAAAAATACAATAATAACATTAAACTAAGAAACAAAGAAAAAAAGGAAAAAAAACGCACACGCACATGCACATCTCTAAAGTACAGATGACCTTAGCCGATTTTAGCTATCCTGTTTAGGCCTGCT